>JASAOG010000072.1:1780000-3253497 GCA_030265305.1 Biomphalaria pfeifferi
CTTGGCAGTGTTTTCTAGAGATGTAAATGAACGACTCTCTAAATAGAAGGATTCGTGAAAACCAGTAGCGGAACAATAAACAAAAAAAAAAAAATAACTTCATCTTCTTTTTACACTATTCCTTGATTTTAGCTTAGACCATTGGTAAACATAACATTTTCAAGCAGTTGAATCCCGAAACTATTTCTTTTAGAATCCATTTTAGGTTGCAGCCCTGTCTGACAGCTTCCGTTAAGAAGTCTAGATAAAAATTTTGTCGTAATGAAACACTTCACACATTCTGAGTATTTAGCAGAACACTTATTTTTTTTTTTTAGAGAGATTAATTAAACGTGTAGGCCTACTAATTAGTTATTCCAGTAGTTCTTTGAACTTCTATGAACACTAAGGTTCTGCGAACACAGTTTGGGAAACACTGGTCTGGATAATTGATTGTCTCTGTCGACAGCGTTGTCCATCAGCTCTTTGTACATCTGTGACGATTTTGTGGAAGTCATTGCTGGTATCGCTACCTTGAAACACTTACGTATCTACACCGATGAAGAGAATGAGGAGGAGCATGTGTCCACTCAGAGCTGGGAAATTCTGAAGGACGCTTGCCCTCAGCTGGAGGTCCATTACATCTTAACTGTGAGTTACTTGTTGATTTCCTTGGCCGGGCGTTGATAGTTTGATGGGTGAATACATTTAAAATGGCAATGGAAATATTAATACTTGTTGATTTCCATTGCGGGTGTTGGCGAATAAATTTAAAATGGCAATGGAAATAACTTTCTCTCTCTCTCTCTCTCTCTCTTTTCAAACTCTCTTGTATTAATGACCTCTTACGCCCATTTATGTAGCTTGAAGAGCTTTTTTTAAGGTCCCTACTGTCCTTTTTGAATGGAGTAGGTCCTTGAAGGACTAAGGATACGACATGGCCTAAATTTTGCCAATATGCCATAAAATCTTAATCTGCCTGCAATATAATACCCCTCCACCCACGAAATACACCCACTACTTCGGAAGAAACACCTCTTGGTAAGGCTCGTCGTTCCGGCGGAACCATTTGAAAGAAGAAACATCCCATTCGCTACTTAGTTCACTCTTTACTTTACACATTTATTTTTTTTTTGTCCCTCAAAGATCTAGACCTAAAAAAGCAGCTTATATAGTAGAGTAATCCATCTCTACCAACAGTATTATTAAAAAAAGTGTATATTACTTTCTAATAACAGACCGAGTTGGTCCTTTAAAGGCATTTTTGTAGGCTAGTCTATATCTAAAATTATTAGCTAATAAAAATCTGATGTACAGAAAATAGGATATTTATTGTTGATTGTTGACGATTGTTGAATTGTAGACATTTAAACAGCTGTAGGCGTATTATAATTTAACTTGTAAAACTTTATATGACTTGAATAAATTCTTTGTGAACATAAACTAAATAAAACTATTATTAAAATATAGAAAATTGTAACTTGAGATAAAACGAAATAAATCTAGTAGACTGTAGTGAAAATATAAAATGGTATTTTGAACAAATTCTCCGTTTTTACAAGAACATGTTTTTTCACATTGGTCTTCTGGACTCGTCTAGTGTAACCCAAGAATGCTTACGACAATTTTGCATCATTCACACTACATAGTAACCAATCAATCGCTAACTTCTTCTCTCACCATCATCAAAGACGAACACACACACACACACACGCGAGCACACACACACACACACGCACACACAAACACACACACACGCACACACTGTAAACGAAAATTTTTAATCCATTTCACTTGTAGTACAAACTAATTTTTTTATTTCGTTGGCTAAAAAGATCTTTTAATATAGCTTCTTTTGCATTGTTGAGTATGAAAAAAATCTTGTCTTGAAAATGGCTCTGTTTTCTATCTTTTCACCTCCAGAACGTGCGCAACTATTACAAATTCAAGCAGATCCTGAAAAGGAATATCCCGCTGACTCGACTAGACTGGAAAGTTGATCGCAGCTCAAGTTTTGATTTTTGGGTGGAGGAGGATGTCTTGGTCTGCTTATCGTATATCTCTGAAACATTTAAGGTAACCTCACCTTTTTTGTTTGGGTCACAATTCCTTGCAAAAACTAGACTGAGACTTTCAAAATGACTTGTAGCGATTTTTACAAGAAATTTGACAGTTTGTGTATATTTTAATAAATAAAAACAATAAAAGATAAATAATTGCCTACGCATTGAAAACTTTGGTTTTACCAATATCATTTTTCAAAATATCATCCCAAAATTAAATTTGGCATGCGTCTTTTTAACACCGCGGACATTGCTGCACTCTCGTTTCTGTGAATAAATCATTAGCTAGACAGCTAGAATAAATCATTAGCTAGACAGCTAGAAAAAATCATTAGCTAGACAGCTAGAAAAAATTTATAGCTAGACAGCTAGAATAAATCATTAGCTAGACAGCTAGAATAAATCATTAGCTAGACAGCTAGAATAAATCATTAGCTAGACATCTAGAATTAATCATTAGCTAGACAGCTAGAATTCATTTGTGACAATATAATACAGCGGTTCTCAACCTTTTATGCTTGCCGACCCTTTTTTTACAATCCCCCACTCTGCCGCTACCCCTCCCCCCACACACACATACAACAATAGAAGAGTAGACAATAACAATCCACATTTCCGATGGTCTTAGGCGACCTCTGGCAAATCGTCAATCGACCCCCAAGGGGGTCGCGATCCACAGGTTGAGAACCCGTGATATAATAGGAATGAGATACTGTTGTAAACCTGTTCCCCGCTTACTAACCTGTTTCCACGAGATAACCTGTTAAGAGTTGATTCTGTTTATGTTTGGGGTGGGGGTGATTGAGAGATGGAGGCTATAACACATAGGCCACTTCGTTCTCTTTCAGACCTTGCGATCTATATAGCAGGTGATGTACAAGTCATCTGTTTTTGTAGCTCATGGTCAACGTGGGTGTCAAGTGGCCTGCACAACGACCAACCGTTTCCCCAATTAATTTAAGGTACCCATTAGAACTTGGTGGACTCAGATGCTACTTAAAGATCACGAGATTCAAAATCCCATACGTCACCGAGATTCAATCCCGGAACCCTCGTTCGGCAGCCAAGCGCTTTACCACTCCACCACCGCTCCACCCGTATGCCCATTAGTAGATGCGAATTCATTTTGGATTATTGTTAAAGTATTTCTTTTACCCGGGACTACTTATTCTAATACTAAATTGTGTTTCTCGTTAAGAAGTCTTTAGTCAAAGTAAGAGCGGCGACTGGATAATTGGTGAGTTCTTTTTTATTTCTGGAACATAAAAGATATCATATGGTGTCAGAAGTGGGATAGCCGACTCTTCTTATCAATGTCTACCTGCAAACGCTTACATGAGCTCCAGATTAACAAAAATCGGTAAGACGTTTAAGAAGTGGGACATAGTAGTTCCCATAAGCCGTCAGAGAGATGACTTGAAAAAAGGCGGCTTTGATCCTGAGACGAAGTCAGATCTCAGCAGAATGTTGGGCGAGATGAAAGTTGCCGTAACCAGCTTGATGCAAGCCAATACAGACGATAAAAGAGGAACTTTTAGGGTCAATGCGAACGATTGCGACTGGACAAAAAGGGGATCTGGAGGAATTCAGAAGTAAACTATTGGATGAAATCTACGCTGTGAAGTCGCAGCAGTTTACGATAGAGAAGGAAGTGAAAGATGAGCGAGTAAAAGTTCAACACATACGATACAGGCTCAAGCAAGGCGACTGGAAAGTCAAGCAACACATTTTTGATTTTGTGGACAGTGTATGAAAGTCAATACGAGTCGTAGGCGAAAGAGGGTAAGAGTCCAGCAAGTTTACGAGGGCTATTGTAAGGACAATGGAACTGCAATTTGGGTCGACAATTAACCAGATACAATAGTCTGTAATCAGAGTAAGAGCAACCTAATATTTAAGTATTTTCTAATTTCTGGACCCACTAACATAGCAATACTTACACATTGTATCAATAGTAATCAATACACAGTATCAATGCTTTATCTCTGACCAAATCTGTATTTGAAGTCTAGACTAATGTCTTTAAATACATAACAACCAGGATCGTATAACCAAACTAGAAAGATCTACACATGGGTCTAGCCACAATTTTTTCTAGGTGGGGGTGGGGGAGTGTTTTAAGCCTTTTTATAACCTATCATAAATTAGTAGTTGAGTGTGGAATAATTGCTATATGGTTTGGTACAACTATAATAAAGGAAGAAATATTTTTTTAAAGTTTTTTTTTTGTATTTACTTGTTTACATAACTTTTTAAATTTCAGAACACAATTCGCCACATTGACATTGCCTTGCGGTATAGCTCTGAAAAGTTTGCTCCCTTGTTTGATGACATTATAAGAAGGTGAGAGAATCGGTATTCGATCTCGTTAAAACGCGCTTGTTGTTGGCCTCCTACAATCCTAGAACGACTATGGCTCTTCTCTGGAACACTATTTCATGGGACTTATGAGACCTTGCTTCTAATGATTTAACTGTATAGAATTTAGCCCTTGTTATATAAAGGGATAGTGATCCTTAAAGGATTACGGGCACGACATGGCCTAAATTGTGCCGATGTGCCTAAACTCAAAACTCAAACCCTAATCTCAAGACATCCCAGTCCGCATGTATCGCAGCTTAAGGCGGTATTCGCTTTGGTGGTGAAGGAGCCTGCCACTTTCCGTTCGACACGCTTCTCTTCAAAAGCTGCCCATAGCTTTCTTGGTCACTCTCTCTCTCCTGATGCGGTCTTGGGCTATTTTCTTCCCAGTAGTAAGCATCAATGCCTACTGCTTTGAAGTTCCGTTTGATTACATCGACTTATCGGAGGTGGGGACGACAAGTTTTTCTTAATCCTGTCGCGAGTTGCCCATAAGGAATGATTTTCGGGATAAGATTGTCTTTCATCTGGCGGACATGGCAAGATGCTGGGAATAGCCATTCGACTCACCTCAGGGTTATACTGTATACACTGTCATTATGCTTGGTCTAGCTAAAGCTCATTCTCTTCGAACTGACGATATCAACGCTATAGGATGTCTCTTTATATTTCATTTTGGTTTTATAAACTTTAATTTATGTTATATAAACAGAGTAGGCATTCTTCTATAATTATATACCTAATTTAACATTTCCTGATTACATACAAAAAAATTTATTGAAGTTTAATTATTACAGGGGAGTGAAACACAAATAAGCAAAATAAATAACTCCATCGGAACGTGGAATATAACTACGGAAAGAAAGAGTTGATAGGGTTTAACTAATATTAATAGGTTTTAATGTTCTGTTATTTTCACCAAACCTGTTAAATTCGAAACAGAAAGCAAAATTCAGTGTGTTTTTTTATTTGAATCGGACAGTTTGGACCTTATTTTTGTGTTTTTTTTTCTTGTGAAAATGCTTGCTCTCACCTGTATGTTGATCAAATATGACACGCATAACTCTGGACAAAATGTCTTAGTTCTGGAAAATATCCACATGTAATGATCGATCGCCAAAAGTGAATCCTTTCAAATGCTTGGGTTTGATAGGGGTTTATCTTTATCATGTGTTATTTGAAGTACTGAGAAAGGCCAAGGCCAGAAGTTGGACTAGTTGTTTGAGGCTACTTGAGACGCATATCACTGGATGTATTTTATAGGTAGTGAAGTGCTTATGCCCATTACCATTTATAGGTAGTGAAGTGCTTATACTCATTACTATTTGTAGGTAGTGAAGTGCTTATACCCATTTCCATATATAAGCAATGAAGTGCTTATACCCATTACCATTTATAGGTAATGAAGTGCTTATATCCATTACCATTTATAGGTAATGAAGTGCTTATACCCATTACCATATATAGGTAATGAAGTGCTTATACCCATTACCATATATAGGTAATGAAGTGCTTATACCCATTACCATATATAGGTAATGAAGTGCTTATACCCATTACCATATATAGGTAATGAAGTGCTTATACCCATTACCATATATAGGTAATGAAGTGCTTATACCAATTATCATTTATAGGTAATGACGTGCTTATAACCCTTACCATTTTAGGTAGTGAGGTGTTTATACCATTACCACTTGAGGAAATAAACCAACTTAGAAAAAAGTGAAGAGAATATCAACGCGATCCAACCTGTTGACATCCCATCAATGTGACTTGTGATTGAATCTTTTTCTTTTCCTCTCTAAACGAACCTAGGTGTCTGAAACTTCAAACGCTGTCAGTCAAGGCCCCGGATGATGGAAATCAAACTCTAGAGAAAGCTTTGACACAATTCGTGTTCTGGGCCTCGATCCGACAAACCAAGTGTGCCATCAGGGAGTTGAAATTTAACGGGAAAAATATCCACCTGGAAAGATCTAGCCTCAACTCCACAGTCAAGTGGCTATTTGGGCGCTTCATGTAGCTCCATGGTTTCAAGTAAGTCATTTGAGTAACCTCCAATAGATCTTGTATTTGTACATTAAGCATTACAGTGTCTGGTAAATTGAGAAATACTGTATCTGGAACATTGTAAAGTACTGTATCTGAAACATTGTAAAGTACTGTATTTGACATTTTTAAAGTATTTTATATGAGAAATAATTAATTTCTGTGTCCATTGTGCACACTACAAAATATTGTATTTAGAAAACTGTAGAGCACTGTATCTGGAAATAGTGAAATACATATGTTGTTCAATATGAAATACTTTTCTGATTTGTTATAAAGTACTGTATCTTCAGAAATGGTCATGAAGGCTTGGCATCACTGTCCTTCAGAATGTAAAGTGGATTTAAACTATTTACCGCTACATTTATTTGTCTATTTCAGTTTAAGATTCAATTAAAAAATTATCCAAAATTATAAATTGTTTATTTAAAATAAATTAAGCTTTTTTTTCCCTTTGATCTCTTGTCGTCAACGTGTGCTATTGCACATAGAGATCTATTTTGAAAACAGAGGGTTGTAACAAATGCTTGTCTGACTGGTGAATGATTACATTATTATCATGATTGAACTATAACTAAAAACAGGATACACTATTATTTGGCTAGACCGTTATCCTCAATTAACTTTAGTGACTGGCTACACTATTATCCTTAATTAACTCTAACTAGAGATTTGCTAGACTATTATCTTAGAGACTGGCTACACTGTTATCGTTATTCAAATTTAACTATAAACTCACTAAGTTTTCTTTAATCTTGAGGGACCTAACATCTACCAAGGTTGAGGATAAGGGAGAAAAAACTTAGATACAAGAGTTAGATGTGAATACCAAATAAACAGCTGCGGACCAACTGGTTTGCAGTCATGGAGGATGAGGTGGGGGCATTCCAGTGGTTAGGAGTTTCACTTTAAAAATCTACAAAATCCAGGGAAAAGATTGCAAAAAGAGAGTTTAGGGCACTTGAACTGTAAAGGTGAAACACGTTAACTTACTAAACTAGGGATAGTAATTCATCTAGGAGAGAGAACTCCAAAATTAAACAACTGCTGCCTTGATCTTGGCTGATCAATGGCTGTTGTGCATGCACAGGAAGAAAAGCTGGCTGAAGCCGGAGTCAACGGGCCTCCTGGTGCATAACAAACACATTGACACGCAACCTTATCTATGTTGGAGTTCAGAAATGATTCTTACAGATTCGGCGTCCTGCCTCTGGAGTCCCGCCATGCAGGTAGGGGGTCGGACTCTCCTTCTCAAAGGATCCCACACAAGCAAGCTGGTGATTCTTTTTCTCTGCTTATGAAGCCAGGAGCAGAGACCAGAAAGTAAAAATTACTGTCCAACACTAAAATACAAAAGGACGCCTATTATAAGCTATCCAGACGTGACCAACGCCTATTTTTTCGCCCTAGAACAGGACACAAATAGAATGAGACAACGTAAGTTCCGGAAGCTAAAAGTCGGGACTAGCGCAACCTGGTCTTGTGGAGCATCACCAGAGAATGCAGACCATGTCCTTGACAGCTACACAACTATCAAGAGGCCCGAACAAGACACTTGCCCTGAAATCCTCCTATAGAAGAAAAACTATATGGAGAACTGCCTAATCTGGAAACCATTGTGCGGTTCATCTCAGATACCTATTAGGATTACTGATCTGAAACCTCGAACATCAAAAATGAGAACTAAAAAAAAGACTATTATCAAAAAACATTAATTAGAGACTGGAAAAGATAATTAGGACTGTGTATTCAGTATATAGGAATAAACGGCTCATTACTCCAGCTACCGATGATAATTTATCTTTCATGATTTTTTGTTCACAGATAAAAGTGCTTTGATAATCAGCGAATGTTTGACACAAATGTTTCTCGTTCTGATATGTGTGAAACAAGTGAAGCTGTATTTGACATCCATAGTCATTTAGTAATCTCTCAGTAGACAGCACACTTTATGAAGCGTAACATCTGGTAGCCATAGAAGAGCTTATAAACATATTACAGGTATAATACTTAAAGGGAGGTAAACTCTACACATAATAATGAAATAGTTCTTTTATTAACGAAACAACTATTCATTTGAAGTAGTTGACACTTAAACCTATAAAAGTTATATTATGTATCATGGCATTGTCTACAACACTACAATATGGCCTTTGATGTAGTATGGTTAATATATATGTTATATTTTGTATTATGCACATGCATGTAATGAGAATTGTCCTTTACCTCCCTTTTTGTCCGTCTTTCTTTCATGGTCAGATGATCAGCAATCTTTGAACTCCACAGGTCAAGCGATAGCAGGCTATTTGTTTCTATCAAGTGGTTTGTTATCAAATAGGCTTTTACCTAACGTGAATATACATCATGTTTAAAAAAAAATGCTCGTATGAATGTGTCTTCCTGATGCTGTGGTCCGTGAATGTGTGAATATAAAGCCGTTTTTATTATTTTTTTAAATACTATATTTATTTAGTATTGAATGTTTTGATTTTTTTTAGCGAAATTATATTTATTTTTTTACAAGTCATAGTATATTTAGAAAGATTTATACCTACCACAAAGTAATTGGTTATATAATATGCACATTGTATTAATACATCATTATACACCTCAATTTGTCATGCCATAAAACACTAAAGCTGTCATGTTCAGAAATTGCCGTTGCACAGAAACTTTAATTCAATATTGTCAAAGTCCAACACGTTTTACATTTTTTAGGAGCTAATAACTTTGTTCCATTTATTGGGCTCCTCTTCTGAAAAAAAATGCTTTGTTTATATATATATATATATATATATATATATATATTATATATATATATATATATATATATATATATATATATTCATATCTTATCTGAGTTCAGCCATTTACAGAAATCCTTAGAGCTAACTTCATGTCAATCTACAAGTCTTCAGTTTTTCAAATAAGCTCCAGACTTTCTCAATTGTGCCGATGCGCCTAAAATCAAAATCAAATCAAATCAAACTTTCATTAGGGAACAAGGATTTCGTCGCACAAGTTTCAACATTGATATCAGTTACGAATTTGTAAAATATTATATAAGTGCCTCTATGTAGATGAAACTATTACTTTGATACATATATATACTAGTGTTCTCTACTCCCGACTGTATCCATTCCCAAACATGTTTCAAATTCACAATAAATGAATAGAAAACTAATTGTAGCGAGATTTTACATGCATTATTTTGTTTACATTTGAAGCGTATTGATGTATACAGTAGATAGTTGTGCAATTAATTATATCAGTAATCATTAAAATGTTATCAACTAACTCAGAATGTTAAGCTATATTCTTTCTTTCTTGTTGTTTTTTTTTATTTGAATTTTTAAAAGTTACATTTTTAACTTGGCAATTAATTTTGCATTTCAATGTACTTTTATATTCACGTGTCTATGTAGTTTTACTTTTAGTGTCAATGTACTTTTACTTTTAGTGTCAATGTACTTTTAGTTTCATGTGTCAAAGTACTTTTAGTTTCATGTGTCAAAGTACTTTTAGTTTCATGTGTCAAAGTACTTCTTCGTTTGTTTGTATTGAAAACATCGTTATTGTTGGCACTGATTTGGACAAAAAAATTGGAAACGAAATTAACCAATTAGTTACTTAGCTATTGGTAATCTATTAATTTGATTGGGATCGCAAAAGGGAAAGAATGTGTACTTGACAGATTGGTCCAGATACCAGAATATTAGAGGAAAATATTTTGGAACAAACAACCTCAAAACAGTGTAAGATCATGTGGATCCTAGGCAACTAATGGGCTTTATCCGGGAGTTGGCGTTGACTGCTTAAATTTGAGTTTAGATGGGGCAAAGTACTTAGAAATATATCTATCACGAGTTCTCTTGTTGTTAGTACTGAAGGTGCTAATTCGTTGATGGTGCTAAGAAGTGCTAAAGTTTTAGATTCTTTCTTGAGATATGAGATGTTACAAGAGGTTACTGTGACATGCCGGGGATTCTATAGATGTATATGTCTAGATCTAAATACTATCTTAGAGATTGAATAAGTGAAGATCCTTTTTAAACAAATACAGAACTTTAATTCAAAAACTAGGAATCACTGCAATGTACAGTATTTACACTAGTAAACTGTATCAAAATAAAATGTTCAAATTTACTACTAGATTTAATACAAATTGAAGTCTGATCTCTACCAATTCAAGACTGATCTCCACCAATTCAAGACTGATCTCCACCAATTCAAGACTGATCTCTACCAATACAAGACTGATCTCCACCAATTCAAGACTGATCTCTACCAATTCTAACTGAAGACTAATGTACGTCTTAACTATCTGAGAATCTCAACACGACTTACTTGTTCTTAATACTCGTCCTCGCGTCCTTACTTGACTTTTTAACTAAGACATAGGGCTTAACCGATGAAAACATTTTCTACAACCAATCAAATCAAGTGTCAAGCGTGATAGATGGGTGCTTGCTACGTCGTAGGAATTTCCGAGGTTGACCTTGACCTTGACTTAAGTTTATTTAAAATTATTTAATATTTTGAAATTAAAATTTGGCCTTGATGCGTTACAATATACATATTTGCAACATACTTTTATTAAATTTTTATTTTATTAAAGGCAACTACCAGCACAGTGCTGTGGAGCACTCTAGAACAGGACAAGACACACAGAAAGTCTCTGGTCATCCACTGCACCCAAACTTGTCCCCGGACGTCTTGACCGAATCTTGCTTCCGGAAAGGGATGGGCTTTGGGGCGAGAGAGTGAGATCGGCGTGTTGTGCGAATCCTCCTCACTTTAATCCAAATTCCAGCGCAAGTCACTAGTCTTCCCTCCCCCCAAAATACAACTAACATTCAGGGATCACATAGGTCTCACCAGTAACATGAGGAGGCACAAGATCCCCATTGCAAGGCCCTCGGCCCCCAGGATGACAAATGTGGTCATCATCGAACCACGATGGACGAACTATTATTATTACTATTATTAAATAAAAAAATATTATTTGATTTGTGAATGGATTTTATATTTAATAGAACTTGACCTATACAGGAGAAGTAACACCTGAGGGATTACGGGCACGACATGGCCTAAATTGTGCCAAAACCCAAAAAATTAAATATATAGTTAAAATTCTTTTTTTTAATGCATTTAAAATGCTATCAAGGTAAGGTTTTCAATTGGTCTGCACAAGCGATAGAATCATAGCGTATTGAGAAAGCAAAAAACATGACATTGCACTAAACAAAATGAATTTGTAAAAATATTTCCAATCACAAAATATTTTTATTGTTAAACAAAGTCTATTCTAAAGTTAATGACATATTTGTTACGTCCTCTGTACGATTTCTACTGTTTTATAGGCTTTTGTCTTTTCAATAAAGTATTTTGTTATATTTTGTTGGTTTGAAGTCGTTAGAGCTTATCTTTGAAGATAACTGTTCTTTTAGGTCTGAAATGTTCCGTAACTAATATAAGAGTTCTCTGAATGAAACATAAGTGTAACTCAGAATAAACAATCTTCTAATACAATATTTTATAAAGAGTAAATGCTTTAGAAAATAATTGGGGATTTTGACACTAAAAGTTACTCAGTTCAAAAAAAAAATACAGTAAGAGAGAAAAAAAAGAGACATCAATAATCAGAAATAGACTGGCAATAAAATGAAACCTAAATAAAAGCAAACATTTAAAATGCATTTAAATAAGATTAAATATAGGAAAGAGCCTCACAGTTACTGATATATATCTTAATATTGCTGGAATAGGCTCTCTTTTTGTATAAAACAAAATAACAATATTGGATTAACTAATTGCTGATTTTATTTGTTCATTTATTCGTGAATTATCATCGACTATGAATAATTATGCAAAATTTCAATTGAAGTCTAGGAATGGTAAGTGGAAGAAAAACGTGTACAGAATGCAACGAAGGAAATAACTCCACAAATACAGAAACATCTCTTTAGCATTTATATCCCCTTTTTCGATACCAAACAAAATAATTAATTAGCAATGATTAATTAAATAATGGATGTATTGTTTAATTGATTCTGGTTTTGCTTTCTGAGAATTTACAAATCTGATTGTAGTGTGATGAATAGTTCTCAAAAATTTTTCTATTGCTTATTAGAATACTTTGATTATCAGTACTTCTGTCTTTTGGTACACCGGCCCAACAGCATCTAAAGCACAACTGCCCTATGTTTCTCCAGGTTGAGGGTGACAACCTCTCAACTTAACAAGTACAGGGCACGAAGAAAGCGTCTCTTTCATATCTTCCCTCTATTTCCTTCTTACTTTTTTTTTGGGGGGGGGGGGGGAGGCTTCTGTTTCTTTTTACAGCAATCATGTCTTGTTTGTTTGTTTCGTTGTTCGGATGTTCCTTCAGAGTTGAAGATAATCTACTTCCTATTCCGAGCCTCCCACAGAACGATGGGGGAATGGCAGCGGGCAGGGTATGAACCTGAGACCATTGAGACGACCAAACGAGAGTCCAGCGCTCGTACTGCACGACCAGGAGCGGTTCTTAGCGGTGTGCTTGTGCGGGCCATAAACACCTGGGCAGGGCAGTATACGCACACAAATATCAATTCGTATTTCGTTCTCTTTGAGACCAGTAACTAATTATTTAGACAACATTTTACCGTCCAATCTCGTTAAAAGAAAAAAAAAAATTTCTCATTGTGTTTCCAACTTGTTTCTTATTTTATCTTATCTTAGCCAAACATCCCTTATTTACTTAGCTTTACGATAAACTATCCAATGTCGGGGACGCTAAACTGAACATTTTAGTTGCCAACTATAAAAGAATTAAACTATAATTTAACCATACCTCAATCCGTGGCGGGTGATCTTTGTATCGATTCTCCTCAAACGGCTAGTTAGTTTCCCATTTGTTTGACATAAGACTAAAATCATAGAGTAAACGTCTAATGCTTACCCCATATTGAAATCATCTTATCTTATCTTATATAATTCAGACGTTACTTCAAAAAAGATGATTACGACCTACGCGTCATGCATATTAACCAATGACCTAAATTCTGCCAAGTCACTGGTTTTCCTGACTAGCCCAGGCAACCCATTCCATGCTCTAATAGCACTAGGGAAGAAGGAGATTTGTAAAAATTTATCCTAGCATATGGGACGAGGAATGTGCCTTTATCTTTGCGTCTTTCTGAGATTTTATTAGCGGCCCCCGAAAGGGGAAAAGACGCTATTAGTTTTGTGCGAAATGTCTGTCCGTCTGTCCGTCCGTCCCGTTTAGATCTCGTAAGCTACAAAAGATATTGAAAATCCGACATCACAATATTTTAGACCATTCAAAGTTCTGATGCAACGGCTACTTTTTTTTTCTGAAAGCGAAAAATCTAATTTTTAAATCAGTTACGCAAGCAGTTTTTAAAGAGAAAAAGCTAATTTGTATGCATTATAAATTAGACCTAAATAAAAACGAATATTAATCTTGTAAATTTCATTTTCGTGAACTTCTTTTTATTGCCAAAAGTGTTTAATTTTTCTGAGTATTCGAATAAGAGATTGATTAATGGCGTCTATGTTCTATCAATATTTCCAAGGGTGTGCATCACCTAAAAAAAAAAGGCTTTTTATATTCTTGGTCGTAGGCACTACAGAAAAATGGGTGCCCACAAAACTTTCTCTATCAAAACCAAGTTGGCACGTAAAATGAAACAGAACAGACCTATTCCTCAGTGGGTCAGAATGAAGACCGGAAATACAACTAGGTACAATGCTAAAAGGCGCCACTGGAGACGTACAAAGCTCAAGATGTAAAAGCTGCCTTTTTGTGTCTACTTGTGTTTGTGCTGCTGGTGTTGAAAAGCCATTCATCTGTCAAATAAAATGCCTATAATTAAAAAAAAAAAAAAAAAAAAAAAAAGGGATTGATTAAGTAGCTAACACTTGAGGATTTATTCTGTGGATTACTTGTGTTTCTGTGGTTTTATTGTGATTCCGTGGATTTTTGTATGTTACTGTTTAGAGTGGACGGCGCGAGGGTTGTGTAGTAAAGTACTGTGTAGCTATCGTCTCTTTTCTGTCTCTGTACTTGTGATAAACCCTTGTACAAATGTCAGTTTCTTCGAGAACCCCTTTGTCTGGTTCCTGGTCCCAACATCCGCCCGAGTGAGAACCCGTATACTAGGGAAATCATTCGGGAATGATAAGGACTTCAAGGTAGATGTCTGTACCTTAGAAGACGAAAAAATCAGGGTTACCCTTCACTGGGTAGCACCAACCATAAACAAATCAAAGATAGGAGAAATCTTTGGAGCCTTTGCAGAAGAAGGCTCCAAGATAGAACTAATCAAGCTAGGCAACTCCGATAAGTGGGCGGCTTGGATAAAAATCCGCAAACAGACTGAACTCCCCCATTATATTCAGTTACGATACGAGGACGATCCGAGGACCTACAAGATCCTCGTGACCATCCCGGGACGTAGACAACAGTGCTGGCATTGCGGACAGGATTAGCACTGGTCAAACCAGTGTCCAAATAGGGCGAACCCCAGACGGGACCAAAACCCCACAGAAGGTGCAAAGGAGGTAGGAAGGAAAATCTCCTATGCCAAGGCCCTTAAAGGTGAGAGAGAGAAAAAGCAATCCGAGATTGATCAACAGCTAAAAAAGATGGCTTCACAATGGTTGAAAGCAGCAAAGGAGGGGGGAAAAACAAATAGAAGCTATGGGAGCTACTCCAAGTGGTCTCCCCACACCTAACAGCCCGGAAAACAAATTTAAGCAAAGTAAAAAAATTAAAACATCCGGAGGGGCAAGTTCAGCACCCACCACCCCAACCAAAATAACAAGAAAAAGGGCCCTCTCTCTCTCTTCCCCATCAGAGGATCTAAACGAGGATCCCCGAGTAGAGGAAGAGAAAAGAGAGGAAGAACAGTCAGTGCTAGTCATAGATGAGGGCGAGGACCCCAACACACATCCAAACACATAAACAACAAAGCAACTCTTAAAGATAAAATGCATACACACACAATAGAATAACAAACACGCAAACCAATCTCACACACTCATGGCAGACATCAAAATTTTGACACTCAACATCAGAGGGCTTAACAATAAACACACATACATAGCACACCTCACAAGGAAATACAAGCCAGATTTTATCTTTCTGCAATAGACCAACACACAGTTAGAGTACAAGGCCAAAAAAGCAGTCTCTCTTATGGGCCTCCGGGAGGGTTATTTTAGTTTAGGTAGAAAGCCACGAGGGACAGCCATTTTACAAACATCCAATACATTTTCAATCACACACTCATATCAAGACAATCGCGGGAGGATAGTAATAATTAGGACAAGCTCACAAAAACACACATACACGTTAGTCAACATTTATGCACCCGCTCAAAAAAAAAGAGAAACACGAGTTTTTTGGAATGCTGACATACTACACACTCAGTACGCAGGAGAAAATTTGATAGTAGGGGGTGATTTAAATTACATTGATTTCCAATTAGACAAGCAAAACACAAACACAGAGGGTCCTGCTCCTCATGTAACAATTAAAACGCATGACTATTTGGGGGGAGTCATCAAGGCATTCCGGTTGGTAGATGCCTATAGAGAAGTAGATGTCACGGGCCGGGTCACCACGTTCAGGGACAAAGCACACCAAATAGAAACACGGATAGATAGAGTGTATGTGCCAAGGGCGTGCGAAACAAAAAGTATAACACATCTCGTAGAGACGTTACAATATACAGACCACAAAGGAGTCTTAGCGAAACTGCTGAACCCAAAACTACAAAAGAAAAAACAAAAAACGCCGATCTGGAAACTTAACAACGACCTCCTAAATGACCCGCTCTATTTAAAAACAATCGCAAACCTCCTCAAAAATATAATACATGACTCAGACACATTCCATTTCAAAGTCACACAAATATGGACGCTAATTAAAAGCTCCATTAAGCAGCAAAGCCAAATACTGGCCACACTAGTCAACTCAAAAAGGAAAAAAGAAGAGGAAAGACTTAAAAATTTACTAACACACGAAGAAGACGAAGCAGCCAAAACACATATACTAGCACAACTAGAAGAACTATTTAACTATCAATACAAAGGAGCGGAATTGAGGTGCAAAAGTAAAAAAATAACCGAAGGGCCTAACAAACTTTTTTTATCAGCAGAACAAAACATTCAAATTCACAGAACTATTGACAACATTGTTGATAGTAAAGGCGAAACTATACACGACCTGGACAAAATAACAGACACATTTACGAAACACTTTACTAATTTGTATGACAAGGAACAGACGGACGACAACGCACAAAAAGTATTTTTACAGAACTGCAAAGAAATACCAATGACAGAACAGATAGAGACAGACGCTCCCTTTACGCTAGACGAACTGAGTGCTGCTTTAGATACAACACAAAACAACAAATCCCCTGGCCCAGACGGTCTGACGTTTGAATTTTACAAAGACTTTTTTCCCCAAATAGGACCCCTACTATTAAATCTATACAGCGACATGTTAGTGACAGAACAGTTACCTAGAGATTTCAACTTAGCATACATCACACTTCTACCAAAAAAACAAGAAAACAACACCTCACCTAGCGACTTTCGACCGATCTCACTTCTAAACGCCGACTAAAAACTTCTGACGAAAATGATTTTTAGAAGACTAAAACCCCTCACACTTAATAGGACAGGACCAATACTGTAGCAACCCAGACAAAAACATCGACGAACTTAACCATTTTTTAAGAGACATTATATATTACTGTAAAGACAAAGACTTGAAAGCAGCCCTCTTTTCTATTGACCAGGAAAAGGCCTTAGACAGAATAGACCATGACTACCTTTTCAAAATACTAGACAAGACGAAGACAGATGGAAGAATGAAGAAATACATAAAGCTAGTTTACACTGATGCCACAAGCAAACTCCTAATAAACCAAACCCTTTGTGGCAGTATTCCTATTAGAAGATCTGTTAGACAAGGGTGTCCCCTTTCTCCGTTTTTATACACCCTTTGCCTAGAACCCCTTTTAGAAACCATCAGGCTAGATAGTGGAGTCACGGGGATAAGAATCCCAGGCCCCACGCCCGTAGTTAAAGTTAAAGCATACGCTGATGACACCACCCTTTTTCCCTCCTTAGAAAAAGGCATAGCTGCAATCATAGATAAGTTTATTCCATTTGGGAGGGCAAGCGGGTCAAAAATCAACATAAATAAATCTTGTATTATGGGATTGGGCAGGTGGGAAATCCCCTCAAACATCCCCTTTAACCTTAAAATAGAGAAGGAAATTAAAATATGCGGCATCACCTGGACAAACAACCCGACATATTACCACACACAGCAGTGGGAAAATATTTTAAAGAAAACCAAAAACACACTTAAAAGATTTCATTATGCAGCAACTACTACATTTGGTAGAGCAATACTAGTAAACAACCTGGTCATCCCGAAGATAGTTTATTTAGCAAACATCACAGAACCTCCACCAACTTTTATACCAAGCATAAACACAATTATTAGGAATTTTATATTTAAAAGCACTGTCAGAAACATTAAACACACAACACTTATACAAAACAAACAGGATGGGGGGATAAACTTACAGGACATCAGAATACAAGCACTTAGATTAAAATACATAGGACAAGTAGCCAAGAACCCAAACAATTTTCCATTAACAATATACTACTACGGCTTAAGGTTAAATAAAATAATTTCAATAAAAAATGACACCCCACACCACTTTGGTACAAACACACATCCATTTTACAGATCCATATCAAGAATACTCCCCGGCAATGAACATCTAATACACAGTAAATTAAAAGACACATATACAACACTTAAGAAACAGTTACAAGAAAGATTATTCATTAGGATCAAATGGAGTAGAGAGTTAGGTGTGATAGATTTTAGAGACACTTTTATAAATCTACACAGCAAACACATTACACCCAAAGCCAGAGAAATAACATACAGACTAATCTTCGGGATGATCCCTGTAGGAAGTAAGAAAAGAAATGTACATACATTTGTTTTATGTCACACAGATAATGGTAACAATGAAAGCCATTTATTTTTAAAATGTAAAATATTTGATAATGTTAGATGCACTATGAAAGACCCACTAGAGGCAAACTGTAACACCAATGTTAATCTTAACCTAGCTATTGTTTGAAAGAAATTGCCTAAAATCAAAAGTAAGATGATTCATCAATTTAATCTGATAATAGTGAGTGAATACAGAAGTCTTGTGTGGCACAGTAGAATTAAAGTTGTTAATAACAATGTATGTTTAAATCCTTATAATCTAGAGTTAATATTTAGAAAAATAATTGAACATAGAATTGATAACTATACTGGTTAGATAGAAATTGTAATTTTTGTATAATTTATTGTCCTTAACTACATTGTCAGACCTCAGAGATAAAAATCTAAATACTGTAATCAATCTGTAAAGTTACTCTATTGGTTTTTATGTCAATTAGTTTAAGTGGTTATGCGAGTGTGTGAGAGTGTGTAGAGATACCTGGGTTAAAGAGTGTTTGGGCTGAGAGATGCGGGATAAGAATCAAATTGAACTTTATTTATCTATGGAAAACTACTAAAGAATTGTCTTTTAAAGGGAAGTCAACACTTTTGAAGAATTTTTTCTCCCTCGTGGTTACGTCCTCTTTGATCACATGATCGGATAGCATGTCACAAGTCAACATCAAATGTGTATGTACTACACTCACAGAACACGGCAAGCCCGTGGAAACGTAACAAGAACACTATGACAATGTCTATATCTTAGCAGCAGCCTCATCCTAGACATGCTGGGAAACAAAGAAACAAGAAAACAAGAGGCAACTGAATGGAGCCTGCGAAGAGACTAGAAACAAAAATAACCAAAACCAATAATCCTAAAGAATAGAGACAAGGGCAGACAATTGAAAGTCAAGAATCTTTTATGAATAATGTAATATTTTAAGACAAATTAACTATTTTTTATTTATTTATTAATTTTTTTTAAAACCCTTGTAATGAGAGAAAAAAGAATCCTTAATCGACACCCCTATCCTGAAATAATTTACACATGACCCTAACAGAACCCTGAACAATTGTGATACAGCAGTACCTTTGCTTGGTTAACTATCCCGGAATGATTCTAACAGACCCAAGGGCAAACTTTGCTGATACCGAATTGGCCCTCTTACATCTCAAGGAGACCTTTAAAAAATTGTCGTGAGAGGGATTAACCTGTTCCCTGATCAGTCTTTTTTAAATACATAAGGCATACAGGGCAGCTGTATAAAACCCTATATTAGCTTGCCTTGCCTAATTACTTGCTATTACCTGGAAACATAGCATTGCTTCAAAGTCAATTTCTTGAAAGATTGTTAATGTTGCTGTGCAGCTTTGTTAATGAACTCATTTATGTTGAAGATTGTTACTGTTAAAGCAATAATACTGGGTCTACTTATCAAGGAAGTCCTTTTTCTCTATATTACTTCATAGAAAAGATGTTCTGTTGTGTAAAATTAAAAATTATTATATGTCTAAAATACTATTTGACGAGACAGAATGGAGGCTTAGGATGAAATCCGTCACTTTTTCCTCTTCGTACTACCACCAAGTTGAATACATTATGTCCCCTTTAGCCATAAAGTGACAACGACAAATGCCAAGTGCTTAAAAGGAAACATAAAACTAATTGGATACAATTACACTACAGAGTTCTTTTTGCTTCGTTTAATTTTTTTGAAAATGTCTACAAGATAAGATAACTTAAAGTCAGTTTGACTACAATTGACAACCTTAGCATTGTCAAATTAGTAGAAATGTGTAATTTCTTAACCACTCATGTTTTGTTTGTTTTTTCTTTTGAAAATGTTTACAAATTAGTGGATATTAAATGAATTGTAATTTCTTGACCACTCATGTTTAATATATTTTTTTTTTTGAAAATGTCTACATCGTTAAGAAGACTTCAGTTAGGCCAGGAGAGGCGCGGTAGCGCTTGGCTTCCGAACCGGGGCCCCGGGTTCAAATCCTGGTGAAGACTGGGATTTTCAACTTCGGAATCCTTAGGCGCCTCTGAGTCCACCCAGCTCCAATGGGTACCTGATATTAGTTGGGGAAAAGTAAAGGCGGTTGATCGTTGTGCTGGCTATATGACATCCTCGTTAACCGTAGGCCACAAAAACAGATGAACTTTACATCATCTGCCCTATAGACCACAAGGTCTGAAAGGGGAACTAGTTAGGCCAGGTTCACATCTAGCTTTGCATTCACTTCCACCTATCCTTTGATCTGCTGTACCGTTGGGGCACTACACAAGATCTGTTAACCTTCTTTCTCCATTCTTATCTCTTATTTGTCTTTGCTATAATTTCATTTGGATGTTCTTTCTAAAAATATTGAAGCCTGCCTGGGTGGACCACTTCGGGGGCCGATTTTGAGTTTGTGTTTCCACACAAACTGTCTTTGTAATCTTGTTAGGTTTTGTTTTTGTATTGAAGATTATGGTTCAGTGTTTTATGTATATTTGCTACTTTACTTTTGAGTCTTCTGTCCTGGCTGGTAAAAAAAAACAAAACAACTCCTCGATGCTTTAAAGAGAGGAAAGCTGAGCTGGTTTGATCGTATTGTAAGACATGCCTAACTGTCAAGAAGCCATCCTTCAAAGTACAGTGGAGGGAGCACGAAGAAACAGTTTTCCTAAGAAAAGTGCTTGGAAAACAAAAAAGAATGGTCCGGCCTCTCTCTTTTTTATCCTGCTAAGAACAGCTGCTGACCAGGAAAAGTGGGGGATTTGATTAGGCGATCTGTTACAGAACAGTTACGATGAAAGTCAAGGGACAGATGATGATGATGATCTTGAAATCTTCTCATTAAAATTTAGTCCCTAGTGCTGTCTTAAGATATGTAATATGTAATACGTTGAAGGTCAATTCTTTGTATTTTAGTTGGCGACGCAAGCTTAAAATATATGGCCATATTACAAGATCCACGGGGGTCGCAGGAAAATGAAGAAGAGGCAGACAGAGAAAGCGATGGGAGGACAACATAAAAGAATGGACGGGCCTACCACTGATAGAGGCAAAAGACAGGGAGGAATGGAGAAAGACAGTCGACAAATCTTGCATGGTGCCCCAACGGTCCAACAGACTAAGGGAAAGGGAAAGGTAAAAGAAGAAAATAATATAGACACAAATTGAAGAGCGTAGAAAACTTTATTCTAAAATCTGCAGTGCTAAAAAGTGTTTACAAAATTATCCTTTACCTTTTAAAAAACAAAGTTTATCTACACTTCCATTTGTTGTGACGCAGATTCACCAAATGCTGGATTTTTATATTTGTTCCGTCATATATGAACGACTCCTCTATAGACACGTAGCTCGAGATGAAATCTATTTTTATCCGTTGCGTAGAATGTCATAAATATTTGTGTTTACATATGGCCGTCATATTGGAGATACATCTTTAGACCATATTGTCATTAAAATAGCATTTTTATAATACGATACCGTTCTATACTCAGATCATAACTTGTATGGGATCTATGACTCATTTTAAAAATAGCTGTTAAATCGAAGTTTTAAAAAAAAGAAGATGTAGAACTAGATCTTGATTGATTAATGATAAATCATTTAGATCTATTCTTTCTAGATCTATAGAGACAAGATTAAGAAATTTTAATTTAGATGGGATCTTATGTACATTTGAAGGCAGAAATGCTGTGTAAGTTGATGTCCGTTAGCTAACAAGAAAAAATAGATACTATTGGTTTCTTTTGTAAATGCTGAACATTGTTCTTATTAATGCTGATTACATGAACTTCAATATAGTTTTAGAAATAAAAGTTTTTATGAGCAGCTAAATAACTCCTAAGTAGGTATAAGTATTTAATAAAATATATCATTCGATAGATAAATAGATAGATAGATAGGCAGACAGATAGATAAATAAATAGCATGGGCGCCTGCAGGGGGTGCAATGTAGTGCACCTGCACCCCCTTGGATTCTGAGTAGCCAAATTGTAGCCTTTTTTTTGTACCATCAGATCAATTAAAATCCAAGTAGCAACTATGAACACTGGTGACTGAAATACAGTTGTAGTAGACTAGCCTAGGCTTATCAGGAATTGATGGCTGACCTGATTTCTGAGTAACCAAATTTTAGCCCGTTTTTTACACCTTGAAATCAATGAACTTCTGCTAGGAAGCAACTTAACATGTAGTGCTTCCATTAAAATAACGTTAATAAGGATAAGCTATTATTGTAATAAACTAGAATAGGCTAATCTGTAGTTCATGTCCAACCAAGTGCGCTTTATTATAGGCTTGCAATTCAAATATTCTTTAGCGCGTAAGTCGGGACGATTGGTTTTCATTTGGACAGAATGAATAATTCTCATTAGATTTAGTATAGACCAGATAACAGTTTGGTTGATGTTGTTATTGTTGTTTCTACGTGGTGGAGGACAAATCCTTGCCAGCTGTCTTTGAACATGATTGAAGAGTGCAGTCTTCTTGGCACATGTATTCCCCTCTTGTGGAGTTGCGGGTCATTGTTAGCGCTCGATAAAATAGCAGGTGAAACACGTCCACCAGTTGACGAGATCTAAGAAAGTTCTTCCCATGCCATCTGAGTCAAAACGTTGATTTGGGATTATTAAAGAACAAGACTTTACATTCCATTTCTTGATTCGTTAGTTTCTTCATTAACGTCTCGTTTTTCAAGCAATAATAATTCTCAGTTCAACCTGTTTTGTCTTCATCCCAAAACGATTCAAGAATAGTAACATACAGAAGATTATCAGAACTGCCAGATGAGCGTTCATCGCTGTCCATCGCGACGAGAAACAATTCAGTAGTAAAGTTATTGACAGTTTTGGCAGCGTTTCCAATTTTTGTTTGATCGACCGTTGAGATATACGATCCGCACGGATAAACTTACCAACGTGTACAATAAATAGTTTGTTCACATGTTAATTTGTTTTTTTAAATTTATTTTTGAAACAATTATTGACAGTGAACTTAATATCGTATAGGTAAGGGGAGGGTGCGACAGAGCAACAGTTCTTTTCTATAATATTCTCTGTAATAAAAAAGTTGAAGTTACGACTTTTGCCATAGGTGGCAAGTTGCACCCCTGCAAAAAATCCTGCAGGCGCCCATGATAGATAGATAGATAGATAGATAGATAGATAGATAGATAGATAGATAGATAGATAGATAGATTGATTGATTAATTGGTTGGTTGGTTGGTTGGTTGGTTGATTGATTGATTGATTGGTAGACAGATATATATATATATTGATTGATTGATTGATTGATTGATTGATAAAGAGTGAAACAGATAGCAAGGGTGAAAGAGAAAGTGTGTAATGTCCCAAAGATTTAGAATGAAAAATGCCGTCTACAGATAATGCCTTCTAAATTCTGATGAATTCGGTCTGAACGAATAGTATTGGATGGAACAAATAGCCTAAAATAATATTTTTGTGTATGATATTTTATCTGTAGCCAAAAATAAACCAAATGTCGAGGATGTCAAGGGCGGCGTCATTAGAAAAGTTCCTGACGAGCCCATGGAAAGTGAAGAGGAACAAGCAGCTAAAAGGATCAAGCTAACAAACAATGAATACGCAGTTGAGTGTTCTTCAAATGTTTTAGACCAGGTAAACTTTCATTTATTTCTCAAAAGTCCTTTGAGACAATTTCTGAAATTGTATCAGAACATATGTTCATCACTTATCACTGTAATCGTTGCTTTGTCACAGTGTTGATAGTGGATATTATTATTATAGCTTTTATATAGCGCTACTTTCATGCTTATAGCATACTCAGAGCGCTTTTGGTCCAATCTCATTTGTGGACCAGTGGGGGGGGGGAGGGGGTATCTAGGAGTTGGTTTTCCGTGCTGCCTTTAGGCGCTCAGTAAACGCAACTCTGCCCGAGTCGGGTGTCAAACCTCGAGCCCCCTTCTAGGTAGCCAAGCCAAGCCAAGTTCAAGCGCACTTGGCCTCTCGACCACGCTTGGGCTTCTAGACAATCTGGGTCGAGATTTGACTTGTTAGGTAGAGACTGCACAAGTGCCTGCTTGTATTGTTGTGTAACTTTACCAGTAGTAAGCGTAGAGTTCATGATCTTTGAAATGTTGGGACACGTCAAAACTAGCTATACATTGAAGGGGCAAGGAATTTTAAATGGAAAAAGTTCACATAACTTATTTGTGATGTTTAAAATAAAAATTTGACATAGTCTTCTGACACATTAAAACTCGCAGAAAGGAAAACTCTGCAAGATGGGAGAGTGGTCAAGCTGTAGTAAACGGATGGCATGTCTTTTTTTTATTTTGTCTGCTTGATCTTGCAATGAAGATATTTACAAAGAGTCAGGGAGCGTGAAGGCGCTGATAGATGATGGCAATAACTCTTGATTCGCTTCACCAAACATTTCAGCGTTGATCCTAATTAGCTCCTTGGAAGGTTTCGATTTCATGCGATTAATTATTTTTTTCTTGCATATAAAGTTGTCGATGAATTGTTAGTCGTTTCTTTCGATACATTCGCTCAGGACATCGGCTAGGACATTTGGTTTCTTTGATGTCCTCCGACATTCAGGGTGGTGATGAGACGGTATGAGTGCCAAGTGGTGCCTGGCTCTTCAGCCATTTCTTTATTCAAGCAGGAAATGTAACTGCTCAGCACGTTGGTGAATTTATGGCTAACGTTGTCGTGATTTCCTATGTGTACCTATAACATTGTTATGATTGCTTCTGTGTAGCTATAACATTGTTTGTTATGATTGCTTCTGTGTAGCTATAACATTGTTTGTTATGATTGCTTCTGTGTAGCTATAACATTGTTATGATTGCTTTTGTGTACCTATTACATTGTTTGTTATGATTGCTTCTGTGTAGCTATAACATTGTTTGTTATGATTGCTTCTGTGTAGCTATAACATTGTTTGTTATGATTGCTTCTGTGTAGCTATAACATTGTTATGATTGCTTTTGTGTACCTATTACATTGTTTGTTATGATTGCTTCTGTGTAGCTATAACATTGTTATGATTGCTTTTGTGTACCTATTACATTGTTTGTTATGATTGCTTCTGTGTAGCTATAACATTGTTTGTTATGATTGCTTCTGTGTAGCTATAACATTGTTATGATTGCTTTTGTGTACCTATTACATTGTTTGTTATGATTGCTTCTGTGTAGCTATAACATTGTTTGTTATGCGTTTTTAACAGTGGTCAGAAGGTCATCATGGGGCCAAATTGCCATTCCCGTTTTCAATGTCAACTCTTGTGGCATGATTTTTGGATTCCAATTCCGTGGACACCATAGTTTATAAACTATGAGAAAATTGACACTGTAACAACTAGACAAAAAGTGGCACTGGATAGATCCACATGGAGAGCGAGCATAAAGAAAAGATTGCAGATGCAATACACAACAGCTGCAGAAATAAGGGTAAAAGTGCAACGGCGCCTGGTGATTACATAAGTCCAACCTGTGACCGCAGCTGTGTTTCAAGGATTGGCCTCTTTAGTCACACAAGAAATTGTAAAGGGATAATAATACTGCAAGAGTCGTAAAATCCCACCGAGAATGTTTTCATATGGTTTGTTATAGTAAGTGTATTTATCTCTTTGTTTCTAAATTCATCCCTCTAAAGACATATTGTTGTTGTTTTGTTTCCTGACAGAATCTGTTGGTGTGTGTATTGTTGGAGAAAGGGACTCCATCATTTATTTGCTCAGATTAATTCGCTACTTGGTCTACCACAAAACTGACCAGCTGATCTCCCTTTGGTTGGCCAACATGAGCCGAATCATTGTAAAGTGGACAAAATCCACCAAACATAGAGATTTAGTCCTGACATTGTCTCAATGTTGAAACATCTTCCAAAAGAGTACAAAAAAAAAACAACAACAGCATTAAAATATACTAGTCGACCCAGGGCATTCATACGCCGCTATTTAGCAGGGCCGGCGTTAGGCCACTGCAACCTATGCGATTACAGTGGGCCCCGCATAGGACCCGCGCTAATTATAGGTGTAAATTATTAAATCAAACCATTTTATAACCTTATAACTGACTTCCCGAGGCCGCCTGATTTACCAGGAGCTCCTGGAAATCTGCTGAAATTGCAAAATATACGAAAAAGTCATGGAAATCTCCAGAAATTATTAAAATCTTTTGAAAACTTATACAAATTTTCTAAAATCTATAGACGCTTGTCAATGGGGCTCCTTCGGCTTCAACACTAGACCACGTTAGTGAACAATGCCGGTATGGAAGAATAGGACCCACAGAATGTTGACATGTTGTTGACAAAGGGAGACAAAAAACTATTGCTACTAGATCTAGGTGGAGGTAACAAGAGATTTAACAAAATATCAAATTAGAAAGATGAGATATAGTTTTTACGCGGGACATGTCAGGGAGAGATATTAGATAGATAGATAGATAGATAGATAGATAGATGCATAGATAGATAGATAGTTAGATAGATAGATAGATAGATAGTTAGTTAGATAGATAGATAGTTAAACAGATAGATAGATAGATAAACGCTTTACAATGTTGAATACAATATGTATACATGTATGTACACTTTCTACCATGTCTAGAACACAGTCCGTCATATTACTGTGGGCATTGAACATTGTTATTATCAATATAGAACAATGTTTGAGGAGATCTTAAAAAGGTCAGTCATGAAACTTAGTACACCGAATTTTAAAATGACCAAGAAACTGAACAGTCTACCTTACAGTTGGCAGTAAGCTAGTACTTAGAAGTAATTGAAAACTCAGCTTGAGTATTCTGCAGCATCGGAGAAGGGGGGAAAGCCCATATTAGTTTTGTGTGATCTATCAGCCCGTCCGTTTGTCAGTTTGTCTGTCATGTGTAGATCTTAAAAACTAGTAAAGCTACTGAAAATAAAATTCGATTTCATATTTAGTAGCTTAGTAAGTTTATGTTGAAACATCTCATCTATATCTGTATATATAGTTCTCTTCATGGTTCAACTGTTTGGACACCGAGACATAAAGAAAAGATAACTCTAATATTTCTACAAGTCGGACGAGAGTAGAGTACCCCACGGAAAAAAAGAGGGGGGGGGGGAGAACAAGTACTATTCAGCTGTCACAAAATAGCAGGGCCGGACTTAACCATTGTGACCAAGAAGTCATGGAAATATCACTCTTTTATTTATTTCTACCCCACGTAACTTTAGTGGCGAAAAAAAAGAGGGGGGGGGGGAGAACAAGTAATCTACTCTGCACTCACCCGTCACTAAATATCAGGCCCGGAATCAACCGTTGTTGGGCCATATGCAAAACGTATTTCGCGGGGCCCAGTTTGGGTAGGGATACGGATAATAAGTAAAATTTAAGAGTTTGTATTAGAAAATAAATTCGTCTTTGCATTTTATTCATTCTTTACTACGTACAGAATTACTTAACGAGCCTTGCGTGTAGCGAAGTCTTACAGTATATCATAATAATTCTATTTCCTACATAGATCACGCTCAATAGCAAGAATTACCAAATGTTTCAATCTATCTACGAGAATTGTAGACCTCAAGTATCTTTATTAGTTTGAGGCGCGAGAAGTCTCTTTCACCAGATTCCACTATTACGGGTATTGTATAATGCCATTTTTTTATCGCGCGTAGGAATGGCGTTTTCCACATTGAATGATACCCCAAAATTTTCGTCTATAGATTTTAGAAAATTTGTATAAGTTTTCAAAAGATTTTAATAATTTCTGGAGATTTCCATGACTTTTTCGTATATTTTGCAATTTCAGCAGATTTCCAGGAGCTCCTGGTAAATCAGGCGGCCTCGGGAAGTCAGTTATAAGTTATAAAATGGTTTGATTTAATAATTTACACCTATAATTAGCGCGGGTCCTATGCGAGGCCCACTGTAATCGCATAGGTTGCAGTGGCCTAACGCCGGCCCTGCTAAATAGCGGCGTATGAATGCCCTGGGTCGACTAGTATATTTTAATGCTGTTGTTGTTTTTTTTTTGTACTCTTTTGGAAGATGTTTCAACATTGAGACACTCTGAAGGTCAAAGGTCCCAGATGACATGAGGGCGTTGGCCAACCAAGTAGTGGGGGGGGGGGGGGTGTATTCGACAACCCAGAATTACCCTTCAGGAGTTGAACTACAATGGGAAAAATATGAGTCTTTGGGACTCCCAGCTGCACCTTTCAATAAAAAAACTATCGGGGCAGTCGAATGAGGTAATTTAGTCGAATCAGATAAAAAAATTGAATTAGGTACTTTAGTCGAAATTGGTAATTTAGTCGAAACTGGTAATTTAATCGAATCTGGTTATTTAGTTGAATATGGTAACTAAATTAATCAAGTACGTAATGTAGTATAATCTGGTAAGTTTAATTTGTAAATCAGGTCATTTCTTATTTGAATCAGGTCATTTCTTAATTGAATTATGTGATTTAGTTGAATCATGTGATTTAGTTAAATAAGTCATTTAGTCCTATTGGGTAATTTGGTTTAACAGTGTAAATTTAGTCGTGGAGTACAATAATTAACTGAGCTGTATCGTGTACATAGATTAAGTAACACTGATGCGTCATAGCCTCTCCTATAAATTCACATCCTATATATTGAACAAAACATGATGACGTGAAGACTTCGTACCACACAATCTCCTAGGCGGGCCTTGGGGGTCAGTCGTACACACACATTTCATCCACCACAACTCACAACTTAAGCGCGAAAAAATATTGATATTATTTAAGGATGGGCTCCCTTTGCAGGATTATCCTTGCAATTGTCACAAATATTGTAAGTTATGGTATCCTAGAACTGCAGTAACTGTTGTTACCTTAGGACTTATTTTTCTCATCCCTTATACCAGCGTATCTCAAACTTTTACCAGTGGCGCCATTTCGATAAAAAAAAATTTGCGCCCCCCTTAGCCATGAGGGGAGGGGAGCTTTAGTGGGGCTTCCACAGTCGGCTTAGGGAGGGTCTTAAGAGTTCAATGAAAAAGAAAATAATTTTTTTTTCTTTAAAAAATTTACCAAATGTCCAAATGTCCATAATGAGCTAGATGAGGGATGTTGTTAGGGGGATGTTATTCTTACTAGTACGATGAGTGTTACCAAATGATGACACATCTGTCTCAATCGACATAAAATTGACTCTCGCAAATCACTCAAGTATAAAAACTGTATGTGACTAATAAATATATAGCAAGCGTATAAACATTTTTTTCTATACTTTATGGCTAGTAAATATTCCTGTAACGGTCAATTGTCACGTGGTTTTGTCCTAAACCACTTGTCTGTCCATGATGTAATGTCTGCCCACATGATGTAATGTCTGTCCATATGATGTAATGTCTGCCCAGATTATTTAATGTCTGCCCAGATGATGTAATGTCTGCCCACATGTTGTAATTTATGCCCATTTGATGTAATGTTTGCCCATATGATGTAATATCTGCCCATATGATGTAATGTCTGCCCATGATATAATGCCTGCCCATGATGTAATGTCTTTCCAAGCTGTGATGACTGCCCATATGATGTAATGTCTGCCTGTATGATGTAATGTCTGTCCATATGGTGTAATGTCTGCCCACATGTTGTAATGTCTTCCCATATGATGTAATATCTGCCCATATGATGTAATGTCTGCCCATATGATGTAATGTCTGCTCACATGATATAATGCCTGTCCATGATGTAATGTCTTTCCAAGCTGTGATGTCTGCTTATCATTCAAAGTCTTTCTTTGCTGTGATGTCTTGTCATGCTGTGATGTCTGTCTATCCTGTAATGTTTGCCCAAGACGTAATGTGTGATATCTGCACATGATGAGATGTCTGCTTGTGCAAAGCTTGTTAGATTAAGCTTTCATATTTTTTTTTCTGATTTGATGCACTGATCTATATCTATCTATCTATCCATATATATGTATAATTTATGTTTCTCAGGCGCCCTCCTGATCTACATTGAATATAACAAGCAATGGATTGGATGAAGTGTGATTCATAAACTGTACACAACAAATTAAACACATTTAAGCCAAGCCTTATCTCGTGTTAGGTTCATATACATCAGATGAAATTTGTACTGACTTATAATAGTTCAAGTGTTCTACTGTAGTTCATACGTTGTTACCAATAGAATGAAACAAAGTCTTGAATTTATTTTGAGAAACTCTTTGGCTTGATTTAGTACTCTATAAAGGAGACAATAACTCTGATAAAAATTCATCCTTAGACTGCATGAATCTAATATTTTATTTTCCAATGATGTTTTCATTTTAATAGGAATTCTTTTAAAAAATATAGTTATACTAACTACGCAACAGTGTGATGACTTTTGGACATTACATATATATCTTTTAGAGTAAGATTGAATATTGTTAGGAACACTTCTGCTCTATTGTAGGCATTATCGATAAGTAGCTTTATATATGTATATTCAAAGCTTTTTTTAACTTTATCTATTTTGAATTATTAATTTTTTTTACACTTTATACTCCCACATACCTATTTTTGGATCAAATTGAAATTGTCCACAATTATTCATTGCCGAAGACAATACATAAATCTATTTTAAAAAAAACCTAACCAATTAGTTTATCAATTTGGCTTATTTAATTAATTTTGTTTATGTAGAAAAGGGACATAAATCTTGCAGTATTGAGAGATAAAGCAGTGATTGTGTGATGTTTACCATTCTATAAGTTTTGTTTTTAAAAGTATTTCTTATATTTTGTTGTTTTTTTTAAATTCCACTTTATGATTTTACTAGTCCTAAAGAGTTCAGGTAAAATTGAAGAAATTTTTTTTTTAAACTAGCATAGATGTTTAGAAGTTACCATATCCAAACCAAGCTCCGTAGTCCTTGCCTGGATCTCAACAGTTATAATAAAGTTTTGGGCCTGGCGATGTTGTGAGTTATTTAGCTCTTGCTCTAAACTATGAAGTGAAATTTAAATTCCAACATTACCAAATATCTGAGTATCTGAAGAAGAGGCATTATGGGGTAGGACTAGGTGGAACAAGTGTAGCGTAAATTCCTCTAATTTGATTCATTTTGGCTTTGTCACTACTTAGAATGGTTTGAGTGTAACGGTAGCTTCAAAATGGACACAACATTGGTTTGCAGTTTTGTGATCGTATGGTGACTATAGGGAAATGGTTTATTCCAATACACATATACATTTAGAATCTATGTTTCTGTTATCAGGGTTTACAATTTAACTTTGTGGTTCATTTGTACATATTGTAATGAATTTTTACAGATTCTCACCAAAGCAACCGAAAAACTGAACTATAAATGTGTAATATTCATGCATGTTTTCATAAAGCTAAATTATGTACTATATCGATCAGTATATTATAATTGCTTATAGATAAGTTGCAATGTTGCACAGGGGAACGAAACCGCAGGATGAGCCTAAAATAAAAAGCGATGCGATGAATAAATTTTGTCGATAATGAATATTAATATATAAAACAATAGATATAATGATCTTTATATTTATTAAAACATGTTGTCTTATTATACCTTTTTATTAAACATGTTCCCACACTGCTACTAGTTTGTGTTTCATTCCTAGCAATATCATAGTGAACATCTAAGACTCTTTATATTGTTGTGTTGTTGTTGTTTTTTTGTATAAGGCTTATAGGTCCTGACTTGATGATAATGTGTAGCTACTAATAGTACAGGAGAGTAGTGTGAAGTCGATTTCAAACAACTATTTAACGATAATTTGAGTCAGACTTATAATTACTTTGACAAAAGACGTCTCTTCATAGAAATGTATAGCCGTAAGTGAAAATTTTAAAAGCTATTTAAAATTCTTATAATTTGCCCATAAACTTTTGTAAGAGCAGTATTTCACGCGACCATGCGAACCGAGTTATGAGCTTCATATTTTGCCTAATCTGATGCAGACAAAGCCGTTATACGAGGGATGGGGGTCTGATTTTGTGCACAACATGGCCTAAATTGTGCCGATGGGCCAAAATATCAAATATGTCTGATTTTCCTTACATCGTCAGCGACTCTCTTCGACAGTTTCTCTTTGGGTCTCAGTTTTTGTGTTCTCGACATCTCCAACTGTCTCTTTCAGAGGCCATCTGCTTCAGCTGCTTTACTCGATGCTACAAAGTCGAAATAGCACCTGATTTGACCTTTGATCCGGGAGGCACCTCTGTTACGCCGTCCTCCACTAAGCTCGCCAAAAAGGATGGTCTTTGGCATGCGCCAATCACCTAACGCAGCTGTAGGGATGGTAAATATTGCCTCCACACTGGCCTCCAGAAGAACAAGGTAGTCTTGTCAGCGCAGCTGTAGGGATGGTAAATATTGCCTCCACACTGGCCTCAAGAAGAACAAAGTAGTCTTGTCAGCGCAGCTGTAGGGATGGTAAATATTGCCTCCACACTTGCCTCCAGAAGAACAAGGTAGTCTTGCCAGCGTAGCTGTAGGAATGGTAAACATTGCCTCCACACTGGCCTCCAGAAGAACAAGTGTAGCAACATTAAGGCGAGCAGACAACTGTCATGGAACAGTTCGATGAGTGTTCGCTATCTTTAGAGCATTCAAGACTTAGAACCGAACAAAAGTGAAGTAGAGAACCACTACTTTATCAAGAATTGGGTAAAAAATAGAGCACGTATATTGATTACATTCACGAGTGAAATAACAAAAAAGCAAAATAAAAAAACAACAACACTTTAAAAGAGTTTATCCAAGGGGTAGTACTTCACAATTACAGGCATGTCTCAATACTGTAAGTTTTATTTCCTATTTTCCATATCAAACAAAATTAATTTATCTCTACTATTTAATTAACATTTGGTTAACTTCTTGATTGATTCGTATTTTGTTAGAAACACTAAATAATTGTTCAAAGTTTCAACTTGATCCGAGAATGGGAAGTGGGGGGAAATAACGTGTTCCAAATTTGTACCAGACAGAAAGAGTTAGTAAACAAGAAGTTGATGACATCCATAAGAGGGCTGACAAAAGAGAAATTGATGACATCCGGGATGAGAAAAGTGCAGTTGATGACATCTGAGTGGGGAAACTCTCCCTCGTAGACTTCTAGTGGAAGACCACTACAACGAGTGGTCATTGGATGTGACACTATGATACAGCTCTAACAATGGACATTTATAGTTTGAAAGAAGAAACTTACAGCTTTCATTCTTTGTAGCAACTAAATACATTGTGTGTTGGATAAAACGTTTGCTTATGAAAAGAAAGAGCTCTTGATCTAGATTATTTCCTGCTATTGATCACTTTCTTTCCTAGCTGTTTCTAGATCGCTGATGTCTGTATTTATTGCCACGAAGTGTTAAAAGATCAACCCCATGGCTATTTATAAAGCACTGATTTAACACATTTCTTATTTTTTGTATGTGTTTTTGTGCATTACGTCACAGTAAACATTTTTTTTCTGTCTTTTTGTTTACAAATGGTCGTCACATTGGAGACATCTTTGTATCAGTTCTCTTGTCATTATTAAAGGACTTTTAAAACGCGAGATCTATACTTCTAGATAAATAAACATTGCCTAAATATATACATATACCTTTTTATTTTTAATGTACTACTTTAAATACAAATTGTGTGATCAAAGTTACAAAATATATTTAGATCTAGATTCAATCTAGAGTCTAGATATTCCAGATCTTTAATATAAATGCAAATCAATGATTGATTATTGAAATTTATATGTAATGTATATTTAGTATAGTTGTAGGTCAAAATTTAGAATAACACTAAAATTTGAATCTCATCTGTCTAAATCTTAACTGTCTAGTGCTTCATTTTGATAGCAATGTCAGGTAAGTCCATTTCAGATATCTGATAGATCTAGATCTTATCTTATAAAATCTTATAAATTACAAACTTCACTTGCTTTAAAAAAAAAAAGAGTTATGTCCTACCCGTCTCTTGTGTTAATCCTGCTACACCCTTGGTTTTCCTGCTGATTCAGGCAACCCGTTCCATGCTCTAATGCACTGTAGATACCTCAGAATATGCATTTTGTTGACTTTCAATACCGGAAATAGTACTACGCTCATAGCATTTTAGAGTGTCACAGTGTGTAATTTGCTTTTTTTATATAGAAGCGGTATTTTTTTAGCTTACAGCGCTCCCCCAGACCCCCTTGCTGACAATTTTCCCACTAACTCCAGGAAAAACCTATTCTTGGGCACAATAAACGTCTTCCGAAAGAATGAAGGATCAGAATGTTGTAAAGATTCATTATGTACACACACAGACACACACAAAGGCAATTTTTTTTTTCGCGGAGGGGGGAAAAATCACCCCCAAACCCCTACCCGGTAAAGATTCCTGGCTACGCCCATGGATGTATGTATATACATAATGCATACATATTGTTATAAACCAGAGTGGTCGAGCGACGTTCTGTCCGGTTCTAGAAGGCGTGCAGGGACCCTATATAAAGAGCGAAGGTATCAATGACGAGTCAGTCACAACTTCCCGATCTACGGGTCGTTACAACGGCTCAGTACAAGTCCGAGACGAGACGGAGAGACCAGTTTAAGAGTTGACACGACGGTACGGCTATTAACGGAGAGATATTTGTATAGCCTTGTGTTACGTGCTGCCAATTGTACAGTATTGGCTGTGATTTATTGACATTATACGTTATTTGGAGCCCTGAGTTGTCAAGTTCTTTCAGTTGGTGGTGTCGTGTGGTGCAGTTTGCAGAGAGCCTGGATAATGAGATTCGTAACAATATTTTTAAAAATTTCAAACATATATATATATATATATATATATATATATATATATATATATATATATATATATATATAGAGAGAGAGAGAGAGAGAGAGAGAGAGAGAGTTAGGGGTCTCAACCACAGGTAGTTCCAGGAAGTACTTGAAGATTTGGAAACTAAACATTCAGATGTTCGGTACCATGCAGTATCCAAGATGTTGAGAATAGTGTAAGATCATAAGGGAGAAATTGTTATGTTCCTTGAAAGACTGTGATATTACTATTATATCACTAATATTTCTAATGAAGAATGGAAGACCGACTTCAGGCCATTATTGCATTGGGTTGTTTGCACATGAAATGCACATGCATGTTAAATGCTAAGTCTTTTTAAACAAAGCTATGCCATTTCTCTGGGCAAGCAATTGAAAACAGGCTGTTATTTTCCTTTGTTAAAAGGTGATACTATTTCTAGTGAAATGATTGAAAGGTACAAGACCTATTTTGTTCCTTAATTGTGGAATTTCAAAGAAAATTTTAAGACATCAAGAGCTTGGAAACAGTGTGTAATACTCTCAGCTCACCATTTAATGCAGAAGCTGAATCAGCTCCAGAGAACATACCTGAAAACAAATTAAGAGTTCAAGTCAGTTCTTCCTCTGGAGTTTTTTAGGTCTTAAAGGAAACTGCATTTCCACACTTAAAACATTTTCGCTGCTAAACGTTGACATTATTTGGGTCTACAGACATTTGTGAATAAGTGTATTTTCTTTTTGGAAGCTAGACTGATGTTGTGATAGAGCGTTCCCGACTGACTGCTTTTTGAAAGCAGTCACGAGGACATTAACTAGTAAGTTAGTTTCATAGTTCCGGAATATTATCCACGAATGAATAATGAATAGCCCTAACCCTTATCCTACAGCTGTACATTTGTGGTGAAATGTTGTTTTGTAAAAGACAATTTTAATCATTATTAGTCAAATTACTTTTATATATATATATATATGAGGCCCAAATTCCCAAATTTTTTTTGATGCGGCCCACGATTGAAAAAAAGGCTGACCACCCCTGTTGTAGATAATAAAAAAGAGATGTCCAGAGACAAAAGGCAGAGAGGAATGAAGAAATACGGTCGTCAGATCATGTGTGGTGCCCCGACGGTTCAACAGACTAAGGGATAGGTGAAGGTGAAGGTAATTTACCTACCTAGCACACGAACTACCAAAGTAGTTTAGTGAATGAGCAGAATTGTTTTTAAAGGGAAACAAATCACTACTAATGATATATTAAATTATTTTTTGTAGTCTCCCCTACTTTATAATATCTCTTATTATAGACCATTGCGTTAAGACTTATGTTGCGTTGAACTACGCTAAACATTGAACTGGAGAAGATTGCAGGTTGGGTTGTTATCGAAGAGACCTTTACCAAAAGTCTTTAAAAAAAAACAACCTTTATTTTTACATTATCATTCTTTGTAGCCTCCAATTCAACAAATGAACCAGGTAACAGAGGCGGTGTCATTAGGAAATATCCCGAGGATACGCCCATGGAAATAGAAGAAGAGCATGCCTCTAAGCGGATGAGACTTACATACCAAAGAGGTGCCAATCTCAATGTCTATAACGAACCTGCCCAGGTAACAATAATCTATGTTCAATATTTATCTCATACAACTTTGTTTATGTGTACAATGATTGGTGGGAGTGTTGTCAATCCTCTCAGGATTATGTTTTATGTTTACTTTACTGGTGATATTCTTATGATAACTAAAGGATTCTAGTTTCTTTCTATCTGGATTAAAAAAAAACAGCAGATTTCAATTTTTTTACCTCGAAAATATTAGTTTAAAAAGAATATGCATACATGTATTTAAGTAAATGAAAAATAAATAGGAAACTGGTTATTTTACAACCAAGTGGTGACATAATGTTGGAAATTCATTCCTTGTTTGTGTTTCTACAAGCCTTTGTGTGCCATTTTGTTAAAGCGGTGACGAAAGCGCAGTGGTCCCTTCCACCAAACTTCCCCCCACCCCCACCCGCCTATAATGTAAACCTTGCGATCTACAGGGCAGCGAATATAAATGTCATCAGTTTCTATGGCCCACAATTAGCGATGGTGTTGTTTGGTCAGCACAACGACCATCCGCCTTTACTTTTCCCATCCAATGTCTGCTACCCAGAGAGTTGCGATGGACTCAAGAGCGTCCTATGAATTTTTAAATAAAAAATCTCTTAACTGAGGATCGAACCCAATAACCCTCTGTTTTGAAAGCCTAGCGACTTACCACTCATCCACCACTTCCCCCCTTCACCTATAATTTAGGCTACTTTTAGGCTACACTATAGGCTACTTCTAGGCTTTAATGTAGGCTACTTTTCGGCTAAAATATAGGCTACTTTTCGGCTATAATGTAGGCTATTAGACGGCTATAATGTAGGCTACTGTACGGCTATAATAAGTTTCCATTTGATATTAAGTTGAGTTTACACCTAATTAATAAGCAACTAAGTACAGATCTTATGCCATACAATTAAAATGATTCAATAAAATATGTGAAATGTCCCGAACAAAATAAAATAATATAAAAAAATCTGACGTTACCTAGCACCACACTAATCCAAGGACCACACATCCACGCGCCACACATATCCAGGTGCCACACATATACAGGTGCCACACCTATCCATGTTCCACATGCATACGTATCCAGGCATCACACATGTCCAGGTGCCATACATACCCAGGTGCCACACATGTCCTGGTGCCACACATACCCAGGTGCCACACATGTCCTGGTGCCACACATACCCAGGTGCCACACATATACAGGTGCCACACATATACAGGTGCCACACATATACAGGTGCCACACCTATCCATGTTCCACATGCATACATTTCCAGGCATCACACATGTCTAGGTGCCACACATACCAAGGTGCCACACATACCCAGTTGCAACAACAATCTGATATGAAAAAGCCGTTAGTATCCCCTTTCCACTTAGCCAGATCGGAAGAGGGGCTGGAAGGCAATGAGCTACCTACATTTCATCATGTTGCGCCTACTGGATATAGGGGGCGGGCAACTCTTATGTCGGCCACCCTATACAAATTCCATGAAACAATGATCACTCTTTTAGTGTAATTGAATGTTCAAAGTAAAGAATTAGGGTTAAGTTATTTGTTTTCCAGAAATGTTTTGTATTTTTATTTTTTAAATTTAATACCCGCCCCCTCTTATCTAGTAGATTTATATCTTTCGATTATTGTATATATATATATATTTATTTATTTATTTATTTATATATATATTATTGTATTGCTGTTTGTATTATGTGTACATCGAAAAGAACGCAAACAAGAAGTATAATGCCCTACATTGGATGGTTTGCTCCTACGCAGGCCAAAGTCAACGTGGAACCTGACTGGAGTCTGCTGCCCTACACTGTGTTAAAACATATCTACACTGTACTCCCCAACACGCACCGCTACAGTATGTCCTTGACCTGTCGATCATGGAACGCGCCGTTCAGAACACCAGATCTCTGGAGGAACCTGACGTTTCGATTCAATAGAGTTCAGGACAAGAAAGCGAAGCGGTTTTGTCAGACGATGGTACCCACTGGGGTACGGCACTTAAATATTGACTGCAAAGGTGAGATGCTTGATCCATTTACGGCTTAATTGATTGCAAGACTGAGGATTGTCGGATCAATTACTTTAATGATTGTTTTATGAACATAACAAACACAATAGCCTAAAAAATCATGTCGCATAGTAATGACCCAATGGATAGCATCATTTAATACTAGTTCCCATTATAACTAAAGCACTTTTTGAAATCAGTTTCGGCCAAACAAGCAACTTATAACCTATTATATATTTCGCTACTTCGATAAGGCCATATAGCAAGGTCTTCGGAAATCGCAGAGACCTTCCTTCAGAGAATAGTACCAGGAAAAAGAAGAAGAGGCTGACTTAGCAATTGATGGGAAGATAACATTAAAGAATGGATTCTCCTGCCATCAAAGAGGTTCTGTCTAAGGTAAAAGACAGAGAGGAATGGAGAAAGATGGTCGATAAATATTGTGTGATGTCCCAGCGGTCCAATAGACCAATGGATAAGTGAAGGTGGTGGTGACTTCGATATTGAAATGAGACGCCCGAAGATTACTTAGTGATTTAAATTAGAACTTTTTTATCGGAAGGCAGGGATTTATTTTCACATTAGTATCAATAATTCTGTATAGGCTTTGCTTGGTAGAGGAATAAATAGTCCTTGAGAATTAATTGGTACATCATGACCTAAAAAATAGTTTAACGTGTTTCGGATGTTCCTTTAGATTTCAAGATTATTACATTTTAGCCCAAACCTCCCAAAAGACGTGACTGTGGGCACGGCCCATTGAGACAACATTCCAGGGCGCATACTACACGATGTGTTAAAAAGTGAGATGTTCCAATTCAACGTAACAGATACGAGAACGAAGGGGCCAATAGAATTTTGCGGAATCATCAAAATGCGGGCCGTTGATAGGAAGGGAAGGAAATGGGAAAGGTTCCTGTCAGAATACCGAGTGGAGGGTTTCTGTCAGAATACAGAGTGAAATATTCCTGTCAGAATACAGAGTGCAGGTTTCCTGTCAGAATACAGAGTGAAGAATACCTGTCAGAATACAGAGTGAAGGTTTCCTGTCAGAATACAGAGTGAAGGTTTCCTGTCAGAATACAGAGTGAAGGCTTCCTGTCAGAATACAGAGTGAAGGTTTCCTGTCAGAATACACAGTGAAGGATTCCTGTCAGAATACAGAGTGAAGTGTTCCTGTCAGAATACAAAGTGAAGGATTCCTGTCAGAATACAGAGTGAAGGATTCCTGTCAGAATACAGAGTGAAGGATTCCTGTCAGAATACAGAGTAAAAGTTTTCTGTCAGAATATAGAGTGAAGGCTTCATCTTCAGCTACACTATTCAAGAAATATTCTGACCTTTTTGTTGAAAGTAAAAAAAGATAGAGTGTGTATGAGGGGGTACTGATTTTTAAAAAAATACCCAGAGAAAATCAGAGAATAAAGCAACGGGCGTAGCCGGTATTTGGTACTAGCAAAAATATGTATATAAACCTCATTACATCTAAATATAGAACGGCCACCTTGATTCGTTTTGCTTAAATATTGATAAAGCTGATATTTTAAATATATAGCTCAAAGCACCCAGTATTATGTTTTATTTGTTTATTTGTTATTACAATTATTATTATTATTATCACTAGTAGTAGTACTACTGTTACTATGGATAATTTTGTATGTGTGTGTATTTTTATTTACTTTACTTACGATGTGATCGTTCTACGCTTGTGATTAACCTCCTTAGAACCTACCCGCCCTCATGACAAACCTCCTTAGAACCTACCCGCTCTCATGACAAACCTCCTTAGAACCTACCCGCCCTCATGACAAACCTCCTTAGAACCTACCAGTCCATCATTTAAAGTGTTGTTTTGTTTCAGCGATTGATTCTGGTGGTCATATTAAAGTGGGCGAGTCTGTGGGGTATTTGCTGAGATTTTTACGTCACCTACTGACCCATAATGTTAATAACCTGATCTCGCTGCGATTGGCCAACATAGCCCGATTGACCAACAGGTATAATCTAATCAGCAAGCGTAAAGATCTTGTCATGACATTGCGTGGGTTTGTATCCAGTCAGACACAACTGAGGTTGTTAAATATGTCTTGTGCGTGTATTGGACTAGACCCAGGTTAGAACTTTTTATGTCTGTCTGTCTATCTGTCTATCTGTCTATCTGTCTATCTATTTATCTATCTATCTATCTATCTATCTATCTAGCTAGCTAGCTAGCTAGCTGGAGCTATATATTTATCTATCATTTTTATTTTTTTTCTTTGTATTTTTCTAAATTTAATACTGATTTAGTCAAATTTCAAATACTTCTTTATTTGTTTACCTGTAAAACCTTCGATCCATATGCAAATGTATGTCTACCCTTATTTAGGAACAAAGATGCTGCTTAAAGCAGGCCGTAGTTGCGGGAACACAATACAGAAACTAATTATCGATGGATTGTTTGACGAGGATGTTGTTTATATGGAAGCCCTTCGTATGGATGACGATGATGATGATGATGATGATGACGACGACTTTCAAAGGCCGACTGCTAATATTATAACAAAAGCAATGCTAGAGCCACTCAAGTTGTACACAAACATGTCATGTGAGTTAAACAGATTTATAATAGAGACCCGTTTGTTTAGAGGAGTAGATATCTGTGTAAAAAAAATCTCTTGCTTTAAACATTTTCAATAGTTTTTTCAATGTTTTGTTCAAGCGTGTCATCATGATGCTCTAGAGTTCATCGGGCCATTATGTCTGTGCGTCACATGATGTGGTGAACTCTTGACTCCACAACATCATGATGCTCTAGAGTTCATCGCGTCATTATGTCTGTGCGTCACATGATGTGGTGAACTCTTGACTCCACAACATCATGATGACATTTTGGACTCTAGAGCACCATGGTAACATGGTTGGCCGTAGAACATAATGCTGGTGTGATTGACTCTAGAACTTCATGATGACAGGGTTGGCTCTAGAACATCACGATGATGTGTTGAATTCCACAATATCCTGATGACTTGATGAGCTCTACAGCATCATGATGACATGGTTGAACAAAACATCAAGAATACCAGTTTTATATTCGAACATCACGATGACGTGGTTAGCTCTAGAGCAACACGATGATGTGCTATGTTATAGAACATCATGATGATATGTTGGACTCTAGAACATCATGATGACATAGTCAGCTGAAGAACATCATGACAGAATGGTTATCAAATGAGGGAAAGAAGTTTTATTCATTCGTTAATTTAGTCTTTGAGAGAGAGAGATCTTTAAATGAGTGTGTTGACTATGCAAGCTTGAAGTACGTCCACCACTTTGTTTCTACTTCACTATTGCGTGTTACGTTACAATTTTCTTTCTAGCTCTGGGGCTGTGGGGAGAGAGATGGATAGAGACACTGTGGTACCAGAGACTTCTATTGGACTGATCGTTTTTCAAAGCGATTTTCTTTTATATTTCTTTTTCCTATGTATTGACGTTACGAATGTTTTCTGTGTTTGTGACATTTGCCATTGAGGACCACTGTAGAGTCATATCGACATATCACTTTTTATTTGAAACATATCGCTGGTATAACTAATTAATGAGACCTCCCCAGTGCTTACGCTAGTTATTTTAAATGTAGAAACTTTTTTTCTAAGTGGGATTAGTCTGTATGGGTTCGGGAAGTGTAAACATGACGTCACAGAGGTCTCGACTTTTCTTACTTTACTATACAGAATGCGATTGCAGAACGGAAGCGATTTCATCAATAACTGATCGAGTATATTTGTTTTCACTTTATCCGATATCCTTTTCCTCTTCATAGACAGATACTTCTCTTGCTGCCTTGTCTTTCTATATCTTGTTCTTGTGAATGTTATTGTATCCACAGCATTGACTACCAGCTATCAATACATATCAAAGGACATTTTGATTATGCTTGCTAAATATCGCAACCTTAACCAACTTCGAGTCTACGTAGAAAGAGAATACGAACAAACTCCGATTACAAGCGAGACATGGCTGACTGTACTCGGGTTTATACCGGATTTGGAGGTGTCTTTCCACATACTGGTAAGATTCATGTTTATTCACCCAAAACATGGAATTACGGTGACGTAGGTATGGCTCTTTAAAAAGAAGAAAAAAGTTATGTGCTGACAATGAAAATGCATTTTCATAAATTATATCTTATAGTATGCAAATAAATTCCGAAAAAACAAAACAAATTATGACCAATAGCCAACAGGGCTTTAAAAGGGGCATCAGTATTGTAGGTGAAAAGCTGACTAGTGTTAGCAGCTTTAAATACCTCGGAGCTATTGTCTCAGATGAGGGAACAAAACCTAAACTACTGGCCCGAATTGCACAGTCCACAACAGCCCTTTTAAAACTTAAAATAATATGGAAAGACAAAGGCTTAGCCCACAGCACAAAAATCAGACCGATGCGCTCCCTGGTCATGGCCACATTTTTTATATGCTTGTGAGTCTTGGGCGCTGACTGCAGAGCTAGAGAAGAGGATCCTAGAGGTTTCCGTGCTGCCTTCGGGCGCTGAGCAAATACAATTCAGCTCAAGTCAAAGTAAAATAGACTTTTCTTGCCTACATTGGGATTCAAACTCGATCTTTGAACTTAAAAAAAAAAGCAAACATATAGTATTTTACTTGTTTTACTTGACATTCTATCAGAAATGAGTTACTACGTCACTGTCCTAAATGACTGCATGACTACATCTTATATAATACAGACGTTACTTCAAAAAAGAAGATGATTACGTCATACGCGTCATGCATTTAGTCATGCATATTAACCAATGACTTAAATTCTGCCAAGTCACTGGTTTTTCTGGCTAGCTCAGGCAACCCATTCCATGTTCTAATAGCACTAGGGAAGAAGGAGTATTTGTACAAATTTGTCCTAGCATATGGGACGAGGAATGTGCCTTTATTTTTGTGTCTTTCAGAGTATTTTATTAAGTTTTGTTTTTGTATTTGAAGATTATGGTTCAGTGTTTTATGTATAATTGCTACTTTACTTTTGAGTCTTCTGTCCTGAAGGCTTTCTAAATTTAGTGATTTTACTAATGGTGTTACTCTAGTCAAATGTGAATATTCGTTTGTTATGAATCTTACTGCTCTATTTTGTGTTTGTTCCAGTTTCTTAATGTTTTCTTGAGTTGAGGGGTCCCAAACGGTGGATGCATATTCTATTATTGGCCTAACCAAGGTTAAATAACATTTTAGTTTTATGTTCTTATTTGATTTATGGAAATTTCTTTTAATAAACCCTAATGCTTTGTTGGATTTTTTTGTAGTTTCATCAATATGTGGATTCCATGACAGTTTTTCATTTATTATAACACCTAGGTATTTTGCGTTTTTAGTCTGTGTTACTGGTTTGCCATGAATAAGATAAGTGGAATTAATTTGTTTTAGTTTTTTTTTTACTCTTAACAACTGACATTTTTCTGGGTGGAAAGACATGCTCCAATTTGATTCCCATTTCTGTAATTCATCTAATTCTCTTTGTAAAATATCTGTGTCTTGTGTTGTTTTTATTGTTCTATATATTATGCAATCATCTGCAAATAATCTGACTTTTGTTCCTGAACTAATGCAATTTGGTAAATCATTTATGTAAATTAAAAATAGTAGTGGACCCAAGACTGTTCCTTGAGGTACATGACTGCAAGCAGGGTTTGAACTCGGCACCATCGCTATGAAAGTCCCAAGCACACATTGGGAATGCATTAAAAATTGTATCACCATTTCTAGGAAACATTAACTAGGCCAATATTAAAATGAAACTCAAGAACATTGGGGATCTTAAGTGTGCTGTCGAATAGAAGTCTAAAGTTTGCTGATGGCTTTGACCTGAATAAAGAAACCAACCAATCAGCGCTCAGCGTTTATGAGTTTGCGTTTCAAAGGCTATCATGGCCGTGGGTGTCAATGGGGATAAGTTCCCATTGTCTATAACATACTCATAAAGGTATTAGTCTCAGATAGCCTCTAACATCTAAGTCCAACACAGGATTCTAAGCCCGGCGAAACTGCTCTTACTAACAGGTGAAGGGGTGAAGACGGATACCTGGCTCCACAAAACCAGGAGCTTCGGGCAGATGGAGCTTGTCAGCCTAGTAAGGCAATTTATCTAGGAGAAGGGTACTCTGACTTCAAACGCCCGTTGCCTTGCGGTAAAAAGGCTTCAGGAGACAACCTCGAGGATAAATCAGGAGTGAAGCCCCTTAGGCGTTGTGAGTATCAACTATGAAATTCCCTCCGGCAGCTTCTGCAACTGAGCTGGTGCCAAATGTAACGCAAGGTCGAGAGAGGGATGATGACGCATGGGCCACCCATGACGCCCTTATCTAAGGCCCAAGAATGCGCCCTGGAGAGGAATCTCGGGTGCTGCTGCAAAGCGGCTAACACACCAGATTCTGCCCCGTCTCAAGACGAAACCAATGCCATTGATTCACCTGGGGGCATCCATTGTCTTACGAGACATAAAGAGCCATACGTAATTATACGAAACCCTTACCAAATATAGTACGTAAGTTTCCAAAATTAGCTAAACACTTCTTATAATAGATAAGAAAGTGCTGTGTTTGAAGCCGAACAATTTGATACCAAATTTGTATTTAGAAAAAGTTTTTGTAGGCGTAATTATGGGAAATTTTTACGTTTTTCAAGCAAATCTTGATTAATATGCACCTTAAAAATAATTTTAAAAAGTATATTTCAAAGCATTGTTTCGGAAAATTGAATATTCTTTTCTAGTAAATAAATGGATAAACTATCTAAATACGTTAAAATCTAAAATCCCATTTTTGGGTCCAAATAACTATTTTCAAAGGTAATCCTTCCCTTCCATATCTAGCAGTCAGTGGAGTGCTAACGAAACACTGTCATAGCTAGCAGTCAGTGGAGTGCCAACTAAACACTGTCATAGCTAGCAGTCTGTGGAGTGCCAACTAAACATTGTCATAGCTAGCAGTCTGTAGAGTGCCAACTAAACACTGTCATAGCTAGCAGTCAATGGAGTGCCAACTAAACGCTGTCATAGTTAGCAGTCAGTAAAGTGCCAACTAAACACTGTCATAGCTAGCAGTCAGCAGAGTGCCAACTAAACGCTGTCATAGCCAGCAGTCAGTAGAGTGCCAACTAAACGCTGTCATAGCTAGCATTCAATGGAGTGCCAACTAAACGCTGTCATTGCCAGCAGTCAGTAGAGTGCCAACTAAACACTCTCATTGCTAGCAGTCAGTAGAGTGCCAACTAAACACTGTCATAGCCAGCAGTCAGTAGAGTGCCAACTAAACGCTGTCATAGCTAGCAGTCAATGGAGTGCCAACTAAATGCTGTCAGTTAGCAGTCAGTAGAGTGCCAACTAAACACTGTCATAGCTAGCAGTCTGTAGAGTGCCAACTAAACACTGTCATAGCCAGCAGTCAGTAGAGTGCCAACTAAACGCTGTCATAGCTAGAAGTCAGTGGAGTGCCAACTAAACGCTGTCATAGCTAGCAGTCAGTGGAGTGGCAACTGAAATCTGTTATAGCTAGCAGCCAGAGGAACACTATACAAAAATACAATAATAATCATTGGTCTATTTAATTGACATACTTTCTTTTAACAGACAGCTTTTCTTTTCAAATCTTTTGGTTACCTCATTTCTCCTTCAGAGTCGATTTTCATGTTACTCTGAAAGTGTGAGTTTGTGTGAATACACTTTATGACTTTGTATCGATAAGTGTGTGTGCGTGTGTGTGTCTGTGAACTAGTTGGTCGTGTATCCACGATGTCCATTTCATATTTTTAGTTCGCCATTGAAAGTGAAAAGTTCGCTGAAATGTTGGCGCCTGGTGTGCCATTAGTTGGACTGGACTGGCTAACTCGCAAAGATGAAGATAGCCGGACGTGGGACCATGAAGAAGTGTTATTAATTTTCGAGTACATGGTTGAAGTCTTTCCAGTATGTCAACTGTAAATGTTATCTGTCTTTAGTTGTCAACTGTCTTGAGTTGTCATCTGCCTTTAGTAATCATCTGTCTTTAGTTGTCATCTGTCTTGCTTTGTCTTCTGTCTTTAGTTGTCATGTCTTTAGTTGTCATCTGCATTTCGTCATCTGTCTTTAGTTGTCATCTGTCTTTATTTGTCATCTGTCTTTAGTTGTCATCTGTATTTAAAAGTCATCTGTCTTTGGCTGTCAACTGCATTTAAATGTCATCTGTCTTTAGTTGTCATCTGTCTTGAGTTATCATCTGTCTTTAGTTGTTAAATGTCTTAATTTTTAATCTGTCTATAGATGCCATAGGTCTTAAATTGCCATCTATCTAAAGTTGTCATGTGCCCTTAGCTGTCACCTGTTATCTTTATCTGAAAATTACAGGGTTTAGCTCCCTTTCTGCTATATAAAACAAAATTAATTAATAAGTACCAACTGCTTAACTAATTGGTTAATTTTTTGATTGAATAGTGTTTTGTTATCGACTATGAATATTTTGCAAAATTTTAACTTGATCCGAGAATGGGAGGCAGTGGTACCAATGTGTCATGACTAAATAATGGGTTTACATTTATGTCTTTATTTATGTCTTGTCAGGTTCAATAAATAATTGTGTAAAGTTGTAACTTGATCCGAGAATGGGAAATGGGAGAAAACAATTCTTTTACTAGACAGACAGACAGACAGAGTGAGCATAAGCTTTGTAAAAATGAAATTATCTTTAATCTGTTCCTTTATGAAATTATTCTAACAGACTGAACTATTTCTTTTCACGTTCTTAGAACACTTTGCGCTTCATCACACTGGGCCTGGATGACTACCCCAGAAAGTTTGTCACTTTGTTTGATGGTATTCTAGATAAGTGAGTAAATCTTTGTTTGTTTTTTTCTCTTTAGAGATTGTATAGCATTACACCACCGCACTCATCCTTAAACTTCGGAATCGAAGACATAAGTTTCCCTTTCAGACCTTGTGGTATATAGGGCAGGTGATGTAAAGGTAATCTGTTTATGTGGCTTACGGTTAACGAGGGTGTCATGTGGCCAGCATAACGACCAATCTCCTTCGCTTTTCCTAAACTAATGTCAGGTACCCACTAGAGATGGGTGGACTCAGAGGCGCCCAAAAATCCCGAAATTAAAAAATCCTAGTCTTCACCAGGATTCGAACCCGGGACCTTGGAAGCCAAGCGCTTTACCGCTCAGTCACTGCACATCCAAATCGAAGACATAGTAATTATTATATAGACAGACTGAAAGACAGATAGATAGATAGATAGATAGATAGATAAATAGATATATAGCATTAATACAATTTCTGGCACACTTAAAAGCAAAGCTAAAACATAGAAATAATAAATGATAGAAGAAGAGAGACCCCTGACCCAATGGCCTAAAGCTGAAGTCCCTGGTGAAAGCTAAAAAAAAAAAGATTTCCTATTGTCCTTCACACGATTGGTAATTTGGCGCGGAAAATTATTTGTTTCATCTAAAGGGTAAAGTGTTTTCTTATAACGATAATGACGTGACAATTAAAAAAAGATGGCGATTTAAAATGTAAAGAAAGTAAACCAAGAATTCTCTTGGCAGCTTTGGAGACAGGTCGACTTCAGTGTCTAGCGTAGATATTTAGCCCAACGACATTTGATTGTTCCCTTCTTTACGTATTAAATGCCTTATTTGTCATCGTTCATCAGTGCGGAGTAACTTTCTGCATTGTTGCCCTTTCACTTATGTTCTTTTAGTTTATGTCAAGTGTTATCTCCGTTCAGACTTATCTGTACAAGACATAGCGCGGAGGAGTCTTACAAAGCTAACTTATCCCTTCCAGTACTGTGCACTAGACATTCCTTACAGACAGATGGAAGGTGGTTGTTTGTTGAGCTGCTACCGTGTGGGTAAACTTCTTCTAAAACTCTTTCCATTGGACTGCTATACTTATGTAACCAAGAATGCAGATAGACTTGCTGAGAGCAGCCATGTTTTGACAGTTATTTTAAAACGGGAAAGTTGAGATAAATACAGATATATATGATTGCACTTTTTTTTGTTCCTTCATGACGCAGGTGTTTAAACATTGAAACGCTGTCCGTTAAGGCTCCAGACGACAGGGGGAAGACCTTCCAGATGGCGTTAGCCAAATTCGTGAGCTGGGCCTACGAACGACAACCGTTGAGCTCGTTTCGTGAACTGAGGTTCAACGATGAAGTGTTGCTGAGCATAACAGGGTCTCATACCAGTAGAAACTAGTAAGTGAAGTACATTATAGTACTAGATACTACTACATATAGTACTAGATACAACTATATATAGTACTAGAAACAACTATATATAGTGCTAGATACAACTATATATAGTACTAGATACAACTAAATATAGTACCAGATACAACTATATATAGTACTAGTTATTGCCTTTGTTTCTCTTTCCCCAGGTGAAGTAGCCCAAACATACAGCGAATGTTTACCAGTAACCTGTCTTTAACTCACCTATCTTATAGGCATAGAATGTTCTATTCTACATTCTGTCTGATACTTGTTTATCGTTGAAACTCTTTACACGTAAGACAATTCTTAGTGACAACTGGAACATTTCTTTATAGAGTGCACTGCATACAGATGCTCTACAGAAGTCATTTATAAGCAGAAAATATGCCAAGTTGTACATTAAAAAAAATGTGTGCCTTTGTAATTTTAAAATGACAATGAATCTCTGCTACTTTAAATTGCATTTTTTACACTATGGTAACCAAAGATGAAGCACTGAGGAAAATAACATCATGACTGGGGTTACTTTCCATGAAATTGTTATGGCCATGCCTCGGCTGTTCAGGGGATATAACTTTTGTTTCCTCATCTTAGTAAACTACAGGGAAGATAACTCTGAAAATGTGAACCCGTTTCATCCATTCTATTCATGACTTACACTTCAATGCTAAATTAATGTATCTAGGTGTCCTTGTTTGTATAAATGTGTACCAGAGGTGGAACAGTGAAATAGCTGTAACTTTCTTTTTCTTAGCGTCTCACAAAACAGAACCTTTCCACATAGTTAGTCCTTACAGTTTACATTGTAGAGGACGATTTATAATATCTTCCATTTAATATGCAACATGATAAGAAATGTATATGTTTGTCCAATGTTTTGATTGGTTGTGTTATTAACAGGAGAAACTATTTTTAAAAATGTTTTAAATGTTTTGTTTTGATTTCAAACAATTTATTGAAATCCAATTTCTATGATTATATATTTTTGTGCTTTATTTTAAGAGCAATCATTTCTACATTTTAAAGTTTTGTAACCGCAAATAAATCACAAGAGACCTAAGTTGTAACTTATTGTCTCATGTGTCAATTTATTACAACGGAACTTTAACCGTAATTAGCTAATAATAATAATAAAGCTTGTCTTCGAGTCCGAAGATCTGTGAGGAATTGAGTTTTTCTGTGGCTTTATATTTTGCCACCCCCAACGCAGGCATAACCGCCTTTGGTCAATTTAGATTTTCTTTTCGCGTCTACGTTTGTCCTCGGCAGCAGATTTTCTTTTGGTCTCAAATGTGTAAGTGAGCTCCAGCTGTCTTGTTCTGAAGCCACATGCAACCTGGTGTTCTCTTCTATGTCAGCAAGTGGCGACTAATCTGATCTTTAAAGCGTTTCCGTGGGGCACCTCTGTTACGTCTACTACCTTTGACTAAAAAAGACGTCTTTTAGCCTACGTTCGTTCGGGATACGTGCCCTGCCCAGCGTAACTGTCGGACCATAAGAAGTCCCTCTATACTGTCTATTAGTGTCTATACCGGTGTTTGCAATGGCGTCGTAGTGTTTGTAGTAAATAACGTCATACCAAATATCCACCACGGCCACAGGATGAATAAGTAGACCTATACTTCTATACAAGCATTGTAGGTCTAGGATTGATCTGGACAACGAAAGTAAAGAAACGTGTTCTAATTGACCTTTTGATAACAATGAAGTGACCACTACATTCCACTATCTAAGGGGGCTGGTACATTTTGCTCTTTGTATGTTTGTAAATTATATAGGTCGTTAAATAATGAAACGCTAGCAAACACTTTAAACCCTACACTTCTCTGTATCAGACATGAAAAACACGTGAGTCCTAAATTGTTAGGTCTAATGAGGGTCTTCGCCATAATGCCTGACGTATTCCCCGGGTAGGCGGGGGGAAGTTCCATCCTTAGTGTAGAACTTTGTTAAGAAATTTTGTTGAACGCCTGAATGTCTAGAGAGGCTTAAACAACAGACATATAGATGTTTTCAAAAAGTGCGTTTTGGTAGAAGCGTTTTTTTTTTTTTTGTTTTTTTTTTACTATTTAAAAATCATATGCTCCAAACTTTTTTTAAAATAAGCCTAATGAGCTACATAAACCTGGCTGGCAGGGGAATTACGGAACTCTACAAATCTAAGCTATTTTTGCATTGTTCTGGAGCTAGTTGGTTTTTGTTTTTTTGTATTTATTTTTATTAAATTCCTGCCACTTGCTACTACATGTGTACCTTATTGTTTTAGCGGAGAGGTCACCTTGGTCATTGTGTGACACTGACATCACGTGGACCAATAGAACTGGGGCACGTCGCAACTCAAAACATCGTGTAACAAATAAGAGACGCCCTCAGTCCCCCCTCCCCCTCCTCTTTAAAACACGTCTCCCTCCTCCTCCCCCTTCAAAACACGTATTTTGTTCAGACACTTCCGGTTGTTTGCATTAAAGAAGACAAAAAAAAAAAGTTATGAGACTAGTTCTCAAAGCAGATACACTATTTCTCCCTCCCTCTCTCTCTCTCTCTCTTATTTTCTCTTTTTTTTTTCCTCTCTCTCTCTCTCTCTTTCTTTCTTCTTCTCTCTCTCTTTCTCTTTTTTAAAAATCTTTTTCTCTCCCCTCTCTCTATCCCGTCTACATTGTAGATACAGGGACATATTGATATACTCAAAAAGTAGAAATACAACAGGCTTCTAACGCATACAATAATAATAACAATAATAATGGGACGACAATGAATTTTGTTTCTCTTTAACGAAACTCGACCCAGGCAGTGCCAGAGAATGACTACTTGTTCGTTTCTAACATAATAATAATAATAATAAGTCTTGTTTTCGAGTCCGAAGATTAGTCAGGAAATGCAATACTTTCCGTGGCTGAACAGCCCCAGCTGAGACCTACATATTTTGCCACACGTAGGACAAGCAATACATTGCAAACATTAATAAATGCAGCCCCCTTAAGGTGCAATGGATCAAAAACAAGATAAAGAAATGACCCTCTAGACCTCTCACATTAGGTACAAGTTGTCTAGAACATTGTCATACGTTTCAAATCTTAATTAAAGTGTCACTTATTTTACGTAAATTTCTATGACGTCAAAATTGTGTTTACTAAAAAGAAAATAGCGTCTTTCTAAGAATAGATTCAAGCAAGTATCAAGCACACACATTTTTGTGACACTTATGATATATCCATTAGGTTTTTTTTTTGTTCAGTTCTCCGACAAGCAGATATAAATGTAACGTCTCGTAATCCTTTATTTATGCATAACTTTACAAACAACTTATCTTTGTATGGCTTAGTGAGGGCGTGGCTGACAAAATAAGGTCAGGATGGCGTTAATCTGTTAACAAATGTTCTGCCTCCAAGAGACACAATGTATGTGTATTTAGCATTCTATATGACCCCCCTATATTATAGATTTATAAAGGCAAATGCTTAAACTTTACTAGATCTAAAAAAAAGTTTACAGCTATTGTTTTAATTCAGTGTAATAAATTGTTATGTTATGAAGATTTCGAAATGGATAGAATATTTCGACCAGAGAAGTTCGACATCGAATCTAGAACACATCAAGCAGCAGAGAAGTGACAGCATTCGTAATTTTTCTAGACAGTTTATCGTTCGGATAACAGCGTACTGAGGGTTGCATGATTTTTTAATTAACTTCTCTTCTGTGATCTTATTTAGATGATCTAATATTCTTCTAAAGGACAAATCTTGATACAGTAAACTCAAAACATGGACGAACCACATATTTATTTAATTCCGAGACGGAAACATCATAGCTTGCCAAGAAACAAAATTCAATAGGCTTCTAGAGTCCACCTCAAAGCAGACTAGATTTCGAAATGTCGCATAAGACATACGACGCTTATTAAATCACCATTCAGAAGGTATCAGCGATCACGCAATACAGCATTATACGCCATCATATCGCAGACATTTCCAATACATGCCATCATATCGCGGACATTTCCAATACATGCCATCATATCGCAGACATTTCCAATACATGCCATCAAATCGCAGACATTTCCAATACACGCCATCAAATCGCAGACATTTCCAATACACGCCATCATATCGCGGACATTTCCAATACATGCCTTCAAATCGCAGAGATTTCCAATACAAGTCATCAAATCGCAGACATTTCCCACAGTCACTAACACAGCACGCATATTTCCAAGAGCCGCCATCACATAGCGCAATGTTTCCAAAAAGCCATTTACACAGTTGAAGGTTTACAAGAGTACGAGTCTCCTTAATCTCCGTCATGTATGGCAAGAATTCTACAGTCACTTTTACATCCGGTCACCACAGCTACCTTGACAAATGGCTAGCTTCTGATAACACCATTATGCTTTTAAGACGACCAACATTTGTGACATAGAAGTTTAGTCCTCAACATCTAGGTACCATGCAATGTTCAAGTGTACGGTAATGTGAAATGAAAGAAAATAGAGAGCGATGTTGATACAGAGAGAGAGAGAGATTGGAAGAAATAGTTAAATTATGTTTCTGTAATAAAAGTACTCGATCTGCTTGCACTCTAACCCTTATCCTAACTGTTTACCTAAACAGATGAGTATATCTACCTTCTCTGCAAGACTTAAAGATTCACTGACTGGTCACCATTCTGTCGCCACCATCTCTAGCTCAGGAATTTACGTCTAAGTGTCCGAATCGCTGTCATCAATCTTACCAAGAGTGACAACTGATTGTGTCAAGGTCTGTTTCGTGTCTCCTACTGCCTTGACAATACCGTCTGTAAACTAACCGCTGTTTATTCAGTTTGAGTCTTAAGGAGACTCATTTTATTTTTTAGAGGAAGTTTATATTTAAATTAACAATTTCCAAAGGACTGTCCAGGTAATATCGACCAGTTAATAGTGTGAATAGTGTACATCTTATAATGATTGCAAACATTCTTATAACCGAGGACTTTTACTTTTCTGGTGTGAAATACTTCAAGACATTATTCATGCATTGTAACAACTTATTACATTCATGTAAGCCAGGGGTTCTCAACCTGTGGGTCGCGACCCCCTTACAGGTTGATTGACGATTTGCTAGGGGTCACCTAAGACCATCGAAAATATGGATTGTTTTTGTCTAATTCTTCTATTGCTGTGTGTGCGGGGGTCGCCGAAGAGTGAGATTGTAAAAAGGGGGTCGTCGAGCTTAAAAGGTTGAGAACCGCTGAATTGTAAGCATAAACATTCATTACATAATTGAGCGAGGGGAGGTCGTAGGGTTAAAGGTCACAGTGTTCAATTTTTGATGGTTTACAGACTTTTATAATTCATTTCTTCTTACCAAATTTTCCATACTGCAACTTTAACATTCATGCAACATTGAGAGCAATGAGTTATCAGAGTTTATACAACAACAACAACAACAACAACAACAACAACAACAACAACAACAACAACAACAACAACAACAACAACCAAACAAAAAAAAACAAGAAAAAATAAAACATGCATTTAAAAAAATAATGCTTTTGTTGGGTGCAATTGTATCGATTAGTTGGATCAGTCGTGTCATTAAATTTGTAATAAACCTAAAGTAATCTAGACTAACAACAATAAGTCTGTGCGAAATGAAATCCGGGGAGGGGGGGGACGGAATTTAGTGATTGATTTTTTGCTTTGATTTTGTTTATTTTAGGTGTGATTTTAATACTAAACCACCAGTTGCCACAGCGCAGCCATGGGGATTTTGAGTTTAATTCCTTTCTTCTATAAAACAAAACAAAACATAAAATAATGAAAACGACAATCCCAAAATTCCATTAGAGCATAGCTAAGGAAGATTTTGGTTTTAACCCCCCCCCCCCCCCACACCGAAAATTACGATAAAATCCCCTCTTCCATAAAAAAAAAGGCAAATTATAAAATTCAAATTCTATGGGTGTAGCCAAAGATGGTTTGAAGCTAAAAAAAAATACCCCTTCATTTATTAAAAACAAACAAATTACACAAACACAAAATGCTATCAGCGTAGCTAAAGAGGGTTTTGAGTTTAAACCCCCTTTCAGCGGGGTTTGTAGCTAAAAAGTACCTCTTCAATATAAAAAAAAGTAAATTACTCACTAAAATTATTTTTAGCGTAGCCAAGCCAAGTTTTTTTTTTAAAGTTCAAAACCCCTCCAGATGGTTTTGAGTTTAAAATCCCCCTATAGAGAGTTCTGAGGTTATATTTATATATAGTTCACAATATGGTCTTACATTTATTAGAAACTTTCATCGCAATAATTTTTTATTTCTAGAATTGATTTACTGCTTCGAAACTGTTTTGAAACACTATAAGCTATTCGGACAAAGCTAGTTAACGAAGACACTTTTCGGAGTGAAGACACTAGAAGTGAAGACACAAGCAGAAGTGAAGTAACCATGAAGACATATCATCTCGGTGAGTTGTCACAGACAATTTTTTATTCGCATTTTTCCTGCTTTCAGAACGAGTACATTTAGTGTACAATCATTTCATAATTTCATCCTCATCTGTCCCTTGACTTTCGTCGTAGAGGTGCTGTGACAGTTTGTCATAGGTGTGCTGTGACAGAAGAGGTGCTGTGACAGTAGAGATGCTGTGACAGTAGAGGTGCTGTGACAGTAGAGGTGCTGTGACAGTAGAGGTGCTGTGACAGTAGAGGTGCTGTAACAGTTCGTCGTACTGGTGTTGTGACAGTACGCGTAATCAAATCTCTCCACTTTTTCCAGTCAGTAGCTGTTCTAAGCAAGATAACATGAGAGAGGCCTGTCCATTCTTTTATGTTATCCAGCCGGCTTTTCTTTGGACAACCCTTTTTTCGTGTTTCCTCCACTTTACCTTGGAGAAAAACTTTTGATAGTGAGTCATGTCTTAGCTTTCGTCTCCTTGAGTTCTCACATTCCATGTTCCACTAACTGAGCCTATGTTTTATAACGTTATTATTTTAAGGTATGTCTCAGTAGCATACGTTTTCACCCTGTCGTTTTTATTTGCGGGCTTGGTTTTGAATGGGTTAATCTTTGTCGTAGCATTTCATTGGGCGTAATAGGTCTTTGTGCTCAGACCTATATACATATATATTATATGTAGACTGGAAAAACGGAAACAAATTCTTATCCGCAATAAATCAACTCACAGACCTATGTATATATAGATTGTTATGTATTAATCACAGAACTATATAATCACGCAAATTCATGAAATGAAAGCCATTTCCTTTTAGTTTCCATTAAGATACTATTTCGAAAATCTTAGAAATAATTTACGTCTATTGATTTTTGTACATTTAAATAAATTGATTATTTAGATCTTTTTAGATTATGTATCTAAAAATTGCAAAATAATAATTATGAGACGAGAATGCTCTTTTTTTTATCTTCAATTACTAGATCTAAATCTAAACATTAAATTATATGTTACATAGGTTAGGGTTGAATGAAAAAAAACAACTTTACTTCTTATAACTACTTTACAAAACAACGCCTTGTTTAAACTATTTATTAAAAAATCACATTTTTTGTGTAGTGTTAGAAGATCTCCATGTCCAGTCTAGACATAATATATATAAGGCTGTGGTCTTGGTGGCACCCATCTCCTCTCCAAGACCAATTTTTTCCTTTGGATTTTTTCCCCCGAAGATGTGTTAAATATAGTCTGGTTCGAATTAGGCAAGTTTGTGTTTAGAAAGTAAAGTCAATTTTTTTAGAGCAATTTAAAAAAAACACACCTAGCAGAATGCTGTTTGAAATTCTTCTCAAACAACATAACCCAATGATGTACAAAGAGTAGACGTAACATGTCCAGCTCGTTCAATTTCCTTATCAATGTAAAAACATTATATCAACGAGTGTAATGACAAACTGAGATTTGCTTGTCATGTTGGAGATGACAAAGTTTTAGAATATTTCTTGCTGAAAAAGTTGTTTAGCAATGAGCAGGACCTTGTCTTTATAATACGTCAAACAATCTAAATTTAGACCAGAAATAAGGTGTCATAACTCAGACTGTAGTATAAAGCTCCTGAGGCATAGAAAATATGAACATAAACACGTTTGACTCAAAAAAAAATTTTGTGCTGTTTGTATAGTTGTCTAACTGTGTGTCCATCTTTGAGTCTGTCACGTTAAGATGTCAATGAGTAAAACATGCCCTGTATTGAGTTCAAAATATTACGATTACTTAGTATCTTCTGAAAAGTAAATCTTTTATTCTTGACTTTCAATAAATAAACCTTTCTTTAAAACGATGCCAATAAGTCTTAGATGTGCAGCGTCTAGTTTTGATCTTACGAGCGCAAGTGTTTTTGTCGCTAAAATCTAAGACTCTGTACCTGTATGTTGTATACAGGGAAATAAACATTAAAAAATAAGATTTAAAGATATAATAGGAGATTAAGTTGCTGTGTGGTTTGTGAACCTGCTACAAGCTCCTGTATAACATAAACCCCATGTTATTATCTTGTGTAGAGGGACCTCTTATGGTCCGACAGTTACGCAGGGCAGGGCAAGTATTTCGTATGGGTAACGAACGGATGCAAAAAGCAAGTCTTTTTTGGTGAGCTGAAAGGTGGTCGACGTAACAGAGGTGCCTCACGGAAACGCTTTAAAGACCAGTTTAGGCTTCAACTTGCAATAACTGACATAGAAAAGAGCACCTGGTTGCATGTGGCTTCAGAACGAGACAGCTGGAAGTCTCTTACAAAGGCCGTGGGATACACATTTAGGACTAAAAGAAAATTCGCAGACGGCGAAAAGTAAATCTAAATCGACCACCGGTGGACAATGCTTAAGCCTGTGCTAGATTTGGCAAAATATGTAGGTCGCACCTGAGGCTGCGTAACCTTCGGAAATACTGCATTTCTCATTAATCTTCGGACTTGAAAACAAGCCTTATTATCTTTCTTTAAATAGTTTCACTTTAGATCAGTGCTTCATCATAGTTCTAAATTTGTTAAAATAATAAAAACATAGGCAAAGATTTTAAACTATTATTATAATATTAACAATATAAAATAGGTCATGATTATAGTATCTTCACATTCCCAGCATCAGCTCTGATGTGCTTCTTAGCGTTGCCTTTAATGACCTTCGGCTGCTTGGAGGAATGCATGAGAAAGTTCACTGCAGAGATGTCTGCCTTTAATTCAAACGAGACCACCAATGGCACAGCACAGATGACATCTAGCTTCTGTAGGTACGTAGAAAACTTTAAAAATATTTTAATTTTTTTTAGCGTTACATTTTTCACTGTACTGTAATTGTCCTTGGACTCCAATGACCAGAATATGCTAAACACAACAGTCACAGACACAGCCCTGGAAATACTAGGGAAGCTCCGCCCACCCCAAAAACCCTGGGTAACAGAGGATATACTCCAACGGAAGCTTAAAGGGAAAATGTTGTCTGACCCAAAATATGTCCACGAATACAAAAGCGGCAACAAACGGATTAGAAAGGGAATGAAAGAAGCGAAGAAAAAGTGGATAAAGAATAGGTGTCAAGAAATTGAACAGAGACTTAACAGGAATGACAGTAAAAAATTGGACCAACTAGTTAAGGACCTCACTACCTCAAACAAAAGATGCTTAACTAAGGAAAAAGATGCGTTAAAAAAAAGATGGACGGAATACTGTTCCGAGTTCTATAAATTTGAAATTTCAAGAGATAAAGAGATACTAAATTTACAACTCTGTCAAAACTATCGCACCATCAGCCTCATAAGCCATGCTAGCAAAGTACTGTTAAAAATTATATTAAATGGATTAAAACCGATAGCAGACAAAATCATATTAAAAGAACAAGCGGTTTTTAGACAAGGTCGCAGCACAACAGAACAAATCCTAAACCTCAGAATACTCTGTGAAAAATATCTCCAAAAGCAAGAGAATATTTTCCATGTCTTTATTGATTTCAAGAAAGCTTTCGATCAAGTATGGCACGGGGCACTCTGGGCGACAATGGAAAAGTACAACCTTAAAAAAAAAATAAAGTTATCCATAATCTCTACAAAGATGCCACCAGTGCGGTGTACTCAACAATAATATTGGGGACTGGTTCAAAACCACAGTTGGAGTAAGACAAGGCTGCCTACTTTTACCATCACTCTTCAATATCTTCCTTGAAAGGATAATGGAAGATGCTCTCGAGGGCTATGAAGGCACTGTTAGCATTGGAGGAAGAGGAATTACTAACTTGCGCTTCGCAGATGACATTGATGGCCAAGCAGGGACAGAAGAAGAACTAGCTGACCTGGTGATGCGCATTGACAAGACTTCCGCAGCTTATGGTATGCAAATAAATGCCGAAAAAACCCAAATTATGACAACTAGCGAGCAGGGATTTAAAAGGGGAGGTGAAAAGCTGACACGTGTTAGCAGCTTCAAATACCTCGGATCTATTGTCTCAGATGAGGGAACGAAACCCGAACTATTGGCCCGAATAGCGCAGTCTACAGCAGCCCTTTCAAAACTGAAAATAATAAGGAGAGACAAAGGTTTTTAGACCTCGGCACCAAAATCAGACTGATGCGCTCTCGTGGTCATGGCCACATTTTTATATGCTTGTGAGTCTTGAACGCTGACTGCAGAGCTAGAGAGGAGGATCCTAGCAATGAAATTGAGATGCTACAGAAGGATCTTGGGTAGCACGTTCAAAGACCGCATCACAAACCAAGAGATTAGAGACAGGGTTATTGCAGACTAAGGGATAGGTAAAGGTAAAGGTAAAAGGTATTTTGTCCGCTAATTGTCCATGTTTAATTAAAAATGTTAAGGTGTCTGAAAAAAAATACTGATTCATATATCATTCATAAATTTATATGGACTAGTTTCATCAATTTAACAAAACTTTTCGACCAAGTGATAGTTTGTTGTAGAAAGTACCTCCATCACAACGAGTCTTCATCAGTTTAAGCTGCGAAATTAAGTACACTACTTAAAAATTATTGAACTGACCGACTACTCTTGATAATAGAAAACTTGTATAGTTATCGAAGTTGACCAGAAAACTGCTAGTAAATCTGTAACGAGTTTTGACCGACCAAAATTTATTATAAGTAGAATGTATAACTCCACACTTTCAACATTGTCTATGTTTTAGAACTGACAAGTGTCTTCATTGCCTATGTTTTAGGACTCACTAGTGTCTTATTGTCTATGTTTTAGGACTCACTAGTGTCTTTATTGTCGCTCATTGTCTATGTTTTAGAACTGACAAGCGTCTTCATTGTCTATGTTTTAGAACTAGCAAGTGTCTTCGTCTTCACTCATTGTCAATGTTTTAGAACTAGCAAGTGTCTTCACTGTCTGTGTTTTAGAAATGACAAGTGTCTTCTTTGTCACTCATTGTCTATGTTTTAGAACTTACAAGTGTCTTCACTGTCTGTGTTTTACAACTGAAACTTGAAACTATGACCAATAACATTTCAGATTGATGTACAATCACATCACGTGCTATTATAGCGCTATGGACAGATGTACTCCAGAGGTCAAACTTCTTGTAAGGAGCATGCTGGACATGTCGATATTTCCGGAATATCAACGAAAATGTGGTCAGTATTATTTTGGTCAAGCTTAGAGCTTAATTTTAGAACTAAACAAATAATATTTATGCTGTTGTTATGTACTATTAAAAAGATGTATACAACCCAATAGTAAAGCTTTAATCCCTAACAATCCAAAATAAATGTTCATAATATGCTGAGAGAGTTATAGGTGCTTGGTGATACGTTTCATGTTCATAGCATCTGATCTTCATACTGAAAATATTGAACGCTGCCTTTTTTTACCTGCCTGAGTGCAAAGCTTAGGGGACCGATTCTGAATTTGTGTAACCCTTTATAACTATATTTAATTGCACTTTTATTTTTCAAAGTTTATGATTGAAAATTCTATATTATAATTCTAAGTTCTACATTACTAAATCAATATATCTATTTTCAAAGCTGTTTATAATATGTTAAAGTTGTATATTACTATTTCAAAGTTGTATATTACAATTTCAAAGTTCTATATCACTATTTCAAAGTTGTACATTACTATTTCAAAGTTCTATATTAAAATTTCCTTTTTCTATATTACTTTTTTAAAGTTGTACATTACTATTTCAAAGTTCTATATTAAAATTTAAATTTTCTATATTACTATTTTAAATTTGCTCATTACTATTTCAAAGCTCTATATTAGGCTACAATTTCAAAGTTCTATATTACTATTTTAAAGTTGTACATAACTATTTAATAGTTCTATATTAAAATTACAATGTTCTATATTACAATTTTAATGTTCTATATTATAATTTCAATGTTCTATATTTCAATTTCAATTTTCTATATTACAACTACAGTGTTCTATATTACAATTTCAATGTTCTATATTACAACTTCAGTGTTCTATATTACAATTTCAATGTTCTATATTACAACTTCAGTGTTCTATATTACAATTTCAATGTTTTATATTACAATTTCAATGTTCTATATTACAACTTCAGTGTTCTATATTAGAATTTCAATGTTCTATATTACAATTTCAATGTTCTATATTACAATTTCAATGTTCTATATTACAATTTCAATGTTCTATATTACAACTTCAGTGTTCTATATTAGAATTTCAATGTTCTATATTACAATTTCAATGTTCTATATTACAATTTCAATGTTCTATATTACAATTTCAATGTTCTATATTACAATTTCAATAATCTATATTGCTTTTCCTTTGTTCTGTACAACAATTTCAAGCTCTCTACTAACTTTTGTTTCAAGGTGGAGTTTTCAGTCCGGGCACCAACGACAGCTACTCTCAGGGCAGCGTCAATACGTCTTATGGAAGCGTTACGACCCAGATAGGAACTAGACCAACATCTGGCAGGCTGCTTCTGATCTGCAGAGAGAGATCAATGAGTTGCCAGTCACAATTCAACAACAGCGTCAAAGCTTATGACGTCAGTAGGAACGTGTCTAGCCTCTGCCAGTACGCTTTTTTTTTTTGTTTAAATTAATAACTGACTCTATAATGAGTATACGAATTTTGGACTTTATCATTCACCCGTTATTGTGATAAGTGTCTTTTTCTTCACGTTTAAGACACAGCTATAATGTATGTATTTCATACTATGTTTGAAAAAAAGCACTTCAATTTCAATATTTCTTTCTGAAAGTGTTCTAATTAGTTTCTTTTCATAGGGGATTTTAATTACAAAATTGTTTTATCTGGTGTTTTTGTTTTAGATCTCTTGAGAGCTTGACTTTGTGTTACGTGAATCTATCGGTGTCCGAGTGTGGTCATCTGGTCAACAGGAATATGCTGAAAGCCATGCAAGAGCAGCATGGTGGCATGTGCTCTGCCAGTGAGTATTGACGTCAGCATTAAACTTTCAAAAGCCAACGTTAAGCTTTAAACTAGATTTATATTCGAGGCGCTACCGATTTATTTTGGATGGATAGATTTTGCATTGTTTTACAAACCTTTTATCAACCAACTCCCTTACTCTGACTGACTGCCTTGTATTATTTTTGAACACGTGATTTCTCCCACATTTCATTCTCGGATCAAAAAACATGAACCAATTCGTTAATTAAATTGTGATAATAAATTAGTTCTTTTTTTACATCAAACAAGGGCAAAAATATTACAGTATTTAGATCTATAACTGTAAATGTGGAATTCTTTCTTCGGATAAATATTTTTAATATTGTGTTTGTCTATAGTTCTAATTCGTACTCATTCAACCTAACGGTACGATACAAGCTTCAAAATATTCCACACATATGCAACCATTGTATTCTCCAAAATTCTATTATTTTATTTATCAAAAAAACATTTAAAGCCACAGAAAAGGATTCTCACACAACAAAGCATTTCAACAATAAATGTACAAGCAAAAAAACTGTAAGGCTTAAGACTTCATAAACTCTCAGTTCGAACGGATTACAGGTGCTGCGATCAGAAGAGGACATTTAAGTATAGCCATAGATGGACCATTTTAAATTTTGGAGTAACTCATCAAGTTGACACACTAGACTAACTAGTGCAAAGTAAAACAAATATTTTTTTAAAATAAAAAAAAAGTTTGTAAACAGCAAGGGAGAGTTCTCTCGGGGTGGGGTGGACAGGAGAATGCCAATAGTGTACCCATATGAGCAAGAAAAGGGTCTAATATATGGGGTTGGGGTATTACACACTAAGCAATAAAAATAAAATGGCTGGATTGCGAATTTAATTGTTCAGAGGTCAATTTGTTCTAACTTGTAGGAAAAATTCCTTAAACGCCTTTAAATCACAAAGTCCAACGCTGTCCACCCTAACGTCCACAGATGCCCAGGCCAACACAGTGAACATGATGGAATGTGCGAACAAGACGATCAAGTGCTACTCCATCTTTAATTCGTCCTTCACCCCTGCTGTTGGTGACTACAACCTCATGATCATGTGCAGGTGAGCTCTTCAGTCTGGCCTTTTAGTAATGACAAGAGAAGCTGTCCAGAACATCACTTTTGTAAACGATTAGTTAAGTAATTCGTCCATTTTTTAAATGACCAGTGTACAGATTAGTCCAATGTTGTTGTTTTTTTCTGAAATGACCATTGCAAAGATTTGTCCAGTTTCGTTCTTTTAGAAACGACCATAACAGGGGAGCTGTCCACTTTGGATAACTATTTTTTTCTGTAATGATCAATACTGGTGATTTGTCCTGAGCAGCTTTCTCTTCCTGTTCCTTGTTCATTTCCATAACCTGTAAAATACAGGTGCCATTAACTCTGTATCATTGAATCTGCATCAATTACATAAGACTACTTCTGATACCAAATGTCATTATGTCAATTGATAAAACTATGTTGAGTGACATTTGGCTCAATATTGTTGTAGTTTAGGCATAATCTGTAATCAGGATGAGTTGATTTCTTTCTTACATTTAGCGTAAAATGACTAAAAAAACTCTTCTTGTAAAAAAAAACATAAAATGTTTATTACAAAACATATCTATATACATAACATCAAATGATCAATGGTACACATACATACAGTACTCCAAGCATAATATTCCTGTGACATAGTAACAAGCTTTTTTATAAAAATATATTGAAAAATGAAAAAAAAAAACTGTTCACAAATCAGACGATGCGGCCTAAAGGGCAAATGATGTAAGGGTCATCCGTTTCTGGGGCCTATGGTTTACAAGGATGTCGTGTGGCCAGCACAATGACCCTTTACTTTTCCCCAATTAATATCAGGTACCCATTAGAGCTGGGTGGACTCAGAGGCGCCCTAAATATTCGAAATTAAAAATCACTGTCTTCACCAGAATTCGAACTCGGAAGCATAGCACTTTACCACTCAGCCACCCGTGCCTCCATTGAACGATGTAGAGTAACTAAAACTAAAATATTAAGCTTCTAACTTTTAGAACGACTGGCTTTCAACTTAGTGACTCCTTAGTCTTACATCTAACTCTGGACTCCTTATAAAGTGACTTTTTGTATGGCACCAACTTTTGAGTTGATGATAACAGGTTATTAAAGATTACGTGTGGAAATTTGAATGCACATCTCTGTTGTCTTCTAGTTGATAAATCTTGAAAGCTAATGTTGAAGTGTTTATTTAAGATAATTATAGTTTTTCTTTTTTTCGTTTGAAACTCCAGTGCAATAGAGAACTACACAAAATGTATGCAAGAAGTCAGCACAACAAGTCACTGTTTCCAATTCACGAACCAAACATTGACCAGCATAAGTCAACTGAAGAGTAGACACAGGGCTTACTGTGGAGATGGTATAACAATTTACTAATGATTAACAATCTGCAGCACATATTTTATTTTTCATTCTACTAGAATGTCAAAAGTCAAAATATCATTTGCTATTATAACAAAAGGTTTTGTTAGTTTAATGGGATATTCTCTAAAATACATGCAAATTTAAATAACTACATTTTTGGTGTATCCGGTGTACAGAATAAGAAAGTGATCATGTAAGTTCAAAGAAGAAACCACATTTGCTCACTTTTAGCATGACTGATTAATACATTTTCTAAGCTCTACCGCTTGTTAAATTTCTAGTCATTAAAAATCAATTACATGATTGTTTCAAATAAAGTGAGGTTTTAAAAATATTTTTGTATAGCTAACTTTCTCTATTTTTTTAATTTTTCGTTTGTAATAGTTAAGTCAAAAAGTTATAAAAATCAATTTACGAAAGAACAGATTATAGTCACCTACTTAGGTCTGAAAGGGGAATTTACTTTTACCTCTTAAAGAGATCATGAAAGATATTCTAAGAACCCCTGGTATTAAGTCTGTCTGGTACAAATATTGAACACCTTAGTTCTCCCACTTTGCATTCTCGGATTACTTTGAAATTTCCACATTCGATACACCTCGTTCCTCTATAGCCAGACATGGAGAGTCAGTTCCAAACAAAACAAAAAAGTAGCCAATAAGTTCATCAAATAGTGGGTGATTGTTTGTTATAAAAAGGGAAATAAATCTTACAACATGGAGAAATATTGTTGTAAATGGCGAGTGCTTCTTCTTATATAAGATATTTTTAAGGTATTTAAAAAATAATGTACTTGTTTTTATCTATTTATTGATTTCTCTATTTATGGATTTCTCTGTTTAGGCCTATTGATTTCTCTGCTTATTGATTTCTCTGCTTATTGATTTCTCTGTTTATTGATTTCTCTGTTTATTGATTTCTCTGTTTATTGATTTCTCTGTTTATTAATTTCTCAGTTTATTGATTTCTCTGTTTATTGATTTAATTTGGCTGCTTATTTGTTTGTTTTCTTTATGTGTTACTTTAAATCGAATTTTCCCCTAGATAATGGTCAGACGGCTATCCGGTGTGCTGGGAACTTTCAGACCTGTTACTCCGAGTTTAATAAGACATTCTTTCCAACGCTGCACTCTGGTGACATGTCTTTAATGTGCAAGTGAGTACTGATTTTTTACTTTAATGTGTAGGTGAGTACAGTTCTTTATTATGTTCTCTGTTTGTAGGTGAGTTTATGTTTCTACTGGCTTAGTTTATTTTACACCTATCTTTCTATCTTATATGTGAGTGAGTAAGATTAACATTGTTTAGGTCACATTCTACTGTGTATATATCACATTCTTCAGTGTTTAGGTCACATTCTACAGTGTTTAGGTCACATTCTACAGTATTTAGGTCACATTACAGTACAGTGTTTAGGTCACATTCTACAGTATTTAGGTCAAATTCTACAGTGTTTAGGTTACATTCTACAGTGTTTAGGTCACATTACAGTGTTTAGGTTACATTCTACAGTGTTTAGGTCACATTACAGTACAGTGTTTACGTCAAATTACAGTGTTTAGGTTACATTCTACAGTGTTTAGGTCTCATTACAGTGTTTAGGTTACATTCTACAGTGTTTAGGTCACATTACAGTACAGTGTTTAGGTCAAATTACAGTGTTTAGGTTACATTCTATAGTGTTTAGGTCACATTTTACAGTGTTTGGTTACATTTTACACTGTCTAGGTTACATTCTATAGTGTTTAGGTCACATTCAACAATGTTTAGGTCACATTTTACAGTGATTAGGTTACATTTTAGACTGTCCAGGTTACATTCTATAGTGTTTAGGTCACATTCTACATTGTCTACGTTACATTCTATAGTGTTAAGGTCACATTTAACAGTGTTTAGGTCACATTCTACAGTGTTTAGGTTACATTTTACACTGTCTATTTTACATTCTATAGTGTTTAGGTCACATTCAACAGTGTTTAGGTTACATTCTACACTGTTTAGTTTACATTCTACAGTGTCTTGTTTCTAGTAAATGTTTGAATGTGTTCAGCTGTTTTATAACTATTCATGTCGTGTCAAGTATATTTACAACTGATCTCTCCACCAGTAGGCTCTTATACTCAATCTTACAGAAACATTTAACTCGATTAAATTATGTATATTGGCAACACCAAATCTAGTCACCTGTCATTTTTATAACTACATTGTAGTAATGTAATGAAGCATAGCCCTCCCACCCATGTCGTAATTAACCAATTAAAACCAAATTTGCTGAGCTGGGATTTGAACCCTATCAACCATCATACCTCGATGCACTGTTGCAGAGTTGGACTATTATTTCTAACAATACTATAAACATTTTTTTTACTGTCTAGCTCACTGGACAAATATTCGTCATGTGTCTCAAGACTGTCTCCAACGTGCAGCCAGCAACTTGACCAGGTGGTCAGATCTGTCCAGTTCATGAAATTACAGTTTAGAGAGCAATGCCATCCAAGTAGGTCCAAGTCCTAATAACACCTTAGTTTCCATGCCTTCCGGCTTCTGAGTTTGATTTGTTACCTGACATACTGCACTTATCCTTAATCCTCGGACTTGAAGACCATTGACTTATTCCACTGATGAAATATAAAGACGATCCTAGTAGATAACTCATCACTGGTTAGGGTACTAGAACGTAATGTTTAAAGCTTATATCAACTCAGTGTCTGTCTGATAAAACTTTTATATTTTTGTACACACAGGTTCGGATCAAGTTAAAACTTTAAACAATTATTTAGTGTACCTAACAAAACATCAATCCATAAAAAAAAACAAGATTACAAAGAGAGTTTGTGTTAAGAAAAAAACAAAACAACTTGATTTAGTCTCCTTGAGCAACCTTGAGCCCTGAGTTCAAACTCAGTGACAGAATCTTAGCACATTGAGAAAGTTAAAAGCTTAGAGATGCACTTACCAAAAACAATTTCTAATAATATTTATAATTGCTTAGATTTTTTCAATAAATAGTCTTGATCTGTTACGCATTTAATTACAAAACTGTTCCAAACTAATTAATACAATTGTTGGCCATAATGAGCCGTAGAGCGACTTTTGTTTATCTGGAACCCTTTTTTTAATAAAAGGATTTTAACGTGTTTTTCTTGTTGATATATTTGTTTATTAGTCATTTAGCAAAAAAAAACAACAACAAGGTTTGATTAAAATGATTGATACAATGAAAGGGCAATAGCTTTTCATAGATTACGCCAACCTGAAAAATGTTGCAATATAAATCTTGTTTTTACTTGTATTTTTTTTTTTTTGGTTTGTTTTTAGTGTTTTCGTACAGTAGCATGTTCATTGCTCTATGGTGCAATATTTGTTTGTGTGCGGAAATTGAATATTTATAAAATTTTCAAAAGCACAAACGTTTGCTATCAAGTCTAAAATCAAGTTTTGAAAGTATACATCTGCATTCAATTTTTCTATATAATACAATGGGATTGACATTAAATTGCTGTAGTTGTTTTTCAATACTGTTCTACTAGAATCTCTCAAGTTATCCAACTGTTCCGAGGTCGTCTCATGTTCCACGTCATTAATGAGAAATTTTTCTTCTATTCTCTCCAGTCGGAAACTCTGTGGGTAAGTAGCAGTATTAATCACGACAGTCTTAACCGCTACAGTCTTAACCACGACAGTTTTAACCACTACAGTCTTAACCACGACAGTCTTAACCACTACAGTCTTAACCACGACAGTCTTAACCACGACAGTCTTAACTACTACCGTCTTAACCACTACAGTCTTAACCACGACAGTCTTAACCACGACAGTCTTAACCACGACAGTCTTAACCACGACAGTCTTAACCACGACAGTCTTTACTACGACAGTCTTAACCACGACAGTCTTAACCACTACAGTCTTAACCACTACAGTCTTAACCACGACAGTCTTAACCACGACAGTCTTAACCACGACAGTCTTTACTACGACCCTCTATTGTGTAAGCCCTGGAGCAGAAGCCTCTCCTGCCCTCCCCCAATCAGACCCTGGGTCGTGGCATATATATATATATATAAGATAGATAGATTTTTATACTGTTGAGTCTTTTTTTTTCCTTGTACAGAACTTACAGCGATTATTTCCAGTGCGTGGCTAGAGGTCTGGAGGCCTGCAAACTTCCACAATCTACCACCGGCATCGCTTTCATTGATCTTGGAGACATGCTCCAGAACTACTGCAAGAATAGTGAGTTTCTTACAATGACGTAATGTCAAGATCTCATATTGCAAAATATGGGCATTGGATGTGTTACAATTCTCTCTGCTCAACAAGTTCAGCTTCTATTTCATCGACTGAAAGGCCGAGTTGGGAGCTAGACCTTTTTCGTTTAGTCATTCTCTGCTCTCATTGGTCAATTTATTTTAGATTATTTTGTTTTTTGTTTTGCTAGTATATTGCTACCACCCTCTTTGGCTGGATATTTTCACTGCTTTAGTTAACCACATGTAAAGGCTACGGGAAGTGAGTATATTCTCCTGGCCTCAACAGGGACACTCGTGCAAAGATCTGCTAGGAGAGAGTGACAAGCTAACAGGGAAAACGGAACATTTCCTAGTGTATTAGCTACTAGATATTAAAAGAAAACTTTTCATTTTTTTAACGAAAAGTACTCAGTGGTTTGTATTATTTAATAGCAACTATCAACACTTTACGAAGAGCCAGTGGCGTAGCTAGGAATTTGCCATCAGTTGGTTCCCCGGGGGGGGGGGGCTTAACCTCTTTAGGGGCCCCTGCATTTTGTGTAATATTTCATGTAAAAAAAACAATTTTGAACTCCTCAAATGGGGGTCCGGGGGGATTTTAAAATTCTCCCCTCCGCCATGGCTTCGCCAGTGCGCAAGGCTGCGGCCTACATATCAATAGTCATGCTAAAAGCTTATTGTACTCTTGACCCTAGGGAAAAATTTCTTTCAAAGAACAGGATTGCTTTGGAATGAAGCCCCTTCGAAATGGTCATTCAATTACATCTTATTTTTTGGGTCTCCATCCCGTTTCGTTCTCCCACAATGTATTGAGCCAATAAGTGCTGCAATGCCGCCATTTCCCAGAGTATGATTTTTTTTTACGCCATTCAAATAACCATAGAAAGTGTCAATCGTTAGGTGGAGTGCTATCATACTTACAATGAGCAATTTTGTAGGTAGAGAGAATTATTATTTATTATTGTAGCTAGTAGAACATAATTTCTGATATTGTAGCTGAAAATGTTGAAATATGTCTACGTGTATGTTGTCACGTATTACGAATTGAATTCTAATTTTTAAATGGCTTGCCTAGGGGAACGTGACAATAGAAAAAGCAGTTGTGTCACTTATCTTAAGTCTGAATTTAATCAAAGACTTACAATGAATAACAAACAAAAAATGACACAAGAAATCGGAAGGTAAAATATCAACTTATTGTTTAATAAAATATAACTCGAATAGTACTTTTAAATGAAGCATATAAAGCAAGAAAAAAAAAAACAACATTTACTCAATACAAAATGGAAGGGTTGACCAAAACCCTTTTACAAAAATAGCATGTAAAATATTACAATACAATAGTTTGAAAATATAATTACAAATACCAGCAAGGCCTTGAAAAAAAGAAAAATCTTAACTTACACGATCAATTGGTATACCACGCACGGGTCACGCAATGTCTCCGCTATTCTGTCTCACGGCTGTCTCCGTATGTCTGTCCGTCAACGTTACGCGAGCGGTCTTTATATAGTCTACCGCGCGTCGATATCTAGTAATTTCTAGAACAGAAAGTCATCAACACCCAGATCTAGAACGCTCTTCAAAGAGACAGAAGAAAAGAAAAAAAAAAAAACACCCTCCTTTCAACCAGAGGTACACACATAGGTCAAGGACCGGTCACTGTCTGTGTGGCTTGACTCACCGTGAAAAATAAAATAAAAAAAAACTTATTACACAAGGGGCAGACAACCTACAGGTCAAGAGAAAAAAAAATAGTATCTAGGTAACAATGCCTAGATACGTAACAATGTTGACTTATGGACGGACTTGTCGGGGGCCACCTTCCAGTTTTATGATAACACGCTCTCTTTGTAATCTTGTTTTTATTCTTATTTTTATGATTTCGGTTTAAATATTCAGCGGTCACGTTCAGTGCCAGATCTAGTCTTGTTAAGTCCCTAAGGTATTGAAGATGTTGCGCCCCTTCCAAGGCATTTTTTTGTTGGCTCTTTTCTCAAAAGGATTGAAAATATCCCTGTAACCATTTTTGGGCGCCCCAAGCAGGAGGTGGCTAACAGCTATTTCTTATGTTTCCTACAGGTAAATCTAGCAATAGTTTCTATGAAGCTACACTTTCTCGATTGCTAGCCCTTCAATAAAATTACATCGCCTCTCTATTAAAATTGTAAGGTTATATTTTAAAGACTTATTGTATTTAGGCCTATCATTAGAAAAAAACAATTCGATTCTTAAAAATTATTACCTGTTTTATAATAGTAATTTTTTTCTTAATACCAGGCCAAATCTGTTGTTTACACTACCCGAAAGGCACCGCATATCGTTTCATTAAATATCCTATTCCGTGTGTAACGGAAAGTTCTCTAATAGTAATGATGGGGAGGTCAGTTATATTTATGGATGACACATCAGCTACACACATTGATTGGTCCTTTTTTTTTTTTTTTGATTGGAAAAACCCTTCCCTTTCTAAGCTGACCGCATTTTAGCAATCCAAATAGCACCAGGGTCGGCAACCTTTTGATTTGGAAGAGTAAAAAACTACAGTTTACAAAATGTCCAAAAAACAACAATAAATAGTACGCGAACGCTTTTTTTATTTAAAAAGAAACTGATTAATTTATTCATAAGAAAAATGTCTATTTATTCATGTCTTTTTTTTTTTCACAACATATTAGATTATACATATATATATATATATGGGGTGCACCGGATAGTACTTTTTGATATCCGGCCGGAGCCGGATATAACCGGATAGTAAAATTAGATATTCGGCCGGAGCCGGAGCGGGAGCCGAATACCTACATGACTCAAACAGCTCGTTTTACTGAAGTTTTTGCAAATCTTCTATATAACATACCTATATTCATATTATTTTGCTATTACTTTCTTACTTTAAACTCTATCACTGATTGATAAATTAAAATCAACAGCATTTTTTTTTTTTACAGATATGCTTATCATAAACTAATCTTTGTAACATGAGATGGTGTGTGCGTATGTATGAGGCCGCTAATTGTAAAGTAGAATGTGGGATAACTCATGCAGAATATATAAACTTATATGTAACTAATGTAAATCTTTCAAAGGTAAAGTTCAATCTTGGTTTTATAGCGTAAATCTCTCTTAAGTACAATCTAAGTTGTATAGTGGGTAGATGTTTGTGTTCATGTATTTTACACCATCAACTTGTCATTAGGCTCGTGTTTTAAAGGCCACAAACCGCTTCTGGTTTGTACCTTATACAGATAGTGGCTTAGTAAATATCTTAAGTAATTCCAGTAATAACGAGGAGTTACTTGACACTCTTAAATTTTATTAAGAATATTGTGATTCAATCAAGACACACACATAACACAAGAGTAGGATTTAAAGTTAACACGTTAGAAGAAGTAATTCAACAGTGATATTTATTGGCTGATTTCAATGCAGTCATTTCGTTGAATAAGTCTGAGTGTTTCGAGCGTAGATGACTAATCATATTGCTGGTTGAGAAGTCTTTAGGTTTGCCTAGTTTACCACGTGACAGAACTAATTTTCAAGTATTGCAAACTGCTTTAGAGTTGTCCATTGTTTTGATTATAGTAGCGCCATATAAGTGATGACTTTTTATCAGCCATTACTATTGCTTTTCAATTTACTAATGCCCTTGCAAGCCACTTTTATACCCGTGGCTTGTGTAACAAAATACTTGTAGGGGTGTGTCCTGTAATTCAGCGCTCTAATTGACATTTCTCTCCAAGTAAACAAACTAAGTGTCATCATCTAGTGACCTCTAGACAGTGTCAATATGTCTTAACAATTTGCGTTAATCCATTCTGGCTTAAGAATGGTCAATGTCTATATTCTCTATCAATACATTGTCATGGATTAAACAAATAAAAAGTTGGGGGTGTTGAGTCTCTTGAGCCCTCCCTTTAAAGATACCCTTGGTCAGTGTCTGTTTGGCTTGTAGTCTTGACTCATAATTGAGACTTAACTCAAAGTAAACAAACTTATTACCCGTCCAATAGTATAAAAGGTGTGGTTTGTGGTCCAGACCCTTGATTGACAACCTATCTCATAATAAACAAACTCATACCAAATTAACCTTATAGAGATTTGGCTTGTAGTCCCGCCCCTAATAAAAATTCTACTCCAAGTAAACAAACTCAGTTCTCTCATAAGATGTGACCTCTAGACAGTGTCAACACGTTGACATCTGGCTTAATGTGGTCAGCTGCCTATCTTTGAACTCAATGTTATGGACTAAACAAACAAAAGGAGGTGGGGGTAGCTCATCTCTACCTCTGGAGATATACCCGGACATCTCGACAGATTATCAGCGTGACGTAGTTAAGGAATATGACATGTTTACTAGACCACTCAAAGGTCAAGACAAGCCAGTGTGCCAGACATCGCTGCTACGTATGTAATACGAATTTATAATGTAAAGTCTAGTCCCCCCCCCCCCAATAACAAACCTAGTTCCCTCGTGTGACCTCTAGAGAGTGCTTACGTTAATCGTATCTGACTTGGGGTCACCTGTCAGTCAATGAACTCAATGTGATGGGCTAAACAAATAAAAGGGGGAGGGAGTTGTTCATCTAGAAATATACCTGGTTACCTTAGAGGTGTGGCTCTTGTAGTCCAGCCCCCCCCCCAAAAAAAAAAACAACTACTAAGTAAACAAACTCAGTTCCCTTGAAAGGTGTGACCACTAGAGAGTGTCTATACGCTGACATTAAACCTACGTCCATCGTATTTAACTTGTGGTTACCTGCCTATAAAAAACTCAATGTGATGGACTAAACAAATAAAAGGGCGTGGGAGTTGTTTATCTCTACCTCTGGAGATATACCCGCACAGCTAGACAGACGTCTGGACAGCATGACGTAGTCAAGGAATGTAACAGTTTAACATGTTAACTAACTTACTCAAAGGTCAAGACAAATTGAAAAAAGTGCCAGCCATTGCATCTCTGTATGTAAAGCGCATTTATGATGTAAAGTTTCATCTCTATTTATATTAAGTTATTAACATGCCTTGTCTTTATAATAAACGAAGTTTGGTGCATATTTATAATGGCTCTATTTTTAAGCACATTATTTTGTTTTCATATAAACATAAATACATTCTATAACAGACAGTAATGGAACGAGGTCCACTTTATGCATATTAAATAGGTGTATTTTTTACTATCCGGTTTACTATCCGGTAGTGATATCCGACCGGAGCCGGATAGCACCGGATAGTAAAAAAATGCCGGATATTCGCCAGAAGCCGGAGCCGGAGGGACTATCCGGTGCACTCCTAATATATATACATATATATCTATATAATTAGTAATTATTTAAGTAAAGAATTAAAACAATGAAACATTTACTTACAAAACTAACTTGAACTTTAATAACAAACAACTGAATAAACTAATTCAATGGGAGTCATAGCTTCGCATGGCCTTAGAAAGTTTGGATACATTTGGCTCATAACTTATTTTTAGTTTCATACACCACTCATTTCATTGTTTAGTTGGCTTTTTACTTTACCTTTCATCCTATTCATGCAAGAGAACGCTTTGCTCGCACGAATATTCCGATCTCAAAAAGTCAGCACTTCAAACGCTAACTTCTTGACATATTAAGTTAGAGACTTATAAAACTTTTTTCGACAAGGGATTCTTGAACATGGTTGATATAAAAGACTTTTCAAAGAAGTTTAAGAAATTTACGACAATGCGATTCTAGCGTCTCTCGGTCTTTGCGACTGAACGCTCAAATCTCCATCGTGTTATCGCTCTGGTGAACTATTTGGCCGGAGGAGAACTCTCCCATAGCATCATAGGAAACATTTGTTATAACATCCGAACTCTAATATGGAGTTTTAATTTTTTTGTCCTTTAAAAAAATATCCGAGCAGTGTCTCTATCTGGGAAAACTGACTGTCAATGAAAGCCACGGTTTAAAGGAAAACCTTCTAACTGGTAACTGTTTTCAGTTCGTCACTTAGAATCGCCCTTCCTCACCAAATGATTTAATCAATCGAGAGTCATTGGTTCAGTTTTTTATTAATTTGTTACTTTATTGATTCATCCTTTGATTCAGCACTAACGCTTAAAGCTCCACTTATTATTTCATTGCTTGAATACTGCATGGTAAAGTTCGTTTAGTCTTTATGCTACAAATGCGCAATGAGGCGGACAATGTCTAAGTTTGCTTAGCGTGTCTATGTTTAAGTGTTTGGATGGTGTGCTTAAGTTGTTTAAGAAGTAACTGATCCTATAATTATTTTTTGTTATAAGTTATTCTATGCTATTCACTAATCCGCGACTATGATGTTTAATGTACAGTATCCAGCAATCCAAAGTTGATACAGTGTCCAGCCTTTGTGAAGTGTACAACAGCTGTCTCCATGGCATTCTCTCCTTCCATAAAGAGTATGTTTGAAGGGTCCACTTGGTGCACGTAAGTAGAGGCACAGAGTCTGTAATATAAGAGCAATATTTTAGTAATAATGGTTTGTCTTTAATGTTAGAATCAAAGCTTCATTTGTGGTAGCACTATGAATGATTCTCTCTACATCCTCTCTACGTTTACTTGTTTGTTTTAGCAAAGGCCTGGCCTGACATTTATTTTTATAAATTTTCATATGGGGTATTAAAATTCAATAATAAATCTAATTTTCAGCTCCATCAAATCGAAAGATTATTTAAACTTCACTCGAGCACGAACAAGATAAAAAGCCAAGAGCCATGCGCTCACCAATGCACCAGATACCCTGAATAAGAGACCCCATTAGTAAAGAACCATGCTAAGATTATTCCCTTATAGCATTTGAAAGGAAGCGGGCAGTGCGTTTTAAGGTCGCCTTGTCTCCGTAAAAGGACAAACCAATTGTCGCACACGAACCAGTTCTCTCTCTTTCAATTCCTTGTCCCGATCGTCCTCCATCCAGTACGCGACATTCATAAAGAAGGTGGTCTATTGTTTCTTCCTCCTCTATGCAGTGGCGACACCAATACGCCTCTTTTGGGTGTCACTGTCTGGGTGTCAGAGTGTCACTGTCTACTTGTCACTGGCTGTGTGTCCAAAATGTTTGAAATGTGATGTGTAGAATCTTTTTTTATTTTCAAAAAATCAAATAAAACAACAAAGGACAAAAAAATTTCAAGAGTCACAGCAGGCTCTAAAAGACATAGTTCTAAAAATCCTCCTGAAACATACTAAACATCTCAATAAAACATACTAAAAATCTCAATGAAACATACTAAACATCTCAATGAAACATACTAAACATCTCAATGAAACATACTAAACATCTCAATGAAACATACTAAACATTTCAATGAAACATACTAAACATTTCAATGAAACATACTAAACATCCCAATGAAACAGACTAAACATCTCAATGAAACATACTAAACATTTCAATGAAACATACTAAACATCTCAATGAAACATACTAAACATCTCAATGAAACATACTAAACATCTCCAGGTCTTTCCAGATGAAGAAACAAGAGAAGCTATACTTCTAGAATTCAAGTTTTATTCCTTGTGCGTTACTTCTCCAGGTATATGCAGCTGAATGTTGGGTGTGCTGAACATGCTTTGCAGTCCTCAGGATGTTTTCTGGATGAAGACGTCCAGCTCCAGAAGTACATTGACACTATTGACCGTACCAGAATGTCCACCTGTAAGTGATATTCTCATTTCTCCGTACAAAGGTGGGACGGAGCGGGTGCGTTGAAGGTTCTGGCCACAAGATAAATAGATATGTGGGAGGTGTTTAGTCCGTTTTCTTGCTGTCACTTGCTCACCACATAGCATCCATCTATCCATCTATTTATCCAACTATCCATTCATCAATCCATCCATCCTTTCATCCATCCATCTATCCAACCATGCATCGATCCATCCATCCTTCCATCTATCTATCTATCTATCTATCTATCTATCTATCTATCTATCTATCCATCTCTCCATCTATGCATCTATCTATCCATCCTTCCATCCATCTATCCATCCATCCATCCATCCATCCATTCATCTATCCATCTATCTATCTATCTATCTATCTATCTATCTATCTATCTATCTATCTATCTATCTATCTAACTATCCATCCATCCATCCATCCATCTATTCATCCATCCATCCATCTATTCATCCATCCATCTATCCATCCATGCATCTATCTATCCATCCTTCCATCCATCCATCCATCCATCCATCTATCCATCTATCCATCCATTCATCCATTCATCCATTCATCCATTCATCCATTCATCCACCCATCTATCCATCTATCCACCCATCCATCTATTCATCCATCCATCTATCCATCCATTCATCCACTCAAGTGACGCTACAGCCCAAGGAGGGCTCTGGCCTGCTCAGCACATCTTTTTATTTAGATTCTGCCTCCACATCATCAATCCACCGTATTCGTGGCCTGCCTTTGAGTCGCCTGCCTTTTGGGTTTTGCCGGTAAACAATGTTTGCTCTTCTGTTCTCTGACATTCTTTCTGGCTGGCCCACTCAGCGAAGTCTTTTTTATTTCCATCACTTAAGCTTGGTCAGCCTGCCATTGGCATATCTCACGGTTAATGCGTATCCTCCACTCAGCAATACTCTTCACATAGCATTCTAAAAGTACACACATACGTTCATGTCTGGCATCAATACTGCAACAATGTGTCAAGGTTTATGAGAATTGTTCTTTTTTGTGGAAAGTCGGACCTTTTTAAATTTCATTTTCGATGCGCTTACAATGATTTCTGTATCTAGATAAGTTTTGAAAACAATGGATTGAATCGCTAAAGCCGAGAGAGAAATGTCGAGACATAGGAGAACATTCTTGCAACAGTTACAGAAGTTTACCTAGCTCTTCCAGTCGAATGTTCACAAGTTTGATTCATCAACCAACTGAGCCTCACCTATAGACCTTCATTAAAGCATCAGCGATTTATCAGTGTACTGACTGCAATGTATTTTGTTTAAGTGTCTGACATTAAACGTACACCTTGTCCGCCAAACGGAATCAATACATTTCAGAAATCTACACTTAGCTAATTATTATTCACATTATGAATCAATAACATGATATTTATAACCAAGAAGAAGACAGCCACAAATACAGGCTAATCCGTTTGCCCTAAACAACTTATTTATCAGAGCAAATTAAACTTTAATGTACACTATTTTACACAAAGTACACAATGGTCATGTTAAAAATCTTTGAAATAATTTGCTCCAAAAAACACATTGATCCAATCAGAGTCAAGATTTCCATCAGAATGTTGAAAATGTTTCCAATCTAACTAGATCTGAGTATCACACAGAAAAGTTTCCAATCTAACTAGATCTGAGTATCACACAGAAACGTTTCCAATCTAACTAGATCTGAGTATCACACAGAAAAGTTTCCAATCTAACTAGATCTGAGTATCACACAGAAACGTTTCCAATCTAACTAGATCTGAGTATCACACAGAAATGTTTTCAATCTAAATAGATCTGAGCATCACACAGGAACGTTTCGAAACTAAATAGATCTGAGTATCACACAGAAATGTTTCTTCATGTTTACAGGTGGCAAAGAGGTCAAGGGTTCAGAGGTCGGCGGTCAGCACGGTAACAATGGTGAGTTGTCTTCTTTGTTAGAGTGGTTAGTTTGGTAAATCCAACATTATCTTTATCACCATTATCGTGCTAAGTATTAAGCGTCCTCCAGTGTACTTGTCAATGACAAGTAAGTTGCTAAACTGAAAATATTTCTTGATATGAAAGGGAGATTACTGCAAAAATACTCCTTGTAACAATTATTACGCATTTTGTTCTATGTGTCATTCACAGTGCCGTTTTTACAAGTTTCTCTATTCATCTCGCACATTCATGGAAACTGGGTAGGTGGGTGGACACATTAAAACGGCTCTAGCGAATTTCCCAGGGATTTGACAGTTGATATATATCTTTGGGAAGAGAGTTATTAGCTTGTTGACCATGCTTGGGAAACTTTAGTTTAATTTATAGGCTGATTTCCACTTTTAACAATCTAACATTCATTTATCGCACTATAAGTTGTATAAAGTAGATATAGTCTTTTTTTAGAGTATTTTTTTTATAAATTATAAATTATTCCTCTATTTTATATAAACTTTAAACATCCTCTGTTTGAGAGTTTTTTTTAAATATTATATTTATGTTCATAATATTAAAACATAATCTATCGTTTGTTTCATGAGCACCGATAGTCAGGATGTGACGCAATACAAAAAAAAAAGCTTTTGGTTCAGCTTGATCATCTTTCATAAACATCACATTATTCAATGAAACATATTGTCCCATACACTACAGTATCAAACGCTCTGTATCTACCAGAACATAATAATTATGTGCCTAGTTAGATCTCACCACCACCACCACGCCCATCCCTTTCACAACAAGATACACAAATATAAAGTGTAAAAGTAAATATCCAATGTTATTTACTATGTTCCAATATTTATAGCAATGGAAAAGAACCCACGTTGTTTCTGTTTCATGTCAAGTTTCGTTGTCCAAATTGTTAAGACAATGCAGCAAATAAATGCACATTTCAGTGAAAACAAAATGTGTTTTTATATCTTGACATGAAGTCCACAGTTGCAGACCATGGTCCAGAAAAAAAAATATTTTAATTAACTGGCTCTGTATTTGAAAGTGTTCAAGAAAACGATTATTTAATTATATGGAAGTTGTTTTTTTTTATTTTAAGCTGAAATAGATTCCAAAACAAACTATACTTTCTGGCAGGTTGAGGACATCTAAACCATCAAACTGTTTCTTTTAATTAATGAAAATAATTCAACCTGATTAAGAACCCAATCAGGTGAACTACCAATTAAAAATGTTGTTTTTTTTCTCCAGGTTCTGAGGCTACCAGGTCGTTGAAGTATTTCCTCTTTGTAGTATGTCTACTCATGTTGGCAGTGCGGTTTTAAAGTCCTCAGATGGATACCATTGGTATTCTTATTCTATCTGAACGAAGACAATCAAAGCATATCATTAGCTGTACATAATTCATTAGGGCTTCTAAAAAAAATATTTTTTGGTATTTTTGTCTGATACTATTTGTGGAAATTTTATTAGAATTTCACCTATACAGGGAAGCGACCATTGCTTTTTATATGTAAACTGTATTCTCATATACGATTGTCACTCACTGTACTTTATATATCATTCATATAGAACAGATTTAATATTAAAATATAAGCAGCGGCGTAGCCACAATGCTGAGAAAGGGCTCATTGGCATGGGGGGGGGGGGAGAGACCAAAGAAAAACACAATTTTTGATTTGTAATATGGAAAGATATAAAATGTATGTATCTTCTACTGGTACTTAGTTGTTACTGTATCAAAAATAATTGCGCTAATACTTGAACCTGCTTTTTGGACATGTATTAATACATGCAGTCCGACTCGATTTGGTCTTCAATACATTCATCTACAATAATGTTATTGAACCCGAACTCATGGTTACCTTGCAACGCTACTGGTGTATATCACATAATGTTTTAATCAATCTCAACTAAATCTTTTGTGTATTGCTTCTCTCTCTTTCTTTCTTTCTCTCTCGCTTTACCATGCTTTGTGATGAAACGGGCTAATTCAAAACCCATCCCCTATTTTTACATGATATGTACCACCAGCGTCATGTCGGCCTTATGATTCCACTGATTGTTAAAAAAGTCTAATATTGTACTACATTCAAATGTGTCTTGTAGGTTGAATAACATAATGACCAATGCTTATATAAATCATGCCTGTAAGTGGTTGATAACCCGACATCAATGACTTATTATGCAAGGATGTCAGTGATTGATGGGCGGATGTCAATGTTTAGTAACAGAATATCAATTAGGATGACCGATTCAATGATTGATGGCCGGATGTCAATGAGAGATGACCGCATGTCAATAATTGATGACCAGATCTTACTGATTGATGACGGTATGTCAATTTTCGATGACATAATGTCACTGATTAATGACCGGTTGTCAATGAGTCATTGAATGAATGTCAAATATTGATTAACCGATGTCATATAAACTTACATAGATGTTTCTTCAATGCATTATCTTGTCTCTTGTAGACGACTGGTTCAAATGACTGAAAAGTAAAATAGTGTATTGTTTGTTTTGTAAATCGGGTGTGTGTATGATTCAGAAGAAGAAACAATCTATGTGTGTGTGTGTAACCAAAGTACAAACTCATGTATTTGGATCGTGTCCTTGTGTAAAGAAAATGTGGCTGTGTGTGGTTGAGTGGTAAAAACTGATTGGCTACCTATCAAGGGGGCTCGAGTTCAAATCTCTACTAGATGTGTTCGTAAGCTAAACTAGCGAACGAATATATTTAACGTTTATAGTGGACATCTGTTTATATCTGACAGATATAGACTATATGAACATATCTGTATTGAAGTTTCGAAAGAATTTTTTTTATTTTGTACAATAGACATTCATAATTGCTAATAATAAACTTCTAATTGCAATCAATAACTTTTGTTATATTTTCAAATTTACTATTAAATGAACTCTTTAGTTTCTAATATGACCAAGATACTGACCAATGGTCATCAACTTCCATTTTTTTTTGGAAACGAGACAAATAAAGAGGTATCTTAAAATGATGATCACAGTTATAGGTATTCGAGTTAACAAGAGTTATAAGTGGTGTCGCATGTGATGTATTACATAATCAAGGACACTATACTTTGTTGTGTGCAAAGCAAACAGAAGCATTAAAGACCAAAACCTTCTTTTCATTTCCTTGTTAGTTAGTGGAAATGTTATTTTCAACACGAAGTCGAATTACTTTCTTGATATGTTGAGCAAAACTTTATTTCTATTATTAGCAATGACCTTATCCCACTACAGCGGTCACCACTGTGACAGGATTGCTATCCGTTTCAACCCCGAGCCTGTTGACAGCAGTGACCACATAGTCACCGTTACTGCTGGCCGTGTAAGACGTCGTGGATGGAGGTAGGACCTTGACCAGGGTACAGGTGTTGGATGTGCTCTTGTACACTGCCCAGGAGCGAACGTTGGCCTTGGGACTACCGGACCAGTCCAGGACGGCCCCGTTGGCCGCAACGTTGGGCGATGCTGGAGCAGGGACGCCGCCCCTGTAGCTGTAGACGTCGGTCAAAGTGGGTGATGTGTAGACGGTGGACTTCAGCGTTGTCAAGAGATTCTAAGAGGAAAGGTGTTGTGTTTTAGTATGGCAATCAACACTAAAATTACAGTGATATGTGCACTGAGACATTTCATGCAATTAATATTAACTTTACTCAAGTCACTGTTTGAAGAAAGGGAAATATGAATTTGAAATAGAAACTAAAATAATGATAGCCTAGTAACAGAAATAAGCGGTCTAAAACGGAATTTAAAATATTTATAAATTGAAAGGGTAAAGTTAAAACTTAAAAATGTAACTATTCTGTTATTGTTAACGCTAATTGCTCTATAGTGCACACTGGCTACCAGTCAGGTCAGAGAGAAGGTTCCCTGACCGAAGACATACAGGTCATTAGATTCAACGTAATACAAAGTAATACATCTAATTGGCTCCACAGACCTCACAGAATGGAGAATTTAGATTAGTAGCTCATTATTGACACAAATTGTGTAATTATCCATACCGAAAATCTCCCGTCAACCTTAGCAGCTGGGGGGTGAAGGTGATCAGCGGGGAATCTCTCTACCTACCCTTCCCTGAATCCTATGATACCTACATTATTTAGTGGCTCTTAATCCCGAGCTATTAAAAAGTTCTTATTTTCTGATGCCTAATTTTTTCGCCTTGTCAATTTACCGGTGCCTACATTTCCGGTTGCCTACATTTCTGATCGCACACATTTCCGGGTGTCTAATTGTCCAGTGCCTAAATTTCCAGTGCCTAAATTTCCAGACCCCTACAAACATATTCATATACTTAATTGCTCTTGCCCTGTTTGTTTTTTTCTTTTACTGTGTAAAAAAATAACTAAAAAGGATGATGAATTTCTTGTGATGTTACTGAATTCAACATGCACAAAACATCTTTAATACCCAGAATCAAATTTCCAGATAGCATGCAGTAACAAAATGTAACATGACATGATAGGATGGATAACAAGGCGTAATTGTAAACTAAACTTACGTGGGCATTGGTTTCCAGCTGGTTGGCGCTGAAATGAATCTCGCCCCAAACTTGCCTGCTTGTTCGTATCTCAACTTGTTGGATCTGGTGAACGATCTCGTTTGGACTCCAGTTGTTATCCACTATCCTGGTGTAGAGTATTGAAGATCAGATAGATTTGGACAGAAGACACAGTTTGAAAGACAGACTTAAAATGAAAGAGTAGAGCAAGGAGAAATCAGAGGCAAACGATGAGAAAGAGTTGACAAGAAAGAAAGAAAGAAACAAAAAAGAAAGAAAGACTCTCTGGAATTTAAGAATGAGAGAGAATGACAGAGAGAGACAGAGAGAGTAAATTGGTTACATCAGAGAAACATGACAAATATTTTAATTACTAAATAAGGTTTTTTGTTAATTATTATTACTTTAAATATATAAGCAAATTGTAGTAGAGAAATATTTGTTTAGGGTAATTAAAAAATCAACAAATCCTTCTTATTCAGTATACGTCAATGCCGGTGTTATAATACTACATGACAGAGAATATGTATCATATGTTTGTAATACAATGGATTATAGGTTAATAACTTATCAGGTCAGTAAGCAACAGGAGATCCAATGGCAGAAATCAATAATCTCACTTGATTGTGATTCATTCATTCAAAAATCAGGCAGTCTCCCCCCCCCCCCTCCCCCAAAAAAAAAAAATCTAATTTTTTTCATTGGTCTCACTAACCTGTCAAAAAACGTTCTACAATTGTTCAATAGTGATGACAACACATAAATAAATCATGAAAATCAACCAATTAGTTTATTAACTAATTATTTTTCTTTATTTAAAAAAAATGGATGCAAATTGTAGTATTATGACATAGGGCCATGATTGTGCGTTTTTTTTTTTTTTAAAGATTTTAAGAAATTTTTTAAAAATTTATATAATTTTTTGTTTGCACTACAAGCAGCTAGTGGTACCTGCCTATTTTTATGTTTGCACTACGAGCAACTTGTGGTACCTGCCTATATTTATGTTTGCACTACCAGCAACTTGTGGTACCTGCCTATATTTATGTTCACTACCATTTCCCCAATGCCTGGGTTGGCAGAGAGAATATTGGAATATAAATGACATCGTGAGACTGAAATATTTATAATTCTGCTGACCTGTAATCAGCCAGACCTGCGTAAATGTGCTTGTGGGTGGGGTTCTGTGCAGGGTCGGACCACCAGTCAATGAGCTTGGTGAAACTCTGCGGCCCATCGATGGTCCAGTACAGTTGTGGAGCCACGTAGTCCAGCCAACCTTTCTGTAGCCAAAGTCTCGAGTCTGCGTAGATTTCATCTACACTGGACATGCCTGTAAGATTTAGTAAAATACAGTGTCCATCTACCTGGTGCCCATCCACCTAGTTTCCATCCACCCAGAAAGAGTCTGCAAGATAATTAGAGGAATTGTAATTTTTAAAAATGCGGAGTGGATTTTTTTTTCACTGACTCAACGCGTTTTGTCTGTGTTGGAAGAAAAACACAATGTCATGATGTTGTCGCCAGTTTTGGAACTAAAGGAATTAAATTAGACATACCTTTCTGAACAGCTAGGAGGTTTAGGGGAGCGCTGTTAGCTAACTCAGCGGGGGACCTCAAATCTTCATTGGCTATGCTGGAAAAAGCGATGTTTAAAAAATGTCCCCTCCAATAAAAAGAAATGCAAAAATTCAATTCCTTCCGTGGAGAAGGTTACCCCCTCACCACACCAGAAACACACACTGGCTACGTCATTGAACCTGGCGTTAATCTGTTTCTAACTGTGTTCTACTTTGCCACATTGAATTTTCTGTCCAAAGTATAATAAAACCTCAGAGGCTCCGCCTAACAACAGTGTATAATAAAACCTCAGAGGCTCTTCCTACCCACAGTATATAATAAAGCCACGGTGGCTGGGGGTTCTATTAAACTGTTTGCTATGATGAGCCAGTGACTCACGTGTCGATTATTGATTGGACTCTTGAGGGCTGATTTATTTACCTGTAACTCCACTTGGGTTGCCTGAGCGCCAAATACCGAATGGACTAACACCAAACTTGACCCATGCTTTAGTCTGATGAATACTGTAGGAAAGAGTGACGAAAATGTCAAGCTACTTAACAATGTAGTAATGTTCACGCAAGCTCATTGATTCCATAAATTGTCCAATACAATTTTCATTGTCATAATTTTATTATATTAAAAATAATTGTGTTTTATAGTTTGCGAATATATGTCACTAACACTAAACACAAAAAAAAAGGCTAGATAGGAGAGGATAAAATACAATTAAGGTTGTAAAAATACTTGGAACACTAAACAATAGCGTAGAAGCGAAAAAACATCTGTAGATTAGATATCTTTACATTGGGCTTTTCGAAACGATCGAACATAGCCAATCCATTCTGGATGATCACGTGACGATATCACGACTTAAATCGCATGAGTAGTGTTCAGAGCACAGATCTTTCCTGAAGCGTCACCTCTTGTGTCTCTAACTTTTTCATCATCCGCCCTACTGGTCACAAGGTCTGAAAAGAATACTTAACATGTTTTTACTACTCAAAAAACACTTACTTGGTAGATAATCTTTCAATAAGTTTGTTGACATTGTCACGTCGCCAGTCAGCGAGGCCCAAAGTTCCACCACCACTCTGTCAGAACATCGAGGAGCATGTATAGAGTTAAATGAGTTAGGGTGATGTCTGGCATCTTCATGACATGAACATTTTGATATCCTAACACAAATTTCACATGAAGTAAAGACGTTGTTTTGTTGTGTACCTTATAAGCGTTGTACGTCGCTGAGTCGGGGAAGGCTGTGCTGGTAGGGTAGGGGTAGAAATAATCGTCCATGTGGACACCGTCTACGTCATAACGTCTGACCACATCGAGGATGACGTTGTTCACCCTATCCTGAGGACAGAGACAAATAAATGTCCTTCTTCTGTCTTTCTTTTCTCTTAAAATATTTATGATTAACACAGATAACATTTAAAAACAAAGACCAAATATGTTTGTGTTTTCACACTAATTCAGAGGCGACCCCCATGGGTCCGCTGCTTACTAAGAAATGAAACACAAAAACTAATGGTGGCTTTTTTGCCATGTACGCTGGACGCTAAATCAAAATAAAATAAAATAAAAAACAAAACAGGAAATGCAATTTAATTGTATATCTCATACTTGCTAAGAAATTGTTAGAATTAAAAATTAATATTTATAGTATAGGTCTTTAACAGTTAGCCTTGTGATGGGGATTTTTGGGGAGGTCACAAATATGTGTCTCGTGTCTATTTTAGAGAACTACTGCCAGCTACTTTCCTCTACACCAGTGAGGGCGAAATGCCACCTGAATTCATCTTTATATCGCTTCCAGGGGTGCATCTGTTACGCCTTCCTCCTTTAAGATCGTTAAAAAGGATCATCTTTGGCATGCGGTCGTCCATCATGCGAGATAAGTGTCCGACCCTGCGCAGCTGACGAATGGTTACTAGTGCTTTTATGCTGTCAACACCGGCCTTCAGCAGAACTTAGTTACTTGTAAGGTAGTCTTGCCAGTGTATGCTCTCTATGGGTCGAAGGCACCTTTGAAGGAAGCACCCAGATTTAGAAGAAGTATAAATATATACTACTAGTCGACCTACGGCGTAACTTACGCCATTATTTTGCAGGGCCGGCCTTTGGCCAATGCAACCTATGGGACCGCAGTGGGCCCCGCACTTTTAAAAGACCCGCGCTAATTCTACGTGTAAATTATTAAATTAAGCCATTTTAAAACTTATAACAGATTTCCCGCAGCCTCCTGATTTACCAGAAGCTCCTTAAGATCACCTGAGATTGCAAAATTTACGAAAAAGTTGTGGAAATCTCCGGATATTATTAAAATCTTTTGAAAACAAAAAAAAAAAAAAAAATTCTTGAAATATATATATAAAAAAATTGTCATTTTGGCGTGTCATTCAAAATGAAAAACGCCAATCCTACGAGCGATTAAAAAAACGGCTTTATGCAATAACCGTAATTGTCGAATCTGGTGAAAAAGGCTTATCGTGCCTCAAACTAATGAAGAATTACTTGAGGTCAACAATTTTCGTGGATAGATTGAAACATTTGGAAATTCTTGCTATTGAGCGAGATCTATGTAGGAAACAGAATTTTTATGTATGACTTCGCTACACGCAAGGCTCGTAAAGTAGTTCTGTACGTAGTACAGAATGAATAAAATGCAAAGAATAATTTATTTCCTAATACAAACTCTTAAATTTCACTTAGTATCCCTACCTAAACTTGGCCCCGCGAAATCCGTTTCGCATAGGGCCCGACAATGATTATGTCCGGCACTGCTATTTAGTGACGAGTGAATTTACATAGTAGATTACTTGCTCTCTTTCCATGACCTCTTGGTCACAGTGGTTAAGTGGGCGCTGCATTTAGTGTTTGTAAAATATTTTACATGTTTCGGATGTTCATTCAGAGTTGACGGACGAAGGGGGGTCGGAGCGGGCAGAGTTTGATAAAAAAATCCAAACGACAGTCCAGCGCGCAAACCGCATGACCAAGCAGCCATTCGTAGTGACCGGTGAATACTTGTTCTTCCCCCATCTTGTTTTTTCGTGGGGTGACTATCCGCAGAAATAAGAGAGTGATCTTTCCTTTACTTCTTCTTACTTCTTCTCGTCCAAACTCTTGAGCCATGAAGAGAATTATATATATAGATAATTAATATTATAAGTGTCATTAAAAAAGGTCATTGTAAATGTTAGAGATAAAACTATGTAAAATGAAATGCGCTTAAAACTTTTATAACTGCCCGTTACTATATGATGAATTAGATTAGCCTCTCACCTGGACTTGAGTGCTTCCTGGGTCCATCCACAGGTTGTTGCCGTACGCATGAGCGTGAGCTGGTATGGCCTTGGCCATGTGGTTGGCTGCCAGCCCGGCTGTAGATGTGGAACCAGACTTGGCCCTAAAAAGTGTTATAAAGAAAGTGTAAAATCTAGATGTAGGGTTAAAGGTCCGCGAGCTAAAGGTATGGAACTTTAAAAAAAAAATTCTGGGAACTCTATTTATAGACTGAATAGTTCGTACAACTGCGGGATATGAGAAGGCTTACATTCAGTTTATGAAATATTTAGAAAAACACTGTTACGTTTTAGAGAGACTTATTCGCTTTCCATGACTCTGAGACATTTCAGCAAGCAAAATATGAAAAAATCCTTAAAAAAAAAAGAGCGTATCATTCGTTTCTATGCAGTAGCAACTCCTGAGTCTACGTCAACATCCACAGTAGTTTCGAATCTTCTAGACAGTTATTTATAGTTTTCAAATCAATTCTCTCTCTCTCTCTCTGAGGTCGAAATCGTATAAGTACCACAACTAGATCTAGTACAGTTTATGGGCATTTTAAATTAATTATTTCATAATGTAGGCCTGTATAAATTATTTCAAAACAAGAGAATAATCGTCTAATTTGGATTAATGTTTTTGGATATTACAGAACAAATAATGACAAAATTTAAATTTCAAAAAGTAAATAAGAATTAGTTTGAGATCCTAAACTGACCATAGATCAAAACATCAAGAAAGGAGCTGGATAGGACACACCCTGCGAAAACCAGCTACCAATGTTGCAATAGGGGACTTGATTGGAATCCACAAGGAAATGGAAAGTGGGCAGACCCAAGCAAACCTGAAAGAGGTCAGTCATCAGTGAATCTGAGGGTACTGGAATGACATGGGAGCAGAAGAAGAAAGCTGCTCAGAATTGAGTTACGTTGAGAGGTGTGGCTACGGCCCTATTCTCCCCTGGGAATGCACAGTATTTATGAAATGTATGCATATAAATAAGAATTTGTTTGAGATCCTTACTGACCTGTATGGGTTAAACCAGGCATGAACCTCCATGTTTCTGGCGTGGGCCTCGTCAATTAAAAACTGTAAAGGGTCCCAAGCTGGGCTCGGGGCCGTTCCCTGAGTGCCGGTCAAGTATTGACTCCATGGTTCGATGGTGGACGCGTACATAGCTTCTCCAGCTGATCTGACCTAAAGAGATCGCGATTGGTTTATGGGGTAATGTTATGTTTAAACGTGTCTCAGATATTAATAAAAGTGGAATAAAATATTTCTAATATCTCCGTCAAAATGCGTCATTGATATAATGTGGATGAAATATGAATGCGTTATGGATATAATGTGGATGAAAAATGACTGCGTCATGGATATAATGAGGATGAAATATGACTGCGTCATGAATATAATGTGGATGAAATATTACAATTAAGTTACAAAGTGCAATATGGTTAAGAAATATCTAAAGTAGTGCTGAGAATATTGTGTGATATGAATGTGATACATGTTCAGTCTAAGCAATCGCTGAAAATGCGCCTTAATCTTAGCTTTGGCTAAGATACGTCTGAGAAAAGGTTAATATATGTCTTGGATATATCCGCCTTTTAAAAACTGAAACAAAAACAACAACATTCGAACCAAATAACTATTTCTCTTTTGTTCCGCTATTTGAACTAATGAATAGAAGATATACTGAAATGTGGAGAAGAAATGATGACCTGGAAAAACACAGCGTTGATGGAGGCATCATGTAGAATGTCCAAGAGATGTCTCAGGTCTGCCTGGTTCTGGCTGGTTGTTCTAGAGTTGGACTTTGGCCAGTCGATGTTGCTGACCGTGGCTATCCATGCGCCTCTCAACTCACGTTTGGTCCTTCCAGCACTGCATGCTACACAGTGAGAAATAAAATATTTATATGAAGGTCTCAAGTTGCATTTAACAAAATACACAGCAAAAGTTTAAAAAAGCAGGGAAATAAATCGAACCAAGTCTTGTAGTATCTAGATCTAAATTGAGTTAATATTGTTTATAGTTTAATGTTCTATGACTCTGTTGAGGGCAATTTTAAAAAAGTAATATCGAACAGATTTATTTCTCATTGTAATATCGGACGTTCGAGTACATCAAAAGTTTACAAATTGTTTCAATAAAATCTTGCCTTTAAACTAATCAGCTACAGGGGCCAATCCGAATTTCAAAATTTCATGAACTACTTAAGAATGGGGCCCGTTGTAATCGACATAGAATAATTCCTTTACTCTTTGTTTAAACTGAAAATATCCCAGGAGGCTGGAACCATGGAATATTTTGGGGGAACCTCAAGCTTATGTTGCTTGTGGGTAAATCCAGCACTGATCAGCTATGTATGATTAAATTAAAATGATAGCATAGTCTGTAATTTTTATAACAATAAATAGTATCTCAACTTCAAATAATGTACATTATAATATTGGTTTGGATCATCTGTACATAAAAAAAACAACAACCTTATTTGGCAAGTGTTGCTATACTTAAGTATTTGAGAGATCCCCCTCTTTATTTCTTCGAATAAAAGTATGTTAACCCCTTACCACATAAGAACTGTTGGATACGTTCTAGAGTCTAAGTAAACTAAAGAGCGAACATCAAATTAAGGAGAGACAGGTAGAAGAGACATATACACGTAGTCACGCTACAGACATCTGAAAGACATTCAAGGCATGTTTTCAATACATAGGCAACCAGTATCAATAATATAGGTGGAATGGTGTTTCTATTTATGTATGTTATTTATATAAATCACTATATAAATCACTACTTCGGTTTTAATGACTATGAATGTCAAAGAATGCAAGTTAAATCATGTGCATCACCGGGAATTCCCGTCAAAGAATCCATGTAATAAGCAGCAAACTAAGAGTACATTTTGATTCAAAACAACTCCAACCCAAACAATTTTCTTTTCTTTATTTTGTTTACATGAAGCACTAGATCTATGTACGCATCCCTAAAAGCTTCTAAAAGTAATAAATGTACAGTAATATGTCCTACTAACCTGACTGTACTTCAGACGTCATGCCGCACAGAAGTATGGCTAAAAATACCACCTTTAAAATCATGGCTGTGTGCTGTTACCGGGAAAAAATGTTTAAAATATCGGGAAAACCATTAACAATTTATAAACATAAATATATGAGTATTTCTATAAGCGATGGAGGAAGCTCTTCATACGTATAAATAAGATAGTTCAATTTTAGTTTACTTGGAGAGATAAATAAAAGTATCTCAATAAAATTAAGTTAAAACTAAGTATGTTCCTGTAGTTATTATTTTATAATGAAAAAGATAACAGTACAAAAAAGACGAGGACCAGGCAGTCTGTAACAAGTGTATGTAGTTGTACTTTACCCCTCACTCAGGAAGCTTCTCTTGAATGAATCTAGTCTCTGAATCAGCACAAATTAAAAAGTTTTTGTTTGTAACTTTCAGATTTTGAACTTCTAAAGAAATGACATTTTAAGCAGTGGCGATCTTTAAAAAAAAAAGTCCTATCACGTGCTCGCTTAGGCTGTTCGTTTATCGTGGGGAAGGGGGTGACGAAATGAGGAACTTCATTACTAAATGTCTAGTAATTAAACATGTTGTTAAATGAGAATTGTTTGGGTTATCGCCCTCCTCCCCCCCCCCCTCCTTCCGATTACAGACAAAATACACGCAATTTGTTTTCTCTCTATGGGGCAGTAAAACATAAACACCTCTCCCAGCGCCGCTGCCGAATCAGATTTTTTCTCTTATCTTATAAATATTTATTTATAATCCACCGATTACATACAACCTGTTAGTTTCCCATACAACTTACGTGACTTCCAGACTCACATTCATGAAATCAAAAACCCAAAATGAAACTTCATAAGTCTGCTTAAAAGCTGGTTGCATTTTTTATACGCAGGACTGTCACGGCTGCGCATATATATATATATACTATACCTGGACTGGAGTAAAACAAACAAACAATTCGTATCTGAGTTATGTTACTTTTTTTCAAGTTGTAGAGGAATTCGTCCTAAATCTAGGAAAATCACCTTCTATACTAGAAAAGTAATGATCTTTAGTTTTCAAATTTTAAAAATGATGCTATCCCATTTTGAGGATTTGAAATAGAATTGGATATTAATGAAATAACTATATATTCACGCAGACCTGTAATATAAAGCCAATTCCTTTTAGTTTCCAATGAGAAAATATTTCAACAATCTTTGATCTAAATAATTCAAGCCTCTTGATTTTAATCATCTTATTGTTATATATTGTACATTTAAATAGATCGATTACCTAGATCTTTATAGAATTAGATTCTGGATCTAAAAATTGCAAAATAATGATTTTGAGTCCAGTGCACTATTACTTGCAATTTTCATTACTCGGATTAAACATTTTACTGATTATTAGTTTTGTATGTTATATAGGTTAGGTTTGAAAAAGAATGTAAATTCTAAAAACTACATTACAAAACAACATCTTGTTTCAGCTTTTGAAGTTTTGCACATTTTGTGTGTGTGTAGTGTTAAGAAATCGGCGAGTCCAGTCTAGGTATATATATATATCGTGAAAATGAACAATAGCATGTTTAAACCATTTGTAACTAGTATATTTATAATATATAGGTCTGTGACTATATACTCGTTACAAATGGTTTAAACATGCTATTGTTCGTTTTCACGATAAATTGTACACAGAGTAATCTGCACTTTGTTTACATTTCGATTAACATTCTTAAAGGAAAAAAAAAATGTTTTAGAACAAGGTTACTAAGACAGTTTGTGTGGATACACAAACTCAAAATCGGCCTCCGAACTGGTCCACCCAGGCAGGAAAAAAGGAAGTTTCAATATTTTCATTCTATCAAAGGCAAATGACAGAGAAGAATGGAGAAAAAGGTTGATAGATCATGTATGGTGCCCCAAAGGTTCAGCAGACCAAGGGACAGGTGAATATGAAGTTAGATGTGAATCTGGCCTAACTGATGTCTTATAATGAGTATGTAATTGATCTGTTTTGTAAAGGGTCACAATCTCTTATCCAAAGCCTCAAGAAAAACAAAAAAAATGTCCGTTAAAAATTTTTTTTCGTTTAGTTCGGCATGTACCATCTCATCTGCACTGTAGTTCACGCGATAATATGAAAAACTACTTATTAATTGTTATTTTAAATTATGTAAAACTTATTTGCATAGTAAATAGATTTTTTTCTCTTTTAAAAAAAATTAACATTTTCTTTTGTAAATGTAGTATTTTAGCATGACAGAACTTACGTAAGCTTAGCAATACCTTTGTAAAAAAAAGTAATATTTTTTTATAAAAATCTAAAACCATTTACATAAATGTGTTAAAAATATGGTGAATAGTCTTCTCCCTTACTAAAAAGCCTTTAGTGTTTGTTGCTATTAATAGTGAATAGTTGTAAAAATGGTGTAATTTATGAAAAAAAATGCTTGCATAATTGATTTAAAAAAAAAAGATTTTTCACTTTCAGAAAAGAAAAAAGTAGCCGTTGTTTTTGAATCACTAAAATAGTGATGCCCAAAGTACGCCCGTGAGTCCATCAGGCCCGCCTAAATGTCGGCACAAAGTGCAGAAAATCCCCCCTTTTTCCAAAAAATTGTAAAAATGTATCTTTACTTACGTTAGGGGCTTAAGGTCCTCTAGTTTTCTCCTGATGATAAGTTCCATGACATTTAACATTTTCGCGTTTATGAAATAGGTATCTGAGTGTAGAATGTTTTTTTTATCAGGAAAAGTGAAAGGTTCTTTCCTTTTTTTCTGGAACATGATAATAAGCTAACATATATGTTTCATGAAGAAAGTCTGTGGCTATTTAAAAAACAACAACAACATATAAACGACATTATGAAACAAACATGACGACATTCTTGGTTTGAGCCGCGAATAAAAGATTGTTAAACTGCGCCTAGAGATTGAAGGATTGATGGGAATATTTACCAAAAAAAGACAGGAAAATGACTCGGTTGTAAAGCTAGCTACAATGTTGCTCATATTATAAGCCCAATCTTGCTGATATTTTAAGTAGAGAAATGAAGCCATCGTCTGACGCGGGGAAAAAAGCTACATTTCAAATATCCCATATATTCATGAAGCACAGGATCGACTGGTCTCAGGTCAATATCGTTTTTGTAGGCCTACTTTTTGTTCGTGTGGCCCGCGACACGAGTGTCGGAAATAAAAATGGCCCGCAGGTCGAATTAGATCACTGATGTAAAATATCATGATGTCTTTTCCCCTTTCGGGGGCCGCTAAAAAAAAAAAGAGAAAGTTATGCAGAGAAATCAGGGGAGGGGGGGGGGGGTCATAGAGGATTCAAAGATGAGCGGAAAATAATAGAAAAGAATCGAAGGTTTCTAAAAATGAAAGATTTAAAAAAAAAAAAGAACGTTAAAGTTGTATCTTTGTATCGACTCTGCTTACCTCCAGTTAGTGACTCTATTTTTTTGTTTTTAATTTAAAATTATTTTTTTTGTTTTTAAAAAGATCTAGCCTCCATGATGATATTATTCTGTGCAATGATCGAAACAGTGTATACATTTAGCTCTACTGAGCTAAAAATTGAAGATAAGTATCATAATACAGATGTACCTTTTAAAATACATAGCTTATCAACACTGCCTATAGTCTGTACACCAGATACACCAATGACCTAGTCATGGGCGTAGCCCGGGGTGGGGGGTTTGGGGTTCAACCCCCCCCCCCCACCCCCGAAATGAAATTTTCCCCCTCTGCGGGGGGGGGGGGGGGGTGAGCGGAATTTAGTGACTGATTTTTGCTTTGATTTGTTTATTTTAGGTGAGATTTTAATACTAAACTATTACTTGCCCCAGCATAGCAAAGACGTTTTTGAGTTTAAAACCCCTACCATGGGTTTTTGAGTTTATACCCCTCTACCAGGGGTTTTCGCAGTTAAATTCCCCTCTTCTATGAAACAAAACCAAAAAAATGCAAACGACAATCCCCCAAATTTCACGAGCACAGTTAAATAAGATTTTGATTTTGAACCCCCCTACTAAATTTACGATAAACCCCTCTTCAATATGAAAAAAGAAAATTACTCACACTAAATTCTCTGAGTGTAGCCAAAGGGGTTTTGAGTTAACCCCCACCCCTTCTCAGTAGGGTTTGAAGCTAAAAAATACCTCTTTAATACCCAGTATAAAAAAACACAAATAACGCACTCAAAATGTTATGAGCGTAGCTAAATGAGTTTTGACTCAGTTTTGAGTTTAAATCCCCCTTCAGAGGGTTTGAAGCTAAAAAATACCTCTTTAATATTAAAAACAAAGCAAATTATACACTCAACATGTTATGAGTGTATTCAAAGGGGTTTTGAGTTTAAACTCCCCTCCAGTGGAGTTTGAAGCTAAAAAGTACATCTTCAATATAAAAAAAGAAAATTACACACTCAGAAATCTAGCCAAAGGGATTTTATGTTTAAACCCCCAGCAAGCGGGGTTTTGATGCTAAAAAATACCTCTTCAATATAAAAAAAAAGGGGGAGAAAAAATTCCCCCCCCCCCCCCCCGAAAAAAAATCCTGGCTAGCCCATGAAGCTAGTAGTAGTTATTTTTCCTTATATGAAAATCTGCAATGAATCTAGTTGACGTACTCAAAAAGAAAATAAAAAAATTTAACAACATGCATTCTTTACTTTAGTAAATCAATGAAAGTGAAACAGGAAGTAGACCTAGTTCCACCTCAAGGAGGTTAATTGTAAACTGGAACAATCCTATTCCCCGTGTGTACAAGTCCAGGTATATGTGTTAGTGTGTTCCAAACTGTGTAGTCTATGTCTATAAATGTGTAACTCAGAGAGCTTTGTTTAGGAAGCAGTATCCGAATTTTAAGTAAACATTATTTCAGGATGTCGTTACCGTATTGGACCGTGGAAGGGGGCGGTATATAATATCCCCCCCCCGACAGGTCTTTTCTAATGGGTGGGGGGGGGGTAGTTTAGTGGAGAAGTTACATAATTTAATTAAAAACTACTATCACTCAAATCAATTATAAATGTTAGATACCTTTTTATATCTCCCTTCCCCCAGCGAATGTTAAATGCAATGATTGGTTATAGATATAATATGGGCAGAGGACCTGCATCTGATTAATCGTTTACCCTTTACCTACCCCCCCCCCTCCTTTTACCACAGAAAATATGACTTTTAAAGGCAACAGTTTTGATGTAATTCCACAGGCTCTATATTTTGTATTCTCTTGTCTGAATGTGTTGCAATTTTTTAAAGAAAAACTTTGTTTTGAAAAACTTCACACGAAACTTGGAACTAATGAGATGTAAAAATGTTTGTAAAATGATTATTTTTCTCACATGTTTCGGATGTTTCTTTACAGTTGAATATAGCTTAATTCCTAGTCCAAGCCTCCCGCTGGACGACGGAGGATGGTAGCGGGCAGGGTAAGAGATTTTAGCCCAAGCCCAACTGTGAAAATTAAGCGTAACTGTTTTCGCACATTTTTGCGGATGTTTGTGAAAGCATCTATAGTGGACTGAGAGTTTGGTTTGTTTAAACTTGTTCAAATACACTTTATGGAGTTTGTGCTTTTCATTTAATAGTTTTCTGATCTTAGTAATGTTTTCATCAAACCAGTCCTGATGCTTTCTCTCCATAGAACCGAGTATGTCTAATAAAATGCTATGGATAACTTTTTTGAAACATTCCCACCTTTTATCTACATTTTATTCAGCTAGAGGGGTGAACTTGAGGCAGTTTTCTATCGCATCTGTAAGCAACTTTACAATGTTGTCACCTTCTAGTCTGTCCGTGTTTAGCCTTTTGAGGGGTTTAGATTTTTGCGGACGTCTCTTTGGTTGCATACGAATGTTTACTTTTGTGATGATGAGGCGGTGGTCTGCTCCACATTCTGCACCACAGCAAGATTTGGTGAAACGTACGTCCTGACGGTCAGATTGTCTGGTGATAACGTAGTCTATGAGGTGCCAGTGTCTTGAGCGGGGATGTATCCAGGAAGTTCGCTTTTTCATTGGAAGACTGAATATTGTGTTTGATATAAGCAGCTTGTGTTCAGAACACAGGTCTTGAGCAGTAATAATCCGTTGCTGTTGCATTGACCTATCACAAATTGGCCTAAGACTCCTTTCCAGATGTGATGGTCAGAGCCGACTCTTGCGTTGAAGTCACCGAGAATGAGTAGCTTATCTGTTTATGGAATATCAAGTATGGTGGGGTTTACTTCTTCGTAGAACTTTGCTATGACGTCATCTGGGTTGGTCATGGTGGGTGCGTAACAGCTAACAATGGAAATAGGTTTCTTTCCGTTTTATGAAGGCAGCTTCAGGGTCATGAGCCTGTCACTAATTCCTTAAGGAGGCCCAACTAGTTTAGTTACTAATGATTTTTAAGTGCAAAGCCGACTACAGATTCACGTCGTACTTCAGTGCTTCTACCGCTCCAGAAGAAATTATATCCGGATCCTCTTTCGCAGAGTTCACCTTCATCTGCAAGCCGAGTCTCGCTTAGTGCTGCTATGTCTATGTTGTATCTGTGGAGCTCCCTGACTACTAGTGCAGTTCGTCTTTGCGGTCTATCAGATGTGTCGTTGTCAAGTAGTGTGCGCACATTCCATGCGCTTATGGTAAGAGGAACTATCCTGGTCTATTTCTTTGAATTTCGACCGCTTGAGTAGGGTTCCCGCCAACTGCGGTAGGCTCGCTAGGGTGGTTTAGGGCAGGAAATTTTTGGGGCACCTTTTCTAGACCTGTCCTCATGCTATGGAGGTGATCAGTGCACTCCTAAAAAGGGCTACTCAGCCGCTCAGGTAGCTGCCGGACTCCACTGCTGCTCACTCCACTGCTGCCGTGTCAGTAGTGAACGACCTTACAGTGTGCCCACACCTACCATTTCACTGCTTGCCTGTCGCCACAGGTCTTTGATTTAGTTGTATTTTGGGGTGGGGGGAAACTTAGTGACTTGAGCGCTGGAATTTTGATTTAAGTATTCGCGCAACACGTCGACCTCACTCTCTCGCACTAAAGCCCAACCTTTTCCGGAAGCAAGATATATATATATATATATATATATATATATTAGCCAGATATTACCCGCTGCCCGCGGGTTTTAACTTGCGAATAGCTGATATAGTTACTGATATAGTGCATTAGAAACAATGAAAGAAAATAATAATGCTATAAGTAAAGCAAATACATGAATTAATGAGTATTACTATGCAGTGAATAGAGCTAAAAATAGCTAATCGACCTAAATATAATTTTTTAATGAAAACATTGGTTTGTGTATAGATCTATATTTAGAAGCGAGTGATTTCAAGAATATAGAGTTGCACTCATGGCGAACGAATGTATGTAAATATGCTTTAGAAACAAACATTTGTAGGGTAATTTAATTTTGATTCATGTGTTAAAATATAAAGTAGATCTGTCATCTTAGAATTAGTTCAAGAGTTAGAGTTAGGCCTAGGCATCGGATGTTTGTTTGCAAGCGTGGAGCCTTCGCTCTGCGCATGCGTGACCTTTCCCTCTTGTCTCTTGTAAACATGTCTATTTGGATTCTAAAGTACGTACGTCAGAACGTCTAAATTAACATATATAAAGAACAAATTTATGTAAAAATGCTTTGAAACACAAATTTGAAGATTTATTTTATTCAATAATGAAATCAATAGACTATCTTTTGTATTTTCGTGTGTCAAAGTAAAAAAATGTCTGTGCAAATTGTACTTTTAAAAATTAGATCTAGATCTCGATCATTTTGATCTAAACATGGTAAACATGGCCTAGATCCATGAAATAGTAACTTTCATAGCATTGGGCAACGTTTTTTCTTTTTGAGGGTCTTAACGTTTAGTTTGTTTTAGGGCTACTATACATACGTTACGTTTCTAGTTAGTACCCAAAGAACATTTATGCCAAGTTTTATCAAGATTGGTGAAACGGTTTTGATTTCTATGCGGGACATACATACATACGCCTAACTTTCTTTCTAGTATAAGATCAGATCCGCCTCTAGCTATTGTGCAAAGTGTGCATTGCACGCAGGCGGCCAAATTTAGGGGGCGGTCAAATCATTATTCCAAAGTTACCTTTTTTTTAAATGTTTAGTTTAATACAAAAAATAATTATCTATATAAATTCTATTTACTCCATTATCCTTAGAAAAAACAGATATTCATACATGAAAGTTATGGAACTTTCCCACGGTTTTTTCTATAGGCGTCTACTCCTTTCTGACCTTGAATTTTCGGGGATTGTTTTTAATATTTGTTTTGAATGACGCTTGCAGAAGCAGATCAGTCAACATATTTTTTTTCTTCTTAGTATCTACTTACTACATATAAATATTGTTGTTTGGTCGAATACCCCGCCTTGGAAGCAGATCTAGTCAGTTAAAAGCAGTTAGTTAAGCTTAGAATGTTTTGGGTGATAATAGATGTATATCTGCATTAAGTTGTAACCTTGTAAGCTATAAGCCAACAACCGGCCAACAACAGGGGGGGGAGCGTCGAAAAAATGTTTTATTTTCATTGTAGTTATTAATATATTAGTAATATTAGTAAAATTACATTATTTTCGATGTTTAAAAATAAAAATATCTAAATTAAGAGACGTCTTTTCATCTTCTAATAAGACATTGTCAAAAGTAAACCGTTTTCGCGAGAAGCGTTTGCAACAGTGTTCGTAAATTTTTTATAAAGAAAACATTTCTAAACGTCTCCGCTAGTGTGATGCTTCTATGTTTTCTTATCTCAGAATGGTCGAATTTCTTCCGACTATTACACTTCATTATAGTGACAGTTTTTGTGCAAAATAAAGGTCCGCGACAGAGACGTATTACTTTCCACGAAGATGATCATAAAAAGACCACGCCCATTACAGACGTCCGTGTGTTATATGTACCTAGAATGTCCTCGCATAATACTGTTGACCAGGGCTGCCTCTTTCTTATTAAACTTAATATGATCATCAAATTTTATATATATATTGGCCTTTTAAAATATTCTCTCTTCTTATTAGAAGAAAAAAAGGCGTAGACGCCAGGAGAAAGAATTTCTGAAGATGAAAACGCCAGAATAAGCTCATCGCCAGGGCCCCGCCCCGGAATCATACCCCTTGGCGGCTTGAGCTGAAACCTGCCGCATCTCAAATTCTATCTCCAGGAAGAACTTTTTACAACGCTTAAAAATTATGTACCAACATTATTTCCGAAAAGCGACAACAAAAAGAAAAAAAAACAACATCGAACAATTGAAATTTCATTTAGTTAATTTTGATTCTAAACAGAAAAAAGTATTGGGAGGGGGGCATTTTAAAATTTTGCACGCAGGCGGCTACAACCCTCGCAGCGGCCATGTAACCCATAAATAATATATAATATAACAGAGAATAACAAAAAGTGGTCATATTACAACTAGAGCAGTGTGTTTCTCAAACTTCGCACAAACAAAAAATCTGTGGGAGCTCCACCAGTGGGGGTTCGTGGGGGAGCTGCGGCGCCAAGCGTCTTCTTGCGTTTTTCACTGCCAGAAACGCATTTTCCTGAATTTCACAGCTCATTATTCATCCTATTTAAAAAGGCAGGTCAAATTTAGTAAAATAAATTACGAGGGGGCAATGTCCAATACTGAAGTGAGTGACAATCATCGAGATACAAATAGTGTATGTATATTTTTTTACGCGTATTTATCGTAATATTATCTACATGTTTAGCTGGGCCTTTTGTAGTAGTTTTCTGCTTATAAATGGGACCGCGCCCCCCCCCCCTCTCAAAAGTTAAAAGCGTCGAGGGTAGTAGAAGTAATCGCCACCCCTAATCCCACCGCCAAAGAGGCGGCCAATATACCAGAAGGGGAGCAACAGAATATAAAGATTTGTTTACAAATATACCAATAAGTAGCTTTTATCATATAGATATGTTCCAACCCCACCAAATGGGCCAACATACTAGAAGGGGAACGACACAATATTAAGATAGTTAAAATATCAATTACTAACTAATTAAGTTAACAAATTGTGATTTCTACATTTTCGCATTTTTTCGTACACGGTAAGTGGGACAATTTGTGATTATAAGTGAATGGTCAAGAACAAGAATGGTATAAAGTAGATTAACAAACACACTATACTCTTGTTGTGTGAAAAGCAAACAGAACCCTTAAATACTGAAACATGTATTTGACTTTTTTGTCTGGTAGCGAAGATGGCATCATGAATGGAAAGTCAAATTATTCATCTTTAAATAAGTACATCAAGTGAAACTTTATTTCTATTGCTATTATTAGTGTCATGAATGAAAAATCAAATTAGACTCTTTAAATTATGTCAAGTAAAACTTTATTTCTATTTCCATTATTAGCAGTGCCTTATCCCACTACAGTGGTCAGCACTGTGACAGGATCGCTGTCCATTTCTACTCCGAGCCTATTCTGCAAGTCGGACTACATAGTCGCCGCTGCTGTCGACCGTGCAATACGTCGTCCCTCGAGGTAGGACCTTGACCAGGGTGCAGGTGTTGGATGTGCTCTTACACACTGCCCAGGCGCGAACGTTAACTATGGCACTGTGAGACCAGACCAGGGGCGTCCCCGACAACCTCAACGTTGGGCGGGAAGGGATAAGAGACGTTGCCCCTGTAATAGTAGGCGTCGGTCAAAGTGGGTGATGTGTAGATCGTTGACTTCAGTGTCCTCGTTAGATTCTAAGAGAAAACAATAGGTTTTATTATGGCCAGCGATATGTGCACTGAGACATGAACTGTATTTGTTGTTAGAAGAAAGAAGAACACTAAAGAAATATATTTGCAGTGTTGTCACCTCGATAATAGTAATCGAAAAACATCCTAGAATCACCAGATTGAAATCGAAGGGCAAAGTATTAAACTGAAGAACAAAAATGAAAATTAAAATATGTGTAAATGAAATACTGCATTACTCAAGTCACAATTTTAAGAAATTGAAATCTCATTTTCATATTAAATTGAATCTCCGGGCTAAAATAATGTAGATATAATATCGATAACAGAGATAATCGACAACAGAGATAATCGATCTAAACAAATTGAATTTAAATCGAGTGGAAAGTAGGAGATAAAACGTAACAAAACGTAATAAGGGGGATAAATTCATGTATGCATCCACATCTCTTATTAAGTAGCGCTTATTCCCCTTATTACGCTTTCAAAGAAAATAATCAAAATAAAAATACTCTATATATATATAATTCTCTTCATGGCTCAACAATTTAGACACCAAGAGGTAAAGTAAAGATCACTCTTTTATTTCTGCAAGTCGGACTACAGTTACCCAAGGTACCATAAGGGGCGAAAAAAGAGGGGGAGGGGGAGAACAAGTAATATTCAACAGTCACTAAATAGCAAGAAGTCATGGAAAGATCACTCTTTTATTTCTGCAAGTCGGACTAGAGTTACCCCACGTGAAAAAGGGGGAGGGGAAGAACAAGTAATCTTCTCTGTATTCTCCCTTCATTAAAAAGGAGGGCCGGATTTAACCATTGTGGGGCCCTATGCGAAACGGGTTTGACGGGACCAAGTTTGGGTAGGGATACGGATAAAAAGTAAAATTTAAGAGTTTGTATTAGAAAATAAAATCGCCTTTGCAATTTATTCATTCTTTACTACGTACATAATTCCTACATAGATCACTCTCAATAGCAAGAATTACCAAATGTTTCAATCTATCCACGAAAATTGTTGACCTCAAGTAATTCTTCATTAGTTTGAGGCACGATAAGCCTTTTTCACCAGATTCGACAATTACGGTTATTGCATAAAGCCGTTTTTTTAATCGCTCGTAGGATTGGCGTTTTTCATAATATATATAGTCTATATATTTCAAGAGATTTGTATGAGTTTTCAAAAGATTTTAATAACTTTCCGAGATTTCTAGATTTTCTTTGTATATTTTGCAATTTCCAGGAGCTCCTGGTAAATTAGGAGGCCGCGGGATGTCGTGCGCGCTTGTAGTTTTTCTTTGCATTTAATATTGGTGTTTTAGGGTATATATATATATATAAGTTATAAAATGGTTTAATGTAATAATTTACACCAAGAATTAACGTGGGTCCTATGAAAATGCCGGGCCCACTGCGGTCGTATATGTTGCAGTGGCCTTAAGCCGGCCCTGCGAAATAGTTCCGTATGCTACACTTTGGGTCGACTAGTTACTAATAATCAATTAACTAATTATTGTTCATGTTTTGTAAGGTGCAATGACTAATTTTGCAGTTTCAACTTGATCCGAGAATGGGAAGTTGCAGAAAATTCATATTCAAACTTATTACCAGTCAGACAGACTGAGTTAAGGACCAATCTTTTGTGCTGCCTGAAGACTATAGTGGGGACCTGGAGCGAAGCTGGAAAGGCTGTCGTTGGTCCGTATTCAGGTTGCTGATGAAAGGACTGGTATAATTAGTGACAAGACTGCAAAGGCGTGTATGTGTTTGTCCAGGTACATAAACACACTTATTTTTGACTGTAGAACTTCGTTGAGTTGCCAGCCTTAGACTTTCAACAGTATTTTTGTTTTGCTTTCAATGTACTTTAATTTAAAATACTAGAATAAAATAATTTTAAAATTAAATCGATTTTAATAGCGGCTAGGAATTTTCGACCACTGTCTGCAAAGAAAACTGTGTGGGACAGTGTTTTGTATTTAGGAATCCGATAAATTTATGCACTCGAAATTTAGATATCGGTTAATTGGCCTTTTCTGGACATTGCGGAAACATAGGCACCAGAAAATCGGGCACTGTTTGATAGCCACTTTAATCTTGAACATAATATTTTTTTAAATTAACGTATATTTTATCCTTTAGGTATTAGGAGGCTCTAGGTAACGGTATAAAAAAGATACTTAATGTATTTTTATGACACAACAGAAAATCTGACAAAATGAAGAATTTAGAGTAGCAACTAATTATTTACACATAGTGCGCAACTATCAATACCGAAAATAACCCGTCAACCATAGGGGCCTGGAGATGGAGGTGAAGCCATGAGCAAGGAATTATCTCCACCTGCCCTCCCCTGAATCCGCTGTTTAAATTATCAAATGACTTTAATCCCAAGGCCAATTTTACCCGCATTCACTTAAGTGCCTTTTTTTTCCGTTTTGTCAGCTTTTCAGTCTTGGCAAGACAACATGCCATAACCGAGCGTAACATGCTGTAAAATGATATAGCATGCCGTAACAGGACATTAGAACACAGAGATTGCCGTAAAAAGATATAATATGCCGTTGCCGTATCCAGGCGTAACATATCATAACCAGACTTAACTTACCGTTACGAGATATAGAATGCCATAAAGAGACAAGATGTGCTGTAACCAGACGTGACATTTAGTAACAAGACATAAAATGCTGTACCAAAACATAACATACGCTGTTACCAAACAAAGAAGACGGTATCCAGACGTAAAATGCCATAACCACACGTAAGATGCCGTAACAAGACGTGACATGACATGACATGACATGACATACCGTAACAAGACGTTACAAGACATGACATACCGTAACAAGACGTGACATTTCGTAACAAGACATGACATACCGTAACAAGATGTAACATACCGTAACAATACATGACATACCGAAACAAGACGTAACATACGAAACAAGACGTGAAATACCGTAACAAGACATGACATACCGTAACAAGACGTTACAAGACATGACATACCGTAACAAGACGTGACATACCGTTACAAGACATGACATACCATAACAAGACGTGACATACCGTAACAAGACGTGACATACCGTAACAAGACGTAAAAAATACGAGACAAAGACTAAATTGAATTTACTTTTTCCTCGTATTCCAGTTGTTGGGCGTTGAAATAAATTTCGCCCCAAATCTGCCTGTTAGTTCGCATCTGCACTTCTTGTATCTGGTGGATCATCTTGTCGGGACTCCAGTTGTTATCAACAATCCTGATGTGGGGAAGTGGACATATGATGGAGTTGTTGATTTTCCCAGATTTTTACAGATGGGACAGTTTGACAGAAAGACTTGCAATGAAAGAGTAGTAAGAGGCATACGGTGAGAAAGAGTTGACAAGAAAAAAAGAAAGAAAGAAAGAAAAGAAAAGGAAGAAAGAAAAGATAAAAGAAAGAAAGAAAGAAAAGAAAAGAAAAAGAAAAACGACGGAAAGAAAGAAAGAAAGAAAAGAAAAAAGAAGGAAAGAAAGAAAGACAGACTCTCTGGAATTTAGAAATGAGAGAAAAGAGAAAAAATGTGAAAACTTAAGAGAGAAAGAGAGAATGACAGAGAATGAAAGATTGGGAGAGAAATTAGTAAAATTATTAAAAATATCTTAATTACTAAATAATTATTTGCGTGAATTATAATTACTTTAAATATATAAACCAATTAAACCAATATATAAACCACCTTCTAGGTAGCCAAGCCAAGTCAAGTGCACTTAGCCTCTCGTCCACGCTTCCCACAGCAGAATGCGGTCCCTGGACGAGCCTATATATAGCGTACCACACAGTGGGCGAAAGGGCAAATGCTCGGTGGGCCGGTAACAATGGGCCGGTCTGGTCGCAACCAAAGAAAAAAAATTCAATGCAGACAACTTAAAAAGATCTCGCTGGTGTCACCTTTTTTTTTTCTAAAGTTGTGTTTCAATTCTGTACATCCCATTGAGATCGTCGCATCAATCGTTGTCACGTTTCTCGCCCTGAAAGTCATCCCCGCCAGACTTGCCCACAACACAGTCACAGACGACGCTCCAATCCCCAGCGCCTCCATCATCACTGTTTGTGCAGCCACAGTCCTGGCCAGGCAACTGCTCCTTCCCTAACGAGTTTATTCCTCCTTTTGCTTGCGACACAATTTTATCACTTTGGTCTATTTGGCCTTCTACTTGCAATACACTTTCATCTACTTTGTTCAACATTATGTTCCTGCTCATGTTTCCCATCATGTTCCCAATCATGTTCAGTTGTTCATCAAATGCATCCACAAAGTCCTGGATCTTGCCAATGACCTCAACAATCCCAAGTTCAATTTCAAATGTGTAGGTCTCCGGATCTTCTTCATTGATCAGGGCTTGTCGCAGACGAGCCTTGAGCGTTTCCCTGCAACCGAGGGTCCAGATAAGTGAAAGGATATTAGCGTAAAGAATGAATTATCGCAAAACCAAAATAAGTGTTAAAATATTCAGGGCTGATTTTATTTACCTGTAATTCCACTTGGGTAGCCAGATCGCCAAATACCAAATGGACTAACACCAAACTTGACCCAGTCTTTTATCTCATGGATTCTGTAAGAAAGAGGGAAATAAAATCAACTGACCAACAACTGTTAAGAAGCAATGTTCACACAAGTCCATCGGTTCCTGTAATACATTTACTTTTCCTGACGCGATTTTATGATGAGGCGTAATATATGGTTATTTTTGATAGTTTACGAATATATTCTCTAACACTAGATAATCACGATTACGAAAAGAGCTTGTGTTATTATACAAACTCAGAGGCGGCCCCCATTAGATCCGACAATCCAGGATGGAACTACTTTTTTATTATCTAAAGAATGAGTCTCAAAGAATCCATTAATGTTACTTTTAACTTGTAAACAAACTGGATAATCTAAAGTCTATAAAAAAAAACAACAACACTTTTAGACCTTTTGCCAAGAAAACTAAGTGATACATATATATATATATATATATATATATATATAGAGAGAGAGAGAGAGAGAGAGATATCAAAAGAGCTTTTGATGATTATCTTTTGGTATTGTTCTAATTTTAAAAAATGAACAATCTCAAGCATTAAGTCTTACTACTTCCCTTGTTTATGTTTAATTGAGATTTGTTTTCTCCCTTGCTATGCTCTTATTTTTATAGTTGTTATTAGCAATTTCTTTAAGCTATTTTATTTTGTCATCATCTTCCCTGTTTGTAATCGCAAATAATCTTATCAATCTGACGAATTCACCTCACTTTGTTACTCGATTCTGCAATACTTGCTACACGATTCTACAATTAAGCCTACTTTATCCTACGATTGCTACTTGATACAGCTATTGATAAAACTACTACTACAGCCCACGGTACCATTTCTGCCTGCTATACTTATCGTGCCCACGGTACCCGCCAACCGCACTTCTGTTCCAAAGATCGATAGCGGTGACATTTATAACTGTACTCCAACACAAGCACCGTGCACACGGCAACCCTCTACCTCCAACTGCAAGCCCTCTAAAAGTAGCACGACGCCAATGGGGCCTTCATATAAGTTTAATCAAGGACAAAGTGAAATTATCTCTATCTTATTAAACATGTGTTAAGAAGGATGGTAAAATATTCTTTTAGGACAGCGGTTCTCAACCTTTTAAGCTCCGCGACCCTTTTTACAATTCCTTACTTTGCCGCGATCCCCCCCCCCCCCGCCCTCACACACACAGCAATAGAAGAATCCATATTTTCGATGGTCTTAGGCGACCCCTGGCTAATCGTCAATCGTTCCCCAAAGGGGTCGCGACCCACAGGTTGAGAACCCCTGTTTTAGGAGATAAGATACCCCCCCCCCCCCCATTATCTTTTCTATTTGTGTAAATAAACACGTAAATTTCAAGAATACTCTGTTCTATTATGTATTTGTTGCCTGCTTCCCGTTTATTCGTGGTGACCAAGCTCATTGCGCACTCGTACAATCCTCCCCTAGGCTTTAGACAAAAACAAGTCACTAAACGCTGGTTGTCACAAAGAGATTAAAGCACAAATCACGTTGTAACAATATTCGGAACTCTAAACATTAGCATAGAAGTGGGGAAAAAAACACAGGCTAATAAAACATAATTATATAGTTGTCCCTGAGGTCATCTCAAACACTATTGAGCATAGTCAGTTCTTTCTGGATGATCACAAGACCATATCACGAACAAATGCAGGTATTGTGGAAGGATTCACGAATACATTAAGGAAAAGTGCCCTGCATGGGGTAAAATGTGCCTAGCCTGCAAGGGGAGACATCATTTTGCTGTGATGTGCAAAAAGAAAATTCAGCAGGTGTCAGATGATATGTCTAACGATGAAAGACAGCTGAAGTCGGACACAAGAGATGATGTCATGATGGTAAAAAATGAATGGGTGATGTCTTTGGAGAACCACAAAACGAAAAGGATGACAGCAGTTATAACAGTAAATGGTCACCGTGTAAGGTTTCAAATGGATAGTGGAGCTGATGTAAATACCATCCAGGAAAAATACGTAAATAAGAATCAGATAGAAAAGGCAACGCAAAGATTACTAATGTGGAATAAGACTGAAATGAGCCCCATAGGGAAAGCCATTATAACGACGAGAAATGAGAAAACTAACGAAACATTTGAGGTGGAATATATAGTTGTACCAAATAATCTAGCATGCCTTCTGGGTCATGAAACTTTAACAAGAATGAAGTTAATGAAATTCAATAAAGATAGGTTCATTGCATCAGTAGTTAATAACCAAGAAGAAGGCAGTAGTCCAAAGTTAACTGGTGATTTGGGTGACTTAGGAGAAGTGTCTTTACAGATTGATAGCAGCATTAAGCCCAAGGTTCTGCCGTGTAGAAAGATCCCTATTGCTTTACAAGAAAGAGTTAAGGAGGAGTTTAAGACCCAAGTGCAGAGAGGAATCATAGAACCAGTGATAGAGCCTACAAAGTGGGTGAGTCAGATGGCAATTGTGGAAAAAGCTAATTGAAAAATTAGGATTTGCATAGATCCACAAGCCCTGAATAAAGTTTTACTAAGGGAATTCTATAATCATGCTACTTTAGATGACATATTGGCAGATTTGAACGATGCCAAAATATTCAGCTAATTGGATGTGCAAGAAGCTTTCTGGCATGTCAAACTAGACACAGCGTCCTCTAATTTGACAGCAATGATAACCCCTTTTGGTAGACTCAAATGGAAACGATTACCATTTGGTCTGAAAGTGAGTTCAGAAATTTTTCAGAGAAGATTAAATCTAGCACTAGAAGGACTGAAAGGCTGTTTCAATTACGTTGATGATATTATAGTAGTAGGAAGAGGAAGAACGAAAGAAGAGGCACTCAGAAATCATGATATTAACCTAAGGGAGCTGATGAAGAGATGTGAAGAAAAGAAGATTAAACTGAACTACGAAAAGTCTGCTTTTAGAACAGCTGAAATTAATTTTTTGGGTCATATTATTACAGAAGCAGGAATAAAACCAGACCCGAACAAAGTATCTGCGATGGCCATTAATGTTTACTTAAGGTGAAGCATATGTGTTCTGGGTCTTGCTTTGACTAATATTTAAGCGAAACTTCTGGTAAGCGGCAGATAGTTTGTCAACCAGTGACTGAAGCTGAATATCAGAATTAGCCACAAAACAGCTGCATCATCAGCGTACAGGAGTTCTCTGATAAGTATTTTCCTAAGCTTGGTTTTTGGCCCCCAGCCTTGATACATTAAATAGTTTTCCAGAGGATCTTGTATGGAGAATCACACCTTCGTTGAAGTCGTTGTACGCATAATGCAGTAGATAGGAGAAGAATACGCCAGAGTAGGTGCAAGCACAAATCCCTGCTTGACACCACTGCTAACCTCAAAAGGTGCTGATTGGACTCCATTGAATTTAACAGTACATTTTGTTTGCTCATGAAAGCACTCAATGAACTTCAGCAGTTTGGGAGGGCAACCTAATTTCCTTAGGAGTTTGAAAAGGCCACTTCTGCTGACCATGTCAAAGGCTTTAGTCAGATCAACAAAAACGATGTAAAGGGGTGTCTCTCTCTCTCTCTCTCTCTGTGAATTTCTCCTGCAGTAGTCGTAGAGAGGATATCATGTCTATGGTGGATCTACCACTCCTAAATCCACACTGAGACTCTGGGTAGACTCTGTTGCAGTCACTCCGATCCCCTTTGTTATTATATAGTGTGACTTTATTTGCGTCACTGTGGGACATGACCTGCTTCCCAGCAGCGTCAGAGGAGATTATAGAGTTCAGGGAGCAGGAAGGATTTGTTAACCTTAACTACTTCCGCTGGGATGCTTTCACTCCCTGGAGATTTTTTGAGATCACCAAAGCTCGGAAGCTTATCTAGGTATTTAAATACTGGAAAATCTGGTAGAGAAGCCAGGGGGACATCGTCTACTGTACTTTGTGTGGCATAGACATTGCGGTAGTGTTCTGTCCATCGTTCTAGCTGCTTGGTTTGATCTGTAATTTTTTCTCCAGATTTTGATAGAAGGGGGGCAGACTTAGACACTGTTGGACCCAGGGCCGCTTTAATGTATTCAAACAGATCTTTACTTTTTCCTAAGTAGAGACTTTCTTAAATTCTGTTGCAGGTATGCTCCAAAGGTTGTTAGCACATTGTCTAGCCATTTGTTAGCCTCTTTATTAGCAGTTTTGAGGCTTGCAAAGATTTTGGACTAGGCTTTGTCTTGTGAGCGAGTTGTGCAGATCGCTTTTTCTCGATGCAAGGTTCCATCTGTGCTAGATTGACCTCAATCCAGTCTGCATTTTGTGTGCTTTTGAGGCCCAAAGGAGGTAATTGCTGAACTGTAGATTTTAACTTTACCTAAACCTATCCCTTAGTCTGTTGGACCGTTGGGGCACCAAGCATGATTTGTCGACCGTCTTTCACCATTCCTCCCTGTCTTTTGCCTTGTTTAAAACCTCTATCAATGGTAGGTCCTTCCATTCTTTTATGTTGTCCTCCCATCACTTTCTCTGTCTACTTCTTTTTCCTGGTACTGTTCCATGAAGGAAGGTCTTTGCGAGCCCAGTGGATCTTGCAATATGGCAATATATTTTAAGACTGCGTTTCTTTACAATAGTTAGCAGGTCAGCATGGGGTCCGATCACAGCAGTAACCCTGTTTCTAATCTCTTGGTTTGCGATTACTGTAGATTACATCTCTTAATTTCTCCCATCTGATAGAGATGTCTTCTTCGTCACTAATTGTGACAAGTCAAAAGCTTGCTGTCAGAGTCACTCATACTTATCACAGCATTATTTACTATTATTTATTTTATTTTAGTTATTTCCCCGTCCTATCCCCACTTTCTTCACCCGCCCCACCTTTACCTCTTCGAGCTAGACTTGGTCAGCCACCTTGGCGTCCTTTCATTTATCTTCCCTTGACCGGGGTAAAGATAAACACAGTCTCTTTGATCTCACCCACAGGATGTCTGACAGCCGCAGTGGACACCACCTTGGGTGGAATGCAAGCCAATTTTTCTCCCCCCTCTCCCAGGTCACTCTTTGATCAAAGAGATTACTAGGGTCAACACGCCTCGTGACCTTTCCAAGGTGCGACTCTTGTCGGACTTCACCCACGTGTAAGATAATCATTAGCCTACGACATTTCCTATTTCCGCCCACATTTTCCAGGCCTGTATTGTCACAGTCTTAGTTGACATTTCATGATTTAATGTTCACGTCATGTTAAGAGTTTAAAAGACACGTGGAATTCCTGATGTAGAAAACAGGAAGTAGAATGAATAAAGTTAGACTTTGAGTTCAGTCAAGTCAAGCTAGTAAGGTCTTGCTCACGGTCCAGGAAGGTTGGACGTTGCTTTCTGGACTGGTGTATATATGTATATAGCATGAAAGTTGATGGACTGGTGATTGTTGATTAATAATATTTGAGAGTTGATTTCATTATGTGCTTATTGAATATGAAAGTATTATTCGTATTTCAATGGATATCTATAGTTGGAGTTCCAGTGTACCTAGTAGTAATTATTCTTATTGTTACCCGCTGAGATGCGGACGTGATTTGTAACTACATATATTGGATACATTTGATATCGCTGTTATGCGGATAGGATTGCTTATTATTTTTCGACTTGTAGCACTAACAAGGAGTGCAGTATTATTATTATTGTGTTGTGAAATAAACTTCATATTTGTCTGCTGAAACGGACTTAGGTCAATTTATAGTATTTGTCTTGTCACGTGTCAAGAGTACTTCAGGAAGCAAGAACCCAGCATTACACGACATTCGCATTCTGCAACGTTACACCATTAAACCTTTCATTTACATGTATATAAGGTAAATTAAATCAAGCCAGACCCTCTCATTTTCTCATAAGAGCTGAGCTATCGAGTCTGGACTACTTCATTTATTCTTTCTCTTAGAGGTATACCTGGTGGTAAGCCAAACTTAATCACAAGTTCCGTCTTAATTACTCTGTGTATATTTCTCACTGGATACTATCATGTGTATTTTATTATTTCATTTGTATTTAATTAGTGCATTGTGTATTTCTCACTGTCGTAAGTAGAAAACATAAACATGGCATATGTATTTATTTATGTATTGCATTAATCTATTAATGCTACGTTGCTGAATTGATCGTTGATGCAACCATGTATATATTTGTACATCTTATTTTATTTCCGTTATCTCGGCTGACCGCCTTGATAATTTTACTATCGCACTAATACTGCACTTAGAGAAGAGATATGAATTATCTCCCCTTTAGTCATTCTACTTTGACGAGAGTTGCGCCCCTTGAACGGACACCCTCTCCATTCAAGCGCGCTCCATTGTTCTCGACCGACGGTCGAATGTAAACAAACCGTCATGGTCGCTGACCACCGCCCATTCCCCCCCCCTTTCTCTTCCAACTTGTGTTGTTTATTTTAAATTATTATTCCCCCTTTTATGTACATTTCTATATGGCTGCTATGTGCCATCTATTTTCCAAATCCCATTTGTCATCATCTCCCCCTTGTGCTCTAAAGCAATTTCACCAATCTGACGAATGCACCTCAGTCGAGGGCATCGATAAGATGCATGAGAGACATGTCCTAACTTGTCTTTATTTATCCACAGCCTCCCTCAGGTGTCTGCCTATGTGCTTAGTGCTATTCAGCACTGCACTTGCCTACTGAGATCTACCCAACTATTTGTTTGTATCACCTGCCTATTCATTTAACATTATCTGCCTATTTATCGGATCACGTACCCACTTGCTATTGAGTATCCTCTACTGCCTACTTGGATCTACTCAACTCTACTACTTGGCGCTATCGGATCTATTTGCCTGCCTATTCGACAGCCCACCTGTCAACTTATTAGGTGCGACGTCCTTATAGACCCAGTTCTGTGCGAGACGTCATAGCTACGCCAAACCCTCTGCATCTCACTGGACTTATCCTGTAAACTACTCTGCCCACGGCAGATCAGCTCTGCCCACAGTAACCTTGTGCCCACGGTAGCTGGCCACCCGCCCTACTGTGCTCACTACAGATATCAGAATTTTGGATTGAGACTCCACAAGAACTGTATCACCGGCGTCCCTATACCCGCTAGAGCGCCACCTCCAGCTGCAGAACCTCAAGCCAGGATCACAGCCAGCTGCGACATCAACAGGACAACCAGCTAAGTTCAGAAGACATAGTGACATACTCTCTTATTAAGTGCAAGAGTGATGATCAAACATAGTATTCACTAGAGATATATGCAAACCCTCCCCCTTTTTATTCTTATATGTAAATATTTATGTAAATAAATATTCAATCATTTTTAACTTTGTATCTTTCTTTCATTGCTTGTCTCGTTGCGATTTATATGCAGACGGGTTGGTGTGTAATAGCTGCAAAAATAATCATCCCCTAGACATTAAACGCGCCAAACACACGTCACAGTCCCCAACCTGTCACACTTATCGAGGGGATTGAACTGTTCAGGAGCTCGCCAAAGAGTGCAGACTTCTCTGGGTCACCTACATGGTTGACTTTGATTCGCTTAGTCCTAGGTTGACTGGAAGTATAAGCCTTCTTAAGAAGTAGTCGATCTTGCTTAGCACTAGTGAATGGTCTGAGTTGCAATCTGCACTATGGTATGAGCGAGTGGATGACACTTCAAAATCGACACTAGCAGCTGGGAAAAAGTAGCACTGGATAGATCCACATGGAGAGAGAGAGCATAATGTTAGGGTCTCGGATTGCAGATGCCATACACAACAGAAGCAGAAAGAAGGGTGAAAATGCAACGGCGCCTGGTGATTTTATATGCCCAACCTGCGACCGCAGCTGTGTATCAAGGATTGGCCTCTTTAGTCACACAAGAAGTTGCAAAGGGGAGAGATCATTTCTCGAGTGTTACTCAAACTTTAGAAAAATACAAAAAACAAATAAACAGGTGGCCTTTCTCTTGACAGCCAGGGTCTGGGGCGGGGCGCTTTAGTTGAACTTAAGCGTTTTCAGGCATTCTTCACTGCAAAAACACATCTACAGCTCATTATTCATCCTATTAAAAGAGGCAGGTTGAATTAAGTATAATAAAGTAACAAAGGGGCAAGGGCTAATCCTGAAATGTGACTGACAATCGAGGTACAAGTAGCGTAAGTATATCTTTATTAGGCGTATTTATCGTAATGTTATCTTATTTTAAAGCGAAACTTCTTGTAGTAGGCTTGTTTTGATGTATATGAGATACCTACTGAACGATGGTTAAAAAGCTCTATAAGGAGAAATTAAGTGTACCAATAAGATTCTTGTCTAATTTTTTTTCCTTTTTAGGATTGAAGTATAAATTGTGAGTTGTCCTAAATTTATTTATACAATGGAAAAATATCAGATTGAGTAAAGGTTGTGTCACACTCACAACCCAAAAGCTTGCTTACAAAGTCACTCAATTTTATCACAGCTTTAATTATTATCTATTTATTTCATCTCAATTATTTTCCCTTTCTAGGCCCAATTTCACCACCAAAACCCACCTTTTCCTTTTCTCGCTTGATTGAATCCACCGCATTGGCGACAACGCAGCTACAACTTTCACTTATCTTCCCTTTGACGTAGGTAAATATAAACAGTTCTGTTCATGGTCGACAACATCTTGGCATTGTCCGGTAAACCTCCCCACCCCGCACTTCTGGACATACTCGATTCTCTGTGGTACTCGTTTCTCTACCCCTACCCAAGGAGAATATCCGTGCCAACAAATCGCCTCTTGACATTTCCAGGTGCGACTTTCAGGTCAAATCCATCTACGTGGGGGGGGGGGGGGAGAATCTTTAATCTCTTGCTCCTCCCCCTTTCCGCCTATCTCGTCCGGACCTATATAAACTCGACCAGCTCAGAAACTGAGACACACTACGTCATTTCTTTAGCTCGCTGACAGTCGAGTCCGGGCTATATCATTCATCCTCCTTATTTCTTTGAAATACCTGCTGCCTCCCTCGGGTATCTGCCTATTTGACAATCTATTTGATACTTCACAATACATGAGAGTACAGACTATTGGATACTAAATGTCTTTTTGGTACCATGTGTCTATCCGACACTACGTCCCTATCTGATACCACGTGCCTATTTGATACTACGTGCCTAGGTGCTACTTCACGGCACTCGCCTACTTGATCGCAACTTACTGAACTGATCCTATTGACAACGCTGCTAACGGTAGATCAGCTCTGCCTGCAGCACTCTTCGTGCCAAAGGTAGCCGGCCACCCGCCCTAATGTGCCCACAACGGACCACAGTGACTTTGGATTGGAATGAGACTCTACAAGTACTGAGTCACCGGCGACCCTCTACCCGCTAGTGCGCCACCTCCAGCTACAGGACCTCCACATGGGAGTTTTGATTTGCTACCCTTTGGCCTAATCGTTTCCTACTACGATCTTTACCATCCGGGCGACTCTATGAGGAAAAGATCGGTTAAAATATCTGTAACAAGTTTTCATCATATAGATATTTAATTGACTCTGTTAACAAGCTGTAATTCCTACAAATAAATTGGACCCCCCCCACTCGAAAGTTTAGGGGGGGGGGGAGGCTGGCTTGATGTTATCGCCACCCTTCCCGCCCCACCAAATCGGCCAACACACTATAAAGGGGTGGGGTGGGGCATTAATCTAAAAATAGGTTGAAATTTAAATAATTAGTATATATCATTAACATAAGTAATAAAATCGAATACAAATTGTGTGATTTCTGTTTAGACAAATATGACACTTAAATCTCACCCCTCTCTCACTCTCACACCCACACACTTTCTCTCGCTCTCTTTCTCTCTGCCATCTACATTGTATGAATACCCCATCTAGATCTAGCACAGTTTAAAGCATTTTAAAAAATGGATTTAATTATGTAAATTTAGTTTTGAAAACGAGAGAACTTTTGATTGTCTTATTGGCGGACTATTCTCTATTACAGAAGAAATAATGGCAAAACTAAATAAAGATAAGTAAATAAGAATTGGCTTGAGATTCTAACTAACTTGAGTAAGTTAAACCAGGCATGGACCTCCATGTTCATAAGGTGGGCTTCTTCAATTAAAAATTGTAAAGGGTCCCAAGCTGGGCTCGGGGCCGTTCCCTGAGTGCCGGTCAAGTATTGACTCCATGGTTCGATGCTGGACGCGTACATCGCTTCTCCGGTTGATCTGATCTAAATAAGTTGTGAGAGAGAAAAGTACGACGGCGATTGGTTGATAGAGTTTGTTTAAATATGTTTCAGATATTACAGCGAATTCTCCCTAATATCTGTTATTTATATAACGGCGATAAGATGTAGCAATAATATGGCTGAAATAAGGCTGCAATATGGTTTTTATATATGTGTGACATGTATGTAGCAAGATGCAATATGACTAAGTAAAGTCAACAGTATGACAAAGAAATGTCAATAGTATGTCTAAGAAAGTCAATAGTATGTCTAAGAAAGTCAATAGTATGGCTAAGACTAATGTGTGCTATGTCTGAGACAGTTCGTAAACTAAGATATGTCTGAAAAACATCATAAACTATGCTATGGTTAAAATGCATCTCGTACTAAGTTATGGCTGACATACGTTTTGGGCTAAGGCTGAGATACGTCCAACACTACGACTATGAATATGTTTATGTCCGTGTATTTTACACTGAAGGTTGCAGAACAAAAATATTTCTGTTTTATTTTTCCTCTACCAGAATTGATAAGTAAAAGTCAACACGAAATGCTGACCTGAAAGAAAACAGACTTGAAGTTGGCATGACGCAGAATCTTCCATAGATAGATCAGGTGTAGCTTGTTCGCGTGTGTTGTTTCGGACATTGACCTTGGTCAGTCTTTGTTGCTGACTGTGGCTATCCATGCGCCTCTCAACTCACGTTTGGTCCTTCCAGCACTGCATGCTACACAGTGAAAAAAAAAAATCTTTGTACGAAAGTTTATAAGGGCAGGGAGATAAATCTTGTAATCTTAGTCCATATAACTAAATGGACTTAATATTGTTTATAGTTTAATGTTGAGGCCAAGTGAATCAAGTCGAACCAAACTAGTGAGTTATTTCTAAATGTAAAACCGGACGTTTGATGAACATCAAGAGTTAACAAATTGTTTCAAAAAAATGGCTGCCTGGTTGTGCGGTATGCGCACTTGAATCTCGTTTGATTGTCTTGATAGTCCAGGGTTCATACCCTCCCAACTGCCCTGCCCCGTCGTCCTGCGGGAGGTTTGAACTAGGAAGTAGATTATCTTCAACTCAGAAGGAACATCCGAAACATGTCAAACAATTTATAACAAACAAATCTTGCCTATAAACTAATCAGCTTTAGAACCATCCTTTCAATTCAAAAAGCCATACACTAAGATTAAGATATGGGGCTCCTTGTAATCAACATAATCAAAAGTCTTCTTATGGATTGAAAATATACCTGCCCTGGAGACATCTGGGTGAGGAGGGCTTTGGCTATTGCTTTTGTTGCTTATAGGTTAATCCAGCACTGATTATCTACGTAGGTTAATCCAGCACTGATTATCCACGTAGGTTAATCCAGCACTAATTATCTACGTAGGTTAATCCAGCACTGATTATCCACGTAGGTTAATCCAGCACTGATTATCTACGTAGGTTAATCCAGCACTGATTATCTACGTATAATTAAACAAAAATGGTAAAGATAGGTTATAGTTTTAATATCAATAACTATTGAATGCGTTCAAAACATACAATGTTCATCATACTATTTGTTTTGATCACCTGTACATATACGTTTCTTGGATTGTATTGGTACACTTTTGTCATTTGATCTACACTTACTTGTGGACCCGACCATTTAGAGAAAAAAAAATGGCGCTTGTCAAACTGAGAAGAGGAGGGTGGAATCGGGTAGAAGATGTCAAGTTACATAACTCTTAAAGACATGTTAGGCATACGTACACCACATCCCAATATTAGTATCTATAAAACAGATGCTTGTAGTAAGGTGTCAGTAGGTATTTATGTGTGTTAGTATGTTATTTATATCAATACCTAGCCTTTTTTAAAATTCTCTTGAAACTTGGACATGTACAATACTTCTTAGATCATTGCGGTATCAACTAAATGGTCTGGGAACCTAAATGGTAGTTACTTTAACTTAATTAGTACTATCCCTACGAAGATATAAGAATGCCATTTGATGCACGTGCGTCACCGGAAATTCCCGCTATAGATCCCATGAAGCAACGGACAACTCTACATTTTGATTTGATACAACTTAAACGCAAACCATGTTCTTTTAGTTTTTTTTTAAAATTAACCACTAAGTACAAATCACTAAAAAGATTCTAAAAGTAAACTATGTAGTAAGTAGAGTGATATGTCCTACTTACCTGAGTCTACTAAGGATATTATCCCACACAGAAGTATGGCTAAAAGTACCACCTTTAAAACCATGGTTGTGTTCTGTTATCGAGACAAATATGTTGATAATATCGGGAAAGCCGTTAACAATTGAAAAAAGTAAAATCCTTTCATTTGTAAAAAAGATAAATTAGTTTTAGACTACTTGGAGAGATATGTTCTAGTAGAAGTATTTCGTTAAAACGATAAAATACATTATTAATAGAGACGAGGACCAGACAGTCTGCAACAGTATGTAGCTGTACATTACCTCTCACTCAGTCAGTTACTCTTGAATGAATCTAGTCTCTGAATCAGCACAAATTAAAAAGGTTTCGTATGTAACCTTCAGATTTTGAACTTCTAAAGAAATGATATTTTAAGCAGTGGCGATCTTTAAAAAACAAAAAGCCCTACCTCGATCTCGCTTACAGTTGTTGATTTTTTGTTTTTTCAAGGTTTGTAGGAGAGAGATGATGAAATGAAGAACTTTAATTATAATGTTTAGTAATTATACGTTTTGATCAATGGCAAAGTTTTTTTCTGCTATTGCCTCCCCCATCCCCGTGACAGACCAAATACACATTTTTATTTTCAATACATTGAGCAGTAAGACTAAGAACACCTCTCCCAGCGCCGCTGCCGAATCAGAATGTATTTTTCTTATCTATATGCATATATATTCCTAATCCACCGATACCATAGAACATGTCTATTTCTCATACCACTTACGTGTCTTTAGTAAGTGCAAGATTGACATTCATATATTCATACAGCAAAAAAAAACAAAACAACAGAAACAAATAAATAAATAAATAAAAAATAAACGACACACACTGATCGCAGGAAGGGACATAATAAGCACATAACAAAGGGTTTATAATATTATTAACTTTCACGATAAATTGTAAACAGAGTAATCTGCTCTTTATTTACATTTCAATTTTTAAATTAGGGTAACGTTTTCCAAGCAAAAAAAAGGGGGGGGGGGCGCTAAAAAGAAGAAAAACGTCATATTCCGTATCTGTTCACAATGGTCTGTGAAGTCTTTGTTTAATTCTCTGGCTCTAAAATGATTCACACATTTCACAAGTGGTATCCTAACATGCTACTATGTCAATATTTTTCCACTGCTTTATTGATTCGTATTGGATATTTTTTGTGATCACAAATACATTTTTTCAACTATAAACCAAAACAATACAAAAGAGAATAGACACGACAGACACAAGAGACACGACAGACACAACAGACACAAGAGACACGGCAGACACAACAGACACAAGAGACACGACAGACACAAGAGACACGACAGACACAAGAGACACGACAGACACAAGAGACACGACAGACACAAGAGACACGACAGACACAAGAGACACGACAGACACAAGAGACACGACAGACACAAGAGACACGACAGACACAAAAGACACGACAGACACAAGAGACACGACAGACACAAGAGACACGACAGACACAACAGACACGACAGACACAACAGACACAACAGACAGAGAAGTTCATTGAGTGACTACACAAAGACGTCTTGATCTTTTTCACATTCCTTAAAAACCTTTCGAGCAAGATTACAGTGCCAGCAACTCTACCAGACATTGACAAGATTACAGTCCCAGCAACTCTACCAGACATTGACAAGATTACAGTCACAGCAACTCTACCAGACATTTACAAGATTACAGTCACAGCAACTCTACCAGACATTGACAAGATTACAGTCCCAGCAACTCTACCAGACATTGACAAAATTACAGTCCCAGCAACTCTACCAGACATTGACGTGATTCATTAGAAAAGATACTAAAGAAATTTATATTTAATTTAATTGCTGATTGACGAAGCTTTCTAACATATTTTTGACTTTCTGGTTTTTCTTTGGTTAATATGTTCTTCAAATATGTTAAAATTATCTTTAAGTGAAGTGTAAGACCCTTGGGACACGCACTGTCGTAAATCCGGAGCTGTTCTTACTTATTCTGAGCAAGCTACAAGCGTAAACTTCTTTAAAAATAACATTTTTGCCGCAGGGAAAAATGCGAAACCAAAAATTTAGAAAGAAACAAAAACTTAAAAGTTTGACTCGTCGAAATTCGGATATATCTTAATCCCATATTTTTTGGAGGCCCCGATTGTCTTTCCTTAGATCCGACCCTAGCCAGAAACCCATTAGAGATGAACGCCTTAAAGATCCCGAAACTGAAAATCCAAATCTTCACCAGGATTCGAGACCCATTCGGAAGCCAACTGCTTTACCTCTCAGCAACCTGTCACATTTCAAGAAATATCGTTTTCCAGAGCCGTGTTCAGGCTCCACCCACCCATAAATTTCCGAATGAAGAAGAATTGTAAAAACAGTCTATACACACTTACTTTATTCTGTACATGGCTACACCAAAATAGCGATTCTTTTCATGTTAATCATTAAAACAAATTTTTCCCCCCACTATATCCCCCCTCCCCATGAAAGACATCTTAGTAACTTGGTTTATTGAATGTATAGATCTACTAGACTTTATAACATTTCAATAATAGGCCTTTAGATCTAGACTTAGAAGACGATGCGCAAAATGTTCCAGAGCATATATTCTCTTCAAGATAAATATGTTCTCGTTCTCCAGCCCAATTTAAATGTACTTCACTGATATAAGATGACCACTAGTGTTACTATAATCGAGATTATATCATATAATGACAAAGAGCTGTGTCACAAATCACAATATATGAAGAAAAACATTTTTTGTGGATTTAAAAGGTAGCTATTTTATATTTTCTTTTATTCATTTACCATTGAAAAATAAATGTATGACCCTAAACTTCCACGACAGTAACACAAAGTCTGTTTCACTTAGCCCACTACTGTTGTCAAAGTGACGGGGTTGCCGTCAGTTTCTTCCCCCAACCTGTTAACCGCTGACACCACGTACTCGCCTGGACCGCTGACATCCAGGTGAGTGGTGGCGGTGTTCAGGACCTTGACCAGTGTGCAGGTGTTTGACACGCTGTGGTACACCGCCCAGGAGCGGACGTTCTCATGGCTGCTACCGCTCCAGTCCAGAGTGGGTCCACTGGCTGTGACCTTCGGGGCAGCAGGTGCTGGGACCCCGCCCCGGTAGCTGTATTTGTCCGAGAGAGCGGGGTGTTTGTAGACAGACGACTTCAAAGTGGTGAACAAACCCTGGTTTTAAAAAGATTATAGATAAAATATAAATTCACGGGCGTTCATTTAATCTGTGTCCTTAGCTTGTAATTTCCCAATGCTATGGGCCTTCAACTTTAAAATAAGTTCTATACTTATTGATAATTAGGACAAGGAATGACTCCAATCTCTCAAATTATACAAAATGCAGCCAAGTTGACCAGATAGTGTTTATGTAACCGTTCTTGCCAATAAATTGTTGCCAACTGCTGATTATTTTTTTAAAAATCTGTCTTTATAGTCCGTTTAGTTACAATTAACATTGCCTACGCTTAAGTCACAATCAACCAAGACTACTACGCTTAAGTCGCAGTCAACCATGCCTACGCTTAAGTCACAATCAACCATGCCTAAACTGGCCTAAAGTCACAATCAACAACTATTAACCAAGACTTCCCTATTGACCACGCCTATCGAGATTATCGAGCAATACAACTCACACAAGGAACTGTAACTCACGTGGACGTTATGCTCAACATGCTTGGCGCTGTAATGAATGACCCCCCAGACGTCGTGGGCAGTTCTTGATTGAGTGGCCTGGACCTGGTGCAGTATCTCATTCACATTCCAGTTGTTTTCAACCACCCTGGTCAAAGTGACACACAATGAACGACTTAGTTCCAAACGATACAGTCAATGAATACTGAGATCAAGACAAACACGCAAAAGCAAAGTGCACATCTTATCTTATAAGGCTATCTTGTTACAGGCTTTCATTCTTGGAAACCTAGTCATAAATAGAACATTGTTTGTTTTTTGTTTTGTGTTATCAGGCATTCAGAATACGGAAGTATTAATAAGCCAGCTATTTTAATGCTGTGTGATAGTTTCTCTTGCACTTTACAGCACTTTATTACCTAATTTATGAACAGCACTTTATACCTAATTTATGAATATCTATAACCTTTAACAAAGTAACTTTAAATGTTTAGTTGTCAACAGTGTACATTCAATACGACATCCTTATCATAATGTTCTTTCTCACAATCTTTTTCTGACGTTTTTCATAATGTTCCTTTATGTCGCCACAACATGTCTTCATATCTATTTCTCTTCTTTATGTCTCTTATTGCGTTTATATAGCTTTTTGTGAGTAAATGGGAACCTACAACATTAAAGTATAAAAAATGGGAGATTACTGTGATTAACTTTTAATGGGAAAATCTCCAATAGTTTTCATTAAGAATGTTGATAGGCCCTATCTAGATTGTTAATAGGCCCTACTACATTGTTTATAGGGCCTATTTAGTTTATATTAAATGGATATTTAAGTATTTAATTTCTTTTTTAGACAACTAATTTCTATTTACAGCTAAATATTAATAAATAATATACCTGTAGTCGGCAAGACCAGCGTACACGTGTTTATGTGTTGGGTTCTGGGCAGGGTCTGACCACCAGTCAATCAGTTTGGTAAAACTCTGGGGCCCATCAATGACCCAGTAGAGTTGAGGGGCGATGTAGTCCAGCCAACCCTGGTGCAGCCAGTGTCGTGAATCTGCGTGTAGAGAGTCTACACTGGAGAGACCTGTTGAAGATTGTTCAAGATTAGAACCATTTTTTGTTTGCAACACACTTTCTGAACTATCAGACATTTACATTTTGTCATTTTATTTTTGCTCATGTTTTTTTTTTACTTGTAGACACATTTTAAAGCAAAGTGTGCTTGGTCAGAACCATGCGATTAACATGTAAACAAACCTAGCTAAGCTAATTAAAGTAGTTTGGAAGTACCTGGAATGGCTTGGTAGCTCTGCAGGACCGGCTGTAGGCTAACAAGGCCCTAAGTTATTTGAGATATATTGGGCCCTTTGTTATCAAAATAAGGCAATTATTTCTAAGCTTTTTCTTTACTACAATTTTTGGGGCTGGGAGTCCTAAGCTCTAGCTCATGTTGCCTATGGGTAAATCTTGCTCTTTTAAAGAGTTGAGTGAATGAATCTCGGATGATTGGAGTCTTTCCAAGTGGATGTCATGATCATTTTTTATACTACTTACCTACGACACCAGCAGGATGTCCAGTCTTCCATATGCCAAATGGTGCAATACCGAACTTGACCCAAGGTTTGGCGTGATGAATGCTAAAGTTGATGTAACAAATAAAAGAAGTCACAAGAAATAGCAGTAACAAACGTTACAGAATCTTTCAGAGAAACAGAATAGTCAGAAATTACAGAAGTTTCAAAAGTTATAGAACTTTCACAAGTTCCTGAAGTGTCTGAAGTAACAAAATGTCAGAAGTAACAGAAGTGTCGAAATTCACGGAGGTGTCGAACATTTTTCATAAAGTGTCTAAAATTGTAAAAGTGTTAAAAGTTAATGAAGTTTTAAAATGTACAAAACTTTTAAGAACTTACAGAACTGTCGAAGTTACAGAAGTTCTCTCTCAGTATAAAATAAAATTTGTAGAACGTATAAACTTATGATTTTTTTATGTCCTCTATTTGAAACCCTGTGTGTCTATGTCGTGTGATCTGACTTTGTATCTTATAATTTGCAGAAAATAAAGTATACATTTCAACCAGTTTGTAAAAGAAAAGTTGTTAGCAAATAGTCAAATAGTAGGAACAAAATCTCTCAACTACTTCACTTACTTAGTAGACAGTCTGTGGATTAAAGTATTCACATTTTCAAGCCTCCAGTCATTGTGTGACAAGTTACCTCCTGCTCTCTGGAGAAAAACATACAAATATTCGTAATTTATGTTTATTATTATTAATTGTATTATTTTTAAATGTTTATTTTACTCTATAGGTCTTATTCACATTGGATCCTTATAATTTCTCTTAGATTTCAAAATCTATAGTTCAAAGACATTCTTCGGTGCTAAGCATCCAGTGCTTAGTCTTCAGTACATGTATTCAGTTTTCAGTGCTAATTAATCAGTGCTAAGACTGAAGTATTACGTCTAGAGGGTTAACTGGCTACAACTGCGGTGCTACATTTGAAGAGCTACATCTTTAGTGTTGTCCTCTGTGCTAAAACTGCAGTACTAAGTGTTAAGCATTATGTGCTATGATAAAAGTGCTAATTGCGCAGTGCTAAGTCTTCAGTATTATGAATTCAGTGCTAATGTTTAAGTGTCTTCTGTGCTGTCTCCTTTGCTCTGTCTGTAATGCTATCTCTGCAAAGCTATGTATTCTGTGCTAAATATGCAAGGCTGAGTCTGTAGTGCTACGTTTGCATGGCTAGGACTAAACTACCAAGTCTCCCTCTCACCTTGTAAGCATTGAATGTGGCTGTATCTGGAAAACTTTCAGCCGTTGGGTATGGGTAGAAGTAGTCGTCCATGTGGACACCATCGACGTCATATCTGTTCACCACATCCATCACCACAGCGTTCACGCGGTCCTGCAACGACACCGGAAGTAGAATATACTCAATTTGACATTCAAACCAATGGAAACTCGACCAAACAAATATTGGCATAACGGTAACTGAAAATTGTTTAAATCTTAATGAAGCACTACAAGTCAAAAAATGGAAAAGTGACGATTTTTTTTTCTAAAACATTTAATTCGTAGGACGTAATCATCTTCTTTTTTGAAGTAACGTCTGTATTTTATAAGATAAGATTCGGCTAGTTTAAAGTTTAGTTTAAAATTTCCTTATTAGAAGCGAGTGAAGCGACTCAATTTTGGGGTTCTTATTTGTCGAAATCTCTGGTCGCGTTTAAATAATTTCTCGGGCTTATTTATTGTCTAGCGTCGCGGCCTGTAGGAATAGAAACGGGCCTACATTTAAAAATTAATCGTTTCTAGTGAAGGAAAAAACATTATTGCAACACGATGTAATGGATTTAGAACGAAATTGAATAGAAAAAAATAGAATCAATATTCCCAAGTGTTAAGTGTGAAGACGGCATCTGACTCAGAATGTTTTTATATTACGAATTATTTGTCAACGGGTATGTTTATTTCTGCGTTTTACAAATATATTTTTGGTAGAAATATTTTATTTTTGCTTTAAAAATTTCATGTTTATAAAGCACATTTTTTTTATTTACTTATTTAATGAAAATACTATTAACCACGTATTCATTGCGATACAAGTGGATAAGGATCAAGTCCATGTGTCAGTTTATTTGTCAGTCTATTTATTATTCAATCTATGTATGTGTCAGTCTATATATGTGTTGGTCCATGGCTGTTTCAGTCAATGTGTTTCAGTCAATGTGGTTCAGTCAATGTGTTTCAGTCAATATGATTCAGTCAATGTGTTTCAGTCAATGTGTTTCAGTCAATGTGTTTCAGTCAATGTGTTTCAGCCAATGTGTTTAAGTCAATGTGTTTAAGTCAATGTGTTTCAGTCAATGTGTTTCAGTCAATGTGTTTCAGTCATTGTGTTAAACTGAGTTGGATCGAGACTCATCGTTATAGAAGGCCTGAACACTGATCAGCAACATTTCTTACGTCACGACTGTGACTTGGCAACGAACTTTCGGTTGCGACGTCACAGATCAGTGTCCATACCCTCTATAGCGATTTCACCCCACCTGAACTTGTTTACTTCCAGGATCCATCCATATGTAATTGCCGTACGGATGAGCGTAAGCGGATAATTCCCTGGCCATATGATTGGGTGCCAGTCCTGTGGTGGTCGTGGAGCCAGATCTTGCCCTGTATACAAATACGAACACGAGATACGATCATTAGAAAGTCATCGCAATTAAACAAAATGTTTGGCCATAAATAAAAATTCTAAATTGGTTTCCTTAATTTTAATTAGGCAGTAAAGAATTATATATATATATATATATATACTCTGGGGCCCATCATAGACCCAGTAGTATAGTTTATAAATATATATATGTGACGAGCACATTTGCCGGAGATTATATTCTCAATACTTGACAATTCAATGATATGAAGAAAGAAACATCTCTCTGTATTTTCTTCAAACTTCTTTAATAACTTCTTCAAACTTTCACATCCAAATTAACTTCTTAATTCAATAACAACTTGACTTGATACTTCATAAATAAAACTTAAATGATACATGAAACTTCATAAGTATAACTTCAACTTCTAAAACTCTACTTAATGGACCCGCTAATATCATAAAACTTATTACTGAGCGAGAACCAACGCTATACAAGAACTACTACTATGCGAGGACCCCGTCTAACTCACTTTCCCTTAATTTATACTTTCTTTTATCGTACATTCCAGAATCCTGGAACCTTCTCCGATAATTATTTTAGTAACTTTGACCTTCTAGAAGCTGACGTGTGCTATTTTTTTCCCTTAACCTCTTTCTGCGATTGGATATCTAAAATTAACTTGTTTACGCTGGACACTTGCACTGGTTGAACTTGAGCTTCTAGAAACTGGTCGAAATAGGTCACAGACTCGACTCGTGACAATATATATAAATATATATATATAAATATATATATATAAATATATATATATATAAATATATATATATATATAAATATATATATATATATAAATATATATATATAAATATATATATATATAAATATATATATATATAAATATATATATATATAAATATATATATATATATAAATAAATAAAAATATATATATATATATATAATTCTCTTCATGGCTCAACAGTTTGGACACCAAGAAGTCATGGAAAAATCACTCTTTTATTTCTTCAAATCGGACTAGAGTTACCCCATGTAACTTTAGCGGCGAAAAAAAGAGAGGGGGTGGGAGAACTAGTAGTATTCACCCGTCAATAAATAGCATGGCCGGACTTAACCATTGTAGGGCCCTATGCGAAACGGATTTCGCAGGGCCAAGTTTGGGTAGGGATACGGATAATAAGTGAAAGAAAATGAAGAGTTTGTATTGGAAAATAAATTCGTATTTGCATTTGATTCATTCTTTACTACGTACAAAATTACTTTACGAGCCTTGCGTGTAGCAAAGTCATACAGTATATCAAAAAAAATTCTATTTCCTGCATAGATCACGCTCAATAGAAAGAATTACCAAATGTTTCAATCTATCTACGAAAATTGTTGACCTCAAGTAATTCTTTATTAGTCTGAGGAGCGAGAAGCTTCTTTCACCAGATTCCACAATTTCAAGTATTGCATAATGCCGTTTTTTTTTTTCGCGCGTAGGATTGGCGTTTTCCATATTTAATGACACCCCAAATAGCAATTTTTAACAGGACTTTTTCGTATATTTTGCAATTTCAGTAGATTTCCAGGAGCTCCTGGTAAATCAGGAGGCCGCGGGAAATCTTTTATAAGTTATAAAATGGTTTAATTTAATAATTTAAACCTGGAATTAGCGCTGGTCATATGAAAGTGCGGGGCCCACTGTGGTCGTAAAGGTTGCAGTGGCCTAAAGCCGGCCCTGCAAAAATAGCGGCGTATGCTACACCGTGTGTCGACATTTTGAGACCAGTAAGCCGTAATACAGTATTGTTATTGTATAAAATACACTGCGTTCAGTGGCGTAGCTACGAATTTGCCATCATTTGGGAGCCAGAGGGTTTGACCTCTTTGGGGGCCCCTGCATTTTGCGTAATATTTCATATTAAATGTAAAACAAAATTTGGGGGACCCCCTGAAGTGTGGGCCTGGGGTGTGAAATCCTCCCCCCTCCCTCCACCTTAGCTACGCCTCTGACTGCATTAAATTAATACCCCTAAGGATTAAAATTTAAACATTTTAAGAGTTGAATTCGAAAAAAAAATAAATTATTATTCAGTTTTCCACACTGTTAGTTTCTTATATGTCCCGCTATATGTTCTTTTTTTTTTTAAATTTCTGATATTAAATATATATGACACTAATTTTTTATGGGTACCTTATAATCTGTCGTTTGAGAAGTCTTCAGGTCGATGTGCTTTTTATAAGTAATGCTACGGATGAGTTTAACATTATTTTTTTTGCCATTGACCGCAATATGTCACAAAAGTCTGATATCACACTTAAAAGCCAATCCTCCAAAGGTCACAATCCAATATGTTCTCTTAGCTTTCACTTTGGTACAAGTGTACTCTCTAACCAGATACTTTAAAATGATTGTACTTTAGTTAATACATCAAGAATTAGTCATTATAATAAACAATAAACACCTAGTAATATTTTTGGGGGGAATGTGTTCTCAATGATCCATAAGGCTAAGGACTAAGAAAGCGGAAGTAACTACTTCAAAAGTTTCTCTGGCCGCTGATAGTCAAAGTCTAAGTGAGCTTTTTGTATTGTATTAAACCTGATTCATAAATTTGATGAACTCAGTTCTATGCCAAGCTTTCAACCGCTGGGTCAATAGCTGTTAAATCTTGGTCAAGTGACATGGCATGGCTCTTCTGTTATTTCTTTGGTTAATGAAACGTATTGGCCTCGGAGGGAAAGTTACTAAATAGTTTCTATAGAAATATGCTTTAAATAACAAATAAGCTTATATTGAAAAAAAATGCCTTAAATAACTTGTGGCCTGTCTTCAATAAATTAAGACCTGCCTTATATAGCTTTAAACCTGTCTTCAACAATTGTGGTCGAGAGGCCAAGTGCGTTTGAACTTGGCTTGGCTTGTCTACCTAGAAGGGGGCTCGAGGTTCGACACCCGACTCGGGCAGAGTTGTGTTTACTGAGCGCCTAAAGGCAGCACGGAAAACCAACTCCTAGATACCCCCCCCCCCCAACTGGTCCACAATTGAGATTGGACCAAAAGCGCTCTGAGCATAATATAAGCATGAAAGTAGCGCTGTATAAAAGCTATCATAATAATTTAAGGTTGTCTTAAATAACTTAGGAATATATTCAATATGTTAGACCTGTTTTCAATACTATTATAACAACCTTTAGTAACTTAGGGCTTGTCTTCGATAACTTCAATAATCATAGGGCTGTCTTTAATAACTTAAGGCCTGTTTTCAATAATGATATTGCTAACTTCAATAACATTAAGTCTGTCTTAAATAATGTTAAAGCATATTCAATAACACTAGACCTGTCTTCAAAAACATTACGACTATCTTCAATAACTTTGGACTTCTCTTTGATAACATTAGGTCTATAACATTAGTAGCCTGCTATAACATTAGGTCTATTGTAGTGACCTAGTTTAGTTAGAGAGTATGTTAGTTTTGGTAGACAAATATATTGTGTATTGTTTTTTAGCGACGGTAACAGTAGTGACGTAGTAAGACAGTAAGAAAGACAAATGACGTAGGAGAGACTAGGCGAAGATGAAGAACAATATGGCGACAGGTTAGAAGAAGGTTGATTTGTATTAGAGATAGATATGTAACGACGGATCAGTAGACGAGACAGACATCCCAAGTGTTAATAAATGTATCATTTACAGAAGTAGAAAGCCTTTAGTACGTTTATCTTCTTAACTGTAATGTTCTTTGGTTTATGTAGAATACTTGATGAAATAGTAGTGGATTTGCATAACACCCAAGATACTAGCCAGAACACTATAACATTAGGTCTATAACATTAGGTCTATAACATCAGGTCTATAACATTAGGTCTATAACATTAGGTCTATAACATTAGGTCTATAACATTAGGTCTATAACATTAGGTCAATATTCAATAACCTTTGAACTATGTTTAAAAACGTAAGTCCTGTAGTAAATAATGTTAGACATATTTTGATATATGTAATGGACATATAAAAGCCGACCTGTATGGGTTAAACCATGCGTGGACCTCAATGTTTCTCTTGTGAGCCTCAATGACAAGAAAGTGCAGAGGGTCCCAGGCAGGAGTCGGGTGTGTGCCCTGATGTCCAGTCAAGTACTGGCTCCATGGTTCGATGGACGAATTGTACATCGCCTCTCCATTAGATCGAACCTGTGCATTGTAAACGATTGAGTCCATTAACACAATTAACATAAATTAATTCATTGCATTCCAATACCTACACAAATTTTAGTTTTTTTTGAAGTGCAATGTAAATTACTTAAGAAAAGAGGTACTTCGCTGGAATGGACATCCTCCCTACACCCCCCCCCTAGCACCTCCACAAACAGTACAGTTAAGTAGATTAAAAGATGTTTCAATTTGTATTTACTTATGTGAATATTTTTTTCTTTCTCTTATTTCTGCCTGGTTCTAAAAGTGTATCTATTGCATCATCTCATACACAAATAATGTTATGTTAGATCACCGTACTTAAGAAAGATAAAGAAGTTTGTCCATTCACTTTGAAAATTATGTGGTTGAAACGCGTATCAACGAAGAAAAAACTTACTCAATTTTGTTTGTATTAACTAAACAGACAAATCTAAAACCAAAGGAATTCATTAAACCTGAAAGAATACAGCATTGATGGTCTCGGAGGCCAGAGCATCAAGCAATGCTATGAGGTCATCTTTATTCTGACTTGTTGTCTTTGAACTGGACTTTGGCCAGTCGATGTTGCTGACTGTGGCTATCCAGGCACCTCTCAGTTCATGTTTGGTGCGGCCCGCACTGCAGGCTAGCAGAAAGATGGATATTAAACAATCACTGCACTCTAAAAGTATTTTAGAGACTTTTCTTAAATGAGAAATGAAGAAGTTTTTGGTTAGAACTGAGAAGTAGTCAAGATACGGAACCGAACTAATTGTGCTTGGGCTAGTGGAGAAGTAGTCAAGATACGGAACCGAACTAATTGTGCTTGGGCTAGTGGAGAAGTAGTCAAGATACGGAGCCGAACTAACTGTTCTTGGGCTAGAGGAGAAAGTGTGTGAAAATAAGAGCGGAGAAAGAGAAGTGTGTGGAAATAAGAGCGGAACATTAGAATGGGAAGAGGAGACAATGAGAAAGAGAACAAGGAAAAGAGAGGTGGGGAGGGAGAGTGAGAAAGAGATTGCTATATAAAGAGATTGCTATATAATTATTTGGATAAAACAACAACATTTTTAAAACTTCACTACGTCTAGAATTTGATACGTAGTTTGTCGATTTGTTACAAAGGTAATGTCAATTTACTCTGTCTGACTGTCTGTCAGCAATTCTAGTACAATTTTTGAAACTTTGCACAATTATTCATGGTTCCTAACAAAACATGAATCAATAAAAAAAAGTAAACAATTATTAAGTAAATGGTGGAAATTAATTAATTTTATTTGGCAGCAAAAGGAAAATAATTCTTACAGTATTGAGATATATTGTTTTAAATATACGCTTTTTTTTTTTTTAAAGTATTTTTTTTATATATATATACTATATATATATTTTTTATATATATATAGCTTGTTTTCATGTTCAGACTGTCAGTTTGTCACAGTGTTCAAAAAATTTCCTTGACGGGATTTTTTTTTCCTTCAACCGTATTATTACATTTTGACACATTACAAAATTTATAACACGAGCTCGATCTGTTTATTACTTCAAATTTATTTAAAGAAATTCATTTAGCACTAAGATACAGATCCCTTGTTTAGTACACAAGAGAATGTGACCTAAGACATACCAGACTCAGCAGTGGTTACCAAGGTAAACAAAACGCCACAACATATGCTTAAAATCATGTTGAGTAACTCCCGCAGAACGTGTGACACCACAGCACATCTGAAGTCATGATTATGCTTAAACTCCCTTTAGCCTTATCAAATTACTGTAAACACCTCATTTCGAGTGTCCATTCAAACTACGGTTACATAAACAATTTGCTATTTTTAAAGCGTATTTCTGCCAACATTTTATAATTATACACCTTTATAATATCTGGCTAATGAGGTCAAGAGCGAGTCACTGGCGCAATTGAGTGAATCGAATCATCGAGCTATTTAATTAAGAAAAAAGGGATTACATTTTTAAGAGTCACCTTTTTAACTCAAATGTCATGAATCTCATTTTCTTGACTCAAATATTACTTTGAAATTTAAACCATACAAAAAAAAATCGTAATATAAGCTATCCATCATGAAGAGATGATAAAATAACATGAATTGGTCAAATTAAAAGAAAAAGCTCGAATTGTTTATGTATTTTAAAAGTGGGGTGGGGACATAAAACAAGAGAGATAGATTATCAAAAATGTCTTATATGTATTTGAAATTAGTTTAAATTACTTACATAAATTGGATCGTCCGCCATCACTCCTTCTCCCTGAATCCACCAGTACCCCATTGATTCCGGCCAAATGCAAGCTCACTAATTGTTTGCCTACTTCCAAGTTTCCAGAACGAACAGATCGCGTTATCAACATTGAGCATTCGTTATTTGTAACAGCAGACCTACCCAAAACATTTTTTTTTCAAACATCAACTGATAGTTGGCATCAATTTATATGAGGTACTTTGCAGCACTAACTTTTTGACTTAAGTCATTATTGGCAATGTCACAAAGTCATCCTGGTAGTGTCACAAAGTCATCTTTTTAGAGTCACAAAGTCATGTTGGCAGTGTCACAAAGTTATCTTGGTCGTGTCACAAAGTCATCTTGGCAGTGTTCAAAATTAGGATGTGTGGCTGAGTGGAAATAAACCGCTAGCCCTAAGGGGTTCATGTTCAAATCCTGACTTGATATGATTTTATTAGCCGAGCTCCTAAAGGCAGCACGGAAACCTTCTCTTTTTTTTTTTTTTTTTTTTTTTTTTTTTTTTTTTTTTAGGATACCTCAGCTTTTTAGCTTTTGACTACAGGTGTCGAGCTTAGTACATCCTAGGAATCCTTGGGCTTTGCCTCTTTTCTTTGCCTCTTTTTTGGGTATTGCCTCTTTTTTGGGCTCTTGGCCTCTTTATTGGGCTTTTTTTTTTTTTTTTTTTTTTTTTTTTTTTTTTTTTTTAATTCAAAAGAAGACACACAAAACATTGTTCTAAATTAAAAAAAATAATAATAATACATGGAAAATTTCATTGAAAACATCTTATCAAAGTCATATTTTAGGATTTTCAGTACGATCGCGGAGTAGTCTGCAGCGAAGATCCATAAAATGGTGACAGCAAAGGGTCCAGAAAATGATGACAGCAGAAGTCCAATAGAATGATACAGCAATGGTCCAGAAAAAGGTGACAGCAAAGGTCCATAAAATGGTGGCAGTAAATGTCCAGAAATTGATGACACCAAGGGTCATTCACAAAAAAAATTTTGAAAGTGTTCCTTAAAATGAGTATTGCCAAAAATAATTTTTTTTTTTTTTTTTTTTTTTTTAAAGACTTATGAGTTTTTAAAATTCATTTTTGTTTATATTATTTTTGCAACAATTTTTCCCTTAAGAACCTAAGACAAAGGACCTTCATCCTATATCCCTAGGATTCTTTGGGGTCTGCTAGAGTTACAAAAATGTACATATAATGAAGTAATTTGGTTTCTACAAAAGTACAGAGCTCAAAGTAAGTATGTGCATGAAGAACTTAAAAGTTATTTCATTTTGGTATATAACTCATTTTTAGGTTATCTCTATTTTTTTTTTTATTATTGTTTATTGTAATAGTGTTCTTTTTTTTTTTTCCCCCTCTTTTTCCGTTTCTGCTATGTTTTTTAAACATATTAGTAGTCCATTTGGTTCAATATCATGAAATCCGGTCCTGTTTGGGTTGTCTTGAAATTTTGTTGATCTGGTCAAAGGGATGTAATCAAAAGAAGTTTCACCTTGCATCTTCCAGTCCTGATTGTCTCTCTTGTTGAAAGAAAATAAATACATAGTTTACAGGTAATTTTTAGGAGTAATAATTTTTAAAGCAAATAAATGATGTATTAGATACATACACATGCAAATTTTGAATATAAAACACACACACCCATACATTCAAACTTGTTTTCTTCATTGTTTAAACAGACTTTGTAAATTGATAATTTATGATACAAATATAACCTTCCATTACATTTAAAAAAAAAAAAAAAATAAAATAAAATAAAATAAAAAAATATATATATATATATAACATATGTACATACAATGGATCAAGTAAATTACATTTGGGGTTAGCCTTTATAGTGTTCAATTTTAAAATCAACTATATTTCTATATATTGTATCCAACATATTAGGGTTATAATTGACATTTTGATACATAGCTTTAAGTCTACTGTTCCATACTAAGTTTCTGTATTCAGATATAATTATTAAATTGAAATTTTGTATCATTTTGTGTTTAGCTTTAGGCAACTTATTTAAGAGAATAGATAAATTAATGTTCACATGGGTTTCACAGTTTCCTTCCAATAACTCTCTTACAGTATTTCTGACATTACTAAAAAAAGAACATTCTAAATATAAATGCTTTTCATTATCACCATTAACAGATTGACAAATTTTACAAAATTTTACACCAGGTTTTTTTTTTGAAAATGGAGTCATCCCAAAGATGAGTCTGTAAGATATTTCTTTAGCCTTTGTTGTAATGTGTTTGTTATGAAGGTTTGTAAAAGTGTCTTTAAAATCTGTTATATTTAAATCTTTTCCCCATTTAATCCTCATAGCTAAATTTTCTTGTAACTGTTTTTTTAATGTTGTGTATATTTCTTTATATTTCTTGTGTATTAAGGGTTCATTGCCAGGAAGAGTTCTTGAAATGGATCTATAAAAAGGATGTAAGTTTGTACCAAAATAGTGTGGAGCGTTGTTTTGTATTGGAATTAAATTGCTTAATCTCAAACCATAATAATATATTGTAAAGGGGAAATCACTTGGATTTTTAACTACTTGACCTATGAATTTTAATCTGAGTGCACATATTTTAGTTTTGATGTCTTGTAAATTGATCCCCCCATCCTCTTTGTTTTGAATGATTGTAGTATGTTTGATGTTTTTAAGTGTGTTTTTGAAGATGAAGCTTCTAATTATGTTATTTAATTGAAATATGTATTTTGTTGGAGGTTCTATAATATTGGCTAGATAGACTATCTTTGGGATGACTAAATTGTTTATTAGAATGGCTCTACCAAAGATGGTAGAACTTGTATGCTTGTACATGTTAACTATATTGGATGCCTTAATAATAATATTTTTCCACTGATCTTCACAGAACAAAAAAGGGTTTCTATTGTATTCTATACCACATATTTTGATTCTGTTTACAAGTTTCAATGAATATTTTTCCTTAAATGTCCACCTCCCTACACCCATTATTGAGGATTTATTTATGTTAATTTTTGATCCACTGGCATGGCCAAAAAGAGTAAACTTTTTAACAATGTTATTTATATCCTTTTCAGAGGAGGGAAAAAATGTTGTGTCGTCGGCATAGGCCTTGACTTTGGCTACCGGGATGGGTCCCGGGATTTTTGTTCCTTTGATAGATGGATCTGACCTAATAGATTCTAGAAAAGGTTCTATACAAAGGATATATAAAAAGGGGGATAAGGGACAGCCCTGTCTAACGGATCTTTGAATTGGAAAAGGTTGGCTTAGAGAATGGTTGATTATTAGTCTACTGTTGGCATTGGTGTAAATTAGTTTAATAAATTTAATTAAAAAAGGGCTGATTTTACATTTTTCTAATACTTTAAAGAGGTAGTTATGACTGACTCTGTCAAATGCTTTCTCTTGGTCTACAGATAACAAGGAAGCGCTAGAGTTTTTTTCATGGCTGTAAATGATAAAATCTCGAATGAAGTGTGTCATTCCATCAATATTCCTGTCGGGGTGGGTGCAGTATTGGTCTTGTCCTACGAGTTGGGGAATGAAGGGTTTAAGACGTTTAAAGATCATTTTTGTCAGTAGTTTATAGTCTGTATTGAGTAGTGAAATGGGCCTGTAGTCACTTGGAGAACTGTTATCTGTTGTTTTTTTGGCTATTAGAGTAATATATGCTTCGTTGAATTTTTCTGGAAGTTGTCCTGTTATGATAGCGTCACTATATAGTCGCAGTAATACAGGACTTATTAAGGGAAAAAAAGCCGTATAGAACTCGAATGTCAGACCGTCCGGTCCGGGGGATTTATTGTTTTGTGTCGAGTCTAATGCCGTTTTGAGTTCGTCTAGAGTAAATGGGGTCCCCAAACGTTCTGCATCAGCCTGTTTCAACTGTTTGCAATGTTTTAGAAAACATTCTTGAGCCTCTTTATTTATGGGTTCTTCCTGATAGATGTTTGTGAAATGTCTCGTGAAAACATCTTTTATTTTGTCTTCATCTTCAACTTTGGAGCCGTGTATATCAAGAACACTTGTTATGCATTTATTTGACTGGACATTTTGTTCAAATGACAAGAAGAGTTTATTAGGACCTTCCTGACTAATATAGTTTCTGCATCTAACTTCAGCTCCTTTGTAGATGTAGTTGTTTAATTCTGCCAGCTTTAAAGAGGCTTGTGTTCTATCTATTTCATCCTCAGCGTGTAATAGAGTGTGCTTTAGTTTTTCTAATTCTTGTTTTCTCCGTGTTTGTACCAGTGTTGATATTACCTGACATTGTTGTTTTATTGAATTTTTAACTATTGTCCATATTTGTGCTAGGTTAACGTTTGGATTGTTTAAATCTTGCAAGCAGGAATTGAGTGTGTTTGAGATTAGTTCTATAAAAAGAGGTATTTCTAGGAGGGAGTTATTAAATTTCCAGTGGCTAGTTTTCCTTTTCTTTTTTTTTCTTTCCTTACTTATTGCAACTATTACTGCCTTATGGTCTGAGTATTCCAGAGGCTCTTCCAAATGATCAATCTTATTTATATGGTACTCCGTTGGAACATAAATTCTGTCTAGTCTGGAAGTTGCGGGATAAGCTTTGCTCACCGAAGTAGTGTCCTGACCTGTGGGGTTTACTCTTCTGTACGCATCAATTATTTTGAATTCGCTCTCAATGTCTTTCAGAAAGTTATTTATGGTAGGGTTCATCTGTAGAGGAAGATTCGCCGTTGCTGTGTACTGCCTGTCTAGTGAGGACGTGATGTTATTAAAGTCCCCTCCTAGAATCAAAGTATCCCCTTTATATGTGTCATGTAATTTTCCGCTCAAGAATTCAAAAAATTCCCGTTTCTTCTCTAAGACATGCTGAAGGTGCCACAGCGTGAATGAGGCGCTGTACAGAAACAATTATATAAAAAAGTCTTCATGTTAAAACAGGTATTCTTTTCTAGGGTCAATGATAGCGTTGAGATCGTCTAGCTCTGCTGTTTTTTCAGAATTTTTTTTTCTGGAGGTATTATATGGAGTGTGTGTGTTTCTATGATGACGGTGGGAAGAGGTTAGTTAATGGTTGTGAATGATGCAATAATATGTGGCATCGTCGTCATTTGGTCCTAGGGGAGACGACTCCAGAACGTGAGAGTGAAAGGTTGTGTTATTGTAGTGAGTTCGATTTTATTTTTTAAAATAGTATTGCTAAAGTCTACTACATTTATTTCATCATAAGTTGCTCTGTCTATATTAGAAATACATTTCTATTTAGTTGTGTTCACAAACGGAGGTTATACAAGTTATTAGAAGATTAATTAGTATAAGATTTCATACGTCTACAACGTTTTAGTTGTCTACCAGCAGTTTGGTGCTAAAAGTCAACGACCGGTAACAACACATGAACTACACATTTGTGTGTGTGTGTGTCTGGTAGTTTCCCGTCACAATTTTTCCTTTCCTTTTGTTTCTCTTACGAAATTCAATGATGCCAAGAATGGTGAGGATGTGAATGAATGCAATCTGTTTAAATCTATTTAAATCTCTGCATAACTTACTTCTGGTGACAATAATGAAAATAGAAACGACCTACACATTGCTCTCCCCTTATCAAGCACTTTATTAGAGATTAGAAAAATATGTCATTGTAGTTTTATCTTTGCCCTAAATAACTATCTCGCTGTCTTAAACAGCGAACAACTTTTTTTTTTAGCTCGAATTATTATAATCTTAAAATAATCTACTAGTGTTGACGATGTCTTATATTATAGGTGTTATATTTTATCAGCTCTCTAAAAACAAATCTCATTTCAAAAGCTGGCAGTGCCACCTGCTGTACTGTGATGGTCAAACAACATAGGTAGAATTCAGGTGAACATAAAAGTGTTTTGTATACAATTCTATGTATATGTATTTATATAAATGTAGGTTTATCTGTTTCTTTAAAGCTAATCTATCATTTGTTTTTTTCTATGTAACTAGAAGTGAAAGAAATAGAGAAAGACCTGGTGTCTCTCTGCTGCTTTGATTCAAACATAAATATTTCCACTTTAGGAACGTAAGTTGTTTTATTCCTTTGCGGAGTTCTCTTTCTTTTCTATGATTCCTATCCATTACTAATCCCAGACATGCTACCCTGCCTCATAGTGGCGCCCGGGTGGAAACGATCGTAGGAGGAAACGATTAGGCTAAAGGGTAGCAAAACAAGACTCCCCTTTGATGGTGCCTTAGGGGGTGCGAGAGCATCCTCATTGCACTGCGCGGAGTTGTAAAAAAGCTCCCACAACCTTGTCAAAATCCAGGCGCCGTTCCTCAAGGGGCCGTTACAGAATTGGAGTGTCCCTCACAGTTATCCTGGTATAGACAAGGAAAATGGCGGGGGTCTTAGTATACGCGGCCTCTTGCCACGAGTCTGATCCACCCGCCAGACAGAACAGTGTACACTGTTCTCATTCAGGCCGGTGAGAGGAGCTCTTGTTCACTTTTGCTGGCCTAGAGTTCCAAGAGCCGAAGGCTCAACTCTACCTGACAGTTTCAAGAAGAAGAAGAATAATCCATTACTAATAGAGTAAAATATTTAGAATATATTTACTTATCGTCCAGATTCACAAACTTTCCATTCAATAAGTAGAATGATCCAACTGACATCAATCTCTGTGTGTTTTCACCTTCGTTTCTTCCTGTTACTAATGTAGAAAAAAAAAATTCAATATTAAGTTCCCAACCTTTGTTTCCAGCCTCCTCAACAAGTCCGACAAGTACCGTACGGATTCCAAATGTTTAAATGTTGCTACTTAGTCTAGCATCTTTTGTTCAGTTTGCGAACAGTTTGTGTTTGTCCTGAGTCTCAAAAATTACTAACCGTTTTCTCCAGGCAAAGATACTAAATAGTATTTGTGTTATGTTTCATTAACCCAGTTAGAGCGACAATATTTGTATATCAAAGGTAGACTACTCCTCTGCTTCGTCTAGCAATGACAAGGGACGCAACTAAAAGAAATGAAAGCGATACTATCAATTGAGTAGACAGTTCATGTGTATGTCATGAAATACTCTGAGCTGGGGTGGGTCAATGAAGGGTGTATACACAGTTTAATGACAGTGATGGACAAAGGTTTTAAAGAGCGGGCCAAAAACTTAAAGGAAAGGTTGTAGCGGAACATAATACTTCACATAAAATACAGAAGTTTAAAGTTATATCGAAAATTTAAAATAATAAAACGAAGTATTCCTATATGGCCATAGCTAATTTGGTAATAGTACATCTTAATTTGATTCAAATAAGGATGTCGATATACATAAAAGTGAACTAAGGTGTTCGTCCGTTCATTTGATTCTGACACCAACTTTCTAAGTTTCATTACTAAAAAAGCTGCTTACAAATATATGAAGATCAGAAGCTGTAGACATTGAACATGAGATATTGTATATGGGAAACTATGTTTAAAAGTTCATGTACAATTATAATTTTAGAACATTAAGAAATGATTTGTTTACGGGAACTATGAGATTAAATTTCACATTGACACAAGACAAAATATTCAATGCGTCGTGCTAACTTTTAACAAAACGTGTGGCGGGCCGGATTAAACCCTTCTACGGCCGGATTAAACCCTTGCGGGCAGGATTAAACCCTTCTGTGGGCCACATTAAACACATGGGGCGTTATTTGTCCATCACCAATTCTATAGCTTTTTCAGTGAAATAGTAAATGCAAGAAGTAGTGACTAAGAATTAAATCTAAGACAAAACAGTCGCTCAAGAAATGCTTTCTTCGCTAAGGACGCCTACAATAAATAGTGTGGACATTTTTTGTCCTACTCAATGGCAAAAGGTGAAGGTTCTGCATGCTGGAACTAAACATAAATAAATAAATAATAAATAAATACATGGATTGGATGTGTTCAGATCATTAGTTTATTCTAAAAATCGAAATTAATGTGTCGAGCGGTGTTGGGGTAGAGACGGGTCAAAATGATCTCGAGCGCTAGGCTTCTAGCCAAAGTATCTGACGTGAATCGCAATTTAATTGTTTCTACAACTGGCAAGCCGTTGTCAATGGTAACAAGCTGCGCTAATCAGATATCAGCCTCGTTCAGGATCTAGGGAACAAAAATCAATATTACAAGTGACTTTTTTTTTGTAAATGTAATTGACTGACAGTGAATTAATGAAATAAATGATTTTGAGAAGTTTGAATGACGTCATCCATGCTCTCATGTTGCAGACGTGAACAAAGTATCCCAGAATGCTTATACTACTCGGACTCGCCTTCCTCCTATCACTTTCTAGCCCGGGTGACGCTGTGACGTCACTGATCGTCCCACCGATCCGGCCCAGTGGAGAAGAAGCGGCTGTCATCTTCATTCCAGGGGCGAACATCAAAGGAGAGGCGTATCTTAAGACTGGTAGGTGTAGACAGACGTTTGCGAATGAGATGTGATTCGTGTCGCCAGTAACAACGATTGTGGATTTGTTCAAACATTCGATACCAAAACTCTAGTAGTTGAGCTAAAAATGGCTTGCGAACGCTCGAGAGATCTAAAAATAAACTCAGACTTCACAAAAACTTGCATTCAGATATTTGTAGAATGTTTTCTGAGATGGCAGAATTTTTAAAAAAGGGGGACACAAAAAAAAAAAAGAAATTTGGAATCATTTTTATAGTGCTCCTTTTTAACACTACCATCGTGGAAATATTATGTAAATTATCTTATCTTATATCTTACCTTATATAATACAGACGTTACTTCAAAAAAGAAGATGATTACGTCCTACGCGTTATGCATTCAGTCATGCATGTTATTAAATTTGTAGATTTTGTTTTGCTATATTTATGTATCGTTCGCTTCTTTATTATACCATGTCATGTTTGTGGTATTCGAGTCGGGTTTCATAATTGGATGTGTCCCGTTATAATATTGGCATACGCTTGTCTAGAATTTGAGGTTTGTGAAAACCAAACAATACAATCGTGACAGTGAATGTACAGCTATAGGAATAGGAAAACGTGACCTTTTAATGTAGATACATCTGAGCTATCGATATTTAATAACATGATTCATTTGACTACAGAAACAAATACACGTTTATAGGCAAGTGACAAATTCTCATATATATATATATATATATATATATATATATATATATAGAGAGAGAGAGAGAGAGATAGATAGATATATAGATATAGATAGATATATATATAGATATAGATATATATATATAGGGTGCGTCAAAAATGTTTCCAATAGGTTTTGTTGCTGAACATAAAAATTATATATATATGTGTGTCAGACGCGAATAGCCCAATTTTTAGTAAAAGAAATTACAAAAGTCATTTCTCTATAGAAGAAGTTACGAAGGCTATATAAAATACAACCACAGACCTATATATCCTACAATAAATATAAGTTTTTTGATTTCTAGTTACGATTTATTTAGGTAGGTGCTGTTTTACTATTACATACCAAGTATTAGAGTTTAGAAAAACCCAGGTCTGTTTCTTGTGCAACGCTATTTGCTAACACCTCATATCATCTCTCCATTAGTATATTTAGATCTATAATCTAATTTTTGTCTAGATCTATATATAAAAATCGAATAGATCTAGATAGTACTAGTATAGATTCTATCTTGAGACTAGATTGCCGAGTCTAGCCTATGCTATGCCTACAGTCAGTTTTTATTAGAAAAAAGTCTAGATATTAATAAAGACTAAAGTTTTTAAATTATTAGATTATTAGATATAGACATAAGACAGAGAACTAATAATACTGTAATACGTTTACTATCTATAGATCTATCTATAATCTAGTCAATCTAGATCTATACAATATTCATTATAATACTTCTACTTATAATGACTTATTTAATAAGTAAGTACTTAGACTTAGATCTATTATAGTTTATTAATAGATTTACTTTTCAATGCCTAGACCTAATGATAAAATTGCGAATGATGTCTATAATGACTGATTATTATTTTTTTTATAATAATAGGCCTACTAAAACTAGGTCCAGACTCTACTTAAATTTAGTCTAAAATAATGACTGTCTAAGACTCTAGATGATTGAGAAGTTCACATAGAGGTGTTTTTAATAATACGGCATGTCGGCTGAAAGTATATAAAGTGCTTTTTCTTTTTTGTAAAAATAAAAAAGAGGCTCCGGTACTCAGTGATAGATTGCCTAACTTTCAATTAATAATAAATTAACAATTAACGTTGAATTACAAGAAAAGTAATCATTTTTCCCGACATTGAAAAAAGGTGTCGGTACCCCGTACCGGTGCGTACCGTCACAAAAATATATGTATATCTCAATCTTTCATTTAATTTTTTGCGGGGTTATTGCTACTTAATACATTGATACCGGATCGATTTAAATAGGGCCTAAGAATACAAGCAGGATTTCGAGTATTGGATAAATTCATTTTTTAAGTACAAAGTTTTATGGAAGAGACAATATATTACTTATTTGAAGTTTGTAACTTCTTAAATTCAGGCTAAAAATATCGAAGCCTACATTTTTACACTCATTTCTAAACAATTAGAAGAGATGGACTGACTCATAGTGTAACTTGTGAAAAATACAAAGATATATAGGGGAAAAAAGCGACTTCGGCCCAATACTTTTTAATCAAAGAAATAAAACGGACTAGTCCAACAAACCCTATTGAACATTAAACTTTATATGTCCAGAAATTAAGCATTGTAGAACGGAAAATAAATTGTCTATGACAGTTCAAAGTGTGTATACATGATGCACCCTGTATATTCTTTGTTCATATAGAAATTTAATTTACTCATAGCAATTTTTTTTATTGCTTTTGTAAAGCCCATGGGGCGTGGTGGATGAGTGTTAAAGCGCTTGGCTTCCGCAACGAGATGTCTCGGGTTCGAATCCCGCTGAAGACTGGGATTTTTATTAATTTTTTAGGGCGACCCTGATTCAATTCATCTCTAATGGGTACCTGCTATTATTTAGGAAAACGTAAAAGCGGTTGATTATCGTGCTGTCCACATGTCACCCTCATTAACTTTGGGCCAAGGAAATATATGTCCTTTACATTATCTGCCCTTTAGAGCGCCAGTCTGAAAAGGATTCTTTACTGTTAACGTTTGTATAGCACAACTTTATGCTTCTAGCATGTTCTGTGCACTGTGGTCCTAACCTTCAAGCTTCTAGCATGTTCAGTGCACTGTTGTCCTAACCTTCAAGCTTCTAGCATGTTCAGTGCACCGTGGTCCTAACCTTCAAGCTTCTAGCATGTTCAGTGCACCGTGGTCCTAACTTTTCATCTTCTAGCATGTTCAGTGCACTAAGGTCCTAACCTTCAAGCTTTTAGCATGTTCAGTGCACTAAGGTCCTAACCTTCAAGCGTCTAGCATGTTCAGTGCACTATGGTCCCAACTTTTTTCATGCTTATAGCATGATCAGCGCACCATGGTCCAAACTTTCATGCTTATAGCATGATCAGTGCACTAAGGTCAAAACTTTCATGCGTATAGCATGATCAGTGCATTATGGCCCAAACTTTCATGCTTATAGCATGCTCAGTGCACTATGGCCCAAACTTTTATGCGTATAGAATGCTCAGTGCACTATGGTCCAATCTCTTTTGAGGACCAGTGAAGGGAGGGGATATTTGGTAGAAAGTTTCCCTGCTTTAGTATAAAATAAAACTTAATAATTATTTTTTTTCTCTCCTCCTACAGCTGCTGCCATACAGAATGCAAGTCCACTTCGTCTCTGGGTGGCACTCACGGGGAACTACTCGCTTGAAACCCCGAACCCTGTGGAACTACCAAAGGCTGTGGAGAACGCTATCAAACAGCTTAGTGAGGCTGGAATGAAGGGAGACAACTACACAGGCATAGCTCACAGTCTTGGTGGTAAGTTTACAGAATAATATTTGTTGTGCTTGACGATGTGCCAAAAACCCAAAATATCATATCATTTAAGTTAGTCAGATTTCTAATAAAAAATTAACAAAATATCTTCTCCAAGAATGCTGATATAAAGAACAGCTCTCTGTGGTCTAGTGACATTTTATCTTCAAACTTTGTCATATAAATAGAAGACATGATTGGATAGTTGTAATACTATTGTAAAACATTATTTTGTTTTCAATTAGAGCAATCCTCCACCAGGCATTGTCCCATTAATGATCACCCATGCTAGACAACTCTCTACGCCTCCCTCTATTGTAAACAAATCTGTATTCAATTTTGTAGCGTTATTTTGTGCTTTCGTTGTCTGGTTTCCAGGTGTGTTTCTCTCAACATACGCTAAAAAATCTCAGCTGAAGGCCGTGATTTTGCTGGGGTCCTATCTCTCCAGAGAGACCTCGTTCAAAGACTATCCACTTCCGGTGTTAACCTTGTCAGGAGAATTGGACGGTCAGGCTAGAATAACAAGAATTGCAGTGGAATACAAGTAAAGAAGAGAATATTAATCTGTCAAGTAGTTTGTTGATCATTTAAACAGTTATAGTGTATAGTAGTAGATAGCAATTCTAAAGTCAGACATTTGTATCTAATTAGCCGTTATAGATGATCTGTCATGGTAATTGGTGTCCAGGACATTACAAGTAAATCTAGAGTACCATGGACAGAAGCCGTGTGTGTGGGTGGGGGGTAGAGAGAAAGAGAGAGAGAAGGTCACTTCCTCATTTACATATAAAGATGTTGTTAATAATTGCTTTCTATTCTATAGATCTATGTTATGTTGACATTTTTTAAGGCTTTTAACATTTCCCTAACGCTAAAAATCAACAAAGGAAATCTTCGCTAGTCAAATTATACATTTAGCTTAATGTTTATTTAGAAATCTTACATCTCTGCTGAGCGTCAGAAATGCGGCTGAGACTGTTTCAAATCGTATTCTGCTTTAGGGTTTTATAATAAACGTTTAGGTCAATTAGTGTTCTCTAATATCTTTAAAAAGCACATTTCATAAACCACAGTCTAGGACAACTTCCTACAACTGTCCCTTCTTCTCAATTTCCATTAGAACATAGAACGGGTTGCCTGAATCAGCCAGGAGAATTATTTATAGAGTTGAAGTCTCTAATTAACATAGTGACTAGTTTAGCAGATGCATACGCGTATGACGTAATTATTTTATATTATTATAGAACGTCTCTACTTTATCAGATAAGTGTGATAAGATAAGTGGCAGCTGAGTTGTATAGCGTTTGTCTTGGAAACTATGGGGTCAAAGTTTGAAACACAATGAAGAATGGGGTTCAAGATTGTTAGAGTCCTCCCTAAGTCACTAATTGAAGAGCTTAGCTCTCCTAGACAGCATCGTCACCTTCTTGTTCTTGTATTTTACACCATCGAGTATATATATATATATATAGAAATAAAATACTGACTTGTGTCCTAACTGGCCTGATGGCTTTAGTTCCTATCACATGCAGAAAACTTGAGGATCTCATCAAGTCACCTGATGCCGTCTTTAGATACCCTGTCATTAATATCCCCAAGATCAACCATGCCCAGTTCGCATCCGGGGTGATGCCCCCAGCAGTCACGAAGTACGACCTGACCCCGGAGGTGACCGAGGACGTGGCTCATGTTCTAATTGGGAAACAAGTCAGCAACTTTCTAACCGTGACCTTTGACGGCCCGTCAGCCATGGACTTGCTTGAAGCTAAGGGGGCCATAGTGGACAGCTTCGTGGACTCTGGAAAACGCTTTGAGGTAAGAAACATTTATTAAACCTTGTGGGTTACATGACTTACTTTCTGAATAATAAATAGGTCAGTGACCTCGTCTGAGAAAACAATAATAACAACGTTATTGGCGCTTCTACTTTATCAACTTAGCTAGCCAGCCATAATACCATGCTCGAAATTTCGGCTTGAAAAAAAAATGATTCGATTTTTTACTTCAATCTTTGACTTGTCTTTCGACCACCTTCCACCTTTTGGCTCTGGTGTTAAAATAATTTGTGAACTAACAGCATATTTAAAATAAACTAAATATAAAAAAAGGCTTTAAAAAAAAAAAAAAAAAAAAAAAAAAAAAAAATCCAAGGGGAAGAACTCCACATTTGTTACTATATATCTCAATAGTGTAGAATTTATTTCCCTTTCTCATATAAAAAATAATTAATTACCGGTAATTAATTTACTAAATGGTTGTTTTTTTTTTGTATTGATTCGTGCTTTGCTTTGTACAATAAGTAATTTTGTAAAGTTTCAACTTGATCCTAGAATGGGTGTGGCAGAAATGTGTTCGAAATTTATACCAGACAGGGAGTTTATATATGTTTTGTGAAAACAACAGTATGTTTTTTAAATTTAATGTTTAAAGATTTTTCATGTAAATTTGGGCCAATGGGAGTTTAGTTACTAATGTTTTTTTGTTTTTTTTGTTTTTTGCTGCTGTTGTTGTTGTTGTTAAATAAATATAGGTTTTCATTATTATTGTTTAAAAGAACTAGAGATTTTGTTGAAGTTATGCATTAGTTTTTGTTCAAATAACTTTTAATGTCAGACTCATTGGCAAAACAGTAAGGAAGAAAATACCGGTCGTGCCATGTTTGAAATATTAGAAAATAGTATAAATAGAAACGGATTTCTCGTAGCATTTTTTGTATTCTCTCCCTTCCAGCCTCTGCTGTTTGTAAAATCTATGGATGAAGTGCCAATAATACGTTCCTCCCCGTGGTCCATACTATGTCAAGAAGTGATGGCAGGAGAACTCGCCCCAAAGATAAAGGTAGACTAACATTTAAGTCTCTTCTCGAAACATTTTGAAACTACATTTTGAGAGAGAGAGAGAGAAAAGAGAGAGACAGACAGGAGGACAGAAAAAAATCTTACCAGCAATCTTGATTTCCTCGTCCAAAAGATTATTAGAGTATTACAATTCTGGAGACAAACCTTACAAGCTAATTGTTGTGTCAGAGTACAGATTACGGAAGTATTGATACGTGAAGTATTGTAATAATCCAGATAATAATTCTTGTGCGCTTTGCAGCGTAGACTAAAATGTCGAAACACTTTCACCTACAACATAAAGTAGCTAAAATGTCGAAGTTCTTTTACCTACAACATAAAGTAGCTAAAGTGTCAAAGCTCTTTTACCTACAACATAAAGTAGCTAAAATGTCGAAGCTCTAATCACCTACAACATAAAGTAACTAAAATGTCGAAGCTCTAATCACCTACAACATAAAGTAACTAAAATGTCGAAGCTCTAATCACCTACAACATAAAGTAACTAAAATGTCGAAGCTCTAATCACCTACAACATAAAGTAGCTAAAATGTCGAAGCTCTAATCACCTACAACATAAAGTAACTAATAGTATTTAGATGGCAACAGTCAACTTTCAAAATGGCGTACTTGAAATTTAAAACAATGGTATTTTTTATGTCCAAATCTCAGACATGCCGCTTTTTATTTCTAACGTTTTTCTTTAGCTCTCAACTATTGTCTCCACATTTCTTTTTATCGCTCGATCTTTATCTTTCTCCTTCCTTATAACGGATTGCTTTAAATTATACATAGGGTCTTAAAAAGTGAAGCGCAAAAAAAGAGCAAATTATTAGTATGAAAAGTCCAACTAGGTGTTAAGACAGAGCTTATTGGAGCAATGAACTAGATATAAAATAAAAGCAACGCTGTTTGGGGTTGAAATCCAACTTGAAAATGACTGAATTACTTGTTACTATGTGCGGTTTAAACATCAAAACGTGACTTCTGATTAGAATATAATAGCATCTGATCTCATTTGAGCTTTTAGATGGATGCGTTAGAAATATAAGAAGCGCCAAACATCTTATCTGTATATAATAATCTTGTGCATCGCTTTTTGTTAGGCACTATCTCGTTCTATAAGAGAATTCTATTAAGTCAGACAAAAACAATTTGCTTTACAAACAGTTGGTGACAAAAGTAAAGCAGAGCATTTGAAATAACTTAGTTCTCAGGGTCACTCGCTGTTCTGGACAGCGGTCTTTTAGAAGATCAAAACTTTTCAACAGAATAAAAACATCAGTGGCCAATGAGAGAATGGGCTTTTCTTTTATTCTCATGAGCATTGTGTATAATATCCTCAGTTCAATGATGGAAGACTTTGCCAAAGTCAATGCTCATTAAAATACCTGGTCTGAAAATATAAATACATCATTTACACAACATCAAAATACAATGTGAGAGCGCTTTCACCGTGAGGCTTTTTAAATCTATTTTAATCTGTAATGAGTTATTTTAAAAGAAAATAAAAGTCAGATACTTCTTCCGTATAAAATGTGATATGCTTATATTAAGATTATTATTTTCATTTTTTTTAACTTTAGGAAACATGGTTAGGATTCTCTACAGAAAAGAGGATGGCTGCCTGCTAATGCAGTATTCCCACTGGACTGCCATTCGGTCTTCTTGATGGTCCCCGGTTAGTACCCTGCCCGCTGCCATCCCCCGTCGTCCTGCGGGATGGTTTGGGCTAATGGATTCAGATGTTGACTTCTCTTTTTGTCGCACATGCTTCGGACATGCTTTGGAGAAAGTAATTTGGAATTTAAAAAAAGGGGGGGGGGGATTGGGGATTGGCCGAGATACTCAATTTAAATGATATTTACTTCCAACGCCTCCATACAGATTTAAACCTCGAATAGTAACTTAGATTTTTTTTTGACAATATAATTAGGTCAAGTTCACGGCATTTTTCCCAAGCCAATATTCCGTTTTTACTTTGACAATTTTTTAAGTTTTAACATAAATTATGTTTGTTTCGTTGCTAGGTGGACAATTTAGTAGCACCAACAGAAACTGTTTTCGTGGTTTCCTTTCCGAGCATCGCGAAAAACAGCACGGACCTGGTGGTTAAGACGAAATCCTTCATCCAGTACGACAGCAACCCTCTGGACATTTCCACCACGCCGGAAAGCCCACGGGAAGTGGACGTAAAGTGTAAATCCTACGAGGCCATCCAATCAGCGCTAAAAGTATCGGCCAATCTGACGGCTGCTAACACCACTTGTAGAGACTTGAATGAGGTATGAAACGAAAATTGTATGGGCACCCATTCGTACCTGTTCTACAAGTCAATAAGAAATATAGGCTTAAATCATTGTTTGTTAATCGTTATAGTATACCAGGAAATAGAAGCTCCTTAGAAGTAAGATGTAAGGCTATAACGATATAACGAGAGAAGTTCACGGCTAATTTTACTCCGTGAAGCCTTTAGAAGATCTTAATAAATGTCGAGTGCTAATAATGAAACTTTTTTTTTTTCAGTTCTTGCTCTCTCTAATAGCGACACATAACCGTCGGACATTTGTCCGGACACCCATATAGCCAGTCCGCCCATGGTGTCTGACAATGCACTTGTTATCCTAAGACAAGGCATTGTTGCTGACTGTTTAAACAATTCACACCATCTGCCACAGTTATATACTTTGATCGAAATCTTTGATATAAAGTGTTTATCTTCTTGTGTATATTTCTACATTACACGAATGTATAAGGTTCAGCATTGTAAAAAGTATTTAAAACGTTGTTACTATTATTATCTTGTATGTAAAATTAGTTATTGAAGAATGAAATAGCAACTAGCCTTTAAAGATTATTACTTCACTTTTACAGTTGGCACTAAATATAGCCTACCTGAACAGCAGGTCCGAAGCACAACAAAGATACAAGAGCAAAGGTCGACCTCTCTCGTTTCAAGATGATGTGACCTACACTGCGGGCTTTGAGTGGGCTGAAAAACCTCTGAAGCTTGTAGAGGATGACAGCGGTCTTCACGTCCAGTCAGTGGCGCTCAGAGTTCCACTTCACAGCCCGGTTTTCCCTGGGGACTTTTACTGCAAGGTGATTTCCCCTTACAGGGCTATGGAGTGGATCAATGTTGACTCCCTTAGAACTCACAAACCATAGACACAAAACATAGACACAAAACATAGACACAAAACATAGACACAAAACATCGACACAAACCATAGACGGTCACAAATCATAGACAACTCCATTGATTCCCTATCAGCTCACAAACCATAGACAACTCCATTGATTCCCTATCAGCTCACAAACCATAGACAACTTCATTGATTCCCTATCAGCTCACAAACCATAGACAACTCCATTGATTCCCTATCAGCTCACAAACCATAAACATCTTCAATCATTCCCTATCAGCTCACAAACCATAGACAACTTCATTGATTCCCTATCAGCTCACAAACCATAGACAACTCCATTGATTCCCTATCAGCTCACAAACCATAGACAACTTCATTGATTCCCTATCAGCTCACAAACCATAGACAACTCCATTGATTCCCTATCAGCTCACAAACCATAGACGACTCCATTGATTCCCTATCAGCTCACAAACCATAGACAACTCCATTGATTCCCTATCAGCTCACAAACCATAGACAACTCCATTGATTCCCTATCAGCTCACAAACCATAAACATCTTCAATCATTCCCTATCAGCTCACAAACCATAGACAACTCCATTGATTCCCTATCAGCTCACAAATCATAAACATCTTCAATCATTCCCTATCAGCTCACAAACCATAGACAACTCCATTGATTCCCTATCAGCTCACAAACCATAAACATCTTCAATCATTCCCTATCAGCTCACAAACCATAGACAACTTCATTGATTCCCTATCAGCTCACAAACCATAGACAACTCCATTGATTCCCTATCAGCTCACAAACCATAGACAACTTCATTGATTCCCTATCAGCTCACAAACCATAGACAACTTCATTGATTCTACTGGAGACGACCAAAACACCAAAGACAACATTCTTGATTCCCTATCAGTCTTAGCCACCATTGTGATTTCCCCAGTGTCACTAAACCATTAACACCATTGTTAATGCGCTTAGAGCTCATGGACAAACGTATTCATTTACTTTTATTTCTAATGTAATAATGTTTAGTATATCCATTTGTTTCAATTCGTGTTAAGTCGTACTTAAAAAACTTGACTGGAATTGTATGATATGTGAATGTAACAAACTTTACCTGTCCAATGAAATATGAGGATTATCATAATTAAACTAATACTGCCTACTAAGATAATTTGCTAATATACGGAAAATTGTTTCATTTTTTTTACATTGAAAAGATAATACGCAAATTATATAGATGCATATACTGATGTAAATCTAAGGCAAGCACTCAACGAAAGTAAGGAGGTAATAACAGTCGGTGTATTTATTTACAGCTAGTATAAACAAATACTTAAACATGGACTTCAGCTATCAAGTCCCAGAGTGTCTTTAAGATCGACCTGCGCTTTTGTATCTAACTATCAGTACAGACTAACGACACACTTCTCAGTGCCGCCCCAGTCCTCAACACAGTTCACAGATAGCACAAAGGACGTTCTCTTGTGCCAAGACAGCTCAGACCTCAGTAACCATCAGTGTGGCGCGGGAGCGGAGTTACAACATATACGCATCAGATCACAACACAAGCAGGAGAAGACATGTTGATACTAGGAAGAAGGATTCGGCTAAAGTGATCCGCAAGTTATTGAGGTATATACACGAAATAAGAGACGTCTAAAAACCTGTACATTATTATGGTAGTAAGGGATCATAAAAACAAAGATATAACTTATTATGAAATACTAAGGGTTTAGTTTTTATAATAATAATGACAACACTAAAATAAGAGTAATAAATAAGAAAACAATATACATTACTTGGTATGATTTTTTAAATACTGTTTTCTTTGTTTAGTAGTACTGTATGGATTAACTCTTTAAGATACATAAATTAATTCTATGACAAAACAGTAGTAGTACTCCTTTTAGTCTTAAAAGCTTGCATCGTAGTTAATAAGAGAATTTTTATTAGCTCTAAGTTACACCTCTAGGGGAAAAAAAACAAACAACTTTTACTCCACTTTTGAGAGTAGACACATGTGTATTCCACAATGGTCAGTAACACAATCTTCAACTACATCGTAAAAATCATAAAGTAATTAGAGTATTAAATCCCTTTGAATTTTAGCTCGAATTCACAAATGACTTTCTACGGTGAAAGATAAACAACGAACTGTCTTAACTATTGTGGTTAAAAAAATTTTGTATATTGCGAAGTTGATGTGAGACATTCAGTCAGAATTATGCTCTGTGGGAAGTCTTCAGGGTCTTGTTTTTGTTGTCCTGAGGCCGTCATGTCAATTTATACAGGTTCCTTTCTTGTAACATTAAGAGCCTATAATGATTCATACAGGTACCTATCTTCTGACATTAAGAGCCTATAATGATTCAGCTGTATTCAACTCTACTCCTGGAAACAGTTACGTTGCATGTGACTATGAGTCCTAGCAAGTTAAATGGTGTACCAACGGTTCTAACTCTAGCGGCATATAATGACCGAAAGTTTAAGGACCTTTTATTTGTTTACACACATGACAGACTTGTGTGATCATTTCTTGGTAGTGTACTCTCTCATTAGGACTGTTCAGTACACAATTTTGACTGTTCATTTTTTTTTCATAGATAAACTACGATTTACCTTTTAGCATAAAGTTTTCTAAACACGATCAGTGACAGTTTAAACAGTAGTGACGTCAGTTTCAAAATTGCGATTGATAAAAGTTACTTAAGAAGTTGTATTGACAAAGTAGGTTGGTTGAACCCACTGTACCAGTAACAACAACACAAATAGATCAAGCCCTTTATTTCAGACAACTTCGAAGCCCAGAAAACACAGCATTAGTTAATAACTATAATATAAACTAATAAAATACCAATTTGATTTCCACTGATGAATAACTTATAACTAAATGTGTGTCGATATTTTTTCAGTTCTCACATATATATAAGAAAAAAATAATTTTAAAAAGGTGCAATAAAACTTTTTGTTTGTTTGTTTGTTAATATATAACACCCCATTTTAGTTTAATATTACTTATATCAAGTTGTATAAACATAACGCCGCTCTGCCATCGTCACAGTGCAGATTGAGACAGTATGGCTTTACTTGGGTCCAGACCGAGAAGAGCAAAAACAAGGCCGTCGACGTCCAGCATGGTGTCGCACCTTCCTAGAAGATACAAAATCCGTGAGCATCAGATAGGAAGAGGCTGTGGAGTTGGCCTCTGGCCACTATATGTGAAGAGTGAAAGAACCCAAGTAACCAAGTTATACTCTACATTCTGTGGGGGTGCCTAACGTCATAGTCATGGATCCGGGCTTAGGGTGCCATGCTACGCCACTGCCTATACATTCACAGAGAAAAAAAAATAAAGCGATATAGAGAAATGTTGAGCGATAACCTAATGAAAAAAAAAGTTAGAAAATAAAAAGGAAGATTAGGAGAGATTCCAAAAATACGGTAAACGAAATAAGCAATCTTTCTATAGAAATGAAATATTTGGACAAAAATTTTGTATTGAATTTTCACATTTTTGAACCGTCGGTCATGCAAGCTACAATAAGGAAGAACAAGATCTCGCAGAACTGGCCAATTAGGATCTCTTTTTTTTATTCAGACTATACTTTCACTTACACTAGCACACAAGACAAGCAGGTGAACGCATCCACGTCCAGACCATATAATACTGTTCAGTAGTGAAGGTTATTGAGAAGTTCTATATAGTTCATTATGAAATACGCTGTTCAATGAAATTAGCATCTGTCATTCAGAATTTTTTAAAATGTTTGGTTTGTTTGGCATATTGAAGTAATTCTTAAAGGCCAAGTGAAGCAAATAATTTTGTAATTTCGTGAGTTTTAATAGATTTATACTTATTAGCTTTCATTGAAGGTGATGTCAATAGGACTAGGCCTTCACTTTCCAACTAAAGAATCCAATTGCACGGTACTACAAACCTAAACGCTAAGAAATGTGTTTCTTACAGTGCTGAAAAGTGCATACTGTATGGCAATAGATGTATTCCCAAAGAACATGATAGCAATTTACCAATTTGCATCCATTTATGGAAATCTCCAACCAGTAGCGACCTTAGGGGGTGGCAAGTGGGGCAACCGCCCCAGGCCCCACGCCTGAAGGGGGCCCCGCAACGGGAGATTTTATTGCCACCAACTTTGAAAACTAAATCAGTTTTCATGAACTAGGAATTGCTACTCAATATTTCCAAGTATCTTTAGGATACCAATTACCATTTAAGCTCTTAACATACATTTTTGGTTTCGAAATACCGTTCAGTTTCGGTAAAGGAATCTAATATGCTATCATCGTTTAACAGTTCAATATGGCATCAATAAAAACAACTAGGTGGAACCAATCCAAATCGTTTATTTCGTATATAAACATCGACGTCCAATCGGATTTTATTAGGGAAAATGCGAAGTGATAATAGTTTAAAATACTCTTTACATTATGAAAAATTTATATGAAAGTGTCATTTATAACATTTGTAGTAACATAACATAAATGCAACTTTTGACAAATTGATTTTTATGAAAATTACAAAACAAATGTACAGTATTTTCTTGACTTTCGCTGGTGATACGTTTTAGGACCGCACGCAAAGGTCACATTTTCGCGGTATTTAACTTCATAAACGTAGACTATTTACGGATCTAAACAGTATCCCAGTACATCCCCAAACACTTAAAACCACTAGATAACCATTTCCCATTTCATTAATAACTTTTATATGCTGTTCCTTTTAAAAACTCATTAAATGTTCAGTAATTTTTTAAAGTGTCATACAACACTATTATGTCACATTACAGTATAAAAAGAATTGGTACCTATACATTAAATAGTAGGCCTGCTGTTCATTTAGTCTGCAATGGGGAAAAAAAAGAGGGTTGAGGGTGTGCGAGAAGGATTCCTTTATGTGCTACTGTAACCTGTGGCCTGTAGTAGTGAACCAGTGGATGTGCTGGTAGACTTGTACAGATTGTTCGGCCAATCAGCTTCCACAAAGTTTGGCGATGACGTATTAAGGTTGTTATTTTGTTTTGTTTTCCCCACTAGGCTACTGTGAATACTGTAAACCCGTGTCACCGTGGTAATAACAACGCGGGAGTATTTTTTAAATTAATTTTTTTGAAAACCCGTGGTAATAGTCCTTCCTCAAAAGTCAGGTCTACGAAAGTGTATGAACCACCCACTGTAGTTCTTATAGCACACGTTGTTTTTACAGAACATCCAATCGGCTTCAATTCATAGACTCAGAGAGGAGACATAATATTAGTAGTGCGCGAGTGTTTTCCATTTTATTTGCTTATGTCAATGCAGAACAATTACAGTACAGTATATAATGTAGGCCATCGGCGTAGCCAGGATTTTTTTCGGGGGGGGGGGGGGGATTTTGGGGGAATTTTTTCTCTCAACCCCCCCGCCCCCCCCCCCACCGGCAAAAAAATATATTTGTGTGTGTGTGTGTACATAATCTTTATTACATTTTGACCCTTCATTCTTTCGAAGACGTTTATTGTACCCTAGAATTTCTTCCTGGAGTTATTGGAAAAATTGTAGACTCCCCGTCAGTGTTAGCAAGGGGGTCTGGGAGAGCGCCAGTAGCTCCCCCAGCGCTGGGCTGAGCCCCGCCGCCAAGCACTATTTCTGGTATTGAAAGCCAACAAAATGCATATTCTGAGGTATCTACAGTGAGTTTTCCTGCTTTAAAAATTTTTATTTCAAAAACCTAATATGCTATTCCTACTGACTTAGACCCTCCCGCGCCTTTCAGCGCATTTGCTGTCAAGCTGTTTCCACAAAAATCACTCACTGGTAATGTCTGAGGCTTCTTCCCACCTGCTCTAAGGACCTCCATGAAAGTGTGGCGCCAAGTTGTACTGAATAGGATGTCATCGCAACTCTTATTATGCGCAATTCATTTTGTCAGAGAACATGTCCCGCAAACCTCGACTCCCAGTTCGGCATAGGATTTCCTTGATTTAGACCAGATCTCTATAACTGACTCCTTTGTTGTGCCACATTAAGTGTTCTTAAAATTTCGCAGATGACTATTCCCTGCACTTTATTAATGGAGCCCCGCCACTGGTAGAAATGTGTAACCTTTTAATATGCTCTTGGAATTAGGTGACTGTAGTTTGCTTTAGATTTTATATCGAAAATGGAAGTTTTATCGTCAAAATCATCTGTTGGGGGTTTTAAACTAAAAATCTCTCGAGTTGTGTTTTTTTAAAATTCAAAACCCCATTTAGCTACGGTCATGGTAACTGTAGTTTGCTTTAGAATAATATATGAAGATGGATGTTTTCCATCTCAAAACGCTCTGTAAGGGGATTATAAACTCAAAACCATCTGGAGGGGTTTTAAACTTTAAAAAAAAGGTAATCTGTAGGAGAGGGGTTTAAACTCAACACAATTGGCTTGGCTACGCTCAAATAATTTTAGTGTGTAATTTGTTTTTTTTTATATTGAAGAGGTATTTTTTTTAGCATCAAACCCCTCTGAAAGGGGTTTAAACTCATAACCCCTTATGGCAACGCTCATAACATTTTGAGTGCGTAATTTGCTTTTTTTTTTTTTACATTGAAGATGTATTTTTCAGCTTCAAACCCCGCTGGCGGGGAGTTAAAAACTGAAAACCCCTTTGGCTACCCTCATATATTTTAGAGTCTGTAATTTGCTTTTTTTTATATTGAAAAGGTATTTGTTTTAGCTTCAAACTCCTTTCGAGGGGAATTTTAAACTCAAAACCCCTTTTACTACAATCATAGAATTTTGAGTGTATCATTTGCTTTGATTTTAATATTAAAGAGGTATTTTTTACCTTCAAACCCCGCTGAAGGGGGGTTTAAACTCAAAACTGAGTCAAAACCCATTTAGCTACGCTCATAACATTTTGAGTGCGTAATTAGTATTTTTTTGTTATATTGAAGAGGTACTTTTATAGCTTCAAACACTACTGAAAAGGGAAGGGGGTTTAAAATCAAAACCCCTTCAAAATTTTGAGTGTGTAATTTGCATTTTTTATATTGAAGAGGGGGTTAATCGTAAATTTTGAGGGGGTTTTAAAATCAAAATCTTCCTAAATTGTGCTCTTGGAATTAGGGGATTGTTTAGATTTTTTGGTTTTGTTTTATAGAAGATGGGGATTTAACTGCTAGAACCCCTGGTAAGGGGTTTTAAACTCAAAAACTCTTGGCTGTTCTGGGGCAAGTGATGGTTTAGTATTAAAATATCACCTAAAATAAACAAAATCAAAGCAAAAAATCGCTCACTAAATTTCATTTCGGGGGGGGGGGGGGGTTTGAACCTCCTTACCTCCTCCCCGGCTACCTCCATGATGTAGGCTACTTATTCGGCAAATAGTAATAGTAATGTTCTGTTTTGAAACAATAGTAAGGCCCACAGCACAGCTTAGAGGCCTACATACTAATTGTTATTGTAACAGCGTTAAAGATGGATTAGCCGGTTAGCGTGATGTGGTACGGTGTATAGATATAGTCTATCCGTACGGCTAATTTAAGGGCCCCGCACATAAATGTCCAACAAAAAATTTTTTTAAAAATACGCTATTAGTTTGTTTCACAAGGGAAGTAATCAAATATTATTTGGAATATGTTTGTAAAATTAGGATCGCATCCCTCTAATTATACTCTCGAATTCCTCAAAACTCACTTTTAAAATAAATGCTGCTCATGCTAAACTAGTTAAAGAGTTATTAATTAATTTTATTATTTTCTTTTTTTAAATTTCCGATAGTAGATCAAGTTTAATTAAGGCTGAAAGTTCATCTTCTAGGCATGCACGCCGTCTTGAAAGATAGCTCCAGTTATCTAATCAAAGGGATACGAACAGAACAATGTTCAAGCTCTATTAATCTAGGTCCTAATTGTCTCTCTTTGGGGGTATAATCCTTTAAAAGTGTATAAAGAATACTTAGTTTTATTCCTTTTTTAGATGACATTAAAACTGTACATAATGCTTACCTAACAATAAAAAATGTTAATACTAATCAAATACACTGAAACCTAAATTGTTTGCCTTTTTCCCTATTATTCAGAAAAAAAAAATAAAATTAAAAAACAAACACCCTATACACAATAAACCTGCTCTAGTATAAACTCTTTAATGTGGGGGAGGAAGGTGGTAAATATAATAATAAAAATAGACACAAAAAAAGACAACTAATTTAATAATTAGTTAAAAATCAAGGCATGAATAATAATAATAAGGCTTGTCTTCGAGTCCAAAGATTAGTTAGGAGTGCAGAACTTCCCATGACTGCACAGCCCCAGCTGTGACCTACATATTTTGCCATATCCAGGGCAAGCATAACCATTGTCCGCAGGTGGTCGATTTAGATTTTCTTTTCGCCATCTGCGTTTGTCCTCGGCAGCAGATTTTCTTTTGGTATTAAATGTGTATCCTGCGGCCTTCATGAGTGACCTCCAACTGACTCGTTCTGAGGCCGCATGCAACCAGGTGCTCTCTTCTATATCAGCCAAGGAAAGTTGATGCCTACGCTGGCCTTTGAAGCGTTTCCCTGGGGCGCCTCTGTTATGTCGACCACCTTTTAGCTCACTAAAAAAGACTGCCTTTGGCATACATTTGTCTCTCATACAGGAGTCAAGGCATGAATATTCACCAAATAAAAAGACAATGTTTCAAGAAGACCTTCGTGCTTGCTTCTTGTGGAGTTCAAGCTCCCGATCGTTTTGGGGTGTGCCTGGGGCTTTTCCTGCACACATTTTTGCCTGCCTTTCCACGTGTCTCATGACTCTTTTCTTGTGTCACCCACAAGGTGGAAGTCTGGTACAGTAGAGTAGGTGGTCTACATGTGTGGAACCAATAGATAGTCTAACTTAAATGTTTTAAACAAAATTTGATGTTAAATAGTTTTTGATATTTTTTAAATTATAGAACTGTGTAGCATCAGGTTTTTTGCATATTAGTTTCTTATCTGTTGCTGTTACTTGTAAAAATAGCTAAACCTTTGATGTAGAAAAAATAATTCTTTAATCTCCCTTCATTTAAAAACAAATTTGTATTTATTCTTTCAACAGATATATGGGACAGTTAATGATCATTTCCTTGTTATAAATCCTACAATTAAAGAAAAAAATAGTCATTTCATGTAAGGGTTTCAAAGACAGGAATAAACACACACAAAAAAAAAAACTGAAAAAAATAAACAAACATTTTTAATGAATGTTTTTTCTGATAATGAGGCGAGTTATATAAATTTAGATTCATTTTCTGTACATTCAAACGTCTAAAAGAAAATCGTTTCAGAACTTTTCGCTGTTAAGAGTTCTTTTTTATATTAAGTTCTTTTATTATATGAAGTTCTTTTATTATATTAAGTTCTTGTATTCAGTCTGAAATGAAATCAACTTACAGACACTTGATAATTATTTAATTTATATAAGGTGATTGTGTCTTTCATGTCATTTTATTTCAGTTTTTTTTTACTGGAGCCTCTGAACTTGTAAAATTAAAAACAAAACAAAACTGGTATAAGCTCCATTGAACCAAGCATCAATAACATTGATGTTAGCAAGTATAATCTGTACCAAACACTTTGGAGCACATTGGTAGATAGGTTGGATACTGAGTGATGGGGTTAGAACCTAGAATTCCAAGTCACTTAATTCATTTTTTTTTAACTTTTAAATTTCTTTTATGGCATTAAGCTTGGCAAAGGTTGCACTTGGTTAAGAAGATGGTGGAGGAGTGAGGTATAAACCCTCTGACTGAATGACCAAGGCTTGTGTCTGTGAGGTTGGGACTAAAGCTTTCAAGGTTTTGTTTACAAAAACTGGGATGAATTACTATGGGAAATACTGAAATACAAATTTATTCAAACTACACAGTGAAAGTTAAACATTTCTTTTAATTTAAATAAAAAACTTCAGCATAATGTAAACATTTTCAAAAATTTGCCATTGACAATATTAAGTACATTTGTTTAATATACACAAAATATATATTTCTTTCAAACCACTTTGGGATTATTGTAATCCAAAGAATGTTTAACATATACGTGTATACATTTTACTTATCTATACATTGTTTCACATATACACATAAACATTTCACTATTTCACAGATTCAAACAAAAGTTCTACAAAATGTTCATATTTGATTGCTTTTGTCCTTTATGAAGAGATTCAAAGTTTTCACACAGACAGACCTGTGGGCATAAAGATACAAAAATTAATAAACACAATAAAGAAGTGGATCAAAGAATTCTGCAGCTTGTACTTAAGTCCTAGGATTGTATTCTGGTGAGAAAAATATTTCTTGATGGTATTAAAAAAGTGTTAAGTCAGTTTAACTAAATCCAGGATGTGCACACATCACTCAAAAAAAAGTAAAAGTAGTTCTGTAGTAAATAAAGATAGACCAGTTGACCTTTGGTTACAAAATGTTATACTGGAAATTAGAGGGAAGGAGGATTACTTAGCTACTGGAGTACATCTGGCTAATGTCAAAACAAGGCCAGCAACCAACAACAATCTCTTTCCCAATATGTATGACTTCTGTGTGCACCAAGGAATATTTATAATATCAAATGAAATCAGGGCCAGATTTAAACTAAGGCCCTCTGCTAAACCTATGCAATATTACTTGGCCTTCCCATTATCTGTATCAGATGTCATTAATGACATCAGTAAATCAAATTATTTAGAATTCAATTAATGTACCCATTAGTAAAGAATGGACTCAGGAACATCCTAAGAAATCTGATGGTAAATCCCAATCTTCAGTTGAATTTAGTCCTGACCCATCAAACTGGACACTGGGAACTTTACCATTCTGACACTTTGGTCTAAATCAATCCATTTTTAAATAGTAAATAATGTTTTATTTAGGTTAACATTTTATAACTGTTTTTCCAATAATGAAAATTGAATTGATTACAATTTTTAATAAAACTTTAAAAAAACACAACATTTTTTCAAAAATAAAAATTCAGTGTAATTGTATCAATTAGTTTGGATCAGTCTTACAATTATGCATGTGATCAACCAAGACATAATAAATCTGTGCGATTAGAAATATTTTTACCAATTATTTATTATTTTTTTTAGTTTTTAGCTTTCTCAATGCGCTCTGATCCTATCACTTGTATGGACCACTGGTGAAAGGGGGAGGGAAGAAGGGGATATCTTTGTTAATGTTTACATGATCATTTTTCAAAGGCATAAAAAAAAAAAAAAAGTTCACTCAGAGTTCAAGTCCTCAAGGGGGCAAATGCAACTTATACCACCATGATTTCTTTCCATTGTTCAAGATAACAAATAAAATAATTAATTACCCATAGTTAATTAACTAATTGGTTAATTTTTTAAAATGGATTCTTGTGTTGTCAGATAAAAGAAATAATTGTGCAAAATTTCAGCTTAATCCAAAATTGGGTGTGGGAGAACTAAAAATAATGTGTACAAACATTTTAACAGACAGACAGACAGAGTGGGCTTATAGAAGTTTTGGGTAAAAATATCACAAGCCTTCTAACATGAAGAAAAAAAAATTTCGTGTAAAAACCTAATTCATATATAGAAACTATTTTATAATTCTGTGTTAATGAAAGGACTTTATGTTAAAGGCTTGGCAATAATATTTGCTATCACGTATAAATAGCACTTAATTAAAAAGTTTTACCTCATAGCAAACGTTGGAATTTTGGCAGAAAACATCAGAAAGATTTGGTAATTTCCTGAGATGTGGGCGTAGCATTTATGTCCAGAACAGACAATGTAGGTGTCTGTCGCCTGATGGTTATACTCTGATGGACCTTTGGAGATATATAAAATGTTTTGTTTTATTTTTCAACAGGGACTTATAAATTAAATCTATCTAGACATTATTTTTTTTTTTTTTATGTTTCAGATGTTATTTCAGAAATAAAGATTATTACATCCTAGTCCAGACCTCCTGCAATACAGCAGGGGATGGTAAAACGCAGAGTTTGAACTCTGGACCATTAAGACAAAAGTCCAAAGTGCATACCAGACATCCAGGAAGCCATACATGACTTTGGGATAGATGCAAAAAAAAAATGCTAGACATATTAAAAAAAAATAAAAAAGAAATAAACAAATACAAAAAAAAACCCAGCTCCATGATGTAGAGGACTGTAGAACAGTACTAAAAATGAGCTACTTAAATCGGCTAAACGAACATCTACTGTGAATGGTGGGCTTTTAATTTTGGCTACTTAATACTGAGTTCTAATAGGTACCAGACATTGGTAAGGGAAGTAAGTGAGTATGGTTGTAACGTTTGCCTTTCTAAATGAAGTCAGAGATGAAGTAAAACTTTAATTGTATCATGAATCACAAGAAGAATTGATCAAGTTTATAACATACACATGTACAAGCAAGACTGATTGTGAAATATTTGAGAAGATAATTGATGAGACAGATTGACTACAAGTTAGAGTTCCTACAAGCTGAAAAACATTTTGTTAAAATACACTACACATAATTGAAAATGATTTTGTTTCATAGCATCTCAGCATTAAGTAAGTCATAACAATATGAGATTGGAGAGGATAAGAGACAGACTGAAGATAAGGGAGACAATCTAGGGGTAGTGAAGTGTGAACAAAAATAAAGTTTTAAACTAATAGTAATATTTGAAAGTTCTCATTATGCTCTCAATATGACTATTAAATATGTAAACAGTTTGTGTATAAATATTTTACTTTGTCGATGTATAAACATGCTTTATGTGGTCTAAAACTCCTTTATGTCTTTAAATAACCAATAGTTGAAAAAAGTCAGTAAAAATATATAATCCAACCTTTCTCAGTACCATCGATGCTGCTGTTACTAAAGTATGTGCCCACAACATATTTAAAGAATGACCTGAGCACAGCACGTCTCTTCTCAAATTTTGCAGTGTCCTCTCTCTCTCTATTGACATTCACGGAACTGAGGCACCTGTTGCTCTTTGTATTGACTAGCAGAAATCTGAAATGCAAATATTTAGCAATGAATTAAACAAGTATATCTTAGCTTTACATGTCATTTACTTGAAGAATAAATGATGTGGGTTGGTTTGTTAAACTTAAGATGTAATTTCATAAAACCTTTTATATGTCAGTTATGTTCTCTACAGAGATGTTAAACACATTATTTGAACTAGCACTACACAAGATATATGTTTGAGTGCCAAATGACAACAATGTCTTGATGTTATAATGAGATTGTGTTGATCATATATTTCTGATATTCTAATTTTGTACATTTCTGTTAGACAAATTCAGGATTTTCAAACGATATCATGATGCCGGAGATACTACTTCAAGATATAAACTCAATACATAAATTTTCTTTTAAATAAATACAAAGCTTTTTCTTTTGTAACAGGAAATCATTTTCCTAATATGCACACACTACATGAAATGTACATTACTACAAATCAATGAAATTACATTTTTTTAATTCTATTTGTTGCTCTCTCTTGAAACCGACTATGCAAGTTTTTAAATACTTCCTCTTGCCTTCTTCTAGTAACAATCAAACTATTTTTAGAGCTAACGGGAAAACTATCTAAGTTTTAAATAAAATTGTCATTACTTATCAACAACATGACCTTGCACTAAAAATAGCTGCTTTATGTTACGTGACAATTAGCAAAGTTTTTCTTTTTTTTATTTTAGAATGGACATTAATCAAGGTATAAACTGGAACAGACACAAAAAAAAGCCATTAAAAAAAAAGTTTAGTTGATTTGTTTCTATGGCAAAGAATAATTCAAATGTCAATGTGACATATATAAAGCTATAATAATAATATATAGCATTAAAAAGACCTATCATGCTCAATAAACCACAGGTATCTATTACAAATGAAAGTATTGTGGAAAATACTGAATAAAAAAAAAATATTAACTCATCAGAAAATAAGCAATGAACTACACTCCCACCATGTCCCATTTATTCAAACCAATAAAATGGTTTTACTATTATTATTTCTAAAAAATGAATATGTTTTGAGTGTGTACGTAGTGGGAGTGTCAAATAAATTGCAGGTGTTAAAATATAGTAGAGTGCTAGATTCAAAGAACAGAAATCTGGTCGAAACTCTATTGATGTGTTGTTGTTTTTTTTTTGGTTTTATTAATTTACCATTTCTGTCTGGAATCTTTTACACATTATTTCTCCCACTTCCCATTCTCGGATCAAGTTAAAACCTTGCAAAATTATTCATTATTAATGACAACACATAAATCAATAAAAAATTAACTAATTAGTCCAACAATCAGATGTTATTAATTAATTTTGTTTTATTTAAAAAATCTACTAAGCTTAGTGGAGATAAGCTTTGTGTAGAGAATGTCACTAGAAATTTTAAACTAAGAAGTCTAAAAACCTTCTATTTTTATAATAGCTCAGTGGCAAACACATCAGTCTTCCATCATGAAAGATTGAGACATTCGAGTTTGAATTCAGACTTTAAAAAAAATTGCTTTTGAAAAGCAGCACAAAAATGTTTTCCCAGATACCCCTGATCCCTCATCCTCTGGTCCACAAAAAAATTATTGGACCATAGTGCACTGAGAATGCTATAAGCATGATAAAAGTTGAGCTACACAAAAACAATAAATAAAAATATTTCTAATTATAGTAATTGCATAAATTTATTATTGTTCCTTTAAATCTAATGAATATTAATAACATCATATTGATTCAAAATATGTGATGCAATTTTACTCAATATATAGTACTATTTTTTTTTCAAGTATTTTTTCAATTTATTTTTTCTTTTTAATAGTAGTTCCTAGTTTTACCAACAGAATCAATCAAATGACTTTGTTGTTAAATATAAGCTATACAGTATCATTGGCTACCTAAACAAACAATAGGTCTCACTTTTATGGGTATAGAATAGGTTCAGTCAATATTTACTAAAATTAATATTAATAGAGTAAAATAAATATATGGAAAAATAAATAAGAGCAATTTTATGTTGCTTGTATACAGTTCAATCATGTTGATCACTGCAGTTAATCAGACTAACTGCTTATATTCAGACAGAATCCTATTATATACCAAAACAAATACTATTATACAGTCTGGTCCTGACAAGCCCAGGTACGCTGTTCTGCCTCATCGTGGCACCTGGGTGGAAACGGCTACTTGAGGGGGTAGCTAGGCTAAATGAATGGTGAAACATAACTTCCGTGGGGATGCCCACGGGTAGACGAAAGTCCATCCCTTGCACTGGCGGGGTTGTAAAAAAGTCCCCACAAACCTGTCACACATCCATGCGCCATTCCTCAAAGGACCATTACATAAATGGCGAGTCCCCCACGGTTAGCTTGGTATAACGAAGGAAAATGACGGAGGCTCCCGGTGTCCTCGGCCTTCGGCCATGAACGGCGAATCATGCATCGGGGGCCAAAGGCATTGGAAACAGCAATGTTTTACATAGGCGTTGACTCGGGTCGCTCTCAAACAGAACTGTGTGTTCACACAGGTTTTTTTTTTTTTACTGTTCGGCTGGACAACCAAACTGGTTTTTTTTCAAACTTAGGGCTCGAAGAGCCTTCGGCTCAGCCCTTGGACATCACAAGGTCCTGACAAGTGGATCAGTGAGTTGCATCCCAATGTGGTCCCATTTTCACGTGTCGAGTCTGTGACCTATTTTGACCAGTTTCCAGAAGCTTGAGGTCAAACCAGTGCAAGTGTCCAGCGTAAACAAGTTAATTTTAGGTATCCAATCAAAGAAGGAGGTTAAGGGAAAAAATAGCACACGTCAGCTTCTAGAAGGTCAAAGTTACTAAAATAATTAGGGGGAGAAGTTTCTATGATTCTGGAATGTACGATTAAGAAAGGTATAAATTGAGGGAAAGTCAGTTAGACGGGGTCCTCGTTCAGTCCTCGATTAGTAATGGTTATAAGTTTTGTGATATTAGCGGGTCCATTAGTTAAAGTTTTATAAGTTGAAGTTATACTAAGTGAAGTTTCATGTATCTTTAAGTTTTATTTATGAAGTATCAAGTCAAGTTGTTATTGATTTGAGAAGTTAATTTGATGTGAAAGTTGAAGAAGTATTATTAAAGAAGTTTTAAGAAAATAAAGAGAGATGTTTCTTTCTTCATTTCATTGAATTGTCAAGTATTGATAATATAATCCCCGGCAAGTGTGATCGTCATACCCATCAACCAGATTGGACTGTAAAAACGTAAGGTCAATTTCCATAACTTTAGATCCTTTGAAACTTATATCTTTCGACCAGCTCCTAAGTTCACAAGCAGTAAGAAGGGAGAGTACTACTTTTAAAATCCTAGTTTCAAAATGCAAGAGTTATGTAACATGAAAATAAATCAACCATAAATCTATTAAGAAAACATGTTCAAAAAACTGGAACAAGTGTTTCATTTACAATTGACTTGATGATATATATTTTTTTAAAATGTGTATAATTACCCCATGACATTGCTATCCATGTCTAGGGTCAATGGGAAATTTCTTAAGTTTAACTGTCTGGTAGACTTTAGTGTCTCTATTGCTGGTGTCCAAAACCTGGCTATCTGGAATTAAAGAATGCCCAAAAATTGACAATATAAAAACAGAAATAGCTTTGAGCATTTCAAACATACAACAGAAATGATTCAAACTGGATAAAAGACTGTAGGTTTAAAAGTTGTTGTTTTTTTAATAAAACATTTAAAAAATATGAAATGGTTTCAGTAAGTAAAGTAATATTTTTGTAATACAGACTTCTTTAGTAATCATTACAGATGAAGAGATATTAAATTAAAAACATTTGTTTATAACTGAGCTTTTATTAATCTTATAAACTCATAATTACAATGTAAATATATGCATTGCAATGCTTTATGTTGAAGTAAGAAAGGTCGTTGGTTAATATGCTAGACTAAATGCATGACGCGTAGGACGTAATCATCTTCTTTTATGAAGTAACGTCTGTATTATATAAGATAAGAAGATAAAAAACTTTTGTAATTATATTTTATGCGATATATATTTCTGCTTATAATGAAACTCAAAAGGTTGTTTTTTTTTAATTGCATTTATTTACTTTTCAATTGCATGACAACGTGATAAGCAAGGATGGCAGACAGAGCAATGGAAAACTACATTGCTACAAAATTGTTGCCATTTTATGTGCAAGTAATTTAAGCCAATGTCATGGCAAAGCTTGTTTCTGTTTCTACAGATCAAGAATTCTGGGGGAAGTCTATGCAGAAGGGAGTTGCGACTTACAGATTGAGAATGGATGATCTAGGTCATTCCATTGATGTATGCCATGTAACAGATTTAATGATGGAGAGTTAATAATAAGTTATAAATGACAGATGTTACTTCAAAAGAGAAGATCCTACAAGTATACATGTGTCAATCTAGTCATGCATGTTAATCAGTGGCTTAAACTCTGCCACGTCAATAGTTTTGCTGGCTGAATCCATTAAAAAATCCCATTCTAGGCTCTATAGGCAACATAAGCTATAGTTTAGGCTCCCAAAATGGTTACAGGAATATTTTCAATGATTTTGAAGTAACAGCAAAGGAGATAGCCAAAGGGCCCCAAACCTCCAATAGTCTGAATCTGGTCCTGACAATGTTTAGTTTTATCAACATACTTCTCGTGTTAGTTGGGCTAAGGTTGGCGAAGGTCCACAAATAACACAAACATCCACATTTTTTATCAGTTCAAATGTCATCAATCTGTGTGGAACCTAAAAATGTATTAGTTAGTTGAATGAATACATTAATAAAATTTGAACTTCAATATTTTACAAAAAAGAAGTTTACAAAGAAAAATAAAATTTGAGACCTAACATTTTAATATGAATTATATTTTCCCCCTATTTCTAACTGCAGTTGCAGGAGATATATCAGCATGTTATAGTTGAAGTGTAACAAGTTATAGTTCAATCGCTACTTAATCTTCTCATGACATTTGTTTTCTATAACTCCCGTAAGAGCCGTAAAAAATTGCACTAGCCGACCGGTTAAGGTCGTCAGTGCGGGGTATTGGGAATAGTTTTCAACTAGCAATAACCACGCCTCGGTAACACCTCATCGGCTATGGTACCGCCACTGCGCAAAGCTATAGATCATTTAGTGGATTTACCACGCCATGATACCAAAACTATAAGTAAAAAAGGTGTGTCGGAGTTTGCATAAAATTATTTGTTTTGAGAATAATAAAAATGAATCGCTAAATTAATTTCAATTTAGGCATAAGTAATAAAATTTATTTTAATTATACTTTATATTAAATAATTATATTTACAATGTTTTGAAAAATAGTGTGAAATGATTATTAAAACAAATTTAAAAATTGTTTCAAAGGGAAATAACTAATATTAATCTACATTGTGGGAGGGGAATAAAAATGTTCTGGAGTACAATAATTATTTGAGCTTTTTTTTTTTTCAAATTATTATTTAAATTAAAAAAATAATAAAACATATAAAAAATTATTGTATTATTTGAGCTAATAAAAAAATATTTTTGTACTTGTCTATATTTCATGAATAAATCAAAATCAGACTATGTTATACATGTCACTTACTGAAGGACTTGCTTGAGGGAGGTAGATTGGGATATCTCTAGAGGTACACTGGGGCACTGACTGCATTAGCAGTGACAACAACACAAGTTCACTGGACGACAGCTCCCACCACTTGCTTGTTGCTACCACAACTCTGCCATTGGCCAGGAGGCAGCCGTAAGGGCTGTCGGCAGCCTCAACAAAAGCGTCCAAAAAGCTCTGAATTTAAATGGTACTTACAAATGAAATTACAATTACCAGATATAAATAAATGAAAACTTTAATATGTAAAACCATTAAAGTGTTTTAACTAAGTAACAATGCATCGGCATTTATATGAACAATTTCTTGGTTATGTCCCTTAGTAATAAAGTGTCATATTTTTAAATGCTGTTATCTACCTTTGACTACATTTCACGAGAGAAAAAGTCCGAAATGGCAATTCTCTTAGTATAAGTAGTAGTACCAGGATACATCGTTGCAATCTAAAATAGTATATGGAGATCCTTATACTTCAGGGGTTAGAGCCATTTCAATAATGTAAATGTTTTCTCTATGTATTGATGTATTTAAATTTTTGTAACATATTTTAGATAAAAGTTATTTTATTTGATTGTATAGTGCTTTTTTGGTCGACTATAGTACATGGTCTATGTATAATGCTATAGATCTTTCTTAAATATAGTTAAATTGGCTAAGATGAGTCAGTTTTCTAAGAAATAAAAAAGGAGAAAGAAATGTCTGTGCGCATATGTATGTGTGTGCGTGTGTGGTTTAATTAAGAATAAAAAACAAATAACACAAAAATCTCAATCTAGGGAAAAAAATTGACTTTTTTTTCCTTCTTAGTAAATACCAGATCATTCGAACCTGTAGCATGGCGTTGTCAGGCGTCAGCATGATGTCCACAGCATTGGTCAAGTCAGAAAATGTGGTCAACGCCGACTGCTGTATGAGTATGTCCACTAGTTGAAAACAAATCTGTTACGGGGGAAAAAAGAAGTGGAATTATTGTTATATTTGTAGGCAAATGTTACACATAAGTAATAATAGGGGGGGGGGGTGATAAGGAGAGAACGTAACATACAATGTGTCACTTACAGAGACTGTGTGTCATCATTTGTCTTACAGAGACTGTGTGTCATCATTTGTCTTACAGAGACTGTGTGTCATCATTTGTCTTACAGAGACTGTGTGTCATCATTTGTCTTACAGAGACTGTGTGCCATCATTTGTCTTACAGAGACTGTGTCATTATTTGACCTATTTTTGAATAAGTACACCGATTTTCGTCGCATCCCTTAGCCCCATAATTTGAGAAACGCTGGACCAAAGTGTACAAAGAAGGGTTAAAATGGAATACACATAGAACCAAGATTTACTGCCTTCAAACAAGATGTGTCTCATGAAGGTGCTGTACTATGTAGTGTGTACTATGAAGTATGTAGTGTGGACTATGTAGTGTGTACTATGAAGTATGTAGTGTGTGCTAATTTATATGTAGTGTGTACTATGAAGTATATTAGTGTGTACTGTATAATATTAAGTATGTAGTGTGTACTACGTAGTGTGTACTATGAGGTATGTAGTGTGTACTATGAGGTATGTAGTGTGTACTATGCAATATTTTCTGTGTATTAATGTACTTTGTACTATATATTATGTAATATGTAGTGTGTACTGTGTACTATATAATATGAGTGTGTACTATGCAATGTGTTTTATGCAGTGTTTAGCGTGTACTGTGTACAAAGTACTACGCTATGTAGTGTGTACAGAGTAGTTCAAGCTTAGAAACAGACAACAAAGAAAGTCTCTCTTAGGTTGTTATTGTTTCTCCCATAACAGTCAATAACTCTGTTTCTTTTTGTTTCAAGATATCTCCCATCTCAGCAGCTACTCATTTCCCTTGTAAATGTTCTTGGCCACCTCCAAGAGTCTTCCTTCACTTTGTCTTTCAGCCTATGACGTCCTACAAGGACACTGCCACAAGAGGAACCAGCTAACAAAATTATGTGCATCCAAACAAAGGGCTCCCTGAAGAGGGCCCTAGACACAACTTTACACGACCAACGAATTTCGGGGTAAATGCCCTTGTCTTGTTAAGGATGACTGAAGGGCGGAAATGCAGTGGTGGCGCCCAGTTAGAAGATAATATAAGAAATCGTTCAAGGGGGAACGGGGGTGATTACTGTTTCAGTTTTTATCTCCTATAAGAATCTTATTTTTAAAGACTAAAACACGTACTGTACATTGATGTATATAAGAGACATGCAGTAAGTTGAGTTTTGAGTTATGTAAGAGACATACTGTACACTGAGTTATGTAAGAGACACACTGTACATCAAGTTATGTAAGAGACACACTGTACATTAAGTTATGTAAGAGACACACTGTACATTAAGTTATGTAAGAGACACACTGTACATTGAATTATGTAAGAGTCACACTGTACATTAAGTTATGTAAGAGACACACTGTACATTGAGTTATGTAAGAGACACAATGTACACTAAGTTATGTCAGAGACACACTGTACATTGAGTTATGTAAGAGACACACTGTACATTAAGTTATGTAAGAGACACACTGTACATTGAGTTATGCAAGAGACACAATGTACAGTAAGTTATGTAAGAGACACACTCTACATTGAGTTATATAAGAGACACACTGTACATTGAGTTATGTAAGAGACACAATGTACATTAAGTTATGTAAGAAACACACTGTACATTAAGTTATGTAAGAGACACACTGTACATTAAGTTATGTAAGAGACACAATGTAAACTAAGTTATGTAAGAGACACACTGTACATTAAGTTTTGTAATTGTAAAGAGAGTAAAACGTAATGTCACAGCTACGTGGTGGTCCGGGGAAACACAAGCAGAGGGGGAGTGTTTCTTTTGGTGGGGATAGAAAATCAGTTAAAGAATATAATATTGAGAGAGAGAGAGAGAGAGAGAGTTGTAGACAATTACAAATCAATTTTTTAAAGGCCCTTTCACAAATAATCCAGTCTCACTCCTCCCAAAAGACGCTGAATGTTTATGATCTAATTTCAATCAGTTGTTTGTCTAGACGTGATGCTTTGTGACTACTATCTGAGTGGACCCACTGAGTCTCTATGGACTCGCGCTAATGTATTTGGTGTTTCTCAACTTGGAGAGGTCTGCGTCAACTTTGATTCGAGGACTAGTGGTATGTTGGCTAGACGAGTACCGAACATCTGACGGCAAACAACACAAACTTGAACCTCCTGACCCGATCACCAGCCCATGTCACCAGCCCATGTCACCAACCCATGTCACCAGCCCATTTCATCAACCCATGTCACCAGCCCATTTCATCAACCCATGTCACCAACCCATGTCACCAGCCCATTTCATCAACCCATGTCACCAGCCCATGTCACCAGCCCATGTCACCAGCCCATTTCACCAACGCATGTCACCAGCCCATGTCTTCAACCCATGTCACCAACCCATTTCACCAACCCATGTCGCAGTAAAAACTAATGATCAAGGAACAGTGGCGTCACTAGTGTCGGTGTCACCCGGTGCGAGAAGCCCGGGGAGTCACCCCCCTCCCCAGGAAAAAAATTTCTCCCTAAAAAACAAAACAAGTATTTTTTTTTTCTTTATGTTGAAAAATAAAACTGTAAGCTCATTCATTTATTGGTTACACCCGAAAAAAATATTTGATTCTATTTTACAATAATTTTTTTCATATAGTTTATCAGGAGTTATTATATAAATTAAAAATGTACAATTATTGAGTGAGAAAAATTTAATTGAACCTATTTTTTATTAGAGATTATTTAAGAGCTCCTAGCGGAAAATGTTTTAAAGTATTCTAGTGTTTCTCAGCTGCTTCTGAAAAGACAAATCAAGACTGAACATGTTAATGTCGAGCAAAGAATGTTGATTTGTATTGTAGATTGTAAAAAAAAAAAATTGCTAGCGTCCATCAAAATCACTCTGAAAATAGCAAGAGAATAAGGCATCTCGCAACAATTAGTCCAGATTCAGCGATATGTCTAAAGCAAATCAAGCTGATATGTCACAGCAGACGCTGGAATTCTTCAACATCGAGACCCTTTGTTATAGAAATACATTAAACAGGCTGCATTCGAGTTCCCATGGCGTAAACCAAACCGAGTTAGATTTTGCAGACCACATAGCATTACTTTGATATACAATTAAATGTTTACACAAGATAAAGGATAAAGTCGCCCTCAAACTTATGCATATTGGGTTATTGGGTGCAGGTTACCCAGTACCTCCATCAACATTGGTCATACAGATCCTGGACAAATAGAAAAGTTCACCTATTTTGGCAGTGTTATCTCAAATGATGGAGATACATATCATGGTGTTGCATGTCGGATTGGAAAGTAGGAGCCGTCTTTCAAAAAGTACGGTCTATCTGAACAAACACATCAATTAGCCAGGAGATTAAAATCCACTTACTTAATACAATTCGCCTTAGACTGATTTCTGTGGAGGGAGCTTGCAGTCATATGCGTCGAATAGTGTGCGAGGGGCTTAATTCTATATGTCTCTGAGTATATTACAATAAAAAATGTTACGTTTGCCACTCATCAGGTCAGAAAAGATGTTTGGAAAGCTCGTTAAGCTTATTCAAAGTTGCCCTGTCCGCCAAGCATTTTCCTACATTTCTGATCTTCAGAAACTCTTTCTCCTGGCGTCTACAACGCATTAATTTTCTCATAAAAGGAAGATTACAAGTCAAATAGAATTAAATTAAGAAAGTTTGGGAGATGTCGATACTTAACTGTGAGTAACATTTGAGGTAGTAATATTTTTAAAAGTTGCATTTTGGAAAAGTGCATTTTTTCCACTTGGGTGTCACCTCCTTGGTGGGTGTCACACGATGCGGACCGCACCCCCCGCACCTGCCTAATGACGCCACTGTCAAGGAACAAAACTGAGCATACACAAAACTTGTACAATGCCGGTCGCCTAATGGACGATAACACGAACAAGTGACTAGGACACATAGCTGATAAAGTGTTTGAGAAGAGTGTAGGATGCTTTTTACACTAACCCTGAATACGGGTGATGGTAGAAGTGATACGGTAAACAAAGGTTTGCAGACCTGACTTTCAGAAACCATTGAGACGATGACATTGGAGGTTACTTTTATCTTTGAGATTTGACGACTACATGACCTTTGCAAGAGAGTTTTCTGTTTTTAAGAATTTAGTAACGGAAAATTGAACTTTTTGACTTAAATTGTAACTTATGCATCGCTACTTATATATCGTGAGTTATCTCATCTCTGCTTGTGGTCCCATCTGAGGCACAGGCACTAACCAGATTCTTCCTGGCGTCTGGGACATAGGTCACCACCAGCTTCCTCAAGGCGTTTGGGACACAAGCCACCACCCAGCTTCCTCAAGGCGTCTGGGACACAAGCCACCAACCAGCTTCCGCAAGGCGTCTCGGTTCTGGACGAGTCTCTCAAATTGTCACCATGTCTTTCTCGTTTGATTGGCAGATTCTTCAAATTCTCTTTTCTTGGGAGTTTCCAGGACCTGGTTTGCTTTGCTATGTTGAATGCAGCTTTGCGAAGTGTGTGGCTTATTCACCTTCAGCGTCTCGGAAGGATATCTACTTCAATAGGCCGCTGCTTCGCTCTTTGCCACAGTTCCTCATTCAAAATCTTGCCTAGCCAGTGGATCATAAGAATCTTGCTGAGGCTGATGTTGGTTCCTCATTCAAAATCTTGTCTGGCCAGCGGGTCATAAGAATCTTGCTAAGGCTGATGTTGGTTCCTCATTCAAAATCTGGTCTGGCCAGCGGATCATAAGAATCTTGCTGAGACTGGGGTTGATGAATATCTGGATTTTTTTCATGGTGGTTCTCCACGTCATTTCTCCATATAGCAGTAAAGGCTTAACAATGACGTTGAAGGGACTGATCTATATACATATAGTTAAATGTACACGGCGACTAACATATAACTTGTGTATCATAATTTGTACATTGTAACTTATACAAAGTAAATTAACATAACAACCTAGACATCGCAACGTACGCCTCCGTAACTTATATGTGGTAAAAAATATAGCAATAGGGAGGCAGTGATGTCAGCTAAACTAACCTTACTCTATTTGTTGGCACGGCGTATTGCAAGAGTACATACAAGAACAGAACGGACAAAGGGACATAAGAGGATTACAGATTTTCTTTCCCGATACGAAACAAAAGCTAATCATTATTTTCCACGCAACACAAATCACTAGAGTCTATTTAAACAATCTTCGTGTGGCTAAATGGTGTGTATGTGCGCGATTGCTTAAGAGTGCGTGTTTGTGTAAAAGTGCGTGTGTGTGTCTGTGTATGGCACTGTGTTTCTGTGTGACAATGTGAGCCTCTATGTATACAAAAAAAAAATTACTTAAATTTAGATTTATTGTTTGAAAACAAAATTCAATAGGATTTAGTCCGCAATAAAGTCCCCATTGCGGCAGGATCCCTAAAAGTCGATACACGTACGCGGAGTGATCTTTCAATAGGTAAAGAGAAAAAAAATAGTTTGGGAATAAGATAACGGGGCGGGAGAGGGGAGAAATATATCAGGGGATTAATAACGGGCGCCGCCCCTTCTTCTAGGAATAAATCCAGTTAATTGATGAGAAGAAAAAAAAACACAACTTATCAATATTGACCAACTAGATAAGAAACCCGGGAGATTGCGGATTCCAGTCGTCTTACGTTGCGGGGGGTCAGACCGCAGGGACATCTCGGGAGGGTTGCGAGAAGTAACGAGGCCCGCGTGTTTGCACATCTTCTCACCGCAACAGTGAAAACCAAAAAAGATTCTGTTTTGTTTTCTTGTCTGCTTCTCATAGACCCCAACCTTTTTTCTTTTTTTTTTAATTTGTAAAAAAAAAAAAAAAAAAAAAAAAAAAAAAAATATTTTTGTCTCTAAGGCGCAAGTGTAAATAGTGTGTGTGCGTGTGTGTGTGTGCGGTGAAAACAAATGATCGGGGGGAGGTAACAAAACAAAGAACGCCAGACGCCATTATCCTAATAAGACTCGGGACTTGAGTTTGAGAGAGGGGCGGGAAAGGAGGAGAACACGAAGAGAACGGGAGGGGGGAAAGGGGAGGGGGCGTTAAGTAAAACAATACAAACAAATATTGCTAAGTTTAAAAAAAAAGGGAAAAAAGTATTAACACATCGACAACGAAACAAATCTATATTAAAAGTAGAATGTGAGGTGTATGTATGTATGTATGTATGTTACTTATAGACATCAAAACCGCTTGACCAATCTTGATAAAACTAGGCAGGAATGTTCCTTGGGTACTAACTTAGACCGTAGTGTATGTATTGTAGCCCTAAAACAAACTTAAGACCCTCAAAAAAAATAAAGTTGTCTGACTCTATTACAGCTATAGTATTTTATGGATCTAGGCCATGGTTAACAATGTTGACATGAGAAAAGATCGAAAGGATTTAGACCTAGATGTAATTTTAAGAAATACACTTTGCGCACATGGTTTATTACTTTGACACATGAAAATACAAAAGAAGTTCCATTGATTTCATTATGTAATAAAATTAATCTTCAATTTTGTGTTTCAAAAATTACACAAATTAGTTCCTGATATCTGTGACTACAGATTTCCTGGCGAACATTCTTTCATTAGACATTACCAATTGGTTACACATTAACACATCTCTCTACTGAGTCTATTCCTAGGTCTAGGTCTAAAACTCTTATTGAACTCTAAGATGATAAAACTTCTTTTCGCAAAGATAGTTTTGTGCTTTAACACATAAACATACTAATTATTGTCCATTCATTTGATATTTTAATCAATTTAACATTCAAATTTGTTTTTCTAAAGTATTTTTAATCCATTCGTTCGCTGTTCGCTAAAGTTGCGTAGCCGTGTTGAGATAGGCCTATATTCATTCATGAAAAAAGATCACGCATGCGCAACACAGAATGAACTCTATAAAAGCCAATTTTTAACTCTAGATTAGTGTAGATTTAGATCTATGTCTACCTCAAGATCTACTTTATACTGTAACACATGAACATACAAAATTAAGTCTATTCATCTCAAATTTTAATCAAATATATGTAGGCCTACAAGCAAATGTTTTAATTTGAAAAAATGGATTTAAGCCTATTAGCTATTTTGATTTGATAGCTTCATTCACACTATTTTTACATTGACACATTCGCTTTACTTATTACATTATGATATGACTATATCGACAGTAATGCGCAAATAAAGACCCGCGGGTCGCGGGTAACATATGTCTAGTTTTCATATAATAATTTTTTATGTCCTCTCTAATTTTTTTACATACCAAATACAAACCCGTGAAGTGAACATTAAAAAGTAACGATGAAGATGGTGTGTATGTGTGCATGAAAGGGAAAACGAGTTCTCTATTTCAATAAAGGAAACAAAGGGCGCTTGAAGACAACAAAACAATCTATGATTTGTGTTAAGCGCCAAGGGAAGACAATCTGACCACTGGTTACCAGGAGACATTCGTGTAGACACTACGGTCAAGATGGAGCCAGGCTGGAGCCTAAGGGATAACGTACAGTGCAGTGCTTCTGACACTTGATATTTTATTCCAGATCTAGGTATTTTCGGTTCCCGGCATTCATTTACAAATATGCATGCATAATTATTTTTTTTTTAAATTGATAAAAAGTAAAGAGAATAATAACAAAGTCTACGCTTATAATACAACGGACTATTGGGTTCAATATAAATACAAAACTTGAATGTGTTTAATACCTAGAATCTGGGTAGATTTTTTTATCTCACATATCCTACTAAAAATTAATGTGAAAATTTAATCTAATGCTTATGACTTCAAAGTAACAAATCTTACTAACTATATTGAAATCGACTCCAAATCACGCCCAATGTGACCTACAACAATACACTTTTAGTTTACTCGAAGACTATAATTAATGGTATTAACAAGGCCCGCAATTAACGCGCATTGTTTACACGCCAAACAGAGGCGTCTCTTTTTAGCCAGAAGTTAACGCGTACGCATAAAAGTGTTTAGTCCCTACCAGTGAGTATTCAGTACAACAGGAAGAGAGTAACACTTTTAAAAGGAGAGAAGAGGAGAGAAGAGAAGAGGGAGAGAGAGTCGACTCTAATCATAAGACCTGGTTATGAGCATTGCCATTAAGATGCATACAATGGTCGAGTAATCATCCTTACACAAGACAACCTAAGGAAGCTAAGAAAACGGAGTGGGACCATTAGCAGACGACGCAGCCCGTCCTAAGGACACTTCTGTTTCCGGTCCGCTTTTATTACGTAGTAGTTGTGTTTGCGCCTAGCTACCTCCCCCCCCCCCCCAGCGCCACACATAATTCCCCCTTCCATCATAACGCCATTTGTCAGTCGGTTGGTGTATTAGTAGCGTATATGTATAAGCTTGCCTATCAATCGGTTAGGAAATCTGTTGTGTAATACTACACGAATACCAACATACAACATTAACTAGTTACCCATGGGCGATAGAAACAACCACATGGTTACATATGGAAGCAGAAAAGAGTAAAAGGAGAGAACTCTCGGAGAAGGGAGATAAGAAGGTTGTCAAAACAAATAAAATAAAAAAAAAGGGAAACGACAAGAAAGTATAAAGTCAACTTTCGGACATTGGGCTTAGATTTATTATCACCATCGATCTGACCGCGCTGAGCAGATGGGCCAATATTTAACCGTACCTTAATGAGGGGGTCGAACTCTCGCCTAGCCGATAAGTAGCCGCCATTCTTTCAAGGTACGCTCGCTACTTCTTTGTTGTGGGGGGGGGGGGGGGGGGAGCTGGACAAACAGAGCATTTCAGATAGGCAAACCTGAGCGTCTAGTTTGTTTGTGGCGTTCTTTGAACCCAACACCCAACACTTCATTAGACGCTGGAATTCAATAGAGAGTACCAAATAGACACCAAACTTCTTCTTGTTTTCCGTCTCTGTCATTGAGTGAAACCGGCGGGCAGTCACTTAGGGATAGAGTCAAACATTTGCCTTGGATTTAGAATATTGACTTTTTTTGTTTTCTCTTCTAGTGTTAAAAGTATCAATTAATGGCATCTAATGTTGCGGTGGCTGAAACAACAAAGATACATTAGTGCAAATAGTTCAGTTTAGGATGATAAGACTCGAGGAGATTGTAGACGTCTATATACAAGTTGTAGATAAAACGATTAAATCAGATTTTTTATTCTTATTTCTGTACCGCCGTGCTAATATCACTGCCATACCCTCTGCCACATGCCACTGGTCTCAGACACGATCGAAGCATGACATACGACTAGAGTCTAACTGGTGTGTGTGTGTGGGGGGGGGGGGGGTAGAAGGACATCGGACTAGAAAGTAGAGTCCCCTTTTCAGACCTTACGATCTATAGGGCAGATGATGTAAAGGTCATCTGTTTCTGTGGCCCACGCTTGACGAAGGTGTCATGTGACCAGCAGAACGACCAACCATCTTTAGTTTTTTTTTCCCCATTAAAATCCAGGTATTCATCAATACCTGCCTGAGAAGGATACTTATGATCCGCTGGAGGAACTGTGGCAAAGAACAAAACAGCAGCCCATTGAAGTAGATATCCTTCAGAGACGCTGGAGATGGAGAGGCCACACACTTCGCAAGCCTGGATCCAACATAACAAGGCAAGCCCTAACCCGGAACCACCAAGGAAAGAGGAAGAGGGAAAAGCCCAGGAATGGATGGCGCCGCGATTTGGAAGCAGATGCCAAGCAGATAGGCAAGACGTGGGGACAGTTGGAGAGACTCGCCCAGAGCCGAGATTCCTAGAGGAAGCTTGTTGGTGGCCTATGCCCCAAAAGGGACCAAAGGCAGAGATGAGATGATGAGATGACCCATTAGATAATGTCTAATACCAATGAAATCACTCAGTGGCTTTCTAAAGATCCCGAAACTAATAAATCCCAGTCTTCACCAGGATTCAAACCCGATAGAGAGGAAGTGTAAGAGGAAAAGAAACATAAATGAAGAGAGAAGAAGAGTGTGTGTGTGTGTGTGTCAGGGGAAAAGAAACAGAAATGGAGAGAGGGTATGTGTCAGGGGGAAAGAAACAGAAATGGAGAGAGGAAAGAGAGAGGGTATGTGTCAGGGGGAAAGAAACAGAAATGGAGAATGAAGAGAGAGAGAGGGTATGTGTCAGAGGGAAATAAGCAGAATTGGAGAGAGGTAAGAGAGAAAAAAAAACAATGTATGAGTGTGTGTGTGTGTAAGACAGAGAGAGAGAGAGGGAGAGAAATATTACAAATAAAGGCCTCAGTTGTCCTATGACGACCCATGAACTAACACAAATCCAACCCTTACATCCCAGACAGTCATTGATACTGTACACACCTGGGAAATGTTCAAAGTTTGTCAAATTTAAATGTCATTTAATTTCTCTTATGAAACATGCAAAGGTATTTATGGCAGCCAGAGGATGAAGACAAAGAAAAAAAAATAGACGGGCGCTCGGATACAAATGCAACAACGAAATCCCAATCATGACAAAAAGGGGAATAATACACTATTATACAATACTCAAATTATACGATTCTTTCCCCTTTCATTCTCAGAAACATCACACTAAACAATCCTATTAGCCGACGAGCGCACCCCCTCCAACCCCCCCCCCCCCCCCCCAGTCTTAAACTCACCCTTCTTTTTTTTTTTTTTTTTAATACCGCACCACGCCCGTTCCTGATGCCAAGGTAATTATCGAATATCTAGCTAAGTCATCTTACTGGGGAGCAGGAGGAAGGAGAAGAATAAAGGGGGGGGGGGGGAGGGGAGGGAGAAGTCTACAATATTCTAACAATGGTCTCAACATAAATGGCCATTGTCGCAAAATCAGTTGTTCTGGTGACAATGCCAGATTTTTTTCTCTCTATGCATCAATTTATGCATTACTAATGACGTCATTTCTTTTGTATTAAAATATAATTATTATAATCTCAAAACCTCGTTTTTTTTTCTTGTTTTTTTTTTTGTGTGTGTGCTTCATTCTCTATTCACTTTATTTTATTCTTCTAGTCTTTATTCTTCTTATTATTTCTATCTTTTAATCCTTTTCAAGTGCCCACTGTATTGAAATGAGATCCTTTTAACGAGAAAGTAAATTTTATTGACATTTTCCAATCCACCTTTCTTTTTTCTACAACTATCTTTTTTTTTTCCTTAGAACGCGCAGTGTGCCATTTCCGCCTTCAAGGGGTGACAATAAGATAAAGCTTTTAAAAATGGCGCAGGTAAATTGCAGAACGTATGTAAATTTCTGAAACCCATTCCGCGAGTTGGAGAGAAGTTGAAGGGGAAAAAAAATTGAACATACATATCACACCACAGGACTGCACCAGTAGTGAGTTTGCTTTTAGTGGAACTCTCTTAGGAATGAAACGACATTACTTAGACGAAAAGGTGAAATGGGTGGAGGCTTGTTTTCTGCAAGTTTAATTATAACTAGACCAAAGAGGCATACATCACGGGAGACAACTTGCCCGTTGTTTGCTCGTGAATAGTGATATGTAAAACTGGCCATCACGCGCTCGGGCAAGCCTCATTTGCATGCAGCATAAAAAAAATAAGAAAAAAAAGAGGTCCCACAAGGTAAATAATGATGGCGTCCGCGAGGTTTGCAGAAACCGATCTGGTGCAAATACAGCAGATGAATTTTAAAACTCAATAAGCTCATTATTTATGACTACCCATATTTCCTGTATTTGACTACCCTCCTCCTTCCTCCTCCCTGTGAGGTGGTATACTAATATCATAGCCCAGTGGCAGCTCAACCCCCACATTTTATTGGCATCCCTACCTCCAATAAACAATTGTATTTCCTCCCAACGAATCTCACTCACGCTCTCTCCCCCTCACGCACACACACACATTCATTATTATCATAAACAATTAAGGCACCCCCTGTGAAAGATAAGCCACCCTGTACAGTGGGAGGGGGGGGATATCTCATTACGATTCTGCTAAGAGAATCGATACGGTATTAAACTGGGGACAAAGCAATGCAATCTTCGAAAGAGAACAGATCAAGAGAACGATGGTGCCGAACGGCCGCATTCGTTGACAAAAAAAAGGCATCAATTCTATAAGTTAAAGACTACAACTCAAAAATGTTATTCAACTAGCAGAAATACCCGGCATTGCATGAGTTGGTTTTAAACGGTGTAACAACACCAATACAACTAAAGCTTGTTTCACATTAAGGTGGGGCTTTTACTCTATCCTACTATCTCCTTAACGACTAGGAACATGATGAAAGAAAGGACCGGCCTCTCTTATGATATTCAGATAAGAAGAGCGGCTGACCGGACAAAATGGATGCATTTGGTTATATGAAATATCACAGCACCTTAGACGAAAGTCATGGGTGATTTCTAATTGGGCTTGAAATGTACATTGTGTTTATCTCGACGCCTGACCATCTTTTCCGGATTGTCAAGACATTGTGCAATTTAATTTTATAAGCGACTTATTTAAGTATAGGTCAGAGCTTTTTTTTCTCCCCCTTCTAAGGAGCCTCTAGGATAAACTTAAACGTCATCATGGCTTACAAAATTCACATCATTTCTTGTTATATAATCGATTTTTAGAACTTTGAAGACACAAAACTAAATCCGGAAAATACAATAGAAGCTGATGCAGAGAACAAAGGCTTCATTCAATGGCTTTCGCAAGTCTAAAAATAAAATCTCCACGAATCTCATGAATTATTGATTGCGTGAAATGCATAATTAATTCTTATTGTAAAACTAATTGCTTTGGACTTCTGCAGTTATTACAAACGTTCCGGACAGCACCGAAAAAAAAAAGCTGTGCATTAAGTTGAAGATTTAATTATAGACGATGTTTCGTTAATTAGATGTATCAATAATTAATATTCATTTAAAAATGCATTTCTTTTTTAAACATTTTAAAACGACCAACACGTCCATGTTGTCTATTCCACAAATGTTTTATTTGAATGGTTTTTACATATTATACAATTATATGGATAATACAACTGTTTTATTCGTTATAAATGCAGCTTAAAAAATCAAATCGCAAACATCAGATACACTGTATATCTGATCTGTAATTGTAGTAATGACATTACATTAAAAATAAAACATTTGTTATCATTATAAAGGTCACCTAATGCCAGCGTAAAAAGCGCCGAACCAACAAAAAGCTGAGAGAGAAAAGCAGGTCTATCTGGAGCTGACCGAGCCTACCCATGTCACGTATGTGGCCGCTTTTCAAAGCGATGATTGGAGTTTAAAGTCACCTTCGAGTTCATAGGATATGAGAAATGTGCTCATCTTCGATCGCGAAGGAGGAGCTGTATGTATGCGCATACTTCTGGCTTACTTCAACTAAATGTAAAAGTCTCGTTCAAATGAAACGCTTCGTCGCAGTACTATAGGAATTAATGACAAGACGAAGCAGCAAATAAAGAGAACTATCAATCAACTGGACCTCTAGATAAACTAGACGTAAAGATGGAGAAAACTTCTTTTAGCGAGCTTTTTTGTTGCTGGGCTGTAAGCTCTTTCGCTGTCTGTGAAAAGGATAAGTAGTAAAGTTTGTTTTATTCTGCTCCACACTACTATACAGAGTGTTGGTGATTTAGGGATGAAATGGTTATAGTATCAGAACTAACGTGAATTTAGCGTATAATAAATGAACTCGGAAACAAGCCTTACTTGCGCGAGGCCTAGTCTGGGTAGGGATAAGCATAATGTCAACGTTAAGATTTTGTATTAGAAAATCATTTGTCTTTACAATAAATTTTTATTAAATGAAAGCTGACAATGCCGTTTTTTTTTTAATCGCGCGTAGGATTTGCACCCCAAAATGACAATTTTGTCTATTTTTCAGGAGATTAGTATGAGTTTTCAGGAGATTTCCAGAACTTTTTGGTCTATTTTGCAATTACAAGAGATTTCCACTAGCCCCCTGGAGAATCAGGAAGTCGCCCAAAACCTGTTATTATATATGAGTTATAATGTTTTAATTTAATAATTTACACCTACAATTAGCGCGGGGCCTATGGAAGTGCGGGGCCCACTGCGACCGCATAGGTTGCAGTGGCCTAAGTCCGGCCCTGTAACTAGCCAAGGGTTTCGAAACTTTCAAAACACCCATGCACGTACTTCCCCGCAGCGAACACTTCAACATCGTAAAGAGCACATGGGGTGGGACGGATTGTCTTGTAGTTACCGGCCAATGATGAAGTGTCAGAGACATAATGACACGTGCAGTCAGTGCCGGATTTGGGGAGAGGGCAGGCGAGCTTTACAAAAGAGGGGCCACCACAATAGAGATCAGAAAAATATCAGCAAGTTATTTTTTGTAAAACATTATTGCTTTTCGGATTTTGAGGACAATCCTTAAATCTTACGGCACGCAACACTGTAGCGTCCACGTTATATACTAATGCAGCTCTTGGAATATGAAACTGCTCAAACGCAGGTATTACCGTCCGCAAAAACACAAAATTATACTTTTTTTAGTTACTAAAACATGCAAATTAATTATTTTTTTAAAGAAGGAAAATAAGATTAAGTTTACAAGTGATAATAAGTGATAAGTGGGGTGATAATGTCAATATTTAAGAGGCAACCTAACTCAAAGTAATTCAAATACTGAAAACCATAGACATGGTAATTGGATCCGTTGTAAATGTATCTACTACCGCCCAGTCCATTGACCTAAACATGCGCTGCTATACTTCACTACGCAAAGAAGCTCGAGCTGCATTGAACACAAAGTTGCCGAGATCCTGAAAACGGTGACGGGATATCTGGTAACTACCACCAAGAGCAACCTACGTTCCCCAAATCGAAGGCCCGGGATTGAAAGGAAATATTGGCGCTGCAACGGGGCAGCTGGGCCAGATGCTCGCTTTGGCGCTGCTACAGGGCAGCTGTGCAAGAAACTCGCCTTGGCGCTGCTACATGTCAGCTGGGACAGATGCTCGCTTTGGCGCAGTTACAGGGCAGCTGGGCAAGATGCTCGCTTTGGCGCTTGCACTGTCTTTCCAGACACAATTCATATCTAATAATGATGGTGATGATGGTCGATTTCTAAACTTCCAATCGACCTGGTCATTTCAAATAGTTACCTGTTGGACTATTCTAATATTCAATGAAGATGAATTTTAATGCTTACACTAGAGCTACACAAGCATATTCGCACAAGCAAAGACCACTGCCACCTTCTGAGCTTTGCATACCTCTTCCTGATTTGTTATGCAGAAACCACGGGTTAGACTGTACGAGTGTGTGAGCGAGCCTGGGACTGTGTGTGCTTGTGGACATTTATAATGCGTCTGAAGTGACTAGGAAACACACACACACACACACACAAACAAAAAATTTCTTTTTTTTTAAAGGGCGGGAAGAAGACAAAGTAGGAAAGGGGGGGGGGGGGGGGAGGAGGTTACTTCGTCACTTACTTCAGTCTTCTACATCGCCCAGAAATCGGCGTGAGGGGCACCAATCAATAGATATGCCGAATCGTCTTAAAGTAACTCTCCCCCTCCCCACAAAAAAGGGAGATCGATAAATTTTATACTGCATTACAGTAACTTAGCTAAAGTGTTTTAGTACCTAACCGTCAGACTCTCGCTCACTCGCCGTCTACCCATCCTCTCTTTCTCTCTCTCTCTCTCTCTCTCTTTCTGTGCGTGTGTTTGTCTTTCCCTCTTTATCATACCCTCATCTCTCCGTATCCTCTTCTTACTATCCATCCACTTAAGCCTCTCTCTGTAAACGACAGTTAGATTTAGTAGCGGGGGTAAAAACAAACAAATCCAAAAGAGGGACAAGCCAAGATTGAGACAGTTCTTTCTCCGACAGTTACATTTAAAGGTAGTTACAAATACTTTCAACGTCTCAACATTGGCGACCTGTAGGTCAGGGCAAGGAAAGAGATATTTGCAAGTAGGACTTGGAGGTAGACATAAATTAGCAAAATTAGCAATTACTAAAGTCATATGGTGCTTTAAAAAAGAGGAACATCTATAAGTCACCTTTTTTTTTTAACGAAAGTATGGCTTTTTACAAAGCTTAATGTCTGTCTGGTAAAAAATGTATACTGTATACACTTTATTTCTTTATATACTTTATTTCTTTAAACACTTTATTTCTTTATGCACTTATTTCTTTAAACATCTTATATCTGTATACACTTTATTTCTTTATACACTTTATTTCTTTAAACACTTTATTTCTTTATGCACTTATTTCTTTAAACATCTTATATCTGTATACACTTTATTTCTGTATACACTTTATTTCTTTAAACACTTTATTTCTTCACAATTATTTCTTTTAGCTGACAACAGATGGATCCATTTTAAAATAAAAATAACCAAATAGCTAATTACCTAATGATAGTTAGTTTTATTTGGGGTCTCTAACAAGGGGAAGTAATTGTACTTCACTGGTGTGGTGGTATACGTTCAATGAGCTCCCTTTATACTTTGTAGGTCGACGCTTTAAAGTCTGAAACTTACAACAGATAGCTATAAAGCCTTCTATTTTCCTAAGCGAATCCCTGGCACAATGGTCTCTCATAATCTTTCGACTTTTTAAAGAATTGTTTTTTAAAATACATTTACAAAGCGATCACGGTAGCATTTCCACAGTTAACCACTTTTTTTCTTGACCCCCCCCCCCATCCCTTTTCCAACAAAGAGATGTTGCAAAAAAATAACAAATGGACATTAAGATTTAAAGTTTACCTACCAAACACTTAGAGGTTGCCTTGTTACAGGTGCACACTCAAAGCTTTTCTTTTCAACAGAACGGCTGAAGATTCGAATCCATTCCCTTTAGCTCTCTACCTCAAAGGCATAGCGTCTGATATTAACACATTTATAGTGTGTGTATGGCAGTTAATATTCGATAGATGAAGAAGGGGATGGGGGGAAGCAAAAAACATAGAACACGCTTACATTTTAGTTTGAGCAGGAATTAAATGAGCCACAAACAGGGGACAAAACTCAAATCAATGTCGACGTTGTCAGAAAGACAACCAACTTTCTAAGAGAAGTTGTTGTTTTTTTACAATAATAAAATACTCTAGAGAAAAAAATGTAATAGAGATAGCTACATTTTGTTTAAAATGCAATGGGCCTAAGGATGTTAAATTTAAGTGTATTTTCATGTCGTCACCGTAAGATCCAGGCAAAACTCGGCGCCTACAGAACGGGCAAAGCCACCTATGCAGAGATGGGATAATTAACCCTAGGACATCTTAGCAGCTGGAGCACCGTACAACCGGATTTCCGGTTTGGGAGGCTAAAGGAAACGTCACTGCAAAAGGTCTAAGTGGAGTTGATATTGAAAAAGACTTGCGGTCGAGGGAAAGGGGTAGGGGGAACACTGCGTAAGTATGTCTGCAGTGTATGAAGTCTCTCTGGGCTCTGACTGCTGAGTCTACAACGTAATAATTCCAATGAATCGATTTGTTTTAATACTTGCAAATAATAAAGGTGTGCATTAAAAAAAAACAAAAAAAAAACAGTCGTATCGTTGATTCCCGCGTTCGAATCCTGCCACCACCATCCGCTGACGGTCTGTAGAAAGACGTAAGAATGTTCGTTTGTGAATGATTGTCTGAAAGTACAAGTCAAAGTTGTGATATGTGTGTGTGTGAGAGGAATGAGGAGGAATTAGGAACTTATTTAAAAGTTGGCGTTATGGGAGTGTGTGTATGTGTGTGTGTGTGTTTCAAGATGATGATGAAGAAAAGAAGCAATAATTTTTGGTTTGAAGAATGATGAAATCAGGACAGGGTCTGTCATAATTTATGTTAAGAACGGGAGACCGTCTAAAAACATGAAAGAGTAAAGACGTTTTTGTTTAAATATCAGTTTATTTCATAACTATTACATCTAGGTTACATTGAAAGTGAAATCTGCGGGTATTGTAATAAAAGTCACATTGAGTATTTGTACACTAGAGAAATTTGTTCAAGTTATTTATTAAAAATATAATAGTCCTACATCGGTTCAGTTGCACTAGCTGATTGCAGCTACAAGCCAACGACCGACCAACAGCAGTTTGGGGGGGGGGGGGGAGATGGGGACAAATGTGGAAGAATGTAAAACTCAAAGATGGTGTGGTTCAGATGTAGTTGAGATGTGGTTCGGATGTGGTACAGATGTGGTCCATTCAAAGACAAAACAATGACAAGAAGTAAAGGATTGTGGATGGGGAGGGGGTAGAGAGTAGACAGAGAGAAGAGAGCGGATGGAGTGGGAGTGGAACCCACGTGCATTGCAACAAAAAACAAAGGAAAAGTTTCTCACGGAACAAATATATTTGTAAATGCAAACGCATACACAAGAACAGCAACAAATAAGAATTCTAAAAAGACAAAAAAACAAATCAAAAAGTAAAATCACAGACTTGTTAGTATGCTTTGGTTGTACCAACACAAGTATTCAAATTAGGCAGAGCGCTATGTCAAGTGGCTTTGGATCGGAAAGGGGGGGGGGGGTCGTTCACTGTTTGGGGGGGGGGGGGGGGAACCAGACTACGACGACATGGCAGAAAATCAATGCCACGACCATCTGATGGATGGTGCTTGAGGTCCTGGCTGATAAGACCGTTGATATGTGCACGTACGTGTGGCAGTGTAGACGGTGCCGGAGGGGACACGGTAGGGGGTCCACATTCTCTCTGTCCTCCCCCCAAGCCATATATACCATTTCCGTCATTTAGGTGGGGTATGTAGGAGAGCAGAGAAGGAGAATGAGTGTAAGCGTGTGTCACTGTACGAGAGAGAGAGAGACAGCGAGAGAGAAAGAGAGAGAGAGAACGAGAGAGACAAAATAAAAGAGAAAGAACGAAAGAGAGCCCACGTAAGAAAGAGATGAACAGGAGAAAACGACGAGAGCGATACAGTGATAGAGAGGAGAGAAAGAGAGAGACAAAAAAGGAGAGGGAGAAAGGGAGGGAGAAATGAGAAAGGAAGAGAGAGAGAGAGAGAGAGAGACATGGACAAAGAGACAAAGAGAGAAGAAAAGAATAAAACACATGGACTGCATGCTTTAAGAAGCTTAACAATAAGTCCTTTCTAAGGGTTACAATATCTTTAATAACAACATGAAACGAATTGAATAAACAGACATACGGAGGATGCAGGCCAGACTGAAAGACCACCGCTTAGTTTCTTAACTTGGCAGTAAAAATATATTCAAATTTCATTATTAACCAAAGTACAACATATGCAAAACTTCAAACAGGCTGAAATGGAGGTAGGGGTTGATTCAAACTGGTGATATAATGACCAACATAGAGACCAAGGGCTATAATCAAATCGATTGTAGTATTATTTGTGGTATAATGACCAACATTGAGACTCTGTCTTTAGGCCTAGATTTAAATCGGTGGTATTATAAAAGCAAAAATATGTGTTTGCTTTTTTTAAAGGCCAACAAAAGGCAATCTTTTACTTTCATTGTTTTGGTTTAGTTTGTTTTCATTTTCTTCAGGGAGTCCCACCTTTTCAGTGGTTAGTTTCAAACTGCCACCAAGCAATTTGAATCCAATCAAAAAAGATTTCACTTGTTTAGGGTGTGAAGACAAGTGGTTGAAGGATGGAGTGCTGCGGAAGAGTCTCGAGTTCGAATACCCGAGTGGAGGACACTCAACCGGATGCCATGGTGTGTGCGTGCGTGTTTCCAAGGCAACGGTGGTAAGAAGATAGCGATTGGTTTCTGGGTAGTGCAGAATGATGGCAGCATGATGAAACCACAACAGGCCTTGGCGTAATAAAGTGACGACCCAGAGACGTGAAAGAGTAAAGACGTGTTTTGGTTGTGACATTTTGTTGAAATCTTGTTGCGATTTGTATCAGTGTTTGTTCAAGTCAATTCAAGTTCTAAAATAAGAAAAATATACGCCTAACTAGGTTTAGTTGTATTAGGACAGCTAGCTGTTTGAAGCTAGAATCATAAAACCGACCCACGACACAGGGCAAACGTCTAAAATTGAACATCTAACGAGAAAGTGACAATTCACTATATTAAAGTGAAGAAAGTGGGGCATTTCACTGACTTCTTAATGACAAATAAAAAAAAAAAATAACACATGATGGAGGCGTACACAATTTTCCCATAAAGCTTTGAATCTGAAACCAAACTTTGTCAACGGTTTTTCTTTTCCAAGTGCAATCTTACTTTTAAGATTAAAAATAGAAGAAAAAAAAACACTTCATTCTTTAAACAGCATTATTGTGCTTACTATTATCTGTATTGCTGTTCAAAACAATGTTGGTCCCAGTCCATCTCGACAGATTAACGAATACAGCTCACTATACCAGAAGTTAAAAAAAACAAAACACATTTTAATTTCATCTAAATGTCCATTAAAACAAAGGGAAGTAACAAGACAATTATGCCTCCTAGGTAAATCAACAAAACTCTGCAACACCATCTACCTGCCTTACTGTCCATCACATACACAGAGAATTCTTTCTACATTCACGCACGCACACACAACAGAATTCTAAAGTGATGTTAATAGAAAAACATAACACCAAAAATATCTTTTGAATTGATACATCTATGCCCCGTAAAGGGTTTTTAGATTATATCTTCATACAATACAGAACAATGGCAAAGGGCTTTACAGGAGAAACAATGGAGTGGGCGCCAATAGGTTGAGCCGCCCAGGTTTTTAATTGCCCCCTGCAGGAACGAGCGTGGTGGGGAGAGGATGTGAATCGCACCCCGATGCTAAAACCGTTAATTGTTAATTTAATACCAGGGACTAGGTCTAGAATAATCGATTGCCTTGAAGGATGGATTTGGAAAAGAGGGAGGGGCGAGGCTGTAAGCTGTGAGTACATGAAAAATATGCTGCTGGGTCAAGTTACCGATAGATGACGGGCATCGATTTTTTGGTTTTATATAATGAAAGGGGAGGGAGAGCAAAAGGCGCTGGAAAAATAACACTTGGGAGTGGTAAGATTAAATACATGGTAAATATAATGAGAGATAAGAGAGAACGAGAGAGAAAGAGAGATATAGAGGGGGACATGAGAGAAATAGAGAGAGAAAGAGAAAGATAGAGAGAAAGAGAGATATAGAGGGGGGGGGGGGAGACTGTCGCAAATACTGAGAAAGAAAGAACTAGATGAAATAGAAAGAATGCAACAAGAAGGAAAGATGAAATGAAATGAAATGGGTTCTACAGCATGTTCGTGGCCAAAGTTACCTGTGCACGAGTCAATTACCAGTGCATGAGACAACTACCTGTGCATGAGTCAATTAAAAGTGCATGAGACAACTACCTGTGCATGAGTCAGTTACCAGTGCATGAGACAACTACCTGTGCATGAGTAAGTTACCAGTGCATGAGACAACTACCTGTGCATGAGTCAATTAACAGTGCATGAGACAACTACCTGTGCATGAGTCAGTTACCAGTGCATGAAACAACTACCTGTGCACGAGTCAGTTACCAGTGCATGAGACAACTACAGGAACAGGTGTCAAAAGTCCAGGAAGTCACAAAACAAACGATGTCTGCTGGTTCGTTTGGTACCGTGTGCGTTTAGGAAAGTATTGATGATGGTAACGAATTCAAACTCTGCCCTCTGCCCTATTGTCCTGCATGAAGTCTGGATATAATAATGACAACATTGTACTTATGTTGTACTTTATACAAAACACTGAACATTTAAATAAAGGTTGACATAAAAGAAACTATTATTGGCAGTAACCTTTCAACGCGATTTTACTGATGACATTCGGTTCTTTCATTTGCAGCCATTATCCCATAGAGCGGAAATGTACATAATCATATCACAAGCTTTTTTCTTTACGATTCTCTGGCCTTAAGATATGCGAGACCTTTTTTATAATTTACCCCTTCCCTCCCCCCCCCCCATTTGTTTGGATCACCTTCACCTCCATCACAGGCCCCGTCCTTTCACCAACAGTCTACCTCTTCACCGAAGTCCACTGGCCTTGTCATACTTTGACTTGGAGCTGGAGATATGGCACCGAAGAGGGGGGGGGGAATGGAGATATTCCAGACGACTCACTCCTTTCCATGCACAAGCACAGCACCCCCTCCCCCCCCCCCCCCCAGGACGAGTTGTCCTCTATGTCGACATGGCTAAAACCCGATCTAAGTGAGTTATACTTCGTCAATCAATATTGGTCTATCCTCTAAAACAATTTGACGACCACAGCCGCTACCCTTTCTGTTATCCTCTTGTGTTTTTCTCTCTCTCACTCTCTTATTCTGCCACTCACTCTCTCACTCCAAGAACCGGGACACCTATCCTCGTCACCACGGAACGCCTTTGCTTTCCCCCTCACTCCTTCCCCCATCTCCCAAACATTTGCTCAGCTGCCACAGTAAATAAGGACTTGAATGAAATCGCGGACATATCCAGCATACATCGAGCCAGGGGCTTCTTGTCATGTCCGAACAGTTTATGCCCCTTTCCGGATATTAAAAGCGGCGTGCATACATTATCTCCCTTGAAGTTCAGTCCGCTGACGTCACACGATAAGACAGCTTGGACCTTTTTTTTTTCCCTCAACATACATGCGAGATGATCGGGGTTTCCCGTCAGAACATAAAGAGATAGAATTAGCGGTAGCTGAACCTGGACAGAAATAACAGAGAGTGGTCAGTCGAAAGGAAAAGAATTACTGCTCGACAGTTTGTTATGCAAATTTTGTTTGTGGTCAAAGAGAATGCTGACACATTGTTTTCATTTGCTTGATTAGAATGAGAAAAAAAATTTAACTAGCTAGCCGCGTATCAACAGATGTCTAACTATTTACTATTGAATATAAGAGATCCAAAATGTTTAGCCCTTATATGAACCATTTGAAGTGTGAACAATTTGTAGTGGGAACCATTTGTAGTGGTAACCATTAGTAGTGGGAAGCATCTACGAATCACATGTCATTGAACCCGTTGTTAGTAAAGTATGATCTGTGAATTATTTAAAGGAGAAACATTTGTCGGTGAACAAATAACTTAGTGAACCATTTATCGGGAACGGGATGTCGTTGAGCCAGTGGTCTGTGAACTATTTTAAAGGTGAAACATTTGTCGGTTAACAATTAATCTACTGAACCATTTGTAGGGAACGAACTTGACAAAGTGTCGTTGAACCAGTGGTCTGTGAACCCTTTGTTGTGACATTAAATTTGCCCCTAACCTGTCTCACCTGATAAACCAATTAGCCTTAACATGAGCCGATGACGTGGCCCAATGAAAAAGTGGGAGACGAAGAAGAAGCGGGTCAGTATGACACAGTGCCTCACATAGAGTTCTTTGTTTTTTTTTTCACCGCTCATATTCTAATGTGATCATAAACTTCTTTTACGCATTGGACAATTGAGATTTTATATTGAAAAACCAAGCAATAGAAGAAAAAAAATAATACCAAGCTTAACTAAAGGGGAAAAAAAAACACTAATTACTACCATTTATAGGAAAAATTCGGGGTTTAGCTCCCTTAATGCGATATAAAACAAAATTTAAAAAATAAAACTAAATGATTTACTAAATGGTTAATTTTTGGATTGATTCCTGTATTTTTATTGATTATGAATAATTATGCAAATTTTCAACTTGATCCGAGAATGACAAGTGGGAGAAAATACATGTTAAAGGTAATTAAGGACTAAATCCATATATATAAACACATCTCATTAACTATTAATGAACTATTGTTTCATTCTCTGATTGATTTATGTCTTGTCAGATTCAATAAATAATTGTGCAAAGTTGTAACTTGATCCGAGAATGGGAAATGGGAGAAAATACATATACAAACTTTTTACCAGACAAACAGGTCAGCAAAGTTTGTTAGTTTGTGTTGTTTGCTTTTGTTTCGAGGCAATATGTTTAAAACTTAAGTGTTCCATTGCACATCAGCAAAATGTAAGCTAGAATAAATATTAATGTGAAATTATTATGAAACAGATTTGGTTGTCTTCTGGGTGGTCTTCCCAAGAAAATAAAAGCAACAAAAACAGGAAGATGGTCTCTTGAAAGATTGGGTTAAGTTATTCGTTTGTGTCTGTTCATTAGACTATCAGACGAACCGACAATCAAAACTCTTTGGACTCACAAGGCATGATAATGCATTGTCGCAAACGAGCCCACTGAGTGTTGTTTGAGAACCATATCTGAATACACTCAAATCGCAGCCAGTATAAAATCTCTCTGAAGATGGCAGCCGCCCTGACTTCAAAGAGATAAAGAAAAAAAAAAGAAATATAAAAAAAAAGGAATACATAAAGATACCAAGCGACTGAAGCGGTCAGGAAACCCAGCTCCATCGATTGGCTAGCACTGAACATAGCTTGACTATTTCCGTTTGTCATTGACTGTAAGCTTATGCAATCAATTGTTATCGGCCATCAATACAATACAGATTTTGAACAAGGAAAATGAATAGTCAGGATAAACACAGAGAAGAAGGTGCAAATATAACAAAGTAATACTCTAGATATTGGAATGTAATACAATTATTGTGACAAGATATGGTGTCAACTTGGTTTAATGACTGCTTTTATTGCTGCGTGGTAACGTTTGAGGATGCTTGAAAAGGTTTTGCGTTGACTTGTTCTTACAAGCGCTAGCTCGGATCAGGTACACAACAGAATAGGTAAAAGTAAACACTCGAGAAAATGGCTTTGCAGTTATCATTAACAAAGGTGATTTGCTAAAAAGGAAGTTTTAATCATTGTCAGATCGAACGTTGTGTGAAATAAAGATGGCTTTAATGCTCAAGGTAGTCCAAACTCTCCAAACTATTCAATATCTAAAAGAGATATACTTTGTGTACAGCCAAGGGGAATGTCTGTATTACTTTCTTTTCTGAATTAAAGCATCAATTTTAGACTTTATTGTGTAAAGTGGCAAAGTCATACGTCACTAAACTAAAGTTAAAAGTTAAAGTTCCCCTTTAGAACTTGCGATCTATAGGGCAGATGGTGTTTATTTGGCCAACGGTTAACGAGAAGGGTGTCATGTGGCAAGCACAACGACCAAACGCCTTAGTCTTCACCGAGATTCGAACCCAGGACGCCATGTTCGGAAGCCAAGCGCCCAACCACTCAGTCAAACTAAACAAGGTTACTTATGCTGCATGATGAACTGTCTACATTTACAATAATTATAACTAATGTACAATACTATGATATAATTCGTGAATACATTATTTTGTCATATAGCCTTGTACTAAACATAATGAGATTAAGATATTTCAAAAAATTATAAAGGTACATGGACTGAGATAGACAGGTACATAGACTGAGTTACTTCTGCTTTCATAATATTTCATTGAATCGTAAAGTCTCAGTGTAATATATTGTTATGACCCTATTGGCGGCGCAAAAGGGTTAACTATAGGCTCAGCTGACACACACGTGAATCACCCAGGTCAGCGGGGCCATGGACAAGGGACAGTACTACGATTCACGATTACACGCAAATATGACCAATGTTATGGTCATGTGATCGAAAGCCTGCGTGTACGAGTGACACAGAGTGTAGGAAAGCGGCAGTTCAAGACCGGAGAGCGTGGAGACCGGGACTGTTAGTCGGCCATGAAGTCGGTCCTGGTTGAGTCCTCAGGTGTTGATGTACAAGTCCAGAATGAGAGACAGTAGAGTTTTGTACGGTAATGTACAGAGTGACATTTTAGTTGTTGATGTGTTTGATGCCAATTGTCTAGTATTGGCTGTTATCTACTCATTCACTCATTATTAAAGTACCAGATTATTGTGGAGCTTTTGTTGTCAAGTTCTTGATGTGTTGATGTGACGTGTTGTGTTTAGCAGTGTTTACAGAAAGCCTGAGTAGGAGAGAGAATCGTAACAATATTGACCTCAACACATGGCTCAAGATGTAAACTGTCACTTCTGTTCATGCTTCTTAATGTTTAAAACCCCTATTTACTGAAAGAGTGAAGGCATTAGACATAGCATTGACATGAGTAAATATAGTTTGTATAGGTCCGCGCTTACAAGAAGTGCAGCAAGGATAGTGTTCAACACGGTGCGGTGGCCTGTGGTGCGCAATAACATGTTTTTTACATTTCCTTCTTCCACCAATCATGCCCCTTCGCCAGGAGGGAGAGTGGAGTAGTTTATTACAAAATTTCGTAATTTACGTCAAGAAATCAGACGCATTGGGTTTGTGTCTGTGTGACTACATCGAACATCAAAGATTTGTCGCCTTTTTTTTTTACAAAGCTCATACGCTTATAATCATTGGGGGTCTGTCTGGGTGGAATCTTTGACACGTTATTTCTCACACTTTCACATTCTCGGATCAAGTTGAACCTTGGCATGATCAATTTCAAAAAATGAACGCATTAGCCAACCAATTGGTAAATCAATCAGTCGTAATTAATTAATATTGTTTTATATAGAAAATGTACTAAGCTTTATGTAGAGAATTAGGTGATTCGCTAAAACTTTTATAGTAACAATAGACTTTATATCTTCTACTTTTTATAAGTACCTTAACAGCACAGTGGCTAAAGACGTCGGCCTTCCATCATGGAGGCTCTAGAACTAAATTTCAAATACAGACTATACCTCCTTTTTAGAAAAATTGTTTTAAAAATGCCGCATGGAAACCTTCTCCCAGATACCCACTCCACCCCCACCCCCCTCCCAAACTGGTCCACAAAAAGAATAGGACCATGGCGCGATGAGCATGATGTCAGCACAACAATTAATTAAATATTTCCAAACGCACAATTTATTATTTTTTGTCTTGTTCTTTTAAAAATTAATTACATGATTGATTCAAAATTATTGATGCAATTTAACTCAACAAAAGCTTTGTTTTTGGAAAAAAAATGTATTTATATAATATAATATAATAATATATATATTATACGTCTGTTTTATTAACATAATGTATTTCATCTACATTATTATTTATTTTCCATAAATGTCAATAACTTAACTTAGATCTGATACTAAGATTTCGGAAATTTCCTATACCCTGTCTAGCGTTAACTACAAACGCTTTTCTATTATAGTCAGACGATGTAGGCCTATAGTTCTTGTTTGCTCCTGAAACTTAGACACTCTAAAGCCAAAGGAACAGTGAAATGTTGATACCACGAGTACCCAAAGATGAGAATAGAATATTGCCTATTGCTGGGCTGAAATGGTAAGAATGAACGAGTATGGAGTGAGGGCAGAAAAACGAGAGAGGGTAAAAAGAAGACAGAGGAGAAGAAAGAGAGCAACAGAAAGAGAAGAACTAACAACTTAGTAGAGTTTAAGTTACTGATTAACATTCATGACTAGACTGACACATGTAATGCGTAGGACGTAATTATCTTCTCTTTTGAAGTCACGTCTGTAATCTATAAGATAAGAGAAAGAAAGGGAAAGAGAAAATTAGAAAGAGAGATAGAGAGAAAAAACAAGATTTAAAACAGGTCTCTTAATGCAATCGTTACAGCATTATGTTAGTTTTCCCTAATTATCATTACTTAACTAGATGTGATAATAATATTGAAGTGGATATTTGTATTCCATATAGTTCAGATATGTGACTGTACAAACTAACCAAATATCACCAGTAATAGTCATCCAAATGAACAGAGGAAATGATGAATGACAAAGAACCGAAGAAAAAAAAGAGCCCCGCAGGCATCGAGAAGTGAACTTTCCACAATGTTTTCACGTAGCCTTGAAAACCTGATACACTTTTTTTGTTCTTAGCACATGCCATCAAGCAACAAGAATTACAGCCTCGACAGCAACAACAGCACACACACACACAAATGTTTATAATTTGTTTATGCCAGTGATTAATGGAGGTGATATAGAGCGTGTTGAACATAATGAATTGTAGGGAGAGGTCATTTCATTGGGATTTCTGCATACGTTAATAATCATTACTGTAGGTGCCTTATATATCAAGAGAGTGTATATATAAAAATATGCGCTGAATATCACTCATTTATGTACCTATAAACCTATCAAGAGATCTCTTAAACTATCAAGCGTATTCGAATGAAATGTCGTAAAAGGTTCCTTTTACTCAGTAAGACACAGTATTGACAGATTCGCAACTCGCAATTTGCGAGTCTATTTTATTTTTTTTGAGAGAGCAAGGATGATAATGTGCGTGTGTAGATAGCTCTTCTGTACTCTGCAGCCCTGTCCTTTCTCTACATTCAAAAGGGGTCAAATTAACAATTACAATTAATAAAACCAAATTGATATTTCCTTTTTTTAACGATACAATACCTAAATAAACGAAGAGTCCGGTACGGGAAGAAGGTTTTCAATTTGGGACCGAAACTGATGGTCTAATCAATTCTAATGTGTTTGCGGTGGCTAATATCGTGCAAATGCTTTACCTTATATTAAAGTATACAAAGAAAAAGGTACAACTAATCAAAGGTTCTATATATGAAATTCATTTGTAGGATGCTAACACAAAAAAAAAAGATGTTAATATAACCAAAATGGGTCACATAGTGTGAAAGCGGTAGTGTGTGTGTGTGTAGGGAGATCCTTATCATGTGGCCCGTATATTGTTGGAAGTTAAAAAAAAAATGAGGGGTGTTCCGGCCATAATAAACAATAACAAGTCTTCTACAACATATACATAAATACCGAAACAATACGATGTTAATGTGTCTATTTATAGTCTGTGAAAACGTTTTGGATTCATCAATACTAGCTAGAAAAATACATCCAGGTTAGGTATTATATAATTCCTATGTGGTAGGAGGTAAAGGGGTCATCCTAATAGCTAGATCCAATAGCTCTCTTTTATTTATTTTTTAAACCTATGAGTTGCTGCCGCTGACTGATGCCGGCGTTATCTTTCATGTATTGATTAACTGTACCCATGACCGAGCTCGGCCTGTACTTCCAGAGAATCTATCAACTCCTATCGTCCAGCAAACATTTGTTAGGGCAAGTTCTAATGGAGGCGTCAAGACTGGGAGGCGGGCCTGATAACGCGGGTGCCGAGAAATCCAGGATGGCAAAAGGAATCGAGCTCGTCAAAAGGAATGCTGCTACGGAGTTCGATAGGACCGCCATTGAAGTCAGCCGTGTTGCCATAGTGATACAGACGGCGTTGTCTTTCAAAATGGCGGTTTTACTGGAAATGAAAAACTGTTGGTTCTCTTTACATTATATGTAAAGACTTTATGAGGCATTGAAATCACTAAATCTGAATCAAAGTCTAGATTATACGGCTCTCAAGGGGCAGGCATAATTCGTAGTATTTTCTTGAACTGAATGAGATAGTTTAATTTTTAAATTTGAAATGTCGTTTTGCACAATTGTTTCTCAACTTGTTAATGAACTCGTCCCCCAATGAAAAGGCAAGTACATCTTAATGCAGACTTTCTACTCACATAAAGCTCTTGGTAATCATGTTTTACAAGCGTTGAATGTCACTTTAAAATCTCTTTACTTACCGATTCTCCAGGCTAATGCTTGTCAGCCTCACGTGGCGCCCGGGTGAAAACGAGCATTAACTCTTTCTCTCCTAACTGACGATACCAGCGTTTATTCCACCAGAATGTTGTAAATAATTACGGAGAGAAAGAGTTAAATAAATGATTAGGCCAATAGGGAAGCAAAACTAAACCCCGTTTGGTGGGAATATGAATTTCGATCATCACACTGGCGTGGATGTAAGAGAGAGACCCCAAACAGCATTGTCACGATCCACACACAGGGGTCTTTTTATGTCGGACATTCGCACGGACACTGTGATACAAAGTAAGAAAATGGAGATTCCCTGGTGAGCTCGGCCATTGGCCTCATTTCTAGCCCGAATGTCTTGGGAAATGAGCTATAAACATTTGCATCTACTTGGATCTTTCCCAAATAGAAGCTTTTTTTTTTCTTTCAACAGGGAGATGGCTTCAAGGGTTCTAAAAGTCTTTGACTCAGCTCTTAAGATAATTACAGAGAAGAGAAGCGTGTCTCTGACTATTTTTTTTTTTTAGTTTTTTTTTTCAATGTTTTTTTTTCTATTTGTAAGCTATTGTTCAGTGTTTTATGAATTATTACTTATTTAGTTTTGAGATATCTGTCCTGTAGTATCTCTAAGTTTGTGATAAAATCAATGACGAGGCATCAAAAGTATTGCACAGGAAATAATATCGTTTACTAGTGGCGCCACCTGGTGATTAATATTTATTGTGTTTGTTTTTTAGAAGTCAACAGAGCGAATAGCTTCAAATATTTGTCAACACACACTCGAGCCAAAAAAAGTTTAATAGGGTGGGGAATAAAGAGAGGGGGGGGGGAGATCTTTGCTATAGAAGAAAAATGTGATAAGAATACATTGAAACAAGGAAATGGAGTGGTGGATGAATTCTATCATCTTCAAAAACACAAATACACATTCACACACAACCACGCTCAATTTACACACACACACACACACACACATATATATAACTCACATTTACCCACTCTCACCTATGCACACGCACACCTAGATTGGTTGTTAAATAGACGAAGTATTTACAGCGACAACTGTTGACAAATACCTCCATTGTAGGTCAGGGGACAAAATGAAGGAGAAGAATAAACAACAAAAAGAGTGAGAGCGGTCTCCCCTTGGACTTTGGAGCGGGATGTTACTCAAACATGGTACAGGCCAGCAAGCATTGGGGCAAACAGCGTCAACAAACACAGTCCGGAGGAGCCGGAAAATATGTCCCTTTGTTTCTCTGTGTGAAGTTTCTGACTAAATACAAGACCGCTGTCCCCCCTCCTCTTTCCCGAACACCATTTTTTAAAATCTTCTTTCACCACACACGTGGGAAGACCAATAACCTATTTTTTTTTGTTTTTTTGTTTCTGGTCTATCTCTTGAGCCTAGCCTACCTCATCCATTAACACTTCCCCCCCCCCCCACACGAGCATCTTTAATTATGCATACCACTCACGCACATTCACACTAATATACACCCTCTAACATTCAATCTTACACGTGAAGGCAATCCCACACATTCATAACCACACATCAACATAGACACTGTACTTGTAGTTTCTTTCTCGTGTCCACATCAAGTCTTCAGTCCACTTCCTTCTTCTAATTCGACATGCTCCCCCCCCCCCCCCACACACACCTTTTCCCCTGCGTGGTCCACCTTTGGAACACCTCGCCAACAATGTATCCCTCCTGTTGGCACTCCCGCGCTTCTTCACAGAGGCATAGATCAGGTGGGACAAGAGAGACAGTAGATGCTCTGCCAGACAAACAAGGTGGACAACTCAGGGAGAAACACACACACACACACACCATCTGTTTTTCAGTCTACATTCTACATCTCTCCCCATCCCAAGATCATCCCTAGGAAGAGAGAAGGGGGGGAGGTCAACAAAAATGTTAGTTTTTCCCTCCGTTCGATCTTGGCAGAGCTTCGACAACTTCCCAAGATGGCGGCCCGGAAGAGAACCAGTTGGCTTATCCCCCCTCCCACCTTATTTTTTTCCCTTCTTCCGGTCCCCCCATCCTGAGTTTGGGATCTTGGCGGTAAGGCCGACCCCCCCCCCCTTCTCATCCATTCATACTTCAAAAAACACAAGTATTTATCCTTGTGCAAACTGTTAAAGACAGAGCCGGGTCGCATCACAAACAAGTCAAGAAAGAAATAACAATAGTAAAAAGAAAAAAAAGATAAAGCAGCTGTGTACATTTGTACATTGGAAAAAAAAAGAGGGGGGAGGGGGTGGACTGGGAAAAAATAGAGGGAAAAGAGCAATCATCGCAAGAGATGAAAAAGCAAAAATCATACCCCCTCCCCCCCCCCCTTTTTTTTTTCCAAAAGAAAAAATCCATTGTCTTTATGTCTTTACACGTATCCTCATAATCTGCACATACGGGACAAGGGGCGCCGCTCATTGTCAGCAATATTTTCAAATTCAAAAAAAAAAAGGATAACCTTAAAAAAAAAAAAAAAAAACAGAAGCATCTATTGTTACTGATCAAAGGAGTATTAGGTTGCATAAGAGAAGCCAATGCACAGACGACTCACAATACAAAGGGGCGTGGCTAATATCACTGCTGAAAACTCAATCCGCTAATGAAGATCTCGTTAACAGACTATAATGCTCAATAGACCCAGAGGCCCAACTTGTAGGACAAACTAATGGGCTACAGACTGGGTTAAAAGCAGAAGCAGAGAGCAAAATAGGGGAAAAAAAGGAAGGGGGGTGTCCTTTTGAATTATCATAGCAGGTCAGTGAACAATCTCAATTAATTTTCGGCGTTACAATACTAACAGTGAATTATTATAGTAACTGTTCTGACATGTTTTTAAGGGTTGGTCATGGCCGCGTCGATCTATTGACATCAACGAGATCGTATTGTTGCCATGATATCCTGCTTATAATTGGACTGGCTCGCTTAGCACAATGGACCAGCACAAAAAACAAAGCGTGGTTTTAATAAAATGACGAAAACAGACCTCGCAATAGACATGAACGTCATGGTGGATAGATTTAAATTGAGTGAACACATGAAGAAAGAGAAATGATTTTACTTGAGACTATCTCATGGAGTGGGTTGGTTGTAATGTATGACAATTAAAAACAAAATGCACTGAGCTTACTTGTAATGTTAAAAACTAGTTGCACTCCCTGTCTGAGAACATCATGGCAATTATTAATTCTTTTACATTGACAAAATGGTGGCTGGTTGACACAACATTTGTAAACGGAGAAGCTATATTATTTATTCAAATAGATCTCTACTTATTTTCGATCTATTATTTGTAATTCCTTTCTTCGGATTCTTCTTTTTATTTTTTATCAAAGTCCCGCTTTCTGGCGATTTTAAGGAATTATTTTCTAAGTTACTTCCCCTATCCCACAGTTCTAAGTGAAACCTTATACTTTTAATTGTCAACAATTCAAAAGTAAAACGCTATCTGTGCTATATTTCCGTCCTTTAGTACAGTGCCAGATCTAAGTATTCCACAATTTTCTAAATTGTTCAGTGTCTTATTATTTTCTCTTTCCGAGGAGCGTTCATAATTTTCATTACCAACAACTTTCAGTGTAAATTATGAAGTATTTCCAGGTAACAAGTGGTTGAACAGAATGTTAAATGTATGAAGTATAGGTTCTAATATACACTAGATGACAATGTTGAGAGACATCATTAAATTGTATATTTGAAAACCCAATGTAACTAAAGAAATAGAATTTAGACGGTAAGTGAATAGTATGGTAAGTGACTAGTATGTTACGCTTTTAAAAAGAGCCTACCAGATTTTGGGTCTAAATAAAAAAGACTACATTAGATAATGCTTAGTTATTAATTCTTTAAATAAAACTTCCACTACATATTGTTGCATCATCCACACTGACAGTGCTCAACACATGACTTTACATCCATGAAACTATTTCTGTTTAACATTATAAGCTTTAAACATTTTTATATCAGTGGACTTAACTATAGAGTTACACTTCTGACCCCTTCCACCAAAGAACCTGATTACTTGGGTCCAAATGTTTCTGTTTACCATGTAAACGTCATAAATGAATGATCCTTACCCGTATTTCCTTTTGGAATCTTTTCATGTGGATGTCATAAATGAATGATCCTTACCCGTATTTCCTTTTGGAATCTTTTCATGTGGATGTCATAAAGGAATGATCCTTACCCTTATTTCCTTTTGGATTCTTTTTATGTGGACGTCATAAAGGAATGATCCTTACCCTTATTTCCTTTTGGATTCTTTTTATGTGGACGTCATAAAGGAATGATCCTTACAATTATTTCCTTTTGGAATCTTTTCATATGGATGTCACAAATGAATGATCCCTTACCCTTATTTCCTTCTTGAATCTCTCCACGTTCTTGATGTTGACCAGGTCATCCAGACCGTACAGCAGCACCATGGCGTGGAAGACATTGTCCAGTAGTTTGCCCATGTGAGCGTCATCAGAGGCTCCGTCACGGCCCATCACCGCAATAAGGACCAGACTGAAACAAAACAAAGTAGGATATGGGATAAGGTCTGCTTGGAAACCTTTGGAAGTATGGAGTAATTAAGAGAATTGATTAATTAAGAGATTGAATACACGATGGGTTGCTGTCTGATGGGATTTTCAAAAGAAACAATGACATAACTAACAGTGCATAATCAAAGATCTTCCCAATTGTCTATTTATTTATCTTATTTTGAAAATCTTAAGCTTCAGAAGACTACCTTGAGAGAATAGTGAAAAGTAAAGTGACTGTGACTAAGACGTTGGTATTTTCAACCATGATAGGTGGTATCCAAGACTTTCTGTCGTTAGAGCAGGAAATGGGTTGCCTGAATCAGCCAGGAAAACCTAAGCCTCAGCAGAAATTTTAAGTGACTGATTAACATGCATGTCTTGATTGACACAAGAAATGTGCAGGAAGTAATTATCTTCTTTTTAGAAGTAAGTAATAAGATAAGATAAGATCTGCATCCCCACAAATATCATAGGAGTTCATTGCACCTGAACCTCTTCGGTTTCATTTTACACTGTGATCGGAAGTTTCCGGGTTTGGAAAAGGGGGGGGGGGGAGAAAAGCGTCTAGCCCTCTAGGGACATTTGTTTGGGCAACTGTTGGACTTGTGTAGTTCCTTCAACAGCTCATGCAACTAGTCTTTGTCCAGCCATTTGTACAGCATTTGTTTTTGCGGATCACACAAGCAAGGTCGACAGAGGGACCTTGACCTATGGGTAAGGGGCGACCATAATTTTTTTTTAGATAACAGGATGCGTCCCTAGGAGAAAACTAATGCTGCAGCAGAGTGAGTAGTATTTTATCTAGTTAGTGGAGCCATATATCTACTCCTCCAATACTCTGTCTCTATCCTCCTATGTTGTACATTGTGCATCCATTGTTTTCCTACTAGTATTGACAATTAAACACAGCCAAGAATTAAATTAAACAAAGACAAAGAAGATATTCTAGAGTTTAAAAGTAAAGTTCCTCTTTCAAATCTTTAGATCTATAGGGCAGATGTCGAAAGGATCATCCGTTACTGTGGCCCACGAGGATGTCATGTGACCAGCACAACAACAACCCCCCCTCCCATTTACTTATCCCCTACTAGCGTCAGATACCCATTTGAGTTTGGTGACTCAAGGGCGCCCTTAAAAATCCCAGTCTTCACCGAGATTCGAACCAGAGACCACTCGTTTTCAGCGCTTTACCACTCAGCCACAGGAAGGAATGGTGCAGATACCGATAGGAACGGTCATCGGGCAAAGCAAAAATGCAGATAACCAAACATATTGTTAGATACATTTAATTGATAAGACAAGAAATATAAAGATAGTTCAATAAAAATAAACCTTATTATTTTTCGCCTTTCTATACAAAAAACACTGAATAGAATCTCTTCAACGAAGCATTTATTAATTATTTCAACAAATTAAGCAACCTTTTCTGATAATTTCTTTAACCTCCTATGACCTTCTCAACCCCCACCCGTGGGCTCATACACATAATTTCAAAGATAACAACTGACATATATCATCTTCGCCTTTCCCAATGTCATTTTGACATTACCCTCATTTCTGCCAGACCCTCTCCATTCCTGCCTTTAGAGGGAACAAAAAATTGTAGCCTTTACCTGTTATGAAACTCTCTCCAGACAATCCTGGCATCGTCCGTGGTGGTCGACTGCAAAGTTGCGTCGTGATTGGCTGAGAACATGTGGACGGCATTCAAGGAGCCAATCACAGGGAAGGGAAGCTGAGCTCGTTGAATAAACAAGAGAAGAGAATCAGTTAGAACAACGACCAAAAATATTTAAACAAACGGTGAGAAGGGAATACACACACACACATGAGAAGGGAATACACACACACACATGAGAAGGGAATACACACACACACATGAGAAGGGAACACACACACTGTTACAGACACGGGGACATAATAATAATAATATTTGGTTAAGGTTTTGGAATGGGAGAAAGAGAAAATGATGATAAAAATACAGAGAAAATAAGAAAATATACCATGGAAAAAAGAGAAAAAGATATTGGAGAGAGAGAGTGAGAGAGAGATCCAATTTGTAGAACATTACCATTCTCAAGATTTATTATATATTGATGAGAATTCATGAAAAGGGAAAAATGTATAATTTTGTCCTATATGAATTCTGGCAGTTTGTCCGTATAGAAGAAGTAGTGAACAGATGTCTTTTACGTTTCGGACGTTTCTTCAGAAGATTATTGCACCCTAACCCAAGCCTCCTGCAGATGGGCGTGAGATGGCGGTAGGCTGGGGTTCGAACCAAGAGCCATCGAGATGACAATCCAGAGCGCATACTGAAAGCGTCTTAAGACGGTAAGATGATGTGTTGGAGTTTGATATCATTTCCGTTTTTTTTTTAACTCTTTCTCTCCGTAATTATAATCCTCGTTTCAATAGCATTATTCATTTTGATCATTTGTATTTCACTGCTACTCTGTTAGGGTTAAACTTAAATAACTCGTTTGTTTGTTATCATAAAATGTTAGATTTTGGTATTAAATTGTAGGAGAAAGTATGCTCTTTTTACACAACACTAATTGAAGTTTATAAATACAAAAATCAATTTATTTTTAATGGGAGGGTGGGGTCAAATCAACGCTGGCATCGTCGATAAGGAGTTAGATACTACGTTCAGCTCAGGTTTGCTACAGCAAAAAGCACTAGGCGATAGTGAGCAGCGCCTTGAAAGAAACTTTCTGCACCACTGAACAAAACACCATCCCCAACAAATGCTTGTGACCTGCCGATTTGCGTTGCCTATAAACTACAAGAAGACAAGACGTGCAAGTTAAATGCTGACTTAATGCAGTTTGCAGATTTTGTTAAGGAGCGTACACAGGTCAGCACTGATAAGGAACCAACAAGTTGAACTCTGAAGAAAGTTGCGCCCAACGGAAGCACACAGCGTGACGCAATCTTACAACTGACACCAAGAAACCAGCTGCGAAACACCAGGAGCCGCTGGAAAGAGGAAGACAGATGAGAGCATTGTTCCCTGGTGAAGTATACCCCCTGACTTATAAGTGACGTAGGTCTGCTGCTAGATCTAGAACCTTTTCTTTAACACACACACGCACAAACGTACATAGACCTACACATCCACATACCGTTAAATGTGTTTAATGAGCTTAAATAGTTCTTAGAAACATTACTTCGTGTTTCTTATAGTTACTTTTAAACAAGCAAAATATTTAAAATAGCCTTATTGAGAAAAAAAACTATCTAAAGGGGAAGAACTCCGTGCTTAATATTATATCTACCAATAATGTACAAGTTATTTTCCTTATTCGTTATCAACCAAAATAATTAATGACCAATAATTAATTGACTAAGTATTTTTTTCCTTATTGATTCATGTTTTGTGAAATGGAAGAAATGACGTGTTCAAGACTCCACCCAGACAGATAGACAGATAGACAGACAGATAGACAGACAGATAGACAGACAGATAGACAGACAGATAGACAGATAGACAGACAGATAGACAGACAGATAGACAGACAGATAGACAGACAGATAGACAGACAGATAGACAGACAGATAGACAGACAGATAGACAGACAGATAGACAGACAGATAGACAGACAGATAGACAGACAGATAGACAGACAGATAGACAGACAGATAGACAGACAGATAGACAGACAGATAGACAGACAGATAGACAGACAGATAGACAGACAGATAGACAGACAGATAGACAGACAGATAGACAGACAGATAGACAGACAGATAGACAGACAGATAGACAGACAGATAGACAGACAGATAGACAGACAGACAGATAGACAGACAGACAGATAGATAGACAGACAGATAGATAGACAGACATGGGGAGTGAGTTAATAAAAGCTTGGCAAAAATACGTCATAAGGATCAACCTTTTGGAGGGTCAAACTTAACCAAACGTCCTTTTGTAATTAATGTTAGTCCAGCAGAATATACTAATCGTGTACTTTGTCCTCATCTAAGTCGAAGACAATATTTTACGTATGTACAAAACGATATTATTTTTTTGGTTTTGTTCCTATAATTTCTTAATAAACTCGTTACTGTTAATGCATTAATTACTGACAGAAAAAAAAAATATTCCCAAATTCTTTAATGCTAAACAAGTCAATTTAAAATCCATATTTTTTCAAGGGTGAAGGTCACTTTGCCCTGTCCTCCTCAATTTCAATCTAACATTAATTAAGACATTATAGGCCTTTAATTGACCCGCTGACCTGGGGATGGATAATGAGCCTTAATTGTGAAGACCAATGTTACCCCTATTGGATAATCTTTCACCCCCTGGACCCCTCACACCACACGCACGCACACACTTGTTGCTCTAGAACCTCCCAACTCCCGGCCTGATAGGTCCACCTCCGAAATTCAAGAACAATAAAAAAAAAAAAATTCTTAGACCACGTTATTGTCTTATCCCATACATTACATGGGAATGTTACGCAAGCGGCCACTGCGTAATTAATTTCTTAATTGATGAGAAAAAAGAACGATTCTATTAACTTCTTTCCTAAAGAAACGTCCTCTTTAATTAACATTAAAATCCGCCAAAGGCACAACGAAAAAAGAAAAAAAAAGCCAAAATGAGATATAAATGTGTACAAAAATGTCAAGCTTTTAAAACCCTTTTTGTTTTCATTAAACAAACGGAAAACTCCAACATTCAAATATCACTTTTTTTTTTTTTTGGTGTTTTGAAAAGTGCGTGTGTGTTTGGGTAGGTATTGTTGTTGCGTTTAAAAAAAAAAAAAGAAAGGAAACTTCCATTTTGTTCGCGCGAGACAATTTCTTGAAGGCCAAGAACACACACTGTGATGCTGCACGTGGTCATTCACCTCTAGCCCACTGAAACACGCCCGCATCATTCACATCTGAGGTTTGTCCTCGGGTCTGACTTGTGGGGACCGATTACGACGACATCCGGGCTTTTATGTCTGCAACCACATGTCACCAATGAAATAGCTGCAAACTATCTTTCAAAGACTTGTAACCCGGTAGCGGAAGTGGATGAATACACAGGTATGGTTGACGACACAGAACGGAAGCAGTCACGGCAGAAGTGCAAACTTGCCTGACTTCTACCAGACTTGATAAATATTATATCTACTTCCATTGGACAGCGCATTTTTGCGTCACGTATTAGATTTATTAGTCGTTAAAGCATTTAATATTTAGTATAAAAAAAATGACACCAGGCAATGGAAATCATATAGTTGGGGATCTGAGGATGAAGTAGAAATGAGTTTCTTTCCAAGACCTTGTCAGAAATATTCTGAATCATATTTTAGAAGTAGAACTGTATGTCATTAATATTTCACTGGGTGACACTATAAAAAGTGCTACAAATAATAGAAGTATATGTATTCGAAAATTCAAATCAATCTTTGGGACTATAAGATTTAGCTTCGTCCTATTTTTTGCTAACGTGTATTGTGTGACCAGAAACAGAAGTTAGAATTCGGTGAAATCAGAATCCCTGTTTATCTACAGACAAAACCAGCGTTTTATTTCTACAGAAATGAAACATCGTATTTTAAATCGTTGTATGCAGACTGTTAGTCGATTTTTCTTTTTAATTAGCGATAGATTACTAAGTTTATAAATTCACATAAAAGTAGAAGGCGATGCAAGGAAGAGTCAGAATTCTCCGAATTTTTCAGTACTTTGAGTCACGTCCTTACTGGGGAGCCTTTGGAGATACAGAACTCAAGTCCTTGAGTCATTAGACTGAGCAACAATAGAAAAGGAAAAAAAAAAGAGGAAGCTAGTGTTAAAATTTCAAGCCAAAAAAGTTGTTTATATCTTTGTATAAATGCCTCTGCGTTGTAGAAAGCAGTGTCTCTAAGACACAGTTGACTTTTGGGTTTGAAGACTTCTGAACTAAATTTGACCTCCCTGGTTGACATTTTGTTATTATTTGTTTGTACATTGAAAACATTGTCCTCTCTAGTGACCACTTACCTGCCTGTTTTCTTGGTTTTATTCGAGGCCTAATTTCTGACAACAGTGGACCGAGGACTAATCATACGATCCATTCAATGAATAAAATGACCCCTGGTGAGTCGATCAATGAAAAAAAAAAGGACGATCCGATTATGCTTTGAACACATCAATTGAGATTTAAAAAGAAAAAAAAATCCTTTAGATCTACTATGATACCCGCCACTGGTCAGCTGAGGTGAAGAGTGGTCAAAGAAGGACAAAAGGTAAAAAAAAACAACACTATCATCATCTACATGGACTGTGGTCAGGTAGGGGACCAACGCCCTCGGTAGCATCTGCCCGTTCAGTTGTCAATAGGAAGAGATGAGACTGCTCTGAAGAACAATGAAAGGACCCGTCAACGGCCGCCTCCCGTGGGCCAATGTGAAGACATGGTGTAAGCTCAGCTAAGTTTCTCTAACGCATTGTTCCTTAGTCTAGCTTTAGCCAAGTGACCGCGGCAGACATAGCGCACAAGGGGACTAACAAAGGGTTTGGAAATAGATAAAAAAAAAGGGAAAAAAGACCCCACTCAAAAAAAAAAGGATAATAAAGGATGAAGATGATGAGAAGGGTCATAGTAGGTCAATGTGTCCAGCTTCAATGCGAACTGGCCACGTCAATCTTGATCTAGATCCAGGTGTTCTAAATGACCTTGATGTTTTGTTATGGAACTTTCACAAAACATATCTGTAGGCCTAGCTTCACCTGAAACCAAATGTATCTGTAGTCCGAAGTATACATGCTTATAGCTTATGACATCGAGATGTAAATATATCCTTAGTAAGGACTGTTTTGAGGCGCGGTGGCTGAGTGGTAAGGCGCTTGGCTTCCGAACTGAGGGTCCCGGGTTCAAATCCTAGTGAAGACTGGGATTTTTAATTTCAGACCTTGTGGTCTATAGGGCAGATGATGTACATCTGTTGTTTTTTTTTGGCCTACGGTTAACGAGGGTGTCATGTAGCAAGCACAACTACCAACCGCCTTTACTTTTCCCCAACCAATGTCAGGTACCCATTAGAGCTGGGTGGACTCAGAGGCGCCCAAAGATTCCAAAGTTAAAATTCCCAGTCTTCACCAGGATTCGAGCCCGGGACCCCGGTTCGGAAGCCAAGCACGTTACCGCTCAGCAATCGCGCCTCTCCTGGCATAACTGAAGTCTTATAATCGATGTAATTATTTTGAAAAGGCTCAATCTCTTAATCGATTGCCAAAAAAAAAAAAAAAAAAAAACATTTACGCATTTACAAAAAATTGTTAACGAAAATGAAGTTTACAACATTAGTATTCGTTTTAATTTAGGTCTAACTTATAATGCATACTAATAAGCTTTTTCTTTTTAAAAACTGCTTGCATAACTGATTATAAAAATTTGATTTTTCCTTTCAGAAAAAGAAAAGTAGCCGTTGCATCAGAACTTTGAATGGTCTAAAATATTGTGATGTCGGATTTTCAATATCTTTTGTGGTTTACGAGATCTAAACGGGACGGACGGACAGACTTTTCGCACAAAACTAATAGCGTCTTTTGTCCTTTAGGGGGCCGCTAAAAAGCGTTCAGGCAATAATATTAAAAAATAATATTAAATATTATTCCTGTCCTGATGACTGCTTTAGGTAAATTAAAAATGGTTAACATTTGTACTGATTGGTTAGAAAAGGTTGGGAATACAAAAGACATTGTATAAGCCCTGATTAAGAAAAAACTTATATTTTAAATAAAAATAGAATATGCTAAATTAGGCATTACTATGTTAAAGTAGCGGCATCTGAGATGTTCGGTATCGTTCTCTCACGGTGAAACAGCATACACTGGTCAGCAGATGTCCTTGTCTATGTCAAGTGTAGTATTACACTACCAGTGGACAGATAAACAGCAGGGGCGAGGTCTATACAATTCTAAAGGGGCATTATCGTTATTCCGACATCCTGTCGACCTCAAACTTTTTTTTATTCTGTCTATTTTCTATTTTTTAACACGTATATCCCCCCCCCCCCCCCCCCCATTCTTTGTACTTGATGGGTTTTGTTGTTCTTATCTATTGTATTTTTGGGGGGAGGACACAATACAAAAAAAAAAAAGGGAGAAAATTTTATGGGTTTCACGGGGAGTTAGCTCCTCTTCCTTTTTTTTTCATTCACGTCATCCTTTCGTGTTTTTTTTTTCATTCTTGTCTCCCTTTTAAAATGTTCCCACACTTCTTTCTTTTCTAACCAACTCGTTCATTCATGGTTGTGTGCCCTCCTTTCTGTACCCTACACACACACGCACACCATCACGCAGACAAGAGTGCAGGATCTTCCGTGCGATCATTGACGCGACGTTGTCCGCCGTATATACATCTCCAAGGGGCGGGGAAAAGGGGTCAGTGGACACACACACACACGCAAAGACACACACAAGGCAATGAATATGTGGGCGGAAAAAAACAACTTGAAGTCACTGTCCGAAGGGTCACTGAGAAAATGGCTCTAACGACCAAAGACAACCCGAGAAAATATTTTTTTTAAATACTTTTTTTTAAAACAAAGTTTATATTGATTGCAATTGCATCCATTATTTTGAATTAATGAAGTCAATTATTTTAAATAGATCCAAACTAACACTATGATAGATTTGAGCGATTGGAAATGATTTTGTATGTCATGTTTTTGTTTAACGCAACTTTCATGCTTATAGCCGTGCTCAGTGGCACCATGGTGTCATTACCCATTAGTGGACCAGTGGGAGAAAGTTTGCTGCTTTTTCAGACGCAATTTTGCTCGAGTCTCTATTCGAACTCTACTTAAGTATATAAAAATGGAGGTTTTATAGTTTAAAATTGTTAACTAGAAACCTAATTCCGTGTATGTAGTCAATCTCCCCATAGCATAGTACACATTTTATATGAAAGCAATTTATAACAACTAATTTATGGGCTCACTGGTCATTTTATTTTGTATAGAATTTTTATTCGTGTGTTTTCATCGACAATGAATAATTCTTCAAGGTTTCAACTTGATCCAAGAATGAGATGTGGGGGAAAAAACGAGTATATTACCAGAAAGACAGACTGTGGCAGAGTGGCTTAATAAAGCTTTATTTAAAAAACAAGCAATAGAAAAAAAGATTTGTTCTTAAAAAAAACAAAACAAAGCTTATCTAAGGGGCATAACCATTAATTACTGCCATTTATCTGAAAATGGCAGGGTTTAGCCTCCTAATACTAATTGATTTACTGATTGGTTAATTTTCTAATTGATTTCGTGTATTGTCATCGCCCATGAAAAATTATGAAATATTTCAACTTGATCCCAGAATTGGAAGTGTGAGAAGAAATGTGTCAAAAACTAATAAGGGGATTAAATCCATATATACATCCACAACTTTCGCTAAGTAACATTTATTCCCCTCATTTCCATATGAAACAAAATTATTAATCAACAATAATTGATGTACTAACTGGTTCATGTCTTGTCAGGTACAATAAATAATTGTGCAGAGTTTCAACTTGATCCGAGAATGGGAAATTAAAGGAAAAAAAACATATTCAAACTTTTTACCAGACAAACAGACAGACATAAACACGACAGAGTTGTTATAAGCTTTGTGAAGAAAAAAAAAAGGGTTCTTCTGAAATTACTTCGATTTCAATAACATGACAATTCTTCTAATTCCGAATGCTTCAATGTGCCTAAAATTGACAAAACTATTAACTAGGGGAAGAAATAATAGAAAAAAGAAAGACAGAAAAAGAAAGAGAGAGAGAAAAAAAAGAGAGAGAGAGAGAGAGGGTGAGACGATTGAACAATGTCTGTGATTGAAAACATTGACATTTTGGAAAGTAGTTTCAGAGACAGAGGGTTTAATAAATACCTGGCCCGAAACTTGGACCAAATCAAACGTAAGCAAATACAAATACAAAGGTCCTGGGAAACAAAGGTCTATTTTGATGTGTTTGAGGTCTCGCTGTTGTGAGGATCAGACTCATGTCCCCTGTTATTTGGACAAACTACACAACATATAACCGGACATAAGCTGGCCGACGCGAGGTTCGTTTTTTTTTCTCTACTATGAGAAGGACATACCAGGTAAATGGTTAAGTCTGTTGACAAAAAAAAAGGGGGAATAAAAAAGGTGGGGGACATTGTGCATGAGTCTGTAAGAGCTGTGTGCATGTATCTCTGTTTATGTCTGTGAGAGTATTTAGACAGACCAAATAGCTGACGGTAAGATGCTGGCCATACTGGATGACCAGTACAGACTGTAAGCTCGTACCGCATATGTGATCTTTTGGTTGGGGATTTCTGTTTCTTCTTTCCTGTTGTTTGGATAGACTGGCCAGCCAGGAGACAGCGCTAACAGGGCGGGCTGGCCGCCGCTACGTAATGTCAAGACAAAATAAATGTGCCATGTATGCCATTGTCACCAGTGGTCACTCAGTGAGACTGGCCAAGGACAAGTTCATCTATTGGAAATTAGAATAAAGAAAGACAGTGGTTGACCAGGTCGAATGTGTTTTAAGAAAAGTAAATTCATGGCACACATGAAGTGTAACAGGCTTTCGAAGGGGAGATATAAAAATAGTAGAGAAGAAAGTTGTTTTATTTTATACAAGATTATATCAACTCACTCTTTCTGCCTGGTAAAAAAGGTTTCAACATGTTTTACTCCAATTTCCCATGCTAACATCAAGTTGAAACTTTGCACAATTATTCATTGACAAGACAGGAAGCAATAAAATAAAAATAACTAATTAGCTCATTAATTATTGGTAATAGTTTTCTTTGTTTGATATCGAAATATAAGGAGTAAATACTACTTAATGAGAGATGTGAATGTATCTATGGATTTAATCCCCTTATTATGTTATGTCAACTTTATTTCCCCACGTTCCATTCTCGGATCAAGTTAAAATTGTACACAGCTATTCATAGCTGATGACAATACACGAATCAATCCAAAAATTAACAAATTAGCTAATCAATTAGTACTAATTAACTAATTTTGTTTTATATAGCATAAAGGGGGCTAAATTCAACCATATTTAGATATTTACAGCAATTAGCTGTTGTTTCTTTTAAATAAGCTTTATTTATTTTATTTTTTTTAAGAATTCTAGTTTCTTTTGCTTGTAAGTTAAATAAATCATTCCTTATAAAACATAACATTCTGAACTGTAACCACCACGAAGACGTCAACTAGAAAGTTGTACATAAAATCGAAATCTATTGTCTATTTTCTTTAGTAGGACAGATACAAGTGTCAGAGTGAACAAAAAGTGGCAAATGTTCTTCAGTAACAATTGTGAGGCCCGTGCATGAAGCAGAACTCCAAATCAGGCAAAGAAGAGTCCCCATTAGAACATACAAGAAACTGCACAATCCAACTGATTACAGAAAGTGACACCCACACAGGCAAAAAACAAAGTGACAACCCCAAACACATAAGCAAGAAGTGTCACACCACGAAACATCCAAAATATAAAGTGACAGCGAATGCATACAAAAAATGACACCACACACATGTAAAGAGTGACAACTAATACACTAATCCCAAGAAATGGGACCTCCACACACATGTAAAAGGTGACATCCCCACGCACAGACAAAAAGTGGGACTTCCACACACATGTAAAAGGTGACATCCCCACACACATACAAGAAATGACATCCACACACGTGTAAAAGGTGACACCCCCACACACATACAAGAAATGACATCCACACACAAGTAAAGGTGACATCCACGCGCGTGGTTCCACTTCCTTTCATACTGCGGCAGTCATACTAGTAAAGAGACTGTCAACTAAAAGGAATTTTTAAACAGTAGAACCGAAAAAAAAGGCTCATGGAAGGATATGTCTTTACTTTAAAAAAAAAGAGGTGGGGGGAGGGGGGGACTACTTGGTATAACTGACCATTGGTGGTCAATTTTATGTTTAGAAGGATGGAACCCGATAAGTAGCAAATTTTATTTTAAAAAGTGTGTGGATGGAAAAAGGAGGGCCCCCCGGGGGGGGGGGGGGTAAATTGACATTCTTCATTGATTTCTAACAGGTATGGGGACAAGAAATGGTGTGTATAACGAAAATAAACGAATTTCTAGAGATCTGAAAGAAACAGTTTTAACAATAAGAACATACTCTTTTTTATAAACTGTTATTAAGCTTCATTTTGTGTTGCCCATTCCGTCAATCCATTCGTTCTGCCGAGCCATTCTCAATGGGTTTTAAAAAAAAGTGCAAGAAAATTTTCAGTAGTACTTGAGCCCACGCCGATAAAGAGACTGGTGCTTAAAACCAATGCCATAATAACTCGACAACGGCTCCCAATGACCTAAGAAATCTTATTTGTTATAATCAAAAGGTTGTAAGACTTTTTTTTTTTGATGTTGTTATTTTAACTCATTTATCAAAAGTGCTAAACTGACTCGGCCAATTTTATTTGGGTTACATCAGTGATGGGCAAACTATAGGCCGCGGGCCAAATCCTGCACACAGAAAGGTTTAATCGGCCCGCCACACGTATGGTAAATATGATTTAAAATATTTTTAAAATCTCATAAAATCTCTTATAATTGAATTTTCAAGCATTATGTGTAAGGGTTTCTATTGATTTTAATTTCGATGATTCAAGACTTCGCCAACCTTCGAAGCACGTCAAATGTGCTTCGACTGTTCATTTGGTGTTTATTCTTTGTACAACTGTCCTAACAATAAAAGCAGTCCTCAATATAAAAGCAAGGCTTGTTAATACTATTTGTTCCAGTGGGTTTACTCGCAGGCAATTTCAAGAGTTCCATAGTTCCATGCAATCTGACAGCTCTAATGTTCTTTACTACACAAAAATAAGATAACTTGGTGCAAGACACATTTTCTCCGAAGAATTTGGAAAGCGAAAATCGAAGAAAGTCAAAAAGACTATTTCTTCCAACGTGCATCTTCAAACAGCTTTTTTTTTCTTCAGAAAATGATACTCGGAAAAAGCTGTGTCAGATTAATCTTAGTAATTAAGTTTTAACCAAATTATAACGAACTGTTATTGAAATCATTGCATCGCATTAGTTTAACTTTGGCACCATCAAATCTAATACAAAATTTCTGTATTTTTCTAGGTAATGGTACCGGTAAAAAAACAATCATTATGGCCCGCCAAAGTTTTCCCTTTAAGTATTTTTTTTTGGCTCGCTTCTGAAAACGTTTGCCCATCACTGGGTTAGACAGAAGAGGAATAAAATATGGTATCGATATAAATCGCGGTTTCTTGCATCTTTAATTACGGAGAGTTCAAATTTATTGTGTCATTGATTTCAGTGTTTATTTTCGTTTGTTTGTTGGTTGTATTTGTTCACACTATATTGCTGGACTCAATGGTGTGCCTAATACAATAGCAAGCAAAACAAAATACTTTAACAAAAAAAAACTTATATAAGTGAAAGAGATACACAATTACTACCATATCTCTCATTTCCGGCAGATTTATCTCTCAATGCTGCAAGATCTATCTCCCCTTTTCTATATAAAACAATTAATCACCACCAACTAATTGGTGATTATTTAAATGAATTTATGTGTTGCTGTCGCCATTGACCGACCAATTGTGCCAAATGTTTAACTTGATTTAAGAATGGGACGTGGGACTAATAACGTGCACAAAATGTGTAATAGACAGACAGAGACAGACAGAAGCTTTGGTAATTAAAAAAAAAAGAAAAAAAATCTATTTCTTATGTTGATAATACTTCACACTGTAATAACTCCCACTATTTGGAAATCTATGTGTTGTCTAACTATGTACAATGTAAAGCACATTGTGCAAGTGTGTGTGCGTTTGTGTGTGCTTTCTTTATAACATTGTTCCTTTTATTTTGTTTAGAAATTTTAAAAAAATCAAAGATGTTTGGAGTGACTAGTTTATAAAATATAATGATAAAGTTGTTGTTTTTTTCTCGTGAAAGAGAGCGCATTAACGCCGCCATAACAAGTATATAATTAAAAAGGTCTACCCAAGTTTATGGTGTATATTTCAATGGGAGGCTAGGAGAAGGATGACCTCCATCTAGAACTCTCTCTGATAGACGTGGCTGAAGATAAAAAAAAACTCCCGTTTTATATGGCATAGTTTATTTATAGCCTATAATTAAATTTCAAGATTCTACTGGCCAGGTATCTGGTATCTAATGATAGCTGGACTTGGGGGGGGGGGGGGGGGGGGGAAGTTTATCATTGATCTTTTGACTTAGTGGCCAGCGCTTGATATATAAGTCGCAAGGGGAGACAACGCTAAGTGATACAGAGATAAGGGGAAGCGATCTGTTATTAAATAATCAAAATAGCTAAACTAACTCTTTTTTTTTCCCACACTAATTCCCCCACCACCCACAAAAAAATCCTTTACGCTTCTTACGCGCACCCGCCACACCCCTCTCCCTCCAACCCGGTTTCTTTTCGACCAACATTTCAACGAGAATGACCAGCGCCCATCCCAGGGGAGTAAGTTGATCCGTTGATCACGGGGTGTAGACTAATAATCGTGCCGCAGGCGAGGCGACTGCGTGGGGGCGCGAAACGTGTAGACGTGCCTCTCAATTGAAGCGGTGTTTAAAGGAGGGGGGGGGGGGGAAGGAAAGGACCAAGAAGGGAGAGAATTGAGGGGGGGGGGGGGAGGAGGACAACTAGCCCTAATCGAGTCAGCTACTCTTCCATAACGGGTCACGCCTCCAAAAGGATTTTTAAACATTAAAAAACGAGGATTGACCCACGTATGGCAGAGAGAGGGGGAGGGGGAAACTAATGCCGAGTAGACAATTTGTCAATACTGGTCTTAGCAGCAGAAGAAGATAATAGAGATGAGACACACGGCAAGGACTCGTCGGGGAAAAAAAGAGAGAAAGGTCAAGGACGGATGGACTTAACTGACCATGAAAGTGTAGGTGGGAGGCGAAATTCATTCACAAAAATAAAAATGTCCACGATAAGGAGGAGGGGGTGGGAATCTTGTAGGTATGGCTAAAGGGGGGGAAGGGGGAAAGAGTGAAAAAAGTGTGGGGTGGGGGGTACTCTAAGGAGGAAAAAAAAATAAGGATGAGACGTTTATTTAAGATTTGGATGAAGGGGGGAGGGGGGGGGCGACACTGACAAGAGTAAAATGATAATCTTTCCTGTATCCAGGTGGGTCGAACTTAGAAAATAAATACAGCAGGGAAGTCAAGGTCACATGGATCACCTGTAATGCCATTCGAAAATAGATGGCGTGATACTATCAACTGACTGAGTCGAAAAAAGAACTTTCTAAAAAACAAAATGTGCCGACTAAAGATGTATAGTTAGAAATAAATGCACTAAAAAAAATGAGAGAATGCAGTCAGTGCACAATATCCAATACTAATATAGAAAATACGGTCTCCCTTCATGTTTCAAACCTGAAAAAAAAACAACTTTTTTGTCAATATATCTCGGAAATAAGCAAGAACTTCTTTCGATAGATTTAGAATCAATTTGCAACATAATATGATAATAGAAGTACCCTTGTTGCATTTTGCATAAACGAGGAACAGTCTTTTTAAAAAAAGAAAAGTAATTTTAATGTTTTTCTTGACATGTAGAAATTTGATGTTTAATGATGACGTAGTTTCTTCATCTTTCAAGTCACTTTGACTGCACGGTGTATATTTATAGTCCATTATCGTCCAAAGTTTTCAGCACGGAGCTGGTCACTTCCTTCACTGAGGGATGCAACTGTTCCAATCTGGCACAGGTCTCTTTCTGTGTGTCATCCTTGATCACATTCTTAATGTCAGCCAAGATCTGTTGTAGAAAGGTGCTCAAGGTCTCAACTACTTCGGGTTCTAAATCAGATGTCCGGATCTTCTTCTCGGAGTCGTGCTTGAAAGATTTCATTGTTTCCGCTTGCCTTCAGCCCTCGCTCACGCCTCAGTTCTTAATATTCAAGTTCGTAGAGCAGTTTCAAAAGAGCCATAGTAAATCCGATTCCACTTCTGACACCAGTTGTAACGTACTGAATCGTAGATCGGGAATTCGTCAATAGATTAAAGTGATAATTCGTGGCTTTTGTTTAATCCATAACAGATTGTTAAAATATTTGAGTTTTTGCTTATGTTTTTTTTACAAAGCTTATATCTACCCTCTCTTTCTGTCTGAATGGTAAAAAGTTTGCACACCTTATTTCTCTCACATCAGATCTCGGATGAAGTTGAAATTTTGCACAATTATTTCTTTTACCAGACAACAAAATAATCAAATACAAAAAAAAAACAATTATTAAATAAATTATTGGTTAATGTGTTATTTTGTTTGGTATCTTGCAGAAGGGAAAGAAATCGTACTTGACAGATGTGGTGGTATACGTAGAATTAGTCCCCTTGAGAATTCTTAAGCCCTGAAACAACATTTTAAATGCATTAAAAAACGATTACGTAAACATTCACAAAGATGCCACTTTCTTCTCTCCACCACCCCCCTTTCTAATTCTTAGTTTCAGTTTGTTTTCTTTTTTAGTTAAATTTTAGCCTAATGCGAGCACTACAATATCCACCTTGCCGTCCCCCCTAAAAATGTTCAGATGATTAAATTTAACTGCAAGACTGACTGTCAGACAGTGAACAAAACATGCAATAGTAACTTTATTTTTCATTTTATAAGCAATATTGATAAGGCCATAAATAAAAAGTAGAAGTATTTATACATGCATGATTCAATTGTATACAAATAAATTCGTTTTCAGCTCTAAGAGTGTGACAATTATTTTAATAAGAATCTAAACTTTTTTTTTTGGTTCAGTGATACGGCCAAAGTCTTTGCGTTTAGTCACGCAATGCGTGTCGTTGCGACCATTCAGTTATGATTGATAGTTCGTGGAATATAAATCTTCGTTTAAATGAAAGTTTAATGAAACAAAATACTACCAAAACAAATACTACCGTTTCAATCAGGTCATTGGATAGCAGCCTACAGTATATGTACAATAGTAATTGTATAATTAAATACCATTACAACTATAGGTAAATATGAGAAGTATGTACCATTCTATAGTATTGAAAGAGTTCTTAGTACAGTCCAAAGTCATATAAAAAATCTTTGTAATACAACAGAGATACGAGGTCCAATACCAATTAATGATATTATGATTTGAAAGTTGCTAAAAAGGACATGAAGGGATGTCACCAGACTGAACAATTTAAAAAGTCGCATCAGTAAACGTTTAAAGTCACTGAAATAATGGAACCGTTAATGACCTTATCCCATCATGACCTTCTTGTCCCATTATGATCTTCTCAGCCCACAGTGATCTACTTATCTCATAAAGACCTTATCCCATAATGACCTTATCCAATGATGACTTTCATCCTATCATGATATTCTTATCCCATCATGACCTTAACCCATTCTGTGATAACCTCCACGTCACTAGTAAAGACAAGTATGGCTGGTTTAGTCACCAGTGAACTCATCAAAAGCTGCTAAGTCTTATAAATTATATACTGAAAAAGAAAAAAATCGCAAGTACAAAAAAAAAATAACGCCCTAGTAAAAGGACGACAAGCCCAGAACGAATGTGCTCAATAAGACATGGTTCTATCAAACGTCACCAGACTAATTCATTTCCTATGTCTGCATACAAATCCATTTTAGACGTCTACTGACCAAACTATTTTAGATGTCAAGATCATTTTTTTTAAAGCCAACTGGTAGGGGGGAAAAAAGTCTACTTTTTAAAAAAATTACAAAACTAAGGAGGCAAAAAAATCGAGAAGTTTGCAAATGAAATAATTTTGACGTCAAAAAAGTCAACAAACAGGTTGGGAGCGGCGTGGAGGGCGAGTGGTAATGCACTTCTGGAGTCCTGGATTCAAAGCCCGGTAAAAACTGGGATTTTAAATTTCCGGATTTTCAGGACGCCTTAGAGTCTACCCCAGCTCTAATGGGTACCTAAGTTTGGGAAAGTAAAGTCGGTTGGTCATCGTGTTGGCAACATGGCATTCTCTTAATAAAATTACACGGCCATAGTAACAGTTGACCTTTGCATCATCTGGCCGAAAGGGATTTTCATTAATAGGTAAGATAAAACACTGCTTGTTCATCAATGTTGATCTTGTTTTGATTTCATTCCGTTCTGGCGCCTATCTTCTAATAACCTCTTCTCAAAACATGTAGACATGTGTCTGTAATGGCGACACCGTGAAATAATGTATGCAGTATCTAAGCCTACCACTAACAGAAAGTGAAATAAAAGATGGAAAGTAGGAGTGGGAACGGGGTCACTCGTCCTTGACATTCCATCACATTGTTTCCAGATGATGTTTTATGTGAAAGGAGAGCTATGTGGGGGACGAAAGGTGGGGGGTAAAAGTGACCACGACAGAAATTTGAAGTGGTCAGCCGAGTACATTCAGATCTGACCGCAATGAATCAGATCTACTCTCCCGAGACAAGCAGTACCTTCAGGACACAACCTTACTACCTTGATGGAAACAGAACGATCTCATACAACGTACAAGAGTTACTTCTTCCCAAAGTCATTAGAGCATGCACCGGGTTGCAAGAATCAGCCAGGAAAAGCAATGAGTAGAGCAAAGTTTTGATCTCTACTTGACATAAAAACAAGATTAACCGAGAGACTCGCTTTTGGAGGAACAAATTTCATCAAAACAATAAGACCTCATTTTTCATGGTGTAAGCCACGACAAACAGCCAATTGTCGAAGGTATTCTGAGCAGCCCGAGTGATGGTTAAAATTAACTTACAATCAACCTCGGTTGGCGCGAGGTCCCGGGTTCGAATCCTGGTGAAGACTGATTTTTTTTTTCGGGATCTTTGGGAGCCTCTGAGTCCACCCAGCTCTAATGCGTACCTGACATTAGTTGAGGAAAAGTAAAGGCGATTGGTCGTTGTGCAGACCACAAGACACCCTCGTTAACTGTGGACCACATAAACGGATGACCTTTACATCGTCTGCTCATATAGATCGCATAGTCTGAAAGGGAAACTTTACTTTTTAATTAACCTCGCTATCAGCGATGTCAAGTGAGTGCAAAAAGGACCAATCGCCTGAACGCTTCCTCTGAAATAGAGGCAACACATTATGAAATACATTTTAGAAAGAAGCGGGGAAAAGTGAATTTCTTACGAAGTGCCCCAAACATGTATAAGAAACCACCGGAAATGAACTATATAATTTACTTTGGGGGGGGGGGGGGGGAGAAGACAGAGAAACACTGGTTTAAGCGCGTTATTGATTTAATATTTAAAACATTGACACAAATATGGACACGTCTGTCAGTGTCAACACACAGAATAAAGACTCTAATCAAATGTCTGACAAAACAAAGAGTTCAACTTGGCGATGACATAAAAAATTGGAATGTTTCTTCGCAGTATTGGAAGACAAACTTCTCGCTACAAAAGAAAATGCTCTGCACTATTTATTTTGTCAATCAGTATTTTAACATTGTATGTTGACATCGTGACATACGCTTACATTTCTTTTCTTGTTAAGATTCAAATTTTATTTTTACATCTCACTGTTATAATTATTATAGTAATTTAATAGCGATATATATATATATAAAGAAAGCGTGAAATCTGTTCTTTGAAGTGCGTATCACTTTTGTTTCGTTTCGTTTTTAGTCAAACCGAAAACAAAGTTATAATCGACTTTCTCTTATAATCTGGAAAAAAAAAATCAAAATAAACTGCATCGAAAATAGAAACCATATATGATTGGAAGAAAATATATATATTTAGTAAGCTTTATGTCCCCTTTTCCATATAAAACAAAATTATTAAATCAATTAGTTCATTTTTATTGTTTCATGTTTTGTCCGAGCCAATGAAGACAATATGAAAATGTCGGCCTAAGTTTTCACTCGATCCGAGAATGGGAAGTACCAGAAACAACGTTGTTACAGACACAGTGAGTTGCTATTTAGATTTGTTACAAGCCACATCTCTAGAAATACTGGGTTTTTTTAATTATCTAAGGAAAAAAACTGTAAATGTATAGCAATATAGGTCAATATTGTAAGATTTAATTCTCTTAATCAATATCAACATAAACTCATTCACCAATCGTAAACAAACAACATTAAGTCACGTGATAATATTGTTAGAACTACGAAAAAAAACTGTCACGTGATAGCCATTGTTTATAAAAATTAGATCGTAATTTGTATAGAAGAGATAGAGAATTGCGTGGCTAAGTGTTGTTTGTTTACGATTGGTGAATGAGATCCATTGATTTTTTTTTTAGTGAATTACACCTTGTTAGGTACTATAAATAATATTTTCAAAGTTTTAACTTGATCCTAGAATGGGTAGTGGAAGAAATGACGTGTTTAGAATTTATACCAGACAGACAAAAACAATAAATAAATATTGAACTACTGAAATAAGTCCAAAGCGCAATAACTCCACCCCCCCCCCCACCCCCACGACAATGACAACGAAAGCACGTCTGAGAATGAACTGGATCTACGGGATAAAAAAGGGGCGCAGGGAGCATGAAAGACTTTCCAATGTTGCAGTGTCCAGGGTCAGCGTACACATCACGGCCTGCCAAGATTCATGAAAGTAGACAAGTTGAGAGAATGGGTTTCCTTACATTCCCCTTCACCTGGGCTTGAAAGTTTAGCAGTGCAGATGTCTTCTTCCTATTCTTCCAGGTTCACCTGGAATTAGTGTCACGGTGACCGGTTAGAATACTGGGGGGTTGGGGGTGTCAATACTAAGATCGTTGAAGGTGATAGACAGATAATCTAGCAGAAGGCTATTAAATAAAACAGAAAGCGCACTAAATCAACTTCTTTATGTAGATCTTTAAGTCTCACTACACAAGTCCTTCTGGTGATGACCATGACACTAACATAAGGCACATTCTTTGCAATGGCGTGATGGGACAGTCCGCCATTTTGTAGGTATCACATCTTATCAACAATGTTTGCAACGAAAGAGTGCTTTTCGTATTGTTTCTAGACCTATCAAATGTTTATTCCACCATCTGGTATGTATCAACTCATGAAAACTATGCATAAGTGTGCAAAAATAACCCACATTGTTATGTAATAGAACTTATTGACCGATAATACACATTTCTTTGAGAAATCGAAATTTTTTCTTATGACACTGTATTGATTGCGCCATTACCAACCATTCTATAGAATTCGATCATCTACCTTTAGATTATAAAGAAAGTTTTTTTTTATTTATTTTCGTTGAATTATTTGTCTATACTGCCAACTTTTTAGTAGGGGCCACTTGATAAAGCACTAGGAATTATAGCTTACTTTGACTTTAGCTGTCTTCACAAAGATCTATAACTGACAATGTCTGAAGCCTCTTCCCACCTGGTGTCCACTGCTCTGAGGTCCTCCATGAATGTGTGGTGCCAAATTATACGAGAACACCGGTTTGCGCTTTCCTCGTATTGGTGTCTATGTCATCAAAGCTGCTAATAATTATAAAATGCAATGGTTGGCTTTCTATCAAATTCAATATAAAATAGCAAGTATATTAAATTATAGACAGTATCATAGACAAGTGGATATTTAGTTGATTCCGTTGCTATGTCAGCTATTATGCAAGGTGATAGTCATTACTATAGAAATACTCTGTAAAGATCATTTTGGGTGGTTAATGCACGTGTCCATGACAAACATGGTCAAAGCACCCAGTGAATGGTCCAGATTTGAATTTTTTGGTTTTCAAATGTATTGCCGTAACTGCATGTTTCTATACTTCGCAGTTTCCTGTCGTCGTGAAAGGTAGTGGTATGTTTCCACTGACCAGTACTGACCACCCATCCAACTACTCCTTTCATTTACCTGGCCGGATTGTTGTTTTTCTTTTGCCGTCTTTGTTAGCCCGCCACCTTTCTATCCACCCTCTCACGCCCCACTTGACTTCTCCCAACCACCTTCCCCCCTTTCCTTTATACAATTGACCACTGGTCACTCTAACCTTGGTCCACAGCTTATGTTACCGCTATTTTTTTTCTTCATTCATAACCGCCACTCCACCCCTCCCCTCCCCCCGACCGAAGTGTTTCTCTTAGGTCTGTCCTTAGCACCGGGAGTCTAATTGCCCAACGCTCAGGGTCATCCCTTCGCTTTGTACAGGGGCGTATGGGGTAGGAGGTATTAGATTATTGTGCCATAGTCTACGAGGCACGGATCCTCGCCCAGCTTCGCCTTATCTTTCTACTTGCTTATTTGTCCAAGCTATTACTTTTTCTTTCAAGAAAGGTGCGGTCAAGCATTCAGAATCGTGCTCCCCCCCCCCCCCCCCCCCCGTGAATAAAAAGAGGAAGGGATGAATGGGGAGTGTAGGGGGATGATTTTATGCAGATGTTAGCCCATGCGTGGCGTCACGGAGGGATTAGGTCAAAAGTGTAACAGGCTGCAGAGTGGGGGATGCGGAGGTGGTGCTGTACATCTGCCTGGTTAGAACAGTAAAAGTAGACAGACTGGGTCACAAAAGTAGAAAGGCGCACACAAATGTTTAAGAAAATAATAGGAGAGAAATATCGGTTTAAAAAATGCTTATTTGTCACCCAAGGCCAAGGACTCCAGAAAATGCAATTAAATATTAAAAGAACCTAAAAAGGTTGCAATAAAAACAAACTACACAAGTAACTGTTTTAACAGCAATATACACACACAACGAGTAATATGACACAATATTGAGGTCTCTACTTTTGCGCATTTAAAGTTGATACAAGATGTAATGAGACTTTTTCTGTTTCTAGGAACAATATAAGAAGTACTATTGTATAGCAAGCATTGTTTACAACTGTTGTCAGGTACCGGAAGTCATGATAGCAGAACTACGTCTGTTGTGTCATCAATCCATAGCTTCTTGCACGTTTCTTTCTTGCAATACCTCTGTTCATTCTGTTTCGGGGTTTGAACTTCAGACCTCGTGGTTCGGAGGCTTAGTGCAATACACTGGGCCACCACGCTCATCCGACGCTGTAACAAGGACATAATCATAATGGGCGATACATGGTTGGAAGAATCCTACATTTATATCGTTCACAGTCGTTAAAACAGATAGAATTGTTGTAACTATTGTTGGTTCATAAATAAATACATGTACATTGAAATATTAAGATTGTTGCTTTTTTTTTCTTTTATAATCTTTGTGATGTTCGTATTCAATTGTTCACCGGATGTATTACACCACATCTCATCGTATTATAAGTGGGAAGACAACTCCATATTTTTTGTTCAATCCCATGAGTTATCTATTATGCATGAGCTGTTAAACAATAATACACATTTGAAAAAAAAAAAACAAATCGTACACTATGGTGGGAACTTGAAATTGCAAAAGCAAAATATCATTTCAAATAAAATAAGGAACACAAAAAAAAACAAACATCGGATAATGGAAAAATGAGCAGAGATGAGGAAATCAAGGGAGATAATCTTTTGTAAAACTTCTATAGGAATAGATTGCTTTTCTTTTTATGAATAACATTTAAACATAACCATGTTATTCTTTATTTGGAGGCATTTTATCAATGAAATCAAAAGAATGTAACTGCTGACACTCCAGAAGCTTAAAAAAATAAGAATCAATAGAAAATGGATATGCGATGTTTTGAAGCAAGTCGTTTTGGGGCAGCCGTTTCGAGTCCAAAGGTTCTGGCGACTATACATAAGACACTAATCTTCTTATATCCACATTATTTATTTATTTTACTATTCAAAAGTACAAATAGTATACACACTCTTTTCCACTTAGCTCGAAAAAAAAGTTTTAATAATATTGACTCAATTCATGAACGCACAATGCGAACTATGGATGGCTGCCTTGTCGTATGGTTCGGGAACATGTACTTCTAATAACCCCAGATTCGAAACCTGCATTCCCCGCCACACATACATTAGAATGTTAGTGATATAATCATAATTACACAATAACCTTAAATCCCAAATCCCAAGGACAAAAATAACACAAAAAATAGGCTCGAACGCAAATACACATACAAAACTTAGATATAAATTTGTCTATTTAAGGACATAATCAAATGAACATAAATAATGTGACTAAAACATTACGCGCTAAACTGGCTGCAACAAAACAACCATCGCCTCAAAAAAGCTTAGTCCAGCTTCGATAGAAAACATCTGCTATAGCTTCATTTTAAAAGGATGTGCTAAAGGCCGGAGCTGAGGAGGGTGAAGTCCGGAGCTGAGGAGGTGCTAAAGACCGGCGCTGAGGAGGGTGAAGGCCGGAGCTTAGGAGGTGCTGAAGGCCGAAGCTGAGGAGGGTGAAGGCCGGAGCTGAGGAAGTGCTAAAGGCCGAGCTGAGGAATGTAAAGGCCGGAGCTGAGGAATGTGAAGGCCGGAGCTGAGGATGGTGAAGGCCGGAGCTGAGGAGGTGCTAAAGGGCAGAGCTGAGCAGGTACTAAAGGCCGGAGCTGAGGAGGGTGATGGAGCATTCCCCCCTCCCAACATTCCAATAGCCTATAAAATGTATATGTATTAGTGATTTGATACTGCTTCCTTTATAAAATCCCCCTTCTCCCACATTGCCTACACACGATCAAACTCACAGTCCAATAGTTTAGAGAAAGTTACAGTCTGCCTATAAGATATTGTAGAGGGCCACTGTGGCTGAGTGGTTAAGTGCTTGGCTTCTGAACTTGGGGTCCTGGGTTCGAATCTCAGAGATGACTGGGATTTTTAAGTCTACCCAACTTTAATGAGTACCTGACTTTAATTTGGGGAAATTAAGGCGGTTGGTCGTTGTGCTGGCCACAAGACATCCTGATCATTTAACCGTTGGCCAAACAAACAGCTGACCTTAAAAGCATCTGTCCTATAATTGCAAGTTCTGAAAGGGGAACTTTACCATCAGATGGGAGAGAGTGGTAGAGTGAAGAAGTTTAAATGATTCAAACAAGAAAGAGGCCAAATATGTTTTTCATATCCCATCCCAAACACCAAACTGTGGGAGATGGGTGAACAGAGAAGTATAGAGGTGCAGATCTTAGGGAGAAAGTGGAGATGGATTGGACACCCTTGGAAAAGATACCAACAACACAGCCTTAGAGTGGACCCCAGGGCACATGACGTAGAGGAAGACCAAATAAAACATGGCAACTGCAGTGTACTAGAAGAAGCCGAGAGAACAGGAAAGAGCTGGGAAGCCATTACAAAACTAGCAAGAGACGGGGAGAGTGGGGTGTTTTTATGAGGCTTGATGTTCCATAAGGAATGCAAAGGAAGATGATTCCAGTTTTGTTGCTGTTTTCAATTTAAAAAAAGCTGTAGTTTTGGACAAAGACAATCTTTTACACAAAAAACTTTTAAATGATTAAAACTTCAATAAGTAAACAGGCATTGAAAGTAGAAAAGATCTGCAATGCATCAAACAAGAACTTTCTTGACAATGAACATTATTTAGCTATACACTCACATAGTGACTAGAAGCTTTTTACAGCACAGTTAATTGTTTTTTAAAAAAGCATCTCCCAATTAATCAACATTTTAAATAGCACAATTATATCATGTCATGCCCTGGCAGTTACTGTTTTGATTGGTCTTTTAAAGTTGTTGTTTTTTTTTAAATCAGTGTTTTGTGAGGGATTGTTTTTAGTTGATTCTTATATTTTGTGTTGTTTTTTTTTAATCCAGTAAATTTGGGTGCAATACAATTTAAAGATTAGATTTTTTTACCAGTTTTTCTCAAACCATTTTCTTTATACAGCTGTAAGTTTTGTAAAAATTAAATGTTGTAAAAGTAGCCATTCTGACATATCATTTCTGTATATATTTTATTTTAGCAATGGGAAGCATACTTTAATGGTAGCAACTTTTAGTAAGAATAGAATAAGATAATGTCAAAGTGATGACCATCTGATCATGTGTTATAAACTATGTTCAGTTATCTAACGTCCTGGGTTCAAACCCTAACCACAGCCATCCCCCATGGTCCTGCATGAAGTTTAAACTTAGAAGTAATTATCTTCAAGATTTAAGGGAACATCCAAAACATCGAAAAAATTGACAAACAAACATTAGGTATTGATATAATAAAAAAAATAGAACATTCTATTTCAAAATTATTTTTAATGCAGAAAAATAAAACTTGAAGTTAGTACTAAAAACCAGAGCAGAAACTGTATGAGCATGTAAGCTCTCATGATATTTAAAAGAAGAAAATAGAGAGAGGAAAGCAGCCTGAAGAAAACAGTGGCATAAAAAAAAATAAAAAGGGGTTGCAGTCACACAAGGTTCCAGAGAGTAGGGTGTACCAAAACAGGATATCAAAACACAACATAAATAATCAGATAATAGTGTGGTTGTGTTCATTAACTTCATGTACATTCTATGTCAGTTTTGTTATGATTACTGGTGGCTCTTATGCAAATATGAATAGCGAGCACAATTGGAACTTGGGTAGCGGCAGGCCTAACATGGCCTGTGACTATCAGAATGGAAGAGGATACACACACCTTACATTGGTACAACTATAAACATTATTGTAGCATTTACATTTCTTTTTTCTCTGCAACCACTTTACTAAATCTATATGTGAAATTTTTACTACAGAATTTGTATATAATTAATATTGTGACAAAAAAAAAAAAGAAACTAACATAAAACTTCAACGTTTCAGCATCTAACTCAAGACATAATGCAACACATGCATTAATTGACATAATGAAAATAATTAGTAAATCAATCAAATGTCAAAGGAAGAACTACCAAATTAAATTAAACACTTACAGGTTTGACATTGCCAACAGAGCGAGTGAAGACTGGAAGCCCGCTGCCACTTGTCAGACAAATGATGTATGCTGCCATAGTCTTGAAAATCACACATATACATAAACAATATCCTGTAATGTAAGTCCAAATTATGTTAGCTGGTTGGCTGAAATTATTTGTAAATAACATAGATAAATAGAGTTCATTACATCTGACAGAAAGTTTAGGACTTGAATACACACCAAATAAGAAACAAAGCTTATAATAAAAAAGAAATTTGTCCTATTTTAGACTCATTTTAAATCTGAAATTATACTAATCAACATCCTTAAAATGGTTAGTAAATGTTTAGTAAGACATTTGCTGGCAAATATTTATAATTAACTTTGGAATTTTCGTAAGCGCTGACCAACAAGCTACAAAACCAAACTGATGTGGTCATTAATGCACCAGACTAATCTTGACTTCAGAATGGAAGACCTAATCTGCATTTTCCTATAATCTCTGTTTTGCATTACTATGAGGTGGAAAAAAAACAACCTCATAGCAAGGAAACTTTTCAAACACATTCCCAAAACATTATTGAGAACAAAGCCACTTAGATGAATGATGCTTTCAATAAATTATGGTGCCTTACACTAAGCAGAGACAAAGGCCTAATTGAAAAAGAAAAACACAATACAGAAGAACACCTGTAAGTGTGCAATAGCTTGATAGCTAATGTCAATGAAAACTATTTGCACAGAATTCAAAGAAGGCAGTTAGAAAACTCACAAATCATAAAGGAATACATTTCATGTATACATTTTGTATAACATGATAAACAACCTGATCCCCCTCTAAACTTTGATTTTAAAAAAGTGGTCCTAAATGTAAACAATAGATGAGTTAGTGTGTTGTTGTTTCATACATTCCTTCAGAATTGAAGACTATTCTCTATTCACAACACCTCCTTCATGATGACAATGGATGCAACCCAAATCATATTATGTTAATAAAGCTAAATCTACTAGAAATTTTTATAGCACATGATCTGACCTTTGCAGCCTAGATCTAGAGTTTTAGAATATTATAATAATAAATTATACATCTAGATCTGGCTGCCTGATTTTGTGGTATAACATGTAAACCCCTAAATGTAGTGATGATGTACACAGGACTGTCGACTTGGTGGTCCAGGGTTCAAACCCTTCCCACTGCTAGGTTTGAGTTAGGAAGTAATAATCTTCTAATCTGAAGGCGAATCTGAAACATACGTACTCTACCTAGACCTAGTTCTAGTCTAGATAAAATATTTTGTTGGGCTAATCATCAATTGATTAAAGAAAAATTTGCTAAAAATTATTTATTCAAGAATCAAGTGTCTTAGGTTTGCTTTAAGTTTAAGACTTGGATCTATATTCATTAACCTAGAAAAATCTAGATTTAAATCTAATTAAGTAATTTCTTAAATAAATTTAAATTAAAATAAATTTAAAATCTAGATCTATTTTCTAGATCGAATAAAAATCTAGAAACTAGATTAGTAGATGTTATATGTTATTTAATCTAGATCTTCTAATATACTTTATTTAGTTCTTTTTAAATTTAAAGATTTAGAAGTTAAAAGTAATTACCATAAATAAATCTAGGTCAGCATTAAATAAGTGCTAAGTGTTTATTAGTTATAAATATTATAAATACTTCGCCGTCCATTTTGTAGGCAAATCCGTAGTTACTTCCCGTTCACCAAGGTAAAACTAAAAACAAAAACCTGAAGTTGAAGGAAAAAAATAAAGTCGAATCACAGACCTATATATATTTAATATTACCATTCCTAATTTACACAGGTTAATATTAAACATAATTATTATTAATTACCATAGACTATAGTAACTATCATAGGCGTAGCCAGGATTTTTTTTCGGGGCGGGGTTTAGGGGGTGGTTGAATTTTTTTCTCCCCCCCCCCCCCCGCGAAAAAAAATCATATGTATTTATGTGTGTGTGTGTGTGTGTGTGTGTGTACATAATATTTATTACATTCTGACTCTTCATTCTTTCGGAAGACGTTTATTGACGTTTAATAGGTTCTTCCATGAGTTAGTGGAAAAATTATAGATTCCCCGACATTACTAGCAAAGGGGAGCGAAGCCCCGCCGCTAAGCACTATTTCTGATATTGAAAACCAACAAAATGCATATTCTGAGGTATCTACAGTTAATTTTCCTGCTATTAAAAAGTTCTATTTCAAAAACCTAATGTGCTATTCTTACCGACTTAGATCCTCCCTCGTCGTTCGGCGCATTTGCCATCAAGCTGTTTCCATAAAATTGTAGATTCCCCGACCTTACTAGCAAAGGGGTCTGGGGGAGCGCTAGGAGCTCCCCCAACGCGGGGCAAAGCCCCGCCGCCAAGCACTATTTCTGGTATTGAAAGCAAACAAAATGCATATTCTGAGGTATCTAAACTGCATTTTCCTGCTATTAAAAAGTTTTATTTCAAAAACCTAATGTGCTGTTCATGCTGACTTAGACCCTCCCACGCCGTTCGGAGCATTTGACGTCAAGCTGTTTCCATAAAAATCTGTCACTGGTAATGTCTTAAGCCTCTTCCCACCTACCATGAGGACCTCCATGAATAATTGGCGTCAAGTTGTACTAGGATATCATTGCAACTCTTCTTATGCGTAATTCATTTTGTCGGAGAACATGTCCCGCAAACCTCATGCGTCGTTCTGTCACAATCTTACTAAGGGGTCGACTCCCAGTTCGGCATAGGATTTCCTTGATTTAGACCCGATCTCTATAACTGAATCCTATAATCTGTCTTAGCCATCTTCGTTGAGCTACATTTAGTGTTTTTCGATTTCGGTAAATGACTATTCACTGCAGTTTATTAATGGAGCCCTGCCACTGGTAAAAATGTGTAACCTCTCTTGAATACGCTCTTGGAATTAAGTGACTGTAGTTTGCTTTAGCTTTTATATCGAAAAGAGAAGTTTTATCGTCAAGATCTTCTGTTGGGGGTTTTCCACCTCAAAATGCTCTGTAGGGGGATCTTAGACTCAAAACCATCTGGAGGGGTTTTAAACTTAAAAAAAAAACATCTGTAGAAGAAGGGTTTAAACTCAAAACCCCCGATTGGCTTGGCTACGCTCAAATAATTTTAGTGTGTAATTGGATTTTTTTTTTAAATTGAAGATGTATTTTTAGCACCAAACCCCTCTGAATGGGGGTTTAAACTCAAAACCCCTTTCGGCAACGCTCATGGCATTTTGAGTGCGTAATTTGCTTTTATTCTTACACTGAAGATGTATTTTTTATCCTCAAACTACCCTAGCGGGGGTTTAAACTCGAAACCCCTTTGACTACGCTCATAGATTTTAGAGTGAGTAATTTTCTTTTATTTACTTTGAAGAGGTACTTTTTAGCTTCAAACTCCACTGAAGGGGAGTTTAAACTCAAAACCCCTTAGACTACACTCATAACATTTTGAGTGTATAATTTGCTTTGTTTTTATTATTAAAGAGGTATTTTTTACCTTCAAACCCCGCTGAAGTGGGGTTTAAACTCAAAACCCATTTAGCTACGCTTATAACATTTTGAGTGCTTAATTAGCTTTTTTTTACATTAAAGAGGGGGTTTATCGTACATTTTAGAGGGGGTTTTAAAATCAAAATCTCCTTTAACTGTGGCTCTTGGAATTAGGGGATTTTCGTTTGCATTTTTGTTTTGTTTTGTTTTATAGAGGAGGGGGAGTTAACTGCAAAAACCCCAGGTAGGGGGTTTACAACTCAAAACCCCTGGTAGGGGGTTTTAAACTCAAAACCCCTAGTAGGGGTTTTAAACTCAAAACCCATAGTAGGGGTTTTTAAACTCGAACCCCTCTGGTAGGGTTTTTAAACTCGAAACCCCTTTGGTTGTGCTGGGGCAAGCGATGGTTTAGTATTAAAATCTCACCTAAAATAAAGAAAATCAAAGCAAAAAATCAGTCACTAAATTCCGACTCCCTTTCGGGGGGGGGGGGGGGGGGTTGAACCCCCAAAAATCCCCCCCCCCGGCTACGCCCATGGTAACTATAGATACGTAATTGGTCTGCTAACATATACAAGTGTTTTCACTCCAGCATAAACACGATTTCGAATTCTTCTTAATATTTGTACTGGTTATATATAATGACTTTTGTGATTCAAATAAATTAGTTTTAGTATTTAACATCCATGAAGATTGCATGATGCTATATTGTTTTCTATTTAAGCGTGTTCTGCCAGTTAAGATTACTTTACTTTTTTTTTTTCCTTTCGAGATCATACCCGTAAACTTTTTAGAATGTATATTCTAAATGGCAATCTAATATTGGGTAGTTTAATCCATAATCAATTCATTGAAAGAGTTAATACATTTTTGATAGAGTCATTTATTGACTGGGTATTAAATGGGTGATCTAAGATAAGTCTATTGTGACTGAGTCAGTCTATATAAAAAAAAGGTAAACCTACTGAAACTTAAAAACTTACTTATAAAATAACTTTGTTAATATCTGAATTTATTTTTGATGAAAAGTTTTATTTCAAAGAAATGTAAATGTTACTGTTATCTATATAAATGGAGAATCAACCATAAAAAAGTTATTTAAAAGCAATTACTTTTTCTGTAATACTAACAGAATAATATACATAAAACTTTCAGATACGCAAGTTATTAATAGACCTATTTTTTAAACTAAAGCAAAGCAAAAATATAAACCTTTTCTGCTACAAACCGTACAAAGGGATTTTTAACAGTATATTTCTTGCAACTATTCATTCTAGCAAGAAAGAAAAGTTTACAGATCAGATTAAATCTAAAAAAAGAAAGAGGCAGCAGTGCTAATAGGCCTACTATTATGTGAGAACATTTGCGTTACGTATACCGTACGTATGTCTGTAAGATCTCTTCGTATTCACAAAGTCGTCTGCCGTGGACCTATTATTATTTTGTCCCCCCGAATAAAAGGTCAACAAAACTGTCCACTGGCTCTTCCTTGCTGGTGCCTAACTTTCTTTTACCGAAAGTGTCGCGTTAGAATAGACGTACATGTTTTCTTTTGCCTCCTTCCAACCTCGACGTTATGGCTGTATTCGCCAAACGTGTTTCCTCTTGTCTAAGTATGTGTACCGCGAATCTTAAACGATGTACGGACACAACTTGGCTTAGGGAACGAGCTCCCATGCGGCAAAAAATATTTCTCTTGTGAGCAGGTCAGGCAGGCGCGAGTGGGAGAGACCTTTTCTCTTCTGCTCAACATTAAAATTTACCAACAGTAGGCAGATGTTAGCGCTACTGGGTGGGCTCAATCTGTGCACCTCGGTATGGTGACCAAGGGGCTAGAGTCGCCTAAGTAACCAGACAACTAGTTATAACTAACCTAAACTAAAGGAAAGCAAGATAACGAAACTTTAGTTAGGATAAATAAACAAACGAAACTTTATTTACATATGCAAAAATAAATCAATAATAAAATATAATATATACACTAACTTGACTAACCACCACTACTGAACCCATCAACTAACTAAAACCCTCTAAATCTACACCACTACAAACACTAACAAACTATCTAACTAAATCACTACAATTACTAGCCTAGACATAGATCTACACAAACTCACTACAATAAACTAGTCTAGATCTACAATATCGTACTACTACAACCAACCCATAACTATAACCTAAACAAGAACATCTTAGCCTTAGTACCTTACTTAAGAACAGAAACAGACTATAACTAAGCCACTAAGTTTTGACTGGCTTGACTAAGGCAATACTAAACTAGATCTAGTACAGAAACAAAATAAATCTACAGCAGCAGCTTAAAACAGCAGTGTAATTGCAGCAGCTAAAAGCAGTTTAAAACAGCAGTAACAATAGCAGGCCGTCCCAGGTACAGAAATATAAAATAATTACACGACAGACCACAAAGATCTTCGGCTGTCACACAGACATACTATACTGACCACTGGTCAACTGTACACGAACTGTTTTAAGACAGCATGTAGTACATCACTTTTTATACACCCACCCTAACCTACACAAAAAGCGGAAGTACAAATAATAAATTTGGCACTAGCCTATAAAAAATAGAATACACAAAAATATAGCTCTGGGAGCGCAAGCTCACACTCTATTGGTGACACGATCTCGGTACGACTCCTAGGATCCCTGTCAGCTATCACTGCCACGTTTAGCCTATTTGTGACTTTTCTGGATGTCTTGCAAGTCTCGCAAGCCGAATGTGATTCGATGCATGAGCAGTGATTACAGCAATGCTGTTTACAGTCACAGATACTAACACTAGAGCAACAGCTGAAGATGGACCGCCTTAGAACTTAACACCCACTTTAAAGCTTTAAAAATATGTATAAAGGTATCTTTTTTTAAAAAAAATAGAAGAGTGATAATTTAAAACAGAATTATACAAAAAAAGTTTTTTAATATTCTGATTGATCTTTAGCATAAAAACTTTAAGTATAAATAATATTTGCTGAATGTTAGTTGTAAACATTATTCACAGTATGCAAATACATTTACACACACACCAAACTGCATTTATATCATAGATAGGAATACAGATACACATACACACACTCTTAAGAGTCTTTCTGTCTTTCTCTTTCACTCGCTCTCTCTCTCTCTCTCTGTCTTAACCACACACTCAAGCAAAAGTCTAGTACTAAACATAACACTACTTAATCATTATCAACAATATCGTTATTAAATATATATATATATATATTGGTTACCATTTTGTTTAAATCGTAAATCTGTTTCTTCAGTTAATAAAATGTACATTTTATACAAACCGCTAAAAAAATAAAACTAAGATTTTTTCTGTTAGAATTTTTTTTAAAACATATAAATGAAGAATTCAGCTCTTTTTTTTATGTTTAGTGGGTAAAGGGAAGAGAGTGGGTCGGAGCAGTGACAGGACTACTTAGATCTATTTGAAAGTCAAACTCCATCTTTCTTCTTGCCATTCAGCTTCGATTGCGCATGCGCCACCATATCGTCTTTATCTCTCACTAAAAATTTCTTTTCTTTTTTTTTTTTATATTGGACCAAACCCCCCCCCCCCCCCCCCCCCCCACTAAAATCGATTACTTAAAACGAAGCTGAAATTTGAAGAAAGGCGATTGGGGGAGGGGGGTAGAAAAAAAATAGTGGTTTGTCAAGGGAGGGAAACCCGTCTACTACATTTACTTTTAAGCTCTACCAGTCAACTTTTGGAAGCACTCACCCCGAAGTTCCCCCATCACTTCGCCCCTCCTCTTTTCCATTTTTTTTCTTTTTGCTCAAGGTCCTCGCTTTTCAACTCACATTTAATCATAAGATTCTCCCATTTTTATGGACACCCCACCCCCTCTTTTCTTTCTTTTTTTTTTTTTAAGACCAAACTACATCGACTTTACCAGAGAGAGAGAGAGAAAAAAAACACACACCCCCCACTCCCTTGGTTCAATGCCTCCAAGACTTTCTCCACTTTCATATTAATATTGTGTAAGTCTCTCCCCTCCCTCTCTTGCCTCCTCCTCATATCTGTCCCGTTCCCTCCCAAACCCTCTCGGCATTGCCCTTGTTTGAGAACTAGTTATCTCTTCAGTATTGATTCACTGTTGCAGTTACTGTTCTTGGAGTCCTCGGGGTCAAAGTTGGTGTGCAAGCAGACGCAGGAAGAGACTCCGGGATTCTCGGCACTTTCAAGACACAGATATTTTTGTTTTCCCGTTTTTTCTTGGTATGAACAAATAAAAGGGTAAATAATATTTGGGTTATATTTCAGAAATTTGATGTCGTAACCAAAATAAAAATGAACATTAATTCACAAATATTTTCTATATGTATTTCGAGATTTGCTGGATTTAGACTTTCTAAGGCTCTCAGCTATTTAAGAGAAAGGGCCATTTATAAGTCAGTTCCAAATAAGATTTTAGATTCCTAGAGGGTCGATCTGATATACAATTAAGAAACAGATAGTGCAGAGCCGGCCATAGACATAGGCAAACTAGGCAGCCACCTATGGCATCCGATTGGTGGGGTTCCTAGCACAGGATTTAATTATTTTTTTTTTTAGAGAAGAAATAGCGAAACTTGTGTTCAGTGTTATTGTTGTACTTCACTAGGTTAATAAATACATTGCGTAATTTAATTTTTTTCACTGTTAATTTTTTATTTTTCAATTTAATTTGGGTCACCAAACTCACTTCGCCTAGGGCCTCCAATTATCTAGATCGGCCCTGAATATACTTCGAATCATGATTATTTATATCTAACTCCCTCGAACACTATCTTGGGGTGTACGACAAAGAGTGAGAGCCCTTATTATAGCTACAGCCTTTGTCGCCTATACGTATATCCTGCTCAGATAAAAAGGAGACATATCCATAAATTGCAAGATTTTTTTGTGTATCTGGTCAACATGCTGCTTTTATGTTGATAAACTCTAATTGTTATATAAACCTTATAGCCCTAATCATGTTTGCACACTGTTGAATTGAATCAGAAATAATATTAACAATGTGCAGACCTTTTTATCCTCTCATCTATAGCAATGATTCTCAAATGTTACATCAGACTTCATCAGCCACTACAAACACGCATGCATACACCATAACGTTATATCTTGATCTCCAATATAGAGCTTTTCAGTCGGTGTTTTCTGTATGAAGAAATGAAGCTGTATTACTGTCACAGTCCGAATTGTTAAGTTATTAGACCTTATTGTAAAAAAAAAAGTATAGTTCCTCTTTCAGACCTTGTGGTCTACAGGGTAGATGACGTAAAGGTCGTTTCTGTGGCCTACGGTTAAGGAGGGTGTCATCAGCACCACGACCAACCACCTTTACTTTTGCACAACTAATGTCAAGTACCCATTAGAGCTGAGTGGACTTAGAGGCGCCCAAAGATCCCGAAATTAAAAATCCCAGTCTTCACCGGTATTCTAACCCGGGACCCCGGGTTAAGAAGCTAAGCGCTTTACCTCTCAGCCACCGCGCCTCCTGGACCTTATTGTACTTATTGTACTTAAGTAAATTTTTCAAATATAGAGCGTGAAAATGTAAATAGTGAACATCATTTAGGTATGGCAGGAAGTAAGGTCGTTGGAGAGATGGACAGTCTATAGTAAGGAGTAGGAGAATGTTAGTTGAACAGTGAGCAGTAGAAGTATGGAGTTGAAAGTCGTTCGAAGTACTAAGTTTGACTTGAAATTATTAGTTGAATTTTACAAGTTGAAGTTATAAATCTTGTTTGAAGAAGAACATTGAGCTTAGTGTGATGTAAAAGTATTTGAAGTGAAGCAAGAAGTTATTATGTTCATCCAATAGAATCCTACAAATTGGATTGACATCATGGAAATAAACCTCATACTTTTATTACGCTCCACAAACAATTCTTTGTAATAATATTTTCGCAATAGTTCCTGTAACTGTTGTCAGTACTGTGATGCTGCTATGGACGACAAGCCTACGAGAAGTGTACCTACAGAACTAGTGTAAAGTATTGGATGTAACTTGGTGTCATAATCGCAAGTATTATAGCATCCTGTTATTACAATTACTTAATAAAGTAAAACTTTATTCACTATGTGGTACTCTTGGTTTGTTTTTTGTATCTAAGCCTGCCTTATATGAGAAGAGAAATAATATCTTGACTCTCTAAACAGGATTGTATTTGTTTTCGTGGCGAGACTATCCAGTTTATTATTTGTTCTATACAATGCTTTTTTTTTCGTCTAAACCTAACCTCGATTCGGTAACGAGGCCCGGATAAAGCTCATTCTTGTGTATTGTCTCTACTAGTTATGTGGAGAAACAATGTCTCCAAGATCAATAAACAAAAGATACTCATTTTTCTTCTCTGCGCGTGTCATCCATTGGAAGGGGTCACAGCTCACGCCCTTGTTTTTAGTCCATGACCTTTAACCTCTCCCTTTTTAAATACCCTCTTTCTCTCCTCCCCCCCCTTTTTCTTTTCCAAAGCGTCCACATTTATCTTTGCATCTTTTTGTCCCGTGGGAAGGGGAGGAGGCAGACTTGTCCCTGGTATTGATTGGTTCTTTCGCTTTATATTGTCACCAAAATAGTCCAGAGATATGGCATTGGTAGCTGTCATTGTAGGTCCTCGGTAGCAGGGATTGTTTTCTTATTGTAAGGTTTTATCTGAAGAGTTCTGTCCATGACGGCAGATCATATTTGTTTGCTAGAGTATTATCCTCATCTGTACCTTTTTTTTAAATTTTGTATAAAAAAAAAACACTATTATAACAATTAGAGTAGAATTAGTGTAGTATTAGTTTGAGGTGGCTTCTAATGTTCTCTTTTTTAAATACACATTTCTTTCTCTGATTCTTTTTTCCCAGAACTTGCCATATTTATTTTCTGATCTATGGAACTTTTTTTTTCATCTCTCGTTTGTTCTCTTAATAACTCTTCTCTCTCTCTCTCCCTCTCTGTTTCTCTCTCTGTCTGTCTCTCTCTCTCTGTTTCTCTCTCTCTCTCCCTCTCTGTTTCTCTCTCTGTCTGTCTCTCTCTGTTTCTCTCTCTGTCTGTCTCTCTCTCTCTCTGTTTCTCTCTCTCTCTCTGTTTCTCTCTCTCTCTCTCCCTCTCTGTTTCTCTCTCTGTCTCTCTCTCCCTCTCTGTTTCTCTCTCTGTCTCTCTCTCCCTCTCTGTTTCTCTCTCTGTCTCTCTCTTCCTCTCTGTTTCTCTCTCTGTCTCTCTCTCCCTCTCTGTTTTTCTCTCTGTCTCTCTCTCCCTCTCTGTTTCTCTCTCTGTCTCTCTCTCCCTCTCTGTTTCTCTCTCTCCCTCTCTGTTTCTCTCTCCCTCTCTGTTTCTCTCTCTGTCTCTCTCTCCCTCTCTGTTTCTCTCTCTGTCTCTCTCTTCCTCTCTGTTTCTCTCTCTGTCTCTCTCTATATATATATATCTCTTTCCCCCCTCTGTCTCTCTCTCTCTCTGTTTCTCTCTCTCTGTTTCTCTCTCTCTCTGTTTCTCTCTCTGTCTCTCTCTCTCTCTAGTTCTCCTTTTTTTCTATCCACTCGTCAATGTGGAGTTTCGAAAATATTTGTTTATTATGAAAACATTAGTTCATGAGAATATCTATAGATTACTTGAAAACATAAATTGTGGGAATTTCTACATGTACATTGAAAAGATAAATTGTGAGAATAACTACTTATTACATGAAGAAATCAGTAGGCTAAATATCTTATAATTTCACGAAGACAGTTTTAATTATGCTTTGCTTTAAAGACACTTTTAAAGACATGATTTGTGAGAATATCTATTTACTTTTTGAAGACATTAGTTATAAGAATATCAAATTATTTCTTGAAGACACATTAGTTGTTAGAATATCTACTTATTTATTGAAGCCATTAGTTGTAAGAATATCTACTTATTTCTTGAAACTGCTCTTCATATTTTCTTGTTGAAAACCTGTCCGCATCTGTTTGGGCTTCATTAGCCGCAGCAAACTAGGCATAGATATATGGCGGTCATTAGCTGTGAAATGATATTTAAGAAGATACACGATCTCATCAAATTTCAATCACATTTTTTGTACACTTTTGCTTCTGTATTCCTCAACATTTATTTTTCTTCTAAGCTCCTCGCTACATCCAGGCATCCATCTTGTTTTTCTCAATGTCATCTGAGCCTCTCAATAAACTCGTTTTCCTCTTCGGTCTTTAAGAAAAATTATCTATCCTTCTTTTTTTTAATACTTTTTTTCTTAATTCTCCATCCTTTTTCTCGCTCTCTCTCTCTCTCTCGCTCTCTCTCTCTCTCTCGCTCTCTCTCTCTCTCTCTCTCTCTCGCTCTCTCTCTCTCTCTCGCTCTCTCTCTCTCTCGCTCTCTCTCTCTCGCTCTCTCTCTCTCTCTCGCTCTCTCTCTCTCTCTCACACACACACACTTTCAAATACACAAACACATTTTGACATGCCTAAAAATTATGTATCCTGCTTTTCCACCTCTCTCGTTTTCCCTCCCGTTCCTCAACTTACTCTTTCACACACACTCTTACACACCCACACGTATGCCCTCACAATGACACCCTCACTTTCATTTTTAAAAAATGTATATCCTCATTTTTCAATCCTCCCCCCCCCCCACCCACGCACTCTTGCATTTACCCTCCTTTTCTTCTTTCACACACACACGCACGCGCTCCTATTAACTTGGGTCACATCTTATATCACATCCTACGAAGACATGTACGCTCTCGTCCTTCGTCCCCCCCCCCATCCCTCTCCCGACACCTTTTTTTTTTGTGGGTTGGGTCACGGTGCCCCACAAAGAGAATCTCACTTACTCACCCTCCGCCTTTCTCTCCTCACTCCATCTCTCATTCCACTCTCTTTTTACTCACCCCCATTCCTTTTCCCGATCCCTAGCTCCGTCATGGCCAGGGCTAAGGATCCATCAGCTGGCTCGCTAATGTTTCTTCATTATGCACCCGGCACGTGATGAGCTCGCCCGCTGACCATGATTTCACAGTTGGGGGGGGGGGGGGGGCTAAGTCTGAGACACGGTGACATTCCAAGAAACTGGTCACAGAAATTGACCGGCCTTGAGTTGACCATCTGGGACAGTTCAGATTTAGTCTCTAGCATGGATTTGACCTGTTAGTGAGTCTCTATTGTGCTCTTTTTTTAAACACGGAAATAGCAATAGGAACTACATCTTTTTTATTTGACCGGTACTGCTACATAGCAAATAGAAACTACATCTTTTTTGTTTGACCGGTACTGCTACATAGCAATAGGAACTACATCTTTTTTGTTTGACCGGTACTGCTACATAACAAATAGAAACTACATCTTTTTTGTTTGACCGGTACTGCTACATAGCAATAGGAACTACATCTTTTTTGTTTGACCGGTACTGCTACATAGCAATAGAAACTACATCTTTTTGTTTGACCGGGTACTGCTACATAGCAATAGGAGTTACATCTTTTTGTTTGACCGGTACTGCTACATTAGCTTCAAGAACAAACACACAAACAAACGCAAATTAGCGTAGAAATTATAATTTTGTGAGAATAAAAGTACTTTTCTTTATAGTTATAACAATGGCGTCACTAAGCTGTGCGGGGGGGGGGGGGGGATGCCCAAGTTGGAAAAATTATATTTTTGCGAAAGTTTGAACATCAAAAAAAAATCTCTAGAACCCAAACATGCCTAGGCACATCTACATTAATATAGACTAGGGTGGCCCAAAAAATTCAACTTTGTGCCACATACCGGGGCACCCTTTTTTTGTGTTCCATTTGCTTTAGGTAGTATACTGTTAAAATTTTAAAAATAAATTTCAAGTAGAAGGGGATGCTCACAGGCCTCGTTTTTTTTTTTACCTTTCACAGCATTTTACTCGATTTTGTTCATTTGTGACCTATTTCATGCTGACCAGTGATGAAAGTGACTGCCAATAGTGATACTTATTTAATTTTATTACCTAGTTCTCATTTTAGATACATGACTTCCTGTTGTTTTTTATAAACATTGTGCAGACGAAAATTAACAAATATTTTGTTCAGTTTCTTTTTTATTCTACACACACTAGGCTGCAGTTGAACAGGTAAAATTTAACAATTTGCGTGATTAATCCGTCTTTTCGCTTAAAGATTGTTTTCAGAATGGATATTTATTAATTTGAAAGATACAAAGTTGGTTCGAGATGCTAGTCATTTGACTGTAGAAGAGGTACTAGTTCTTTGGGGGAGAGCAGCTATACCAACAGTTTTGAAGAAGCATGCCATTGAGAAACTGGAAAAGATTCATGATAAGTGGCTGAAATTGAAAAAAAACAAGACTCAATTATCAGAAACTCAGCAAAAAAATGAAGCTTGCTACACTGAACAACTAGATACATTATTCAACATTGCTTCTGTTAATGCTCTGGACAAAAATTCACCTAATCCTTTGCAACAGACAAGAATTGAGGAGGATCGTGCATTTCTTGCTGACCAACGAGGATGCCGCAAAATGTTCATGACTGGCGAAGATAAAGAGATGGCAGCACAGCAAGAACGAGTCCATGACAAACAACAGAAACAGCTACTTGGTAAAGAGAATGAAGAAAAACGACAGCAACAAACTATGGAGGGTGAATCAGGTGAAAATGAAACAGAAAGCTGTGAATCATTCAATCAATTTGAAGTTCTAGATGAATATGAACCAAGTTCAAGCTCAACTAAAAAACGACCAAACAAGACGGAGATTGGGTGTCATACTGCCTTGTTCACTAAGCATGTCACCAGTGCCTTGGATCGCAACCAAACGTCTCATCGTGAAGCTTTGCGATTGATGATTCCTATTGCTGCAGCGCTGGGACATGATCCTTCATCTTTGACAGTTTCACGAAGCACCATACAAAGAGCCAGAAAGAAAGCCAGGTGTGAACAAGCAGCAGATATAAAGGTTTCATTCAAACCTGACTATCCTCTAGTTCTACACTGGGATGGAAAAATGTTACCTGAAATCCTGGGTCTTGGAGAAGTTGACCGCTTGCCAGTGCTGGTTTCCGGTGATGGCAGTGAAAAATTACTAGGTGTCCCTAAACTAATATCAGGGACAGAACAAAATGCTGCTGATGCTATTTATGATCAGTTAGAACAGTGGGCACTGGTGGAAAGCATCCAGGCTATGAGCTTCGACACCACTTCTGTCAACATTGGTCGTTTCAATGGAGCTTGTGTGCTGCTTGAGAATTGTATTGGTCGAGAACTATTGTGGCTGGCATGTCGTCATCATGTTCTTGAACTGGTATTGGCAAAGGCTTTTAGTTTGTGTTGCGGTCCCTCTAACTCACCAAACATACCTATCTTCAAAAGATTTAAAGAAGTTTGGGAACGAATAAAGCTTGACAACTTCAGTAAGTTGGAACTGACTTCAAGCACTGATGATTTCCGAGAAAACACTGTGAGCTTCCTGACAAATTTCGTTGACTTGAAATCCCAGGTCAGAGATGATTATGAAGAACTCATTGAACTGACAATGATCATCTTGGGAGATCCTCCAAAAACCATTCACTGGAGAGCACCAGGCCCTGTACATCATGCTAGGTGGATGGCCAAGCTGATCTATGCCATCAAAATTTACCTCTTCCGTCATCAAAAAAAAATTTTTAGTCTTAAAGCCAAGGAAGAGAGCCAACTCAAACGATTTGTACAGAATGGAGCCTTGTTGTACACAAAGTCCTGGATTCAAGCACCCTGTGCAGCGAAAGCACCTGGAGGAGATCTTTTGCTCTGGAAGAACCTGCAGCAATATCAGTCTATTGATCACGACATCAGTATTGCAGAACAAAAAATTCTCCAGAATCACACGTGGTACCTGTCCGATGAGACTGTCAACCTGGCTTTATTTTCCGATGAAGTGTCACCAATCGAAAAGCAGAAAATAATAACAGGTTTTGGAATAGAACCTAGTGAGCGACATGTTCGAGGTGATCCATCATTGCTCCAAATTGAAGACGTCAGCTTGGGTCACTTTTCCACAAGGCGTTCACAGAACCTGCTTACAAAGCTACAGATAGGCCACTCCTTTCTAGTTCTTCCTCCAGAACAGTGGAATGACAATACTGACTACCAGAAAGGTAAGCAGCGCATTAACGACATGCGTGTGGTCAACGATACTGCAGAACGTGGAGTTAAACTTTTTGAAGACTACAACAGACTGCTGACAAAAAACGAGAAAGATAAGCAATTTATATTGCAAGTTGTTGAAGCCAACAGAAAAGTCATCCCTGCACAAACTACAAAGAAGTCTGTCATCTGTGCTGTTTCAGTGTAGACAATATTTAGACATTGTCTTCTGACTCTTCACAATTTACTTTTTTGTTGTCATTTTCGTTACTTCACAGTTACATGCGACAGTCAGGGCAGGATTGGAACATTTCATTTTAAAAAATTGAACGAAAATGCGTTTTTTCATTAACGTACAAAACTTTGTAACTCTTGAGCATCCCCTTCCGATAGCAGTAGGAAGCTGAAATTGTGGTCAGTTACTAAGTAAGACAAATGGAACTCAACAAGAGGGTGCCCCGTTAGATGCGAGAAACTTTTTTTTTACCACATGATTATGGGCCACCCTAATATAGACCTATATATTTTATTGTATTTTTTGTTTTTTGTACTAATGTCTAAAACGCTACCTAAGTGCTTACAAGGAGGATGCAAAGGTGGACTTTCTTTTAAAAATGTTCTCTCATGGGGAGTGCGACATCCTGGCCATCAAGGAGGGGGAGAAGCCGTTCAAATTATTTTACAAGATAAAATTTGTCATTAATTGCAGCTATCAATCAACATTTAAATATTAACCCAGTAAAACGGCATTATTATCAAATTTTCAAAAGTTAGAATATTGTTAGTGAAAGACTTCGAATTATCTTCTAGTAAAGACTTTTAAAATTTCTGCCGATTTCATAAGAGGCGTAGCAACAATATTGATTCAAAATTTTTTGAAGAAGACATTTAAAATATTCTCCGCTTTCGTGATTCTTCTGTAATTGTCAGAATGGTCGAAATTCTCTCAAGTGTTTCTACATCGTAAAGTTGACGACCTTTGTGTGACAAAAATTAACAAGTTCTCGAAGTTTACCTAAACTTGTCTTAAGACATACGTGCGCTATATGTACCTTGAGCATAATAGTATTGACCAATGCTGCCTCCTTCTTTATTAGATTTAATTTGAGCGACTTTCTTTTTTTTGTTTTACCAAGATGAATATATTGGGCTCAGATTCCAAGAAAATATTGGGCTCAGATTCCAAGAAAATACTTCATTATCGGAACTTTCCACTTCCTTTGAACTTTAACACCGACATGGGCTCTACTATGTAAAGAAAAATGGGTTGTAGAAGCAAGAGAAAGAATTGATGAAGCTGAGAACGCAAAAAAACGCTTGGCGGAGGTAAAGGTGCTTTCCCAGACTACCTTGCTTGATGGAGAGGGAATCTCATGCTTCTCTAATACTTTCATATCTCCAGAAAGAACTTTTTCGGTTATAAAAAATACTTTAAACTTATCTAACAAGCAATTTTTCTGAAATAGCAATAGGAACTAAGACTTAACGTTAAGCTGGGTGCCAACGGTAAAAGTTTGAGAAACACTGCTCATTAGCCTCGGATGAAGTCGGATGCCTTTAACATTTCAGATACGGCCAGTTTCACCCTCTTGTAATTGAATTTTATGTGACTTGTAATCTTTTTATTTTTAGCTATAGTGCAGGCTGGACTTTAAAGAGAGTAAGTTTCTGAAGCTTAAAAAAGATGAAAAGCGATTGGCGCACGGGGCTCTGCCTCAAATTCCGCTGTGGAAACTTTAAGCGCTCCAACAGACCAACAGCTCATTAGGAAGGCAGCAAACTTACATGTTCTGGTCTAGATGGTAGGCTAAGTTTAAACGGCTCATCATAATGTTATATCGTTTCCGTCTGAAAGTCTAACTAAGGAAACATTTTCAGGGAATGTTTAGTCTGTTTCTGTATTTAATAAACTTGCCTTGTAAAATTTGCAATAACTATTGAATAACTGTCATAACCAATAGGAAAATGTTTACATTTGTGCAACAATCAATCAAAGTAGATAATCAGCTCACTGTATTGGTTCAACAAAAAGAACAAACTTAACGATACCGTTTTGGGGGGGGGGGGGGGAAATGTTTGGATAAAGTTTTTTTTCTTTTGGGGGGGGGGGAACTGACACCATTTGCTAACCACACCGTGTGACACCGACCCTAGTAACGCCACTGAGTTTAGCATTGTCATTAATCTTTGGAATTGAAGACATTGCCATTATTATTATAGTATTGTGACCCATCTAATACTATCAATAACAAGAATAAAACGTCGTCATTATCGATACTAAGAATGAGAAGAAGAAGAAAGTAACAAGGAATTATTTTAGTTTCTTGTTCAACCGAAATAAGATAATTTGGAAAATGTCAATTTTAAGATACAAGGTGCATTATGAAATATAAGATCAGTTCTTTCATCTACTTAAGAGACTTTAATAAGACACTTGGATATGTATAGGACTTAATTATATTATTCATAAAAGGAACGACTGTAATTTATTAGATAGGAAAGGATATATAAGATAAACTAAAGAGTTCATTAAAACTTCCACCGTAAGGCGTAAATTATATATATATATATAATAATAATCCATCAGATATCCATTTTAGTTTTCAGTGTATTTCAAGTAGATATAGGACGTAATTATCTTCTTTTTTTTGTGTGGAAGTAACGTCTGTAAGATGTAATCAAACTGATTTTATGGACATGACTTTTATTACTTTTTCGATGTAGCCCATTAATGGATCCAGAACTTTTAAGGGGGGGGGGGGGTGGCGATTTTTTTCCCAAACCCTAGCCCTAACGCCCAGTAAAGAGCAGTGTATCTTAACCTTCGGCACACACAAAAAAAAAGGGTACGCTGGTTGCCCTTTAATTGAAATCTTGAAAAAAAAAAGGAGGGGGGGGGGCGGCAATCCGGCAGTGATGTAGCCACATTGATACTAAAATCATCAGGATTTAATCCCACACCCTCGGTTATACAACATTATGCTCTACCTCTCAGCTATTAAGTCCTATCCAATAGTCAGATACTCTATTTAAATCCAAGACGCTGATGTTCTATTCAAGACATTAAATTGTTTGATCAACGGTTCTTTTTTTTTTTTTTTAATCGAGGACGGAATCCCCCCCCCCCCTTTTCTAAATCAGTTTGTTCATAATCTAAAGAAGCATAATTTTAAGTGAATACAGGTTTCTACAACATGTCTAATGCCTATCGGGGAACTGTATGCAAGTATTCCATGGGCGTAGCCAGGATCTTTTTCAAAGTGGTTTTTGGAGGAGGAGGTCCTTGATTTTTCTTTCTGTTCACGTGCATACAAAACTACAAAACCACCTTAGGCTAAGCTCATGGAATTCGCTGACTGCAGTTTTGTTTAATTTTTTTTTATTGTGCTGATTTTTTTTCCGAGTGGGTGGGGTTGAGCCAATGACCTTTCCATCTACGCCTATGATATATATATATATATATTGATATATAAATTTATATATATATATATATATATATATATATATATATGTATATATATATACGTATGCCTAAGTGGCTTATATGTTGCTGTTTCGAAACACTGCGCCTAAGTCATATTCAATCAATCTCCGCTTTGCCCAAGTTCCGGTTCTGATACATTTTTGAAACCACGAGCTAGCATCGCTTTATAAAGTAATTAAACGGAACCAGCAGAAACCAGTAAGATGTCACATCTAGAATATGTTATGATGTCACAGCTATAATATGTTATGCTGATAATTGCATTATTTTGGTTAACAGCCGAACGCCGAAGGGGAAATAATTGTAGACCAGCATTGTGAGTTATTGTCTCCCCCTGGGAGCAAGATATACAATACAAATTGGATCTATCAAAGATGCACAAATGTGATTGTTGGAGCACCAGACAAGTAGGCGAGCACACAAACGCCCCAGGGAGCAGGAAGAGAGTTATCTCAAGCTAATCTTACTGCTTCCTCCCCCACCCCACAGTACGCCTTGTGCTCCCCTCACAGTTCTGAAATAAATAATAGAACTGGCAAATATGTTGAACAAATAAATATGCACCAGTCTAACCCAGCACAAAAAAAATAATACGAAACAAAACGCCATTGAACGACTTTTTGATTTTGACTGCGCCTCACCCCGCCCCGCGCCCCTACCCCACTTATCTCCCGTTTGCAATTTCCTCATTTTGCCCAACCATTACGCATTTGTCCCGCTGTTCATTGGCTGTGTTAGCGCGGTAACGGAAGTCCGCCATTTTCTTTAAGTATGTCATTGATCACAAATTTGTTTGGCCCAATTACTTTTTTGTTTATCTAATCCATTAAATTTGATAATATGGAATGTATATCTTTACATGCCTAATTCTCTCACTAATCCAATACTTTGGTCTTACGTATCTCTCATGCTGAATAAAATCAGGGCAGTTGGCAGCTAGATCTAGATTTATTAGTGATTTCTTCAGAGGAAAATGAACAGTTGGCCAGATGGAGTCACGAATAAAAAAAAAAGGTGGGTTGGGGGGAGTGTCTTTGAGCAAAATGTTCTCTCTGTTATTAATTACTTGTTTTATGTATAGAAATAAGAAAAGAGATGTGGTCAATAAATGAAAAGAAATGACAGAGAATGAAAGAAAGACAAAATGTATAAGCTAAAATTATAATGAAATAAAAATAAAATAGAAAAGAGAGAAATAGGGAAATGGTCAAGAAAAAAAATCGCTCAAATAAACGAAAGAGAGTTACGAAACAAGGGAGGTAAGATCAAAAAGAAGTTGTAACGGAGGAAAGTAAAATAGAACATTCAGAAGTTTTAAAAGAAAAAATGTAACATGAAAGTTCTCTGTCGTAAGACAGACAGAGACAGAGAGAGAGAGAGACAGAGCAAGTGATAGTAAGAAGACTGAAAGACAGAGAGAGCAAGAGAGCTTAAGAAAGACGTTCACTTACAAACGAAATTAAGAAGTAGTTGACTGTACAGGCGGGCAGATTGACGGGCAGACAAACAGATAGATAGAGATAAATAGATAGATAGACAGTCAGACAGACAGATAGATAGAAAGATAGATAGATAGATAGATAGATATATATATAGATAGATAGATAGATAGATAGATAGATAGACAGTCAGATCGAGAGAGAGAGAGAGGGATAGAGAGATATAGATAGATAGACACAGACAATGGCACACAGGTACAGGCCATGTAGTACTGATTCCTTCTATGAGTAAGTTTGTAAGAGATCAAACGTCTCTAATCCATAATTAGGATGAACGATTTGTTTTGATGATCTCATCGATCATAATTAAAGACAAACCCATTTCACGTCTTACCCTTCGGCACACACTCACACACATATACACACACACACACAGACACACACACACACCGACCGAACACTGAACACACGTTACAAAATTATTTTTTTTTTAAAATCTGAATTTGTTCTGTTGAGAAACGTTCCAGTGGCCAGCCTCTTGATGAGTTATTGTTGTCATAAGTAATGAGTTTGACCCAGGAACCTGGTCAATGATCTTTGCCTGACTTAAATCTTCAAAGAAATACACTTTAGAATCCATAGATACAGGCTGAGTCATTTTCTAAATACAATTTTTTTTTAAGAAAATAATTGTCTTACCACTTTAAGAGTTTTCTTAAGACATACACTAGTCACATTTAGAATGAAAGTGTTTAGTTTTGTGTTCAAAGAGAAACAAACATTCACGTTTTCATTTGCATACGAGCGAAATGACTCTGGACCAGAAGTATGTTTTTTTTGGACATTCGATGGTCTAGAGGTTAAGTTCGCTTAGTACGTTATTGGTAGTCGTTTCCTGCTTCGAGCCTCGGTCGTCGCAGTCCCTTATTTTCGTAGCATTTAATTCACTACTTTCTCTCTTAAAAACTTGGTCCCTGGTGCTGCTATTCATTTATGTTTAATATATGTATGGATCATATTTGTTTCAGCACCTATCTTCAACTCTATGCTTAGGAAAGTATTGAAATTAGTCTTTTATTTTTACCTACCTGAGTGGACCACTTCGGGGGCCGATTATGAGTTTTTATTTCCACACGAAATATTTTAGTAACCTTGTTTGAACTAGCATTGCAATAACAAGATCTATGACGACACCGAGCAAAACATATAATCCAAACTAAACTAAAAATAAACTAAACTAATCCAAACTAAACTAAACTAAGCAATCCAAACTAAACTAAACTTAAAATTAAATTAAATAGAATTAAATTAAATTAAAACTAAACTAAACAAATCTAAACTAAACGTTTTCATATTTGTACCTTTTTTTTTGTAAGCTTCTTACAATTGATCAACTTATGAAATTTTGTAGTGAAGAAAAAAAAATAGCTTGAACGTAAAAACAGTACATTCGCCTTGTATGTAACCAACTCATCAGTTCTTGCCATGTGTTTATGTGTTTTGTCCCGCCGAGACAACGCCAGGGTCTTTTCAGCGACGTTTGTCACAAATATTTGTTTCAAAGATTGAATTAATCCTGGAGAAACAAAGTATATGATTGGTAGAAGAGAATCAGTATGGGGGAGGGGGGGTGAAACAACAAAGTGGTCGAGGAGCTCATTAGCGCCACATTTCACTAACTCGCCAGGAAAATGAACAAATGAAATGAAATCATTGCAGAATGTCGTCAACATCTCAACAGCAACGTCTGGAGGTTTTTGTCTTGTTTTGTGTTTTTCGTTGCGTTGTTTGGGGCTGGATGTAGAACTGGTAGGCTTAAGGTGAGTGGAACAGATCTACATGGTACTATTACTCAAGAACTGGACCACTGCAGCACAGGACAGAAAGTCTCAAAGAACCTCAATGTCCCAAATAGGTAAACGGTAAGGAACAAACAATTCTAGCCAGATGTCTCACATGCCACTGATGCCTACTTCGCTAGGCTCTGTGAAAACGTTGATCCCATTAGTGGACAATGCCAAAACATAAGGAAATGATGGATTTGGGTGTCATGTGGCCAGCACGAAGACCAACCGCCTTAATTTTCCACAATTAATGTCAAGTATCCATTAGAGCTGGGTGGACTCAGAGGCGCCCAAAGATCCCGAAAATAAAAATCCCAGTCTTCACCAGGAATCGAACCCAGGACCCCCAGTTCAGAAGCCAAGCCCTTTACCGCTCAGACACAGCGCCTCCTCTCCTTTGTAGTGCAGGTTACTAAAACAGGATTCGAAGATGCAAAAGGTCTTAAAAACGGTACGACCTGTACAAATGGGGGTCTCGCTCCGTGCGGAATAAGGCAGACACTAAGGAACATGGCTAGATTCATCGACCATGCTGCAAAAGAATAGGTCTTAGAGCTTCAGTACACGGGGGCTTACACATGGTGGACTACAACAAATATTTATTGTGTTCATGTGTTAAATCTGTTGATTTGGAACCAATTACTATTACAGTTTGTCCTCTCCCATTGGTGTAATAATAGTGTAATGGACCAATTAGACCAAAATCTTTTAAGCAAGCTATGGGGGTGAACGTTATCCGATGCTATGGGAAAGTCTAATAAAATGTCATTTAGAAAATAATGAGCAAATGTTTCTTTATTATGGATATTGGACCTCTTAATTTCTAGATACAGTAGCTACACATAATGTCCTAAATCCATTCTAACATCGCCCAAGGCCCCAGGGAATAAAAAATCATGTGAACATTAATATGTCTTATTCCCTAGGGCCTTAGGCGATGTTAGAATGGATTTAGGACATTATGTGTATATACTGTATCTGGGAATTATGAGGTCCAATATCCATAAAAAAGAAACATATGAAGTTGGTGAGTAACACTGGTCTGTGGTTTCATGGATCGGATTTATCTCCTTTTTTTGAAAAGTCGAGTGAGTCGAGTCTCTCGGTATAAATCTACGCTGATTAACCGATGCCTGAAAAAGTATTCTTAACACACGTTCTTTAATTTAACGCCCTTTAAACAAATTGTGTCTTGATTGTGATAATGTAATGCAATGTGTAGTGCGGATACTATTGTCTGCAGACAAAAAGTACTAATACATTAGTCTGCACGTACTGGACACTGGTGCAGGATTATGTGCATAAAAGTAAACGCTTATAAGCCAAGAATGATGTGAAGGAAGAACGAAGAATGAAAAAGTTGAAACACCTCGTAAATAAAACTTGGAATGGTGAGGACATTGTCAGTAAGAGGAAAAAAAATCCTGATGATAGATTTTCTCATTACATGAACTGAGTTGTGAGAATGTCGTAGATAAGAATGAAATATTACATCCATTTAGCTGCTGCAGTGTTTTTATAGTTTACAAGCAGCGAACTCACAAGAAATCGTAAGTTAGAGACATGTTGTCAACCTTATTACTGCTCTTGTTTATATGTAAGTTTTTTTTAATCTTTCTCAAAGTTGTGCTCGCTATGGACGTTGGACAAAAAAAGGAGCAATTAAAGAATTGAAATAGAATGAAGAGTTTAGAAACAGAGACACAAGAAATATGTTTTATGTGCAGCTTTCAAAGGTGTGCTGCTAGAGACAGAGTCAGACAGAGAACAAGAGATAGAAGGAAAATAAAAGAGGGCCATAAGTCAATAGGGTGCAGACAAGAGAACATAGGAGAGACAAAAAAGAGGCTGTTGCTTTAAATTAGAAATAAATTAAACAGTAGAGGAAAATAAATACATATAGACAAAAATATTGTTTTTTTTTTGTTTTTTTTCAGATTTTACTACAATGTCAAACTCTTTCTTGGTTTGAACATTTTCTCAGACCCTGCAAGTTAAGAGCAAGGACTAGAAATCATTTAATAATTCGCATTCATCAAATATGTGGAGAGAAAAAAAAAGGAAAAGAGAGAGACATAGAAACAAATAATTGGGGGAGGGGGAGTAGACAATGTGAATGAGAGTTTAGTTGGGGGGGGGGGGTAAACAATTTGAATGAGAGTTTAGTTGGGGGGGGGGGCGTATTTTAAATCTTTTGTAAATTTAATGTGTTTTTTGTCACCAATAGTGACATTATTTCTAACTGGGACAGATTTATGGCAGTGCAGACAATGAGGAGTGTTATAAGATTGAGACTTAGGACAGGCCTCAACAGAAAAAAATATTAACAATAAAAAAAATCTTCTAAAAATGTGCATACTACATAAAAAAGAAGGAAAGTGAGATTAAAAGTAGTTTTACAACTAACAGTAGCCTTCTCTTGAAATCATTTTTTTTCCATTAAAGTCTTCATAAAATGATTAAATGCCAGGGATATCCCCAAAGATACTGCCCAGTGTCTCCACAATGCTTGCTAAAAGTAAGAGAGAATATTTATCATTGGCGATACTCACATTTTTAATTTTATTCAAATCTTTTATTTTTTTATAAAGCTATTTGCTCCCAAAACAATCAGTGCTTTTTTTTTTTTTAAACATAGATCTAAGTATTTTGAGCTTTAAATAGTGTTTTTTTCGGGGGAGGAGGTACTCTTTATAATCTACACTTTTCTGGGTAGAGACCTGCTAAAATTTGATTCCCATTTCTCCAACCCATTAATCTGACTAAAGGGTCAGGGTTAGAGTACTCTTACATTTACATAGGCCGGAAAAACTAACACATTTACATCTATAAGGCGTGAATCTATACAGATAAGACACGACACAGAAAGACAGACACACGAAGACACATAAGGCAAGCGACGACAACAGATTGCAGCAACCCTTTGACTCCACATTTTTTTTTAACTTTTAACTATCAGAAGTTAGGAAAAGAGAAAAGGTTCAAAGAATGAAAAAAGGGGTGGGGGGTGGGGAGAGGGTGTTCGAGGAGTGAGTATTGGAAGGTCACAGTGAGTCACGTGACGTACTTGGGTTAAAACTTTTAGAAGTGTACAGATAAAAAAAGAAGGAAGAAGGGAAGACAATGAGGAGAGATGGAACAAAGTTTTGGGAGGAGTAAAACGTCAGGGAGGATGTAATGGCGCATCGTTGAAGGGAGGCTCGGATAGGGGAGGGGAGGGGAGGGGGGGCTTCCAGGACTGAAGTTTAACGGATTCTTATTTACTCTATGAGCGATTAACATGCTGTGTTTTGAGGGAGGGAGGGAGGATCGAAGAGGGACACTCCAAAAGTACTATTGGATAAAATAAGAGAGGAACTGGAAAGGGGTCGGGGATGGTTTGCAAACGACGAAAAATATAGTGGAAGACAGAGATAAAGATAGAAGACAGAAAACGATAAAGAATCGTTAAAGCGGGTGGGGGGTATTAAAAATAAGCGGTGGGGGGGGGGGGTTATTGCAGCAGAAAAGTTGTAACCAAGAAAAACACTAAAAAAAAATAAAAGTTTGAGGAAGATGGTAAAGAACTTTCAGTGTAAGGAGAAGCGGGGGGGGGGGGAGTCTCTGAAACTCTGAGACTAAAGGGAAAAAGGGGGGGGGGGGGTCTAGAACCCTAGCCAAAGCAGTGGTCCATAATAATTTGGTCGTGAGACAAAGACTCGGGCGAGCCAGATTTTTATTGACAAGTGTGCCCAGATAGAGCCGAACAGAGACTCTGGTCGGACATTAAGAATCGCAACCTTAGTTTGAAGGGAAAAGTGGGGGGGGGGGGGGGCGGTTTGGCGATGTTGGAGATGAGGGGACAGTTTCAAGAACTCTGGGGACAGCAGAGTGAATGCGAGAGGATCGGGGAGTACGAAAGAATGGGGAGTGAGTGCTGGGAGGGGTGTGACTTAAATATAATAAAGGACGAGTCCTCCTCGGCTTCCGTTACTCTCAGACTCAGTGAAGTTGAAAGATGCAGAAATGAAGTTTGTAAGTTATTTAAACTGGGAAATACTACAGGGAGAGATAGAAAGGGGAAAAAAGTAGAGGAAGAGATTTGAAAAAAAAAATGAAAGAAGATAAAAAAAAAAGCTCATTATAGCATTAACAACACATGAAGAAACAAACTTGGCATGGAGGAATACGAACAGAATTTTCATAGAGACTTACTGTACTTGCATATAATGGATTGGTCCAAAAGGCAATGGAAGCTATGGCATCGGAACTTAAACTATAAGCAATAACGTTGTGGTATGTCTGTATTGTGAATCGTGTGTTATCTGTATCGAAAATTGTCTGTAAAAGACAGGCTCATCTTGTACACAGATAATGGTCAGACACTCTAGTGATTTAACATAGCCATCACGTTACTTTATATATATATATATATATATATATATATATATTTATATATATATATATATAATCCTAAATGCTGCTTGTCATTTGCAAAAAACAAACCCCGTTTGGGCAGCTGTTTGAGAAAAACATTCATAAAAAAAGCTAAAAAGATTCTAGAAAAACTAAATCCCCCGTTGTGTCAGGATTTTGTGATTTTACCATAACAAAAGAGATACAAGACACAGATAGCAAAGACAAACAGACACAGAAACTCTTTTGATCTCATGGCAATCACATCATTAAATAGAAACAATCTGGTATAAACTTTTCATATGTAAATTAAGTTTATGTAGTGTGAAGGTTTATTTTGGTTTTCTATAGTTATAATGTTTTGTTTGGTGTAATGCACAAATGGTAAGACACATTTCCGTATGGATAATAAAGATTATTATTATTATTATTATTATATGTATTTCTCATCACCAAAAGCTATATTTGATTCACTTTTGTCATTGATCTTGTAGGAGTACCGTGAGCAAAGACAATTTTTGTGGAATGTGTGAGTGTTTCTATGGTGAAGGTGGGAAGAGGTTAGCGATTGGTTGTGAATGATGCAACATAGGTGGCATTGTCGTCACTTGGTCTTAGGGGAGACGACCACTAGGACGTGAGACTGAAAGGTCATATTATTGTAGTGAGTGAGATTTTCTTAAGAAATGTTACTACTAAAGTCTACTACATACATATCTCATTTCCACTGGATTTTGTTTATATTATAATAAAAGTTACATTTACTATTGATCACACTGAAGTTATTCAAGATATTTGAAGTTTTACTAGTTACGATATATTAAGCAAAAAATGGTTTAGTTGTCTATCAGGAGTGTGGTGCTATAAAACATTGATTGGTAACAACAACAAACTCTCACTAATGTGACCTGTCACAAAACGGAAATTCTTTGTTCAACTAGATCTTGAATCGTAGAGAATTAATTCATACTAGATATATAAAAGCTCTACTAACAACAATACAGATGTCATGACATTTCTTTATTATTCCTCTGATGTTGCGGTATGAAAATGACTTTATGGTTTACATTTTTTTGATATTCAAAAAAAAAAAAAATATTTAATTAAAATTTAGAAATGTTCATGCAAAATTTAATTTCACAACATAAAAAGATGAATGGAAAGTGAGGTGAAATTTTGAGGAGGAGGCCCATACAAAAGCTGAGATTGCCTTAAAAAAATAGAACGGAACAAATTTATGGGAGAAATAAACGAATAAAAAAAGTTAAATGAAAATAAATAAATAAGAGGGGGAAAAGGAGAGAGTAAGAGAGTAAGAGAGAGAGAAAGAAGAGAGAGAGAATGATTGCGCAATTAAAAATGTCTACATTACATTGGAAGCCAGGTTTTAGCTTTGTTTTAAATCTGAGAAATAAATCTTGGGATAACATTTTTTTGGAAATAAGTTAAAAACAAATGACTTTATTGCACTGGGGATTGTTTACAGTAAAACAGAACAGACTTTATACGTACCAATAGTCCAATGTGTTGTTCATAGAAATATCAATACATGAAATCTGCTTCATAGAACTGCAGTGCCAAACACTGTCCAGGTCCAAGAAATCCCATTTCCCACTTTCCTGCCCGAAGAGTGGAGAATCATGTTTAAAAATGTTAAATCATATAGTTAGGATATCAGGGGCAGCGCCAGACCACAGTAAGTGGAGGTACAGTGCAGTATTTTTGTAGTGACACCATGGGCGTAGCCAGGATTTTTTTTCGGGGGGGGGGGGTAGGGGGGGATTTTTTTTCTCCCTCCCCCCGGCCCACCCCCCTAGCGAAAAAAAAGATATTTGTAAATATGTATGTGTGTGGGTGTACATAATCTTTATTACATTCTGACTCTTCATTCTTTCGGAACTTGTTTATTATGCCATAGAATAGGTTCTTCCTGTAGTTAGTGGAAAAATTGTTGTCTTCCCGCCATTGCTACCAACGGGGTCTGGGGGAGCGCTAGGAGCTCCCCCAACGCGGCCAAGCATGATTTCTGGTATTGAATGCCAACAAAATGTATATTGTGAGGTATCTACAGTGCATTTTCAAGCTATTAAAAATCTTATTTCAAAAATTAATGAGCTATTCTTACTGACGTAGACACTCCCGCGCCGTTCGGCGCATTTCCGTCAAGCTGTTTCCACAAAAATCTGTCACTGGTAATGTCTGAAGCCTCTTCCCACCTGCCATGAGGACCTCATGAGTGGCGTCAAGTTGTACTAGGATATCATCGCAACTCTTATTATGCGTAATTCATTTTGTCGGAGAACATGTCCCGCAAACCTCATGCGACGTCACAATCTTACTAAGGGGTTGACTCCCAGTTCGGCATAGGATTTCCTTGATTTAGACCAAATCTCATTAGCTGACTCCTAAAATCTGTTTTAGCCATCTTTGTTGAGCCACATTTAGTGTTTTTCAATTTCGGCAGATGACTATTCACTGCACTTTATTAATGGAGCCCTGCCACTGGTAGAAATGTGTAACCTCTCTTAAATACGCTTTTGGAATTAGGTGACTGTAGTTTGCTTTAGATTTTATATCAAAAAGGGAAGTTTTGTCGTCAAAATCATCTGTTGGGGGTTTTGAACTAAAAAATCTCAACACCTTGTTTTTTTTAAATTCAAAACCCCATTTAGCTACGATCATAGAATTTGGTAACTAGTTTGCTTTGGAGTAATATTGAAGATAGAGGTTTTCCACCTCAAAACGCTCTGTAGGGGGATTTTAAACTCAAAACCAACTGGAAGAAAGGAGTTTAAACTCAAAAACCCAATTGGCTTGGCTACGCTCAAATAATTTTAGTGTGTAATTAGCTTTTTTTATATTAAAGAGGTATTTTTTAGCATCAAACCATTCTGAAGGGGAATTTAAACTCAAAACCCTTTTGGCAACGCTCATAGCGTTTTGAGTGCGTAATTTGCTTTTTTTTTTACATTGAAGATGTATTTTTTAGCTTCAAACCCCGCTGGCGGGGGGTTTTAAACTCAAAACTCATTTGGCTACACTCATAGATTTTAGAGTGTGTAATTTGCTTTTTTCTTATTGAAGATGTATTTTTGTAGCTTCAAACTCCACTGGAGGAGAGTTTAAACTTAGAACTGAGTCAAAACCCATTTAGCTAAGCTCATAACATTTTGAGTGCATAATTTGCTTTTTTTTTCATATTGAAGAGGGGGTTCATCGTAAATTTTGGAGGGGGTTTTAAAGTCAAAATCTTCCTTAACTCTTGGAATTTGCGGATTTTTGTTTGCATTTTTGTGTGTGTTTTGTTTTATAGAAGAGGGGAATTTAACTTCAAAAACCCCTGGTAGGGGGTTTCAATCTCAAAACCCCCTGGTAGAGGTTTTTACTTCAAAACCCCCTTGGCTGCGCTGGGGCAAGTGATGGTTTAGTATTAAAATTTCACCTAAAATAAACAAAATTAAAGCAAATAATCAGTCACTCAAGTCCGTCTCCCCCCCCCCCACCCACCCGCGGGTGGGGGGGGGGGATTTCGTTTCGGGGGGGTTTGAACCCCAAACCCCCCATCTTCTGGCTACGCCCATGAGTGACACATACCGTCTTCAAGTCTCAATATTGATACACTTAATAATTATAATAATTTAAAAGCATGTCGTATTCGTGACTAAGGAAATAAAGTACTTGTAATTAAATCTTACTCATATTTTTTATATATTTTGTATACATATTTTTTTTTCAAAAATGTATACATGCCTTACGCACGTAGCGTAGCATATCAAATCAGGAGACTATTTTGAACATCTACCATGTTAGGCTTGTTAATGTTGTCTTAATGGTCTAGTGACTTTTAGTCACACTACTGCTTAATGATTGCTATGTGGTGATAGTACCGCATTTGTTAAGGTTTTCAAAGTACACCGTTTCATCAGTGGCCGTTTGTGGATTAAAAGAAAGCCAAAGTGAAATAGGGTAGTCAAGTGACGTGAACTAAAGCATTTATTTAAACACCTCTCTCTCTCTCTCTCTCTCTCTCTCTCTTTATCTATCCCCACCTCTTTATCTCTCTATCTTTCTCTCTCACCCTCTCTGTATCTATCTATCTCTTTCTCCTTCTCCCTCTCTCTTCCTCTATATCTTTCTCTCTCTCTTTCTCTCTATCTCTTTATCTCTTTATCTCTCTTCCCCCCCCTCTCTCTCTCTCTCTCTCACTTAACACATTACATACTTATAATTGAGCACTTGAAGCCATACTACTTCAATACAAAAACAAGTTATATTTAATAGTTATTTGAACAGTACATAAGGAGTCTGTATAAAAAAAAAGTTGGTGCAATAGAGAGTGAGAATAAAACTCTAGATGAAGTATCTGTTATTTGGGAAAGAAAGACACTTTAATCAAATTGAAATTAGTGTCTAGGAATATCCCTCTTACTTTTCCTTCAATACGCGCAAGAACTTCAAGACACTTTGTATCCTTTGACCCCCACGTGACCTCTCTGCTTGCGCGCTTTTTTTTTCATCAATTTTGAAGCATAGGCTCTTCTTTATGATGTCATCTTCATTAAAATTAGAATCTAGGAAATGGGAGTCAGTGAATATCTGGTGATCTAGAGGCTTAGCCAAGAAATGAAACAAAGTTTGCCTTGTCTATTGAGGATAAAATGGTTTATTGGAAACACAATTTTTTAGGATCATGTTTTAAGCACACAAAAAAAACTTAATGAAATTTGTAAACATTTGTGTGTGTTAGTCCAAAATAATTTTTTATTTAGAAATGTGGCGAAAAATAATAGGAAAAAAAGAAATAAAACCATATAGTGTGAAAGTAAGTGTGTGAGAGATAGAGAGAGAGAGAGAGGAAAAGATAGGATGGTTGAGAGTGACAGAGAGAGAAAGAGATGGTGTTTGAACTTGGGAGTGAAAGAGAGAGAGAGAGAGAGAGAGAGAAATAACATGGATGATGGATGACAAAGAGAGAGAGAGAGAGCATATGTAGTAGAATGAGAGAAAGTATGAGCGAGAAAGAAAGATACAGAAAGAAAGTGAGACAGACGGCGAAAGAGAAAGAGAGAGAGAGAGAGAGAGAGAGAGACTGTGCATGTGATTTAGATCTAGTTTTTATGAAAACAAAAAAAAAAGGTACACTTGAGTAGCGCTCACTAAACTATGAAATAATAAATGAGCAGACGTTTTTGCTTGTTTCTAAACTAAAACTCTCACCACTTTATTTCTGAGTATTACAGTGTTGAACACTAATGACTCATTTTGTAATGTCTATAGCACTGTCAGCAAACATATAGCAGGCTCAAGGCGCAGACTAAAAACAGTCATAGGCCCGAGAGGTCTAATGACAAGTTCCCCTATCAGGTCATCTGTTTCTGTGGTCTACGGTTAACGAGGGTGCCATGTGGCCAGCACAACGTCCAGCCGCCTTTACATCACGTGACCCAGGGGATGTAACTCTCTCCAAAAAGACGACTTCTGTCTCAACGTTGTCTGAATTTTGTTTACATCATAATGAACGCATACAGGGCTTACTTGTGTGTATGAGTGTAATTCTGTGTACTTGTGTCTGTGTTTGCGTATTTATGAATGTGTTTTTATATAGGTTTATTTATATGTGTATTTCTGTATGTTTGTTTGTGTGTGTGGATTAGTGTGTGTGTTTGTATGTGGTTATTTGTATGTATTGGTATGTATATTTGCGTGTTTGTGAATTCTAAAGTATCAAACGTTAACGACATGAAGGAAATGCTTAGAAGGATCGATAAAAGTAAAGTTCCCCTTTCAGACCTTGTGGTCTATAGGGCGGAGGATGTAAAGGTCATCTGTTTCTGTGGACTACGGTCTACGAGGGTGTCATGTGACCAACACAACGACCCACCACCTTTACTTTTGTCCAACCAATGTCAGGTACCCATTGAAGCTGTGTAGACTCAGAAGCGCCTAAGCATCCAGAATTTAAAAATCCCAGTCTTCATCAAGATTCGAAACCCAAACCCCCCGGTTCAGAAGCCAGGCGCTTTACCGCTCAGCCACAGCGCCTCCTCAAACTAACCTTTAAAAAAAAGTTTTCAACTGTTCTTCATGTTCTTCTGGAATGTAGTCTTTCTTCTCTGAACTCAATGAGGAGCGAGCTGCAGAACTTTGGTTCATGCACTGTTTGTCCATAATTAGTGTTTTCACCTTCACCCATCCCTTGGTTTGTTGAACCGTTAGAGAACCACACAAGGTCTGTTGATCGTCTTTCTCCATTCCTCTCTGTCCTTTGCCGTGGATAGATTTCTTTTCAATGACAGGCCTGCCCATCCTTATATGTTGTCTTCCCATCGCTTTCTCTGTCTGCCTCTTCTTCTTGTCCTGGCACTATTCCCTGAATGTCTATGCGAGCCTTGAGAACATTGTGATATGGTCATATTTTTGTTTTAAGAATTTTAACTAGATGGGTCATAACATCAACATGGCAATGTATAGCTGTAATGAATTCGGTTTGTCGAAGGGACCTAACTATAATGGTGTGAACAGTACAAATGGTATTGAGCATGTGAGCAAAATACCTCAAAATCAAAGTAGATTCCTTACCATTGTCAATATTACAAGGTTCAATATTACAAATAATTTTTTAAACTTCCTTTTTGAGCAAATATATAAACTATTATAAATATGCATATTATTTTACAATTACTATATGTCTGAACATCTATCTATCTATCTATCTGTATATATATATCTCTATGTGGCTCAAGAGTTCATACATATCATAAAGGAAAGATCACTCTTTTATTTCTGCAAGTCGGACGGACTAGAGTTACACCACGAAAACAAAACAGGATGTGGTGGAGAACAAGTAGTATTCACTTGTCACTAAATAGCAGGGCCGGACTTAACCATTGTGACCAAGAAGTCATGGAAAAAGAACAAGTAATCTACTCTGTATTCACCCGTCACTAAATAGCAGGGCCGGACTTAACCATTATGGGGCCAAATGCGAAACGGATTTCGCGAGACCCAGTTTGGGTAGGGATACGGATAAAAAGTGAAAATTAAGAGTTTGTATTAGAAAATAAATTCGTCTTTGCATTTTATTCATTCTTTACTACATATCGAATTACTTTACGAACCTTGCGTGTAGCGAAGTCATACAGTATATCATAAGAATTCTGTTTCCTACATAGATCACGCTCAATAGCAAGAATTACCAAATGTTTCAATCTATCTTTGAGAATTGTTGACCTCAAGTAATTCATCATTAGTTTGAGACGCGAGAAGCTTCTTTCACTAAATTCCACAATTACAATTGCGCCACTTCTACGCTTATTGTGCTCATTGCGCAAAGGTCTTGTCACTTTTATGGACCAGTGGGGGGGGGGGGGGAGGTGCGAGAAGGGGAAGAGAATGGAAAGAAGTCAGAATTCTAAGTTCGGATATTTGACGTTCCGGATAACTGACGTCCGGATAAACGACGTTCTGTTTGTACTTAAATCTTAAGTCAATAAAGAGTCTGTTTTTCTTTTGTCATATCCTCCTGTTGTCAGACGAAAGATTCACAAATCTTAGTCAGCACTGAATAAAGCATCTCTGTTCAAGATGGAGTTCGTAAAAAAATAAAAAAATGTCATTTTAATGTCAAATGATCTCAAGTTACGTTACTGGTCAAACCAACGGAACATCTTACATATCAATGTCCCATGTCCTAAGTTACTCTATGCATGACAATACACCCCATTCATAAAAGAATGTATGTGCCAGGAGTTATGAGGAACATTTTCACAATTTGGGCAAGATGTACCGGACAGATGATTCAACCCGAAAAAGAGACTTTGTCCTCCTCTTGTTTGCTGGGTGTCCGGTATCGAATGTAATGAATGCGGTATGTTGTTATGGAATTGTAATATGTTTATGTAAAAGACTTTTCGGACTTCGTTTAGAGCAAATATATCAACTGTTGTTAATATACATTTTATTTTACCATTTTTTTTTATTTAGAAAATAATTTCAATAAATCAAAACTTGATAGCTACGTGCTTTTATAATGCAGCTTAATATTCTTATAGCATTAATATTTTAGTGTTATATAGTAACTAGTATTTCTTAGATTATTTTTAGATTAAAATATTAATTATTTGATCTAGGTCTAGTAGCTAAATCTAATTCTAGATCCAGATTATATTTCTGATCATTTCGTTTGTAGAAGATATTAGATCCAGAAATCCTAGAATCTAGAGTTTTTATCATTACTTCTAAAGGTAACTTATATTAGAACTTGGACAATTACTTCTAATTTCTTTCTATAATAGTATCATTTTAGTGATTCTATTGAGTTCTACATCTATCCCATAAAGACATTTAAATCTTTTTTCATGTGCACAAATAAATGTTTATTACATTTTGCTAAAGAGATAGGTTCTGCTTAATATTTTTCATGTTTGGCTGTTTCGTCCTTAAAAAAGGTCAAAATAGTTAGTAAATGTTTAACTAAAGTTTCTTAGTTTAGTTTAACTAATTTTTTCAATTTGTGATTAACTAAAAGTTTAATTACTTTTTTTTAATTCAAAGTTTAACTAAAAAAAATTAGTTTAGTTCCCATCACTAAACATTTGTCGTGGAAGGGATATTAAGAAAGAGTTTCCGAAGTCTTATCTGGTAATTTGCAGGTGTTCATATTGCAAAGCGTATATCAACACACTCTGTCTGTCTGTCTGGTAAAAAGTGTATATACTTTATTTCTGCCACACCCGTCCTCGAATCAAGCTGAAACGTCGCACCATTATTCATCGACATAGACAAGACATAAATCAATGAAAAAAAAGTAACCAATTAGACAATTAGTTATCGTTCTTCATTATTTTGTTTAATGGCAACAAGGGAAACTAATACAGTATTCACAGAAATGGCTAAATTTGATGGGTTTAGTCCCCATAAATAATTGTTACCGCTATTTCTCCCTCACACATTCTCTCATCAAGTTTATAGTTTAAACAAATATTTATTGTACCTAACAAAACATGAATCAATAAACAAAAATACTCAATTAGTAAATTATTTATTGGCAATTAATTATTTTGTTTGATTTTGAATTAGAGAAATAACTTGTACAGTATTGGTAGATGTAGTTTTATGGGCGGAGATCTTCCACTTTAGATAAGCTGGGTTTTTTTTTTATATTTTGCTCCTTGTTTTTTTTTTTGTTTTTTTTGCTTTAATCTATTATTTTGACGACCATTGCCAGTGACAATTATTTCCTCTGACAGTAAACATTTGATTATGTCGTAGATAACGAAGACAATGTGACATTCTAATACCATCTTTAGTAAACACATTACACGAGGAACACCATCATGTCGGACTATTCGTCAGTTGTGAATTCATCATTGGATGAAGCACGAGAATTGTGAAAAACACAGCCAAAACATGGGCGCCACTTTTTTTTCTTTCCAGTACAGAAAGACCTACTTATCATTGGAACAAAAAAACAACAGCAAAGTTTATCTAAGGGGAAGAACTCCAATAAAAAAACATTTCTCCATAGCTTTGGATTTATTTCCCTTTTTGTATAAAAATGTAATTACCACTAATTAATTAATTATTTGGTGTTTTTTTTAAATTGATTTATGTTTTGTTAGGTGGGGTGAATAATCGTGTAAAGTTTCAATGGGAGATGGGAAACATAACGTGTACAAAAATTGTACCAAACAGACAGACTGACAGACAAACAGACAGAGTGTGTTGATATAAGCTTGGTAATGAGAGTGCGACATCATCTTGACATCATTTGCATTGTTGTCACTGCCACTGACATGTCGTTTAAGAGTCGATTTGGTTTGCGAAATTCTAAGACCAAAACAGTATAATACCATTAAGGCCTGACTTAGGGTCTGAAAATTAAAGAGTAGTGCAGTATTTCACGTAACTACGTATGTACCATCTTTGATCTACATGTTCAGCTTCACCCAACGCAGACACAGCCGTTGACTACCTGTGGTTGATTTAATCTGTTTGTTTGTTTCTATTTTTTTCTTTTCGCCTATCCACGGAAATATATTTTCTTTAAAAATTTTTTTCTCTTTTCTAAGCCTCTTGCTGCCAGGCGTTTGATTCTGTTCCAGCTAAGGCAAACTGCAGTGTGAGATGATCTTCAAAGCTTTTCTGTGGGGCATCTCTGTTACTCCGCCCTCCTTTAACCTTGACAAAAAAAAAGCCTCTGGCATAATGTCCTCACCCATGTGTCGAAAAGTAAGCATTGTCAGTGTCTCTAGCCTGTCCACACAGACATTTACCAGGAGATCTCTCTTTGCAGTTTAATGGTAAAGCAACAACCTTTGATAAAAACGTTCTTAAGCTGCTTTCTATATTGCAATCATGTCCCAGATCCCCACAGAAAGGTTAAGAGCATATACAATGCGCAGACTAAGAAAATAGTCCCCGATTAATCCTTGGCTATTGACTTAACGCCCTTCTTGGTGTCTTGGTGTCAGTGGCGTAGCAATGGATTGGGGCTACTGGGGGAGGGCTTAGATTCTTTAGGGGCCCCTGCATTTTGAAATCCGACATCATGACATGAGAGAATGTACTTAATAAATATATGTCTAATGTATGCAACTTAGTCACTGACTTACATAGCAACACAAATAGCAAGATAATATGACATTTGCTTAATATTTAAATAAAAAAAAATTTCGGACACTCATTTTGGGGACCCTTTAAATAGGGGCCCGGGAAAGTTTCAAATTTGGACCTCTCCTAGCTACGCCACTGCTTGGTGTTTTAACTTAAAAGAAGAACCTATGGGCGACAGTTACAAATGTATCGTTGTTTTTTGTTGTTTTTTATTTTTTTTTGCCGCTGACGTCTGCACTAAATCTCGATGAGTATTGAATGATAGGGATAAAAATACTAGTTTGACCTATTTTATCCCTGTCCCTGTCCAGCTCTAGGTCTTGTGAGATGGCTGGGGAAGGGGAACGGGCTTGGTATTGAACTAAAGGCAAAGGCATTAATCAAATGAGCAAGACGCAATGGACATGACAAACAACTGCTCTACACATTCTCTCACAATGTCATGTTGTTGTTTTTTCTATGACATCCACAAAATAATGACAAATAACTTAGGTACAGGTGAGTCGATAGCTTCCCCCCGACCCCCGTTTTTTTTCTCCCCCACGCTCAGTTAAGTTCAGTGTGCATGCTTCGATCCAGGCTCTATCCCAATCCATTCTTGGAGCCACCTGACACCCTATCGCAAACAGGTGTCCGGGTAATGAGAGACTGATAGATCACTACTCGTCTACACTGTACGTGCCACCCGCCTCCGCCTCGCTTCCGCTGCTGACCGCCTTCCCTGGCCCCGTCCCTGAAGAATATTCATGGTGGACTTTCATTCAACCACCCATGATATCGCCCCCCTCCCCCGGGGTCACCTCCCAGAAAAGTGCAGCTCGTACATTTTCTCTTATCTTTTTCCATATCAAGTATCATAACAGCTTCCATGTATCTGTATTGACTTTTAACTCATATCTGTTTCCTTTGTGCTTGGACATTATCACTTGGATGCCTTAACCTTCCACAACACTGCCTTGCTTTATAGACATTTTCAGTTGGACTTGAACCTTTACCTTCCACAACACTGCCTTGCTTTATAGATGGATTAGATAGATAGATAGATAGATAGATAGATAGATCGATGGATAGATAGATAGATAGATAGATAGATAGATAGATAGATAGATAGATAGATAGATAGATAGATAGATAGATAGATAGATGGATGAATCAACATATACGGCAACTTTCACACGACTATCGGGCATACATGTCGAGTTTGACCACTGTTTGACCACTGTTTGATCTATTTGTTGTGTGTGTGTTTTGCTTTTCTTTCTAAACTGTCAACATCCATTTGTTGACCTTTGTCTCCCCCTATCCCCCACTTGTCTTGCCTTCCTCCACTAATAAAAACAGTTTCGTTGCCAACATTTGGTCAGTTTGGCAAGTTTCTCTTCAACTTGTTCAAATTCAATATTTGAAATCACCTATTTGTGTTTGGAGAGAAGGGGGGTGGGGTGCATACGTCAACGAAACGTTTGAGCGGGGGCGGAAGAGGGGGCGGGAAGGCACTAAGATAAAGGTAGAAATGTAAAGATCAAGTAGCCCACCTGCGAGAATTACATCAAGAATGGTGCAAGTGATTATAGGAGAATGGGGGGGGGGGGGGAGGAGCCTGGGAGAATAGTTCTAAGACGAAAAAAACCAAAACTTCTTATTTTTTCGTTTGTTTTTCGCAGGGTCGTCCTGTGGGCACAGCGAGCTGACCAGCAGGAAGCGTCGGGGAAAAAAGAATGTATCCTGTATGCGCGAAATGTACGCGTTACTGTTATATTGGTCTTCCGGGGTGGGGGGATCGAGTGTTCCCCTGGGGGGAGGGAATATTACACAAAACAAAAGGTTCCAAGACAGAAATAAAACCAACAGACGAAAGGTAAAAAAAAGTGCACGCACACACACACACGCGCACACACACGCACACACACAAACACACACACACACACACACACACGCACACACACACACACACAACCTTTAGAGGTGGCGCTGGGAACACTGAGAGAGTACAAGTAGTTTTTTTTTAATTTCCTCCTTTTTTTTTTTTGTTTTTGCAAATCTGACATTGTTTATATTTCACTTAATCTGTAGCAGACGTTTGTTAAGAGATCACGTGACCCACGAAATCACTCGTCCAAAAAGACGACTTATGTCTCAATGTTTTCTGAATTTTTGTGCATAAATAATGAGCACTTACCTTTGTATGTATGAGTGTATTTCTGTGTGCTTGTGTGTATTTGTGTCTGTGTGTGTGTGTCTTGGTGTGTGCGAATTTATGAATGTGTTTTTATAGCTAATAGGTGTATTATGTGTATTTCGATGTGTTTGTGTATGAATTAGCGTGTCTGTTGGTATGTATTCGTGTGGTTATTTGTATGGGTACCTGACTTTAGTTAGGGAAAAGTAAAGGAGTTTGTTCGTTGTGCTGACCACATGACACCCTCGTTAACCATGGGCACAGAAGCAGATGACCTTTACATCATCTGCCTACAGACTGCATGGTCTGAAAGGGAAACTTTTACGTCTGTTTACATTTTGGTTGTGATCACGTGCCATACATTGCCTGTGACGTAGGCATGTCTGAAGAAAAATGTTCTGAAAATCCGAACAAATAAAATTTGGGGGGGGGGGGGGGGGGCTTGATAAGAAACAAATCCGTAGAATGTCTGATTCGACTTACAAAAAGCTACTGCAAGGCGACTTTTCAAGTTGTATTGATTTTATGTTACAGATTGATTGCTCAACGTTTGTCCCAGTCCCCCTCCCACCATCTCTCAATTTTTTTCCAGACTACTGCTTGTAGTAAACATTACATATTAGAGAGGTCATAGTTCGAGCTAATTAAAAAAATTATTAGAGATGTTTAAATTAAAAGTTAAATATTCAAATCTATTTGTTCACACTTTGATTTGTAATTTACCATCGGGCATTCTTTAAGCAATAAAATATAATAAGAGAAAAAGAAAAGAAAGCAATATGAAGAAATGGAAACTAACGTAAAACGTAAAAAAATATTAAAGATAACTCTTACCAACTAAATAATAACCGACGGGAGAATTTGGAATTCTGATTTTATAGTACTGGAAAGCACATAAGAATTATTATATCGTTTATTAAAATACTTCCGCTATCAATACTGTAGCATTTTTACACATGATATACCAAAAAGCTAATATTTATGGATTAGGCTTCCTGCATGAAAATCTACAAAGAACAGAAAAAAAAAGGCAATACATAGCTAAAGATTATTTAAATAATGAAAATGTGAATGCATTTGTACAGATTGTATTGATTTACTTGCTATATCCATACACTAAGTGTGTGCATTTATGTAACAGTAGTTACTTCCCTTACAATAGTAAAATTTAATAGTTTGAATTTAGCCTCTGGGTTACCTGCATGATTTTCAACTATTTCAATTCGAAAGACACTTGAGTATTAAATCTTACGATTGTTTCCTACGATGTGGTACCAAAAAAAAAAGGAGTAAAGTCTCAAATTTGAGAGAGAGAGAGAGAGAAGGACAGACATACAGACAAATAGATACATATATATATATATATTTATTTATTTATTTATATATATATATATATATATAGAAAGAGAGAGAGAGAGAGAAATAGATAGATAGATAGATAGATAAATAGATAGACTAATAGATAGATAGATAGATAGATAGATAGACAGACAGACAGACAGACAGACAGATAGATAGATAGATAGATAGATAGATAGATAGATAGATAGATAGATAGATAGATAGATAGATAGATAGATAGATAGATAGATAGATAGATAGATAGATAGATAGATAGATCAACCTAGAAACAAATAAACAAATATATTCACAAATTGACACAGGATTTTCAAAACCCTAAATAAAATCATTATTTCAATAAAGAAATAAACAATTTCGTCAAAGTGACCTAGCCCAGCGGTCACTCCAACCTTCTCATTCCTAAGAAATAATTATTTTAAAAATATTTCTGCAATAGAAAATATAAAGAAATAAAACTGATCAGAACAGTTTGTAAAACCCAAATTTCACAAGGAAAAAAACTACAAATTCATTAAACTCTTGGCATTAATTAGAGATGCAGTAATTGAAAACAGGCCGGTCTTTTTTCTCAGCATGTAATGTAGCATCATGATATAACAGTTACTAATACTGAGACGTGTTCAATTACTTCTAGCTGTACATTAGGTACCACTGTGATTATGTGGACAGGGCCGGATTTAAGGGGATGCAAGCGGGCCTCCACAAAAGAAATACAAATTATTTCTCATGAAGTAGTCCCAGTGTGTAGCTTGTTGCCTACACAGGATATATGACGTTTAGAAGTGAACCTTTACGACTTCCTTACAATAAAATGAAATACATTTAATTATTGTATCGGGCAATTATATATTCTCTTGATAGAACGACATTAAATGAATAGAGATGTGATATATATATATTCTCTTGATAGATGAGAGAGTATCTTGGAATACTATGATTCGTACTTATATACACCATAATGTAATAGACTACTTTTTCTTTATCTATCATTGAAGAACTGTTTCATTCGTGTACAGGGCATGACATAATTGGCCTTGACAGGAGTTTGATAGCTCAACTCATTTTGAACGCTCTACTCTACATAGATGTCAACTGTTTGGTCGGGAAGAAGTAAGGGATAAGATTGAGTTCACTTTGCAGACCTTCCGAAAAACAAAAATCCGAACTTTAAATATTTAAATAGCATTTAATGTTTACATTTATAACTCTCTTTAAATGTATCTTTTCCTTTACTAGAAACAAAGATAGAGGGAGAGAAAAGCGAGAGCTAAAAACAAAGATAGAGGGAGAGAAAAGCGAGAGCTAAAAACAAAGATAGAGGGAGAGAAAAGCGAGAGCTAAAAACAAAGATAGAGGGAGAGAAAAGCGAGAGCTAAAAACAAAGATAGAGGGAGAGAAAAGCGAGAGCAAAAAACAAAGATAGAGGGAGAGAAAATGTGAGAAAGAAAAAACGGAGAGAAATTAAGAACAAGAGAATGAAAGAGACAAAGAGAAAGAAAAAGAGAGTGAGGATAAAGAGAAAGAGAGAGAGAGAGAGAAAGTGATAAAGAGAGGGGAAAGAAAAGAGCTTGTGCTTAATATTTCAGACATTTTCCATGTGTGAACAAGATGTTAGCATATCGACAGAGTCACAGAACAACATAAAACTATATTGTGTACTTTTTATTGACTCTGTTGGACAGCTTGTTGGACAGCCTAGTCTTTCAAGAAATATAACTGATGGAAATAAGATAAGATAAATTGTTGCGCCTAAGTTGTTTGTATTTCTCATAATTCTATTTGCGGCAGAAGCTGAACATTTCTAGAGTTAAAATGGCTGGTGAAAAATGGCTGTAGTGACATGAAGTTAGCTAATGTTATCTTTCATTGTTTGGCATGAAGAGCAAAGATGTCAAAATGTCATGGTGCCACATTCACAGAGATAACCTTCCAGCTTTAAGTCCTATTTTTTCAGATGTTTAGTTTTTCCATTAAGCGATTAAAAAAATATTTAAAATGTGCAAGTTATATATATGTATATATATATATATACAGTGCGCTTAAAAAAAAAACACAAATAAAACAATAGGTCCCGGTACTCAGTGATGGATGGCCTAACTTTGAACTAACTAATACATTAATAATACACGTAAAAAAAAATGCAAGACAAGTCAAATATTTTTCCCCACATTGAAAAAGGTGCCGGCACGCCAGAACTTTGGAGTGGGGGGGGGGGGGGGGGCGAATTTTTTCCAAACTCTAACCCTAACGCCCAGTAAACCCTAACCCTGTGCATAAACGCGTGTACAGCATATATATATATATATAATAAACTCTCAATTAAGCGAGCAATTCTTGTATGTATGTATATATATATATATATGTATAATTCATACATATACATATATATATATATATATAAGATACCCCACATATTTACATTAAGGCTTAATAATATATTAATATAAGAATAAAAAAAAAAAGTGTTCCTCAACTTTCGGCGAAAAAAAAACAAACAGACATGTTGAGGCCTTTTGACAACTAAAGGGTCTGGGGGAGCGCTGTAAGCTCCCCAGTGGAGTTCAGGGCAAAGCCCAGACGCCAAATGCGTTTTCTTGCATTCTTCACTGCAGGAACGCATTCTCCTGACTTCTACAGCTCATTCTGAGTTCCAGGCCCATACTACATTGCAAATACAACCGACTGATTCGTTGAAAAGATAAGATACCCAAACATATTTAGATGAAGGCATTGAGGAAAAAAAAATTTGAGTGATACATTTTGCTCAATAGTCATGTTTGTAACTTTGATTTGTTACAGAACTAGAATTGAAAGCTGTAGACATAAAAATTCGGAAGTGGAAGGAGAAATGAAGTGGAACAATGAGATTCTACTGTAATCGTGAGTTATAGTCCCAAGATAATTTATGCAATAGAAAAATATCAGTATGAGTAAAAGTTGGAAAAGGTGACTAGGAAAATATTATTTGGGTTCAAAACTCATCTCAATTGTTACTCTTATTTTTAAAATTTCGTATGAATCCTAAATTTTCAAAAATAAAGTCTTTCTTAAAATAATTATGTAAATCATGTGCAATTACATAAACTCTGTCGCCATATACGAATATTAAGTTTTAAAACGTAATGTTTTCGTCTGGAAAGGAGGGCACGGTAGAGTGAAAGCACTAATCCTCGCTCCTTTTTATAATTTATGCTAATGATTGCATTTGCATTAAAGAATAGGGGTGAGGCGACTTAATATAAGAATTTAATTTATAGCACATATAAATTATATTTGTGACAACTAAAATACAAAAAGAAAAAAGTATTGGTTTGTCCGATGGGCGATGAGCGATTGCATGTATCGCCCCTCCCATCTTAGACAACCCTTTTTATTTTATATTTACTAATGATAACATTTGAGATCAGAGTGTTTGTGCGACACGCCCCTGAATCCACTAGTGATATATATATATATATATATATATATATATATATATATATATATATATATATATATATATATATATATATATATATACACATATAGATAGATAGATAGATAGATAGATAGACAGACAGACAGACAGACAGATAGATAGATAGATAGATAGATAGATAGATAGATAGATAGATAGATAGATAGATAGATAGATAGATAGATAGATAGATAAACCTATTTTACACCCAATGTATTAATGTGTGACAATGTTGGCATCACCTTACACGTAAAGTTTCTAAAAGTAATTCTATATGTTTCTAGTTCCTGGTTGTTTTCATGAACTTGCTCTGAAAATGGACAAAGGAGACAGTTCCTAAATACTCGAGACCAGTTTACACGCCCCTGTAAGTAAGAATGTGTGTGGGAATGTGTGCGGTGACACGATTGGTTATTGTGGAACTGAATGCGACGCCACAGTCTAATGTTGACATACGCCTGTTATTAAGACCGGGTCCCTCGCAGGGGTAGGGGATCTTTGGCACACCGGGAGGCCAGTTCTTAATGGCTATCTTGAAACTGGACACCGCAAATCGATGCCGTTGTCAAGCAAGCCATCTTGCATATACCTTTTTAATGTTCATTATATTTTTTTTTCTCGTGTTTCCTCTTCCATTATGTTTTGTTTTGTTTTTTGTTTAGTTTTTGTTTTGTTTTTCTATTGTTTGTTATTGCTGTTTTGCTTGTTATTTAATAGTTTTATTATTACGTTTTTATGTTCTTGTCATTACGAAGGACCACTCTCATTGTCATTTGAATGACCTGAAGTACAACGTGAAACATCAGAAGTACATCACGTGAAACATCAGAAATACATCACGTGAAACATCAGAAGTACATCACGTGAAACATCAGAAGTACATCACGTGAAACATCAGAAGTACATCACGTGAAACATCAGAAGTACATCACGTGAAACATCAGAAGTGCATCACGTGAAACATCAGAAGTGCATCACGTGAAACATCAGAAGTGCATCACGTAAAACATCAGAAGTACATCACGTGAAACATCAGAAGTACACAGTTACCCGTATTGGGCTGGTATCCTTAGTTCATTTCTTGAAGAACACATGTAAAAAAAAAATGCCAAACAACTTTAACTAAAACCTTCTTGTAATAAAACTCTGAGAAATAATTTTCAAAAACTGAAGAGAATCTTATTCAGCATGCAGACGTCTACAATGGAAAGAGGACCTTAATTATCTTTCACTCTAGTAGCCATGCACTTGAGCATGGACTGGGCTGAATGAATCAAGGTGCCAATCAAACAGTTGAGCTGACATCAATAGTCAATGTGGCCAAGATAGTGTACATAAGATCAAGGCGGTATCTTTGTTTTATAATTCAGAATTACTTTTGTTTATAAGTAAAAAGAAAATATATTCCAGAGTAGGTGATATAGGCAGGGCACAAAAACTATAAGAAAAACAATGATCACCCCCCACACACACATTTTTCCCCCACATTTTTTATACAAAAACAACCTTCAGTATTTAATGTTGATTTTCATTTTCTGCAAATAAAAATACCATTACAAAAACAAAACAAAAAAACATAGAGAAAGAGTGAGAGCGAGAGAAATAAAACCAAGAAAATACCTAACCTCTGACACGAGAGAAACTAATTCAATGATTGTTCTTCTTTAAGTAAACTGGTTCGACTCGGCAAAGATTGTCCAGAATTTCTGCAAGACTTGAGTCGAAAACAAGAAACACTGAGAGGTCAGCAATATCTTCTGTGTACTTTTAGAATTGCAAATCGTTTTACAAAAAAAAAACCAAAAAAACTTTATGACACCGATGAAAGTGGTTGAGATTGACTCTACCTATTTCTACCTTTATGTAGCCATCGTAAACTGTTTTCGATAGCAGTTGCGTGCCTGTCTTTTTTTTTTTTGGTGGTGGGGGGGGGGGGGGTATGTTAGCTAATTGGACCTATGTGTAGGAAATATAGTTTTGTGTCGCCCCCCTCCCTTTTTAAATTAATTACCTTCATCGAAGGAAAAAAAAACCTTGAATAACGAAAATAGAAACCAAAGGAGTGCATGGAAGGGGCAAGCAAAAAGTTAAATTGGGTGTCACTGTTTTACTCCTTCCGTCTGTCTGTCTGTCCGGGTGGATTCTTTGACACGTTTTCTTCTCCCACTTCCCATTCACGAATCAGTTGGAAATTTCAAACAATGAGTCATTGATAGAGACAATACATGAATCCATCCAAACATGAGCCAGTTCATCAATGGAGTAGTGGAAAGTCAATTCTTTGGATTTTATACAGAAACGGGGAAAAAACGTGCAGTACTTAAAAAGTTGTGTGTCACGTGATTTTGATGTGCTTTACAGAATATAAAGCTTTGTTTACACATAACATTTTTTATATTCTGTTGTTTTTTTGTTGTTTTTTTTTTTTTTTGAAGAAGAAGAAGACACATGACCTATATTCGCCTTCGTTGAAGAGGACACACAGGACCTATATTCGCCTTCGTTGAAGAGGACACACAGGACCTATATTCGCCTTCGTTGAAGAGGACACACAGGACCTATATTCGCCTTCGTTGAAGAGGACACACAGGACCTATATTCGCCGTTTATGAAGCTTAAACTACATGTTGTTTTTTTTTCAAACTGTAAATAATTAAAAAAAAAAAGAGAGACGCTATTTAAAATTTTGGGAAGTTTGAGAAGTGAAAAGCCTCCTTCAAATATAACATAAACGTCATTTGAATATTAGAATACTCTTCATTATTAGTAATCAAAGTTAGAACCTCTTCTTAGCTACACCAATAAGTTATCTGTATGCTATCCGTGTATCATGTTTAGATTATTAACATGAAGAAAAATAAATCTTGTTGTGGTCTGCAAATAGTGAGGAGGTTAAGAGACCCCCCCCCCCCCCCCCCCCCCCCAAGATTGATGACTTAACTTCTTTATAAAAATTACATAAAATTTAAAAAAAAAGATTATTAAAATATGAAATGTTATTTAAATTATTACTTATTGTAATTATAATTAACATAAAGTAATAATAATTATTGTATAAATATTAGATTATTATTTTAACGAATTATAAAGCTTCAAAGTACGTCTTATCTCCGAACCAACGCTGGTCCAGCTACTGGTGATGATGTATGGACTTCATGATCTTAATTTCACCAGTTCTTAATGAACTAAAAAGAAACAAACATCAAAAGCTATTTTCCTCCCCCCCTCCCTCTCTCTCTCTCCCTCTCTCTCTCTCTCTCTCTCCAAACGATGTAGCCATTACGTCTTTTGTGTATTGTTATACATATATATCTGTTATATCTCTCTTATAAATCTACACTTAATATATTCTACTATATCTAATTGATCTGTTCAAGTTGTGTTTATCTACACACAAAGCAAAGCTTTCAGTAAGAGAGTGAAGTTTATTTATTAGGTGTTTAACTTGGGGTAATGGCGGTGCAATAGTCAAAGATAAATTTGATCAAATTGACTTACGGCGAGGGGAGGGAGAGAGAGAGTGAGAGAGGATAGTTCTACCTGATTGTCCAGCATAAATTTCCCAACTGTTTCTTCAACCACTCAACACTCCTCTCTCTTCCCAAGTCAGTATACCAGGGAATGAAATAGATAAATCCAAAATCACCCTGACTTTAAGGAAGGATGTCCCACGTCCATAGGTAAGCCTCAGAAAAATGTGTGAATGTGTGTTCAAAATATGTGTTTAAGTGTAAAACTGTGTGTTTGTGTGTGTGCCTATACTATGTGTGCGTGTGTGTTTGTGTTCGGTGAACTCCCCTTTTCGTCAAGACTAACATATTTAACTCCCCTTTTTCTCTGCAAAATTTGTTATTTATTTCTTAAAGCCAGACATCCTCCTCTAATATCTCGTCAAATTCTGCTGTTTGTCTAAGACTTATTCTTCCTTCTCTTCACCCTCCCCAGTTACTTTTTAAGCCCGCCCCCCCCCCTTCCTTTTACTTTTTTTTTCCTGCGTAAAATTCATCAACTCACGCACGCAGTCAAACGCCCACACGCTCAAACTCACACACACATCTACACACATAAGCAGGCAGATGCGAGCAAACACGTTCTGTGCGCAGACGTCTAGGAATATTTAGACTATTTTGAATGATAGTCAATGTCGGGTTCCGGACCGGACCCTCCCCATCGCCCCCCCCCCAAACCGTCCCGCCTGTTCCCCCCCCCCCCCCCCATCTGCTTTGGTCGATAACAGGGGGAACTAACTCCCATCTTTTTGTTTCTACGTGCCATAACCACTCGACTGAGATTTCTTATGAGGCTTGGACAAAAGAAGACGATCGATCGACGGTGCCTCCCCCTCCCATGTATGATTGGCTTAGGTCGACGGTCCTTACACAATACTGATAAGCCCTCCCCCCCCCCCACACACACAACATATGACAGATAAAAAAAACACACTGACCTATAGATAAGTACGTTGCTGTACAAAGTAGCCTGCGAACTACTTGCGTTTTATTTTGTTATGCTGGCCTCAAAACTCATAATAACAGACTTGGTTGATGGCAATACATTTACTGGCTCAATATATCAGAAATATAGTCCTACTGTCAAAGTATGTACATCGATGGGGTTGTAGATTTGATCTGATGTGAATTTATAGAAGGTCATAAAACCATAAAAATCGTGTTTGATTTAGGCATGAAATTATTAGTCTTTGTTCAGAAAGACCACAAGTTCCTTATATGATGTTGTCACTCTCGGGTCTCTTTCTATACTGTAATAAAACTGTAACTTAGCGATGAAACTACTATAAACAAAATAAGGATACATCATCGTCTTGTTTAAAAGGTGTTTTTTGAATAGGAAATATCGTTCACTGCAGGTAATCAAATGGATAGTTGGAAACCTCAAATTAGCGAGCATAATATCGTTTGGTCTATTGTCGATCATCTTATTTGGCCTATTATTGGACAGACTATTTGGTCTACATTTGATCAGACAGTCTGGCCGCTATTTGTTCTGTTTCATCTACAGTTGCTCAAGATTATTAATCATTCGTTTGTCAATAAAGTTTATCTACAATTGCTAAGATTGGTAGTCATTAATTGGTCAAGCTGTTTGGTCTCCATAGACCACAGAATGACATCTTAAGGTTGACAATGTTGAAAGAAAAATTTCTTAAGAGAGAAAACACGCTTGGAATTTGAGATCCTCTGACTTAGTCAATGTAATGTCATAACCGGTCATCTCTGACCAACTACAAAGATCCTAGCAGAGGAGACGAGGTAGGGAAGGGGGGGTGTAAAGGAAGCGAGTGTGAGGGGGTGACATTCGAAATTCATTTGATTTGCATGCCATTATTGGTAGATGTGAGCTGTGAGTGTAGTGTGAAATATCCATGTTGGTGTGAACGTGTGGCGTGAAATATACGTGCTGGTGTGTGAATGTATTTATTTTTACTAGACTTTAGCTTTAATTCGCTGTTCCTTAGCTCCCATCCCCTCACACTTTAGCTTCTTTACACTACAATTTAGCTCCCATCCTCACACTTTAGCTCCTTTACACTACAATTTAGCTCTAACCTCCACACTTAAACTCCATTACACTACAATTAAGCTCCTATTAATTACACTTAATCACACATGTTTATTGCATGTTAGCTTCTGTCAGCTGTACTTGAGCTCCTATTCTCTACTTTTTAGCTCTATTTTATGAGCATTATCTTTTGTTCAATGCACGTTAGCTCCTATTCATTGCAAGTTAGCTCAAATTTACAGCATACAAGAATAATATAAAAGCCTGCCTCCTGAACTTTCGCTACATTGAAATGACATTCGAAATCTCCATAGCGGAGCCACATGCTTAAAGCTGTCATTTTGGTCAAAGAAATAGTTCTGGCTTCATTTCGTATCATGCAACATGAATGGAAAGCTTTACTATCAAAAGTATCTATGATTGCGGTGTGTGTGGTGTTGTCTGTGGTGAGTGAGGTGTTGTCTTTGGTGTGCGAGGTGTTGTCTTTGGTGTGTGTGGTGTTGTTTGTGGTGTGTGTGTGTGTTATGGAAATGGTCTGGAAAGAAAGCCTGTTGTGTCTTGATAATTTTTTTTTAGTGTTATGAAATGTTTTGTTAATTCTCAACCCTATTCTGAGAGCTAACATAAGCCTGAGTTCGTCCTCAATCACGTCTTATTATTTATTAGTATTTACAATGAGGATCATTTGTATTCATTAACCATTGGAAGTTCATTTCAAATATTCATTTCCCGATGTTTTTTTTTTTAATAATGGCTTCACTTTTATGTACTGACATGTCGTGAATAAATAGAAACTAAAAAGACAAAATGCGAGTGACACCCAATAAAATAGAAGCCATGAATAACTTGCTTTGCGACACAATGCTTGCGTACTTTCTATGACGTTCTTCATGGGCAATGACCGACACTAGACAGGAAATGTCACTGTAGAATAAAATGCATTAATAATGCAGCCTTAAATTATTCTTGTTATAACTGGATGCTTAAAGGTAATACTAGTGTTAACAATGGGAAGGGAAGAGGGGTCTATCTTAAAGATGTTTAGAAATATGTTTTTAGTGTCTATTTAAAAATAATGATTAGTCTTGTCTGTACTTGTCATAGATGTTTGAATTTTGATATCTATTTTGAAACAAATGGGGGGGGGGGGGGTGTCATGCCAGTACTTACATAGAAGTAAAATGTTTGAAGTCATTTAAAAAAGGGAATGGGGGTTATCTGACCGATATTTGTCATAGAAACTGTGATGTATTGAAAGAGTAACAATGTAAACGTGGGTATAAATCTTGTTACAGGAGAAATTCAGAGAGAGAGACAGACCCCTTTACATCGTTTTTGTTGATCTGACTAAAGCTTTTGACATGGTCAGCAGAAGTGGCCTTTTCAAACTCCTGAGGAAAATAGGTTGCCCTCCCAAACTAATGCAGTTCATTGAGTGTTTTCACAAGGAAACTAAATGCACTGTCAAATTCAATGGAGCCCAATCAGCACCTTTTGAGGTTTGCAGTGGTGTCAAGCAGGGATGTGTGCTCGCACCTACTCTGTTTGGCATATTCTTCTCCTGTCTACTGCATTATGCGTACAACGACATAAACGAAGGTGTGTTTCTCCATACAAGATCCTCTGGAAAACTATTTAATGTATCAAGGCTGCGGGCAAAAACCAAGGTTAGGAAGCTACTCGTCAGGGAACCCCTGTATGCTGATGATGCAGCTATTGTGGCTGATTCTGATATTCAGCTACAGTGCCTGGTTGACAAATTATCTGCTGCTTGCCAGAAGTTCGGCTTAAACATCAGTCAAAGCAATACTAAGATACTTGTCCAAAACACAAACACTGCACCTCAAGTAAGCATTAATGGCCAACCACTAGAAATTGTTGATCACTTTTGTTACCTTGGCTCCATCATATCCAACAACACTCTACTGGATAAAGACATAAACAACAGGATAGCCAAGGCAATGGCCACCATGTCACGGCTGCAGAAAAGAGTCTGGGACAACATATTGCTGACTAACAGTACTAAAGCCCTAGTCTACCGGACCTGTGCGTTGAGCACCTTGCTGTACGGAAGTGAAACATGGTCAACCTACTCATGGCATGAAAAAAAGCAGAATATTTTCAAACTCCGATGCCTAAGGCGGATCTTTAAAATAAGGTGGCAAGATAAGATAACCAATGATGAAGTACTACAAAGAGCAGGGTGCCAGGACATCCGCTCTGTTATCAGCAGCAGACGCCTTGGCTGGCTTGGTCACGTTCGTAGAATGCCAGAAGGTCGACTTCCACAGGACATCCTGTATGGCGATCTAATAGAAGGCAGGAGAGCCGCTGGTCGCCCACTATTACGTTATACGGATGTATGCAAACGCGACATGAAGCTCTTCAAAATCGACACTGGCAACTGGGAAGAGGTAGCACTGGACAGATCCTCATGGAGAGAGAGCATAAAGGAAGGGTCAAAGATTGCAGATGTCATACACAACAGAAGCAGAAAGAAGGGTGAAAATGCAACGGCGCCTGGTGATTATATATGCCCAACCAATCGCAGCTGTGTATCAAGGATTAGCCTCTTTAGTCACACAAGAAGTTGCAAAGGGAAAAGATCGTCTCTCGAGACGTAAAATGCCACAGAAATCTTGTTACAAAATTCAGCCATGCTATGAATCCACAGAATTAATTTTTGACTGCTAGAAGAAGGCCGACTCCTTGAAATAGATGGCGTCACAGCTGCATCTATATATATAGCGCTAGAAATGTACTATACGTAACAGAAACTACTCTAAGAAAAAGTCTTTTTGTTGTTTACAATGTACTCAATATAAGACATAATCTATATATAGGTCATTGCTATAGAATTATGTATTAAATTTATATCGTAATTTTGATTGCTTATTTCAGTAAGATAAGATTTTTATTTTATAGACTTAGAGCGCTGTATTATATAAAAAAAATGCTGAAAAATGACAGTCAGAATTATAAATAACATGTTGATGTTTTAAATGACTAATAAACAAATCAAATTAGTCACATTCCACTAGTTACCAAAATATAATGTTCCAGAATACATTAAGAAAAAAAAGAAGACATTTTAGAAATATTTAGAGTTACCTTCTAGTTCTTAAATCTATAGAAATAATAACAGAGTGGCTATTAAAGACTATTTCAATAGAAATAATTTCTTACATATTATGACACATGGGAATTTTTATTTTTTATTTTAGTGACGCTATTTCAATCCGGAAGTGTATACTCGGAAGTTTATATTTCACTCATGCGCATCAGGTAACAAACACATGACCCAGACAAGAGAGTATGGCTTCACCCACAGGCCTATATGGGTAGGTGATTTTACATTCTATTTTGCAATACTTCTGTGCATGTTCTGTTGTTAAATTTGGACCTAGCACACACCATGTGAACTTCCAGGTGACTTTTAAGAACACGATTACGTGGCATTTTTATATTGGATACTAAAAGTTAATAGAGAAACGACTTATAAGGCTTTATTTATATATATGTATATCATTAGTATCATTTGAATAGCCAAGTAAAACGCTTCCACCTTACCTTCCTGTTCTTGTTAAACATTCTAAACTGTATTTTTTTTTTAGTTTAAACTTCTCTTCAATTTTCTCTGCAGCTTTAGCTTTCAACCATTTCTTCAAGATTATCTTCAACCATCTCTTCAACATTATCTTCAACCATCTCTTCAACATTATCTTCAACCATCTCTTCTACATTATCTTCAACCATCTCTTATACACTATCTTTAACCATCTCTTCAATATTATCTTCAACCATCTCTTCTACATTATGATCACCTATCTCTTTTACATTATCTTCAACCATCTCTTTAATATTATCTTCAACCATTTCTTTAAGATTATCTTCAACCATTTCTTTAAGATTATCTTCAACCATCTCTTTAAGATTATCATCAACCATCTCTATAAGATTATCATCAAGCATTAAACTATGCGTGTGTCAAAGACAGAGAATTTAATAGCATGTTTGTTTGGTAAATCATCAATACATTAACACACTATCATGTAGTTACTTTAAGACTAAACGTTTTTTTAAATGAAAACAAATTTATCGGGAATAAGATGCAGGCCTTAATATTCGTCTCCCATTCTCCAGTGACCAGTTAATTTCTTTGTTGTTCCCCCTGTTACCTTTTGTTACATAGAGCAGACCACCTCCATAAAGTTAACTTAGTTCACTAAAGACGAAAACAGACTTAGGGCGTAAATTTTTTTCTCAGAGTGATGAAGAAACATGACAAAAGCTGAACGATCCAACAGGACAACAGATCAAGCAAGTCAGCAGACCAAACAGGACAACAGATCAAGCAAGTCAGCAGACCAAACAGGACAACAGACCAAACAGGACAACAGACCAAACAGGACAACAGATCAAGCAAGTCAGCAGACCAAACAGGACAACAGATCAAGCAAGTCAGCAGACCAAACAGGACAACAGATAAACCAGAACATCCGATCAAACAAGACAACAGATAAACCAGAACATCGGATCAAACAGGTCAAAGGACAAGAGATTAAATAGGACAAAAGATACAATATGACAGGTAAAAAAAAAAATTAAAAAAAAATCAAACAGGAACAAAAATTGCGAATAGTACAAAATATCCAATAGGACAAAATATCCAATAGGACAAAATATCCAATAGGACAAAATATCCAATAGGACAAGAGATCAAACAAGAGATACAACAGGGCGACAGCGGGACAGACCAATCAAATGGTACAATGGAACGAAACAGTATAGCAGATCAAACACGAACAGAACAAACAGCACAACAGATCGTAACAGGACAACTGATCGTAACAGGACAACAGACCAAAAGAATTGTGTATACTTAAAATTAGACAGTTTCTTCCATTTATAAAAGTGGTTGCAATATTTCAAAATGAATCACTTTATCAATAGATTCTTCTTCTTAACCTGTCAGTTAGAGTTGAGCCTTCGGCTCTTGGAACTCTAGGTCAGCAAAAGTGAACAAGAGCTCCCTCTTACCGGCCTGTATGAAAACATCTTGTATTAGTTTTGTTTGACCGAGTCAGTGTGAGTGTGTTGCTGATTTTTTGTTCTATACTTTTAGTTTAAAATATTTACACTTTTCCCTCCCTTCAATTCAACGTGTCTCCGCCCCTGCATGATGTTGTGGCTCGAGGCACCTCACGAACGTCTAGGTTTACAATGATCTTGGGGTTAAAAAAAAAGGTTTGATCCATCATTTCTCTAATGGTGGATCAGTTCTAGAAGTATTCGTAGACTTTCAAGAAGATGGAGATCTATTATTGCAAGATTTCCGTTGCCAAACTAAAATGTGTTTCTTTTTTGTTTTTCTCGTACAAAAAAAAAAAAACCTTTTAAAAAAATCTTTGGTCATAGATCTCTTGAACTAGATTTAGATTTAAAAAACCAGATTTAGGTTTAAATAGAAAATACATTTTTTAAAAGTGCTACTTTTTTTTTTAAAACAAATCTGTATGCCTTCTATTGAGAGAGTATATATTAAACTTTTTTGTTAATTCGCTGTACACCTTTAAAAAAAAAAAACACAAAAAATCATTATAAGCAAGGTCTCTCCATTTTTTTTTCTTTACACTTAAATTTTACATTCAAATTTGACATGATAATGTAACATTTTTCAAAGCAGCAAATGTTGTTCGCTGTCACTTGTCTCTTGTCGCTTACTAAATTGCATGACGCTTGGTCTATTTCCGCCCACCAGATCGCTGCTAAGTCAGTCAGTTGAAACTGTCGCTAGATTTGAACCGAATGCTCTTGAAAGTCTAGGCCAGCAAAATCAGAACAAGGAGACTCCTTTCTCCGGCTTTGCTGAACTAATTATAAAAAAGGATATACTTTTTAATGTATATTAGTTTTGCTTTGCAAAGTACAAAGCAGCTTCACGTTGAAGAAGAGGTCCTGCATCACCATCACAAGACAAGCTCTCACCAAAAACCCCCCAATGAAAGAGGAAGATGAGGCGACCAACAAATACATTGCGACGAGATTTGGAAGCTGATGGGCAAGACGTGGGGATTGTTGAAAAGAGACTAGCCTAGAAACGAGACGCCTAGAGGAAGCAGGTTGCTGGTCTAAGCCTGAGAAATTCCAGCTTCCGTCGCCTTAGTGTGGCACATCCGTAGAAACGTCCGCCCGGAGAAGAGGATAGGCCAATAATGGAAGCGAACATGTCTTCTAGTGAGCTACCACTGTATGCTCTAGCGAGTGTACTTGCACGTGGTGGGGGTGTGAGAAAGGTTTGCTAACCAGCCCGAAACCCCCACCACTTTGTTCCCCAAGGGTGGGCCATACGGGTGGTGATGGTCCCCTCACGGGTGCGGTGGCACGTTATAGGCATATGGATGTGGAGATCTCAAACCACAAAGGACATCTGACTCCGGTGATCTAAGCCTCAGACGGGACCATATGCCGAAATGGTTGCATTAATTTGCAAGTTTTACGTCTAGTTCAGTGATGACCAGCCTGAGGAACATATCTGGCCCATGAAAAATGGCTCGATACTTGTGTTCTGTATTCAGGAACTCAAGCTGCAGTCTCTTTGAGGGTCACCGGCTCCTGATATTTCCTTAGGGTTATGATTAGGGTTGACTCCCGAAGCCTTTCCCATGTCTTCCTTCTCCTAGGTGTTGTTACCGGTCGTTGACTTGTAGCACTAAACTACTGGTAGACAACTTAACCGTTGTAGGTGTAGTACATGTTTAAACTAATAAAACTTCAACTAACTTGAATAATTTCCTTGTGAACAATACCAAAATAGAGCTTTATTTATAATAGAGACAAAAATCAACTTGTGATAAAATGAGAAAAATTGTATAGACTTGAGTAATAATATCTTTTAACAAAATCTAATTCGCTACAATAACATTACCTTTCAGTCTCACATTCTGGAGTCGTCTGTAATTACTAGACCAAACGACAACATTGACACCTATGCTGCATCATCCACAACCAATTGCTAACCTCTTCCCACTGTCACCATAAACACACACACACTCCATAACACTAAGTGGGTAGTTAGCCATGGCTAACGAGCCCCACCTGCCCAAAACTTACTGGTTTAGGCGCAAGTTTCTCGCCTTTGCATCCGCTTGTCTTGTCATTTATAAGTGTCATTTGTATATTGTTATTATATGTATTTTTTGACTGCCTTTGCATCCCTTTTGCTCTGTGGCGCATCTGAGCCACATGAGAAGGCCAGGAGTTGTACTTGTTGTCAGAGGCTATTTAAGACGCATGCTATTGGAAGCATTGCTTATATCCATTACCACTTCTGCCAATAACAACCTTACATAATGCGGATTTTAATAGTTCAAAATGAAATTTATAAAACAAACATGATATGTCATTTCTCTTCATTGTTTCAACACTTTTTTTTTCTTCCATGAATTTCACACTGCAAATTAAAAATTCTATGCTTACAAATAAAATGAAAAAAAAAAAAGAATACTGTCTTCTCAAGAACACAGACAATCTTGTACAATCGAATTTATTAATATTAAACTTCTGCATATGCAGCTCATTTGAAATATTTAACAAAAGCAAACACTAAACTATACTGTACATATTTGTCTAGTGTATTTCAGTTTTGGGTAAAAGCCTAACTATTTATTTTCCCGTCATTAGGTTACTGTGTGTACATACGTTTTTAATAGTATATTTTGATTTGTGGAAATTCTCCGATATTGCTACAGTTCAACTTTTGGATAGACAAGCCCACTATTGCAGTAAGCTAATATTTCCTGTCTTTAGTTTCTTACTTCCCCCTGATCTTAAAGTCTATTTCTTTTGTTAGCAGGTCTGACCTTCACCTTAGTGGTGCCTACGCTCTAATTCATTCATTGTACAAACGATTTGTTTTTTTTTCTTAAAAAATATTTAGATTGACATTATTTTTGGTTAATCCGAGACGTAGGCCATACATATTTATTTATTGTCGCGTTTTAAAATTTGATATTATCTACACTTCCCTGTGGGAGGACAAAGTTGTAATGTCAAAAAAAGTAATTTAAAAATATAAATTCTTAAAACCAAAAGTGTATCAGTTCACGAGGTCTAAAATAACAAAGAATGCTGATTGATTAAAGTTTCTCCAACCGTAGTGTCATCGGTGAAGGATCTGGAGGTTCCTAAATGGTCAAGACCATTATTAGTTATTGTGCCTATAAGTGTCTAAGCAGCTAGCATCCCAAACACGCGCACACTGGGACATTCACTCTTATTACTAAAATGTGACCGCCGAGTTCCGTGGCATAACTTCACCAAGGTCTCCTCATGCTGGTGGGTATTCCGAAGCGACCTCCGTGTGTAGAACGGTTTGGTTAGCTATTCAGACTCGGCCACCGAATCAGTGTTGTATCTCCTTCCTAAAACATCGGAGATATTTATTAATGTGATCGATAAGAAATAAACAATCCTGACAGGGGCGTAGATAGGAATTTTCCAACATTTCGGGGCCACTGCATTTTGCGTAACATTTATATTTAATGTCAAAAACACTCATTTGTGGCCCCCTCAAGTGGGGTCCGGGGGATTTTAAAATTCTCTCTTCTCCCCCCCCCCCTCCTATGCCACTGAATCCTGGAACCGCAGTGCTAACATCAATAAAAACATTTTGAAAAATGCTTTAAAAAAAACAAAACTTATATTAAGTGTTGACATTTTTTATATGAGTAGCTTGAATGATTCCCCGTGACTAAGAGAGTGAATGTTGGAATCTTATGTGTCATGTGTGTTTACAAAGTGTGTAAATAAATTCACTCATGAATCTGGTACTAGAGCGTTGGTGTTGTTTATTAAGTGTAGTGTCCATAGCTTAACAAGTGGTAGCAGAGCGTGTAAGTAAACGTATTTACTTAGTTGATCCTTATGGCTACTAGGATAGAAATTCCATCATTTATTAAAGAAAAGCCATACGAGTTGTATAAACAAGAGTTACTCGCATGGAATGAAATAACTGACCTGAAAGAAGAGAAAAGAGCTATAGCCATTGCCCTTTCACTACCACAAAACAGTGAATCAGGGATCAGAGAGAAAGTGTTCGAACAATTAGACCTATCAGAGTTTAAGTGTCGGGAAGGCTTTGAGAGACTTTTGCAGTTTCTTGACAAGAACTTGGCCAAAGATGACCTGGCAGACAGCATTCACAAATTTGACGAGTTTGAAGATTTTAAACAGGGGGAAAACCAGTCCATACAGGATTTCATAGCAGAATTTGATACAAAATACAGAAGAATAGAGAAGAAAAAGATGAAGCTGTTACCTGAGATTCTGGCCTTCAAGCTACTAAGGAAGGCAAGAATAACTCGAAACGAAAAGATGCTTGTTTTGACTGGAATGAATTACGCCAATCGTGACACCTTGTACGAAGAAGCTAAGTCATCTCTGAAAAAGTTTAAGGGAGAAAGTCAACTGAAGGACCAAGAGGCATGTATCAAACTTGAGCCACAACGTTTTTGGCTGAAAATGAAGAAGCTTTATGGGCAGCAGGATACCAAAAACGTGAACACTTCAGTAGCTTTGGACAACGAGAAGATCAGACAAAATGTAATTATAAGCCTAAAGTCGGACAACAAGTAAGAGGTGGAGGACAAGGAAGGGGCGGAACCCGAGGTTTTGGATTCCCAAAAGTACAACGAAGTTCGAAAAATATAAACCCAGCTGGTTCCGACGGAAATGTCTTAACATGTAAATCATGTGGATCATACAGACATCTTTTGCCCAAGTGCCCCGACAGTTGGGAAAACATGTCTAAGAGGGTCAATATCGTTGACCAGGAAGAAGAAGCCTGTTTGTTCACAGGAAATCACAAAGATAAAACTTCCCAATTATGGGTCGAAGCTTTTAACTGTGCCGTATTGGACAGCGCATGCAGTAGTACAGTGTGTGGAATGACATGGTTGGAGGCATTTTTGAGCTCTTTAGATGAAGAGGACCGCAACAAAGTGAAGTTAAGAGAAGGTCACAGAAGGTTTAAGTTTGGTGGTGGAACAATAATGAAATCAAAAGGTGAATATGAGTTACCTGTCACAGTGGCTGGAAAGAAGGTTAAACTTCTGACTGATGCTGTAGAAACAGACATACCATTGTTACTTTCCAGATCTGCTATGAAAACAGCAGGAGTAAAAATGGATCTGGAAAATGATACAGCTGTTATATTTGGAAAAGAGGTTGCTTTAAACTTAACATCTTCTGGCCATTATTGCATTCCAATTGACAAGACAGAAATGATTCCAATAGAAGAGGTCAACACAGTAAAAGCATTCGACGAATCCCCTGAAAAACGCAAGGCAACAATTAGAAAACGACACAGGCAGTTCGCACACCCTCCAAAGGATAGACTTAAGGCTTTACTTCAAGACGCTAACAGTTGGTATGAGGGTTTTGAAGAGGAATTAACAGATATAGAAAGAAGTTGTGAACAATGCAAAGTATTTGCCAAGACACCATCTAGACCTGTAGTGGCCTGCCCTATGGCCAGAGACTTTAATGAAAAAGTTGCAATGGATCTCAAACAATAAAAAGGTCAATGAATACTGCACATGGTTGATATGTGGTCAAGGTACAGTGTTTCTGTACTAATCAACCGGAAAAAAACGTCTAATGTCATTGATGCCTTGATGTCAAACTGGGTAGGAATATTTGGAGTGATGAAGGCGTTGATGACGGACAATGGCGGCGAGTTCAATTCTGATGAGCTTCGAGAAGTAGCATCAATCCTGAACATTCAAGTTGGTACAACTGCAGCTTTCAGTCCATATCAGAATGGCTTGTGTGAACGAGTCCACGCTATTACCGATCACATGCTAATGAAACTTGAGGCTGAAAATTCAGATGTAGATCTTGAAACTCTCTTATTCTGGGCTAATATGGCTAAAAACTCTTTGCAAATGAGAAATGGTTATAGTAGCCATCAGCTTGTGTTTGGGAGAAACCCTAATTTACCTAGCATTCTGTAGGCAAAATTACCAGCTTTAGAGGGCAGCATAAGTGAAGTCTTCCATAAGCACCTGACCGCTCTCCACGAGGCACGTAAAGCTTACATTCAATCAGAGTCAAGTGAAAGAATACGAAGAGCCCTGCGTTCTAAAGTTCGAGCATCAGAGCAGGTGTTTCAAAATGGTGACAAAGTGTTTTACAAGCGTGAAGGCAAAGAGAGATGGTTAGGACCCGGAAAGGAGGTATTTCAAGATGGAAAAGTTGTTTTTGTGAGACATGGCGGTGTATTTGTCAGAGTGGCACCAAACAGACTTTATAAAGCGAGCGTGGAGGAGGAAGAGAGTACAGCAGATAATGAGAAGAACACAAAAACGATTCATGACGGCGTCAAGAGTGGTGTAAGCGAAATATTTGATGGAGATGGTGAACTTATTAGAGATGAAAGTAACACAAAGACAGACATTCATTCTGTAATTTGTTTGAAGCCAAATGAACAAATAGAATACAGAATGGACGAATCAGAACAATGGACAAAAGCTACCATTCTCGGAAGAGCAGGCGAAGCCACGGAAAGTATAAGTATTGGTATAACATAGAAAATAATGTGGACAAAGAAAGAAACAGTGTTGATCTTGAACGAATTGAGTGGAAATATTCAAGGGGAGGCAATAGCGACAATGTATGCTTATCAAAGGTTGAATCAAGCAAGGAGATAGATGAAGCCAAACAATTGGAGTTATTGAAATTAAAACAGTTTGAAACATATGAAGAGGTTGAAGACTGTGGACAAAATGCTATTTCTACACGTTGGGTTATAACAATGAAAAATGGTTCACCAAAAGCACGTCTTGTTGTAAGAGGATTTGAAGAGCAAGACTTAATACCAAAAGATAGTCCAACTGTTGCCAAAGGCTCCGTGAGAATTTTCTTGTCAATAGTGGCTAGTAGACAGTGGCAGATTAAAACAACAGACATCAAATCTGCATTCTTACAAGGAAAACCCCTGGATAGAGATGTACATATTATACCTCCAAAAGAGAGCAATACTCCAAGTAAAGTTATTTGGAAACTGAAGTATGGGCTATATGGACTCAAGGATGGTGCAAGACAGTTTTATTTAAGCGTCAAAGAAGAGCTTATTGAACTTGGTTGCAAACAGTCAAGCCTTGATCCAGCACTGTTCACATTAATGACTGATGGAGTTGTATGTGGCATCATTTGTTGCCACGTCGACGATTTTCTTCATGCTGGCAATGATGTTTTTGAGAAGACTATGTGTGAATTGCGTCACCGATTTGTGGCAGGAAAGATAGAAGAGCGAAATTTTTATTACATTGGATTCGACATCAGACAAGTCACAGATGGGATCATCCTGGACCACACAGCGTACATCGAAAAACTTGATCGCCCAAAGTTAGACCCAGCAAGATGTTTTCAAAAGGATTTGCAGTTGAATGATACAGAACAGTCTTTGTATAGAAAACTCATTGGCCAGTTAAATTGGGTCGTTCAAGGCTCCAGACCTGATATGGCATTTGAGTTAGTTGATCTTAGCACAAAGTTAAACAAGGCTGTGGTTACAGACCTAATGCGAGCAATAAAAGTCATCGGAAAGCTAAAAGACTTAAGACCCATACAATTGTATAGAGGTCTAAATGGAAAACCCGAAGACGACTGGGAGCTGCTTCTGTTCTGCGATGCAGCCTTGGGTAATCTTAGTGGTGGTACAGGAAGTACAAGTGCCCATATTGTATGGATTAAAGACAAAGACGGGCATTGCTGTCCAATTTTTTGGCGAGCTTCGAAGATCAAAAGGGTAGTGAGATCTACCATAGCTGCTGAGGCATTAGGCTTGCAAGAAGGCCTAGAGTCTGCCATCTTTTACAGAACTGTAATAGAAGAACTCTGTGGTATTGAGAAACAGTCGTTGCCTATCACAGTTTTCATTGACAACAAAAGTGTCATTGAAGCGCTGCAGACCACCAAGCTAGTGGAAGACAAAAGGCTGCGTATTGACATTGCTTCCATCAATGAGATGCACAGGACTGAAAGAATTGAAATTCGCTGGTGTCCTGGGAGAGCGCAACTAGCTAATGTGATGACCAAACGAGGCGCATCGGGACTTCTACTTCTGGCCATACTGCAAGAAGGAAGACTCACAGATGAGTATATGTAACCAGCACTGTGATTTCTTTTTTTTTTTCTTTATTCACCATATTTCTATTTCTAGTAATGTAAATATACCTATGACCCTGCCATATTTTTTGTTTGAATATACCATCTTTCCTAGTTATGTGAATATGCCTACAATTTCATTTTGTTATTCACCATACTTGTCTTGTAGTTCTAATAGTAGGTTTAAAAAAAAAAAAAAAATGTGAAAAAAAAAAAAAAAAAAAAAAAAAAAACGTGACTAAAACAGATTTTTTTACTTTGTTTGATTTGTGAGTTATTTGACATTCTACTCTTGTCACGTATAAATACTTGTTAATATAATATGTACTTGTATTTCTCGGTTGATTTTCCTACATTTCTTTCTGATTCTGGATTTTTGCCTTTATAATTGAAAGTAAGAATGAGTGAGAAAAACAAAAAGAGAAATTGTCATGAATGTTGACATTGTTTCTATGAGTAGCTTGAATGATTCCCCGTGACTAAGGGAGTGAATGTTGGAATGTTATGTGTCATGTGTGTTTACAAAGTGTGTAAATAAATTCACTCATGAATCTGGTACTAGAGCGTTGGTGTTGTTTATTAAGTGTAGTGTCCAGAGCTTAACATTACGCGTACTTCTGTCAATTACTTTGGATCAGTCATGTAGTTAAATTTGTATTAAATTTAGACTAACAATAAAAAAAGCAGTGGTTGCCACGTTGGCTTAAAAAAACGTAGAAGGCTTCAGCTCACAACTTCGAATTCAGGTCGTTTCCTTTTTTTAAAAAATAATTGTGCGAAATTTTTAAAAATAATTGTGCGAAATTTCAGTTTAATCCGAGATTGGGTTTTGGAGAAATAACGTGTACACACTTTTGGCCAGACAGACACACAGACCGTCAGAATGAGTTGATTTAAGCTTTGTAAAAATCGTTGAAATAAAAAATAAAACTATGATAAAGTCCTAGTCAGACTCATTGCTTTTCCGATTAGTGTGTAGAATGTTTGCACCAGTTGCACCTCACCTTACAAACTACATTTAATCAGACGATGACTGTGACATCTTATTAAACATAGTACATGGCATTGTTTAGAAGAAGCAGTTTAATTGCTCATCAGTAAGTACAGTAACTTAAGGAAAAACACAAAAAAGTTCAACAAAAACCTAAGTTTATAAAATACCTGAGCTACAGTTGTCTTTTGTTCGGGCTAGATCGTGCAGAACAACTTTTGAAGACAGAAGAAAATCATTGAATGTAATAATTATAACCAACATCATTATCCAGATTTTTTAAAAAATTGTTTAATCAAATGTTCACTAAATTATAATAGATACATTATTAATGTGATATTACTTTGAACATACTTGGCCAACCTTTTCTTTCCCACTCATCCATTTCTGAACTTACATGAACATGAACTTGAACTTGAAATCCATTTAGTCATTGGAAATATAACGGTCATTTAGACATATCAGGCAGTTATACTGATGTCTCCTTTTAAAGCTGACAATTGTCAGTAGTTTTAACTTCATTGGAGCTATGGTATCAGATGAAGGATCTTAACCCGAACCAGATGTGCGCTGTCCTTAGCAGCTATTGCAAACATCAAAACAAACTGGAAAGACAAAGGCATAAAATCAGACTGATGGGCTCCCTGGTCATGACCACATTCTTATATGCTTACGAGTCTTGGACGCTGACTGTAGAACTAAAAAGGAGGATCCTAGCAATGGAATTGAGACGCTACCGAATGATCTTAGGTATCACATACAAAGACCGCATCACAAACGAAGAGATTAAATTAGGATTAATACAACGGTTGGACTCACGATGACCTGGTAACTTCTGTTAAAAAAAAGAAAAAAAAAAAACTTAAACTCAATATGTATGACCATATCACAAGGTCATCATGGCTTGCAAGGACCTTCCTTCAGAGAATATTAAGTAAAGTGGTCTATAGGGAAGATGATGTAAAGGTCATCTTTTTTTGTGGCCTACGGTTAGCAAGGGTGTCATGTGGCCAGCACAACGACCTTTACTTTTCCCTAACTAATGTCAGGTACCCATTAGAGCTGGGTGGACTCAGAGGCGCCCGAAGATCCCGAAATAAAAATTGAAGTCTTCACCAGGATTCGAACCCCGGTCCCCGGTTCGGAAGCCAAGCGCTTTATCGCTCAGCCACCGCGCCTCCTAGCAGATCCCAAATACATATCTAACGATTTTCCTATAAATTTAACGCTGAGAAGAGAATTGCTAGCTCGTTGGCAACATGGAGAAAACTCTAGTTTGACCGTCATAATTTTTCAAAGTAAAAAATAAATAAATGTTAATTTGGCTAGAGACTAAATCCAGGTCTAGATCCAAGATCGGTTTTAAAAGGACTATCGCGTTCTGGAAAGGAAAAAACTTATACAAATGCGCCTTCTTCCATAGTGCTATTAGATCATGGAATGGGTTGCCTGAGCTAGCCAGGAAAACCAGTGACTTGGAAGAATTTAGGTCATTGTTTAACATGCATGACTAAATGCATGACGCGTAAGACGTAGGCCTAATAATATTTTTTTTAAAGTGACGTCTGTATTATATGAGATAAGAAACAATAAGATAAGATAAGGACTAGAGTGTTCGGGCATTTGATAAGAAATCTGAGCTTTAAAAAAATAAAATATCTGATTTTATTTGAAGTTGTATAATGGAGGTATTGTCTTTTTTTTTTTTAATTAATTTCTAAATGTTTCTCTTGTTTTCAATTTCACCTGTTCTTTTCAAAAGTTCCCCAACTATGGATTCTGTTCCAGTGTGCGTCCAGTATACTTCCAGTATAAATCCGATATGCGTCCAGTATACTTCCAGTATGAATCCAGTAGGCGTCCAGTATACTTCCAGTATGAATCCAGTATGCGTCCAGTTACAGTATACTTCCATTATGAATCCAGTATGCGTACAGTTATAGTATACCTCAGGTATGAATCCAGTATGCGTCCAGTATACTTCCAGTATGCGTCCAGTTACAGTATGCTTCCAGTATGAATCCAATATGCGTCCAGTATACTTCCAGTATGAATCCAGTATGCGTCCAGTATACTTCCAGTATGAATCCAGTATGCGTCCAGTATGCTTCCAGTTTGCACAATTTAAAATACATTCAAAGATGGCAAAGTTCATTGCATTGAAGAAATAACGAGTTTATTTAGGCCACTTACAGCAAAATGTCAAAGTAAAGTATCACATACACTTAGTGCTGTCAGCTTTCTGCTTCTTTGCCTTAATTGTTTTTTTTTTTAATCTTCAAAACAAATTGTGATCAGAATATTTCTGAAGGTATAGTTTGACGATGGCTGAGAGGTAGATAAGGTCAAGCGATAAGGTCGTGTGCAGGCGTTGAGTAAAGTTTAATTCTATCGGCCGTTGTGCTGGCCACACTATTTTTTCCTGAACCAATAGCTACAGAAAAAGAATGTTTTACATCCTCTGACCCATAGACCCCATGGGAAACTTGATATCTGGAATTTGGGGCACCACGTCATTTCCTATTGTGTTGTTTGTAATGGGCTATACAATTACCTTTGTGTGTTTTAATTGTCTTTGATAGCCCATTATAAATCACAGCTAACAGTTTGATTTAAGATTTCCTGTCTTATTGTGACCTACTTTGGATCAAGGCCCACGTACCATATAGGCACCTCAGGTTGCGTGACATACCTGCTATGTAGAATAGCCCCCTCCACCTACCCACCCCGCTCTGCGCACTATGCCCTAGTTTTATTTCTTAAAATCTGCTCTAAACCTGTTTCAAATATAACTTCTCTGTAGATAAGCATACACACAAACACAACATAAACACAACTACAACCACAACACAAACACATTTGAGCTTCCTTTCACACACACTCACAAATATATTTATAGTAATTTTGTGACAAACAAAAATTACCGGCACTAATTCGAGCCCCCTACCTCTGACTTGGTGATCGCCCCTGGCACTGCATGTACCTGAAAGTGATCACCCCTAATCTACAAATGAGAAAATACGAAGTTTAGTTTACTTAAAGATTAATAATGTCTACGAACAGGAACAACCTTGAAACTGTGGCAATGTCCGAGCAATTTAACATCCTGCTGGCTTTCCGTTGACACTCGATAGTCCAAACAGTTCTGGAACTTTCTAAAAACAAGAGCACATTTAGACTGGCTTGGCTGGTGAACATCTTTCCCTTTACCCCCATGATCCAAAGAAACCATTCTTAGAGACTTTTCTAGGGTCAAAAGAGGAGAGAAAGTGGAATCTCAGACCAGTCTTAGGGCATACAGATATTGTCAAAGACGGTAGGCATGTATCTGAGACATATCCCACGGACATAGGTATTGTCAAAGAAGGTAGGCATGTATCTGAGACATATCCCACGGACATAGGTATTGTCAAAGAAGGTAGGCATGTATCTGATACATATCCCACGTACATAGGTATTGTCAAATGAGGGCAAATGAAACCAGTTTACGTACAGTGATCTTACCGTTACATAACAGAGAAAAGGGGCGTAGAGAATCAATAGACATGTTCCCCTAATTAGACTTCACTGATGGCCTGTGAAAGAAGCTGGAGACTCCAGGGAAGGCCATGACAAAAGGAAACGCCTTTCTACCCTGCTTTGTCAATTTAAAAAAGACACTAAAATTTAACAAACAAAAGAAAAATAAAGAATTAAAAAGAAAAAGCAAATAAATAAAACTCTTGATTCCATTACTCTGATCTGATTCGTTATAATGACATTAAGAATTTCACCTGTTCACATATTTACTACGTTACTTGGGCACTGAATCCTAAAGACCAGAATTAATGTTATTGCATTCCCTTATTGAATACGTGTGTTATATTTTATTCTATGTATAAAGATTACCATTTGATATTTCAATGTTTTCCTTATGTACATCTACATTTTTAAATGCAACATAATAGAGCTTGGAGAAACACAAGAAACTTTTTCTTCTTATAAGGTCTGGTCTGTACCCTTTCAGAAAGCGTACGCCCCCCCCCCCCCCTTTCCCTACTGTTAATTCCTTACAAGAGACATTCCTGCACTGTACCAAGCATACGCGCCTGATCTACATTCAAATAGCTAAGGTCATTTCCGGTGTATTGTTGGTTAAGATCGAAACTTTGAGACAAAAGCCCATTCCCTCCCCCCCCCCCCCCCTTCAAAATTTCTTTTAAAGAGGTCGGGCGGAGAAAACTCAGTTACTTATGTAAAGTATAAAAGTGAAATGGGGACTGGTATATTAAATAGATAGTTAAATCATAGGATGTGTAATCAACATTTGGTGTAGGCCAGTCAAGGATTTCCTGCTACTCTAAAATAGCTGCAGAACCTATGCTAATCTTATCTCCATGTGACTTGCAGTGATATGTACCTATTTATACATGTACACTAGAATAGACATATACGCACACATACACACAATCCAGTGGTGGTTTACAGTTTATAGATTTATATTTACGCGGGTGACAAGAAAGAAGCGGGAAATACGCGGTTGAATAGTGTAACGAGTGTCAGAGGTAGCTTATGGGGAGAACAGGGGGCTATCGCCCAAGTGGCCCCACGCAAGAGAGCTAGGGGGAGGGGAGCACTTTGTCACAATCAGCCCATTATAAGGAATACGCTGGGCCTCTGCTACGCATTTCGATGTACTTATCAATTAAATATATATTTCGTCCATCGTGGTTCGATGATGACCACTTTGTCATCCAGGGGGCTGAGGGCTTTGCACTGGGGTTTTATGCCTCCTCATGTGGCTGGTGAGACCTATGTGAGCCCGGAATGTTCGGCCGCACACTGGGCAGGTTATTCCAGCTGGAGCTAGTGTCATTGGCCTTGCTTTTCTTTTCTGGCGTTTTTCTTCTGCCAGCGTTGTTCTTTTTTCCTTAGCAACCTGTGCGCCAGTTTTCACAGCGCGACGCCATGATGCTCTGTCATGTGCCTCTGTCTCCCAGGTGCCTGGGTCTATGCTGAACGCCTTCAGAGAAGCTTTGAGGGCGTCCCTGAAGCGCTTTCTTTGACCACCTTGCGAGCGCTTTCCTTCGCTTAGTTGGCCATACAAGAGTCGTTTAGGGATGCGGTGGTCTTCCATTCTGTAAACGTGACCTGCCCATCGCAGCTGGGACTGCATCAGGATTGTGTGGATGCTTTGTAGACATGCTCTTCGAAGAACTTCTGTATGTGGTATTTTGTCTTGCTATTTGACATTTAGTATTTTTCTCAGACATGTCCTGTGGAAGTGATTCAGTTTCTTTGCATGTTTACTGTACACTGTCCATGTTTCTGAGGCATAGAGCAATGTAGGGAGGATGACGGCTCTATAGACCCCTAGCTTTGTGTTTGTGGTGATACAACCTCTGTTCCAGACAGTCTGCCATAGGATGCACTGGCCTTAGCGATACGCAGGTCGATTTCACTATCGATTTTTTCATTTCTGGAGAGTGTGCTGCCAAGATATGTGAATTTGTCCACTGCGTTTATATCCTTTCCATTTATAGTGATGCTTGGATCCGAGTAGGCTTTCCCAGGAGCAGGTAGATATAAGACTTTAGTCTTGTTCGTATTGATGGTAAGGCCCCAATTATCAATTAAATATAGACTGTAAACAGTTCTCCTAAAAATGGACTCCGTCACTGGATATTGCTACAGCCTTTACGACATCAATATCTAGGTCACGCATATAAGACGCCAAAAGGGACCCTCTTACTTCTAAGATGTACGTGCTGGAACATTCTTTCTATTATCCCCTCTGTTGTTGGTCGCTCGTTGGTTTGGGGCCCCATACAGATAGAGTACAACTAAGACAGCAGTGTGCGCATATTCTTACTCAAGTCGTTTCTGATTTGTCTCCGGTTCCATTTTCACACACGTGACTTCAGTTAAAATCAGTTATGACAGACCATGCCGTGATTTCATCAGCAACCCTTAAGTCACAACAACCGCTTTCTTTTCTCATCGTTACACACACACCACACCACACAGACACACACACACACACACACACACATATATATATATATATATATCCTCCTTCGTGATCGAAGATTAGCACATTTCTCAAATCCTATGGACTCGAAGATGACTGTAAAGTCCAATCCTCGCTTTAGAAAGCCGGCCGCTAGTGCTTGCCAGACGTGAATGTCAATATCGCACTCCTATGTCCGAAAATTAACAATAACAACTAAAAAGTAGCACTGGCTGCCAATTCGAAAGAAGTATACTTTTGCAGATCTAAGGCAAGCGATTTAACGAAAAGAAATTAGACGATATTTTATGTTTAGTAATGAAGATAATCAATTGATTGACGAAGACGCATACAAGTCTATCTCCACAGATGCAACTACAGCGTTTCCAGTCTGCAATAGTTGAGCGGAACTGCGTTACGATTAAAAACATTCAGTTTTTTTGTTCTGATTAATATTAGTAGTATTGAACATTGTCATACATTGTGGAAAAACTATAAATAACTAGCTATTGGTGTATCCGGTGTTCACAAAATAGGAAGTGTTTATATTTTTAGTATTAAAAAAAAGCTCTATGTGCACTTTTTAAAGTGAAGAACTTTTTTTTTTTTTTCTAATCTCTTCCCATTGACAACATCAACTAATTTCTACTTGGAGACAGCATTCGACTCTCGCTCTAGGGCTTAAACGTTATTTGGTAGCAAATCGGCAACTAACTAATAGGAATACAGGAGATTTAATTCCATGATCAACCGCTGCTCACTGAAATAGTTTTAAAAGTTTAATCTCATTCATTCTATTTAGTTAGCAAGTTCGAGTTAGCTACCTTTTTTTTTTTAGTTAATCGTGAAAATGTCCAGTGCACAAACTGCTGCTCACCTTCAGCTCTACGTCTATGGATAGAGTCCAACGATAGTGTCAATGCTAGGCAGGACTAGCCTGAAATATGAACTACAAATATATAGTCTGCAGATGGTGAAAAAAAAAAAGCATGAACTCATATTTTTTCAGACTTGGAGTGTAGGATGAAATTCTCTGCACCTAATACACGATTCAAGGCCCTATGGTCCAATAGTCAAAAACTCTGTTCAAACAGTCACCATGCCAATATGAGGCCTAACAAATTAAGCAATGTGCCATATAATAAGACACAACACCCACATAGTAACGACTGACAGCACCTACATAGTCGTGTCGGGTGCTTAGAATGTTTAGACAAAAACAAGTAAAGCATAAAAATACGTTTTTTAAAAAGACAATTCCTCATTTATTCAGCTTATAGAGCAATTTAATAACTCTTAATAACTAATAAATGATAGTTTCACCAAAAAAAAAAAAATTTCTCCAACCATCCGACCCCCCCCCCCCACCCCCCTCTCTTTTTATTTTCAGGAAAAAAAAGGTTTAAAACTCCTAGTTAAGCAAATGCATAAATCTAGTAGAATATATAAAATTGTAATGATGGGTTTGTAGATCTAGACTTGGAAGACGATGCGTGAAATGTTCCTGAAGATGAATGTGTTAGACTATTGAATGCGGAAATACTGGAAGATGTCTGTTCAAACTAAAGATTTTCTAGTTCTCTAGCCAAATTTAATTAATTTTTTTTTATACTTTGAAAAATGATAAGGTCAAACTAGAGTTTTCCCTGTGTGGCTAAATAGCTAGTAATTCTTTACCCAAAGATACACATCGACAGTAAAATTTCTAGAAACATCTTTAGAGCCGTTTTCGAGAAACATGTCCACCCACCCACACAGATTTGTATAGGTTTTAGTAGTTTTGTTATTGTTTAATTTGATCCGATGAATTTGCAAGCTGACTAGAGGAATTGTAAACAAAAATTAAAGCAAAAGAGCGTAATAATTAGTTTCGAATTTCAGTTCTGCTATGCATCTTACCATACGTGCATAGGAAGCGCCGTTGAACTCATTTACGAGACTTGTGGTTTTGGTCTGTATCTCTCGTACACTGTAAATAAACAAAACGAGGTCTATAAATAGAGCAATCAATGTCAATAGAACGTTTATGGCACTTCTATATTAGAACAGGCTCTTCTCTCTCTCTGTCTCTCTCTCTCTCTCTCTGTCTGTGTGTGTGTGTGTGTGTTATGTGTATAACAGAACATTACATCGTTGAAGTAAATTCAATATATTCTTGTTGACAATATCTCCACAACTTATACTGCAAACATTGGAACACTTTTAAAAATTTAATCACTATCAGCTTTTGTAAAAAAAAAATGACTTTCACAAACAAAGCAAGGATTAAACATTTACACACAAACACAATAAGATAATTTGCGTTTCCACACAAACTCTTAGTGGCCCCTGTGGTATCTTTATTTTGTAAGAAATGCAAATCAAAAAGCTTTTATTTCGGATGTTCCTTTACAGTTGAGGATAATTTACAGCCTAGCCCAAACCTCCCGCAGGACAACGGGGCATGGCAGCGGTCTGGGTATAAGTCCGGAACCATCGAGACTTCCAGAGATGACCAGAGAGCACCACTTCTTTAAAATTGGACCGCCCCCCTCTTAACTGTCTAAAAATGTGAGGGCAGTAGATCGCCTCTACCGCCCCCCCCCCCCCGGATCCGACAGCGGACAGCCCAAAGATTGAATGACATACCCAGTTTCTGAAACGTCCAAGTCGAAATTCTAATCCTTACATTGGTATGAGTCATATGCCAGCTTATATATATAGTTTGAAATAAACATTTCTAGATTCCTGTGATCAACACAGACCGGTGGGTATGAGATCGACTCCACATAAAACAGTTTAACTTTATTGGAAATGGTTTTAACATAAAGCACCAACAGAGCTCTTTTCAAATACAAGCGCCTAAAGCTTATAAAAAAACAAAACACATACTACCAAATAATATGGTGAGTTTGTGAAACGCAAGATCGTGAGTAGCCCCTGCAAATCTGTATTACTTTTTTAAAAATATGTATAAATAAACATACTAATATTAGACCTAGACTGCAAATTAGCAAATCGACCATTAGAAAGTTCTTTTATTTAAACAGAGCAGATATTATCTTGTATTTAGTTAACGCGACTTTTAGATTGTCAAAAGTTGAATAAAGCAGTGCGAAGTTGGCAGATTTTCTAGCATCTAATCTTATCTTATCTTATCTTATATAATACAGACGTTACTTCAAAAAAGAAGATGATTACGTCCTACGCGTCATGCATTTAGTCATGCATATTAACCAATGACTTAAATTCTGCCAAGTCACTGGTTTTTCTGGCTAGCTCAGGCAACCCATTCCATGCTCTAATAGCACTAGGGAAGAAGGAGTATTTAAACAAATTTGTCCTAGCATATGGGACGAGGAATGTGCCTTTATTTTTGTGTCTTTCAGAGTATTTTATTAAATTTTGTTTTTGTATTTGAAGATTATGGTTCAGTGTTTTATGTATAATTGCTACTTTACTTTTGAGTCTTCTGTCCTGAAGGCTATCTAAATTTAGTGATTTTACTAATGGTGTTATACTAGTCAAATGTGAATATTCGTTTGTTATGAATCTCACTGCTCTATTTTGTGTTTGTTCCAGTTTCTTAATGTTTTCTTGAGTTGAGGGGTCCCACACGGTGGATGCATATTCTATTATTGGCCTAACCAAGGTTAAATAACATTTTAGTTTTATGTTCTTATTTGATTTATAGAAATTTCTTTTAATAAACCCTAATGCTTTGTTGGATTTTTTTATAGTTTCATCAATATGTGGGTTCCATGACAGTTTTTCATTTATTATAACACCTAGGTATTTTGAGTTTTTAGTCTGTGTTACTGGTTTGCCATGAATAAGATAAGTGGAATTAATTTGTTTTAGTTTTTTTGTTACTCTTAACAACTGACATTTTTCTGGGTGGAAAGACATGCTCCAATTTGATTCCCATTTCTGTAATTCATCTAATTCTCTTTGTAAAATATCTGTGTCTTGTTTTGTTTTTATTGTTCTATATATTATGCAATCGTCTGCAAATAATCTGACTTTTGTTCCTGAACTAATGCAATTTGGTAAATCATTTATGTAAATTAAAAATAGTAGTGGACCCAAGACTGTTCCTTGAGGTACACCTGAGTTTACTGTTATTGGTGTTGATTTAGAGCCATTTATTATTACAGTTTGTTCTCTCCCTATCAGAAAATCTTTAATCCACTGATGCAGTGGACCGTTAATGCCGAAATATTTTAATTTTTTAAGCAAACTATGGTGGTGAACTTTGTCAAAAGCCTTGGAAAAATCTAGTAAGATCTATTTGTTCACTATTATCTAAACCTTTTGAAAAATCATCAATTAGTCCTATTAGTTGTGTTTCACATGATCTATATTTCCTAAAGCCATGTTGGTATGGGGTGAGGACATTATGTTTGTCTAAGTGGTTTATGATATTGCTACATATTATGTGTTCTAGTATTTTACATGTGATGCTGGTAAGTGATACTGGTCTGTAGTTTCCTGGATCAGATTTTTCTCCTTTTTTAAATAGGGGGGTGACATTAGCTTCTTTCCAGTCCTTTGGTACTCTGCCCTGGTTAAGCGATGCTTGAAAGAGTATTTTGAACACTGGGGCTAGCTCATTGCTTAGTTCTTTGAGTAGTCTAGCTGGAATACCATCAGGTCCAGACGCTTTATTTGGTTTGGTGTTGGCTAATAGTTTTTTAATTCCATTTTCTTGTACTACTAAATCTTTTATGTTGTCTACTTGGTTCAAATTAAGAAATATGTCTTTGTCTCCTGGGGCTGAGAATGCTGATGCAAAGTATTTGTTTAGGATGTTTGCTTTAGTTTCATTATCATTATGTATTATGTTATGTTCATCTTTTAATGGCGCTATGCCTGTTGTTTCCATTTTCTTAGACTTAATGTATGACCATAGGTTTTTGTTGTTATCTTTAGATATTACATTGTTTATGTATTCACTCTGCAGCTGTCTGCTTACTTTTTGGGTTAGGTGTTTAATTTTTATATACTTTTTGTAAACTCTTTCTGCCTTGGTTGCTTTAAATTTTCTATATAGGTATAATACTCGATAACCCTATCTATCATCTTAATTTAACTCTTAGTAAATCTAGTATTTTGGCACCCAAACCTCATGGTGATGTGACCATTTACCCGGCGCCTTCGACATTGAAAGCCTTAGCTCTGACCACGGCGCGGCCTACGTCATCACTGGTCAGGGGCCAAGGTTATGCGTCACTGATGATGCGTGTGTGCTAAACCACTGTGTTGCTGTCTAGTGTACATAGACAGAAAGATTTCTTTTGAAACAACTAGAATCTTCATCTAAATATGATTTAGACTATTCAAAACATTCATCATGGATTAAAACTCTAGGCCTACAATGGTGAACAAATGTCTCGTTTTGTAAAGGATCTAGATCTAGCAGATGCTAGATTACCAAAAGAGGATGAATAATGCCTTAGAGAGAAAAAATGGCCAGCGGTAATAGAGTCTACCTTAGGCTTAGTAGAATGATTAGATCTACGTAGCATTAAAGGAGTACTCTAAAGTAAGTAAATATTTCTAGATCCAGCATATTAATATTATACATAATTAATTGACTTTTATGCTTTTGATGATCAACAAGACTATAAAAAGAGGCTATTGCTAGGAAGTAAATACTACGGAGGTCACGATTTACCCCACATTCACCAATTTGACCCAGTAAAAAACAAACTGTCTCAGCCCCCTAGATGAACAGGCCAGAGACGTGACGTGCTCTACATCTGTATGTAAATTGAGTCTATGACTTAACTTCTCTTTCTTTACGCACTGGTGCGTTGGTGGATGTCATAGGTCAGGGTTTATCAAGGACCAGGTGTTAAGTCAGATAAGAGTTTTGTGGTACAGTTTCTTATACGGTTAAAATAAGAGAATGTCGATACGAGATTATAAGAAAACATTTACTGATGTCTAGCGCTGGGCTTCCATACAGGACGTAATAGGACATTACATTTCATACACATTACATCCAAACATACTAATACACTTCTATATACATACAGACAGACATACCAGTTGAGTCCCCAAATAAATAAATATGTCGCCTATGATTCATGGACGTAGTTAGGAATTCGCCATCATTTTGGGGCTTGGGGGCCCCTGCATTTTTGCATAATTTTAATATTTAATGTAAAAAACACTCATTTGGGGGCCCTCCCTCAAGTGAGGGCCCGGGGGAATTTTCATATTCATCCCCCACCTCCCCCACCCTAGCTACGTCACTGGTCTGCTTCGGCACCTGCAAAAAAATATAGATCAAACAAAGGGGTTTACATGAAGAGGAAAAAAAGATGGATACATAAAAAGTATAGTTTCCTTTTCAGACATTAGAATCTATATAGGGCAGATGATGTAAAGGTCATCTGTTTCTGTGGCCTACGGTTAACTAGGGTGACATGTGGCCAGCACAACGACCAACCGCCATTACATTTCCCCAACTAATGTCAGGTACCCATTAGAGCTGGGTGGAGTCAGAGGCGCCCAAAGATCCCGAAATTATCTTCCCAGGATTGGATTCGAACACGGGACCCCGGTTTGGAAGCTAAGCGCTTTACCTCTCAGCCACCAGATACATACATACATACATACATACGTACATTATACATACATACATACATACACATTTATTTATTTATTTATACACGCATACATAATGCAAAGATATATTCATAGTTGCATTGATTCATGAATGCATATAAACAAGTTGCTTCATAAGCCTATTTACTTTAATACTATTGTAAATAACATGATTTCTACACGACCTTGAGGTCCAAAGGCAAACTGAAGTTCAAACTCATCTGTTGCCGTCGTTGACGAGAATGTCACGTGACCAGAGCTATGATCCGCCTCACTTAAGATTTCTAGCGCTGTCAGCTTAGAAACGTGTAAACACGGACATGCTGTATGACTCGGATTAAAAATATATCCAACTCCAGACTCCTAAGTGACAGCAAAGCCGCTTTATAATAATTACCCAATCATAAAATGATCTTTACAACCTATCAACAGTTTAGATATCAATGTCATGAAATGGATACACAATGTCATTAGTTCCACATCAATTTCATTACTAACAATGATAAAGAGAGGAATTTAATGTAAATAATTATATTTTGGCAAAATGGGATACTTGGGAAAGTTCATAAATGTAGGATCCAATTTTCTCCAGTTGAGTACCCAAATGAATAAATAGATCGCCTCTGATTCAGGGGGCGTAGCTAGGAGTTTGCCATCATTTTAAGGGGCCCAGGGGCTTGACCTTTTGAGGGGCCCCTGCATTTTCGCGTAATATTTAATGTAGAAAACACTCATGTGGGGCCCCGCAAGTGGGGGCCCGGGGGGATTTTAAAATTCTTCCCCCCACCCTAACTACGCCACTGCTCTACTTCGGCACCTGCAAAAAATATAAATCAAACGGAGGGGTTTGCATAAAGAGGAAAAAAAGATTTAGAAAAATGCTTGTACATAAACTGTACCTAACCCTATCACCCTCTTTTTATTTCTTCATCCGCTGCGCCACAAAGTACATCTGTATGTAAATGTAAGGATACACACCCTCCTGAAAATGTTGTATAAACCTCTCCAAAGCCCGCCCCTTGCAACAAAGAAAGGAAGTTTGTAATTACAGGGTTAATATATGTACGTGACACAATGTCGACAGCGTAAGCTGAAACTGAAAATAGATAGATAGATACAGTTATCCAGCCATTTTTACAAAGCTTAGATCAACTCTGTCTGGTACAGAATTTGTACACGTTATTTCTCCCACACCCAATCTCGGATCAAGTTGAAATTTCGCACAATTATTTCTTGTACCTGACGATACAAGATTCAATAAAAAAATCAATTAGCAAATTAATATTAGTATTTCATTATTTTGTTTGGTATCGAACAAGGGAAAGAAGTTGTACCTGACAGATGTGGTGGTATAAGAAGAATTAGTCCCCATGAGGAAGCATGAGCCCTTGAGTTCGAATTCAATTTATTTAAAAGTATTTTAAAAGCGATACTACCTTACCCTCGAAGCTACCAACTCGTCACATAAAGAGAGGATTACATTTCTATCGTCGCAGACAACTTCGTTTGGTCATAGTCCTGTGTCTGAAATGTGTACAGTTAATTGATATTTTATATTTCAAGTTGCATTGAAAGCTAAGACTGTAGACATAACGTCACCTTCGTGATATAGACTAGTGTTGAACATCACGTGATCTGATGACTGCATGTATCCAGTCCTGTCTGTCACCATGATTTGCCTCTTTCATTAACAGGGCCGTCCATTCATCATTCATATCTTGGTCTTTGCAGAAATGTGTTTAAGAGATTTGCTCCTGACATTGCCGTACAGTCTTAACCTGCCTTTTGTTTTTTGCAATGGTCAGAATGTCATCGTGGGGTCTGAACGCCTTTGTGACACAACTGAATGGCAATTCTTTTTTTTTTTTCTTTTTGGACCATATGCCGTAAAGTTTGTTTAGTGTTTGTACATGAGAATGAGAGAGAGTAGGAGAGTGAAAGAGAGAGAGAGAGAAAGAGAGACAGAGAAACCCATGTTACATGTCTTGTTTGGAAACCAATCCTTATAGCAATTTAATGAGAAGAAGGCATAGGGCGTGTCAGAGGCATAGCAACCATGGCGCGATGGGGTTCACGACCGATGTGCATTAGTACGCCCTTATCTTTGTGTCTTTCTGAGTATTTTATAAGGGTTTTTTTGTATTGGAAGATTATGGTTCAGTGTTTTATGTATAATTGCTACTTTAATTTTAAGTCTCTTATTCTAAAGTAAAGGGTCTCTAATTTAATGATTTTACTAAAGATGTTACTCTAATCAAATGTGAATATTTGTTTCTCATGAATCTCACTGCTCCATTTTGTGTCTGTTCCGGTTTCTTCACGTTTTCTTGGGTTGAGGGGTCCCAAACAGAGGATGCGTATTCTATTATTGGCCTAACCAACAGTCTTATTTGATTTGTAGAAATTTCTTTTAATAAACCTTAAAACTTTGTTTGATGTTTTATAATTTCATCAATATTGGGATTTCATGATAGTTTGTCAGCTCAGAGTTTTATTTGATTCTAACGCGTTACATTTCTCAATAATAATAATAGCAATAGTTAATAAAAAGGAAAATAATAATGTTAATAATAACAAACATGAATTTTTGTAAAAGTAATCTTCTAGATAGTTATTTTTGTTCATATTTAATTGTTCTTTCTTTAATATTACAAAATGTATGCACTAGTTAAGATAAACTAATTAATTGTATGAGTTGACCCTACACTCACCCTCTATTATGTGGGTCAAAGGCTAGGCAGACAGCTCATTAAAATAAGCGAAGTAATATAAACCGATTACTTAACATAGCCGACTATCACTCTCGCTATTGTTCTATGCTTCAGGGGAGGTAATTAGAACAATGGTCCTTCAGGAGGCGATAAAGTGCAGACACTTCTAAAGAGTTGCAATTGGCATTTTTGCAGAGACCTACGCAAATATTTACAAATGATTGTTTTAAAATGTGCTTGTGATGCACTAGAAAGTGAGAGAGAGACACACACGAACTTCACAAGGGAAGGAAATAAAAGAACTCATTTCTATGTCAAAGTTCCAATGTTATTATGTCGCACCCTCATAATTGGAAATGCTTATTAAACTCTATGCATCCCCGCTGGGATCCAGATCCTCGGCACACTATACAGTGAGCAGTCTCCTCAAAAATCTGTCCCTGGTAATATCTGAAGCCCCTTCCCACATGGTGTCCACTGCTCTAAGGTCTTCCGTGAAAGTGTTGCTCCCAGTGATATTAGGAGATCCCGGTTTGCGCTTTCCTCGCATTGGCCTCCATGTCATTGCAACTCTTGGTAGGCCTATGTGTAATTCATTTAGTGTTTTTACTATCTTGTAATTTAGTTGTTGGTATATTAGCAATTGTACATTTTTCAAAAAAAAAAAAAAAAAAAAAAAAAGGACATCCCATAAAAAGAGTCAAAGTGTAAAACTAAAAGGCCAAGCCAACAACATAGGCGAAGAAGGAAAGAGGCAGAGTTTCATGACTCAGTCGGGACAATAGCGCTGTGGGAAGTCCTCGGGACTAAGTATTTGTTATCCTGAGCTCATTTGGACAATATAGATAGAATATCGGAAGATTTGACGATCCATACACATTGAGAATATTGGAAGATTTGACGATCCATACACATGCAGAATATCGGAAGATTTGACGATCCATACAAATGCAGAATATCGGAAGATTTGACGCTCCATACACATTCGGAATATCGGAAGATTCAACAGTAGGCACGAAATCCTAGTAAGTTACATGGTTGACCAGTGAAATGGACTTTTTGAATGACCGGAAGTTTTGGACCTCACGAGGAATGTGTGTACTTAGTGTGTTGTCTTAAGTCTTGTTTTCCAATTAGATATAATTTGGGCTCAGTCTTACTCACCTTTGGAGGGGGGGGGGAGGCTAACGTAGGGTACCTGAACCCAGGCCGACGGGTACCTTGCTACGCCCCTGGGGAGTGCATAAAACAGAGTTGATCTTCCCTCTACATTTCTTAAACCTGAAAACAAGTTATGAAAATTAAAAATAATAAAAAGACATTTATACTCATAGAGGCAAAACATTGGACGTAGCAAAGAAATTCTAGAAGTCAATCCAAGTAGGTTGATTTGATATCCACTAGTCTAGGCAACGTACACTCTGTGCCCACTGACCCGTGGGCGAAACTTACCACTGAGGGCAAGCAATATGCAAAAAAAAGAAAAAAACAGGCGAAAGTGGCGTAGCTCAGGGAGAAAGAGGAAGAAATATTGAATGGAGAAGGAGGAGATTGACTTGGTGACGCACTTTTGTCGTGTTTTGTCACTCTATCTGTGACGGTCACCTTGGCAAGAAACAAAATCTACATTTATCTATCTCCATGTCTGACGTATTCTTTGTGTTGTCTAAGCCACTTCGTTAAACGTTTGTTTCGGTCCGAGAATTTACTCATGCGGAACGATGTTTCTGTTGTATCGGAGTTGTTAATGTTTTCACTCTTACGTCATGTTTATTTTGGCTTGGTTAGATATAACACTTGTTACAAAACACTTGTTATATCTAACTTCCAATTGCAGCTCTCAACACTTTTATTTAAAGTATACATTTTATTGAATTTAGCTTTGGCCAAAACAAATAAAATTAAATGTTATTAAATTCATAGATAAATAGAACCTCTCGTGTTGATATGTAGGACCCAATATGTCGATTATAGAAGATTTAATAATTTGGCTTGTCGGTAGGGTCATGACTTTACTATTCTTGGTACTGACCGGAAAAAAACAACTTCACGTGCAATGCAATTTAGGTCAAGCCTTTCTATTTAAGTCATCTTGGCACTTTTTTTTAGGTCATGGCGTTCAATTACAGGTCATGACGTACTATCTTCTTATCGTATATAATACAGACGTTACTTCAAAAAAGAAGATGATTACGTCCTACGCGTCATGCATTTAGTCATGCATATTAACCAATGACCTAAATTCTGCCATGCTCTAAGAGCAATAGGGAAGAAGGAGTATTTGTACAGATTTGTCCTAGCAAATGGATCGAGGAATATGCCTTTATCTTTGTGTCTTTCTAGGTATTTTATTAGGTTTTGTTTTTGTATTTGAAGAATATGGTTCAGTGTTTTATGTATAATTGCCAATATACCCCCCCCCCCAATTGGGAGGTATATTGGCCAGTTTTTAGGTCATGATGTTGAAAACCTGTTTGTAATTGCTGACATGAACAAAACAAGTAATTATAATTAAATCAATCTGATAACAGCCTTACATGTTTGTCATATACAAAACTAGAGAATTAAGATCGTTTCTTGTAATATTTTATAATCATGTTCCTAGCTAATTTTTTATTTATCCTATTTATTTTATCTATCTATCTATCTTATTTATCTTATCTATCTATCTTATTTATCGTATCTATCTATCTAATTATTTATCGTATCTATCTATCTATTTATTTATCGTATCTATCTATCTATCTATTTATCGTATCTATCTATCTATTTATCTATCTTATACATTGAATACGTGGATATATAATTAAAACCCTTTCCTTTGTTCCAAGTCAGTCTGCGTTCAGTTCCTGCAGACAGCTTTCAAGCCCTCCTTTTACGCCCCTGAAGCTCTCTGCCCCCCAGCCTCTACTTAGAATGTTTTATTGACCTACTAAATGTAATTCATCATCACTCTTTTATCTTTTTTAAGAGCCGGTTTTACAAAGAAAAAAAAAAATAAGGACAGATTTGTGATGGTCTCTGTGTGCGTATCAACATGTGTGTGTGTGTGCCTCGTGCGCGCCAGCGTTAAAGCCAACTGTCATTACTGGAACAGACGGGAGGGGGGGGGGGGGAACGAAGATGGGAACGTATAGTTTAACTCTGACATATGGTTTACCTAGGGGTCGCGTGCCGCCGTGACCTAATTTACATATGACAACAACACAAAAAATGTCTCTTTCTCCACCCAGCTCATCCCCCCACCCGCCGCTATAACACACGTTTCCCCCCCTCACACACTCACACACACACACGCTATAACACACGTTTCCCCCACACTCACACACACACACACGCTATAACACACGTTTCCCACCAAACACACACACGCTATAACACAGGCCCCCCCCCCCCCCTCTCTCAAACTTTTAGCGTGTGAGCAGAAGGAAAAATATAATTTTGTTTAAAACTTGCGTTGAGACTTTTGAAACTTTGTATTTTGACTGGTGAAAGTGGAAATACGGGAGGAAAAGGATAGGAGGGGAGGTGGTGGGATCTGGGAAATGGGACGCACTAACATTATAGACGTTAAGGTAATTTAAGCGATCAATTAGCTTGTCCGCAGAATGATAATGTACACTACAAGATACAGAGTATCCTTAAATTCGAATAGATTACCAACTGAACCATAAGTAACTTATGTATCTGAATAAAACATGGCTTGGACATATTGTCTATTATCTTCTAGATTCTGAAAAAAAAAGTTAACAATATATATAAGGTCATGCAGTCTGACCATCTGTTGTAGTTATATGTTGACCCAAAGAAGGTCATTAAATATACTTGAATTACTGAACTAAAAAAGGTTATGGTGTGTATATGAATGAAGAACGCAGAAAAATTGGTCTACAAAAGCTGAAATGAATGATGATTGGTGGCTTATACTGTGAGACAATGTTTAGTTCTTTCTAGTTTAAACTTCCGCGCTGTTGCCTGAATGTTTTACAATTCAACTTTTAAATGTTTTTAATGTGATTTTAAAAAATAGTTTTTTCTTTGTTCTTCAATAAACCTTTACTTACGCCAGTTTTCAACACACACTTTTAAGAGTTTCTCAAAAACGTTTTGATTCCAGATATATTGTGTGAGATTTGAATCGTTGATTTTAATACCAATCTTATCAACATTTTTATTAGCTCTTTACAAAGCTTAGATCAACTCACTCTGTCTGTCTGGTACAAAGTTTGTATTCCCCCACACACCCAATCTCGGATTAAGCTGAAATTTTGCGCAATTATTTCTTTTACCTGACGAAACAAGAATGAATAATGAAAATTTGCCATTTAATTAATTAACTATTGTCGATTAATTATTTTGTTTTGCATCGAATAAGGGAAAAAATTGTACTAGACGGATGTAGTGGTATAAGTTAAATAATTCCCTTGTTTACTTTGTTGAGAGAAATAGGTCGCCGCTTTAAAGTTTGAAACATGCAAGAGATAACTATAAAATCTTCTATATTCATAAGCACTTCCCTGACACAGTGCTTAGTGTGTTGGCCTGAGGAAGCCAGAGCCCTCGAGTTGGAATTCAGGTCGTTCAATTTGTTTATGCATCTAAAAAGCAATCACGGTATCATTCACACAGATAGGCCTACTCCCTTTTCTCGACCCACCCCTTTCTCACTTGTCTAGACAAGTGATACGATTCATACGTATTGAGAAAGCTAAAAGTAAGAAATTTCGCTAAACAAAAAAAAAAAAAAAAAAAATTGGCAAAAAAATTAATTCTAATCGTAAACATTAGTTATTGTTAAGTAGGTCTATTACTAATCTAATTACGTGACCGATCCGAACAAATTTAAACAATTAAACTGAATAATAAACTTTGTTTTTTGTTGTTGTTGCTGTTTTTGCCCGTGCCCTGAGCGTTTCTCTTGAAAGTCTAATCCTATTGTATCTATCAAAGAAATTCTTCATGTGTATGTATGTGTGTGTTTGATTTCTTGTCCAGGAACGCTCCACCTAAACGACAGTTGACTTGTCCTTTCCAAGGACGGGATCTTTCACTTGTCTGGCCTTGACCTATTAGACTATTGTCGTAGCATCATGCGTACCTGGGAAAAGAAAGTGCGTGGGGGGGGGGGGGGAGAGTACAGTGGAACGTTATTTGAGAAGTGTATGTGGGGGGGGGGGGGGGTAAATAAAGAGGGTTGCCGTGCAGGGAGAGTTGGGGGGCCAGTTGGGGCATTCAGTTTTTCTTGCATTTTTTTTTTTTACAACAAAAAAAAAAAAAAAAGAATGGAACCTTGTTTTGTCACGTGACATCCTCAGCCCTGCAATACTAAGTACTGTTTGGTCACGTGACATCCTCAGCCCTGCAATACTAAGTACTGTTTGGTCACGTGACATCCTCAGCCCTGCAATACTAAGTACTGTTTGGTCACGTGACATCCTCAGCCCTGCAATACTAAGTACTGTTTGGTCACGTGACATCCTCAGCCCTGCAATACTAAGTACTGTTTGGTCACGTGACATCCTCAGCCCTGCAATACTAAGTACTGTTTGGTCACGTGACATCCTCAGCCCCGCAATACTAAGTACTGTTTGGTCACGTGACATCCTCAGCCCTGCAATACTTAGTACTGTTTGGTCACGTGACATCCTCAGCCCCGCAATACTAAGTACTGTTTGGTCACGTGACATCCTCAGCCCCGCAATACTAAGTACTGTTTGGTCACGTGACATCCTCAGCCCTGCAATACTAAGTACTGTTTGGTCACGTGACATCCTCAGCCCCGCAATACTAAGTACTGTTTGGTCACGTGACATCCTCAGCCCTGCAATACTAAGTACTGTTTGGTCACGTGACATATTCAGCCCTGCAATACTAAGTACTGTTTGATCCAAGTTACTTTTTCAATTGAATTAAAGATTATATATTGGTGTATTGGTGTAAAGCTCAGTTCTATACATAGTCTCTAAACCATAGGAAATATTAAGTAGAAATTAGCTATTATCTAATAGTAACGTACTAATATATTCGTCTTGAAAAGTACGTTTTTAAAACACTAGAATTGCTTATGAAACAATCGCTTAGCATAAACAAATAGCATTTTAAAAAAAGTTTTAGCTTGTTAATAAAAACAACAACAATTCTTTTAATAATTTTTATAAAAAAATGGAATATTTTTCAAACGAAATAATGTCTTTCTTTGATCTCGTTCGCTGCATTGTTGTAACTTTATTCTTGTAGAGCTCACTTCAAGCCAAGTATAACATTACGTTAAAACACAACAATACGATAGCATTACTTTTTTTTTTTTTTTGTAATCATAACATTTGTTGAAAAAAAGTTTACTTACTAAAAGGTGTAGTTGTTTGGGAAAAAGAGCCTGACATAGTAAACAAATAATATTAAAAGTATAACATTAACTATAACAAAATAAATTCGAACAAATATGACATTAGTAAAAAGAAATGTAACATTAGTAAAATAAATTATAATATTAGCAAAAAGAAATATAACATCAGTAAAAAGAAATATAACATTAGTAAAAAAGAAATATAACATTAATAAAAAAGAAATATAACATTTATAAAAAGAAATATAACATTAGTAAAAAAAGAAATATAACATTTGTAAAAAAGAAATATAACATTAGGAAAAAGAAATACAACATTAGTAAAAAAGAAGTATAGCATTAGTAAAAAAGAAATATAACATTAGTAAAAAAGAAATATAGCATCAGTAAACAGAAATATAACATAAATAAAAAAGAAATATAACATTATAAAAAGAAATATAACATTAGTAAAAAAGAAATATAACATTAGTAAAAAAGAAGTATAGCATTAGTAAAAAAGAAATATAACATTAGTAAAAAAGAAATATAACATTAGTAAAAAGAAAAAGAACGTCAGTAAAAAGAAATATCATTAGTAAAAAAGAAATATAACATTAGTAAAAAGAAATATAACATTAGTAAAAAAAGAAATATAACATTAGTAAAAAGAAATATAACATTAGTAAAAAGAAATATAACATTAGTAAAAAGAAATATAACATTAGTAAAAAGAAATATAACATTAGTAAAAAGAAATATAACATTAGTAAAAAGAAATATAACATCAGTAAAAAGAAATATAACATTAGTAAAAAGAAATATAACATTAGTAAAAAGAAATATAACATTAGTTCAAAAATAAAAGTAAAACAAAACTTAAACATGAGACTTTGCAGTTCAACTAATGAAAGATATTGATAGACCTCATGGGCATTATGTCAGTCCCACAGTCCGCTACTTCATTCAACTCGTTGTAAATTATGTCCTGTCTTGACTCATTTCTAGATGTTCTTATATGCCCTTAAATGTTATTACATGTCCTTATTTATAACCTCCCAGGCTTTCTACCAGCTATGGATAAGTCTCTCCATCATTAAGGAAAGGCCTTAGTCACACAAGAAGCTGCAAAGGGAAAAGATCGTCTCTGTAGACGTAAGATGCCACAGAAATCATCTTCTGTCGTACCACAATCTATGTAAGATTATTTATTTTACTTTTTCTTTCTGCCTAATGTCGACATTTCAAACTACAAATCTCCCACAATTCCTCATATCTCGTTAATCTCGTCTGCTTTGACTACGTCATTCTTTGTAGATCTACTTCCTATAAGTAAAATGCTCTATTCCTTCACCCTCCCCCTTAAGAGGCCCCTATTACCTGTTCATTGATAAGACCTGGCGCCCATTCACTTAAGTAAACGTTAAAACGTGACCTTCACCTTGAACCTTACAGGTAGATCAGAAAATATGCTTTCAGGTGTTTTTTTTTGTTTGTTCCAATGTCTCGTGCTAGAGCCTCCAGTCAGACACGCTTGCAACCAATCCCTTTTCTTCTAACATTTCAAGTGGGACGCTAGAAATTTGAACGCCCCGGAAAAACAAGATGTAGATGGCGGGGAAAGAAGAGAGAAGGTTGGGAGGTGGGGTAATCTTGTAGTTTTACTTACCCAACTCTTACTGTGAGTCACGTGACCTGGGGATAAAGTCTTGGCGCCTCAGGAATTTTTCTGTGACTCACGTGACTTGGGGCGAAACTTTTGGCTCCTTGGGAGTTTAAGGTTTTTATTTTATCTACTTAATCATACCTTGGGATTTTTTTTGTCGAATACAAAGATTTCCTACTGCTTAGCCTTTGTTGACATAAGTTAACACATATCTGTGGCTGGAATGGTTAATTATATTAGATTAATGAGACGTGTTTCTAATTCTCTGGCGCTGCCAGAATCGAGAATCATTAAAGGGAAACAAAATTCATTTTAGTCCCCTTAACAGTATTCACTAAGCAATGTTTTACAAACTCACTCCATCTGTCTGTCAGTCTGTCTGTCTGGGGGATGGTTTTAAACGTTTTTTTTCTTCCCACTTTTCATTCTCGGATCAAGTTGAAATTGTACACAAGTATTCATAGTCGAACACAATCCATTAATCAATGGAAACCAAAAATAACCAATTAGTTAATAAATTATTAGTAACTAGTTAATTTTGTTTTATACACAAAAGTGTGAGATAAACATTAAACATTTGACCTTCCACAGCCACTATGTCTCAAACCTCAAGATTTCCTTCTTATTTTTAAAGTTATGTGATAGTAGCATTACAATGTCGATAGTTATTGAACATTTGTCATGTTTTCCATTATTATTATTATTATTATTATTTATTACTATTATTATCATTATTATTATACAAATTTTAACTCAGCGGCTGTCAGATATCTTCTTTTTTGAAGTAGCGTCTCTAATAAAGCGTACTCGTATTACTTGGCGCCACACCTTCATGGAGGATCTCAAAACAGTGGACACCAGGTGGGAGGAGGCTTCAGACATTGCCAACGACAGATCTTTATGGAGACAGCTTGCTGCCCAATGCGCCGAACGGCGCGGGAGGACATAAATCTAATTAAGTAAATCTCTAATATATAAGAAAAGATAAAAAAAAAAAGATAAGTGCTGAAACAGTTTGGAATCAAAGGACTTAACAATATTTCTATGTAGCTGCAAGCAGCAAAAGGTTTTGTAATTCAAAGTTTTCCTTCTCCGTACCGGGGGCCAACCAAAACTAACGAGCCCCTCCCGTCCGAAGCTTACTAATTCAAATGCCAGTTACTCGACTTTGTCCCTTCTTAGTGAAAAGAGTTCTGCCGGAGCCACACGTGAAATCGAGGAGTTGGATTGGTTGACATAGATTACTTGGTTTTGAGAGGCTATTTGAGATGCATTCCATTGGAAGCATGTAATAATAATAATACAAATAATAATAATAAAAGAATAAAACCGCTACCATTTAACGCTATCGCCGTACCACGGTCTCATAATTTAAGAAAAACTGCGATAGAAAATAAAGAAAATATGGGAACCTAGGCTTGGAGATTAAGCGTCTATGGAAATTGTCCAAAATAACAATATACCCCATTAATATTTCAACCGAGGGGATAATAACAACTGACCTCACAGACACCTTCAAGGCCCTTAACATTCCTAGGAACATCATCGTTGCCTGTCAAAGGGCGGTACTGCTGCAGACCTGCCACATCACCAGAAAATTCCTCAGTGGAAACTGTTAAAGGGACTACGATGAATTTTGTTTCTCTAGCGATACTCGACCCTGGCAGCGCCAGAGAATGACTACTCGTTCATTTCTAACATAATAATAATATTAATAATCTTTATTGTCCGTAAGGAAATTTGTCTTACAATTTGTGCATTATAGGTAGTGGAGTGTTATATCTATTTTCACTTCCGGCTTAATCAACCTTACGGAACCAATATATGAACCTGAACAACCTCACGGAACACCTTCCACCAAGAGAGTCCCTCACGTCCCGCCACGTGTCCTAGAGACGCCGTCACCGACCTTCCACCCCTCATGCCACGCGCCAAAACCAGGACCGTTGCAATCTTTCACACTCCAGCCTGGTTTTCTGTGGGATGTTGTTTTGTCTCAAGTGTTGTCTTTCTATCGAAATAAAACAAAAAATCTAAAAGTTCTCCAAATTTTTAATTCATCCGCCTTCGAACAATCAGCGTTTTGAGCGTCCCCCTCCCCCCCCCCCCCATTCATACAGGCTTTTTTTCCCCTCTTGTCATCTGCAATATCTGTTACTTTGATAGCCGGGTGATGTGTCGAGTACCTGGCGGGTGGATAAACGGGTGGTGGTGGTGGTGGTGGGGTATGCCCGCAGAACACCTGTCGTTGATCATCGCGTTTTCTTTATCACGTGACCAAAGCCACAAGTGCCTGTAGAAAGAAAACAAGTGACGAATGGATCAATGTTGGGTTTAGGCCTTTTCTGTTTCTTCTCATTATCTTATCTTATCTTATCTTATCTTATTTCATAAATTACACACACACAAACACACACACACACATATATATATATATATAAAGTGGCAGTAACTTTCTTTCAGACCTTGCTTCCCATGGGGCAGATGATGTAAGCTTCATATGTTCCTAAGACCGAAGATTAACTAGGGTGTTGTGTGAACAGCACAACAATTAAACGCCTTTGCTTTTTCCCAACTAAATTCAGGTACCCATTAGAGTTGGGTGGACTCGGGGGCGCCCTAAGAGTTACAAAATTCAAAATCCTTCACCAAGATTCGAACCCAGTTCCCCAGGTTCGGAAGCAAAGCGCTTAATTAACTACAGACAGACAGACAAATAGATAGATAGATAGATAGACAGACAAATAGATAGATAGATAGATAGATAGATAGATAGATAAATAAATAGATAGATTGATAGATAGATAGATAAATAGATTGATAGATAGATAGATAGATAAATAGAAAGATAGATACTGCAGTCGATAAACAAAGAAAAGCTAGAGAGAGGGAGGAAGCATCAGAGTGAGAGGTGCATGGAAGGCGGCGTCTGATAGACATAACATTCGTCTTCCTCGCACGCGCAAGACAGGATGTAAGTAGTGGGTGTGTCTGACATACATTCGTCTGCTGAAGGAAACCAATGGCTATGCGACCACCTGCCATGCAACCTTGCTTACCTTGTGTCGAGAGTTTTCAAATCAAGCAAAGAAAGAACCATAACTCGTGATATGTATGAACCCATTGCTGCTTATCGTATGAATGTGGGATATGTGGTACACTTTGGCGGAATAAGGGTTTCTTTTACAGCAGAACTGTGGAGCTTCAGCTACAAATTAAGGTCATGGTTGGTTAAGGGCTCTCATGGAGGGATGGAGGGTTGCGCAACGTCGGTAAATGGGTTCAGTGCTATATCTCTGGGGTCTAGAGAGTATGATGTTTGTATCAAGGGTTTTTAAAATAATTATGGATGGCTAAACTCAGGGTTAGGAACACTACACAATCGATACGTCATCATTGCTTCCTATGACTGGTATTACAGTGTATATAGCAAGTTCATTGCTCTGTACATAGCATGTTGCTATTTTATTTTCTTTATTTTTATTTGTTTTTTTAGTAATAAAAGAGGTGATTATAATCTTATCTTATCTTATATAATACAGACGTTACTTCAAAAAAGAAGATAATTACGTCCTACGCGTCATGCATTTAGTCATGCATATTAACCAATGACTTAAATTCTGCCAAGTCACTGGTTTTTCTGGCTAGATCAGGCAACCCATTCTATGCTCTAATAGCACTAGGGAAGAAGGAGTATTTGTACAACTTTGTCCTAGCATATGGGACGAGGGGTGTACTTTGATTTTTGTGTCTTTCAGAGTATTTTATTAAATTTTGTTTTTGTATTTGAAGATTATGGTCCAGTGTTTTATGTATAATTGCTACTTTACTTTTGAGTCTTCTGTCCTGAAGGCTTTCTAAATTTAGTGATTTTACTAATGGTGTTACTCTAGTCAAATGTGAATATTCGTTTGTTATGAATCTCACTGCTCTATTTTGTGTTTGTTGCAGTTTCTTAATGTTTTCTTGAGTTGAGGGGTCCCAAACGGTGGATGCATATTCTATTATTGGCCTAACCAAGGTTAAATAACATTTTAGTTTTATGTTCTTATTTGATTTATAGAAATTTCTTTTAATAAACCCTAATGCTTTGTTGGATTTTTTTTTATAGTTTCATCAATATGTGGATTCCATGACAGTTTTTCATTTATTATAACACCTAGGTATTTTGGGTTTTTAGTCTGTGTTACTGGTTTGCCATGAATAAGATAAGTGGAATTAATTTGTTTTAGTTTTTTTGTTACTCTTAACAACTGACATTTTTCTGGATTATAATGTGGCTTTACATATTTATTTGAATTGTCTCGAAGGTATTTGGATCACAGGAACTATTCAAAAATAAAGACAAGCAATAGCCAGATCGCTTTGCAGACATTCTATACGTTATTTATTAAACGTTTCCAAATACTCTCCACTTGAGAAGAGCACCTTTATCTATTTGCAATAGTTTTGGTGAATTCTCTTTGAATCCCCCTGTATGTCACCTCCAAGATGAAATACTATTTTAAATATTCTAATGTATTTATACTATATTTATTTCTTCTAAATTCGAGAATTATTAAAACGCACACGCACACAAGAGCTAAATATAGTAACTAGTTTAGGGCCGGGCTTAGATGAATGGAGGCCCTAGGCAAAGTGAATTCGGTGGCCACCTTTTGAAATAGAAAAATTATTTTAAAAAACAGCGAAAAAAATGGAATTTATAAAAAAAAACAAAAAAACTTAGTGAAATCCCTCTGCGAGATCCCCACCAATCAGAGGCCCTAGGCGGCTTCCTAGTTTGCCTATACCTAAGGCCGACCCTTTTAGTTGTCTTCAGCAAATTCAGCGTAAACCTTGGCAGAAATTATTTGGGCATTTAAATATGGGGTCTGTAATTTAGAAAAATATTGGCTACTTAAGGATTAAAGGGGAAATGACTTCATCAAAGTTTCGAAAATGATTTTTTTTTTATAAGCGAAAACCACTTCACCTAAATTATAAACAATATTTTTCCCTTGTAGGAGAGCTGGGAAAAGGGGACGAGGGGAGAGTCATAATGAAGTAGCAAAGTAGGTAATTAAGTCATTGTTATGTCACACGTACGACGGATTACCCGCCAATTGAAAGCATTTCTTTTAGCAGGTGAGAAAACAGACCCCCTCCCCCATGCATGTGCAATGTTGAGATTGAAGCTCACCACACAGTTACAACCCCATTACGTGTTGAGGTTAGATGTGTGTAGCTCAAAGATTAGGAGGGTGGGGGAAGATAAAAATTTAAATTCCTGTAAAGTTACGCCGCCAAAAAAAAAAAAAGGAGTGAATGCCCTTGATTTAGTTTTTTTTTTTTCAGTCTCGCCTCCCGATGGCGCGTGTCGTCGACAACAGCCAGGTGCGTACAGACGTGACCTCATTTTGAGACGGGGTGTCTTTCTTTGATTTTTTGTTCGAACCCCCATCATTCGCCCTTTTAAAAAATAGTTTTCATTCTGTTTTTTTTTTTTTAAATGGACGAATGGGGTAGCTGAGAGACTTCAAGATGAAATATTAGAAGATTAACGACAGACTCAAGGTGTTTAGAAGCAAACGGTCGAAAGACTGAAACTTGTGGCTTTATTTTGGTGTGTGTTTATCAGTTTGCGTGTCTGTATGTTTGTAAAAAACGTGTATATGATTACGTTTGCGTGTGTGTGTGTGTGTACTGTAATAGCTCCAGTACAAAATAACAATATAATTTTTTTTTGCTTTGTCAACAAGCTTTGCACATCGTTATCTGTGAATGAATGCATTAAAGAGCCATCTTTTGTTATCCTTTTTTTTTGGATAGGTCTGGCTTATCCAGCATGTTAAACTCCGCCCCTTTCCGAGACCTCTTCCCATTGACTATAAAAGAAAATACAAGATACTTTTTATATTTTGTATAAGAAAGTCGAATTGTTTTTGAATATTGTGCAAGAAAAAAGATTGAAATATAAGTTGAATTGTTATTCAATAATGTGAGTAGTTTATTTTTAGCGGCCCCCGAAAGGGGAAAAGACATCATAATATTTTAGACCATTCAACGTTCTGATGCAACGGCTACTTTTTTCTTTTCTGAAAGCGCAATATCTAATTTTTAAAATCACTTATGCAAGCAGTTTTTTTTCATAAAAATACACCACTTTTACAACGTTTCACTATTAATAGTAACAAACTAGGGAGGGGAAAACATACATATACCAAATACATAACATGTTTAAGCAAAAAGGTTTTAGATTTTTTTTTCAAAAACTTATCTATTATTATATACAAATGTATTGCTAAGTTAAATACGTTCTGTCATATAAACTACTACATTAATAAAAAAAAAAGTTTACTTTTTTTTAAAGAGAAAATTTTTTATTTAGTATGCATATAAGTTGAATATAATTTAAAACAACAATTAAAAAATGGGTTTACATATTATCGAGTTAACAAAATCTTAATAACAAAACACAAGAGACACTTAGCTAAAGGAATTTTTTTCTCTTCAGGATTTGAATAAGAGATTGACCCTTTAAAAACAATTAGATCAACTAGATATTCATTATAAGACATTAATTAGACCAGATACACGTTTAACTTCACATTCACCGTTACCTATACTTTGGTTTGCTGGATCACCACACAAGATCTGTCAACCTTCTTTCTCCATTCATCTCTGTCATTTTTTTAAATAGCATTTCATTCTGATGTTCTTTCTGAAAATATTGAAACCTGCCCTTTTACCTGCCTAGGTGGACCACTTCGGGGACCGATTTTGAGTTTGTGTTTCCACACAAACTGTCTTTGTAACCCTGTCATGAAAGTGGAAGTAGAAATTAAGTGAACCAATTAGATTCTACTTTAAATTTTTGCATTTTTAGGATTCAAGCATATATTGAGAGTTATTGCGGCGCCTTCGGTATGGAGGTCACCGTTATAGTCCCAAATTTTTTTATACAACAGAAAAATATCAGTATGAGTAAAGGTTGGAAAAAGATGACTAGGAAAATAATATTCGGGTTCAGAACTCATCTCAATTGTTACTCTTATAATGAAAAATTTCGTATGAATTCTAAATTTTCCAAAACAAAAACTTAAAATAACTAAGATATATTTGTGTACAATTACATAAACTCTGTCGCCATATATGACTTTTTTGTTTTAAAACATATTTTTTTCGTATGGAAAGGGGAGAGGGCGGTACAGTGAAAACGTTAATCCTCGCTCCTTTTTATAATTTCTGCTAATGATTGCATTTGGCATTAAAGAATAAGGGGTGGGGTGACTCGATAAAAGAATTTAATTTATAGCATATAAATTATATGAACTAAAATACAAAAAGAAAATAGTATTGGTTTGTCCGACAAACCTTTTTCATTTTATATTTACTAATGATAAAATTTGAGATCAGAGTGTATCTGCGACATAGTATACAAATGGGTTAAAACATCAATATAAGCTTATATTATATAGATATTCAACTAATTTTGTTCACAAACTATGAATTGTCCAAGAAAATAGAACCGCCCCATCCCCCATTCAGAGGGCTAGAGTGGGGAGGGCAGAAGAAACAATCGCCCCCCCCCCCCCCCCACCTCACCGAATCGGCAAAGAAACCAGAAGTGTAGCGACATAATATAAAAATGATATAGTAATTCAACAAATTTTGTTAATAAACTATGATTTCTAAAAAAAAAGTAGGACCGCCCCCCCCCCCCCACTTAAAGGGTTTAGGCTGGAAGGGCAGTAGATGTTTCCCCCCCCCCCCCCACACCACCGAATCGGCTAATAGGGGAACGACATAATATAAAGATCGGTTAAAATATCAATAAGAAGTTTTAATTACATAGATATTTAATGGATTCCCTTAACAAGCTGTGATTTCTACAAATAAATTGGACCGAACCCCACTCGAACGTTTATGGTGGAGGAGGGGGCGAAATAATCTAAAAATAAGTTGAAAATATAAATAATTAGTATATATCTATACTAATAAAAGGCAAAGCCCTGACTCACTGACTCACTGACTCATCACTAATTCTGCAACATCCCGTGTAGGTACAAGGGTGAAATTTGGCAGGCGCATTCCCTACAGCTTACTTACAAAAGTGCAGCAGGTTTCGTTTCCCAATCGTACGCGTAACGGTCGTAACGGTCGACAACGTCCGCCATGTTGAACGTTCGTATTTATGGAGCCATCTTCACGAAACTTGGTACGCGGCTTCCCTGCGCTAACCGAAACCGACATTCCTCATAAACCTTCTGCTTGCGAAAGTCCGAGCGGAAGGTGACATTGCTGTAGCTGTGGCTTCTTCTGGCATTGCAGCAACTCTTCTTCAGGGTGGGAGAACTGCTCATTCAGCTTTCAAGCTACCTCTCAACCTCAGCCACACCACTGATTCGCCCTCCACGTGCAACATATCAAAGCAGAGCAACATAGCTGAAGTGCTAAGACAGTGCAAGCTGATTGTCTGGGATGAGTCCACCATGGCACACAGAGGGGGTGTCGAGGCTTTGGACAGGACCCTCCAAGACATCCGAAACACCACCACACGTATGGGAGGCTTGACAGTGTTGCTGGCTGGAGACTTTCGGCAAACCCTACCAGTCGTGCCCAGAGGAACACGCGCCGACGAAGTGAAAGCCTGTCTGAAGTCTTCGTACCTGTGGCGTCAAATCACTGTCGTCACTTTAAGAATAAACATGAGGGTTCATCTGAATGGCGACACAAGAGCCGGAGAGTTCTCTGATCTTCTGATGAGTATTGGTGATGGCAGCTTCAGTCAAGAAAATTATAAAATAGCAATTCCCTCAAATCTCTGTCTCCTGGTGAAGACCTTGCAAAACCTTCGTTACAATGTTTATCCCAATCTAAGAACTTTCCAGCATATAGACGTGTCATGGTTGTGGGAGAGAGCTATCCTAACACCACGAAACGACATGACCACGGCCATAAACCACGTTTTACTCCAAGAACTCCCCTCACAATCTAAAACATACCAGTCTGTGGATTCAGTTGTGGAAATGGAAGACGCGGTGCACTATCCGGTAGAGTTTCTCAACTCTCTAAATCCTCCAGGCATTCCTGAGCATCGTCTCATTTTGAAGGTTGGGGCACCGATAATGTTGCTGAGGAACTTGCAGCCACCTAAACTGTGCAACGGCACCAGACTTCAAGTCACGTCTCTGCAGAAGAACCTCATTGAGGCAACTATTTTCACTGGCAGTGGCTCAGGAGAGACAGTTTTGATTCCTCGCATCCCCGTCATCCCCTCTGACCTCCCATTTCAATTCAAACGCCTCCAATTCCCAGTAAGGCTCTGCTTCGCCATGACAATCAATTAGTCTCAGGGACAGACACTACAAAAGGTTGGCATTGACTTGAGACAGGACTGCTTCTCACATGGGCAACTGTACGTCGCATGCTCAAGAGTAAGCTCGGCGCAGGGATTGGTCATACTGCAGCCGGAGGGCCGAACTGACAACGTGGTGTACAAAGAGATCCTCAACAAATAACTGTGTATTGGTACATGTATGTTTCTTCTCTATTTCAAAAGGTTTACTTTTCTTCTTAGTAATGAAATATTTAAGGCAGTACATATGACATATTATTTTTACTTATCGGACTAACATTGCAAAAAGCCACACAAAAACTGCGTTGTTCCGGTTATTCCAAAAATACATGCGCTACATTCCCTGCGGTAACACTCTTGGCACAAATGAGAATGTTTTGTTGTTACATGTAGGCCTATTAATTAAAGCAAATTTGAAATGTTAATGCAATAATCCTCCCGCTGCAAAGCGCGGGTATTTTGCTAGTTATTAATATAACTAATAAATTCGCATGCGAATTGTGTGATTTTTTTTACTAAAATTCGCCGCCCCCCCCTTGGGGAGGGGTCAGTCTAGAGGGGGGGGGGAGGGGGGCCATCGCCCCTACCGCCCCCCCCCCCCCCCGGATCGCCAGTGACTTAGGTCCATTCAAGTAGATATTAAAAAGCGAGGTAACTCAACAAATCTTTCCTTTAAATATTTGTGGCCACCTTTTATCGATAACCTAATATTTTACACACACACACTAAAATACATGCGTTTGCATGCGCGCATGTCAATCATACACCCTCAGTCCCTCGCCAACCTTGCATCGAACTGACACGTTAAGAAACAATGGATCTACCACTCTGCTAGACACGCCCTAATAGAAATAAATCAAACCAATCATAGAAGACGTATCAAGGATAAAATCTTTAGTCTTGAAACAAAAAACTCCACATCAAAAATGATGTGAGAATAAAAAAGAAGGGAAAACAATCTGCTTAAGTTTACCGAATGGAGTTCCTAATTATTGCATAAATTGTCTTGCGAACGATTCTGCCATAAAAAGGAAAGAAATCCATTACAATGATTTCTGTCTGTTGACATTAGCCAACAGTGACGTCATTAGATGGCCCACAAGAAAACACTGTTAATTATGTCCCCCCACGTATAACAATGGACGCCATATTAAATATGGCCGCCTAACTGTTTTCCAGAAGTCAAATTTCTTTATTCAATAGACTTTTTTTTCTCCAGGAAATCTTTATTTTAGAAAGACAATTTTCTTTGTTTTGTTTTTTCTGGACCTTTAAAACAATTATTACATAGATCTTTAGTTCATTGACTACAATCGTCCAATGTGTCCATCTTCTGTTTTGCATCTCTCTCCTCTTTCTTATAGGCCATAAACCCCTCTCTCTCTCTCTCCCCCTCTCTCTCTCTCTCTCTTTTATCCTAGTTATAAAATACAGACGTCCCTTCAAACCAGAAGATAATTACGTCCTACACGTATCCATGTGTTAATTTAATGGTGCATGTGAATAAAAGACTTAAACTATGCTTAGTCATTGGTTTTCCAGGCTGATTCAGGCAACCCGTTCCGTGCTCTACGAATTTTTTCTAGCATGTGGAACGTGGAATTATCTTTGTGGCTTAATGCTTTTTTTTATTAATTAGGTTGTGTTATTTACAAAGCTTATATTAACTCATTCCGTCAGTCTGCCTGACACGATTTACCCATTTTTTTCACCCACTTTTCGGATTGATTTGAAAATGTGCACAATTATTCACTCTAGATGAATCAATTTAAAAAAATAAAGAATTCATTATTAAATAAAAAAGGAAAAATAAATCTTGCAGTATACAGAGAAATGGCAGTAATTGGGCGTTTTTTTCCGTTTTATATAAGCTTTGTATTTTAAAAAGTATTTTTCCTTTTTATTTTGCTTCTTGTATTTGTGATTTATAGCAAAGTGTTTTATGTGTGCTACTTTCTAGCTGTCTATATGTAAGTAACAAGTATGATGTCCTTTGACTGTAAGTTCTTTTTTTCATTCTGTCTTTAAAATAATATTTGGAAGTTCGTTCACTCAGCAATGTGGTTAAGAGATTTGAGCGCGTGGCTTCCGAGCCAAGAGGTTTCGGGTTCGAATGTGGGTGGTGTCTGGGATTTTAAATTTCGGGATTTTTAGGACGCCCCTGAGTCCAGCCAACTCTACTGGGTATTTGACATACGTCGGGGAAGGTAAAGGCGGTTGGTCGTTGTGTTGGCCACATGGCTCTCTCGTTCACCGCTGGCCATAGAAACTGGACCTGTACACCATCTGCCCTATAAATCGTAGGGTGTGAGAGGTCACTTTACGTATTCATAAAAGACTCACGTGATTTTATCTTATTAGATTTTATCTTTGCTCTATTATTCTTTCTTTTTAACTAAAAACTTTGTCTGTCTGTCACACTCTCTCTTGTTTAGTCTCCGTGTTACACATCCTTGTCTAGCTATACACATATATATTGTGTGTGTGTGCTCTCTCGTTTGATTAAATTACAACATAACAAACATGGTAGCCCATGGGCAGGCAATCAAAGCTAACTATAGACTTAGCTAACGAAGCATAATTTTTCAGCTTTTATGACAGCGACAAGTCTCTTTGTTTAGTAAATACACCTTGTCACCCACAGCCCTCAACACACACACACATACACACTCACACACATATACACACAATTGTTCTTAGTACTAAAGTACTGGCCTGGTCGTACACATTAGGCTAGCACATATACAACTTCATATACAATGTGCTTAACGAATAGTCGAAACAATATATATTATTCCGTACACATTCGAAAATGAGAAAATTAGCAAATATAATACTAAGCCATACACTATATGTATTTAAGGTTTAAGCATCTTTTTGGGTCGTTATGATGCATCTACAGAGTATTTATAGATGGCTGCCTGGTGAGCGGTTCTTTCTCTTCTATATGCTTTGTAGTTTAAAAAGTTGTGTTGCATTGACAGAGTATATATGGATGGCGGCCTGGTCGAGTGGGCTGTCGCCCGATGTTCCGAGCTCGAGCCCTGACCGCCATCAACTCTTGACATCCTGAAGGAGGCTCGGACATAATACTCTTCATTTATGAAAGGACATTGGAAACAGAGCATTCTGTCAGGTGAGACTGAGGCAGACGTCAAGGCCAGATCTGATTAATTAATCTATGTTCACTCTGATGGCGTCCTGAGACATACTCCTTCCCAATTGCACGTGTTTTTTTTAAACTCAACCCTTTCCCTTCCCCTCCTCAACCTTGACTGTGTGTTACTCAACTATGCTGCACCTATCAACCCTGGAGGTCACGGCGCAGTATATTTGTATTAAAGAAATGCAAAATCAAAAATGGAAAGGGGGGGGGGCTTATTAAATAAAGTAAATGTTGAGTGGAATGGGATCTGTGTGTGTGTGTGTGTTCAGGGGCGAAACTCCCAATCTAGAAATAAATTTATTCAGGTGCACCAGCTGACAAACTCACAGCCGTGTCTGTCTGGAAGCGTAGTAGGAGCGGGGAAGCCCGAGAGAGAGAGAGAGAGAGCATAAAAAGAAGGTAATGCCACATACATTACCGCGTCAGGGGCATCAATAATTGACGGGGGAGGTTCCCACGGGGGACTCTCCAGGGTATCGCGACTGTATGTTACTTTTCACACTTAGCTTTGATTCGATGGTGAGAGCAGTGGTCGGGGGTAAGGGAGGAGCGTAAGGAGGGTATGAATGGGGAGTAGCTGAGCTCTAGAGTGCACGTGCGTGATGAATTGAACCAGATCAGGTCGCAAAATATAGCGAGCAAACAGCGCTGCATTATTTGTATATCTACCTCTACCGAATGATGTTATGATAATCCGTTGTTTTTTTTAAATGCCATTGTTTGTATTATTCTTAACTACATATACCAATTTAGTGTCATTTAATCATTTAATTAATGTCAGATTCATAACAAAATATTAATGTCATAATCTATAATAGACAGAAAGAGAAAGAGGGGGGGGGGGGATTTGAGTATTGAGGCTGCCCCTGGCTTCAGAAGAGGGCTAGTCTTGTCTACCTCTACCTTTGAAAACATCATTGGAAAGAAAAGTTCCTAACAGCATGTTCATTCCTTGAACCCTCGTGCTGCTAAGGCAGGCCCATGATGAGTGATCATGATTCCTGATAATATAACCAATAATCTTGATGCTATGTGAATCATCTATGCCTGTAGGTCTAGCTTCCACTGAATCCACTCTACAGAAACCTGATACTCGATTGTGTGTGTGGGTGGGTGCGCACGTGTGTGTGTGTGTTTATGCCCATTCAACCATCATCATCATCAAAACCGATCCAGGGCGCTGTCTGTGTAGATAGTATAGAACAATCGATCAATGGTAATTTGATTACAGCTACATTATGTCCTGTCCAGCCCCCCTCCCCCCCTACAGTCTACATCCTTCATTCCCTCAAGTTAACTCAAGCCCCTCCGTTATATAGTCCTCCTCCTTTTTTTTCCATATCCCTCTCTCAAACGGAGCCCCCCCCCTCCCCCCGGAATCCTCCCTGCCCATGGCCTTTCAGCTTCATTTCATCATTCCCCTAACTCCGGCTCGATGTACGTGACTATAGCACCGTGACCTGAAACTGCAAGATTTGAACATACGAATAGCCAATCTTATTTACAGTGAACGGTCTCAGGCAAACAGTCTTAATGTACTCTTAATTAGCTATTGATACGCAGGCCGGATCAATAGTTGATTAAAAAAGAAATCCCACCCAACCCAGTATGACCTTCAGCATTATGACTCTAACTGTCTTTCTTGTCTTTCTTGTTTTTCTAGTTTACAGAGAAACTTCTAGTTCTACATTTGTTTTCCAAGGCTCAAGCTTAAATGTCTACATTTGTTTTTCTATTCTTAAGTTAAATGTTTACATTCGGTTTTGTATTTCAAAGTTAAATGTCTACATTTATTTTTCCAGGATCAAAGTGAAATGTCTACACTCCTTATACTATTTTAAAGCTAGATTACTACATTTGTTTTCTAAAGTTCAAAGTTAAAGTCTACATTAACTGTTAGTCCAAGTTCTAGTCCAAGTTTAATTGTGCTAGCTTTATCGATTACAGCTCTATACATCAATCATTAGTTTATTAATTTATTCATGCATGTAACAGTCTACACTATCATGGTAAGATACATCTCCCAATCATAGAGATGATATGATTCATCTGTATCGTAAGCATTCCTAGAAATCCCAATAAATCAGCAGTGATCCATAAACGAGGTCCTTTGACTATGGATCGCAGAGGAAACAAAGTCGTTGCCCCACCAACAGTCTTCTCAAAGCTTTATTATACACTACTAGTCGACCAGCAACATATGCGACCGCAGTGGGCCCAGCACTTTTATAGGACCCGCGGTAATTTTAGGTGTATAAATTATTAAATTATAACAGATTTCCCGCGGCCTCCTGTCGATTTAACAGGAGGTCCTGGAAATCTCCTGAAATTGCAAAATATACTAAAGGGTCCTGGAAGTATCCGGAAATTATAAAAATCTTTTGAAAACTCATACCAAAATCTCCTGAAGTATGCAGACGAAAATTGTTGTTTTTTTTTCACTCTTAAATTACCTAGGATAACTCCCTCCGTCCGAGTTGCAAAAATAAAAGAGTGATCTTTCCATTGTGTCCAAACTCTTTAGTCGCTTCGATTGTTACTACAGAGTAGATTACTCCCCCCCCCCTTTTTTTTTAACGTTAACAAAATAAAGAGTGATATTGCAACACGGTCCTGCCCCCCCCCCCCCCTGCTGTGTTGTGACTGCGTGTTGTCCCCCCCCCCTTCCCTCTTGTTTTCTAGTGGACTATCCGCATAGTGATCTTTCCTTTACTCCTTACTACTCGTTTAAACGGTTGTGGAAGAAGAGAATTATTTATATAGATACTAAACGGTTTTAATTGTTCTGTTTAATTTTGTATACAGGCTAAGGTGTCCTAATGAACTTTATTACTATGACTGATTATTATGCGTCTTAGTAGACAGAATCAACAAGTTGACACAGGGGGCTCCATTTTCCTGTTGTCCATGACTGCCATCTTCTCGTCAAACCAGGACTAGAGTTTTATCAACGATGCTGAGAGCTCATGCGGATTTTAGTAGCAATGGGTCACAAATAAGTGAACTAGATGTATGCTATCGTACCTGATCAGGAGATATCTCATTTTTTTATTTTTTTTTAGTGTATTTATCTTCTCTCTCCTCATTGTAAAAAACATTGCGGCGAAATTATGTTTTTTTAATGCAAAATTGACACATAAAAACTGATACGATTTGTCTTCTCCGATGATTGATATAATCTTGTAAAACTAATAGATTTATAAGGTTTAGAAAATGACTATGTAGATTAGTACCATTTAATTATTTTTTTTTATTTCTTTTAAATTTTAACAGTAATAACACTATAACTTCAAAGTAATGAACCTCAAATAAATGCTGTATTACTTCCCCTTAATCTTCTAGTTGTTGCCCTAATTATTGGTCCATCAGCAGAATAAAATATGTGCACACTTGGTCGACCTTCTTTGTTGGCATTATTGTTTTAATATTCGTTTCCATTGCTTTTGTTGGTAATTAGATGGACCATTGTTGTCACTCTACTTCATTCTGTGACATTTCGGTTTCGGTTCTGGCGCGTCGGCCAGTGTCATGGAACGCTGGCCACGGCTGAATTGGTTCGTTTGGCGGAAGGGGCATGCAACTCCAGTCTGGCATAGCTAATGTAGTCCCTTGTATATCCGGCGGGAAAGTAAGTTGAATAATGAATCGGGAATAAATTTACTGGACTTTTTCATTTCTATTTTAGAAAAAAACAACAAAAAAACAAGGGACCATGCACAATTAAAATACGGGTCAGCTTTTATGATATTGCGCATAAATTGATTCTTATATACATAAATAAGAAGTAGAAATTCTGTAAGTAGTTCCAATTCTGTGTGATTACACGTAGCCCACAACAATTATCTGATACAGTGTTTCCCAAAGTTGGGTACGCGTACCCCCAGGGGTACAGTAGGAGTTTGAAGGAGGTACATCAACTATGCTTCTCCTTCTCTTTGATGCAAATTAATATTATTTAAAATGTAACTTCTATTTAATTTTTATGAACAATTGTATTGTTCGTTTAGTATTTTCGGTATTTTTGTTGTTTTTTTTTGGGGGGGGGGGGGGAGGGGAAGGAGAGGGGTATTCATAGCTACTAAAATAATTGAAGGTGTACGCATATGTCGAATGTTTGGGAAACACTAATCATGTAATAAATCATCTATTAAACATCTAATATATACAGCACAAAGTAAGGTGCATGTATGTCCCGAATAAAAATCAAAACCGTTTGACCAATCGTGATAAAACTTGGCATAAATATTCCTCTTTTAAAGAACGAAATTTTTTAACAAATCGGGTAAACCCATTTTCACACTCTAATTTTATTTTCGTAACAACATTCTCCAAGTTTGACAAAGATCTAAACTCAATCCTGTAGATCTCTTCACTTACTTCACTTAATCCTGTGCACTCCCAGGGGAGCATAGGGCCGCAACCACACCTCTCCACCGAACTCGGTTCTGAGCAGCTTTCTTCATCTGCTCCCATGTCATTCCAGTACCCTCAGCTTCACTGATGGCTGACCTCTTCCAGGTTTGCTTGGGTCTGCCAAATTTCCTCTTTCTTTGTGGGTTCCAGTCAAGTGCCTGCCTTGCAACATTGGTAACTGGTTTTCACAGGGTGTGTCCAATCCAGCTCCATATTCGTTTTGTGATGTCTTGGGCTATGGGCTTTTGTCTGGTTCTCTCCCACAAATCGATAGTGGCCGCGGTGGCTGAGTGGTTAAGTGCTCGGTTTCCGAACCTGGGGTCCTGGGTTCGAATCTCGGTGCAGACTGGTATTTGGAATTTCGGGATTCTTAGGGCGCCCCTGAGTCTACCCAACTCTAATGGGTACCTGACTCTACTGGAGGAAAGTAAAGGCGGTTGGTCGTTGTGCTGGCCTCGCGTTCTAATTTAATAATTTACACCTAGAACTAGCGCGGGGCCTAAGAAAGTGCGGGGCCCACTTCGGCCGCATAGGTTGCAGTGGTCTATGGCCGGCCCTGTATCTCTGCTTGTGTCCAATCTAGAACATAGGCCATCAAGCAGCTTCCACAAGTCGTCTCTGCCACCAACAAGCTTCCACAAGGCGTCTCTGCCACCAACCAGCTTCCACAAGTCGTCTCTGCCACCAACCAGGCATCCACAAGGCATCTCTGCCACCAACCAGCTTCCACAAGGCGTCTCTGCCACCAAGCAGCTTCCACAAGGCGTCTCTGCCACCAACCAGCTTCCACAAGGCGTCTCTGTTCTGATAGAGTCTCTCCTAGTACGTTTTACGTCTCGGCCATCTGCATCCGATTTTGGCGACATGTAGATCTTCCTTAGCAATACAAGATCACTGAGTGCTTATAGCGCCTTCCTCTGGTTCTTCTTCTTCTTCTCTGAGCGCCACTTCCTTAGCAATGCAATATCATCCTTTTTCACATATATGTAAACATTTGTCAATAAACCTTGAGTCAAAGTAGGCCTAGAAACATAGAGCTTGGCTAGTAGATGGAGAGCCCTAGTGCTCTGCTATTTTTGAGATTTGATTTAATTTGATCCAAGTTTCGCAATGTTTTAGGTCCTGTGCAAAGCCCCAACCAATCGGAGGCTCTTGGCGACTGCCTAATTTGTCTATACCTAAGTCCGGTGCTGATGTATTGAAACAGTTTAGAAACGCAATGTCCCGTTATGAAGTTCATAGATAATTTGCAATCTTCGCGAAATATGTATGTATTCTGTTACTGAGGGGGAAGGTCAAAATGTACACATAAAATATAAAAGACAGGAATGGTTAAGCTTGTTTGCATAGATACAATAATAACAAGATCGAATAATCGTTTTCGTAATGATGTCATTCGAGAGTGTTAGTATTGGCTTTGCTTTTAGAAGAGATCCTACATACGTGTAAAGTCACTTAAAAAAACAAACAATAAACTCAGTGAATCAATCTACACTTCTACATCTCAATTAGAACTTGCTCACGCACGCAAGGGCAAAACTTTGCACCAAGTGCTTAGTGTACGTCATACACTTGCCGGGCCACTCACCACTCAGACCTTCTACGTGACAAAAGTGGCATCGTCACACTGTGCTGTCACCCTCAATGTGGTCTTTGGGAGTAGCTCTGTCTCACGGAAACTTGTGTGGTTGCGAGTGTTGAGTTTCCTTTTTTTTCCAGTCAACTTTCTGTTTGCTGTATCCAATCTATTTTTGTATTTGTCCTTGACATTGAGCTTCTTAGTTAGGTAATTTTTTTTTTTTTACAAATGTACGAACCCTGCGGCTTTAATCAGATTTTGGCTTTCAAACTTATGTTGACCTTTATAGACTAATTTTGGCTTTAAGTCTAACATTGGGTTTTTAGATTTATAACGAATTTTGGGTTAATATTAACTTTGTTTAGAGGCTAACACGAGCTGCAGGATTTACATGTGGTCATGGTCAAGACGTATAATTAATTACAATTTACAGTGAACCAATGTCAAATAGTCTGTCATTATCATAAACCATGCTGCCAATCTGCCCAATCTACTGAGACAGTTATAGAAGTGAATAAACACTTGGGGGGGGGGGGGGAGGTTTCTTCAGAGAATTTGTTTTCAAAAATGTTAAAAGAAATTTCGATTTGTATGTATATTACAGGATTAATACAGCGATATATGACCATGCAATGTCCTTTTGGCTCACAAAGACCTTTCTTCAGGTAACAGAACCAGTAAAAAAAAAACGAAAAAGAGGCAGAAAGAGATAGCAAGGGGAAGTCCGAATGGACTGGCCTGTCACTGAAAGAGATTCTATCCTAGGCAAAAGACAGAGATAAATGGAGAAATATGGTCAACAGATCCCGTGTGGTGCCCAACTGTCCAACAGACTATTGGATAGGTGAAGATGAAGGTGAACTTTTCTTTGATTTAAAAAAAAAAGTTAAACTTAATTCAAAATAAAAGTTTGAAGAGTTTCATTCAAGACTAAAAAAAACTACTAATAGCTAGTGTTGTTGTTTTTTTTTGCTTTTTGTTTTTGTGTGTATCCGGTGTACAAACTAAAGGAAGGGTTAATAAGCTACGCATTTTTTTTTAAAAGGTCAAGGATAAATTTTTGTTCGCTTTTTTAACTAAGAAAAATGATTTTCTAAGTAAAGATCTTCCTTTTGTAGCACCAAAAAGTTTCCAGATGAAGAACGACTCTAGACTTTCACTCAATGACTTAATGACAATAGGAATCGGCAATAGTGAAGATTTGATATGAAGATCTACTACAACGCATCTCGGTAATTTTTTTTAATTAAACTTGGTTCTTTTTCATTTAGATGACAACAGTCAAGTTTAGTTTAGCCTCTTTCACACAGGTTAGGTCTTAGTGAAAATCTTCAATAATGACTCATATGAGATGATATATTGATACTCCATAGGTAAGTGTAGTATGAGTATAAACTATGATCACACTTTAAAAACTATAGCGCAAGCTGTTTAAACCGAGAAACTGAAAAACTATGACTAAGTCAATTAATCGACTTATTACAATTGTATTTTAAGACATAATTGACTTCAATTACAAAGTCTTACTTCAATACACTTTATCATTTCTTTCCTTTTTTTTAAATGGTTATTTTAAGTACTTCGGCTTTATTATCGGGCTGTTGGAAAGAAAAGTTTAAGTTATCTGCCCTTGAAGAACTATATTTAGACATAAGACGATGACAAAACTGATGACACTTTCCTTTTCTTTGTCTGGCGCGATGACATCATGGTTTCTACGCCCCTTCTTATGCCCTCTCTCATTTTCAGACCTTTCCCCCCACATCGCTTTCCTCTCTTTCTTCCCCTCCTTGATGTCCTCGTGCACCCCCCCCCCTCCTTCTTCCATCTCCTTCTATGTGATATCACTCTCCTCCGAGTCCTGCTATGTTGATCACTCTTTCTTTTAATGTGCACTCATATACAGTCTGGTCCCTTCAGTCATTCCATGGAGATAATAGGGCTAGTGATTGGAAACCAGGATGGAGGGCGTTGGGAGGCCCATCGGGGGGGGGGGGAAGTACGGAGTAGAGTTCAGGAGAGTGAGTTGTCGCTGACAAGAAAATGAGTTTATTTAAAAGTCACCCTCTTTCCCCTCCCCGTCCACAAAAAAAAAAAAAAAAAAAAAAAACAACTTAAAGACAGTGTCTAGATCACACTAAAACATGGACTAGTGGCCGGGTGGGGGACTTGGGGTCGTGGCGGTTGTTGTAAAGAGAGGGTATATTTAAAAATTAAAGGGACGCTACTAGCTCAGTTTTAGTAACTGATTAAGGTCCACAACTCTGTCTTGTTCCGTGCACTGCTTCCTAAATTAGCATTAAATGGAAGCCGAGAGGAAAGAAGGGAGGATTACACCCCGGGGGCGTCCATCTGTTCTAGCGTCTACATGATTGTGTCTATGAAGTAGTCATGGAGTTGGGGAAGGGGGGAGTGGCGCTGCAGGGTTAGACGGAGGACGGGTTGAAATATAGGATGGAAGCAAAGATACTGATTTTTTTTCTAAGGCATATTAATGGCATATAACTAACAGCTAATTACTGTTACACAGAAAGACAAAGTGATACCAAATTTGTGACAGGATTAGTTGGTGACATCAGTAATATAAGTGTGTGACAATAGTTGCTGGTGACATCAGCGATATAAGTGTGACAATAGCAGATGGTGACAAAGTAGCTGGTGTAACAGTGACAATAGTAGCTAGTGACATCTGTAATATGTTTGACAATAGTATCTGAAAACAGAAGTAATAAGTGTATGACTTAAGTAATCAGAATCAGTTGTAAGAGAAGCCATGAGAGAATGATTCAATGGAGAGAGAAGCACTGGTAAGAGAAGCACTGGTAAGAGAAGCACTGGTAAGAGAAGCACTGGTAAGAGAAACACTGGTAAGAGAAGCACTGGTAAGAGAAGCACTGGTAAGAGAAACACTGGTAAGAGAAGCAAAGGACATTTGTTCCAAGCAAAGCACTTTGAAAACCCAGCTTTTTATTTCATGATCTTAATTGACCCCAAAACACAAACTCCTTTTTACACACAGATATATTAGAATTCAGGGGCCAAAAGCATGTGTGTGTTTGTGTGTCAGGGATGGGACGTTATAAAGCTAGTGGCTCCAAATCAAGTCAAAAGTCTATGTCAGAGAAATTACGATGCGCAGGATGACAAAAAAATCTAAGTTCCAAAGAGAGAGAGAGAAAGAATAAGAAAGAGGTAGAGAGAGAGAGAGGAAGAGAGAGCGAAGAGAGAAAGAAAGAAAGAGAAAGATACAATAATGTACGGATCTCTGTATATTAGGGAAAAACGTTAAACTGTGGACCGATGTACAAATAAGAAAAAACGAAGTGATGTTCCGGCCTTAATAAACAATAGAATGTGTGGGAACAAATCAAGGGGTCAGTGTGAAATGTTTGTGTACTCATGTATATATATATTGATTACTTTACCGAACAAAGTTATTACTCCCCCTCCTTTTCATTTTTGACTACGCCAATGACTTCTCTAATATATTTTCACTCATTATTGTTATAATCTAATTTTTTTATAATTAGCAAGAGAGATTTTTTTTCTGAGCTTGTATTCTGCCAACGCTCATAACCGAATGCTACCGGAAGTTGTTTGATGTTGCCGAGTCATGCAAATCTGACCTAATGATATCGAGAGCGTTTGTACTATACAGGAAGTGGAATACCGCCATTTTCCACACTTAATTGTTTTGTTTCGCAATTTCACCCTTAGAGTCGGAGAAACTAGAGTTTTGTCTAAGGCAGTTGTTCTTTTGGATGTTTAGATTATTATTTAATGTCATCTTTAACTGAATGTTGTGACCTCAACTTGACCTTGTCATGGCTCAGTGTATGGCTCAGAATTCAGAAGAAAAAAAAAATTTGTGTAAGTGATGATGAGGGTATATTTTTTAAACTTTCTTTGAAACATGCAGAAGGATCACATTCGAACAAATGATTGCATGTCTTGACACTTTGTCATTAGTTCTCTCTTCATTTCTTTTTTATCTCTCTTTCTCTCTCTCTCTTTCTCTCTCTCTCTTTCTCTCTCTCTCTTCTCTCTCTCTCTCTCTCTCTCTCTCTTTCTCTCTCTCTCTTTCTCTCTTTCTCTTTCGCTCTTACTCTATTAAGCCTTTCTCGTTTCCTAAACTCTCATTACAGCTTATAAAAAAAGAGGCCAAAAGGTCACGACATGGCGAATGGTTAGTAATGGTCAGTTCGAGAGTACATGGCGAATGGTTAGTAATGGTCAGCTCGAGAGTACATGTGGGCCTAATGCTACTCATGTTCCCTTAGGGAGGGAAAACAAAGAAACGACCCTCCTCGAGGCTGCCAGACCTGGCAGGTCATCATCTGCTGTGTTTTAGACTCGCAATAGCCTTCTTACTGAGACTGACGATAGGCTTCAAAGGAATGAGAACAAGGGGCTTGGTGTACTAAGACAAGATTAAATGTTTTAAAACTGTAAAACGTATTATAAAGATTATATCAACTTACTCTGTCTGACTGGTAAAAAAATGTGTACACATTATTTCTCCCACACCCAATCTCGGATGTAGCAGAAATTTTGCACAATTATTTCTTTTACCTGACAACACAAGAATCGATGTAAAAAAAAAATATCCAATTAGTTGACTAACTATTGGGTAATTAATAATTTTGTTTTGGTATCTTGAACAAGGGAAAGAAATCGTACTGGACAGTACAAGTATAAGTTGAATTAGTCCCCTTGAGGAATCTTGAGACCTGAGTGAACATTTGAGTAAACATTTGACCAACACAACGACCAAGCCCCCCCCTTTAGATTTCCCAAACGAATTTCAGGTATCCATTAGGGCAAGGGGAACTTAAGATCCCAAAATAAAAAATCCCAGTCTTTACCAAACTTCGAACCGGGACCGTCCAGTTCTGAATTCATGCGCTTTACCACTCAGCCACCACTCGGCCACCAGCCACATCCACGATAAGATTATTATAGAAGATAAGATTATAACACAAGATAAGATTATAACACAATAAATATGAAAAAAGTTAAAATTTCCTTTCAAAATGTAAAAGTTCGATTTTTAACACGCGTTTACATTTTCTGTCACATGAACATATTGAATTGCAAGATACGAGAAATAAAATCAATTTATTAATGACTTGCTAAATAGGACCCGCGTTCCTTGGTCTGTGAATCACTGATCTTATGCATTAGATTTAGTTCCATGCTAAACATGGCGACATGTTCAATTAACAAAAAACCTTGTTTTGTTTATGTTTGTAATATTATCACAGCGCCTTGAGCCTACATTCTGTTTGTTAACAGCGCCTTATAAATATACGTATTATTATTAAATTAATATTATTATTGTTATAATTTTGAAACCCCTTAGTAATGTCTTTTCTCTTTCCTCCTAGGTAACATATGGCGATACTGCCAACTCCAAATCTGGGAAACAAAACTGGCAGAGGAAACGAACGTTCCATTCCAGTGCCCCGAGGCTCAAGTTGCTGCCCCTGAAACGAATGCCACAATACGTTTGCTTATTTTCTTAAGAGTGCAACTTCTTACTGACCTCCACTGACCACACCCTCTCACCTGTCTCTCTCCAAATGTGAAGGTCACGCTCCTGACGTTCCTTACGCCCCCCCCCCCCCCACTTTTCCCCTTAAGCCATATATGCACCAATATATTTAGAACCAGGCACAGTTTATGTTATTAAGGTCATTTTGACCGTAGGGTTTGTTTCCATTCCTAGACCATCCCCACACCCTCGCTCTTCGATTCTCATCCATCGCTTCTTCCAGACTCGGATGAGGCAAGTCCCACATTGAGTCGAACATTCAGACACTCAAAAGAAACTGGATAAAAAGATCTTTCTTCTAAAACTGACAAGGGTTAGTTCTGCGCAGTGGAAAATGTCTTGCTCTAGTTTTAATCGGTTGCCAGCGTAACCTCTCTATTAGCCCCTAACCTAAACTATCTAACCCTTGAAACTATTTTGGTTCCAAGATTGTTACCCACAAAATAAAACCATTTTTTTAATTCTACTATCTGTGAATTGAGTGTACCCAAACAATCCCCCCACCCCAATTTTGTCCACATCCCACGCATTTTCCAGTTGTAACTGTACAACAAAAGTGTTCCTTTATTAACAGTTTAAAACCAAATGTCCAAATGCGCTTAGATGCCCAATAGTATAACCAGACGAACTCTTAGATGCCAAATAGTATGACCAGACGAACTCTTAGATGCCAAATAGTATGACCAGACGAACTCTTAGATGCCAAATAGTATGACCAGACGAACTCTTAGATGCCAAATAGTATAACCAGACGAACTCTTAGATGCCAAATAGTATGACCAGACGAACTCTTAGATGCCAAATAGTATAACCAGACGAACTCTTAGATGCCAAATAGTATGACCAGACGAACTCTTAGATGCCAAATAGTATGACCAGACGAACTCTTAGATGCCAAATAGTATGACCAGACGAACTCTAAGATGCCAAATAGTATGACCAGGCGTACTATTAGATGCCAAATGGTATGACCAGACGAACTCTTAGATGCTAAATAGTGTATGGCCAGACAAACACTAGGCGTGCTCTATCGCCCATATCCTGATGATTGTATTCGGCACTACATTTCTGTAACAACTGAATTGGTTTACGAATATAACAGTTGACAACAGTCCTAGACCTGTTCTGTTGTCCACGAGCTGTCTAGTTGTATTTTCATTTTAGATTTATTTGATGGGGCTACGACCTTAGTGGCCTGTAAGTGGTGTTACGTTTATACAGAAACATAGACACAGACATTGACAGCAACATAGACACAGAAATAGACAGCAACATATACACAGACACATAAACATAGACACGGACATAGACAGTAACACAGACACATAGTAACATAGAGACAAGACATAGAAACGGAAAAATAGGCAAAGGTATGGTTCTAGACAAAGACAAGACAAATATATATATATATATTTTTGATGTAGAAGGTATATACATAAAAGTAACATTTTTAAAACTTTAAAAACTGTATCTGTGTGTGCGAGAGTGAGTGTGTGTGTGTTGTTGTTGTTTTTTAATTAAGCTTAATTGTAAATATGTAAAAAAAAATTTAGAGAGAAACTGTAGTCTTTCATTGAATTTGCTTGTTGCAAGTGTGCTAATGCACGTGTGTGTGTGTTTGTTTACGTGTGTGTGTGTTTGTTTACGTGTGTGTGTGTGATAGACCCAGATACACGCGTAGGACGTAATCATCAACCTTTTTTCAAGTAACGTCTGTATTTTATAACATAAGATTAACTGGAAAAAAAGTTTGATCTACATGATATTTAACGAAACAAAAAGTTGGATCTACATGATATTTAACGAAACAAAAAGTTGGATCTACATGATATTTAACGAAACAAAAAGTTGGATCTACATGATATTTAACGAAACAAAAAGTTGGATCTACATGATATTTAACGAAACAAAAAGTTGGATCTACATGATATTTAACGAAACAAAAAGTTGGATCTACATGATATTTAACGAAACAAAAAGTTGGATCTACATGATATTTAACGAAACAAAAAGTTGGATCTACATGATATCTAACGAAACAAAAAGTTGGATCTACATGATATTAAACGGAACAAAACAAGTTCGATCGAGAATGATAGCTTGAAAGAAATTTAGTGCTAAATGGTTCTGCTGTTGGTAACTCATTTGTTTTTCTATTTAGCTAGAATCATTGAATTCAATTTTGTGTCAATGACATTTTTTTTATCGTGAAAATGTCCAATAGCCAACTTTTAGTTCCACATACCAATTAAAAACAATCAGCAAACGATCAAGATCTTGACAAATTAGTGGGTCATTTTAACACCAATGTTTACGGACCAAAAGCCTGGCACTAACGGATATAATATAAACAAAACTATTATAAGCTGCAAGCCAACTTCTATCTAGCTAAATTTGCTTTTTTTTTTCCAGCTAAATTTGCTTTTCGCTAACTAAATTGCTATTGTCTTGTTAAATGTGCTTTTCTGTCACTAAATTTGCTAAATATGCTTTTAACTAACTAAATTTGTTATTGTCTAACTAACTTTCTAGCAAAGAAGGAAAAACAACTTTCTATAGACTTGTAATGTACAATCATTACATCTTAGAATTATCATCATTCTGTGTTGTGAGATATAATCATTACAGGATATCGGATGAAATCGCGTGTGTAAGAAATGTGAACAAATAATCAATAGAATGTAGATCATTTTTAAATTTTTATGCGCGTGTGACCTTATGAATTTGGTTATGGAATCTAAAAGTTCAACTTGACCCCCGCTGCGTGACCCGATGACCTAACGCCTCATTAAAATGGATTCTTAACTCACCCCCCCCCCCCCTCAATAACCCGCACGCGCTTTTCTTCTTTCCTTACCCCCCCCCCCCCTCCTTTTTCGTGCTATCTTGGGCTCGAGTAAATATATTTTGATTGGTCGCCTCGTTTTCAAAGACGCTCCTGGCGATATCTACCAATCAGTTTTTCAATAATAGACTTTCATGTATTCCTGGGCACGTGTAGGATTTTGTTGGGGGGGGGGGGGGAAAGAGAGTAAGGTGGGTAGGGGGGATGAATGGAGGAAACAGGTCTTCTTATCCGTTGGCCAATTTATGTCCTAACAAGTAGGCACGAGTAGTCTCCTTTATCGGTTGTCCAAGTCGCCGGTCAGCTGTCTTTACGACCGAGCTCCCTGGGCATTAATGAGTGTTAATTCGACCTGCATGTATGTTTTAATGGCCGCGATGTTCTAACACCAGACTGCAACCGAGTTTTCCCACGTGAATCGGGGAACTATAAAAGTTCTCATTTCAACCACCATTTTGTTTTTGGTGTTGTGCTAAACAAATACATTGAGACATGTTTTTACTTTCTTCTTATTCTTTTTAATAGGCGTTTCGAGATCAGAAGTTCGAATCAGTTTATTTTTAATGTGACATTATTATTTGATTCAAGCGTTCTCTAGTTCAATTAAAGAATTACTATATGTAAATAGAACAAATGACTTCTGCTCAAACTTTTGAGGCACATAGAAAAACTAGAGTCGAAAAAAGATCTGAAATCAGTTTAGACAACAGTTTCATCTGTTTAATGTGTGGCAAGAAATATAGGTCATAGCTAAGCCTTCCTAAACACGTAAAATTCAATAATGATTATATAATCACGGAGGCGCGGTGGCTAAGCGGTAAAGCGCTTGACTTCCGAACCGGGGTCCGGGGTTCAAATCCTGGTGAAGACTGGGATTTTCAATTTCAGTCAACCCAGCTCTAACCTAACATTAGATGGGAGAAAGTAAAGGCGGTTGGCCGTTGTGCTGGCCACATGACACCTTCATTAACCGTAGACCACAGAATCAGATGACCTTTACATCATCTGCCCTACTAGGTCACAAGGTCTGAAAGGGGAACTTTACTTTTTTACTTGTTATATAATCATCGTGTCCACAGATAATGTGCGGTGCTAGATCACTGCACTTATCAACACTTTTTTTTTAAATTTTGTACACCGGATACGCCAAAAAGCTTTTTATATATGGATTCGCCCCCTTATGTGAAAATCTCCACTATATCCTTTCGAGATTACGAACTGATTCGATGCTTATAACAGGAACAAAACATGGCTGCTGTAAGAGATTATAGAAATGAGGTCAAGTAATAAACTGTAGACATTTTGGTCCAATCTGAACGAAGACCAAACTAGAGGTTTAACTTGGTTCAAGGAACAAAGGTCAACTGTATGCAAGCTGTATGTCCTAATAAGATGCTAGGGATTGCATGCATCATCTTCATGTAAGAAACACGACTTCATACATCGTTAGGTCTACTTTAGGTATAATAAGGCTTGTCGTCGAGTCCGAAGATTAATGAGGAATAAAATATTTCCCGTGGCTGCGCAGCCCCAGCTGTGACCTGCATATCCACATCCACTTGAGATATACAAAATGCTTAATTGCTACTTCTCTGGTTTTGGCGTACGCCATGAACGCTTGGATCTAATTGGAATCGGAATTGGAAAGATAGAAAACTAAGAAGACTATTTTTAAAGGCTCCTTTGTCTGGTGTACTTTTCACCTTTCTGTGTCCACTAAGTCCAGCCATTTTTTTTTGTATACATACTGTCCCTTGCCTAGCCCCTTCTCTATTAATCCACATGCCAAATCATACGAGTTGCACCACTATTCTCCCCACCCCTTGACCACTATATTACCAGGATGACCACATAACCATTTTTTTTGTTCTCGTCTTTGTTGTAAACTTCCTCCATTTCCTTGTCCATCTCTTTTCCTGGGGTATTATTTCTTTCTTGTGTGTAATCATCTTCTTAGTCTCCCCCCCCCCCCCCCCCCCCAAAGATGCAGACACGCACGCACACAAAAGTGCCCCACCTTGCAACTTAAAAAAAAAATAGTAATAGAATTTTTCCTTTTGTAATCAAAAGCAAGTATCTTATGACAGGAGGTTCAGGAGACGATGACCAGTGAACTCTTGGCGCGCGCGGTCAACTCTAGCCACGTGCAGGTCCAGTGACATATGCGCGAGCCGACTGACCGAGAGGTTTACGCAGTCTAGGATTACCGGACGACAATGGTTGACCTCCAGCGCATTACAAAATGCTCCCCCATTGCAAGTCCCCCCAAAAATAAGAAAATAGAAAAAAAGACCGAAAGAAAAGAAAAAGAAATTCGGTTGCTAGGCGCATTGAAGTGTGAATGGCACCCAGCCCATCACAGGACCCCCCTCGTTTGCTTGTCAGCCATCAATCTCTTTTTCTTTTTGTACAGGCAGTGACAGATTTTCTTTATTCTACAATAAATGCTCTTTTCATTTGGACTATTAAAGTTTCCTTAGTTCAATGTCAGTTATTAAGACTAACAAACAAACTAAAACAAATTAATTCCACTTATCTTATTCATGGTACACACAGACTATAAACGCAAAATACCTAGGTGTTATAATAAATGAAAAACTGTCATGGAATACCCATATTGATAAAACTTTTTTAAAAAATCAAACAAAGCATTAGGGTTTATTAAAAGAAATTTCTATAAATCAAATAAGAACATAAAACTAAAATGTTATTTAACCTTGGTTAGGCCAATAATAGAACATGCATTCTCTGTTTGGGACCCCTCAACCCAAGAAAACACCAAGAAACTGGAACAGATACAAAATAGATCAGTGAGATTCATAGCGAACGAATATTCACATTTGACTAGAGTAACACTTTTAGTAAAAATCATTAAATTTAGAAAGCCTTCAGGATAGAAGACTTAAAAGTAAAGTAGCAATTATACATAAAACACTGAACCATAATCTTCAAATACAAAAACAAAATGTACAAAATTTAATAAAATACTCTCGTGAAAGACACAAAGATATAGGTATATTTCTCGTTCCATATGCTAGGACAAATTTGTACAAATGCTCTTTCTTCCCTATTGCTATTAAAGCATAGAATGGGTTGCCTGAGCTAGCCAGGAAAACCAGTGACCTGGCAGAATTTAGGTCATTGGTTAATATGCATGACTAAATGCATGACGCGTAGGACGTAATTATCTTCTTTTTTGAAGTAACGTCTGTATTATATAAGATAAGATAAGATAGTTATCTATATAATTAATTCGCTCCGAGGGATTAACGTTCTCAGTGTGTGTATGTGTTTGTGTATGTGTGATTATCTGTGTATGTATTGTGTTGCTTATGTTTAGATTGATAGTTGATACTATGTATTTTGGAAATTCCAAACTAACTTTTTATGCAAATTCTGGGATTGTAGTTTATTCGGAGCTGTCAACAATCAATATATTTAATTAAAAATATTAACTGGTGGGATGTGTGGCTGAGAGGTGATCTGCTTGCCCACCTAATAAGAGGGCTCGAGTTCGAATCTCAACTCAACTCCAGCAGAGTTTGTTGAGCGTCTATAGTGAGCACTGAAACCTTCTCCCAGATACCCCCCCACCCACCCACACACACACACACATACACACACTTTTCCACAAAAGAGTCAGGACCTTAACGCACTTAATTTGTTTTAAGTATGAAGGATACGCTATATAACAAACTTTTATAAAATTCAGCACTTAATTTGACTTGTTCCTACAGAATAGAATGATTACTTCCTAGCCCAAACCCCCAGTAAGACAGCGAGCGATGGTGAGGGGCAGGGTTCGATCACGGGAATCCTCCATCCGGTTTCCTCATGTTTGGTCACACCATACATTTTTTTAAATTTTTTTTTTGAGAATTGTTTTTTCCCAAACCCAAAGAAATAAAAAAAAAACAGAAATAGAAGAAGTAGGAGAGATTTGGAAATAACTAGACCAGTGTTTACCAAACTTTTGACCTATGTGTACCCCTTTTATAAATTTTTGTAATGCTAAGTACCCTTCGCCCCACCCCAGCCATATTTTAATTATTAACAGAACATAATAAATGGGTATTTTACAATTCAGCATAGTTAATGAAGTCCAACGCGTATCTCCTCCAAAGTCTTCCTGTAACCCTGGGGGGGTTGAGGGGGGGAGGGTGGTACGTGTACCCCACTATGGAAAACACTGATTTAATGGACAAACGAAACAATGTCAAGGATGCTGCAGTGTAACATTACTGTTGAGGCTAAATAACCTGGAACTTTCTTTATGAAGCTGATGACTCTTGGTAAGAGCGATTACATTGCTCTTATCAACAAATGATCATGGCCTAAGGCATAGGCAAACTAGGGCATCCGATTGATGGGGGCCGCGCCTAGGAATTGCGAAACTCAAATCTCAAATATCTCAGAACACCAGGGCTCTGATTCTACTAGCCTAGCTCTAAGTCACTACTATGATCAAGGTTATAGATTTTCAGGCCAAATTTAATTTGAAGATTATTATATTTTGAACAATTATAATGATCAAACCAGAGTTTTCACTGTGTAGCCAATCTGCTAATATTTTTCCCCCAAAAATATAGGCTACAAATAGTTACATTTCTAGGAAAATCGTTAGAGCCGTTTTCGAGATCCGTGTGCAGATTTTTAACGATTTCTGGTCCCATGAAGAATTTGCAAGCTGATAAGAGGAATAGAAAAAAAATTACATTATACTTAGAAAAGTGATTTTACTGTGTTAAAAATTACACAAAATTATCGTAAACGTTTGCAATATTTATTTCACAATTAATATTTCTTTATTATCAAAATGTCCTCTATACTGTACACCAAAATGTCCTCTATACTGTACACCAAAATGTCCTCTATACTGTACACCAAAATGTCCTCTATACTGTACACCAAAATGTCCTCTATACTGTACACCAAAATGTCCTCTATACTGTACACCAAAATGTCCTCTATACTGTACACCAAAATGTCCTCTATACTGTACACCAAAATGTCCTCTATACTGTACACCAAAATGTCCTCTATACTGTACACCAAAATGTCCTCTATACTGTACACCAAAATGGCTAGTTTCGCCTTGAACCGTTGACGAAGTAAAAATAAATCCAAAATGTGGTACGATGAGGGTCTAGATCAAAGTATTTGGAGAATTCCAATTCGAGGATATTTTTTTACCGCTATGTAAAAAGTCACATGACCACCACTTAGATGTACGGTCGTGGCAGACGTCAAAAGTTATTTCCATTTTAATCTCGTCTGCTCAGCAGTCAGTAGGCACAACCAGCAGTACGTGCATCCAACTGTTACACTTTGACCCATATCGCCTTCAGACCCGAGGTCAGTACAATCCATTTTTCTGTTGTATTATGCCTTCTTTTCTTTCTTCCAGTCTTTCTGTGGGAAAAAAAACTTTTTTTTTTTAACAATTGAGTCCTTCACCCTCCCCTCTAACCCCAACCCTTAACCTCATTCCACAATCTTTTTTTTTTACTTTGACGGACATCATTTGACCATTCATACAGTCTGTCTCCGAGTTCAGTCTGATTTAAGCTACCCTATTGTTCAACGGAGCTCCACCCTTGGTTACAGTTGACCAGCACCCCCCCCCCCACACACGTCCGAGTCAGAGGCACGCAAAGTGCGATGGTCATCACGATGCACCCTCACACCCTTCGTGATATGTTAGAGTACAGTTCTATTTTTAACTTTCATTCTGAAATCTCCTTGTCCCCCCACACCCCCCTCTCTCTATTTTTCTCTCTCTCTTTATTTATTTCTATCTTTTTTTTCTCTCACTTTTTCTTCTTTCTCTCTCTCTCTCTATCTTGCTCTTTCTTTCTCTATCTCTTTCTCTCTGTCATTCTCCCCCCTCTCTCTCTGGCCCAATAGTTCTCTTAATTTCTATTTTTCTTATATTAATGCTCACCCCCCTCCAAGTTTTAAAGGCCCCCCCCCCCCTTTTTCCCATCTTATTGACTACGTTAATCTTCTTCTTTCTTAAACTCTTTCGGTCAGTATCTTTAGCCTCGTGCCGCGCGCGCCGTCTGTCCACTCAGGTCAGCTGCATGCACCTAAGCGCTACTCCCCTTCCATCGCCACCCCATACACTCACACACATTGTTTTTTCTCTTAACTTTTTTTTAAAACCCTATCCTATTTTCTTTCTTTGTGAGGGGGGGGGGGCTTTTTGTTATCGTTAAGCATTTACACTGTGAGTGCTCTATTGTCCAGTTTCTCCCCACCCCCGCCCCTCCTTCCTCAGCGCTTGCCTTCACATCCCACTTGTTCTCCTACTGGCAAAATGCAGCGTCCACAGCGGTCCGCCGCGTCATCTGCCTCTTGCGCCAGTTGTGACCGTGGCTGGGTGTGACCCAACCAAACGCCTGGCACTGACCGCTGTAAGGACAGGGTCAGGACTGCCTGCCCTGATACCGTGACCATTTCCTGGACGTCGTTTGTTTTTTCTTTCCCTCTCTTTTCCGTTAAAAGCCTCCTTCCTCACTCCTCACTTAGCCCTCATTCTTTAAAACTGCACCCGCGCCCTCTAGCGGCACCCGACTTCTCAATGTTCCTTGAAATTCGTCTTTTTTCCCTTCCAATTTGTATTTTAAAGGATTGGCCAGCTCAGTGAGCTGAATGAAGAGAGATGGTATTTGTATAGGACTCCCAACTCTACGATTTAGAGGATATATATATATGAGTCCTTGATTCTTGTAACCTTGTTATACATCTTCAATGTTTATATCTAAATTGAGGTGGACAATGTAGGATTTAAAAATTAAAGAAAAAAGAATTACTTATTTAGATTTCAATATCATCAAGTATTAATTTCGTTTAATAAACTATACATTATAGTTTGGTATGTGCTCAATTGTTGTTGTTTTTTTTTGTTGTTTTTTATTGTTGTTGTTTCTGGACACACAACTTCGCATTTATTATTTCTTTACTTAGTGATTCATTATTAACATGATACGTTCAAAGTGAAGTAAAGTAGAATAAAGTTTCCCTATCAGACCTTGCAATCTATATAGCAGATATAGGCATCTGTCTCTGTGGCCCATGGTTAACGAGGGTGTTTTTGTGGCCAGCACAACGACCTGCAGTCTTTACTTTTCATTACGAGAAGTCACAGTAGCTATTTACTTATTTATTTATTGTATTTGGTTTGGTGTACGAGGTTAGTTTGGGGTGGACAGGGCAGAGAAGGAATGTCCAACAAAAATGCTCACCACTGACCTACATATATGAAGAATGCAATAATCGTAACAAAATAATGGCACATTATGTTATCACTGTTATATGTCATTTTGTTATTTGTCATTATGTTATATTTCATTATGTTATATGTCATTATGCCATTAGTCTAACAAATGAAATAAATATTATATGAAGCTGGTGAAATAAATGCTGAAAAATTATTATTAGAAAATGAGAGATAAAATTGAACAATGAAATTTTAACAAAACAATATTATTTAAAATATTAAAGCACAACAAAACATTGAGATTTAAAATTCCTCAAAAAAAAATGACGTCATTGACAATAAAAATGAAACAGAATCAAAATTTTAAAACGATACCAAAAACCTTTGTGACTAAGAACATTGATGGAAATTACAATGTGATAAAAATGATAAAAAGTAGGAGAACATTAAACGTTTGAAACGAATCAAATTAAGACCAAAAAAAAAAGGAACAAAGTTAAATGATTGAAGTTTCAAACAAAGTTCCTTTTTACAGTTCCTCCTACCAGCTTGCAAACTGTTCTTGAGTTGATACTGGATGAATAGTTCGAAAACGTCGATATTCCTAGAAATTCGACAGTTTATGTACATTGTTATAACCCTTCCCTGCATTTGATCTTATGGTACGCACCAGCGCACTGTTCAGCACAAAACATGGATGGGCCATTGATAGAAAGAGAGACTCTACTTCCGCCTAAGTATGGAAGCTGAGAAGGAAGCTGTGTACAAGAAGGCGGGTTGTCGTACTTGTGTGTGTGTCTGTGTATTTCATGTGGTATTAAACCGAGACCAATCGTTATAGTAGGCCTGATCACCGACCTGCAACGTCATAACCGGTGGGCATTTTAGGCCAATAGCAGCCTCACAGGCCTGTACGACGTGGCGACGAGATGTTGGCCTCCACAGCCTACAGGTTGTGACATCGCAGGTCAGTGGTGAGGCCTTCTCTAATGAATAGTGTCGATTCAACCCATGTTTTCTCCCTGGTGCTGAGCTGCTTGCCACAGATCTACAACAATATCTTTAGTAAAAAAAAATAAAAATAAACTACCTAAATGGCCACACCATAGACTTAAATATTATACTAGACTGGAAACCGGAAATAAATTCTTATCCGCGATTGATCGATTCACAGACCTATATACATATAAATAGATTTTTATGAACGTAAACTCTTTTTCAAGCTCTAAGGGGAGTCGCCCCAATCAATCTTTTCTGTCTTAAAAAAGTAATGATCTTTAGTTTTCAAAGTTTAGAAAGAATGCAAAATCATTTCTCGGATATTCATTCAAATATCTGAAACAAAGCCATTTCCTTGTTTTTTCCATTGAGATAATGTTTCAAAAATCCTAGATCGAAATAACTCATGTTGATTAAATCATCATATGTAAATTTAAATAGATTGATTACCTAGATCTTTCTAGATTATGTATCTAAAAATAGCAAAGTAATAATTATGAGACGAGTGTACTCTTATTTTTGATGTTCAATTATCAGATCTAAATCTAAAAATTAAACTATATGTTACATAGGTTAGTGTTGAAAAAAAAACATCAACTTTACTTCTTTTAACTACTTTAGAAAACAACGCATTGATCCAACTTTCTAAAAAAACATTTACAACCTTTTGTAGTCTTAAAAAATCTCCATGTTTAGTCTAGAGTAGTATATATAAGTCTATGGGCCACACATTAAAAACATCTTAAAGTTCGGATTAAGTGTTTTAAAGCACACGGCTCCAGCGGGAATTCCCGCAATCGACTCAAATGTAACTGTGAAGCAAAAATTTAATAAATAAATTGACTTTCTTGAATATTTTGCGCACCGCCTAATGTGTAAACCATTAGCTGGACTTTGAATGGAAGAACTTGATAGTACAACCTACAAAGCTCAATGGAAAGACTCCTTGCAATAATGAAGCAATAGAAGAAATAATTAGACTGAGAAATTACAGACTAACATCAGTTTCTTAAAGGTGGAATAGATTTTAAAAAATAAACAACAAACTTTTTATGTTACTCGTTAGCAGCAAATCTTGAGACGTAATACATCACGTGACTTCATAGTTCACGATTCGTACAAAATTAGGGGATACAACTAAAAAAAGAAATTAAAATTTCATGCCTTAGATACGATACCCTTTAGGAAGTTTTTGGATGCACTAGGACTATAGGGTCGACATCTCATAGGGTGGAAATTCGCATCAGGATTAGCATCAGTACCAATGGAAGTGAGACAGTAAAATGAAAGGATGAGTAAACAGCATTAAGGAATGGAATAGGGCTTACATTAGATGATGATGGGGGAAATTCGATGGCAAACGATTTGTGGTCTACCCAAGGTACAACAGACTTTGGTACAAGAAATTATTATCCAGATAAGAAAACTTGCAAGCTGAAACAAGATGAATGAGTTAGTTCACACAAATATTTTTATAATTTGATAACATTTCATTTGTCCAATATTACACACAGCAATATTCAATAATGATGCTGTTATTGTGTGAGCATTCAAAGTCCTCTATTCATAGAAGAAAAGAAAGACTATATATTAGACCAAAATATATGATAGCCCAAATAACAGCACTTTGTTCAGTTGAAACAAATAAAAAATGTAGCTTCATTGGCAAAGTATAAAATTATAGAATTAATAGTAATTAAAAGTGTACCCCGGAGCAAGTCTTGATGTAAGATACTTACAAACCTTTTTAACATAAAGCAAAGTAACTGTTCACATAGTGGAGATTTTCATGCACAAAGGCAAAATTTATCCGAATTGTCCAATTTTCATTACTAAAAGTCTCTTGCTAGCTTACATTATATCGCCACCACGTTTCTCCGTGCAGCTTTCTCTTCTTTTTCTCTCTTGCTCTATTTTTATTGCTTAAATAACGTAAACGAAATCTTAAAAGTAAAGTGTAAACTAAGAGCAGATTACTGCGAACAACTTTTTATACGTGTGAAAATTCTCTCTCTCCCCCCCCCCCCTTTTTTTTTTTACACAATAAATATGCAAAAATTAATAGACCATCATAAAGATATTAAAACGAAATAAAAAGGCTACTCCTTGTCACACACACAAAACAAGCTATCATATTAATCCAAAATACATATAGCTTATGAGTATATACATATTTTAAAATATTCAACAAATCTTATTTCGAAAATCAAATAATATTTTTGAAAATACAAAAAGTCAAATAAGATTTCATTAAAACATAAACTAGTAGTCACCATAGCTGGTGTTAATTAATATCACACCTTTTTAAATAAAAAAAATGAGGTCACTTTTCAATTTTAATTGTTCGTCGTCAATCATTCTAATAAATTTAAAACAAATTTTTACAAAAGTAATTCAACTGACCGGAAAAAGAAATGTCGAATAAACGGTCAGTACAGCTTATAAATGAGTCCTAACAGAGTGGACATTAAAAGTGACCTCCAAAAAGAAATCTTTGAAGTGGACAAAAAGGGGAGGGGATGTGAAAGGAAATAGTCTTAAATGTCACAGTCAGGAAGTACACCTTGAGAAGTCTGGACAATGGTCATCAGACTCTCAGTGTAATGAATGACTGCTGTACAGTGGTCAGTTTGGTCCAATCAGAAGCGGCCTTGATTTTATAATAATGTATTTTTTGTTGCCAGTAAATTTAAAAAAAAAATTGTTTCGTTTTTTTTTGTTCTTCAAAGAAAATTCCACGCCAATGACGGGCTCCTGTTGGAAAGAAATTGAAAGTCAAATCAATTCTCTAGTCGAGTTGTTAATCAATCGATATAAGACAACTATAGAATGGAATGTTCTTTTGTTCATTAGTTGTTGTTGGGTTGGTACTTCATAGATCTGTTATTATGTTTAATAATAACGATACTAAAAGACTGATCGTATTGTGAATGTGACATTTAAACAATTATTAGACGTTTGTAGATAATTATTAAATTAATGTTTTAAATCGGCTGGCATTATATATATTTTTTTAAAAATTTGAACTTCTTCCTCTTTTTCATTATTATTTCGGAGTGTTCAGATGACTAGACCAATATATGAGATGAACTGTTGTGTTCAGATGACTAGACCAATATATGAGATGAACTGTTGTGTTCAGATGACTAGACCAATATATGTGATGAACTGTTGAAGTGTTCAGATGACTAGACCAATATATGTGATGAACTGTTGAAGTGTTCAGATGACTAGACCAATATATGAGATGAACTGTTGAAGTGTTCAGATGACTAGACCAATATATGAGATGAACTGTTGGAGCGTTCATATGACTAGACCAATATATGAGATGAACTGTTGTGTTCAGATGACTAGACCAATATATGAGATGAACTGTTGAAGTGTTCAGATGACTAGACCAACATATGAGATGAACTGTTGGAGTGTTCAGATGACTAGACCAATATATGAGACGAACTGTTGAAGTGTTCAGATGACTAGACCAATATATGAGATGAACTGTTGGAGCGTTCAGATGACTAGACCAATATATGAGATGAACTGTTGGAGCGTTCAGATGACTAGACCAATATATAACGCATTGGTTTCCAAATCAGGGAGCTCTCCATAAAGTTTTCTTTCTACAGGGTGTTTTGGGGCCAGTGTCTTGTTTGGGCCTCTTGGTAGAGAATGCAGCTTTGAAGGACATGGTCAGCAATCTCTGGTGACACTCCACAAGGGCAAATTTCGCGATTTCCAACTTTTTGTTTCCTGAACATTAGCTGTCTCATTCTTGTGTGTACTGGTTCCAAAGCAAAAGATAAGACATTAAAAGAAAAAAAAAGTGGAACTATTTTGTATTAAGTTACGTGGCAGTCTATCTTTGTTGATATCTGGGCACGCAGGTTTATCTATGTGTTGCCCCGCGTCCTTTATTGTTATGTTTGAGTTCATTGGCTAAGGGTTTTATTTAAAGGCTGTTTTAACTTCTGAAATTCTCAAACTGTTGACTACTGTCTTCGTCATTTTTAAACCACATGACATATCTAGAGAAACTGATTTTTTTCCTTCATTAAAATAATAACGTAGTGTCACGTGATAAAACGTGTCAAGGTCGACAACAAAATGTTTGTCTGCACTTCTCTTAACACCACACTCTACAGCGGATGGAAAAGCTAAAAATAGTTTACAATGTCTAGGGGAGATAGAAAATGTAATATTAATTAAAGTATGTAATAACGATAATCCAGAGTATTCTAGAAAGTTTTTTTTAGGTCGAGGGATATATTGCTTTGTGTCCTTCATCACTATCGCCGTGAATTGATTATTTAAATTATTTCTATTGTGTTTCTCTACTTGAACTATTGTGTGTGTATGTTTGGGATTCTGATTTGTGATATTACATCCCAGTCTTCACCGAGATTAGGAAGCCCCAAGTCTTTACATTTCTTTAAAATTTGTCATGCGAAGCTAAGCATATACTAATTATCTATGCTTTCTATAAAAAAAAAATACAGACTCTGTACAGCTTCTCGTCACACCATACACTCGCCATCAATTGGTAAAAAAGAACTTTCCCTAACCTGTAGGGATGAAAGGTCATTCACGCCTATGTATCACAACTTTCCCAAACTAGCATCCTGCGAATCGGAGTTAAGTTTTGTTCACATATCATGTTCTGTGTTTCATTTCATTCCATCATCTTCCGGTGTCTTTTGTAGGTAGTTGGATTTCCCCAGTGGGTTTTCCCCTTTCACAAAACAAAAAATCTACACAATAAAAACAGGGGTGGTGAGGGGGGAAGCCCAGCACCTCCGTTACCTATGTCACGATGCCCTCCACCAAATAACCGGGCACTGGTCATTGTGAGGATTTGCTTCAAGGCCGAGCGCATCTAGCCTTACAAAACGGTCCCCTTGGTGAGAAAGAGGGGCGGGTGGAAAGTTTTTTGGGGGGAGGGCGAAGAATAGAAAGAGGAGAGGACTTACGGTCGTCATCGGTGATGCAGTTTCCCCCTAGGGTGGAATAGAAGCGCATAGACAATTTCTAAATAAAGCGAAAATAGAGAGGTCACAGGGAGCAGCAGGGACTGGCTTTGGAAAGAGTGGACATATGGCCGAACAATAGCAGCGTCTTAATGCCTTCCCATCGGGTAACAATCACTCCGCCCATCCCCCTCCTGTTCCACTCACCCTTCTCAGTTCCACTTGTAATGCCCCAAATCCCCCCTCCCCCCAGAAAAAAATCCATCGCCCACGCCTTTACTAACACTTCTTGCTTCGGAGTTCCAGTTTATTTGCTGATAAAGAGGCGGAGTGGGTACAAGTTTTGGGGGAGGGGGGAGATGACATGAACAGTTGAAATATTATTCGGCAAACTGGCGAATGTTTATTTTGCGCGTGAGCTAACAGAACATAAATTTTTACAGGATAAACGCGGCCTGTACGAAGACAAAGCGAGGCACCGCTCAATGGAAGACATTAAACCAAACTGAAGCCTGTCTCAATGGAAAGCTTGAGCCAAAGTGAAGCCTCAGTGAACTTGAAGCCTCGCTTAACGGAAGATTTAAACCAAACTAAAGCCTCTCTCAACGGAAGACCAAACCGAAGCCTCTCTGTTTTCTTATTGCCATATAGGAAGTTCATTAGAAATTGTTTTTGTTTTGTTTTTGTATTTGTATTTGTTTATCGTATCTTTAGTGTCCATTACGAAACAAGATGGCAGCAATGGAAGTTAGCTTTTTAATCTTTTTTATTTTTTTATTTTGATTCTTTGTGTTTTAAGCTCTAGACCAGTGTGGTGTAAGCAAATCTAGGAAATTTAGGCACCGGATTTTCAGGCACCGGATATTTAGGCACCCGGACATTTAGGCACCTGGAAATTTAGGCACGCGGAAATTTAGGCACCGGATTATAGGCACTTTATGTCTCAGAGGTGAAACAAGACATGATAGACTTGTAAATGTTGACAAAAGTTGTCAGTGACTACGTTCACTGTATTTTTTCAAAAAACAAAGCGATTAGTAAGTTAAACATTTCAATGAATTCTTGCGCATGCTATAAACTAAATTTAAGCAAAACCCTTTTTTGAACAATTTACAACTTTAGAAAATGTATATCACATCTCCTCCTCGACACTATGAACGTATTGAAATCAACCTATTATGTCAATACTTGTTTTCTTTTATAATAAAACTCTTGTTTTAATACTGACTAAATTAATATGACTATGCATTATGTAACTGTAGAATGAATAATAGTAAGACATATGACTATTGAACCCGGTGGGTAATTAAAAACCATTTCCTAGTACAATCAATGGTGTACGCCAAATAAAAAGATTACCAAGTTTTAATGCCAAGATATCAATAGATATTTTGGGTCATCCTTCTTTTTTTTTTTTTTTTTAAATTCTTTAAAACATTGTTACAGAAATAAGTTTAGTAAATTTAGAAACCATAACGGTCTATTCTATGAACGTCTAGTAGACACACACCAATCTATTTTTTTGTGTAATTACACTGGGTAATTAAGTTATAACAATAAGAACCATATAAGTACATATTTGGCATGGATATCATTTGAAATGAAAAAAAATTAATTAAAAGGAAGATCACATGATGACACAACCAAAATGTCAACTGAATGACAAATATGACAATTGTTGGGAAAAGAAAGTAATACACTCACACGATGTCAGGGTCACGTGACGCCTTGCTGGTCTTGACTTACTGTGTTATTTTGAAACGTCACAGAAATGACCGCTAAAGGTTCTCTTAAGCTGCGACTACTGTGGTCACGTGACGTTTTCCAACTCTAATCCTCGCCATGACGTGATTTGAATATCTGGAAGGAATCCAACAAACTCAGAGAGCTGTCAGCTCGGACTTTAATTAAAAGCAAAAATTGAAAAGATTAAGTCAATCAATATTGTATAATTCCTACTCCTGTCCCGAAATGTCTGTAAATGTTTCTTCCGACGTACAGATCTTGTGACTGAACAAAATAAAATTGAAAAAACAGTGAGAGTGCGAGACATTTCAAAATAACTTTAGAACCATTGACGTTGGTCGACATCAGTGTTTTCCAAACTGTGTTCCTCGAAACCCTAGTGTACCGCGAGATCTGAACAGGTGTTACACGAGCTACTGGAATAATTAAGTAGTAGGCCACTACGTGAATTAATCTCCCTGATTAAAATAATCAAAGTGTTCCGTTAAATACTCAGAATGTGCGAATTGTTCCGTTAAGGAATAAGTTTGGGAACCACTGGTCTACAAAACTTCAGAAATGGAGATTATTATGTCCTAGCTCAATCCTTCTGTAAGACGGCAGTGGAGGTTCAAACTTGAGACATTTCGACCACAGTTCCAAACGCATACCTCACGACCAGGTATCCATACTGTTGTAGTTAAACACATACAATATATAGAGAAACAATTCTATCTGCCTATAGTGTTATGCTCTCTGGACTGTCATTTGTGGTCAGAAGGGTCCCGGGCTCGACTCCTGGCCTCCGTCATTCCCCCGTCGTCTTGCGCTATATTTAGGATTCATTCACTCACATTGCGTAAAAAAAATAACAAAACTATTGTGAAAATTCTGTAAATAGTTTATCTTAAACAATACACTTCAAATAGGATTACAGATAGAATAGGATCAAACTAGTATTAATTAAAAGTTTTTACGCAAGATATTTTATTTCGGAAAGCATACACTTAAGTAAAAGAGTTTTTCTATTACCAGTACATCGTCTTGAACAGAAAGTTCATTCATGTCGTAGTAGAAAATGTATGTTAGCCTCAAGTGGTCAGCTTTGAATATTTTTTTTTGGTAGACATTAGTTTGCTTTTTGGTGTGTCAATGCTAGAGAAAAATGACCCAACCGCTGGATGACCACTGCAGATGTAGCGTGATGGACAATGCAAGAAGGACGACGGAAGATTCTTTTTTTTCTATTGTGACCCGTTGGACAATAGATAAGAGGAAGGGTGAGGTAGGGGGCAGATGCAGGAAGTGAAAGGAGTGGCCAGTAGACCAAATGGTCATTGGACACTAGTAAGTGGAACGGGGAAAGGGATTTTGTGTAGAAAGAAGGAAAAAAAGAGGATGATAATAGAAATTAGTTCTGTGGAGTGAGGAGGGGGGGAATAGAGAGATAATAGTTGTAGATGAAGTGAGTGCGTGCGTGCGTTGGGAGGGTGCTGCAGGACAGAAAGCAGACGCATTCATCTGTAAAGCGTAAGTCACCAAAGGTAAGGGTTTGGTCAACAAATGACACCTGACCAATCACTTGTACAACAGTTACACGCACACACTCACACACACACACAAAAAAGGTTTGAAAAATAGCGTTGCTACGGGTAATGAGAAAAAATTGGCAAAGAGTGCGTGTGTGCTTGCGTGCGGCAAGAACACAACAATGGCATTCATTTCATTGCTTGACCCTCCCAGTTATTAAGAACTTAGCTTTGGAATTTTTTTTTTCTTATAACATCACTGGATAGTACTGGACAGCTCTGGACACTATTTTATAGCAAGGAAAATATTAAAACTTTCCATCCAAGTTTCTGTGGTATTGCGTCCCCAATTCAGGCTTACATTAGTATTTTAGACTAAGAGATAGAGGGAGGTGAAGGTGAAGCAGTAGTATTTTAGACTGAGAGAAGGGGGGGGGGGGTGAAGGTGAAGCAGTAGTATTTTAGACTAAGAGATGGGGGGTTGGGGTGAAGCTGAAGCAGTAGTATTTTAGACTAAGAGATGGGGGGGGGGGGTGAAGGTGAAGCAGTAGTATTTTAGACTAAGAGATGGGGGGGGGGTGAAGGTGAAGCAGTAGTATTTTAGACTGAGAGATAGGGGGGGGGGGGTGAAGGTGAAGCAGTAGTATTTTAGACTGAGAGATAGGGGGGGGGTGAAGGTGAAGCAGTATTTATACCCTACATAGATATTTCGCCTTCACATTTCTACCTATTATTGTCTGTTGAGCCGTTGGGGCACCACACTTAATCTGTTTCCGTCATTCTTCATAATCTTTTGAATCAATTACTATCTTTTTCAATGATAGACCTGTCGATTCTTTAAGAAACTTATAGTAGTATAAAGCTCCATGTTGAGCCCTAATTAGACTCCTTATCTAGACTAGGTGCGCAGTGGCTGAGTGGCAAAGCAGAGTGTTTAGACTTTATGTTGATACTAACTTAAAACAGAAACACTTAGCAATTATTTGTATTTGTCACCAAATACCTTAACCTCCCCCCCCCCCCCCAAAAAAGGCAATTAAAATTATGAATACTTCGTGGGACAATTATTTTGTAATTACACTGGATGAATAAAAAAAACAAACTATAATCACAATTAATGTCCTTCCTATTCTCATAAAATTTTTTTAGAGTGCTATCGCTTTTTATTTTGTTAATTAAATTTTAATTAGACTTAATTAGCCTCTTACAGTATAAATTTGATGATCTAATAAATTGATGCATAATCCTATTATAATGGAGCGTATTGGGCACAATTATTCATTGAACTTTCTATTACATAATTCATTGTGTTTACGCGACAATACTGCATTCAAAGAGTTAACAAATATCCTGCCTACATGAAATCAGCAGTCAAAGTCTCTTTTTCTTTCAGGCCGAGGGGCTCCCGCTCACCCGCACCTACTCATCCGTGAAGTTCCGCCCCTGTATAGAAGCGGAGGTTGTGTAATGACAAATAATAGATAACGTGTCCCACGGTCCACTTTGTGTCCGTCCAGTGCAGAAGTCCACAGCTGCATCTGGAAACCATCAATCCTAGGTGTAGATCGTCTGCTGCAGGGAAAGGCGGGATTTATCGGAAATGTTCTTCCGGTTGACTTCTATTTGTTATACATTATTTATGGAAATGTACATATGACTACAGAAATAGCTGCTGACGCCAGAGACAGAACAAAGCAATCGATAGATATGGCCTTTGACCCTTTCCCCGCTGATTAACATTGAAATCTGTCAGAGCAAACAATGTGGGGGCCATTTTTGTTCTTCAAATAAATGATTTAGAGCCCTATAGAAAATTACGTAATACTGATACGTAGACCTAACAGGAGGAGAGTTACATTGACTCTTTGCTCTCCAAGAGTTGTACACCATTACAACATAACTTTACTTGTGATCCAGTTGTGACATCTATAGTAAGCTTTGTGATGGCAGTGAAAGAGATATTATTTTTCAGAATGTTCAGATTTTGATGAAGACCAATCAATCTAGATATCAGATCGCAGCCAATCGAGTGATAAGAGCAAAGCGTACTTAAAGTTATTTTTAGATATTTTTTTTTGTATTAAAAAATCTGAATAGAAAATATTTCTTTCTATAGTAAGTGTAGCCAGGAGCTATTTCACAATAGCAGGGACTTTGTATTTAAATAACAGAGTAATTCATTTCATCTGTGCTCTGAACATATTGTTGCTTATAAGCTCCACTTAGCGAAATCTTAGAGAAGCCTAATCACATGAAATAATGCTCACACAATGTCACTAATAAACAAAATTAAGGAAATAGAAAATAATATTTATATGAATATTTAAGTAGTCCTACACTACATCATTTCAAAAAAAAGTTCAAACAACAAACATACATAGAGATCTGATGTGACTTTGCATACACATAAGAAATGTACTCAACATGATTATATATACTGGAGATCACTTCTATAACATTACACATTCACAAATAATGCAATATACAATTCATTGGTTAGGCCTACCAGATGTAGACTTGTAAGTGTTGAAGCTCAGAATTCACGGTGTGAACTGGAGTTCGGTCTGCTCTCCCATCCATCCTTGTCGTGGCCATACTACAAATGCTCCTTCTTCCCTAGTGCTATTAGAGCATGGAATGGGTTGCCTGAGCTAGCCAGGAAGATCATTGACTTAGCAGAATGTAAGTCATGACTAAATGCATGACGCGTAGGACGTAATCATTTTCTTTTTGAAGTAACCTCTGTATTATATAAGATAAGATAAGATATCGCACGTATAACACAATCACAGAGATGTACTGTACCACGTTACTTTTGGCTTCAGAGACTCGAACCTTGACACTGATTTCATTCTACGACCACCTGGCACATAATACTAAGTTTAAGTGTAATTTGAAATTCTTCTCAAATTTTGTGTTTAAATATTTTTTAAAAGTTTTTTTAAAAATAGTGTTTCTTTTATATTAGGCGATTGTTTGTTGTATTGGCCACATGACACCCTCAATAACCGTGGTCCACAGAAACAGATAACTTTAGACTACATTATCTGACTTATAGATCACAAGGTCTGAAAAGGGAACTTTACTTTTTACATACTATGTTATTTTTGGCTTTGTAACTGGCGAGTGTAATCTTCTATGTCTACATATCAGAAAACAGAATTTAGCAATAAGAAAACAAAGTTTAGTAATAAGAAAACAAAGTTTAGCAATAAGAAAACAAAGTTTAGCAATAAGAAAACAAAGTTTAGCAATAAGAAAACAAAGTTTAGCAATAAGAAAACAAAGTTTAGCAATAAGAAAACAAAGTTTAGCAATAAGAAAACAAAGTCATTTTAATTAGCAGTTTTTCCATAAATAGCGAATCATTAATAAAAATAACACAAAAATGTTTGAAATGTTTATTTATAGAAACTACATTTTGAATATACAGCCCTACAATGGCCTGACATCTTGAAAACCTTTAAGACTTTGTGAGACTTAGAGAGGGATGGGGCCTGGATATTGTTCACTATAGATTTCCGGTCCATCTCCCTATTAACGATTATCTCGGGTCACTGTGATAGATATATCATGTATAATTTTAGAATTGAGTTATAAATTGACCCCTCAAAATTTGAAAGTCAACACCCAGGATTCTTAGACCCAGACATCATTTTTTTAAATCTTTTTTTTTCTGAGAATTGACCTAGTTTGAGCGAACTAGGCATTTTTGGACTCGGCCATCTGCTCTATTGTGTGTCCACTCTCCGGGCCAGACTCCTACTTAAACCGTTGTTTATTATGGCCGGCTATCGTTAGTTGCCTAAATCTACACGCCACTCTTCAACACCGAACCACTCCCCACCCCAAAACCCATTCACGGTTATTATTTTATATTTGCTAGTTGCGAAGATAAAAGGGATAGCTTTATTTCCCATGTCACCAGTAACCGGACATCCCCCCCCCCCCCAAACTATTTTTTTTTTCAATTCTAATCATTCTTTCTTAAAGTTGATGTCCATTGTTGCATATGTAATGCCTGTCTCATTCTAGTTCAATGATTTACAGTGTCTTGCGGGGACAAAGAAAACAGGTATAGAAACGGATATAATGTTTTCAAAGGCATTATTCAAACATTATTTTTATCCTTAGAAATATTATTAAGATACATTATGATTAACCAAAGAGGATCATTGAGGTGCGGTAAAGAGGTAAAGCACTTGGTTTCCAAACCAGGGGTCTCGGGTTCAAAGAATGGGATTTTAAGATTTGGGATCTTTAAGGCACCTCTAAGCCCATCAAGCTTTGAGTCCATCAAGCTTTGATCGGTACCTAAAATTAGTTGAGGAAAAGTAAAGGCGGTTGGTCATTGTACCTCGTTAACCGTGGGCCACAAAAACAGATAATCTCTCCTCTATAGATCGCAAGGTCTGAAAGGGGAACTTTGAAGAGAATTGTTAAGGCTATGCATCGCAAATATTAAAGTTTTGACAAGACTGCAGAGAACTAGTATTGCAAAGTACTGACTAGAAAAATCTAACCATTAATGTTAGAAATGTCTATACATGTAGAATGGTAGAAATTTTAAATCGTAGAATTTTGTATTTAATGGTAGCATTTTCTAATGGTAGAATATTATATTTAATTGAAGAATTACCTACTAATAGAACTTTGTTTTTAATGGTAGAATCTGCTGATGATAGAATTTTGTATTTAATAAATGAATCTTGCACTTAATCATTGAGTTTTGTATTTACTGGTAGAATTTGTTTACTTTTTTGTAGAATACTTCAATTAAATGTATAATTTTGTATTTAATGGTAGATTCTTCAATTTAATGGTAGATTCTTCAATTTAATGGTAGATTCTTCAATTTAATGGTAGATTCTTCAATTTAATGGTAGATTCTTCAATTTAATGGTAGAATTTAGCACGTCATTGTAGAATTTTGTATTTAAAGATAGAATCTTGCACTTTATTGTAGGGTTTTATATTTAATGATAAAATATTTCACCTTATGGTAGAATTTGTATTCAATGGTAGAATCTTGAACCGAATGAATAAAATAAAGGGGCAAAAAGGGGAAAAAACAACTGCCATTCTGTAGGCTTCACTTCAATCTTCTTTTCTTTCAGATTGTGGATTGTTCGGTATGCACGTACACATTTGCGGTATACAAGATATGTATTTATCAGAGCTCTTTCAAAATGTGTACACGTAAATATAATAATAATATAAGATTAAAATAAGATGCGGATTATAGCGGGTCTTGATTGTAGATATACATAAACTGACAAACTAGCACGAGAGCAGAAGAGCATTAAAAAATGGTGTTATTATCTGAAAATATTAGCCCTTCTATTATTTATTTATTTAACTTTTTTTTTTTTTTTGCTGAATTCGGATTTTTATAAGCTGCAGTTATCTCACCATGCCCACAACTCTCTTGTTTGTGAAGTTCTTTATTTTAAATAAACCTTTTAATTTTTGCCTCGCATCCATCACTTTGCATAATTAACGAATACAACAAGAGAAGGGAAGAGAGGGTGGGGGGGGGGGGGTGAGAAAACAAGCGGAAAGAGAATTGAAAAAAAGAATGAAACTGCAAAGGGGAAAGGGGGGGGGGGGAAGAAATTAGGAAATGGCCTAAGAAGCGCACAAACCCAACTGGTGACAAGTTTTGATGCCCTCCTGTCCGCTTTCCCTTCCCGCTATTTTGCTTGCTACCGATTTTGCTGGGCATTAGATGTCATCTTGACCCTTAACATCAACATGATCCTAAAGCTTAATCGTGAGCGTAAAAACGTCATTTGACCTTCATTATTTTCCCTGACCTTGATGATTCTTTTCTTTACCTCCTGCCACCACCACCCCCCCCCCTCTTCTCTCCTCCCCACACCTCGTGCCCTGGCATCAGTCACAGAATGAGAATGTTGCATTGTGGGATCTTCGTAAGAAAATGTTTAACTGGGCTGTATCGACAGGGTGTTTGAAGATGGAAACAAAGCTATACAGGCATGTATGTAGCCAGATTATGTTTATATCACACTCTCTACAAATGAAATATACTTCCAACAGGGCCGGATTTACCACAGCTCGAGACTGTGCAGTAGCCCAGAGACTCACCTATAAACGCGTCCTCCACATGTCAAAAATATGTAATTTGTAACAAAATAATATATATTAAAAAATTAAATAAAAAAAAATGAAGGGGGAAAGATCAGACTTACAAATACGTACAAGTACTCTATTTCTTTCTTTACAGGTACTCTATTTCTTTAAAAGCACTCTATTTCTTTCTTTACAAGTACTCTATTTCTTTCTTTACAGGTACTCTATTTCTTTCTTTACAAGTACTTTATTTCTTTCTTTACAAGTACCCTATTTCTTTCTTTACTAGTACACTATTTCTTTCTTTACAAGTACTCTATTTCTTTCTTTACAAGTATTCTATTTATTTCTTTACAAGTACTCTATTTACGCTCTTTTAAAGTATTCTATTTACGTTCTTTGCAAGTACTTTATTTCTTCACAAGTACTCTATTTCTTTCTTTACAAGTACCCTATTTCTTTCTTTACAAGTACCCTATTTCTTTCTTTACTAGTACACTTTTTTTCTTTACAAGTACTCTATTTCTTTCTTTACTAGTACTTTTTTCTTTCTTTACTAGTACACTTTCTTTCTTTACAAGTACCCTATTTCTTTCTTTACTAGTACACTTTTTTTCTTTACAAGTACTCTATTTCTTTCTTTACTAGTACTTTTTTCTTTCTTTACTAGTACACTTTCTTTCTTTACAAGTACCCTATTTCTTTCTTTACTAGTACTATTTTTACGTTCTTTACAAGTACTCTATTTACTTTTTTTACAAGTACTCTATTTCTTTCTTTTCAAGTACTTTATTTCTTTCTTTACAAGTACTCTATTTCTTTCTTATAATCCGATACTGATTTTATGTTCATAGTTGGCATTAGTGCTTATTTAGAGATATATTATTAGAGCCTTGTGTAGATGAACAGAAAGATAGTATTAAGTATAAATTTGTTAATGTATTGGATTGTAACTGGACATAACATTACTTAGTCCCAATTCTTGAAGGATATATTTATTTTAAGTGTCATGCTCTGTACGCGTCAAGGTCTCAAGAGAAGTGTAAACAGGAAGTTTACTTTTACAATGGCTTCGCAAACATTCACTTTTCGAAACAGAAGACTGGAGAATGAAAACTTTTTACGATATTTCCTGTTTGAGATGTTAGTATTTGAAAATCTATTAAAGGGGAGACAAACTTATGTCGGAACTCTTCAGCAAATAAATGTCATTCTTCATGCTAAATACTTTTGCGAATCTATTATTGACATTAAGCTATATTGTGTGTTAATAGTGTGCATTCAATCTTTTTCTGTAATTTCTTCTTGTAGTCTTGAAGTGTTTTATAAAGGGTTCTTCTTATTTCTTACTTTAAGCAAATACCACCTGCATACTTAAGACATCTGGATCTTCGTAATCAATTTTCAACAACGTCTACTCATCAAATGCCACACACAAGCTCATGTTCGATGACAACACATGAATCAATTACGAAAATATGAAACCTATTAGTTAATAAATAAGTCGGTTTTTTTTGTCTCTTATAGATAATAGCTAATAATAATAAGCGTTATGTGAAGAATTAGTCGATTGGATTTGAAAGATTAAATATATATGCAATGATTATATCAAAGACAGTATGTTTATCAATCAATTATAAAGAAAAGTATTAATGGATTTGGTAATTAACATGTCTTAATTACCATTTTAAGAATTTTTTTCCCTAAATGTAAGTGTTGTTTTATTTTTAAAAAAAATAGTCCAAGAAAGTAGATCAAGGAATATTTTTATTTGTTTATTTTTTATTGCCCTCCTGCATTTTTTATGCAAAGAGATGAATACTTAAAGAAAATTAAAGAAAGAGAGCCTTTTAACTGGAGTCTTGGAAAGACTGAATAGTGGATCACAAAAACCGGGACATTGTGCCCAATAATAAAAAGGAAGAGGGAGAAAGAAATGAGAACACAAAATATTTGTAGTTTTTTAGGTGTTTTTACACTAGCATAATTCAGACCATGTTGCTAGAATGGGAAAGGGAGAGTTAGTGAAAAACAAAAGGGAGGAGATACGAAAGACAAAGGGGGAAGAAAAAGAATTGAAGATTATGTCAGAAAGAAAGAGCCACAGAAAATATGAGATAAAGGAAGAGATAGGTAGTAAATAAGAGAGTGAAAGAGTGGGAAAGAGATGTGAAGAGAAGAGGGGGGGGGGGGGAGGGATTAAAAAAAGGGAGAGTGAAAGGAAGAAAGAAAGACTATAGCGTAGCCCAAACAGAAACTCAAAAACTTAATCTTATTGTAACATTGTCTGACAGAGAATTCGCGAAATTATCAGCTACGTAGGAAGTAGGAATTCCCCGCATTGTGAAAGTAAAATAATTTGTTTTGCTTCTTCTATTGTCTCACTGTCAAGGGGAGAGTGTAAAAAAAAATGTCCCCCTTTGTTATTTAATGACTTTAACCCTGCATAAGTTAAGTCAGAGGAACAAAGTTGTCCAAGGAATCGGCGAAGACAATGTTATCGGAATAGTCTTGGAAGTTACTAGGCCCACTTCCGGTATAACAATACTATAAGAAAGCCTTGGGGGGGTTTTATGTGTGTTTTTTTCTGAACTGATTCACGTGGGATCATCCATTTACGACGTCCGCTTAGTAGGGGTGACAAGGGCTAACAGGATGTCCATAATGAATAATCCCAAAGCTCAAGGTTGAGACTTTATTTGAATATGAGTTTAAGAGAGACAAAACTGACTGCATGACTTATTGATTTTAAATCAGTATTTTGGTTCAAGTTCAAAAATCTACCCAGCTCAAACTAAATGTCGACTACATTTATCAAGCCTAAGCCAATTGTAACAACTATCGCCGCATTAATGTGTTATAGCATGAATCTAGTTACTTATAATCTAGTGAATCAAGACCCAAAATAGACCGATTTATTCATTGACACTGTCACCAAAAAAAGTACCATTTACATTTTAATAAATATCAAGGCTCAGCACGTAACAAATGCGACGTCTACGGTATAAAAGAAGTACTGACTATGTAAAGTTACTTATAATCTAAGACTACTTGCTATGAAAACATCGCGGCATTGGTCTTAACTCTCTATCTCCGTAATTATGTTATTTTTCACGTTTTGACGGATTTCTTCATTTTGCTCAATACTATTTCACTACCCTAGCCTACCGTGATTATTGTAGTGCTTGAAGCAACTTTAAATATACAGATTGCAACAAAGCAAGTATATGACCCAATGAGTCAATCCTTTAGGTCGGGCAGCCTCTAAAAGGTTGAAAAAAATATATCAGAAAGGCCATGTAGATGAAATTTTTTTAAAAATCCACTATGCAACATTAGGATGGACTCAGAACTCTGAAAATGAAGAACACATTTCTAGGACATCCAGAACTTCATTCAATAACGTTTAAAACAGACAACACAAGTCAGATCACAAGCTAAACAAAAATCGTTACGCTATTGACTTTAAAAAAGAAAATGCATTCGTCCTTTTGACCTTGACTTGCGATGACCTCTCGTTCTACAAGAGGAATTTTTTTTTCTCTACATCTCTGATGTCTCAGTCACCATCGAGAAGAATGTAAGCTGGCACTAATACAATCAAAACAACAATCATCGGTTTTAAGATCCAAGATTTTTGTTTCACCAATCGAGAGATGAGGTAATGTTACTAGGCTAGACTCTTGTCCCTCTTGGTAGTCACAATTCTACATCAGTTTTATAAAGGCATCTTGCGCTTAGTGCCATCATTCTGAAAACTAGTCAAGCCCATTGAACGGGGGGGGGGGGGGGAGAGAGAGAGAGAGAGAATGGAATTCTATCCAAAAAGAGGAAATGACACAAGACTGAATATAGCCCAGTTTAAAAATGTTTGAAAAACTTAATAATTTTCCGGCAATAAATCGAACGACAGGTCTTTTAAAAGTGTTCAAGAAATGAGAAGAGACTGTATATACAATAGTAGGTTCTTTTAATAAAGGAAACTTTATAGCATTGAATCATTCATTGTTACAGGAGAAGCAAGCGACTTTGTTTGTTTATAGTATACTAGTCGACTGGCGGCGTAGCATACGCCGCTATTTTGCAGGGCGGGCTCAGGCCACTGCAACCTAAGCGACAGCAGAGGGCCCCGCAGTTTCATAGGACCCGCACTTTCATTGGATCCGCGCTAATTCTAGGTGTATAAATTAATGAAATAAACCATTTTATAACTTATATCAGATTTCCCGCGGCCTCCTGTCGATTTACCAGGAGCTCCTAGAAATCTCTTGAAATTGAAAAATATATGAAAAAGTCCTGGAAATATCCAGAAATTATTAAAATCTTTTGAAAACCAATACAAATCTCCTGAAATATTTAGACAAAATTGTCATTTTGGGGTGTCATTCAATATGGAAAACGCCAATCCTACGCGAGATTAAAAAAAAAAAACGGCATTGTGCAATACCGTAATTGCGGAATCTAGTGAAAGAAGCTTTTCGCACCTCAAACTAATAAAGAATTACTTGAGGTCAACAATTCTCGTAGATAGATTGAAACATTTGGTAATACTTGACATTGAGCGTGATCTATGTAGGTCTGCTTTTGTGTAGGAAATAGAATTTTTAAGATATACTGTATGACTTCGCAACACGCAAGACTCGTAAAGTAATTCTGTACGTAGTATATTTTCTAATAAAAACTCTTAATTTTCACTTATTATCTGTATCCCTACCCAAGCTGGGCCCCGCGAAATACTTAGTTTCCAAACTCTTGAGCCATGAAGAGAATTATAGATAGATAGATAGATAGATAGATAGATAGATAGATAGATAGATAGATAGATAGATAGATAGATAGATAGATAGATAGATAGATAGATAGATAGATAGATGATAGATAGATGACTTCACTACACGCAATGCTCGTCTAGAGAATTATGTTATATAGTATATATATATAGTTATAGTATATAACTTTTTTTAGATAAGTTTGTCATTTTAGCTCTTGAGTTTATGTTTGTAATGTTATCACAACGCCTTGAGCCTACATCATATTTGTTAACAGTGCTCTATAAATTAAAAAATTATTATTATTATTATTATTATTATTATTATTATTATTATTATTATTATTATAATTTGTTCCAACTAAGTCTAAAGTTTAAAAATATCGTTGTATCAGACGTTCAAAAGAGAAGAGTGTTACATCCTGCACGTATCCATGTGTGTTTATCTAGTAGTAGATGCAGATTAGAGACTAGAGTCATTGCTGACTAATTCTGGTTACCAATGCCATGCTCTAGAGGCACTAAGGAAGAGGGAGCACTTATACGAATGTGTCCTTGCATAGGGAATAAGAAATGTTCCTTTGCCTTTGTGTCTCTCGGAGCATTTTATTAGGTTTTGGTTTTGTTTTTGATGGTCACGCTTCTCCAATCTGATCGGGTTTACTAAAAAGATGAGCTCTTTAATTAAAATGTTTATATGAAATTGTAAGACAATTTTTTTATGGTCCAAATTGTGGAGTCATGTGATGCCATGTCGAGCTGGGTCAAGGGTCAAAGTTTGTTAATGTTTTTTCTTGACTTCCTGGCTTTAGTTATGACACCGTTTACACCCCCCCCCCCCCCCCAAATTCTCTCTCTTTCTCTCATTCATCGGCGTCGTTCATTACTCCCCCATTGGGACACATTCAACACCTTGCGAGTCTGAGAACGTGTGTCTGAGTGTCTGTCCTCGTGAGCAAAGTGTGTGCGTGTAGTTATGTGTGTGTGTGAGAGTATTAACTATGTGCTTGTGAGTGAATACATCTGTGTGTATGTGTGTGTGCGTGAGTTTCGTCGTGCGAGCTCAGCCCTAGTTCGTGCTGTATTCCTCCTGGTATTGACGCGTGTCCGCTTTACCCAACAGGTGAAAAAGTATCTTTTTTTTTTGTCGTCAAGGGAAAAAAATGGAAACAGGTAATCAAAGAGTGGAAAGGTGAACAAAGCAATTTTTTTTCCGTAACCTAACACCCCCCTCTCCAGCCTTCTCCTCTCTGACCCCGCTCGTCTGCAACACTTACTGTGATTCGTATTAATTAAATGCCTAGAAGGAGTAGGATCAGAACGCAGCCCCTCCTCCTCATACCTCCCCTCCCTGGGATTACCTGGTAAGCTTACCACTCATTCATCACCCCATCGCCTTTGAACTCTGTGCAGGTGCATCTTACAACAACAAAAAAAAACTCGGCGCGTGCCGGCGTTCTATGGTTCAGCGCGTGGGGAGGGGGGTGTGACAGGGGAAAGGAGGGGGGCAGTGGACCAGGGGGTTAAAGAGGCAAGAGAAATTATCGTCATAGAGACCCAGCAACTGGTAATTACGGTCGTGTGACGTCACTTGCTCATGTTTGGTCCAATCACTAAAATGTGTGTTTATTTTCGAGTGCCCAATCATCTAGTTCAGTGTTTCCAAAAACTGCGTTTCGCGGAACCCTAGTGTTCCACGAGGCCTGAATAAGTATTCCTCCAACTACAGGAATAATTAAGCATTAGGCCACCACGTGAATTAATCTCTCTAAAAAATAAGCCAAGAGTTCTGCTCAATACTCCGCATGTGTGAAGTGTTCCTTAATGGGAAAGGTTTGGGAACCACTGATCTTGTTCAATTAGAGTTGTTGAGGAATTAAAGTTTAAACTATTTTCCTTTTCTCACCATGATCTACACACTAGCTTTGACCACTTAAGATACAATGTAAACTGGTCATACATTACGACATAAAGGGAGACATCAGAGACGGACTGTATGTCAAAATCGGCCCCGGCATTTCTATACAATCTGGCCCCCCACAAATTGTATATTATATGATGGGCATCCATCTTTATGTCAACCTGTCCTCAAAATCATGTATCGATAACTGTGATGATAATGTATCGATAACTGTGATGATAATGTATCGATAACTGTACACATGCTTCATAGCTTTATAAGAAATATAGGCTATATGTTGCTTTTTAATCGCTATGCGTGTAGACCCTAAAGGGATGGAGCCTACCAGTAGCACTGTCTACGGATGTAAGCTATTACATTATTTCGGAAAATGTGATGGATCAAATTAGACTCTAGAGCCTGTAAAAGATTTCTTTAAACGGACACTCAAAGGGTCACTTCTATAAGAGAATGTTATAAAACTTTTTAACAATTTAGAACGTGTTATTGTGGCATCCATGCGGCCATTTCGGTGGCCTACCGGCCCATTTAGGTACCGGCCTACCGAGCATTTGCCCGAATACCCATATAGCCAGTCCGTCCCTGGGAGACATCCTATTTTTAAAAACAGGGACAGACATCTCAGGGCCATTATTTCAACTGATTGTAAACTGTTGGAACCACAAGTACTTAAAAATAACATAAATCCTAAGCAAGAATATAAAGCTCGACCTACAAACAAAAATCGTTAAGGCATAATCTGAATGGCAACCCTGATGTCGTTTATTTTTATAACATTTTTTTTTTAAGGCTATTTTCGAATGAAGTTTTTCTGATGCTTAGCATAAAGAAAGTGACTTCAAGCTCAGTACACACCCGAAACATAATATTGTATCTTATTTTTTTTTGTGCACTATTCAGCCCCGCAGTTTCTTTTGTTTTGAGTATAGCATATAAAAAGTAAAGAACTTTAAAAAGAGAAAGAAAATAAAACTTTGTCAATGTTGACCAGGGCTTGGAGAAGCCCTACACGAAAGACGTCTAGTACCAGGAAAACACTGGCCCTGATGCTTAGGTGACATGCTAACTTCTCAACATAATCAGAAGGAACAAATCAACAGCAAAAACTGTTGTTACCATTGCAACAAGTAGAGTGAGAGAGAGAGAGAGAGAGAGAGAGAGAGATGGAGAGAGAGAAAGAGAGAAATGTGGATAGAGAGAGAAAGAGAGAGTGATGGAGAGAGAAAGAGAGTAAGAGAATTCAAGAAGAAGAATCATTAATAATAAATCACTCGCATCTATTTGTGATTAGAGACATCGGGTCAGGACGTCTTGACATTGTGTTTCTCTCAAAAAGATACCCCGGAGGTCATCAATAAAGGAAAAAAAAATCTAGAAATAAAATTGGGAAATTGGAAAGGAGGGAAAAAATCTATTTAAAGCGACAATTACGTGTACATTAAAAAAAATGTAAAGTACTTTAATAAGCTTGTATTTCTCCATACAAGAAGGGACCCTTTCAATAATCTGTAGCTGTAGTGTCATGGGCTTTTGAGTCCCCGCTTCCAGGAAGGATCAAAAGTTGCTTTCAGTAGCAACAAAACAAGTACAGCTTCTTCGATAACACCTCCCACCTTTTTTTAAACATTTAAAAGCAGATAGATTAATTAAACTTCGCTACAAAAACATAGAAAACATAGACACCCACACACACAAACACACACACAGAATCACACACAAGTACATACGCATGGCATCACGCAAGCACGCCCTCTTATAAATTAAATTCATCCAAAATTCGTTTTTCTCCATTTCCTTCTAATTTGGGATTTTTATTTGTAGGATAAACAAAAGTAAATCCTAGGATAGCTTTATTATAAAATAGAACAGTATGTACTAATAATGACTGATGGCCACCTTTACTCCTTAGTCTGTTGGACCGTTGGGGCACCACAAAGGAAATGTCAACCTGCATTCTCCATTCCTCTCGGTCTTTTGCCTTGGATAGAATTTCCTTCACTGACAGGCCTGTCCATTCTTTAATGTTGTCTTCCCATCGCTTTGTTTGTCTTCCTCTTCTTCTTCTTCTTCCTGGTACTGTTACCTGAAGGAAGGTCTTTGCAAGCCCCGAGAATCTTGTGATGTTGCCATTGAGTGAGGGTTTACATTGTTGTTGTTTTTTTAATAGTGGTTAGTAGGTCATCGTGGGGTCCGATTGCTGTATTAATCCTGTTTTTTAAATCTTCGTTCAAGATGCGGTCTTTGACACCTGAGATCTTTCTGTAGCAACTTAGTTACATTGCTCGGATCCTCTTCTCGAGATCTGCAGATGCAGACAGCGTCCAAGATTCCATGATGCTCATTTCTTTGCTACAAATTTAAAAAGATTCAGGGAAGTGGACTTTGGTGCCTTCAACTAGAAATTATTAAAGCAATGAATAATAATAATAATAATAAAACGCTTTAGTGACAATTTCTGCATGTCTTTAGGCTTGGATAAGTGTGGTATCATAAGCATAAAAAAGAGCAAGGCAGCCAACACTTACATTGCTTTTGAAGGCATCGAAGAACTGAACTCTGCCTCCCTTTATAAATATCTTGGAATAAAAAATGCCACGATAAACCATAACAAATTAAAAGAGGACTTTCTTGGCAAATATATGCAGAGAGGAAATAAAATTCTCCACTCAAAACTGTCTGGCAGTAACGTCATCACTGCAATAAATAGCAGAGTCGTCCCAGTGCTCTATTATTAACCCAGTATCATCAAATGGACTGACACCGACCTACATGACATTGACAGGCTCACAAGGAAATTATTAACCAAATTTCGATGTTTACACCCCAAGTCCTCCATTATAAGGTTCTTTTTTAACATAATAAAAATAATAATAATAATCAGGACATAAAATTACGAGAAACAAATCCTAAAACTCAATATTGTTGACAAATGCAGAAAATCTGGAAATGTGGGTGCATCAATTGAACACATAATGACAGGATGTTCAGCCCTATTGGAATCTGCTTACCTAGGTCGCCATAACCAAGTTGCAAAGCTAATACACCAGCACTTGGCTTTGACACACAATTTGATCGGTAAGGATACTCCTCCTTATTTCAAATACTCACCACAGGAGGTTCTCGAGTCTACTGATGATTTTCTGTACTTGGACAGGCCTATCTTGACTAATAAAACGATAATTTTAATCACCCTCATCTGCATCTCATCGATAAAAAAAAAAAGGCCGCTTCCATTAATGATATCGCCGTACCACTGTTTCATAATTTAAGAAAAACTGAGAAAGAAAAACGACGAAAATATGGGAAACTAGGCTTGGAAATTAAGCGTTTATGGAAGATATCTTAAACAATAATATACCCCATTGTCATATCAACCAAGGGGATAATAACAACCGACTCACAGATACCTTCAAAGCCCTTGGCATTCCTAGGACCATCCTCGTTGCCTGTCAGATGGCGGTACTGCTGCAGTCCTGCCACATCACCAGAAAATCCCTCGGTGGAAACTGATAAAGGAACTACGATGAATTTTGTTTCCCTTTAACAAAACTCGACCCTATAGAGAATGAATACTCGTTTGTTTCTAACATAACAATAATAATAACAGAGAATGATTACTCGCTCTTTTATAATAATAATAAATAATAAATAATTTTAAAAATAATTTATTTTAATTATTATTATTATTGTTATTATTATTATTACTGTATGAAAAACGAACTATTATTCATTCTCTGGCAATGTCAGGGTCGAGCTTCGTTAGAAAGAAACAGAATTCATTAGTAACCCTTTAGCAGTGCTCACTGAGACATTTGCTGGTGATGTGGCAGCTCTGCAGCAGGAATTTAAAGAGAGAATTCCTGGGAGAGATTTTTTTTCTTTGCCTATAACCTGGGTTAGGTTTTATTATTATTATTATCAAAATCATCATCGTCATCATCATCATCATCATCATCAATGAAATCATGAGATAATAGTCATCCTCTGGAAACTTAAGAATCTTGTTACATTCAACAGTTATGCCTCGATATTATGTAATAATAATGTTCATTATTTAACATTTTTAGTATGACTGAAATCATGAGCTAGTGGGAAGATTCTTTTTTCTAGTCTTCTTCCTATTGCTATTTCAACCCTCCTTGTGGTGACGCCACTATATCTAGAAGAGCCTGACCTGCTTCAACAAATCTTCCCATTCAGAATTCTACTGAGCTTTTTGTTTTCAGGCCCCTGCATCCAAATCGCGGGTAACGTCTTCAGTTGAAACTGTTGTAGAATGGTGATAGATGAACTTTGTCAACAAACTAAAATTAGGTTGAAATATTTTTAGGGCTAATAAAAAAAAAAAGTTTTATATTTTGTTTTCCGCTAGTCTATAAATAGATCATTAGCCCACAACTGACCTATATATCTAGACCAATATTTTAGTATTATTCTTTTTTTAAACCATTATTATTACTATAAATCTGAGTCTTAAGAACAATAGTCTCGTCAAGCTAGAAATAGCAGAGGCCAGACCCCAGGTCAATTAGTTTTCCATGGCCATCCCACAGTTGACCTAATTTCATTGCTTTAAAAAGTTGAAAAGAATCAAACACTAACCCCTCCCCCTTCTCTTTCATTGTTCTGTTCTTACCATTTGTCTTCATCCACAACTCCCCCCCCCCCTTTTTTTTTCTCCATTATCACCACACCCTCTCATCACAAATCGCCCTCCCCACACACACACACTCCTCCCCCCACACCCCTGACAGTCTCCTCTTATTCTACCTCCTCTTCTTGTGTATTCCTCTCCTCTCTGCTTCCTTCCTCTCTTACCATCCGCCATTCTTTAGACTTGTAGGAAAACTGTAGATGTGTGTGTCTGTGTGAGAAAGAGAGAGTGCGCGTGCGAATGTGTGGGTGAGTGCTAGTTAGTCCGTTGTTCTAAGCCCACTATCTGGTGAAGGGGAGACAACGAAGGGACTGGAGCGCGGGAAGGGAGTGGGGAGGGAGGCCGGGATAGCTGACAGATGGCCGCTACGAGGTAGTTGACAAGAATCAGTCTCTCAGGACGTCATACGCTTTGTTCCTGGCGTAGTTTAGCCTCCCCACCCCACCCCCCACTCGGTTTTTTTTAAACTTTTGTCTTTGAAATTAGAGGGGGACATCTAGCATCAAAAGATCCCTCCCCCTTATTCCACCCCCCTCTTCGTTTATTAAACTAACACAACTTACATTAAATATATTTCATTTTTAAAAAAAAAAGACGCAAACTTGTTCATTCAACACACACACATACTCACTCACTCTTTCACTCCTCTCTCCATACGACACTCGCAGAAATTTTATGAAAAATACTGTTTCAAACAAAAGAGGGTTAGGACGGGGATGTGGGAGGGGGGAGGGTAGAGTGTTATGCTAATGAGCAAAGGGAAGTTAAGCTGTGAAAGAAACACTACGTAAGCCTATACAGAATTGAAGAATGGAATTTATTTTTTTTTGACAAGAGTTCATTGCCGTTGATATGCCTATCTCCAGTGTGGGTGTTTTGCTTGAATGTTTGCGCGCGTGTGTGTGTGCGTCGCATAACGAGACAAATGAAACGGTCCTCTCCATTGGTTGTTAGGTTAAAATTAACACTAGGTGTGAGTCATCAGCCCTTACTTGGCACGTGCTGTGATTGACATAGTTAGACTGGAATCTATAAGGGGCGGGGGGGGGGGGGGGGGAGTCAACATAGAGAGGGAGAGAGAGAGAAAAAGACCGGGAGGAGGAATGAGTGGGGTCTTAGATCAACAATGAGTTGTTTAATTGAAAAAAAATGGGAAGGGGTTAACACAGGTCAATTGTAAGCACAAGAGTCGGCCCATTGAACGTACACATGGTCTAATGCCGCGGTCTTAATTCTTTATAGTTTGCAATAACAGATTGTGTAATGGACTTGACGTTTTTCAACTCAGAAACAAAAACAGTATATAAATGTAAGCTATACATGTCCTATGCAAATGTAGGATATAAATATACTATAAAAAAGTAAGATATTTGTATCATATAAATGCAAGTTATAAATGCATTATGATGTTCGAAGATATAAATGAGCTTTATGTATATAAATAAATATTCTCAATAGTGTTATAAACCTGGTGATGGCACAGATGGGGGTAGTGGTGTGTGTGTAGTCAGCCGACGCAAATCGCCCCAGGCCAGCGCTAGACGAGCGGTCAACCGTGACGAGTTACGACGGTCAGCCGAGTCGAGTGTCAACAGGACGGTTCGGGAAGGATCGCCGTCGTGAACAGAGCTCAGGAGCGTCACGAGAGTTGTAGTCATCTGACCACCTAGAAACGTCGAGCGGCGTTCTGTCCGGTTCGAGAAGGCCAGTAGGGACCCTATATAAGAGCGGAGTTGTCGCAGTCAAGACGGTTCAGAAAGGAGGTTCACGACAATAGTTCAGAACACGGTCGACTACAGCACAGTTCAGCGGTGTGGTTCTGTACGGAGCATTACGACGGTTCAGTGCGGAGTACTGTCAAGTACAGTTGAGACGACTGGCGTTTTGATCTTGGTCTGCGATCGAGTCCGACACAACGAGCCTAGTGTGTGAAGTCAGTCCTGAACTGTTGAACCCAGTGCAAGCCCGGAACGAGACGGAGAGAACAGTGCAAGAGTTGATACGGCGATACAGCTATTATCGGAGAGATATTTGTACAGTATACGTGTTGCCAATTGTACAGTATTGGCTGTTATTTATTAAACTATTTAAGTGTTACGTTACTTTGGGGCCCAGAGTTGTCAAGTTCTTTAACTTGGTGTGTGGTGCAGTTTGCGGAGAGCCTGGATAGGGAGATTCCTAACAATGCGCATTTTTATATCAAACGTTGAAACCCACACTTGACCAAAAATTTTCTAATCTCATCTCTTGCTTTAGTAAAGAAAAAAATGTATTTTTGTTGTACATATCTTAAAAGTTAATTTGTAGTTTAAACCTCTATAGAATCTTCTTTTTTTCCAAACAATCGAGCTATAAATGAAATAGCAAAAAAATATTGCAATATTAAACTATACCATACAGCTGAAGCAAAAAAGTATTGAAAACAAACAGTTCCCTTGAAACATTTCTTTAGCCCCACAATCTACTATTTTATACAAAACATAGCACAAAACATATACATTTTTCTTATTTTAAACATTTCTATGGCATTTTCCAACAAATCATCTAAAATTAAAAATATTACAATATAGTGTGAAAAAAAAAGTATGTGGCCTGAAAACATATTTACTCCAATTAATGTCAAGTACCCATCAGAGCTGGGTGGATTCAGAGGCACCCAAGGATTCCAAAATAAAAAATCCCAGTCTTCACCAAGATTCGAAACCGGGACCTCCGATTCGGGAGCCAAGCGCTTTACCCCTTAGCCACCGCGCCTCATAATATAGAACGAAGACGTCCATAAAAGCAAGTTTTTGTTTTTGTTTGTTTGTTTTTTTGTGTGTATCCGCGGTACAGAACACGGAAGTATTGACAAGCTCTACATGAAATGATTTTTAAGAAAAAATAAAAGTGTACAGCCCTGTAAATAAACTTGAGTATGAAAATCTTCACTAAAACTAAATGTACTCAGAATATGCAGTACACACAATGTGTACAGCCCTGGCTACCTCACGCTTGAACAATGTACATGTATTTTAAGATGTCATACTTAAACACAGAGATGATCTTTGCGACACACCAGAATAGAGACGTACTTACGCTGCATGGGCTAGATTGCCTAAAGTATCGGTCCCTACCACAGTAGCTTAGCGATAAAGCGCTTGGCTTCCGAACCGGCTGTCCCGAGTTCGAATCTTAGTGAAGACTGGGATTTTTAATTTCGAGATCTTCGGGCGCCTCTGAGTCCACCCAGCTCTAATGGGTACCTGACATTAGTTGGTGAAAGGTAAAGGCAGTTGGTAGTTGTGCTGGCCACATGACACCATCGTTAACAGTGGACCACAGAAACAGATGACCTTTACATCATCTGCCCTATAGATCACAAGGTCTGAAAGGGGAACTTTACTACTTACGCTGCATGGGCCTTGATTATCTCAAGTACTGGTCTCTACCACACACCTCACTTTGATCAGTGCTTGTTTTCCCCTAGATAGAATTGTTCACTGTATACGCCATAAAAATGCATTTGTGCAAGAAAACTCTTGGCGCCAGGGCTCTGTCCCATACCCGGCTGGGGAAGCTTGCAGCCTTACTTCACACCCTAGCTAACATGTTTTTTTGTTGTCAGGGGAACTCACAAAAAGATGTTTCAAAATGTGCTCTTAATTTTAATTTAGTCGTTGTTGTTACATCTTGATTTCACTGACAGTTAGGGTTTGAAAATAATTACTCAAATCCCAAAAGATTTGGATCTGTATTTACAGATTGCATTTCTGATTACTCTGGTGATATTAAATTGTGTTAGTACTTAAACATTTTACATATAGGATGATAACAAAAAGTAAAGCCTGAGTATATATGAACTCCAACTAATGTCAAATACCCATCAACCCAAATGTAGACAAAAATATCCTTTTCTAGTTTTCATATAACATTTTACCGAAATTTTTGGACAAAAAAAAATCATGCATTCATTAACTTCCTGTTTCTTTATTGATTTAAAAATTACTTGTTGTAAAAGTAGTTGTTAGTGGCTTTACTAAAGTGCAATATTGAACAAAAATCTTCAGCTCGTGTGTGACCAAAATTTGAAATAGAATGGCCAACCTTGTTCTATTTATAGATCTAGCATTCTTTACGAGTCGTGGGATGTGAACAAAATAAACAAGAGGAAAAAGTATATTTAAAAAAAGAGTAATTTTAAAAATGCAAGGATAAAACTAACTCTTCCTTTCCAAATGTAAGTAGCTTGACCTCCTGAAACATCGAATGGCTTGAAGTTCAAGTTTCTAATGAACGTAAACAACCAAACGAACACAAGGTGGGCTACATCGTGCCCTGCTTTCAAGCATTGTCTGATTTTTAGATAGGAAGACATTAAGCGTGGTCGAGAGGCCAAGTGCGCTTGAACTTGGCTTAGCTTGGCTACCTAGAAGGTTCGAGGTTCGACACCCGACTCGGGTAGAGTCAGTGTTTACTGAGCGCCTAAAGGCAGCATGGAAAAACAGCTCCTAGATACCCCCTCCCCCCCCCCCCCCCACTGGTCCACAAATGAGATTGGACCAAAAGAGCTCTGAGCACGCTATAAGCATGAAAGTAGCGCTATATAAAAGCTATAATAATAATACCAGGGGATTGAAAAATATGAATCTGCTTTCTGCACAACCAGAAATGTCAACAGGACAAAGATGCATACACCAGATCTGTTCGTGTCTTGCTAGTATTTATTTTACCTTTGAACTTAATATATATATAACATCGACATTGTTCCGGCCTTAACCGTCACCTTCGTTCTAAATAGAGGTCATGGAGGTCAGGCCTTAGCTAAGGCTCAGGCTTTCATGTTATCTCTATGAGATGATCCTGAGTCGTCTGCTATTACAGTATCTTCAAAGTGCAATATTGATCGTCTCAATATTAATATAGGCATACTAAATAATAATTAAACAAAATGAAAGACGATAAAAAATTCTTTGCATGACAAATAAATTCATTATATAATATATAGTTGTTGTTTTTTTTAAGTATAAGGGTTACTGGGGGAGGGGGGCATGGTAGAAAAAAAATAACGCTTCTGTAGTTTGAGAACTTTTGCTAAGAATGAAACCTTAGCAATTTGAGTCTCATAAAAGTCGACCCGAGAAGTTCCCGAGACAGACGTTGGTCCACTGCGTGGTATATTGCTTGTTGCCATAGTTACGGCATACTCTCTAATAAATGGCTTTTTTTTTTTTAGCTTGTCATTTTATTTACGAGATTATCATTTACAGCCATCGGTTTTTCCGAAAACGAGCAATTGAGGCTAAGATTTGCAGACGACAAAGCTACTGCTGCCTGCCATGCGCAACGCAGGCGTTAACGAAGTGACCACGTTTTATGACTGTTCAGCTTCTTTTGTTTATTATATTTTTTACTTTATTATTGAGATGACCATAAAAAATATAAATTCTTGGACTTCTAGAAAGACTTCAAACGTTTTGAAAGTAAACTTGATCTATGACATTAAAAGAACTTTCTATAAATCAAATAAGAACATAAAATTAAAAAGTTATCTAACCTTGGTTAGGCCAATAATAGAATATGCATCCTCCGTTTGGGACCCCTCAACTCAAGAAAACATTAAGAAACTGGAACAGACACAAAATAGAGCAGTGAGATTCATAACAAATGAATATTCACATTTGACTAGAGTAACACCTTTAGTAAAATCACTAAATTTAGAAAGCCTTCAGGACAGAAGACTCAAAAGTAAAGTAGCAATTATACATAAAACACTGAACCATAATCTTCAAATACAAAAACAAAATTTAATAAAATACTCAGAAAGACACAAAGATAAACGCACATTTTAGTCCCATATGCTAGGACAAATTTGTACAAATACTCCTTCCCTAGTGCTATTAGAGCATGGAATGGGTTGCCTGAGCTAGCCAGGAAAACCAGTGACTTGGCAGAATTTAAGTCATTGGTTAATATGCATGACTGAATGCATGACGCGTAGGACGTAATCATCTTCTTTTTTGAAGTAACGTCTGTATTATATAAGATAAGATAAGAAGATAAGATGGTTCTACATTTTGGTTTGTCAATGCTTGTGTCTTTAAATCCTTCTGAAGGAAGGGATGTATTGTTTTCACAGTTCAGTCTCTTATAAGCTGGGCTAAAGAGTACATAGCTATTTAATACTCACTACTCAGAACGTGCGAAGTGTTACGTTAAGGAAAAAGTTAAAGACTTGATAACACCTATTTTATTTACTAAGCCATTAGTCCCGATATATGACCTGAAAACTAAGCCTGACATTACACTGTCACAAGTCTCAGAACACAGAGAATCAAACAGGAAAAGAAACTTGCATCCAACATATACATAATGCCATCAATCCATGTCGTTCGTTCGCTCCATCTATTAGAAGTCTCTGTAGTTTTGGGAATTTACTTTGTCGCGCGAAAAATCGAAGTCACTTTTTTTTTTTAAATTGTTTTTTTGTTTTCATTTTCTAAACACGGAATAGGGATTGGGGGAAAGTAAAGGCTTTAAAAATTTCTGGATTCTTCTTTGTATCACCCTTCTACCCGGGCGGGAATAGAATCCATTGCTCGTATAGATATAGCGCAACCAGAGCACGATACATAAGTGAAAATTTACACACACACCCCAATTGTTTGTTCTGCTTTAGTAAAGGGTTGGCTAAAGGGGGGAACTCTTCAATACAGTGAAGAGACAAAAGCTGAGCTGGTTCAGTCATATTGTAAGACATGACTTACAATCAAAAGTCATCTTTCAAGGTACAGTAGAGGAAGCACGAAGAAATGAAAAGCTAGGTTGACAAAAAAAGACTTTCTCTTGGTATTCTGCTATTCTGATAAGAACAGAGGCTTGCCGGAAAGAGTGGAATATTTTGGTTACGCGAAATGTTACAGTATCCCTAAGCACCACATTGACTTAAGTCAAGGGACAGATAATTATGACTTCAAGTAGCAGTGTTGATGTCTAGGTGGACATGACTGGGACAGTGTCTGCCTCGCTAAGTGACATGGTAAGGCCAGTCCAGTGATACCTTAGTGCCAGTCTATATGGAATATGTCTTTATGGTTGCTTCCACTTCCGGTTAAGTGATCGATTCTCATTTGTTTTGTTTTTGTTTCTGAATGTGAGTGTGATATTGCTTTAGTGTGTGTTGCCGTTAGTATTAGTTGAAACTGCTGAATTGTTTGTGGTACGCTGTAGCTCAAATAGAATATGTATTGTTCGATCTAATATATGCTGCTCTCAGCATATCATGTAAATTTTACATTTAGGATTCAAACTGATGAAACCTAATTAACTCAATCTAAAGTAGGGCCCCCCCCCCCTCTTAAAGGGGTCCCACGATATCATGTCCTGTTCAACAAATGATATTGGACCATAACGCTCTGAGCATGCTATAAGCAAGAAAGTATATATATATGGCATACCCTTATGAATCCTGTCGGCCTCACATATGACGCTCGCCAAGGCCACCATTCACCTCTAAGGGTATGTCGATGCTGTCGGGTGCCACAGCTCCTTGACATCTTTCTGCCGGTTTTTTATTTCCTCCCTCGTGATTAGCCGTCTAGTAACACGTGTTCTCCAAAATAATATCTCAAAATGGATGTCTTGCACTCCAGTAAACATTGATGAAGGTTTGATGTCACTTTGTACATCTTTAGTGATATGCGTCGGGGGGGAGGAGAAAAGGTGAGAGCTGGGATACTAAAGTTCCCCTTTCAGACCTCATTGTCTATAGGACAGATGATGTTAGGGTCATCTGTTTCTTTGGCCAGCGGTTAATATGCAGGCTGTCATGAGACCAGCACAACTAAAGTCAGGTATCCAGTAGAGTTGAGTGGACTCAGAAGCGACCTGAAAATCCCGATATTCACAATCCCCGTCTTCGCCGATATTCGAATTCAGGACCTCAGGTTCGGAAGCCAAGCTGTTAATCACTCAGCCGGCAAGCCCCCGAGAGTTGGGATACATGAAAGATTTTGAAGAGAGAAACAAAGTGAGTTTTGAAATAAAGGAAGATATTGGATAAGAGAGGTAAAGTGATAAATTGAGGCCTCTATGGCCTATGTTAATCTTGCATATTAGATAAAGTGCGGTATTAGATTACTAATAATAACGTCTTAAAAAAAAGTGAGGTACATATTGAATAAAATGGCTTGTTAGATAAATAATTTATTGTATAAAGCTATTTATAGTGAAAAGTTAAGATAAGGGAACAAACTTTCTTCTTATAAAATTAAAATGTCATTTTTTATTAAGTTCCATGACAGACATGTCAGCGAGGAACGATGAAACTGAATCAATATTATTGGAACGAAAATCATTTATTGATCTTAATACATTTGTAGGCTTTATTATTCTAACATTAAACATTTATTTTCACAGGTTTACCTTTAATCTCTCTCGTCAACACAATTGAAGTAAATTATTGTTCAGGATTAAATTAGACGCTCTAGTCTTTAAATCCAAAAATGCTAACACCGATGTGTTACTAAAAACAAAAAAGGAGTAGCCTTAAGAATGTTTAACAGATGTCGTCTGCCACTTTGTCCTGATCCGATGACTGCAGACATTTAACATCGTTCTCATTTAATACTAAAGACCAGATATCAAACTCGAGAAGGTTGGCCTCAGCTGCCCAAAGACCAGACATCAAACTCGAGAAGGTTGGCCTCAGCTGCCCAAAGACCAGACGTCAAACTCGAGAAGGTTGGCCTCAGCTGCCCAAGACCAGATATCAAACTCGAGAAGGTTGGCCTCAGCTGCCCAAAGACCAGACATCAAACTCGAAAAGGTTGGCCTCAGCTGCCCAAAGACCAGGCATCAAACTCGAGAAGGTTGGTCTCAGCTGCCAAAGACCAGACATCAAACTCGAGAAGGTTGGCCTCAGCTGCCCAAAGACCAGACGTCAAACTCGAGAAGGTTGGCCTCAGCTGCCCAAGACCAGATATCAAACTCGAGAAGGTTGGCCTCAGCTGCCCAAAGACCAGACATCAAACTCGAAAAGGTTGGCCTCAGCTGCCCAAAGACCAGGCATCAAACTCGAGAAGGTTGGCCTCAGCTGCCCAAAGACCAGACATCAAACTCGAGAAGGTTGGCCTCAGGTGCCCAAAGACCAGATATCAAACTCGAGAAGGTTGGCCTCAGCTGCCCAAAGACCAGATATCAACTCGAGAAGGTTGGCCTCAGCTGCCCAAAGACCAGACATCAAACTCGAGAAGGTTGGCCTCAGCTGCCCAAAGACCAGATATCAAACTCGAGAAGGATGACTTCAGCTGTCCAAAGACCAGACATCAAACTCGAGAAGGTTGGCCTCAGCTGCCGAAAGACCAGACATCAAACTCGAGAAGACTGAATTCATCTGCCCAAAGACCAGACATCAAACTCGAGAAGGTTTGCCTCAGCTGTCCAAAGACCAGATATCAAACTCGAGAAGGTTGGCTTAAGCTGCCCAAAGACCAGATATCAAACTCGAGAAGGCTGACTTCATCTGCCCAAAGACAAGACATCAAACTCGAGAAGGTTGACTTCATTTGCCCAAAGACCAGATATCAAACTCAAGAAGGTTGACTTCAGCTGCCCAAAGACCAGATATCAAACTCAAGAATGTTGACTTCAGCTGCCCAAAGACCAGATATCAAACTCAAGAATGTTGACTTCAGCTGCCCATAGACCACTCAGTCTTTCCGCACCCTTTCTCCCACCTTCACCGATGACATGACACGTCCTCGACAACATAATCGGCAATCGATAAGTTTCCCAGGTGAGGCTGTGTGCATGGGCGTCAACATTTTTTTTTATTTTGGCTGGGAAGGGGGAGGATAAATACAACACATTTACTAAACTTTAAAATAACAATGAAGCTTTAGATGACTTGACATTTTCCCACTATCATTAGAATTAGAAATGAGACCAAACTAGTTTAGTGAATATACTTTTTCTGAAGGGAAGACTGGAGGATAAAGATTGTCATTTGGTACTGATGAGCTCGGATTAAATATAAACTTGTATTGATTTACTATAGTACTATGGTACAGCTATTCTAAACTTCAATCTAGGAACGCAACATTCAATCGTAAACCGTAGTGTTGAGTAGAAGTCAATGAGCAACAAATCCACTTATTTAATATCACAGTCTTCAATTGTAGAGATGAATAACACTTAACTACTTCAAGTATAAAAGAACATTCTAAATTAACTGAAGCGGTAAATGAACAGTAAGTATAGTAAAACTAAGTACGATGAACAATATCGCCGTAAATCCTTGTCTTCCCCTTTATATACATATTAATTAATTTATATAAATATATATATATATATAATTTAGCCCTAAGTTTTTACCTGCCCTATATGAACTCACTCTGTCTGTCTGGTAGAAATTTTAAACACGTTATTTCTTTTTATGGTGGCGTAAGATTTACATTTTTTAGATACACCCGTTGTTCTTGACTAAATATGAATCGATTAAAAAAAACAACAACTAATCAATTAATTAGTGGTAATTAATTGATTATGTTTAATATAAAAAGGGAAATAAATCCTACAGGATCCAAAAATATGGCTATAAATGAGCAGTTCTTTCTCTTATATAAGCTTTGTTGTTGTTGTTTTTTTTATCTTTTGCCTGTTAAATTAAGTAACACAACACTCAGATTCCGCTTAACGTAAAGCGGAGATTCAGGGTCATCTCTCTTGGAACTTTATGAGCTATTTGTAGCTGTAGTGATTTTACTCTACTAAAAGTTTTCAGCTTGTGCTTCGAACGAAATATTATGCAGACATATTCTGACTTGCCTTTAAAGACTTCCCTGGGTCAAGGTCAAGCTGTTACACGCCTTAATTTAATTACTAGTTTTGAATCTTAATTTTCGAGCCCATTTCAAATAATTCACTAATGAAACGATATCTGCATCCGTTTTTACTACCCTTAATTTTTGCTCACCTAAAAGTAAACAAAAAAAATACCTTCTAAATTACCTGTAGTTGAGATTATGTATCGATCATACATGTCAAGGTATCGGGCAGCGTACAAGCTAATTGACCATAAGAACCTAAAAGTTATTTGCGTTGTGCTAAGAAATTAGGACGGAGGAAAGGCTGCCCTATATTTAGTCAAGGCGCCAGACTTCTTGGCAGATTAGTGTATAGGACACTTCCCGTGTGGCGGTCCCCTAACAGTGCACTGCAGCAATTGATTACAGAGTAGTTGCCAAACCTTTCAACCGTGGCGAATCATTGCACCGTGGCTGACTTTGCACACGGCAGCCTCTTGTCGACTTACTTCGTATCACATGATCATTAACAGGACAATTTCATTCGTCACTTCTGGAGATTGGTCAACGCTCCATCTGATTGGTTAAAGCCATTTTGGAATTTTTCCTTTTATTCTTTTGCTTTCACGTTCAGCTAAATTGCTTTTAATTTAAATCAATTAATGGATTGTTCAGCTTTCTCTTGAATCTAAATAACATTATCTCTGACATACTATGCCTTTTCTATCTCCCGCTCTCTCTCTCTCACACACACACATTATCTCTGGTCTCTCGCACTCATTATTACTTTCGCTCCGTCTCTTCCCCTTCCTCACCCTCGTGCTCTCTTTCCTTAAATAACTCTCTTTCATACTCTCTCTCTATCTCGTACTCTCTTTTCATCTCTCTCTCTCTCTCTCTCTCTCTCTTATACTCCGTCTTACACATATCGTGATCCTCCGTCTCGCTAATTATCACACTCACTACCACGCCCTCTCTGCTTTTCTCTCTCTCTCTTTCGTACTCTTTCGCCCTCATACTCTTATCTCTCTTCCTGCTCTCTCTCTCTCTCTCTCTCTTGCAATCTTACCAGCTCTTTCATTTCTCGCACTCTCTTTCCCTCTCTCTCTTTTTCTCTCTCTCTCTCTAACTCCCCTTCTCTTCATATCAAAATTTCGCGTCCTCTCACCTTTCCCGTTCATTATCTCTCTTTTATCGCTCTCTGTCTCTCTTTCTCACACACACATACTCTCTCGTGCCCTTTCCCAACCTCTCTCTCTCTCCTTCGTCGTATTTCCCTTCTCACTATATCGCTCTCTCACTCTCCCCCTTCCTCTCTCTCTCTCTCGTATTCTTTCTCCCTGTCATTCTCTTTTTCTCTGTCCCTCTCCTTTTCTCTGACTCTCTCAGTGTTATAAAAATCAACTATTTTTTTTTTTTTTTTTGTTTGCTCAGATCCACTACGTGACCTGCCCTGAGACCTACAAGGGAACTCTTTGTTTTTCTTTATTACTGATCCGATTCACCACTCGACCTGCCCAGAGACCTACAAGGGAACTCTTTGTTTTTCTTTATTACTGATCCGATTCACCACTCGACCTGCCCAGAGACCTACAAGGGAACTCTTTGTTTTTCTTTATTACTGATCTGATTCACCACTCGACCTGCCCAGAGACCTACAAGGGAACTCTTTGTTTTTCTTATTACTGATTCGATTCACCACTCGACCTGCCCAGAGACCTACAAGGGAACTCTTTGTTTTTCTTTATTACTGATCTGATTCACCACTTGACCTGCCCAGAGACCTACAAGGGAACTCTTTGTTTTTCTTTATTACTGATCTGATTCACCACTCGACCTGCCCAGAGACCTACAAGGGAACTCTTTGTTTTTCTTATTACTGATTCGATTCACCACTCGACCTGCCCAGAGACCTACAAGGGAACTCTTTGTTTTTCTTTATTACTGATCTGATTCACCACTTGACCTGCCCAGAGACCTACAAGGGAACTCTTTGTTTTTCTTATTACTGATCCGATTCACCACTCGACCTGCCCAGAGACCTACAAGGGAACTCTTTGTTTTTCTTTATTACTGATCTGATTCACCACTCGACCTGAACAGAGACCTACAAGGGAACTCTTTGTTTTTCTTTATTACTGATCCGATTCACCACTCGACCTGCCCAGAGACCTACAAGGGAACTTTTTCTTTTTCTTTATTACTTTACCAACGTTTTCAACTTGTTTGTGTCCAGAGTTGTTTCCCCACCAGCTACTTTACCATTTCACTTCTGTTTCAGTTTCCCAGGAAGCTATTCAGAATCTCAAACACTTGTGACTCTACATGGAATCGGTACGAGGTAGGAGCTCACATCCGAAAGAGCTTCTAGCCGATCCATGCTCGTGTGACAATAGTCTTCAGTCAGGCGATACACTGAAGACGACAAATCTTAAACGATTTCTCTTGTCGTACTTCTACCTCCAGAAACAAAAAATCCGTACGCAACTTTTTCTGTCTTTTTTTCTGCTTTTGTGTGTGTGTGTGTGTTTTGTTTTTTTTTATTTTATGTATTTATTTCTCAGAACTCTACAGTCAGGCTTTGATTTTAAAAAATGACTCAAATCGTATTCAAGATTAAGTTTTTAGATCTATGAACAGACTATACTTTTCTGGCTGCCACCACATTGAAGACTTAACTCGCCATTATAATAAGTTGTGGCTTCATAAAGTATGGCCTGTATATGGAGTATGAGAAGGCTACAAAGACAGTTTGTGTGGAAACACAAACTCAAAATCGGCCCCCGAAGTGGTCCATCCAGGCAGGTAAAAAAAGCTGGTTTCAATATTTTCAGAATGAATATACGAATGAAATTATATCAAAGGCAAAAAACAGAAGAATGGAGAAAGAATGTTGACAGATCTTGTGTGGTGCCCCAACGGTCCAGCAGGCCAAGGGATAGTTGAAAGTGAAGGTGAATTAAGATGTGAACCTGGCCTAACTTATGCCATCTAATGATTATCTAATTGATCTAATTGTTTTGTCAATATCTTATTGAAAGTCTCAAGGAAAAAAAAAAACATTTCCGTAAAAAAAGAAAAAAAAAAAGAAACTTTTTTTATATGCCTTGTATGTTTCAGAAGTGTAGCTGCGGTTCACGCGTCAATATTGAAAAACTACTTATTAGTTGATGTTTTAAATTATGTTCCACTTATACGCATTTTATATAGATTTTTTTCTTTGTAAAAAATAAAAAATTTTTTTTTTTCAATGTAGCAGTTAGTACGACAGAGCTTACTTAACTTAGCAATACATCTGTAAAAAAAATATTTTTTGACAAAAATCTAAAACCATTTGCATAAATGTTTTTGAAAAAATGGTAAATAGTCATCTCCTTTACTAAAACGCCTCTTGTATTTGTTACTATTAATAGTGAAAAGTTGTAAACAATGGTGTATTTTTATGAAAAAACTGCTTGCATAGTTGATTTTAAAAATTTTTTTTTTTCGTTTTCAGAAAAGAACAAAATTAGCCATTGCATCAGAACTTTCAAAGGTCTAAAATATCATGATGTCGGAATTTCAATATCTTTTCGTTTACGAGATCTAAACGGGACGGACGGACGGACAGACAGGGAACGCAAAACTAATAGCGTCTTTCCCCTTTGCGGGTTCCTAAAAAGCATATTAATACAGTAACATCACAAAACAGCTTGTGAATAGTAAATTAAAAGATAACTAAAAAAAAAACCACACCACTTTATTCCACTTTTCGTCACGTGTTTCAAGGTCACTTGTCGTTATCGACTAGTACATAAAAGTCTAATTCATAAAGTTTGTCGTGTGTGCGTGTGTTCTATATGTGAAAGTTGTTCGTGTTTGCTTCTATGTTGTTCTTGTTCTAGTAGTACTGCTGAAGTGGACACATTGAACTGACTCTCCATTTGTTTGGACCAATTATCTTGTCTTATCTAAATACCTAGAGTGTCGTACTCCTTTATAGTATCATGATATCTAGACCTGGTACTGACTGTATACGAGTTCAATTGTTAACTTTTCAAGTAAGCTTGACATAAGTGTTAGTTTAAGATCACACTAAGGAATCAGTGGTTGGCGACATTGTTAGCATTTTCTAAATGTTGTTTCCTGGGACCTACTATTTTGTTGTGAGTGTTGTATTGGGCCTACATAAAGATCTGTCACTGGCAATATCTGAAGCCTATAGCCACCGGGTGTCCACTGCTCTGAGGTCCATGCCCCGAAGTTTAAGTTGTATTGGGCCGTAAAGGGAACTGAATTATTTGCGATGTTTTTCTTTGTGGAAATGTATTCAATGTTACAGTGTCTCTGTCACTATCTGTGTCTCTTATCTGTGTCAGTATCTGTATCTCTATCTCAGTGTGTCCCTGTCTCCTTTGTTTCTGTGTTTCTCTGTCTCGTCTCTCTGTCTCGTCTCTCTGTCTCGTCTCTCTGTCTCGTCTCTCTGTCTCGTCTCTCTGTCTCGTCTCTCTGTCTCGTCTCTCTGTCTCGTCTCTCTGTCTCGTCTCTCTGTCTCGTCTCTCTATTGCTTTCTCTTTTTTTCTCTCTTTCTCTATTTATACCTCTTTCTTTCTCACTACCTCACTTCTCTCTACCCGTCTCTTTCTTTCTCACTACCTCACTTCTCTCTACCCATCTCTTTCGTTCTCACTACCTCACTTCTCTCTACCCGTCTCTTTCGTTCTGTTCTTCTCTCTACCCATCTCTTTCGTTCTGTTCTTCTCTCTACCCATCTCTTTCGTTCTGTTCTTCTCTCTACCCATCTCTTTCGTTCTGTTCTTCTCTCTACCCGTCTCTTTCGTTCTGTTCTTCTCTCTACCCATCTCTTTCGTTCTGTTCTTCTCTCTACCCGTCTCTTTCGTTCTGTTCTTCTCTCTACCCGTCTCTTTCGTTCTGTTCTTCTCTCTACCCATCTCTTTCGTTCTGTTCTTCTCTCTACCCGTCTCTTTCGTTCTGTTCTTCTCTCTACCCGTCTCTTTCGTTCTGTTCTTCTCTCTACCCATCTCTTTCGTTCTGTTCTTCTCTCTACCCATCTCTTTCGTTCTGTTCTTCTCTCTACCCATCTCTTTCGTTCTGTTCTTCTCTCTACCCGTCTCTTTCGTTCTGTTCTTCTCTCTACCCGTCTCTTTCGTTCTGTTCTTCTCTCTACCCATCTCTTTCGTTCTGTTCTTCTCTCTACCCATCTCTTTCGTTCTGTTCTTCTCTCTACCCATCTCTTTCGTTCTGTTCTTCTCTCTACCCGTCTCTTTCGTTCTGTTCTTCTCTCTACCCATCTCTTTCGTTCTGTTCTTCTCTCTACCCATCTCTTTCGTTCTGTTCTTCTCTCTACCCATCTCTTTCGTTCTGTTCTTCTCTCTACCCATCTCTTTCGTTCTGTTCTTCTCTCTACCCGTCTCTTTCGTTCTGTTCTTCTCTCTACCCATCTCTTTCGTTCTGTTCTTCTCTCTACCCATCTCTTTCGTTCTGTTCTTCTCTCTACCCATCTCTTTCGTTCTGTTCTTCTCTCTACCCGTCTCTTTCGTTCTGTTCTTCTCTCTACCCATCTCTTTCGTTCTGTTCTTCTCTCTACCCGTCTCTTTCGTTCTGTTCTTCTCTCTACCCGTCTCTTTCGTTCTGTTCTTCTCTCTACCCATCTCTTTCGTTCTGTTCTTCTCTCTACCCGTCTCTTTCGTTCTGTTCTTCTCTCTACCCGTCTCTTTCGTTCTGTTCTTCTCTCTACCCATCTCTTTCGTTCTGTTCTTCTCTCTACCCATCTCTTTCGTTCTGTTCTTCTCTCTACCCATCTCTTTCGTTCTGTTCTTCTCTCTACCCATCTCTTTCGTTCTGTTCTTCTCTCTACCCATCTCTTTCGTTCTGTTCTTCTCTCTACCCGTCTCTTTCGTTCTGTTCTTCTCTCTACCCGTCTCTTTCGTTCTGTTCTTCTCTCTACCCATCTCTTTCGTTCTGTTCTTCTCTCTACCCATCTCTTTCGTTCTGTTCTTCTCTCTACCCGTCTCTTTCGTTCTGTTCTTCTCTCTACCCGTCTCTTTCGTTCTGTTCTTCTCTCTACCCATCTCTTTCGTTCTGTTCTTCTCTCTACCCATCTCTTTCGTTCTGTTCTTCTCTCTACCCGTCTCTTTCGTTCTGTTCTTCTCTCTACCCGTCTCTTTCGTTCTGTTCTTCTCTCTACCCATCTCTTTCGTTCTGTTCTTCTCTCTACCCGTCTCTTTCGTTCTGTTCTTCTCTCTACCCGTCTCTTTCGTTCTGTTCTTCTCTCTACCCGTCTCTTTCGTTCTGTTCTTCTCTCTACCCATCTCTTTCGTTCTGTTCTTCTCTCTACCCATCTCTTTCGTTCTGTTCTTCTCTCTACCCGTCTCTTTCGTTCTGTTCTTCTCTCTACCCGTCTCTTTCGTTCTGTTCTTCTCTCTACCCGTCTCTTTCGTTCTGTTCTTCTCTCTACCCATCTCTTTCGTTCTGTTCTTCTCTCTACCCGTCTCCTTATGTCTTTGTATTGTTCCTCCCCTCTTTTTCTTTATATTTTTTAAATATATTTTTCTCCCTCTCTCTCTCTCCTATATATCCCTCTCTTTCTTTCTCTTTCGTTCTATCTCTCTACCCCACTCCTATCTCTCTTTTTCTTCTCTCTCTCTTTCTCTCTCCCTCCCTCTCTCTCTCTCTCTTTGTCTCTTCCTCTATGTGTCTCTCCCTCTCTTTCTCTCTGTTTCTCCCTCTCTCTCTATATATATGTATCTCCCCCCGCTCTCTCTCTCCCTCTCTCTCTCTCTCTCTCTCTTTCATTCCCCCCCCCCCCCCCAACATTCCCTATATTATCATTCACTTCCTGTTTAAACTATGAAAGCGAGTCAGAAAACGAGAATTCTGCTGTCTACATTTGAACATAAGATTTAATAAGTTCATTAACACAAACCTTAATTATTGAGCCCAGCCTTTAAATAATTAACGCCACTGCTGGAACGTATGTTTGGGCCTGTACAAAAGAAACGTCTTCCTACTGTAAACGGCAGTGATATAATATTAAAACAAAAGTCAGACAATATACAAGGCCCAGAACGTCTAAACCATTCAGCGCCTTCTATTGTAAGCTCTAGTCTCTGTAGAGACCACGTATAGCGTCTCCGTTATTTAGCTTTACGTGGAGAGATCTAGAACTAAAAAAAAAAAAAAAAAAAAAAAAAGATCAATCCTAAGCACTTTAGAATGTAGCGTTGATTATTTATAGTTTTCTGCAAGAGCACGTTTGAAATATTTGTTGTTTGATTTGGGATTGTCTGCTGGGCTTTTCCCGCCGTAATTGCTAAGTATTAATATATATTTTTTTTACGATTGTATGTTTTGATTTATCCAAATTTGTATGCCACGTACATTCGTTTACACACAAAAAGATTTTTGAAAAAAAGATAAAACTGGAAATAGCATATCTTTTTATCTCTGCTAGCATTCTTTATTGACGCACTGCTCAATTATGCATCGAGGCTGTTATAGCGTATGGATACAATTTGTGATGATTTTTCTTAATGCCCAGAAGAAAAAAAGTCCTAGTGTTTTAACTTAGAAAAATAAGCTTTTTATTTGGCTTCTGTTTATGTTATAATCTTTAACCATCTTCTATCTACTTAGATTTGTGTGCCGTTTTCTTTTCCTTTTTTTAAATTCTTTTATCATCTGGACTTCAATGGCGCTAATGACAATAATTAGCTATAGAGGAAGCTTGAATGTTTCGTAAGCGGTCATTAGGAAATGCAAGAGTCGACTTCTGTTTTAACATGTACAATCACAATCATGGAGCTAATATCTTCAATTTTCAATCCAAGCTGCTTATTAAAACTGTAAGCACATAGGCTACGTCATATTAAAGAGTTACATTTCAGTTCTGCCATTTAGCGTCATATGGATTAAACACGAAGGATACCCATAATAAAGTGCAGTTTCTTGAAGATTTTAGACTTTCTTTTAGAAAGAAAGATATTTCATCCAAGCATATATGCCGATCTTTCCAGCAAAGCAAATTGAGGATAACAGCGGCACAGTTTGAACTCGGAGCCATTATACTGACCAGAGTGGTTCTCAAAGGGCTAGAAGTTGGGTAAGTGTTTCGGAGTCAAAGCACCATTTTGGCTCATTAGTAGGGGAAGGCTTATGGTGTTTAACTGTAAATTAAACCTCTAGTCTTTTATTAACTAATAGATCTAGATCGATAGATTTAACTTTCACTTATAGAAACATTCACTTTGTCAACATTCACCTTGTCAACAAGTTTAAACAAATACTAAACGGTATAGAGAATAAATTTAATTATGCTTTTATCACTTTGTCCAACATATCTCCACTTTCAAGTTCAATCCCATCGACCTTCTCCACTTCCGGTCTCTAAGCCCCGCCCCTCACAAACTATTACATCACTTCCTGAATACATATTACAAAACAATGCGCAAGTTCCTCCTGAGGTCTGGCAGTCCATGTATGAGATGATGTTAAGTTCACCTGATTTGTTTCACGGAAAAAGTCCTAAGACTAAAACAGTGACCATTCATCATTGCTTGCTCCTTTTTATGTCAGGTAGCCATTAGAGCTAAATAAATTCCAGTCCTTTAAAAGTGTTCCACTTAAGCATACTATCATAATGATCTAAAGAAAAGATCTACATAATCACGTGATGATTAAGAACCAACCTATAACTTCTCTAACATCTCTGGATCATTAGACCGGCCACATCATATCATAGCAAGCAAGTGGAATTTATTAATATACAAATATTCCTCGTTCAATATGAAGGGACAAATTCGTACAAATGCTCCTTCTTCCCTGGTGCTATTAGAACATGGAAATGGGTCGCCTGAGCCAGCCAGGATAAACAATGACTTGGCAGAACTTAAGTCATTGTTTAACACGCATGACGCCAAGGACGTAATCATCTTCTTTTTAGAAGTAACGTCTGTATTTTATAAGATAAGATAAGAAAGGGCCTAAGTAGCCTACTCAATATATAAATATAAACATCTATTATATACGTATTCCAGTATCAGCTCTGATTAAATTAAAAAACAACATTTAAGTACACTATCATAAGCATGTCTATGGTTGGAGAACTGATTCTCTGTTACTCAGGGCTTTCTTACTCCGGCCTTTAACTATGTGAATTATCTTGTCGATAAATGAAATTATAGCCGTCGATATGGCTTCATCTATTGAAAATGAGAAATCAGCTATTGAACAGTGGGAGGTCAGAAAAGAAAATGTTTTAAAGATCAGCTTACAGCCAAGAACGAATGCCACTATATTAATCGATACCAGATCGATTCCTTACTAATCGTTTTTTTTTCCCAACGACTTGGCCCGGCTTCCTTTAAACATCGTTGGAAGCCGAATAATCGACTACATAAATGTACTGTTTACACTGTACCAACCAGCAGACGGTAAAATATCCTTTCACTACCCACGCCCCACCAAAAAAAAAAAACCCACTTCCGGGTTTTTTCTTTTAACCTTTCAGCCCCCCCCCCCCCTTTAAAAGATTTTGCTTGGGGGTGTGGGGTGTGGGAGGTGGGACGGTTTATCTTGACGAAGGTGGTATTGTTGTGTTTTGTACGTTGACCTTTTGAGAGGAAAGGACGAGGATCGATTAGTCTTAGTGACTTTTCTTTAGTGCGTATTTGTTTATGATTGGGGGCAGTCTGAAATTGATCATGTGACAACTTCAGAGAAACCTCATTGGTATTGGACCAAAAAACAATAAGACATCCTCACATCTGGAGAACCCCTTAAGAAGTGTCGACTTTCGATTGGATTTTTTTTTTTTTTTTTTGATTGCCTTTCAGTTTGTTTGTGAGTTGATTGTCAAATCACTTTGTTGTAAGATTTGTATAGCTTGGCCTGTGTGTTGTCTTCTGTTACGTTCGTATGGCAAGAGATTGTTAAATAATGCTTCATTTCTAAACGATATGGAGCGTACTTATTTATTAAGGACTCTAAGGGGTCTACATAGCGTAGGATCAGGGGTCTGAAAGCCAGCCTTTTGCCCAAAGCGTCAAAAGCAAAGTGATCTGAACCTTAATCTATAAAAAAAGAAAACAAGTTCAAAACATAATTTTGTAATCCTTTTTGATCAAGACTTGCTGTTGGCCGCTGTTGAGGTGCAGCTCCAGACAGCTAGTTCAACAGGCCCTTGTAGACGTACCAATGAAATGGTCTAACAAACTTGAATAAAACTCTAAACCTACAAACTAAAAATCTTTTATTGTTAAGTATTTACAGCTTTCAATCTGACTGAATGGTAGCACTAATTAAATTATAAGATTCGAATGATTTAGAAACAAAAAAAATCACCTCAATGAATACTCAGTTTCACTAGACAATTAACACTAATGGTCTATTGGCAGATGATGTCATAAGTATCTGTTTCTTTGGCAACGGTTATAACGTAATAAGTTGTTGGGCGGCCAAAACAACGACCGACAGCCTTTATGTTAATCCAACCAAAGCCAGTAACCAATAAGAGCTGGTGGATCTCGAAGCTAAAAATCCCAATCTTTATCGAGATTCGAACCTAGGGCCCAGATTCAGAAGCCAAGAATTGAACCACTCAGCCACGGCGCCCTTCCCCCCACCCCAACACAAATAGTCCCGTCTTGCATTTACACTGCACCTTCCATTCAACCCATTGTCTTCACTCGCCTCTATCACTTTGATGAAAAGTTATACATAAGACACTGGATAGAGAAACACAGTTCATAACATTCAGAATTGCAAGTGTTTTAATGGTTATTTGTATTTTATACATAGAGTTTAGTATCAGGTTAAACATTATCTTGTGACTAAGAGAATCAGTTGATCTATAAACAACAAACCTGCTATAATCAAAGTTACATCAGATATACATGGATTGGATTAGATATAAAAATGTGTTGGAAAAAAAAAAAGAGTCAAAGAACTCAATCAGAAGAAGGCAAAGGTAAAAAGCAAAGCTAAAATGTAGAAAGGGGAAATATGATGGAAAAAAATAAAATTAAAATTAAAAAAAAAAAGGCCGGCTCAACCAATTAGCATTCATTCAGACACACTTAGCCCCTTTTCCTGCTCTTCTTTTCCCATATCTTTAGCATAAAATTTGGGCTGCCTGTGATCAATTAGAAAAGAAAATCAATACAATGATAATGAGGATATTTCCAGTGTAATTAGCACCAAGCTGATCTGTGATTTCTGTTGTACACCTTTTTTAATTTTAAATGGTATGTTGCAATACTATGAAATATAAAAGCAAATGGCAAGTTGCCTGTGTGTATAAGTTATTATTAGACATCAACACTAACAATGCATTTGATTCAATAATTTTCAACTTGTTTTTATTCAGTAACCTATTTATTATAAATTGACTTGAAACTGTTTCGTTACTTTTAGACTATTAATTCTAGCCAGTCGATATTTCTGAACAGTTCTCCAATTTTAATTTGATGTGCATTTTGCTAAAACTTTATCAAGTGGAACGGAAAAACCAATTGTGTGCAAGAATACTTTGTACCTCATTTTAGAAATAAGATTTTAAAAATAATAAGCCTCTTTTGCTAAAATATCCAAGTAAATTTGTAACAAGTCACACTTTAAAGCTGATAGGTAGACAAGAGAAGTGGATAAGTACAATAGAGACGTTAGTCTGGCTTAGTGCATTGTCGAAGTATTCTCTCAAGTAGTTGGGGCAAATGCAGTTTTTCTTAGCTCCAGGATACATGAGAAAAAAATGGTAGAAAAATTTAATTTTTTTATCATCTTTTATTTCCGTTTTAGAATTAATCCAGGCAAGGCCCCGAGTAGTTGGGCTAGTCATGAACTAAACAAAAATAAGTGAATAAAAAAAAACGCACATAAACAAACTGCACGCACATACAGACACAAGACACACTAAAGGATTGTCTGGTTTTAATGTTAGGTGTTTCCAAAATAATCCAATCCAGTTTTCTTTTCTTTTTATCATATCTAAACGTTTTAACATATGTCTTAATACTGAATCTCTATCTCCTCTCTCTCTCTCTCTCTTCTCTCTCTTTCTCTCTCTCTCTCTCTCTCTCTCTCTCCCTCTCTCTCTCTCTTCTTGTCTTGTGCTTGTGGTAGCGCCAGTGTGAACCAATAAATGTATATTATTATTTTATTTCTAAAGGAATACGTTTATACGTTTGATAATTAACGGGTGAATTTCGACCTAAGTCACAAGCTAAAAAAAAATAAATTGCTCAGATTCTACTAAAATGTTTTAAACTCTGTCACAAGTCTTGTGCTGTGGCAATCATCTTATGTTTCATTTCGCTTTTGAAGCGTATCGGAACGAAGACAAAGCTATAAATCTGTGAAACGTCTTGTCTAAAGCAGAAACAATGGGGGCCTACAAATCAGAGCCCCCAGAAGGAAATTATTCTAATGTATTTTTTTGACTTCCTTGTGAAATGCCCAAACTGCGATGTCGATAACCTCAGTGTTCTGGTGAGATAACATTCGATTGAGCTTTATAATTTACTTTTAGCGTTATTTAATCTTTATTACATTTGGCGACTTTCAAGTTCTTGACAACTTTTGTTCAATTTTTTGCTTTTTTTTTAAATTTCTGTTTCATCGTCTGTGTTTCCAATAAAGCTGGGTTTTTTATTTGTTTTGTTTTTTGTTGTTTTTTTCTTTGTCTCTTTTGGACAAGCTATTTGGCTTGACTAAATGTGTGCGAAGTTCAAAATATGAAACCTATTTACAACGGATAATTGATTGCTCTATGATTACAAAGAAACGGATTCTTGTATATTTTTTTTAAGGCAGTTTCAAGAAACTTGTTTTAAAATTGTTTTCTGACATCATCTAAGATTTCAGTGAATTTTTTTCCCGCTACTTTCAAAAGCTACATTCTGTTTGGCCGATACCACATTGACTTTCCATGAGGTCCATCTTTAAATTGCTGGTACATTAGGCGTGGTATTTATTGCACAATTTGGTGTACAGCTTTTTCCAAGTTATGGCTACAGAATCACTAAATAAAACCTTACAATAAAGTTCAGTGGAACCTACATATACAATAACATATCAAAAGGATGGGTTCCCGGTCACTTCATTTCCGGTCATTTCATCCCCGGTCACTTCATCCCCGGTCAATTCATCCCCGGTCACTTCATCCCCCGGCCATTTCATCCCCTGGTCATTTCATCCCCTGGTCATTTCATCCCCTTTTCATTTCATCCCCGGTCTCTTCATCCCCGGTCACTTCATCCCCTGGTCATTTCATCCCCTGATATTTTCTGATGATTTCATCTAACAAATAGTAATTGTGAAAATCATGAAATGAGCAATATTTCATATATTCATTTTTTATTTAAATGACAAAAAGTGTAACACATTAGATAAGAATAAAATAAAAATTAAATGTCATTAAAAACTATAAAAATTTAACATGTATAAGTATAAATATAGAGGTAATGTAAAAAAAAAGAGTTTCTAATATACTAATCTACATCAATTACATAGTTAATGTATCGATTGTAAGTACAGAAGACGATCCATCGATTCATATTGCTGAGCAATATTTCTTATTCTCTTTGCCAGTGTTGCATATTTCTTCCTTGGACGTTCTTCAGTGCCGGCGCTAGCCTGTAAAACTGATGCCTTGTGTAACCGACTATCCTTACGTAGACCATCTAGAAATGTTCCAATAGCAACTCAATTTTTTTTACATTTAATACAACCACAACTACATGCCGGGATAAAAGAAATACACCTAAATGGACAAATCCTAACAAGTTCATCAAATAACCTACAGATAGTCTCAATTGAAAAATAAAGCAAATAACCTTTTTCTGTTGTTTTTTTTTAGGATACCTCAGCTTTTTAGCTTTTGACTTCAGTTGTTGAGCTGTTTACATCCTAGGAATCCTTGGGCTTTTGCCTCTTTTTGGGGGCTATTCCACTTTATTGGGCGTTTATTTTTTTGTTGTTTTTTTTTTGTTAACAAAAAGATGCATATTTTATTTGTAAGCGTACAAATTAAATAGTTACATTTTAAAATGCAGCAGATGTAGACGTGGCAATGTAGATAATTACATTTAGGTTGTCATAATATTTTAACGTTTTAAATTGCTTTGTATATTGCGTTTTTTTTCCAATGAATATTTTTTTAATTTAAGGTACTTAACATATATATAGTGAGAATGTCAATAAAAGGTAATTAAATAGAAACAATCAAAAAGTGAAAGTAGAAAATTAAATGATATTACAACCTTTTTTCCCACTTAGTCTCCATTGCATATGGTTGTTTCCCTTGTGCTTTGCTACATTTTTTTTTAATAAAAACCTCAGAATTTGCGCTATTCAATTTTAGCTATATCATCATAGAAATCCTTGGGCCTTAGGCCGCTTTTCTTTTCTTTGCCTCTATTAGTTTTTACCAGAGCATCAAATAAAAGATTGGCTTGAATTAACTATAAAACTCCTTGAGAAAGGTATTATAATTGGTTCCAGCTTTATTGAATAATTTAACTTTAAAACAATTATGTCTACATATTGTATTTAAATCACATCATATGTAATCTTAATAAGTTTGTTTTTTTAAACTACGCCACATATATGTCATCAAATACAACCATTTTATGGAGATTGATGCCAAATAGGATGACTATTTAGTTAATAATATCCATTGAATAGAATCCATAAAATAGTTGTTTATTAAGTTGATATCATTATCATTAGATAAAAATCTTTGTCCTCAAAGGGCATCATTTAATCAATGGAAGACGCTTGAGGGGCCTACTATTTGGTTGGACGCGGTTGTAGAGGTTGGGCCATCGCTGAGAAAAGTGCATCGATCTAAAAGACATTTTTATTGAGATTTCAATTACTTGGACGGAAAAAAAATACACGTCATGTAGATCTATATTTCTTTGTGTTAGGTCGTAAACTTTTCACCCACCAAGAAGACTTTGGGATGCCTACGACAAGCTTCTGGTGCGAACTGAAAAAGATTTGGGGCGCCTCCGACAAGATCTTGGTGCAAATAGAAAAATATATTGGGGCATCTCCCACAATAACTAGGTGCAAATAGAAAAATATATTGGGGCATCTCCCACAATAACTAGGTGCAAATAGAAAGAGATATTGGGGCATCTCCAGCAATAACTAGGTGCAAAAAGAAAAATATATTGGGGCATCTCCAGCAATAACTAGGTGCAAATAGAAAGAGATATTGGGGCACCTCCAACAAGATGTGAGTGCGAATCAAAAAAGATACCGCGCCGTCAAGAGTGGCTGAATGTAAAAGGTGGATACAAGCTTGAAAGCATAAGAATGGCTATTTTGTAACAATTCGTTGTTTTTTGTGTTGTTGTTTTTTTTTTTTTTTGGGGGGGGGGGGGGGGGGGGGGTTCTATTTCTTGTATTCATGCTCAAATTGGATTGTTTTGATTTCTGAGCTTTTTGACTCGCTAAATCATTTTTTTTTTTCAATTTGTCCTCAAAAATTCTTCCACACTATTGGCAAGTTTTTGTTTTTGAGAAGAGAAAATCTCAATGTCCATCCTCATTGCCTTAATCTGCTCTTCCCACTTCTGCTAATCGAAGTTTGTACTCCAGGAAGTTGTACACCAGCATCTAATTTACATATCACGTGACTGAATGGGTTGCGCTAATGATACAATAATATTAAGAATAAGAGGAAATGAAAAAAAAATGGTTATCAATCAAAAGTGGTCGTATCTTTACAGTTCCTATTGCCGCCATGTTTTCGTCATCTGCTCACCGTCCCGCTGAAATGATTGTATTTTTAAAGTGGTCGTCTGCTGTTTTGGAGTCTAATCTACTTTGTGTGTGTGTGTGTGTGTGCTCTGAGAGTTATATCATTTCCTTCATATTCTTAAGACTTCCTCTTCGATTTCTGAAAAAAAAAATTTGAGAAAATTAAAAAAAAAAAACAATCATCAACAATTTGTATTATTATATTCAAAAGGTGACTCGGTGGGCGAAGGAGTGTAGGAGATGGGAATGATAACGGTACCGTAAAAGGTGATCAACTTCCTGCAAGAAAGTTTTGATTGTTGAATGATTTGTGTGCTGGCTTTGAAACATTAAAAAAAAAAAGATGTTAATTTATTGTAGCTTTTAAAGCTGTTTTCTTCATTTTGTTAACTTTAATTCGAGATGATTTTATTATAGGCTGTCATCGATTTACTGCATTTTCAAAGTCTCTCGAGTAATACTGAATTATAAAAGTTTCAACTCATAGTTAAATATCCCTGCGGATCTCTCTCTCTCTCTCTCACTTTCTCACTCACGCTCTCTCACTCTCTTTCTTACTATATCTCTCTCTTCTTTCTCTTAGAGATACCAGGTTGTAGCTTCAGACAGCTAGTCCAAATAAACCAGGTTGAAGCTCCAGACAGCTAGTCCAAATAAACCAGGTTGAAGCTCCAGACAGCTAATCCAGCTAAACCAGGTTGGAGCTCCAGACAGCTATGAAACTAAACCAGGTTGGAGCTCCAGACAGCTAGTGAAACTAAACCAGGTTGGAGCTCCAGGTAGCTAGTGAAACTAAACCAGGTTGGAGCTCCAGACAGCTAGTCAAATCAAACTGTTGTAGGCGTATTGAATTCTAAAAAAAACTTGCATGAAACAAAAGTAATCCTAACACCGTAGCGCCAAAGTATTCCAATGTTGACATAGATGTATGTAGAATAGAGACATAATATCTTGAACAGTGGAAACAAAACACAGCTCATTCTAAAACCTACACGTCTTTCTGTTACTCGACTCCCAGAGTTCAACTTTCACTCCCCTAGTTATAATCTCTGTTGCTCGTGGTTACATCAGAAGACACACATACGCACGTTCCATAATAAAAGAAAGATACCAACTTTGCTGCCCTGCTCCTTATTTTGTACTAACCGGTAACTAACCAGATATGACCCGCGGCCTGAGGGCCTTAGTTTTGGTATTACTGATCTACTGGATTGAATTGAGATCTATGTCTAACATTGATAATTTTCTCTTTATTTTTTTTTATTTTGCCATAAAAATAAAAGTAGAGTGAGAAAATTGGTTTACCTGTTCATTTGACATATCCAATATAAAAAAGGTTACAAAGTCAGTTGGTGTAGAAACACAAACTCAAAATCGCTCCCCAAAGTGGTCCACCCAGGCAGGTAAAATGGCACGTATCAATATTTTCAGAAAGAACATCAGAATTAAATTCTATCAAAGACAACTGACAGAGAAGAATGGAGAAAGAAGATTGCCAGATCTTGTGTGGTGTCCCCGCGGTCCAGCAGACCAAAAGATGGGTGAAAGTGAATGTGAAATTAAATGCGAACCTGGCCTAACTGATGTCTTATAATGATTATCTAATTGATCTAATTGTTATGTAAAGGGTCAATTCAAATCCTCAAAAAATGTATTTAAAAAATTTCGAAAAAGAAAAAAAAACAAACTTTCTTTAGTTGACTGTCCTGCGATTGCAGTGTTTCCCGTTTGCAGTTCACGAGATAATATGAAAACCTATTTATTAATTGTTGTTTTAAATTATGACCAACTTATATGCATACTAAATAGCTTTTTTTCTCTTAAAAAAATAAACATTATTTTGGGGTAAACGTAGTAGTTAGTAGGACAGAACTTACATAACGTAGCAATACAAATGTAAAATATTTTTTTTTAACAATTTGTCTAAAACCAGTAACATAAATATGTTGAAAATATGGTTAATCGAGATTCCCCCTACAAAGGAGCCTAGCGTGTTTGTTACTATTAATAGTGAATAGTTGTAAAAGTGGTGTATTTTTATGAAAAAACTGCTTGCATAAGTGATTTAAAAAATTAGATTTTTCGTTTTTAGAAAAGAATAAAGTAGTCGTTGCATCAGTACTTTGAATGGACTAAAATATTATGATGTCAGATTTTCACTATCTTTTCTAGTTTACGAGATCTAAACGAGACGGACGGACGGACAGACGGACAGACATTTCACACAAAACTAATAGCGTCTTTTCCCCTTTCAGGGGCCCCTAATAGTGTAAAAACGGTTTTAACCGATTTGTTAAAAAGTTTCGTTCTTTGACAAATATACAATTAGACACTTTTTTTCTCTATTTTAGGCCCTCCTGTTGTGGGAAGGACATTTAACATTCACTACGGTCTCGCCATTATCTAAGTTAACATTTATGTCAAGTTTTTATCAAGATATTTCAAACGGTTTTAATTTTTATTCGGGAAATACAAATATACATATATTCATATATACATGCATACATTCATACATGCATGCATACATACATACATACATGCATACATACACACATACATACATACATACATACACACATACATACATACATACACACATACACACATACATACACACATACATACATACACACATACACACATACATACATACACACATACATACATACATACATACATACACACATACACACATATATACATACCCCTTTTTTTTTTGCTTTATATACTAGATTTCTAGTCCCTTCATTTAATCAGCACAGCACAGATAGCGTGGTCTGAGACTCAAACGCAGGTCGCTATAACCTTAGACATCCGGGTCACACATGTTTATTTGTTTGTTTGTTTGTAATGAAAGGTCCTCCCACGATGACCTCTTGCTCCTTCGCTCCTCCTCCAAACATTATTTCTTCTCTTCCTTCCTCCTACCTTCACACTCTTTACATGTTACTCACATCTCCCCCCTCCTTCTCTCTCTCTCTCTCTCTCTCTCTCTCTCTATCTCTCTCTCCATGTTCCCAGCATCGACCTTGGGCTCTGTCACACGCGCTTACCCTTAGTATGAAACGTTTTGTGGACAAGTCCTGGCTGTGAGAGGATGTGTGGGAAATGTGAGGATAAAGCGAGGGGTTAGGAAGGCGCTCATTTGGAGATGGATGGACAGAGCGGGGGAAGTGGGGCAGTTCTCCGGGTGCTCCGACTTGCGATAATCCCCCGCAGTAAAATATTCGAGGACATGCATCTTAGCGCTTTGGCCGATTCGGTTTATAATTAGAAAGCTGGCCCGGTCGCGGGCGTGAACCTATTGAAATGGCAGAAAGGAAATGAATGGGCAGTGCGGAGATTATGATACTGTTCTCGTTAGTTAGTTAGGTTCATGAAATTAGTTAATAATATATATGTCAGTGATGACCTAGTTTACGATTCCATCTCTCTTTACAAGTGAGTTTTTATATTATATTCTCTTTTACGATAGAAACATAAATGGAATTTTAGTGTTAAAACAAATGATGAACAAACATGCCCTCATAACCTAGTACCTATTCAATGTTCGACGATGAGGCCTGCACGGAGTTGCGTGGTTCGAGTCCTCCTAGAAGCTTATCTTTATTTCACCAAATATTCTTCACCATCTTCTCTCGCCATACAATGAACCGAAGTGCCTCTTATGTTTCATGTCATGATTAGTCACCACTTTCTAAGGAGAGGAGTTTCTTCCAAATTATTGGTGTCCACATCTCCCTTTGTTTCCATTTCTCACTGCTACTGTTTTCTCTCCTCTCTCTCTCTCTCTCCCTCTCTCTCTCTCCCTCTCCTACTATCAGTCTATCCATCTAATGAACTCTTAGATATTGTTTCAACTCTTTAATTCAGCCCTCTATCTCTATGCCCATGGAAACATTACTTCCTGTACGTTTATGAGGGAAGGGGGGGGGGGAGGTGGCTAAATTAATGTAAAACAAAATAGGGAGAGGGTCTAATTACTTTTTTTTTTATGCCCATTCCTGAATATGCTTTTCGGAAATTGACAATCTTACTACTTTTTTTTTTCCCTCCTGAAATGAAAGAAAGACAATGAAAGCTCAAAGGTTGAACGATAACCAAAGCAGCGGCGTTCTAACGGTGAAGCATACGGGTAGGCTGGTCCGACCGTCCGAGCATATGTGTCTGTAAATTTTCGGAGCAGTTGATCCTCAACGTGAATCCCTAATGGTCAAGATTGGACCAGTGACTCTTCGTCCCCGGTTCTGACTGAAAGCTTCACTGTGGTTTATTAGACTCCTCTATGTGTGTCTAACATCTCGTGTGTCAAACCTCGATCTGACTTAGGTCTTTTTGATACATGTACAATAGGAAGTTGGGATGCTAGGAGACGGTCTTGCCTGGGACTACAAGATAAAAAAAATAGACCTACCGCTTGTTAATGGTCTAGTTCATAATTAAAATTCTAGACTGAATATTTTTCAACTATATTTTTTTTTACAAGTTACAGAAAGTTGTATTAGGCGGTAAGTAATGTCATTATACCGATGATGGACAAATAGTCACAGATAAACATATGCATTGACCACCCACCAGACTGAGAAACTGATCGACCAACTCCCCCCCCCCCACACACACACACCATTCTTCTACCCTGGCTAGCAGGGTCACAGCCAGAGCCCACCATCGGGTTTGACAATCTGACTCAGCCTGTATTAATGAGAATGAAATGAGGATAATCAAGAGAGAAAGAAAAGATTGGGGGGGGGGGGGGGGAAGGGGGTGTACATTATGTCAGAAAGGGAAAAAGAAAAGAAAAGAGAACTACACTTTTATCTTTAAGAAAACTTTTTTTCTTCATCCTGTAATATATGGAGCTACGCTGGTGACGTAAACATCCCCATTTTTGTTAATGGGCAATAGGCTGAGTTTTTAACGCCATCATTAGAATAGAGTCAGTCAGTCAGTCAGTCGGTGTGATCTGGAGGGATTTCAGATATGTTGTTGTCAATTCTAGTAACATTATTTTATTTACATTTGTTGGGTTTTCTTAAATCTATTCCTTTATTAATTTATAATACTCTTTCTCTCAATCTTGTCTTGTGAAGGTCCACCTAATTGCTTCGCGGATTCTTCAATGTCCTACCACATAGGTAATAAACTGCAGTCGCTAGATGTACATTAATAGTGCAATGATTGTTGGTGTGGGGGGGGGGGGGGCTCTCTATCATGAATGTTTGCACTTTCCTAAGACCGAATTTAATTGGGGGGGGGGGGGGATTTTGACCCATAGGTATGTCTAACACAAATATCGACATTTATTATATCAGAGAAAAGTTTGCCATCGTGTGCTATTGTCAGAAAATAATTTTCCATAATATATTCTAATAATAAGAAACCTGTTAAAATGTAGGTAGGCATAGATCTGCATATGTTGTTGTTGTTTTTTCGATTCTGGCTCTAATCTCACCATTAAAATAAACAATTTCACAGATTTATAACTAAATAAATTATGTAATCAAAGAATCGCAACTACCAGCAGACATTCAGAAATGAACCATGGACGTCCAGTGACGAGTCTAACGCGTAGGCTATGTGCTCTGTACATTCTTGCTCGTTCGTAAAAGCAGTGGAACAAATTGTGCGACATGTGAACAAAATTAGCTTCTCCAAAAGACACGAATGAACCAGAATATTCTATTTAAAAAGATCACTGCTTATTCTAACAGCCTTGGCAATTTTTAGTTCTATTGAAATATGACTTTTTGTTTCTCGAAATGTGACGTAATGTTTACGCGATTAAAATAACCTTGATCTTGACATTCATTCGTGGCCACTAGATACAAACTATTTCAAACCCTAATGAGATACTCAGAAAGACACAAGGAGGCGCATTTCTTTTTCCATACGCTTGAACAAATTCGTACAAGTGTTCCTTCTTCCCTAGCGCCATTTGAAAATGGAATGGGTTGCCTGAATCAGCCAGGAAAACCAACGACTAAGAAGAGTTTAAGTCATTTATTAACATGCATGACTAGATTGACACATGAAAAGCGTAGGACGTACCTATCTTCTTTTTTGAAGTAACGTCCGTAATATATAAGATAAGATACATAGAGCTCTCACAACCACATCTTGTGTTAATAGTTCCCATGTTTTTAGATCATGACAACAGCAAACTGTACTTTAAACATTTCCCCCAGTTAAAACAAGGCACACCATGAGATAGATTGACCTTGTTTTAGTCTACTGAAATTTCAAGCCCAAAAAAATCGTCTTATATGGACTTGAACCCTCAACATTTCCAGCGGCAGCCGAGTGCTTAACTTCTCTACCTCCCTGAAGAGAATACACAAAACTCTTCTGCCCTTTTTTTCCTCCAACGTTGTCTACATACGCTTTATGTTTCCTAGCTCTATTGTGCAGTCTGTCTGGCCGTTCACTCTGTCTCGAAAGACATAATAAAGATTTCGTTATTTTTTTATTATTATTATTAATATTGTTTTCCTTGGACTAATTATACGAAGGGATGATGCCATGAGTTTATTCGGGGGAGGGGGGTGGTCGAAGGGGGAAAGGCCCACCAGAAGGTTGTAGCAAAAGGAGAGGGGGGCTGTTTGTAAATGAAATGGATGCTGTAATGTCCACTCAAGGCCGATGCATAAAGCGTGCAGGGTGAGATGTAAGACATGGGGGTAGGGAGAGATAGGATAAGGAATTGAAAGGGGGGGGGAGGTTCCAATGAAGATTGGGAGGGGAAGGGAATAAGCGATCGCGGCTGACAGGGAGGTCAAGACGCCAGAAGGTCAACGGATTTATCTCCATGTCAACTTCTGATATCGATATGTAAACATTCTAGGCAGGGGCGGATTAAACGATGGGCCTGCTTACATCCGCCAAGCTTTATATTTCTTTTGCCGATTCAACACTGGGGACACAAGTCTATGTGGTTTTGAAGTCGGTATAATAGAACACCGAGCCTTAACCAAGAAACAACAAAATACACAGACTTGCTTCCATCCAAATATCTATTTTACCTGCAAACTATCTAGTAATACTAAAATAAATCTTCTTAGTGCATTTCCATGGAATCTAACCTACGACATTTGTAATCATTACAGAGTGGGAAACTCGATCACAGTCCACAAAGATAAATAGACAGATATATATATATATATATATATATATATATATATGCCTATATAGATATATGGATAGATAGATAGACCCATCAATACAAAGACTAATTTGTCTCCTTTTGTTTTGCGTGTTTCGGATGCTCATTCAGAGCTGAAGAGTATTACATACAATTAAACTAAAGTTCCCTTTCAGACCTTGCGACCTGAAGGGCAGAAGATGTAAATGTTATCTGTTTCTGTGACCCACGGTTGACGAGAGTGTCTTGTGGACTGCACAACGACCAACCGTGTTTACTTTCCCAAATTAACGCCAGGCACTCATTAGAGTTGGGTCGACACAGGGGCCCCCTGAAAGTCTCGAAATCAAAGCCCCATTCTTCACTGGGATTCGAACCCAATGCCCGTCAATTTGAAAGCCAAGCGCTTTAACCACTCAGCCACTACGCCCCATCCTAGCCAAAAAAAAACCCACTCGGGAGAATAGTGTTGGTCAGAGTTTGACCTCGGAATCATGGAAACGACAGTCCAGATCGTATATCACAAACCTGGCAGCCATCCTTTGGGGATGTATTTTATAAAGTTCGTTAAGATTTACTTCTCTATTTGTATACAGGTAGAGTCATCAGTCTCGCAGCACTCACTTCTGCTTTAATGTTACTTCCCGCAACGGCTTCCACAAAACAGGGCGTCACAATGCAATCACACACCCCCCTGAAGCTTCCACACTCCCTCCAACACCCACTAAACCTAACTCACTTGCGGCTACTGCCCAGGCATGAAATCAATGACCTCGGTCAGTTCTTATTTGTACCATCCTTTCCTCCACTTACACAGCTTTCCTCCTGAAACGCGCACACACACACATCTACCCCAATGATAGACCAATGACCTCGGAAACTGTCCGCGCATACACACACGCTCTCACACTCACACAGGGTCCATCCTCTGTGATAGATTCGCCCAAAGCACGACATGTACCCTGCGTCCTGCGGTGCAGTCCTAGTGGACGGACAATGGAAGGAAGAGATAAACAGGGTGGGGGGGAGGGGGGCCTGGGGATAGTGGTCATGGGAACGGAAAGGGGCTGGGTGGAATGAGACTGAGAAGGTGGACAAGGAAGTTTGGGACAATGATTAAATAATGGTGGCTCTGTAGCTAGATGGAGTAGTCAAGTTGATCCATCTATCTATCTATCTATCTATCCTATCTATCCTATCTATCCTATCTATCCTATCTATCCTATCTATCCTATCTATCCTATCTATCCTATCTATCTATCTATCTATCCTGTCTATCTATCCTATCTATCTATCCTATCTATCTATCTATGTATCTATCTATCCATCTATCTATCTATCTATCTATCTATCTATCTATCTATCTATCTATCTATCTATCTGTCTGTCTGTCTGTCTGTCTGTCTATCTGTCTATCTATCTGTCTATCTATCTATCTATCTATCTATCTATCTATCTATTAGAATCTATTTATCAGAATCTATCTATTTATCTATCTATCATCCGTAGGAATATTTATAATTAAAATATCTTAGCTATTTTAATGATATTGACATTAATTATCACAAAACTATGTGTTTTTTATGGCATCCCTGGTAGATCCTATGAGTTTGAGTTTGAGTTTGAGTCTTGGGACGTGGTCAAATAAACAAAAACAAAAGAGCGGAAGTGTTTAGAGATTTTCTCATTTATTTACAAGACTCTCTCTCTCTCTCTCTCTCTCTCTCTCTCTCTCTCTCTTTCTCTCTCTCTTATATATATATGCAAACTTTACTATGTACATTTGCATATCAGCTCTGGTCGTGCAGTCAGCGCATTGGACAGTCACCATGATGGTCTTGATTTCGAGGCCCAACCACAGTCTTCCCCTGCCCTTACATGTAGATGTTTAGACGGGCACTTAATAAGTGCAGGCCGGCACGCAGACGCACGAAGACTTTGGGCCTTACCGTTGGAAAACATTTTTAAGACCATGTCCAATTCAAGTCATTAGTTTGGCGGCTGATCCGTTTACTGTGTGCTGTGCTCTGTTCTCTAATGCTATGCTTCTTGCCCGTTTTATTGCCTTTGTTTCCTACCACTTCTCCAAGCATTCCATACTCCCCCCCCCCCAAAAAAACCCTTCATATTTTATCGCTCTAAAAAAAATCTCTACATAACCAGGACGATTCCTACTCTACCCCTGACCCTCACTTCTCCCCCCCCCCCCTTTTTATTCTCTCCCTTTCCCATTCCCTAAATCAGAAGCGAGCTGAATAGTTGGACTAATACTGGAACAGTGGGCGCGTGAGGGAGTCGAAGCGCCGCTTGAATAAAAATCTCATCAATACGAATAAACCTCGGCGCCACCGTATTGGTTCCTACCCCGCCCAGGAAACGCTTTCCTCTTGCACGTTGCGCCCCCCCCCCCCTCCAACATTTTTTTTTTCACCAGAATTCAGCTCCCTAGAATCGACTGTGCTCCTTCCTACTATTGCCATCTACATAACGGTTTCCTATAGCGAACACACTGACCAAAATATAATGCATGGGCGTGAAATTTGTTTGCATACTGCTACATAGTGTAAACACGAAACAAACGAAAGACAATACTTGATGTCTACAAATGTGTCATTTATGTATGTCCTGGCATGCAAGCTGCTTATGTTTGCGAATCTTGGCATAATCATATGTACACGTTGGTAAATCAAGGAATTGCGTTGTGCTAGTCTTAAGCAGGGGCAGACTGGCAATATGGGCATTCCTGCAAATGCCCGGTGGGCCGGTACCGAAATGGGCCGGTAAGGCCACCTTAAGGACATCACTATAGAAAGTATTTAATTGTTAAAGGTGTTAAAGTTTTTTGTTGTTAAAGGAGCCCTCTGAGCGTTGTGTAAAAAAAAAAAAACAGAAACAAACTTTAACAGAATTGTTTTTCGAAACAATGTAATAACCTTCACCCGTAGACAGTGCTACTAGTAGGTTTCATCCTTGAAGGCCCGACATAGTCAGCAATCAAAAAGCAACATAATGACAGGTAGAACTAGAATTGGATGCCCATTATATGATATGCAAATTATGGAGGGGAGACACTTCATTGTAATCATTATTTATTTATTTTAACATTATGGGGTAGTAGTACTGTATTACTGTCAAGAAAGGTATATTTGGTCGATTGATTCTATTATTGTATATTATTGTATTATTACAATTTTGCAATCCAATCTTCTTCTGAACACAAAGCATACATAAATCTGATAGATAGTAATCTTGTTAGTTGTACACCTATTCTAACGCTAGTGCCACTATTTGAAAAGACATTCTAGTTAGACTGAGATAGTTGCTATTGCCTAACATGTGTGGACGATTGTTCCATGTCTTTTGTCACGTGTTCAACTCTTAATGGACTAGTAGAAGCGTGACTGTAACACCAGAGATGCCATGTCTTAGGTGACACGCTTGCTAGATGACATTTTGATCAGGGACCAAATTCGTGGGTAGGTCTTTGTGGATTGAGGGGCTTTGTGATGGCTGTGGGTGAATAGAGACAGTAAACATAAAATCGCTGACCGAAGTATTATAAAGTGGTCGCCCCAACTGACTGGTAGACTAAGTGGACACCTTTTTTTTTCAAACCCTCTTACATACCCTCTGTAGACCAGCTAACTAGTTATCACCGCGGGGGATGGGGGTGGGTTGGGAGCATATGAGGAGTTACTCTCTGATAATGAATCTACGAGGAATGGGCAGTGGCTTGGAAGGGAGGGCATTGTTGATCCGGGCGTACGGTGGACAGAAGCTGGACAATGGCTTGAAACCAAGCCCTGTTGTTCTGGCTATCATTGGAGGGCAATCACGCAACGCTTGAGATATAAGCGACATAACAGCATTAGTGACCAAGCGGGTTTTCAAAAAAGGAGGACATACCTTTTGTTAGCTGTTTGATAGAGTGGAAAGGTGGAAGGAGGGGGGTGCCTACATCACAACTAGTGAAGAGGGGAGGAAAGTAAAAGCTTATTATATAAGAGGACTAGGATTGTAAAAACGGTGTGTGTGTGGGGGGGTTAAAGGTGGTAGCGTCAATTTAATAGATGGGGGAATAAATACAAGGGGGCGGGCGGAGGAGGCGTTCACTGTCCCCTGTCAGCTTAACGGAAAAAAGAAAAAGAAAGTTCCGGCATGGGAGAAAATAAAAAGCTGATAATAACTCTGAAGACTAAACTGAGGAGGGGGGGGGGGAGCGGGCGGGCGGGGGGGGGAGCGGGCGGGCCCGGGGGGGGGGGTGGATTACAGTAAGTATGGAAGGATGATAACAGATTATAAGTACCAGCATCACACGAGATAGGTTCCCCAAGTTATCTCTTCTCTTAGTCTGTATCTGCTTTAAGATCCACTTCATCGTATGTCCCGTAACCAAGCGAAGCAATTAGTGGGATTGTCTATCTCACAATTAACATTGTATCGGTCAATTGATGATCTCACTAAATCTAACTGTTATTAGACCTCTATAAAAGCAATAACAAGCTTTAAATGACCCTTCACAAAGCTAGAGCCCCATTTGATAGGTGTTTGCCACACATCTTATCATATTGTTTTTCTTTGTTAAAGAGTGTCTTGCGATTGGTTCTACGTACCCTCAGTTGTGTTGCTATTAGATACTCGTGAAAGGGATTGTTGTGCATCTAAGAATATCACCAAAACATTAGAGGCAGCGTGGATATTGCATGTAGGATACCGATGCTTCAATTCATTATAAAATCCTTATATAGGTCAGTGATGTCCCAATACAGTTTTCACATCTTTATGTAGGTTAGTGATGCCTCAATAGAGTTTGCACATCTTTATGTATGTCAGTGATGTCTCAATACAGTTCTCACATCTTTATATAGGTTAGTGATGCCTCAATTCATTTCAATTTCTCAACATATCCAGTCAGTGGACAGCGGTACTGGAATGGGGGGGAGGGGCGCGAACAAAGGCCACAACATCACCCATTACAATAGGATGACAGACATTTAGACAGGCATTAGTGATCAGTGTAAGACACATCTCCAAGGAACAAGTTTCACGACAGACAATGGACAAAAAAAAAAGTCTCAATAGACGTCGCCGTACCAAGGAGTCTGTGAGATAAAGAATCAATCATTGGAAGGCAGCAAACAATAGCTACACCGCAGAGTTTAAATAAAGTAGTTTTGTCTTTTGTTCTTGGAGATCAAGACATTGGTCAGTACGCTACAGAAAGATAGGAACAAAGGCGAGTCAGTCACCAGTGACAGAGCAATGTTTGTTAGGAAAACAGTCCGACTGCAATGTTTAGGATCAGAGACTAATGTGTGTGTGTGTGTGTGTGAGTGTGAGTGGGGAGGGATTCATTCATTACGTATAAATGACATGTATGTGTGAAATTAACTGTGACCAAGTGCAACAAAAGAAGCCCAACATTGTGTGTGTGTGTGTGTTCCCGGTGTGGAGGAGCCGAACATAGATTTATGTCTCATCAGCCACATAAGGAAGCAAAGTACTCTAGTGCGAAGCTATCAACCCTTGGAGGACACAAAAAATGGTCATTATTTTCTTTCGATGGACAAACTATAAAACTAAATACCATAGTGTGTCTGTAAAAGAAAAAAAAGTGGTGAGGGGTATTTACACAGTACCTTAGTTTAAGAAAACATTTTTACAAAAATATTTCAACTTTATTTATTGAAATATTTTAATTGTTGACAATCTGTAGGGTTTCATTTAAAAGAATTCATTTTGAGAAAAAAACAACAACTATATCTCTTAATGCTCACGATTGATTACGAGTATTTAAATTAAAAGAGAGAGTGAGAGAGAGAGAGAGAGAGAGAGAGAGAGAGAAATTGTTATTGGACATTCTCCAGTTTTGAAAGACTGCATTATGTCGAAGGTACTGAATTCTTAAAATAAAATAAGAAACAGTGTTGACTGTGTGGACTGTACCAAGCGACTGTACCAAGTGACTTTAAATAATGACATAAAAATACAACAAGACACACCAAAGCACAATACGAGACGAAACACACAAAGCCTCTATAGAGAATGCATAGCTCATTTAGTGAATTTATACATCGAAGTTGATCTTTGGGACTCAAATTTGGTCTCTAGGCCTCAAATTTGATCTTTGGGTATCAAAGTTGATCTCTAGGCCTCAAAAGTTATCTTTAGATCACATGGTTAAACAGTTGGCATCAACGTTGATCTTTGGGACTCATGGTTGATTAGTAGGCCGCAAAGTTTAACTCAAAGCTGGTCTCTTGGCCTCAAAATTGATCAAGAGTTCTCAAGGCTGATCTGTATGTTTCAAAGCTTTTATTTAAATTGCACAGTTGATCTGAAAGTTCTCGAAGTTTAAACTTTAGATGTCAATGATGACCTTAAGTTCTGAGAGCTGCAATTTTATTGCATTACAAATGAAGAGGAAAAGACGCTATTAGTTTTGTGTGGTTTGTCTGTCCGTCGGACCGTCCGTCCCTCCCATTTACATCTCAGAAAAATGAAAATGAAAATCGGACATCATGATATTTTAGATCATTCAAAGGTCTGATGCAACGGCTACTTTTTTCTTTTCCGAAAGTGAACCATTTAATTTTTAAATTATATATGCAAGCAGATTTTTCAAAAAATTACACCACTTTTAAATGAAAAACTTCAGGGGAGGTATTTGTTTTTAAAAGGTCATAGACTTCTTTATGAATAGCATAAGCTTCATTCATAGATTCGCGCATTGTACAAAAATTTGCATGTAAGGTCACAATGGTAAAAGTGTCAATGGATCATTATTATTATATAGCTTTTTATATAGCGCTACTTTCATGCTTATAGCATGCTCAGAGCGCTTTGGTCCAATCTCATTTGTGGACCACTAGAAGGAGAGGGCATCTAGGAGTTGTTTTTTTGTGCTGCATTATAAAATATATTTTCCATTTAGTAACTAACTAATTGAATAGAATACTGATTTAAATGTTGTTTTTAAAAACGAATTTTGATACGAACATCGTTTTAGTTATAGGTTTAAAAAATAACGAACTACTTTTATAGCGCGCAGTTTTGAAGTATACAGTCTACATAAGACTAAATGGAGCCCAGATCTAGATATATTATAAATGTATTAATAATTTGAACAAAATTTTAATTATTATGGCAATAACTTATCTTCTGACAGCTTAGGGGTGCAGATTTATTTATGATGTAAACAGTGATATCACATTAAGAAATTAATCGGATACAAACAGCATAGTACACCATTACACGGTAACAAAAGGCTTACAATTCCTGATCATAAAATTGGCCTAAGTCTAGTAATTTTAATTTTAATGTGTAAAGTCCTAAGATTAATGTGTAAAGAACTAGGTCTAGATCTAGCTATATCTAGATCGAGTTTGTATGACAAATGACAATAGAGATATTAATATTTTTTGCGAGGGGAAAGTCTTGTCAGTCTTTTCTTGCTAGCTCACTTCCTAAAGTAGGGAAAGAATTTTTTTTTTCGTGTTGCCATTTTATCTAATTTTATAAGAAGAATAAGTCTTTTTTAGTTTCTCTAGTCGGATTCCCTAGGAAGCAGAGTTGTAGCAGAGTTTATTGTTAGAGGATTGTCACATGTTATTAATTTTGAATGTATGGATAAGGTTATTAATTATTTTAAAAAAATATATAAATATACGCTAAATGAATATATGGAGATGCTGTGGCTAAGGGGTAAAGCATTTGGAACCGGAAGTCCCATGTTCGAATCCTGGTGAAGACTCTCAGTTGACCACTTCAAGGTCCGATTTTGAGTTTGTGTTTCCACACAAACTGTCTTTGTAACCTTGTTATAGTTAGAAAACATCACAGCTTGAGACTCCTTAACTGGCATATATCATTAAGCAACAACTCAGTTAAATGAGCTACAGGTAGAAAAAAAAACATTGTTCAAAGATTCTCAACCTGTGAGACACTAGGACGGTCATTTTATTTTTTAAACGACAAAACTCTTATTGTATTAGCCTTGTTGTATTTACCGAGTAGTTATAAAGCCGTATTTGAGTTTTGATCCAGAACTCTGTCTTACACTTACACGTATTTCTAAGCGCAAGGATGACCTTACAAGTAGACCACCAAGCACATTGCACGAGCAAAGCAGGTCCACATAGGCACGTCATCACCAGTCTTAGTTTAAATGCTTTTATTTAAATCTGCGCTCTTTTTACAAGGATAAATAATGCAGTGTAGACGCCAGGAGAATGGAATGCTGCATTTAGACTGTAGGAAATCCTTGACGTCGGATTCCCTAGGAAGCAGAGTTGTAGCAGAGTTTATTGTTAGAGGATTATCACAAGTAAATGGTTGATAACTATTACTACAGCTTATAGTCCAAAAGCGTAAGGGGCACCAATACATTGCAATTCACAATTTAGTGCAGCTTGTGTTAAAAAACAGAGTTCTGGAGCTTCTAACCTAAGAAAAGTGTTTCATTACTTTAAGTAAAATGACACATGAAACTGTTTTTCCTTTTTCAGAAACAAACTGTACAACATTAGATGTTAAACGTGTTTACGATGCTATTATTAGACTGACAATGAAACCCCCACATTTATGTATGTGTGTGTGTGTGTTTTCGCGCGTGTGAGTTGCAGCTTTGTTTTACCCATGGTTCACACCCACGCGTACACAAGCTTTTCTCCCCTTCCCTCGCAGGCCCGTTGTCGATTCTTACAGGTGGAGCCCGATTCGTTATCAACGGATCGATATCTATGGTTGGCATTAACCTAATTGTTTCTGGTCATTTAGTCTGACTTCAAATTGATTTGTGGAGATTTCAAGACTTGACTATCTAAATTTTAAACTCAGCAGACGATACAACATTATAAAGAGGTACCGATGTTTATAAACATAGACATATTGCATATCCATCACAGCAAGAAATGAGGAAAAAAAAAAGAGATTTATTCTCACAAAGCATGGACATTTTACCTTGACTCGTACAATTACGACATAATAGGTAATGTTAGTTTTGGTGATTCATGGGTAATACACATTTATAATAGCTGAGGGGAGATAATTTAGATGTTTAGTTTTATTGCATTGTTCACATATTTTCTAGATCTATTCTGAGATTTAAAGATATGTAAAGATAAAAGAAAAAAAGAGGATTTGGGAGGCCAGTTGTAAACTGTGCTTCCCCCCCCCCCCTCCAACATTTTTACAGTTAATTAATTTATTTAGTTTATTATTCCTGTGCTATTAAGGATAGGGTAAACTGTAGAGGTACTCCTTTTAAACCTTGCGATCTATAGTCAAAGCAATTTCACACTAAATCAATGTAGTATCATTCGGCCAGCACAATGACCAACCGCATTTACTTCCTCAATCTAAGTCAAGAACCCATTAGAGTTGGGTGGGCATAGGGGGTTCCTAACAATCCCGAATCCAATTCCAGTCTTTACCTGGAGTCAAACTGGTGACTCCTCTGGTCAACACTATCTAGACTTCAAGCTGGCTAGTGGGATGAGACCAGGGTTTCACCAGCTACATCTAACCCTTACCTGGTTTAGCACGTCAGAAGAGACGGTGGCCAGTTGTCGCTTGCTGACAACTGTTTGGAGACACAGGTAAGAACTTGGGTCAGAGTAGAGACCAAGGTTAACGAGCCGCACAAAGATCTCGACAGTATCCCACAATCCTCGGATATCCCAGTGAATGTTTTCTTCGGTGATGCATAGTTCTTTAAACTTTTTTTCTTAGGTGTATAAAGTAGAGCTTCAGATGGGGATGTTCACGGTAAAGGTTCGATTCTAAACAATGTTAAGGCACTGTAGTAAAAGATCACTAACTAAATAATAGAAAGTAGTTTGTGCTACATGCGAAGAGCTTGGAAATATATTTTTACAGTGCTGGAAATTGCACAAGCTTTATCTTATCTTATATATGCACAGCATCTATGCTTTTCTTACGCAGAGAAGACTACGCTGGCTCGATCATCTGACTCGCATGCCAGATGGAAGAATCCATAAAGACATACTATACGCTGAACTTGCAGAGGGAGTCAGACCCAAAAGCCGCCCAAGACTAACCTACAGAGATGTCTGTAAGCGAGACATGAGAACAAAGGCATCGAACAAAGTATGTGGGAGGAGATAGCCAAAGACAGGACACAAGGAGCCATATATATAATATAATAAAGATGTTACTTTCGGAATTACCATAGCTAGATACACTTTCTATTTTCTGTACACCGGATACACCAAATAGCTATCTATCTATGGTTATCTCCATAGATTAAAAATTTAAAATCTATGTTTGTTTTTAATTGGGAACGGTTCAATTATTTAAATCTCTTATTGCCACCAAAATAAGACATTCTAAAAAAATAAAATATATATTGGCGTCACTTTCTATGGAACAAATAATTGAGACATCGCCAAATTTCAAAGTTGTCTATGCTTTGTTTGATACATTTCTGAAGCTTCTATGGTACAAATAATTGAGACATCGCCAAATTTCAAAGTTGTCTTTGCTTTGTTTGATACATTTCTGAAGTTTCTATGGTACAAATAATTGAGACATCGCCAAATTTCAAAGTTGTCTTTGCTTTGTTTGATACATTTCTGAAGCTTCTATGGTACAAATAATTGAGACATCGCCAAATTTCAAAGTTGTCTTTGCTTTTTTTGATACATTTCTGAAGCTTCTATGGTACAAACACAAAGCCGAGTCTCTACCTCAAAACTCTTTCAGGACGAAAAGGGGGAAGTGGGGAGGATTCGAATTCGGTTACCTCGTGGAAACACTTTGAAGCGCTAAACTACGCGACCAACTAGGGCCGGCCTTAGCGCACTGCAACCTATGCGGTCACAGTGGGCCCCGCACTTTTAAGGCGCTTATTCTAAATCTCCTGAAAACTCATGAAAATCTCCAGGAAAAATAGTCCAAAATGTCGTTTTAGCGTGTCATTCAATATAAAAAACGCAAATTCAACGCGTGATATGAAAGGCATTGTGTCAGCTTTCATTTCATACGAATGTAATAATATGACGAATTTGAACCAAAACCAGAAGTTCCATTAGTTGTTTTTTTTTTAACTATAAGAGTCACTGGCATATAAATATAGATCTAAATACATCTCAATCTCTTTTTAAAAAAAAAGCCATATTTTTTTTTATTTGATCTTGATTTTGTACAAAATGTTAAGATGAATTTATTTTGTAATAAAAAATCTTAATTTCCACGTATTATCCTTATTCCTACACAGACTGGGCCCCGCGCAATCCCTTTTGCACAGGGCCCCGCAATCTGTAGGACCTGCCCTGCGACCAACCAACCATTTAGAAAAGATTTCTAGGTAATTTTTTTTTTCAGAGAACGGTTGCACGAATTTGTTAATTGCCTAATTTATTTGATTTACTTTTATTTTCTTAAAACTTTTGACACATCTAAACCATCTTAATAATAGTGGCGCCCCAAGTGATGCTGATGCTAGACACAAGCAAACAGGGCCGGATTTAGAATTAATAAGGCCCTAAGCTGTTTTAGATATGGGGACCTTTGGAATCAACAATGTTTCGTTTGCTCTTTCTTCAAAAATATTTTTAAAATGGAACCATTTTGGGATGCCCTTAAGTAAGTTGGGGGCCCTTAAGTAAGTTGGGGCCCTTAGCTACAGCCTGTGTTGCCAGTTCACCTATGTAAACAAAGTAATACAGAGATTTTATGAGGAAATTAAAAAAATAGTTATGTTGCACATTTTCAATGTATGTTACTTTGAGATGAAGGCCAGTGTAGGTACTTTTTAGTAAAAAAAATTTTTAATTATCACATTGCCTATAGCTTCTTGAAAAACAAAATGGGAATACCGAAGCGATTTTAACTTGAAAGAGAAGGGAAAGAGAGAGACGGGGGGGGGGGGGGGGAGGAAGAATATTAGGTTAAGCTACAAATCGAAAATTAAAAACAACAAAAACTGTTGTTATCACCAAATCAGACAAGCCAGAGTAGAGATGGTTGCCGCTTGGACATGGCAGGCCGAAACTCCAGCGGCTTTGCATCGCCGTAAGGGGCCATAAGATCTGAATGCACGCCAATATCGATCTGTTGTCTCTCGTTCTGTTCTTTGTGCCGTGGCTATAGTCCCGTCGCTTGCACGGTGCCCGTCAAATAGTTTCAATAGTTTTCGCTTTTTATTTATTTTATTTAGGTTGTCCTTTTCTTTTTCTTATTTGTGTTCAGTTTGGTCTGTTTTTTATTTCGAAAGATTCCGGACTTTTATTATCGTCTTTATGGAACCTCTAGGTGAGTTGAACCTAACATCTGGGTATACAGAGATTATGTAGGTATTTTGTTTCTCTCCCGTGATTCGCTCGTCTGTCGGTGTAGCTGCTGGTTTACGAGATACCTTGATTTTGGGCACAGGTTCCTATAAAAATTAAAAAGATAAGTAGATCTGTTTCCTAGTTAATGAAGACTATGTCAGCTACCATACATTGGTGACAGATTTAGAATCTAGTACAACGATCCAGACGAAGACTTTCAACCCAAGATGAACAGCGCACACCTTTGCAATGCCAGGTTTTCGCGTATGTTCACTGCACACCGGTGTCTCCTGCTAAATGGACATCTCAGGCCAATTTGGGTGTTTGTCAAATCACAAATGAGAAAACAAAATGGACAGGCCAGTTAGATAGATGGACACAAATGTAACGATTCTCTTTCTATAGTACCGATTGAATATGGCTACATGATTGAATATCCTCATCACCCGACTAAGCAACACAGACAGTCCCATGATTTTACAATTTGATTTGAGGTTTAATTTTTTGTCATCAATAGGTCATTGTATCAACATTAGTTTAAATAAAATAGATAAATATACACCTTAATATACAATATATATATATATATATATATATATATATATATATATATATATATATATATATATATATATATATACAGAGATAGATAGATAGATAGATAGATAGATTAGATAGATAGATAGACAGACATATAGATAGATAGATAGATAGATAGATAGATAGATAGATAGATAGATAGATAGATAGATAGATAGATAGATAGATAGATAGATAGACAGACGGACGGAAGGACAGATAGACAGACAGACATATAGATAGATAGATAGATAGATAGATAGATAGATAGATAGATAGATAGATAGATAGATAGATAGATAGATAGATAGATAGATAGATAGATAAATAGATAGATAGACAGACAGACAGACGGACGGAAGGACAGATAGACAGACAGACAGACATGATAGATAGATAGATAGTTAGATAGATAGATAGATAGATAGATAGATAGATAGATAGATAGATAGATAGATAGATAGATAGATAGATAGATAGATACGGACAGACAGACAGACAGACAGAGGTGTTTTATATATTTTCTACTGATTATTTGAACATTGAATATCTCCTGTTCAATTACTCAAAGCCCAAAATGTGGCCAATGTCTTAGGTTTCCTCTAAATGGTTTTCACACCTGTCTACCTCGTGATTCCCATTATACAACTAAATACCAGACTAAAGCAAACTCTAAACAACATTTTCTATGTCATGGGAACGAAATTGAAAAGTTTCAAAGCTAAATCTCTTATTTTTATATATCTAAATCATAAATAATTTATTCTCGCTGTACGATCGACGTCAAGAATTTAACAAACATTTCTATAGTAATATTTCCCCACGTTTATATCCTATATTGAAAGATAGTCGGATCTATTATTTCAAATGTGACGCACACTTTTATCTCCCCTCAACGAGAATTCAATAGATATACACTTGCCTATGTAAGCCTTTTTCCTGTCTCCACACTCCCATTCCTCCCCCCCCCCACCTTCCACTTTTTCACCGGGTTTCTAAAGAAACAGATTTGCGCATACCTAATGCAATGTTTACATGGGTTTACACTAGAAATTATGTTCAGAGCTAATATAGTTAGTTTCAATGAAATTGTTAAGATTTATTTTAAAATATAATAAAATAGAAAACTTTAGTTTAAGATAATAATACTAAAAATTCTGTCAAAATATCCATACGATATCCCTGTAAAACTAATCAAAGTTTCCTTGCATCCGTGATCAGCCTATTTATTTAAGGTAAGATTTATATAAGGTTTTAAGATTGCCCTAGGTGTGAGCCATCATCTTCACCTATTCCTTAGGCTTTTGAAAAGTCGGGGCACCACACAAGACTCGTCGACCGTCTTTCTCCATTCCTCTCTGTCTTTTGACCTCTTTCAATGGCTGGCCATCCATTCTTTAATGTTGTCTTTCCATCGCTCTCTCTCTCTCTCTCTCTCTCTGCCTGTTCTTCGTTTTCCTGGTACTGTTCTTGAAGGAAGGTCTTGCATGCTTCGAAGACCTTGTAATATGGCCATAGGGAATTAGTTTAGATTTACAATAGTTAGCAGGTCATCGTGGGGTCCAATTGATGTGGTAACCGTCTCTAATCTCTTCGTTTGTGATGCGGTCATTAAATGTGATACCTAGGATCCTTCTATCTAGCTCTGCAGTTAGCAGATACCAAGGAGTGCATCAGTGATTTTGGTGCTGAGGGCTATATTTTTTTCTTTCCATATTGTTTTGAGTTTCGCAAGTGCTGCTGTGGACTGTGCAATGCGGATCAGTTCGGGTTTGGTTCCCTCATCTGAGACAATAGCTCCGAGGTACTTAAAACTACTGATACTTGTTAGCTTTTCACCTCCAATACTAATGCCCCTTTTAAAGCCCTGTTGACTATTGGTCATAATTTGATTTTTTTTTCGGCATTTATTTGCATACCATATGCTGCGGAAGTGCTGTCTATGCACATCACCAAGTCAGCTAGTTTTTATTCAGTCCCTGCTAGGCCATCCATGTCAACCTCGAAGCGTAAGTTAGTAATTCTTCTTCCTACAATGCTTGCAGTACCTTCATAGCCTTCGAGAGCATCTTCCATAATCTTTTCAAGGAAGATATTGGAAAGAGTTGGTGTGCTTTTAAACCAGTCTCCAATGCTATTGTTGAAGTACACCGCATTTGTGGCCTCGTTGTAGAGGTTCTGTAGTATTTTTATGAAGTTTTTATTTATGTTGTACTTTTCCATTGTCGCCTACAGTGCCCCGTGCCATAGTCGGTCGAAAACTTTCTTGAAATCAATAAAGACATGGAAAAGATTCTGTTGGTGTTGGAGGTATTTTTCACTGAGTAGTCTGAGGTTTAGGATTTGTTCTCTTCTGCTGGGACCTTGTCTAAAACCAGTTTGTTCTTCTGGTATAATTTTGTCTGCTATCGGTTTTAGTCGATTTAATAGAGCCAGACTCCCATTATTGATAAAATACTTGTCAATAATTTGACAACCAAGTCCTGCATCTGCTTGGCTTAGATATTAATCCCGAAAAAACTACTTATACTGATAGGTGAAGGCGGATACCGGGCGCTCCTACAATAGGGCGCTCCGGACAAATGACGCTGGTGAGCCCAGATAGACATGAGGAGTCGTTTGATTTTAAACTGCTGCTGCCATGCGATGTTAAAGCTTCAGAAGTAAATCTCGATGAGGCAGGAACGTTATCTTTCTTTCTTGCAATGTTTTTGGTTCATTGAAAGCTATGTGTCCTCTGGCATGTTCGCCCAGCTAATGGACGTTTCCAAGATGGCGGCATGACGAGACTGGGAAAAGAGAGCCCTCCATGGACAGGTTGTCTCCCTTAAACTTTGGCTTGACTTTCATTCTTGCCATCTGATCTCAGGGCTGGCTGGCTGGCTTTCTTACACTGTATCACATCTGACGGTTTCGTTTTGTTAAGCTATTGACATTTTAATTGAAGTACTCCCCTCCTACTTGTATCATAGTGTGATGATGTGGTCCGTGTTTTAACCTAAGTATTGACTTCATTTTTATATGCGTGTGAGTCTTGGACGCTGACTGCAGAGCTAGAGAGGAGGATCCTAGCAATGGAATTGAGGTGCTACAGAAGGATCCTAGGTATCACATTCAAAGACCGCATCACAAACCAAGAGATTGGAGAGACAGGGTTACTGCAGCGATTGAATCCCATGATGACCTGCTAACTATCGTAAAAAAATGCAAGCTTTAAATCTATGGCCATATTACAAGATCTTCGGGGCTCATAAAGACCTTCCTTCAGGGAACAGTACCAGGAAAAAAAAAGAAGAGGCAGACAGAAAAGGGGATGGGAAGACAACATAAAAGAATGGAAGGGCCTGCCATGAAAGGGGTTCTAACTAATGCAAAAGACAGAGGAATGGAGAAAGACGGTCGACGAGTCTTGCATGGTGCCCCAATGGTCTAATAGACTAGGGGATAGGTAAAGGTAAAAGGTAAAAAAAAATTGACTTCAACACCAGATATCTTCTGCTCTCTGTAGGACAAAAAGCCCAAGTGTGGCAAGAGTATGTAAATCGTAAATGTAATGAGCTCAAGTCCATAATTGATGATTTACAAGCTTTACCTATAGGACATAATTAAAACGTGATAGAAACACATATATATATATTATGGTATTGTTTGTTGAACTTTAAAAAAATTAATTGTATGGTTTAGTCTAACATTGTATTATATTGTAACAAGGTGTTGAAGTCAATTGTTGATTTTTTACCTTTACCTATCCCCTAGTCCATTGGGGCACCATGCAAGACTCGTCGACCGTCTTTCTCCATTCCTCTCTGTCTTTTCCCTTAGAATTGATTGATACGTTATTCTTTGAATGTTTCAAGGTTAAAATAGGTTATTGTTTGATTGTAACAATGAAAAATATGTTATTCTTTGATAGTAACAAGGCAAAATAGTTGAGAACCAAACAAATCGAATATCTAGCATTAGAATCACGAGGCTTCAAATGTAGAAATAATGTCCGCTCCCCATCCCCCTCACCCAATAGGTTCAATCCTCTTTTTAAAAAAAAGTTCACCTTTGACCTCTACTTTCTGTCCTCTACTTAGACAACCCAACAGAACATACACTTACAATGAACACTCCAATGTTTTATCAAGGTTATGTAGCCTTGTATCACTTATTACCTATTTCCGCTCTATCCAATTCGTCTTCCTCCCCCCCCGGCTTCTCCCTCCCCCCTCCCAATAGGGTGATAAGAACAAGTAGACTTTTATCTTACTTTTTCCACTCCGCTTTAAGACGCGTCACTTCCCTCTTACTGCTGTTTGAAAACTGTACAAGTATATATTGAAAAGGGGGGAGGGGGACTATAACTTAACGGTTACCGTGACTTTAAGATTAGAGACACTTATCAAGTACAATTGACGGGTGGGAAGTGGTGTGTCTGCAGTGTCAGACTTGTAAGCCAGTAGGTTAGAGTTCTAAACACATCCCACTAAGTCAAAGTGAAGAGTTTTGTGCAAAGGTAAACTAAGCCAAAGACAAGGTTAAGCCATATGCACACAAATAGATTTAAAAAGTAAAATATTTACATCTTCTTTCTCCAAAGTAAAAAGTTGATCTTAGTTTGGCTCCAAGTGATGAGATTTGCCGTTCAGAAATATTCACACAGACACGATTTGTACAATTAATTAAAGATGAAAGAAATATAAAGGAGAACAATGCAACATCTATTAAATAATTCAACCAATCTTATCATTAGAAAACCAGATAGCACTTTTAAAAAAAAATTCAATAGCGTAAACTTCAAGTTTCGAAACAACCCCACCCCCACCTTTTTTTTTTCTTTTTACCCACATTTACTATTCACAATCCAATAAATGACCTTTCACATGTATACGCGACTGACCAAGGTCACAAATGCCATATAATAACTTATCTTGCCTTAAGATACCACCCTAGTGGAAATAAATATTTTAAAGATAAGAAATTGAGAAATCGAAATTTCCAACACAATTTTGAATGAAGAATAAAAAAGCCTTTGTTTCTAGATTTAATTTTTCCAAGGAATACAATCATTAAGGTTTGTAACATTCACAGGCAGTTTTTTTTTTATTTCTTTTCGTGATCCATTCTTTTGATTTTTTGCTTTCCAAGAACATAAACAAGTAGTTCTGATACAGTCAGTGAAATATTGACCGTGAAGGTTGAAGTAAACAATTAAATAAGTATTATACATTTTTAAGCCTCTTCTTCCTTTGTGAAGCTAATCACTCTCTGTAAGAGCGATTACTTCGCGCTCAATAACTAATGTGTAATTAATTAAGACAAAAAAAAAAGAGAAAATGTTAACCTATATCCAATATCCCTACACCCGAAAAAAAAAAATTCTGGTTACGCTCGTGTATGAATCTAGTAGTAAACAATTTTAGTTTGACATTAAAGACAGTAGCCTTGCCTAGAATATAGTTGAAGATTGAGTGATGGATTTAGAGATTAGGTATTGATACTGTGTCCTCGAAAATAATGTATAATTATTATATACATATGTATATTGTCACCAATTAATGTTAGCAGTGTAGCCAAAGATTTCTACCTAAGACGGTGTACACACTGTAAGAAAACAACTTTTTTTTTTTATTCAACTCTTTACTGAATATATGCAGGACTTTCTTCTGACGTGTATTCAAAATAGACCAAATTAAAGTTTAAGATGATTATATTTTGGAAAACTATAACGGTCAAACCAGAGTTTTCCACATGTGGCTAATTGGCTAGTATTCCAAAGATATAGACTACAAATAATGTGAAATTTCTAGGAAAATCATTAGAGCCATTTTCTAGATCCGTGTCCACTCTGTTAGGTTCCAGGTGTTCCAACCATGAACTTGCAAGCTAATAAGAGGAATTGTAATCAGAGCCAGTTAGATTTCAGCAACGACACTTGATTTTCTCATTTGGATCTCCCAAGATTATAGTTTGATAACAGAACTAGATTGAAGACTCACAATTTTTATTTTCCATCGATAGCAATAGATTTGACATCCCAAAATGTTTTTCCAACAGCACTAGTAGATTTGACATGCCAAAATGTTTTTCCAACAGCACTAGTAGATTCGACATCCCAAAATGTATTTCTAACAACAGCAATAGATTTGACACCCCAAAATGTTTTTCCAACAGCACTAGTAGATTTGACATCCCAAAATGTTTTTCCAACAGCACTAGTAAATTCGACATCCCAAAATGTATTTCTAACAACAGCAATAGATTTGACACCCCAAAATGTTTTTCCAACAGCACTAGTAGATTTGACATCCCAAAATGTTTTTCCAACAGCACTAGTAGATTTGACATCCCAAAATGTATTTCTAACAACAGCAATAGATTTGACACCCCAAAATGTTTTTCCAACAGCACTAGTAGATTTGACATCCCAAAAAGTTATTCTAACAACAGCAAAAGATTTGAGATCCCAAAATGTTATTCTAACAACAGTAAATTTGACATCCCAAAATGTAATTCTAACAACAGCAATAGATTTGACATCCCAAAATGATATTCCAACAGCACCAGTTGATTTGACACCCCAAAATGCTATTCCAACAGCACTAGTTGATTGGACATTCCAAAATGATATTCCAACAGCACCAGTTGATTTGACACTCCAAAATGCTATTCCAGTAGACTTGACATCCCAGAATGTTATTCCAACAACAGCAATACCTAATTGGATACCTAAGAGACTATTTCAATTGAATTTCACAGCAAAATTATAAGAACTAAGTTGTAGAACAGAAAAACTAAAAGCTCACGAACTATAGCTTTAATGAAGTAACTGTTTTAGTCTGCAGGAAGATGACTAGAGATGACCTGTACTTTGCTGGTCAGTGTCAAGCAATAAATAAGTGATGAAAATACCAGACATGGTCAAGGCAACCAGTTAAATAATGTTACAATTTATAATTGAAATTAGGATTAAGTTAGTTAGTTTTAAAACATAGAACTTATAGACTTTGACTTTACAAAACGATTGTTATAAGTGATAGTGAATGGAAACATATTTACATTTTGTCAATGCTAAAATATTTTGTGTTAATACTCAATTGAGGTGTGCATTTAAAATTTAAGTAGATTTTCCTCACAGATTTTGATTGTAACTAAGTTCTTAAATGTTTTTATTTATGAATAAATAAATAAATAAATATATTTATATATATATGCTTTTTTGTGACGGTACGCACCTGTACGGCGTAGAGTCACCTTTTACAGTGTGGGATAAATATTATTACTTGTCTTGTATTTTAACGTTTATTATTAATTTTTTAGTAGTTAAAAGCTTAAGCAATCCATCACTGAGTACCGCATCTATTTTTTTACACTGTATATATATATCAAACAATACTTGTTTTAGATATATATGTATCAGATATTTATTTAATGTAATTCAATTATTTTTTCATGACAATAAGTTTCAAATATTCACCATGTTTCCACTACAAATTATCCAAACAAAAAAAAAAGCTTCTTCAAAAGAAACAAAAATGATTAGAATAAATAAAGAAAGAAGGCAATGATTTGACGTTTGAGGTTCGGACGTTCCTACACAGATGAAATCGTATTACGTCCTAGCCTAAGCTGCAAGACATGGTGACAGACAGTGTTCGAATCCGGGGGGAATACTAATACTAAATATCAATACAATTTTTTAGATGTTAAAAGCTAAACTAAATATCGATGCTTTTTTTTGGGGGGGGGGGGGGGGGGGGACTTCAGTCAATTAGACGATCTTGTCAAAAGAGCAGAATACAATGAAATTGAAAATAAAATTTCCCCTTTTAGTAATAAGCCCTCCATGATTGTCGTCTGCTGGAAAACACACTCCCACCATTTCCGCTTCTGGAAAAAAACAAACAAAACACTTGGATAATTAATCTTCATTTTGAGATTACCAGAGATAGTCTGAATCCTTTTTGGAAATTTAGAAAACTGACTCCCACAGCTTTTCACTCTTGATAGAAGTGCTTTTTTGTCTTTTTTGAGTTTTGATCAATCAAATCAGAAACATCTTGGGGATTCCTAAAGAAGTATGCAAATTTTGGGGGAAGTTTATATTCCGGAACATACGCCTCCAATTAAAAATTTTTCAAAGTTACCTTAGGAAAAATGATACGCCCACGACTACGAAGGGATTATGTGAGTAATCTCAGACACTGCATTATGCAATAAATAGTTGGGCGGTAAATCCGTCTCCCCACGAGCGTAGGCCCCCCATTGTACGGTACAGTCATGCCTATGACGATAAAAGAGATATTGAGGTTTAAAAGTTCCAGTAGAAATATTCCACCGAACATTGGAACAAAATAAAAAACACCCGGATGTTTGACCTTTTGTTGTTGTTGTTCACAAGGTTGCCTTCCATTTATGTACAGCATAAGTTTCGGCCTTAATTTTAAGACCCTTAAATGATTCATTGGTAGTACGAGAGAATGGGGGAAAGAAGGGGAACAAGGGCGCCATTTGACCTAGTTAGAGTCATTCATTTCCGTGATATCAAATATATATATATATGTATGTATATTGGACGAACAGGTATTAGTGTGTTAGCTTATACGGATGTCTGATCGCAATGCAAGTGTTCTGGGACTAGAAATGAGCAGGCAAAATGGCGGAGGGGGAGGGGGGAGTTAAGGAGTGGTGGGTAAATGTTAGAGGGAAAAAAATTTAGACGCTTGCAAGATGGACTTCCGTTGTCCATTTTGGTTTATTAAGTAATGAAAGAGATACCTTTGGTTGGCATCATCGTGTTATGCTTTCCTCCCTACTGAACAGTCTTATTAGGGTGAAAAGTGCGGTGGTGGAAGGTGGACGAAGGTAAAGTGGGGGGGGGGGGGAGGAGAGTACACCGTAGAACACAGAAGTAAAAAAAAAAACAGATAAGGCGTAGAATTATTGAAGTAATATTCATTATACCGTATCTAAAAAAGATATGGTATAAAAAAAAAAGTTAAGGGGTGAGGGTGAAAGGTGGTGTTGAGCGTGTGTCTATGGGGGCAAGTTAAGTGTCTTGTGTTTCACTGCATGAGTGTAGCCCATAAGTCATGTGACTAGCGGAACATAAACAATAAAAACAGTTTCAGTTGATCGGGAAACTTAGAATTTTCAATGCACTTAGCAAGAAATTGAACTCAAGTGCCCGTCAGTGACTGCAGATAATATGCGTTTGAATGCAGGTGAATTCTAATTATAGGTGTTTTAGTACAGGTAAATTTAGAATATAGGTGACTGTTTTAGTATAGGTAAATTTAGAATATAGATTACTTTTTGACTACCAATAGAAACCGATACCATGTATTGTACAAACCTAGTTAATTGTATAGAGTATGGCTAGTAGTTTTTAAAAAGTTGGTTAAATAAAATTTACGGTTTATTTGTTTGTTGTTTTTTAAAGAAAGGTTGATAACAAAGTTAAAGTTAGTCCATTTGAAAAAAGTTTTAATAACCAAAGCTTTTTCTTGACATTGCATATTTTTCTATAAGCGTTAAATAGTAGTAAACTACTAGTTGACAGAGAAATACAACAATATTAATTAACTATAAGAATGTTGTACAACCTTTTTTTTCGGCACGGGGAGCATTAAATTTCCGCCCTCGTGTCAGAGGGCTGTATGGCCTGTATCATCGTCAGTCAAATGGAACTGAGTTTTCTTCGGCTTAACTATGGGCGGGTAGAAGTTTTGAAGGCCGGATAGCGATGCGCCACGGACCTGTATATAATACGCGGGACGTTGGCATTAAAACACTGGACGGAATTAGATATCATTTGGTATGAACTGTGTGTGTAGAATATATACATCGATACAATTAATTCACTCATATTAAAGTATCTTAAGCCTGAAAGCGAGAATAAAGGGTTTGTGCTGATTGTAGCCTACGATATAATATTTTTTTTTAAAATTATTTCCTACTTTATGTTAGATAAATTCGATTCAGATATGGTCTAATCGAATCTGATCGGATTGCATTTGATCGGATCTGAACTGATAGGATAGGATCGTCATTGAAAAAATGGGAATCGAACCCACGGCATTCGCGTTATTAGAGCTGCCAGTTTCAGAAATTTGCAGACTCCCCCCCCCCCCCCTCCGGGCCGTACACACACGAAGAGAATTGAGTAATTAAACTCAGACATGATTTAGTACCCAGGTGGAATGAATAAAATTGAAACGCTGAAAAAAAAAAAGGAACACTAACAAGAGTAGAATCCTCAGGCCACACGATTATCGGCAAACTGCCTGATACATCTCCGGTAAATTCAGACAGCCAAAGACAAGTACGTAGGCAATAGCTTTGCGGCATTTTCGTGAAAATAAAAGGAAACACTTTGTGGCCTGAAATGACCTTTGTTTTACGTTGGGAACTCAACATTTTTCTTTCTTTCTTTTTTTTTTTTCTTTGCAGGGGGGATCTAAAAGTGAAGTGCTCATCAATTATTGTTCCGATAATAGACTCTAGATTCCAGCTGCATGGTTGCTGTTTTTAAGATAACCAAGAACGGAAATTACTTCTGCGTATAACTTATAAACAGGTATTGGTCACTGAGATGTGAACAATATATATCTAGATCTGTCTATAGATCTAGAACTATACATCTATACTTAGAGATAGATCTAATCTAGAACCTGATGTAGAGTGTAGATCTAAATCTATATTAGAATCTAGATCTTTATAGAATCTAGACTAGATCGAACAAAAATCTGCATTTATTTCGTGGTTTAGGTGGATTTCTTAACAAATTGAAATTCTCAATTGAAAGTCAAAGATGATCAGACTCTAAATCTAAGTTCAGACTAAGTGTTACTAAGACATTTCTCGCCTTATTAAATTAATTGAACTTTTAAACTCAACTGATACTCAGACTGAAAGAGTTGAAAGACTGACAACCTGCATTTTTTGATGTTAGGTCTATTCTATAGGCTTACTTTTAGTGATAGATCTAGATTATATAAATCAAATCAATAGAATTTAGCTCAGGGCCAACTGTTACCAAGCTAGAGCGTAGTAGAGGCTAGATCTAGATTTATCCGAGTATATCAAAGATCTATCTCGATCTAGTCTTAGACCCGTGTTAATTTGTATACAACACTAAAAACGACTAGTCACTAGACTCACTATATAGATCTAGTGACGTGGATGGATCTGGATGAATTCTTTCAAGCGTTTTGAGGTGAGTCTTTTTATTATAAATGTCAGATCAAGATTTAGATTATACACTATCAAGATCTATTAGATCTGGATGTACACTCTAGATCTAGAGTCTAGAATAGATCTTTATCTAGAATATTATTGATATGACTAATCTACTCATTTCTCAGCGAAATCCACAAAGCTTACATAACTCAAATTAAATTACATCTAAAAAAAAAAAACAGTAATAGTCTAGTGTAGGACTTTCATCTATATTTACCTAGAATCTAGATCTAGTTCTACATTTTAAATGGAATCTTACACAAGGAACAGTACACTTTATTGAGATGGTGACATTGAACGGTAGACATCTACTTAGAGCTAAAAGATCTATTAGAGTGATTTTAAGGTTCCTTTTCTTTAGTTATTTTCTACTCATTAAGATTTAGCTAACTATAACCTCTTTTTTTTTTTTTTTAACAAAGAGAAGTTGGATCCTATCCCTAAAGTCTGCATGGGAAAGTCTTGCCAGAGAAAGATGTTTAAAAATCTAAACACATTTAACTTGGTACCCCTTCCATAGTTGAAACAGGGATATATGAATCTCAAACATTATGATAATGACTAATTGCAATAAAGTGATTTCATTTACTAATGAAAAAGAATACCTTGTTGTCAAGTATTGCCTTGTAGGTCTGTTTTCAATTAACTTCATGCCACTGTAGGCATTGTACACAGCTTCAGCCCAAAAATACAGATCATTTCTTAGCCCTGGTTATACTATAGAGTTGTTTTATTGAGGTAAACTTCAAGATGCTAAATGAAATAGGGAAATGAGTGAACATTGAGCAAGAACCACTTCAACCCATGAAATAGCAAAATGAAGTGCTTTTTATTGCATACATTTGATGCAGTTTGTATGTATTCAAATTTAACAAGATTTAAATTTAGATTTAAATACTATAAATACTATTCTATGAGTCTTTTTTTTTTCAGTATTTAGCTTTTCAAATTCATTTTTAAAAAATGTTTTACTCCTTTAGAGATCCCAATCATTTTGATTTCATTTTTCACAATAATTTTAAAGCACAATTAGTGCTTGTACTGCTCTCAAAATTGATCAGAATGTATAGGCCTATACCTTTTTTTTAATTAGCTAATGAAATATGATTTCTTATAACTTGTTTCAATGTAATCCAACTTTTTTTTTTTTTATAAATATACTTGTGATGAATAATGTTTCTATCAGGTGACGATCCTTTACCTATCCCTTAGTCTGTTGGACTTTTGGGGCATCACGCATTATATGACGGCTGTCTCTCTCCATTCTTCGCTTGTCTTTCGCCATAACTAGAATCTCTTTCAATGACTGTCCAGTTCATTCTTTGATGTTGTCTTCCCTTCGCCTTTTCTCTGCCTCTTCTTGTCGCTGGTACTCTTACCTGCAGATAGGTCTTTGTGAGCCCAGAGGGCCTCGTGACTGGGCCATACAATGTAGGTTACGTTTAGACAGTGGTCAGCAGGTCATCATCCAAATAGCTATGGTATTTTGTTTCTGATTTCCTCATTTGTGATGCGGCCTTTGTAGGGGATAACTAGGATCGGTCTCTAGCCCCTCGATTCCATGGTTAGGATCGGTCTCTAGCCCCTCGATTTCATGACTAGGATCGGTCCCTAACCCTCGATTCTATGGCTAGGATCGGTCTCTAGCCCCTCGATTCCATGGTAGGATCGGTTAGCCCCTCGATTCCATGGTTAGGATCGGTTAGCCCATCGATTCCATGGCTAGGATAGGTCTCTAGCCCCTCGATTCCATGGTTAGGATTGGCTAGCCCCTCGACTCCTTGGCTAGGATCGGTCTCTAGCCCCTCGATTCCGTGGCTAGGATCGGTCTCTAGCCCCTCGATTCCATGGTTAGGATCGGTTAGCCCCTCGATTCCATGGTTAGGATCGGTCTCTAGCCCCTCGATTCCATGGTTAGGATCGGTTAGCCCCTCGATTCCGTGGCTAGGATCGGTCTCTAGCCCCTCGATTCCATGGTTAGGATCGGTTAGCCCCTCGATTCTATGGCTAGGATCGGTCTCTAGCCCCTCGATTCCATGGTTAGGATCGGTTAGCCCCTCGATTCCGTGGCTAGGATCGGTCTCTAGCCCATCGATTCCATGGTTAGGATCGGTTAGCCCCTCGATTCCATGGTTAGGATCGGTCTCTAGCCCCTCGATTCCATGGTTAGGATCGGTTAGCCCCTCGATTCCGTGGCTAGGATCGGTCTCTAGCCCCTCGATTCCATGGTTAGGATCGGTTAGCCCCTCGATTCTATGGCTAGGATCCTCTCTTCTAATTCTGCAGTTAGTGTAAGAAATTTGCGAAAGCACACAAGACTGTCGTCCTTTTCATTGAAAGAGATTCTATCTATTTGTACTTTGTTAGTTAGAATTAGTTCACCAATGAGATGGCTGGTTTCCCTTAAACATGCTGATATCCTTCGTTAGGAAAACAAATAAAACACACCTTAGCCTATCTACAAATTGTTCTAACATGAAAAAAGTGACAGTGGCGACTGGTGTAGATGGCAGAGGGGGGTTCTACTGACAGAAAGATCGGTGAAGAGCCAATTTCTCATCCTGAGATAAAAGCCTTTCTCGGGTCACATGGTTCATAAAAAGGGCGTGCTTGCCTCGAACCATTTGGATATCTGAATCAGGTGCAGATGACTGAAATCCGTATTGGTCGCCTCTAAAAGTGAAGATATTTGCAACATATTAAGTAATGTTTTGTCCAAACAACTGAGACAGGTGTTCGTGTGTGGAGTGGAAGGCTGGGTCAATCTACTGAAGTTTTTTGAATAACTTCATCCCTGTGAGAAATGGAAGAAGTAAATCTTATTATTATAATTCTGTACACGCTGTACCGATTTTTTAAGGGGAAAAAAAAACGAACATCAAGTCTAAAATTAGAATAAAATGTTCTAAAAAACGTCACGAGTATAGACACGTTTTTGAAAACCTCGTTGGGTCGAAAACAAAAATAAATCCGAAACTTAAAGGTCTAAGTAATTTTGTAACAAATAAGAAAAAAGTAACAAAAAAAAATATATAAAAAATCCCTTAAACTTCCTAGAATAAAAACATAATTTATTTTTTTTTTTAGTAATAATTCCACTTCATTGTCAGGAGGCTGATGACTACATACAGATAAAACTTAAAAAAAAAAAAAAAAAATACTAGCCTCCTTACTTCTCCTCGTGATTCTTTGTTATCATAAGGTTGACGTTTTTATTTTATGGTGTAGAATATGTCACAGACGTCCTCTTGGTGTTGCAGCTTCTGTCCCATTGCCAGGCATCCTTCTCAATGCGCAACAATACAGCCATTATTAAAAATCATCTGCCAGATTTGACTAAGATAGATAACTCTTTCTACTTGGCAATCAGTTCCCGCAACTCTGCAATGCTAGAGCTTTTGTAAAGACTTGATCTTCGTTATAACAAGACAAAATAAACATCAAATTAGGCGGAGGAAAGGGGGGGGGGGGAATACAATGTAAGGAAAACAAGGAGATACAGGAATAATCAAAGTCGACGTATTCAAATTAGCTTACAGTTGGCCGCCCCCCTTCTCTTTATCTCTCGTGAGGTCTACAGCTAGCCCGAGAGCTGAATCACGTCAATTGCCGGACGTGTCCCTGCTTCCCTCATGTTGTATCACAGGCGTCCGTAATGGACCCGGCCTTGATCTATCTCCATGATTTCATTAGCGTTTAAAATGTCTGTCAAACGTCTGCTGAGTTGTTTTTTCTCTACTGCCTAAATAGGGAGTGGGGGGGGGAGGCTAGGTGCACGTTGTTGTGGGGGAACATTGGAGATTAGTGGTGGGAGCTGGGCGACATGCAAGGCGCCTGAGGGGCGGGGGTAATTTCAGAGCTTATTTTGTATCTAGGTGGGTTTGTATGTATGGATTTCGGATGAATATTGTCGATCCTCTTACATTGATGTTTAATAAGGTTTGAGTCAAGCATTTGTATTCGAATTTTTGGTGCTTTCAGCTGTTTTATGTGTTTTGACCATTCACTGTGTTTTTTTGTTGTTGTTGTTGTTTTTAATTCACTGATCGTTCACTTAATTGCTGTTTAACGTTACTGATGATTGATGTTGAGCCTGCTTAATTAACTTTATTGATTGTTGATGTTACTGCTGTGTAACTTGACCCATCATTGGTGTTTCTTCTGTTGACTACTAATATTTGATGTAATTTCACTAATCTGTGATGTACTTTCACTAATCTTTCATGTGATTTCACTAATCTTTAATGTATTTTCACTAATCTGATGTACTTTCACTACTCTTTGATGTATTTTCACTAATCTTTAATGTACTTTCACTAATCTCTGATGTACTTTCACTAATCTTTGATGTAATTTCACTAATCTTTGATGTATTTTCACTAATCTGATGTAATTTTACTATTTTTGGTGTACTTTCACTACTAATCTTTGATGGGGTATTTTTATATTACTACGTCATTTCGGGGAATAAATACATCTAATTCACTATGACATAAAGCTCACTGGCGAATAAACACATTTAATTCACTGTCATAAAGCACACTGGGGTAAAGACAAACCTAATATTATGACATAAAGCACGCTAAGGAACAAACACATCTTATTCACTATGACGTAAAATACACTGGGGAACAAAGACATCTAGTTTCCTTTGACATAAAGCACACTGGGCTTATTCACTGTCATAAACAGACGAGGAAATAGACACATTAAATCCAGAAGCATGTTGTTAGGAATAGCTATATCTATTTCACTGTCTTAAAACGGACCAGGATATAGACACGTCATATTCGCCATAGACACACTATTGAACGTGTCCTAACGGAAGGTGGATTTCATTCAACAATACAGAAAAAAAAAAACATTGGCATTTCATGTAAATAATAATTGCTGTGCTGAACAATCCACTCACACACACATACACACACCTAGTATTTTTGAAAAGTCTCTGGGAATTCATTCAAGCGTAGATATAACAATCTACTTCTCCTAGCGATAGAAATAATAGCACAGGACTCAGCGATGGGTGCCGAGCTTGCTGTAGATGGCGAGCTGACCAACCATGCATTCATTTACGGATGACATAATGTATCAGCCTAATTATTAAGGCTAATTGAAATGGTCGAACGAGCGAGAACCCAAACTAAATTCGCTCATATCGAATCGATGTGTTATTGAAACTCATAGAATATTGACTTTCTTTTCATTCGTCATTTCAGAAGGGAAAAATTGAATGAAAAAAAAAAAAAGATCTCTTTTCGCTTGATGGAGTTTCTATAAACAGCACGAAGACTGCGGAATAGTTTTATTTCGAATTTTTCTTAATGCCAGTGTTGTTTTCGACTACTTATTCTGTTTATTCATCTTTTGACCTCGAGATTTCAATGCCTGCCTCTTTTTCTCCATCGCCTGGTGGAAGCATCAGCTTCTTAAACTCTCTGACCTTCTCAGACGCCAGAACTGCATTGAAAGTGTAGGTCACCTCTCTAGTTGTTATTCTCGGTTATTTATTTCGCTCGTTCTATTATTTATAGACGTATTCACACATACCTATATATATTATATCTATACTGGATAACGGAAACAAATTCTTATCCGCGATTGATCAACTCACAGACCTATATATAATAGATTGTTATGTATTAATCACAGAACTATATATTCACGCAAATTCATGAAATAAAATAAATAATGAAATAAATTAGTTTCCATGAAGATAATGTTTCGAAAATCCTAGTCATATATGTACATTTTAATAGACTGATTACCTAGATCTTTTTAGATTATGTATCTAAACATTGCAAAGTAATAGGCCTAATTAGGAGACGAGGGTGGTCTTATTTCGTTGTTCAATTACTAGATCTATATCTAAACATTAAATTATATGCTGCATAGGTTAGGGTAAAAAAAACAACTTTACTTCTTATAACTACTTTGCAAAACAACGCCTTGTTTCAAATTTTTAAAAATTGTTGACATTTTTTGTAGTATTTAAAGATCTCCATGTCCAGTCTAGGTATAATATATATAGGTCTGTGCGTATTATTTCAGTATTTTATTTTTAAACCAACTTACTCAATATTGGAGACTTTCATCTAAGGTAGATAATTATAAACAGACAACTATTGTATGTATCCGGTGTACACACAAAAATAGGACGCGTTTAATGGCTACCTAGTTGTAAAGGTAAACGATAAATACCACAGACTTATATATTATATCTAGACTGGAAACCGGAAACAAATTCTTATCCGCGAATGATCGATTCACAGGCCTATATATATATATATAGAGAGAGAGAGATTTTTAAGTACGTAACTCTTTTCGATCATCTCTGCCTTTGACAAGTAATGATCTTTAGTTTTCAAAGTTTAGAAATAAGGCTAATTTCATTTCATGATTCTCTTTAGAGTGGGCTATTAATCACATAACTACATATTCACGAAAATATATGAAACAAAGCCATTTCCTGTTTGTTTCCATAGAGATAATGTTTCAAAAATCCTAGATCAAAATAATTCACGTCTGTGGATTTTAATCATCTTATGTACATTTAAATAGATTGATTACCTAGATCTTTCTAGATAATGTATATAAAAATTGCAAAATAATAGTCCTAATTAGGAGACGAGAGTGGTCTTTTTTTTAATGTTCAATTACTAGATCTAGATCTAAAAATTAAATTATGTTAATTGTGTTAGGGTTAAAAAAAAAAAGAAAACTTTACTTCTTATAACTACTTTACAAAACAACGCCTAGTTTCAACTTTTAAAAACATTTTCAGGACATTTGTGTAGTGTTAAAAAATCTCCATGTCCAGTCTAGATATAGATAGATATAAGTCTACGAGAAATACATTTTTTGCACTTTTGCACACTCTACAATCAAGTTCTAAGCTCTTGCTCTTGTAAGCACGAACTAAATTTTATTATTTAGTGGCGACAATGATCTTTTAATAAAGCGTCGTTGACATTGTTTAAGTCAAGACCTAGGCAGATTATTTCTATAGGTCTGTAATTTCAGGTGTGATCAAAAGTCTACCGCGGTGAAACGGTAAAAATGGATAAATAATTGAGAAAGAATCAAGTGTTTAACGTATTTTAAAGTTTTAAAATGTCAACTATTCGGCTAGCGAGTTACTCTCATGAACATATCTTAAAGACAACATTATGAGTAGTTCTTTGGTTGAAAAAAAAACTATAAATAATAGTATTTATCAAAACTATTATTCCAATCCAATGACTAATTTTAGTAGAGTGTAGCGGATGTACCCAGTCTGTGTGAACTATAGAACTGCGGATTTAGGTGAAGACTTACACGTTCATAGACACACATTTGGGGTACAAAAAATATGGCAGTGAAACCACTGCTAATATATTGTTTCCAACTACCGTGTTTCAGGTCTTCTGTCCTCTCGGTTATAACATGCATCTGTTTGATACCAACTCTTCGTATTTTCGTACAGAATATTTGCCTTCATTAATTACACTGAGATGTGCAGCTCAATCACGTGCTTTCAATTTAAAAAAATAGATCTGCAAAATGCAAAGAATATGTAAGGAAAAACTAATTTACGGCCCAAATAATGTGTTTGCCAAGAGAAGATAAGCGAGTTTGCAATATCGAGCATTATTGCATGACTTTCCTTGCAAACCATTCTTGTCAATGTTGTAAGGCTTGCTCCTTTTAATTGTTTGTTTTGCTGGATATTTGGCTTTCTACTTTTTACTTTCCTGTCTCAGCTAATTTGTAGGAGCACACAGACACACACACACACACACATTCTAACGTAAACACACATATACAAAGTAAATGTTTAGTGTGCTGTATAAAAGTAAATCAGTGAGATTTCTTCCATTCACGCCACTCTACACACTGCAACTTATGAAGGACATTAGACGCAAGATACAGCGACTCATTGCAACGATACGGCTTACTTGTTGCTATTATTTTAACCACACGCCCTTAACACATCGATTATTCTAATCGTTCATTCTGGCTTTTGTATTTACATTATTTATTTTGTAGCCATATATTCCCACTAACCATGCTTATAAACAACACCTGTCCACACTGGTTTACTTTGACGGGTTATAGTGGTATTTGATTTTAATCGTTGCATGAACATGTGAGGTCCAATTTGTAATTGAGTCACCTATTATTATTACTAGTTCAGTTTGTAACATTGTTTCGGCAGTTATTAATATACATAATATTTAATATCAATTTATTTCCTTGTTTGCACACCCAACCCTTACAACACGCTTTTGTCTTGATATGCACTATTTATTTTTCTCTATCTTAAAAGAGCATACAAATAATAAACTAAGGTGAAGTAGAAATAACTGGCGTGACGATATGCGCAGATTAGCTTACGAATAAAAACTACTGATAGACTTTTGTAAACTACCGCTCGCCAGGCTTTGATAATTACACCCTGATGACGATGTGTTTAAAAAAGTGAACTAACTGAACTGATTTTCCAATCTACGTTTAGGATCTAGCAAGTTTACGCCATATGACACCCTCGTTTACCGTCGGCCATAGAAACAGATTACCTTTTCATCATCTGCCCTATAGATTGCAAAGTTACTGAAAGAGGGGTGTTTTCTAATTATAGAAATCGTTTATGAAAAAAGAAAGTGTCTTCAGCATATTTAGTCTTCAACATATTTAGTCTTCAACATATTTTGTCCAATTCATAAAAGTACACATTTGCAGTGTTTCTTAATCTCATTAGTTTTTTTTTTTTTCTAATCTCCAGTTTAACTCCTTGTGCTCTGGCGAGTCATTATTTTAGTTGCAAAGCAACAAGTAAACGACAACTAAGGAGCACATTTTTTTTGTCGTTTGTCAGTCTGTTGACCCCACTCATTAAACTGTGGGCATAACAGTTTGAGATGACTTACTTCTAGGAACCTGTCTTTTGAAGCCCAAGACAACAAAATGTCAGTTAATTGTAGCGTCATGGCCACTCTTGGTCCCAGCACGGCCATTTACTAATGCAATTACTTTGTGAAGAGCATCTTGCATACGAAAATAAAAATAAATGTAAAAGGGGGTGGGGGCGCTAGAAAGTAGTTCAACTCATTGTTTATATTTCACGTCATCTTTCTCTTGTTTGTTCGTTATTGTCGTTTACCTGGGGAGTAAATGTGCTGCTGAGACATTGATTTACTTGCTTTGGTTGATTATCTATGTTGTTTTGTACACTATAGGAACTAGAGATAGACCAAGAAGCTAGATAAAACGAATTTATGCAACTTCGCAAAAGTTCAAATTTAAGATTTTGTGTGTATGTGTGCAGTCTGTCTGTTAGACTGTGATGTTTTAAGTTTCGATCGCACATGCTAAATATGCTATTAAAAGTACGATTTCACTAAAATAAATCGTAAATGACATGTGCGTATGTATTAAGCTATATTGTACATTTATACTACGTGGAGATCAACATATCATTTGGTTTGTTTCTTTATGAATATCTGTTTTTATAGCGCCACTTTCGTGACTATAGGTTTTCTGTACTTTCTTTAGGTGCTCAGTACACACAACTCTGCTCGAGTCGGGTATTGAGCTTGAGGCCCCTTAAGCCTCTCGGCCTCACATCAACAAATTTAAAGTTCCCTTTTCAGACCAGATATTGTAAAGGTCATCCGTTTCTCTGGCCCACGGTTAACGAGTGTGTCGTGTGGCCCGCAGAACGACCGAATTCCTTTACTTTTCCCCCAACAAATTTCAGGTATACCCATTAGAGCTCGGTGGACTTAGAGCGCCCTAAAAATCCCGAAATTAAAAATTCCAGTCTTCCCGGTTTGGAAGCCAAGCGCTTTCGTCTCCGCCACCGCGCCTCCATCCATAAATTTAGTCTTTGCTATTTATGAGTCGTGGGAGGGGGAAGCAGGTAATGCTCGGGTCAATACTGGAACAAATAGAGCTTAGTTTGTCACATGACTTGTCAGTGTTTTTATCAGTGAAAACGAATATCTATTCCAGTACGATTGAAACAGTACAATATTATTATGTCTTAAAACATGAACTATTGACCTTCTCTGCCAGAGTCCGTTGAAACATCTTCTAACGATGTGGCAGGTCTGCATCAGTGGCGCCATCTGACATATCATAAGAATTCCACAAAAGAATGTTGAGGACTTCAAAAATATCAGCTCGGCTAGATTTCACCAGTCCGTCGACTGCTATAGTGAATATTTTCATTGTGGTCATCTTCCTTACTTGTACAATTTTCCAAGCTTAGGTTCTATTTCAAATTTTGTAATTATTAATAAATATTAAATATCCTCTATTCACATCATTCTTGAGTGTAGGTGTAGATGTGAGTAGTTTTCCATATTTTCTACTTATTTCTATTAGTATTTTTGTTTTCTTTCAACAAGTCCAACAACTTTCTTTTCCTTCTCTGATCACGCCTCCTCGTCTTCAGCCTCTCAACACACACACACACACACACACACACACGCGCGCGCACTTGGGTACTATTTTAAAACTTATAACTCGAATCAATAAGAAAGCATATTTTCATTGAAACTAATTAGCAGTAAATAATTAAATGAAGTGGATGTGGCGCTAATACCTTGAAGATTTCTCTCATTAAGACCAAACCTGCGCCGTGAAACCTCGCTTGTCAAGAAAGGAAAACACCATTAAACAATTAACATCAATAACGGCATCCACTTTAATTGATTTGACGTCACGACATACTCCGGGACTCGACACGTGTTTTTTTCTTTCTTCTAAATTTAAAGCTTTAATAAATTTTCAAGAGCGAAATGCAGTTGATGATAACCTAAAGTTAATTAAAGACATAGAGAATTTAGAATGTAACTTTTTTTTTTACCGACCTGGGCTTAGAGTCATGCTGTACGCCTCGCTTTGAGACGCTGCTGTTGATATAATAACAAGTGACCTTGCATGTCTTGTTAGCCCTTACCAGATTCTTCGTTTTTAGCCAGATACATTTTAGACTCCGAGAATTATGGAAAAATTGAACCAAAATAAAAAGAGAGAGAGGGGGGGGAGTGGTTTGCGTATTCTGATTTTAGACAAAGAAATGTTGATAGTAATGTAATGATTATTTTAGTGTCATTGATTGGCCATGGTGGCAAGAATAGTGTGCTGCTCTTAAAGAACATTTCATTGCTGCCTCTTCCCACGTCTGACACCATCTCTCAGTTCCTCTTTCTTTATTCATAAAGTTTGGTCGAGTGAATAAAACCTTGCTTCCGAACTTAGGGCCTTGAGTTTGAATCCTGGTGGGGAACTTACGATTTTTAATTAGTAGATTCTGAATTTAGCTAGACATAACATATGATTCATAACATAACATTTGTCTTATAGCATAACATGTGTCTTATAGCATAACATTTGTTTCATAACATAACATTTGTTTCATAACATAGCATTTGTTTTACAACATAACATTGACTCATTACATAACATTTGATTCATAACATAACATAACATTTGTTTTATAACATAACTTTTATTTCATAACATATAGCATTTGTTTTATAACATAACATTGATTCATAACATAACTTTTATTTCATAACATCTCATTTGTTTTATAACATAACTTTTTCGATTCCTACCAAAAACGCTCTAAATCGTTAGGTCTTCAACATTTCTTTAGTCTCTAAGGAAGATAAGGATAAAAAAAGGGTAAAACTGTTCGTTGGTTCCTAACAAAGGACTTTGCAATCATCGTGCAACTAGACGTTTTGCTTTGCTTACATTCATTGTGTACGCTTTGTTTGTTTTTACTTTTATATGGATCACAATATTGTTTCATTTCTTCGTACATTTGACTTTTTCAAGAACTCTTCCAGCAGTGCAACTGATATTTATACACAAAAAATAAATAAAGAATTTCATTGCTTAATATCGTGTACTTTCGAAATAAAAAAAAAAATGTCACCACAAAAAACAAGGTTTGACTAATAGTTTATTACTTTTTTTGTTTCGCTAAAGCTCCGCTCTTCATCACCTCAAAACTTGCATCCACTAGAACAGCGCCTGTGTTGAAAATATTTGATTTGCGCAGCTCTATTTTTAACAAAAAAATCTGGGATGTTTCCCAGAGAGACTGGATGCTGTTTTAGCGCCGTTCTAATGACAGGTAAACAAAAGCAAATAATGCTAAAATGAACTTTATTTCAAAACTGGTATTAACTGGGGGAGGTACAAAGGTGAGTGAAAATGTAGGACTTGTGAGAAGTTGGAAATATTTTTAAATTAATGGATTCGCTTGATTTTATCTCCTGGTGTTTTTCTTCTTGCCAAAGTAAACACAATTCTGTTTTAGCCTCTTCACATAACGTAATGTTAATACACTGAATTGCTCCGAACTATAAATATCAATAGTAGGCGAATAGCGCTTTCTCTGTCTTTAGAGACTAACATTATCGGTAAAATTGATAGTTAAATTAACACTTTGTTTTTTGTACAGAATGAAGCAAATATTACAATTGTGCAAACTCTCGGTCTGTCAAATCCTCGCCTGAGAAAACTTAAATGTTAACCCAGATTTGAACCCAGATTTATCTAGCTAAGCTGACACGTACATCAGCTCAGTTGCCTTGACAAACCTTGCGATGTTACGTTAACATGTGACAACAATCGCCTCTTAATATAGACTACTCATTGGTTTAGTTTCTATTGTCCTAAAAGGTTTAAGGGACACTACCATACACCAGAAATTGTCGTTAAGGAATTGTCGAGATCTTTATTTCCCATTGTCTGTTGGTTCGACAGAAAAGCGAAGCACAAATAAAGAGAGGAAGACACAGCAAAACATCGCCGTCTGAAAGGAACTTTGTCCAATCCCTAGGCCAAAAGATTGGATTTTGACAGAGAGATGGTAACAGAATGTAGAGTTATCCGCTCCTTTTTTTTACACAAATGCTTGGCCGGTTGTGGCAATCGTAGGAATGACTTTCTCGGTTCTTGCCGTGTTGCCTTCTACACTCTAGTATACAAATGGTGTGATCTTGGTAAAATAGTCATGACTAGTATAGACCATCTTCATAGAAAAAATATTCTGGTCAAAACAAATATCTTTGCCAAAATCGAAAGCATAGGATCCTAGGCACATACCTATTCTTTTCACTCATTCTGCTCAATGTTAATGGCCTGAATTGGTTTCTTATTCTTCGGACTTATTCTACTCAATGTTAATGGCCTGAATTGGTTTCTTATTCTTCGGACTTATTCTACTCAATGTTAATGGCCTGAATTGGTTTCTTATTCTTCGGACTTATTCTACTTAATGTTAATGGCCTGAATTGGTAATGGTCAGTGACCTGGCCTATTTTTTTGTTTACTTTATTTCGTACATGTGTAATTAGAAGGGCGTAAGTTCGTTGAGTTTTGTGTCAGACAAATACGACCTAACCTAAAACCTAGACGCGGGCCAATGTATTATGTATAATATATCGATCCTGTCCACCTTTCTGGCGTGACATATTCTCATTTTTCCTCAAGTTTTTTTGTTTTGTTTTTGTTTCGATGTTGTTTTGTTTCTAATAATAATGAACGGTAGCTCTCACGCACAATTCATTCACACCGACATCTAGGTACTCACTCACAGATAGAAGAGAGCGCGTGCACACATACACACGCGCGCGCACATAGACTTACTCTCTTTGTGGCTTACTCTTTCAAATGGTGCTCACTATAAAGTCTTCACTTTTGCACTCTTTTCCTTTTTCTGTTCTCTCTCTCCCTCTCTCTCTCTCTCTCTGTTACTCATATTACCACCACCCCTCCACGTCTCCTTACTTTCTTATATGGCTTTCCCTGGTATTGTTTATCTTGGGTTTTCCTTGTTTGGTCTAGTGATGGCTGCAGATGCCATTGTCTGCAGGCGTGTGTTCCCACCGTTGTCTTTGGTCAGATTTCAAGCAGTAATTAAAAAAAAAAGCAATACTTTTTTTTTAATTATGTATAAACAAAATGGAGAAAGTAAGCCTGAACAAGGCTTGTTTAAACCAACAGACAAGCTAAATAAATATATTTAAGTATGTATCACCAACTCTAAAAATCAATCTTTCAAAATAAAAATAAAAAGTTTCGCATTATATCATTTAGCATTTAAAGTCGGACTTTTCCTTTGTACTGAAATAAATCATAACTACAACAAAAAAAATGTCGGCTAACTGAGAGTAACATGGTGACATGGTGTTGCATATAGAGCTTCACACATTTTCACCCCTATATAGACCAGTATCACTTACCAGCATCACATGTAAAATCCTAGAACACATAATATGTAGTAACATCATAAACCACTTAGACAAACATAATGTCCTCACCCCATACCAACATGGCTTTAGGAAATATAGATCATGTGAAACACAACTAATAGGACTAATTGATGACTTTTCAAAAGGTTTAGATAATAGTGAACAAATAGATGCTATCTTACTAGATTTTTCCAAGGCTTTTGACAAAGTTCACCACCATAGTTTGCTTAAAAAATTTAAATATTTTGGCATTAATGGTCCACTGCATCAGTGGATTAAAGATTTTCTGATAGGGAGAGAACAAACTGTAATAATAAATGGCTCTAAATCAACACCGATAACAGTAAACTCAGGTGTACCTCAAGGAACTGTCTTAGGTCCACTACTATTCTTAATTTACATAAATGATTTGCCAAATTGCATTACCTCAGGAACTAAAGTCAGATTATTTGCAGACGATTGCATAATATATAGAACAATAAAAACAACACAAGACACAGATATTTTACAAAGAGAATTAGATGAATTACAGAAATGGGAATCAAATTGGAGCATGTCTTTCCACCCAGAAAAATGTCAGTTGTTAAGAGTAACAAAAAAACTAAAACAAATTAATTCCACTTATCTTATTCATGGCAAACCAGTAACACAGACTAAAAACGCAAAATACCTAGGTGTTATAATAAATGAAAAACTGTCATGGAATCCACATATTGATGAAACTATACAAAAAATCAAACAAAGCATTAGGATTTATTAAAAGAAATTTCTATAAATCAAATAGGTACATAAAACTAAAATGTTATTTAACCTTGGTTAGGTCAATTAATAGAATATGCATCCTCCGTTTGGGACCCCTCAACTCAAGAAAACATTAAGAAACTGGAACAGACACAAAATAGAGCAGTGAGATTCATAACAAACGAATATTTACACTTAACCTGTGTAACACCTTTAGTAAAATCACTAAATTTAGAAAGCCTTCAGGACAGAAGACTCAAAAGTAAAGTAGCAACTATACATAAAACACTGAACCATAATCTTCAAATACAAAAACAAAATTTAATAAAATACTCTGAAAGACACAAAGATAAAAGCACATTCCTCGCCCCATATGCTAGGACAGATTTGTACAAATACTCTTTCTTCCCTAGTGCTATTAGAGCATGGAATGGGTTGCCTGGAAAACCAGTGACTTGGCAGAATTTAAGTCATTGGTTAATATCCATGACTAAATGCATAACGCGTAGGACGTAATAATCTTCTTTTTTGAAGTAACGTCTGTATTATATAGATAAGTTATGTCACCAAAACTATTATTTCTTTTCGCACTAGAGATCTACAAATAAATATAGTAGAAATTCTATTGGCGCAGATAATGTAAAGCTCGTCTCTATAGTAGCCGTCGGTTATAGCCAGCATAATAACCAACCGCCTTCACTTCCCGATGTACCCATTAGAGTTGGCTGGGTCGCCCGAAGATTTCCGTCGTTAAATCCTTCCAACTCGTGACTCATTGGTTCGGAAGGTTCGCCCTTTGTAACTCGCCAACAACACGCCACTCAAAAATGATTTTCACTTCAATACAAAAACAAGATTAAGAAACAATCTCCATGGAATCAAAGAAACAAGATTAAGAAACAATCTCCATGAACTCAAAGAAACAAGATTAAGAAACAATCTCCATGGAATCAAAGAAACAAGATTAAGAAACAATCTCCATGGACTCAAAGAAACAACATTAAGAAACAATATCAATGGATTCAAAGAAACAAGATTAAGAAACAATCTCCATGGACTCAAAGAAACAAGATTAAGAAACAATCTCCATGGAGTCAAAGAAACAAATTTAAGAAACAATCTCCATGGACTCAAAGAAACAAGATTAAGAAACAATCTCCATGGACTCAAAGAAACAAGATTTGTCTTACCAAACTTTTGCGAATAGAAGCATTCTCAATTGTAACATGGTGTTTGAGATCAATAGATGCAGATGTACGTGACTATTCGGATATATCAATCGTTGCGATCTAATTCAAAATATTCGGATACATCAATCCTTGCGATCTCTTTAGAAATATTTGGATACATTAATCCTTGCGATATTCGAATACATCAATCATTCGATCTCTCCAAGTCTACAGTATTCATCTAGGAAAGGACCAAGTCTTCATAACAAACATAACGCGGACAAAGAAAAAAAAGTTATAATCTGTGTACTCGGTTCTTTCCGGGGACTCGATCTGAAACCCAAATATTGGTTGGTCAAGACGGGTTAGGGTTAGAGCTGGCAAACATAACCTCCTGCGGTTACTTCTTTCCAGACTCATGTCCTTTGTCCTCCTTTATGACGTCATGAAACTTATCTACGAAGGAAAATTTTGCAAGTCCAAAGAAATTGGTGTATCAGTGAAAAGTCTGTTGTGTTTCTTTTTAAACCTCTGTCAGAGTTTCCGCAAAGTCGATACTAACATAATAATCGATTTCGCCCAGTAGGGGGCAATGGATGATGATAAAGTTATTCTGCGGCAAAGAATATACTGCTGTGGCTGGTTCAGAGAGGAAAGGGGGGGGGGGGGCACTGAGGGCGACTGGGGAGAGGAGTTTGACGATGACTGGCGAAGAAGTCGGCTCTTAAGGTGACTCTGAAGAAGAGGTCGTTGTTGGGGTAGATTGGAATATAGTTTTGGCGTTGAGTGGAATGAGGATGTCGGTGTCGAAGGCTACCGGAGAGAATGAAGGTGGTGACTTAATGAGGACGGAGGCAGTGAGGGTGACAAGTCAAATAAAGAGACTTAGAAACTGGGAGGAACGATATTTCAAGCTCAGACTTTAGGGTTGAACAGATAGATCTTGTGTTTCATCAAAGGAATGTATTCACAATTCAGCAAGTTTCTTGGTATCTGATATTTCTGCTGCCATTCTTCTAGACGTGATGAAGTAGATAGCATCATTTATAACTCTTCCAACCTGAGATAGTGACTGTACTGACCATTGCGAGGACGTTTTTTTTGGATGGCTTATGTCTTTGGAGTTAGTATCTTTTTGGTATGGAAATAAGGAGTCGTTACTTTATGGTATTGTAATTAAAAAAAAAATAACAACCCATAAAACCAAACACCACACAGATATTTTGTTTTATCGGTTGTTAGTTACATCATAGAAATTATGAGCTGATACATTATTTAATTTAGGAGTACACATGTATTACTTTTACTTTTGTAATCGTGAGATTTGGGTTTTGAACTACAACTAATCTAGGATGAAGACAATGCTTGAGACGGCGCCACTTCGCTGTTAAATAAAAAGTAGCGGAGGGGGCGAAATTGTTTTATATTTTTTTCTATATTATGTAGATATTATACTATATTTATATTGTTGTTGTTTTTTTTATAGTAAATGTATTTGAAACTAGCATAGAAATGACATGAGAGAAAAACTGCTTTTTGAGTTAGGCCAATAATAGAATATGCATCTTTGTTTGGGACCCTTCAACTCAAGAAAACATTAAGAAACTGGAACAGACACAAAATAGAGCAGTGAGATTCATAACAAACGAATATTCATATTTGACTAAATTTAGAAAACCTCCAGGAGAGAAGACTCAAAAGTAAACTAACAATTATACATAAGACACCATAATCTTCAAATACAAAACAAAATCTAATAAAATACTCTGAAAGACTCAAAGATATAGACACATTCCTCGTTCCATGTGCTAGGACAAATTAGTACAAATGCGCCCTCTTCCCTAGCGCTATTAGAGCATGGAATGGGTTGCCTGAGCTAGCCAGGAAAACCAGTGACTTGGCAGAATTTAGTCATTGGTTAACATCCATGACGCGTATGACGTAATCATCTTCTATTTTGAAGTAACGTCTGTACTATATAAGATAAGAAATTAAGGCCAATATCAGATCTTAATACCGCCCATAGGTATGGTATCATGTACACTTTAAAAGAAATAATTTTTCTAAGGAGGATTGGAATTAGGCATTGTTTTGCTTGTACTTAGTAGAGAGAGAGAGAGAGATCTATTGGCGCTGGTTTAAAAAAAACACTTTAAGAACATTCCGAAAATGAGAAGAAAATTGTTTTGAAATTGTTGAATGTACTTTACTAAGACTTTATAGTCACAACAAACGCTCTTAGTTAATAAATAAACCCGATTGATTGTGAGATATAACTTTCAACAAAAGTTTGACTCAGTACCGCCCTCTTCTCACACACACACACAATCACTTCAACCCACTCCAACCTATCCACCTAGCACTTTAAAGGTAAAGTATCGAACTTTTCTGCTGCCTCATTAATGAGCAACCCATTTACATTATTCACATTAAGTGTTTTCCATCTGGAATGAAAAAAAAATATATATACCTTTTTTTTTTGCCATGAAAAAAATCGACGTTTTTTGTTTTCAGTCATTAAAAAACCATGAATTGAAGATAAAAAGCGATACGGTCGTTATTTTAATGTAGTATTTTATCTTTAATGTTGGTCGTTTCAATGCTGGGAAATGTCATTACATAGTCATAGTTCTTTTTTTTTTTTTTTTCTTACTGGAATGGCGTCTATATGTACATTGATTGATACGATGTAAAAGAAATTCTGTTTCTAATTATCTTTAAATGATGAGGTAGATTTCATGTCAAGGCTAGGGATGCTCCTTTGAATGGACATTTTTAATACACGACATTTGCTGACTTGGTAGACTGTACAGAGAACGAACATAAATGATGATAAAGGACGAAGACTTTTAGAGTTATGTAACATTTTTCTATCGGAACTCATTGAATATTGCTAGCTTGGTGTTTTGTTTGAATTCTACTTTTTGTGTGTGTGTGTGCATAATCAGCGTTTCCATTAGAGAAAGTCACCATGCCAACTCTTGCAGGTACCTTGGTTTTATGAGCTGATATCAACAGTCAACACTAACTCAAACCTGTTAAGCTTTCACTGCATTTTATAGTGTTATAATTATTGTTATTATTATTGCCATTGTTGTTGCTACAGCTTTTGTATGGCGCGTCTTCCTGCTCCTAAGTCATGCTGAGTTCGCTATGATCCAATCTTTGTTGCCAAGCGGTGCATGCCATTCAGGTACACATCCCACTTAAAACAAATTAAGTCACGTACCATTAAAAGTAGTCTGTTTAAAGAGTACATTTATCTTGTAGTATTGCTGCCTAACAGTGGACGAGAATTACTTTCACATTTATGCTCTCTGTAAGAAGGACGGTATCACTTTTGAGAAAAACTTGAACAAAAATCGTTTCTGAAATGGTATTGCAGATGCCCTTTGTTTTGTTTAGTAAGCTGTAGATCTAGTAAGCACAAAGCGGTAGATCTAGTTGAGAACAGTACAGCCAGTAATTACAGATCAGTAGCAATACAAACACTAGCTCTGCTCACTCAATGACGAAAAACAAATGGTATTGGGTTGATTGAATGTTTTTCGTTCGTGCTGTGAAAAAATTGTGTTTAAACCTGAAGTCCCGTTTTAGTCAATACTCCGAATGTGAATGCATATTCTTAAAACCAATACTCAATTTGTCTTTGCATTTCTCTATTCCAAACAAAAGCATTCTTACTATAAATAAAAAACCCACAACTTTCTTATTCTTTGTGATATGTTATCAATAGTTGAATTGGCTGCTATTGTGATGTTAAACTTATCAAGACATGTCTGTAAATCGATGGTAGTGTCTATAATCACGGAATATGAAGGCAATACGAGTCCTATCTTATCAAAGAATGCAGCCTTCTCTACCCTTCTCATATATTGATAGTTTTCTCAGCCTTTTAAAAAATCATTTATACTAGCACTGGTTCTCTGGACTTGGATGTCCATGAAATGACCACATTCGAGCGCGCGCGTACCCTCGCAGAGTATGGAGGAGATAAATGAGGATGTTGTATTTTTCTTTTTTTGTCCTGCAACTTTGTGTCGGTGTCTGAAGCTGTATAGATCTAACTCACCAATGATCACCGTGCTACTTTGCTTCCCTCTGCCATAAGAAAGAAGCAGACAATGACCGTTGTTTTGAAGTAGTAAACAATGACCATTACAAGCTGATGGGAGGCCAGGAGGGGTGGCGGTGGACAGGGGGGAGACTTGATGGAGACGTGCGGTTAAATTGTCATCTGTATCCTCGCCGTTGACATCTCTTTCAGAGCGGCAGAAAACGAGAAAGACTGGAGTGAAGACAAAAAACAGTTATGGAACCGAATGAATGTGTTACAGTGTTCGAGGCGTGCGATTGTAGATACAAATATATTCTGATAGGAGATGGATTGACAAGCAAGATAAGAAAGTAGGGAACATATCTAAATAAGGCTTTGGTAGTGATAGAGATGCCAGATGCATCGAGATACAAGACACCGATAGCAAAGACAAACAGACACAAAAACTCTTTTGTTCCCCTGGCAACCAAACCATTAAATAAAAACTATCTGATATACATTTTTCGCATATAAATTATGAGTGAGTCTGGTGTGAATGTATATTTTGGATTTCTATAGTTATTATGTTTTGCTTAGTGTGTGTAATGCACTAATTGTAAGACAAATTTCCTTATGTATAATAAAGATTATTATTATTATTATTATTACATTTGTAGAGAGGGAATCCAAAAGAAATGTGTTTTTTTTTTATTTTGTTCATTGGCCAAAACTAACACATAGAAAAACTTGTACTAACCTAACGGCATTCAATTCTAAAACAACGTTGAATGAATGAACCAGCGGAAATGAACTTGGAGAGTTGACATCTTTTAGCAGCATGAATATATACGTAGAGCGTAGAAATCCATTGTTTGTGAAGGAATGTGTATAAAGTGTGATGCAAGATGTCGCGCTAAATTATCTGGGACTCAAAAAACTAAGATTTACTGCTGCAGAGGTAAACGACTGTATAGAAAATAAATAAAAAAACATGCATATATGTAACCCTGCCGGACCAAGTAAAATTTTTCTTCTTTCTCTCTCTCTCTCTCCCTCTCTCTCTCTCTCTCTCTTAATCTATCTTTTTTGTTTATTAATCGCAGTGTTTTACTTGGTATATACTACCGATATATTGATGTTGTTTTAAACCGAGAACAAAATTGTACTATTGCTCCAGAAATCATTTCAATACCTTTTTTCTGACTCCATATGTCTTCCTCGACCAGTTTAAATGTCATCGTTCAGTCTCGGTAAATAAGAAAATCATTTCTCAAGCCTGTCACTGGTAGTTTTGTCACCAACATTGTTCTAGTGTTGTCTTCACTTGGACTCTCTTAGAACTCGCTCATTGCGGATGTGTCTTGTCGAGACCAATGTCTATTTTCTGTTCCTTCCCCTTTCTCTTCTTTATCTTCTCTCTCTCTCTTTTTTTTTTTTTTTTTTGTTTTTTTGTTTATTAATCGCAGTGTAAAATAATATTTTCAAAATTATGCTAAGAACTTGCGCTTTGCTACGCCCGCATTATAAATCTCCCACATATACTTTTGGCTCGTGAGTTCTAGTATCCATTTCTCCTCCAGTCCCGCCACCCCATCCACAAAAAAAATAAAAAAATCTTACACTATGACTGTTCTTCGGTTCCTCTATTCTATAGCCTAATAACATTCCCTTTCAAACTATAATAACTTTGTATACACAAATACCAGAGTTCATGCAACTATTTCACATTATAGAAAAAAAGTTAAAATAATTTGTTTTTTTAAAGTGTCTTAAACTATATTCCGACTTGGATATTTGCTTTCATTCTGACTTATATATTTTCTTGTAGTCTGACTTGGATATTTGCTTCTATTTATGTACTCTTTCGGTTACCTCAGAAAGTCCATCAATTGTGTGTATGTGTGTCTCTGCCTCCAGGAGTCCTGACAGCACATCTACCCTTACAGTCATATCTCCTTGCCCTCACCAGATCTCATATTCCACCAACATAACACCCTAACCCACCCCATCTCTCAGCACTCGTACCCCGAAACCCATCAACGCCCCCCCTCCCAAAACATATCTACAAACCTCACCCCCCTCCACACGCACACTTTTCACCCCCTGCTCCTACTCTGGCCCCGTTCTCAAAAGCCTCCTATTACAGCCTACTATATAATCGAATTTGACGCGCCGTGCGATTGGTGAGCGGTCAGGACCTCGGTATGTGACTCACTCGTGTCACAGCACGCGTCCTCTTTCACAATGGTTGCGGGTACAGGCCGCCATCACCCCACCCTCCGCCGCAGTGTACCCGCTTTGTCACTCAACAACAGACTATGTGTAACCATAGTACTCACGCGGAGATTTTTTTTCTCTCCTCCCTCCCCGCCTCCTTTCTATTTTTTTTTTTTTGCATTTTCTCTCCCCCTTGTCCGTCTCTGCCGCCCCCTCCCCCAAGTTCTGTGCGACACACTCCAAAGTCTTATCTTGTGTTGACTATGTTAGTCGTGTATGTTTTATGGGACGTAGAGGGCGCAGGGGGGACTCAACAAACGTTTGGGGCGAAAGATAAGGGCAAGAGTTTGTTTCCTTGGCTGTTTAGATCTGTGTGTGTGTGTGTGTGTGTGATGGGCCCGTTCTTACTCTTTGTACAGGCTCAGCATCTGTTAGAACCGACCTTGTTGCCATGGAGATTTTTATTATCAAGCAGGAATATATTTACGGTAATGCCGTATCACCGCCCCGCCCCCCTCCCCCCACCTCTTTTCCGCTCTCAAATCCTTTATGAGAATAATATATCAAAGTCACTTTACCAAGATTTAAGGTGTGCTTCAGGTTTGGTGCATGCATGTACTAGCCTTTGGCCCCATCAACGCATGTTGTTTTTTATTTTTGGAATTAGCAATATCCAATATGTGTTATAGTGTCCTCGCACGATTTGGTATTTCCAATCTGATGACCTAATATTCTGTAGTGTACGAGGGGATTCTAGTTTACCTTAAAGTAATAACTCTAGTCCTCTTTACGAATTATAATTATGTTATCATTCAAAAAGAAATCATATAAAGATTGAACACACTATAAACTCTGCAGCTTTTACTTATTGACTTCTCTTGTCTTTTTAACATTAGCTTCTCTAGAAATAGACAAAATCTTGGGACATTAGATCCTTTTTTTTAACTCCCTTGGCTATCCTTAGATCTATTGGAAGCGCACTGTTGTTTCTGGAAATGTAAACACGTCGTCTATTGTTGATATTAAAAACAACATGACGCTTATTATTCTGTGGCACGAGATAGTAGTCCGTAAGTTAGAGCTGAGTGCTCTTTAGAATCTTTTTGCTGGTTGAGGAAGAAATTCAGGAGACTTGCTCTAGCCAATAATCTGCGGTCTTGCAGAATGTAAGTGTCAACTGTTGAGCACTGTAGCCTTAGCCATTTAATTTGTGGAGGCGCAGTGGCTTAGTGGTAAAGCGCTTGGCATCTGAACTGGAGATCCCGGGTTCGAATCCTGGTGAATACTGGGGGTTTTACTTTCGGTATCTTTAGAGCTCGTCTGAGTCCGCCCAGCTCTATTTGGGTACCTACATTAGTTGGGTAAATGTAAAGGCGGTTGGTCTTTGTGCTGGACACATGACACCTTCGTTAATCGTGGGCCATAAAAACAGATAACATTTACATTATCTGCCAAATAGATCACAAGGTCTGAAAGGAGGACTTTACTTCTACTATACTTTACTTTGAATTGGTCCATCTGTTTTTTGAGAATGTTGAGTGTAGAGTCCTAGAAGTGCCACTGATGCTTGCCAGTAACGTTGAAAGCATTAAACAACATTGACCTGTTATCCAAATGTAGTTGTTTAGTTCATTATCATTGCGATGATTGATTGAAGTTAGGTAAGGTGAAGAAACAATTGGTCTTAGTTCTAGTTTCTAAACCGTCAGTAGAATAGCTTACTATAATAACAAATAAGTCCGCACATTTTATTACCTAGAAGAAATCATACAGCACATTACAATTGAATTAAAATAATTGTTTTTGTAATTTGTACAATCGATTGAAGATAATACGGATATAATCCACCTTCAACATGATTAAATGCTATTCTCTGATGTTGTTTCAAACTATGCTTCTTGGTGGAAGTAGATATAAAAAGATCGTAGTAAAAATACAAGACATTGGCTATTTCTCTTGTAAACCAATGGAACAGCTCATTAATGTACGCACACATTCTGAAAGGCATCCAAATGTATTGTATCAATAAGTCGCTTACATATATTTTAGGGCGAAGAAAGGGAAAAGACTGATATAACTCCAACCCTCTATTCAGTTACATTTTTAAGAGTCTCACTCTTCTAGATATATATAAATTACATTTTATAACAGTAAGTTGACTTAACGAAGCTACATTCTCATTATCAGCCAAGCGTAGCCTGTCCAAGATCACGGGCATGTGACGATGGCATGTGACGATTGCATTGCTCGCTCAGGGTCGAGCTTGTTTAAACATTTAGATTTAAAATCAATTTCACTGAGCTTCAGCTTAATCAGAAGCAAAAACAAACAAACAAACAAACAACAACAACAACAATGCACTTACGATCTCCTAGGTCAAAGATTAGGGGATGTTAGTCTTAGTAATATGTAGTGAGCTTTATATGGTTACTGCTTTGTTTTAAGCCTTGTACCAATCAGAATTAGTTGGACTGACATTCCGATTTTCCAACAACTGAGCATTGGCACCCGAATATTTCTTTTTTTTTTTTTTCTACAAACTGAGCGTGAACACACTATCCTTTTTAAAAACTCTTGGATAGCTTTGAAATAAGATTTTGGCGCCACGGAAACCTGGACGTTTCAGCCGTCAGGGCCACCTGTTTGTCTGTTGTTTTTCTATAACCTCTCATGCATTCAGCAGCATAGTTAAATAAGAGTCTTCACAGCGCCGACGAGCGTAACGCTGGGCACAGCTACTTCCATTGACTTACCGGAACAGAAACAAATACATTCGCGCGACTAACTTCAATGACATCATTAATTATGCAAGACGGATGTCGTGGCTAGAGAAAGAGGACGCCACTGCTGCAATGATTTATCATAGAAACTGTGTGCGTTGTTTGATAGGCGAAGAGAAGACGACGAACGTGCACAAATGCGATGATTTATTCTTCGGAGCAGAATCACGATGTTGTTTCAATAAGCACAAAACATTTTTCAAGTCTTTACATCTGAGACCCTAAACAAGGCGAAAAACATTGCTCGGCTTGGAAAGTGAGTAACGTCTTCATCCGTTGATTGATGGTGTGCTTTACTTTTAAGTTTTGTCTGACGTTCTTCCGTTTTTTTGTTTTTTTTTAGAAATATCTTCGCAATTATCTTTCACAATATATTTTGCTGGACACTTACTAAAAATGAATTCCGAATATGTTTATGTCTGGCAAAAACTGTTTGTCTTTTACGTGGCCTGATGGTTGAGATGTCAAGCAGAGGTCTTGGGTTAGTTCAGACTATCAAGACGAAGTCTATATGCGTACCAGACATAAGTTTGTTGAGGCCTCATGCCATGGCATTCTGTTTACCAAATACAATTTCATTATGCAATGTGGCAGAAAACCGCCAAGCTACCTATCAATGAGGCTCGAATCTCGACTCCAGGTGAGTTGTGTTTGCTGAGCACCTAAAGGCAGCACAGAAAACTTCTCCCAGATACACCCCTGCCCAAAGGGTCCACTAAAGAGATTGGACCAGTGCACATTGAGCATTCTATAAGCATGAAAGATGCGGGACGAAAAGTAATATTTTTTAAATTAAATCTTTACTTGACTCCCCAGTAGACCTGTAATTTCAAATTAAATATATATTTACGTATTTTACATTGACCGGCCCCCCCCCCCCCTTTTAAAGTTGGTGGACTCGTCCATATACACACACTTAGGCCTCCACAGATTAGTTTGTTATAGGTCAATATGTTTATAAATACTGCTGATCTTTAATTCATCAATCATTAGCAGAGTTTAAAGCAATAATGTAAATAAAAGGAAAACAATTATTACGAATATAGGTTTGTCATTTATCAGTTTTGCAAAATGCTCAGTAAACACAAGCTTTTTACAAGACATGTAGGTGTCCGGCTCCGGCTGAATATCAAATTTCACTATCCGGCCATATCCTGCTCCGGTCGAATATCAAAAAGTACTATCTGTGCACTGTAATTTGTGAGGAATTTTTAGGCTATCAGCGTTTGTACTGGAATGCCCAAATGTTGACCTCTTTGAAACTTATGGTGTAATTGGTTGCCTTATTGCATATTTAGATGTGAACTGGTTATTTGATGATGCACCGTCGTCTGTCATCGCAGACAAACCGCTCAAATGAACTCTTATGGTAAACTTTAGTCTGGCTCAAACTAGGTCATTTAACATTTCCATTCAGCCTGACCACATTTACATACACTAGTGGCCAAATAGATATTTATTTAAAACAATAGGGAATTAGACAGTAACTTTGATTAATTTATTGAGATGTTAATTTCAAACGATATTAATTTAGGGACACACAAAGGAGGTTACTATAGTGTTCAAGTACACTGTGTAAATGCTTGTAATAATGTTTGAAAACACTTATGAAAAACTTACATATATAGATAGTTAGATAGATAGACAGGCAGACAGACAGACAGAAAGGCAGACAGACAGATAGATAGATAGATAGATAGATAGATAGATAGATAGATAGATAGATAGATAGATAGATAGATAGATAGATAGATAGATGGGAAGCGCGGTGGCTGAGTGATTAAGTGCTTAGCTTCCGAACCTGGGGTCCTGTGTTTGAATCTCTGTGAAGACTGGGATTTTGAATTTCGGGATTTTCAGGACGCCCCTGAGTCCACCCAACTCTAATGGGTACCTGGCTTTAGTTGGGTAAAGTAAAGACTGTTAGTCGTTGTGCTGGCCACATGACACCCAGCTCGTTAATCGTTGGCCAAAGAAACAGATAACCTTAACATCATCTGCCTTATTGGTCGCAAGGTCTGAAAGGGGAACTTTAAAAGATAGATATATACATGCAAACTAAACGTCTAAACTTCTTTGCAGAAAAACTGAACTGTTTGTCTCCCTTTGTCAATATGTTGTTGCTTATTGTAGCCCACCTTCTCGACGCCACCCTCTATCCCCTTTCCGACCTCCAGCCTCTGCGCCCTAGCCCTATAATTCACCCTTGACACCGCCGTATCGTAGCACTTTTAACGCCCTAAAGTTAGAACAACGGGGCTATTGATTTTCATTCAATATACCTGCAGTGTAACGTCCACTGGGATTGGGTTGAGCTAGGCGGGAGGCGAGGTGAGAAGAGAGAGAGAGGGGGGGGGGGGAGTGGGATAGACAGAGAGTAGGGAGAGAGAGAACGAACAAAAAATAAGAAGGGGAAAAAAAGACATTTAAAGGTGAGCGCTTCTTTGAACAGTCGAGTGTGAGTTGCAAATTCTGAAGTGAATCCACGGACTGGCCGCGCAACATTAGACCCAGTCACGGGCCGCGCTCAAGTGATCAGCGCCTAACGCAAAGGTAATTCCCCGTCACACTCAGTCCTATATGGAGACGTTGTGGGGAGGGTGCACACCGCGGCACATGTACAGGGGCGCCATAAAACTGTATGTTAACGGTAGGCGATACATCGCAACAAAGATAATTGAGCGCACAGAGAGATTGGGTTTGATTAGGATCGATTCACGCCTTCAACAGTATGTATGTGCCTGTGTGTCGGGGGGGGGGGGGGCGAGGACTATGTATCTGTCGGGTCGATACCTTTGTCACATTGAGGTCAGCCATGCTCCAATATGTACTATTTCTCTCCCCCCCCCCCTCTTTTTCCCAAGTCACAACGTCATACGAAATGTATTGATGTGCTTATAAATTAATTTATACGGCAATAATTTACGCATGCCTTTTTAAAGAAAGTTGCCAATAAAATATCAATACTGGTATGCGAACATTTTGAATGCTAAACTTATGTATAATATATGTATGTATGTAATTATTCGCTTAAAAAAACTGTATTTTATTCTTTTTTTTTTTCTCAAATCGAAATTTGTTAGAAAGTGTTAGGATTAGAACTATAAAACCGAGAACATTTTTGCAAGCTAGACATAACGACTCAGCCATGATCTGAGACTGTTCTGTACTTATTTTATTGTTTTGTTCCGTTATAACCAACAAGGCGATTAATCTATTTCTCACTCTCTCTCTCTCTCTCTCTCTCCACACTTTATTACCCGTCTTCTTCGATCAAAGGTAAGCTATTTAACTTCTTTCAGAGAGAGAGAGAGAGAGAACTTAAAACGAATCGTCTGCCATTCTGGCGCCAAAAACATTTTCACATTTTTGAAAGCAGCATAAGATGAGGGGAAAAAAAGGGTTGGGGGAAGGGTTTAAATAAAGAGTATGTGTGTATGTTGTCTATGTTATAGTCTAGTTACATAAAATGTTACGACACAATAACATGCGTTCGGGAATAAAAGATGTTGGTTCAGAGAGTATGTGTGTAATTAGAGTTATAGATATACTAGAAGCTGTGTTCTACGTCATCCTTAAACACACAAACTATGATGACGAACTACACATCTTTTTTTTTCCTTCTCTCAACACATAATCTGGAACAGTGACCAAATAGTAACTAAGTTTAACTCGACCCACAAATGCACTATGACTTCAAATAAGAAAAGAGGAGAAAAAAATAGAACATCGCACTTCCGTTCTTCCCCCCCCCCCCCCATCCTCTTTAGTTTTCCCCGCCACATCTTCAACATCCATCAACCTCCACCCAGCCACCACAACGCCCGTCCTCTCTCAAAGCCTTATCTCTCTTTCTCATCTCTCTCTCTCCATCTCGTTCTCGCGACCTTCCCTCCTATGCCCCCCCCCCCTCGTCGACTCACACAGACTAGCTATGGTCAATTATACCAACCATAGATAGACTAGTGTAATTTAGGAAAATGCCAGTATCGATCTGGTCCCTTTGTCCCCCCCTCCCTATAAACTGTATTAAGTGCCAGGAAGCCGGCCGGTTAAGATTTCTCATGTATAAAAATTGATCAATCGGCCTCCATTTAAAGGCCTTTGTACACGGTCGGACTGTAATCGCATCAAGTGGATACCATGTCCACAGATAGATCAATTGTAACTCGGCCGTGCTGATACAAGAGACAAAAAAAATGTATATTTTTACATCATAATCAACCAAAGAAAAAAATCACTAAATTAAACAGAAAAAAAACAACACATTTCTAAATGTTCAAAGGCTTAATCAGAATTAATTGTTAAATATATCCTGGCTTTTAATATACATGCATATACAGACGAGAACCTCATGCTGTAGTAGTAATTAATAATAAAAAAATATGTATAATATATAACAAAAAAGAGCTTTTGGGGGAAAAAAAGAATTCTTTGTGTGCCAGGTAAGTGATCAATGGAACGGCTATCGTTATGAGTCACAGAAAGATCTAGCTTGAAGGGAGAAAGCCAAACGATTACATTAATGGTACCAATGATAATGGTTCTGAGATGCTTCTTGTAGGCCTTAAATTTTCACTGGCTCCAAGGACTTTTGAACCATTTGGACTCTATGCGTACCCAGCTAATTAGCTCTTTCTACTACTGTTTGCCGTCCTGCTCGGCGCTGCTCACAGCAAAAACACGTGCTTTTCACAATATTGTCTTTCTAGTGTTTTTCTTGCATTCTTCCACTTCTTTTTTTTTTTTAAATACCTCTATTCAGGCCAAAACTTCTTTGAGGGTGGAGGAACCTGAACGCTGATCTTGAGAACGGCTCTGATGTTTTCTCTAGAATTTTAACAGCGCTGAGAAAAGAATGACTAGCTCGTTGGCAACACGGGAAAAACTCTAGTTTGATCGTTATCATTTTTTAAGTCAAAAAAGAAATAAATATAAATTTGGTTAGAGGTGTACATCTAGGATTCTAGGTCTAGATCCAACATCGGTTTTCAAAGGACCATCGCTTTCGGGAATTTCCTAATGTAAGGCTTTATTGATTCAACGGTAAAATAAAATAATGTTCAGAAAATTTTGCGCATCGTCTTTCTAAGTCTAGACTACTCTAGATCTAAATGCTTATCATTGGAGACCAGGTTTGATATCATTTATTTTTAAATCAATTTTTAGCGGCCCACGAAACGGGAAAATACACTAGTAGCTTTGTGTGGTTTGTCTGTCCGTCCTTCGCGCTTAGATCTCGTAAACTAGAAAAGATAGGGAAAAAAACCGACATCATAATATTTTAGACCATTCAAATTTCTGATGCTACGTTTTCTTTTCTAAAAACTGCGAGCGTACCAAATAATTCTAAACACTTAACCAATGGAATTTTTTATTTGTTTTTTTTATTTACGGAAATGGTTTTTTTTTCCTTGAGGCTTTGAATAAGAGATTGATCCCTTACAAAAAAAAAAAAAAGATAATCATTAGAAGACATCAGTTAGGCCAGGTTCACATTCACTTTCACCTATCCCTTGGTTTGCTGGACCGGTGGGGCACTACACAAGATCTGTCAACCTTCTTTCTCCATTCTTCTGTCATTTGCCTTTGATAGAATTTCATTCTGATATTTTGATATTCTTTCTGAAAATATTGAAACCTGCCATTTTACCTGCCTGGGTGGACCACTTCGGGGGCCTATTATGAGTTTGTGTTTCCACACAAACTGCCTTTGTAACCTTGTTTTTATTTTATTTTAAGTTGTATAATGGATATATTGTCTTTTTAACAAATGTATTTTAAAACGTTTTTCTTGTTTCTTGGTGCTGTTCCTTGCAGGAAAACGTTTGCAAGAGCTTAAACTTGAGTAACATAGCCGTACAGCTTCATTGTTGGTCCCAATCGTTTGGAGACCATCATCAGGCCCTATGGACTTTTCGATCATGTCTTGAACTTGACGTTGTTTGATACACATAATCTTGCCTTTTAATAGATTTTAAAAGATTACATTAGAAAAACACACAAAAAAATGAATTGCCAGACAACATGTGTTTTTATGTGGGGATGTCTGTGTGTGAATGTGCGAATTCAAATGATTGGTTTTGTATTCTTTGAGACCCAAAGTAGAAATGCGTATGTCTTACAAACTACTGTAGTTAAGGTGTTGACTCGCACATTCATTAACCCACAACATGTCTCGGAATGTTTGCAATCTGTCAAGTACGACAATTGTTCAAAATTAAAAAATAACAATAGTTAATTAACTAATTGATACATTTTTTCAGTTGATTCTTTTGTTGTCAGGTAAAAGACATAATTGTGCAAAGTTTCACCTTGATCCGAGAATGGGTGTGTGAAAAAAAAACGTGTACACACGTTTTACTGTACAGACAGACAGAGCAAGTTGATAGAAGCTTTGTCAAAATGTGATTTTCTACCTGAAAATAAACACGGAACCCTTCTCAGCTGTTGATGACCTCCTTTAGCCCTTGAACAACTATGGCTCATCGCGTAAAACACTTTTAAATGTGACTGTGCAGCCCAATTCTCGAGAGGCATACCTGTCTACATTCAACGCAGGTTAAGTTGACATTCGCTTTAACACACTTTTCTTCCAAAGCTGGGGCCAATGCTTTTTTGCTGTCCATAGTTTTCTTGGTCACCATCTTTCTACATCAATGCCCAGTACTTTGAGGTCTCGTTTGATTACATGCACATAACGGAGATGGGGACGACCAGTTTAGTTGTCCATAAAGAATGACATATTGGGATACGATTGTCTTCCATCCGGTGGACATGACCAAGTCAGCGCAATGGGCCTTGTGTGAGGATTGTAAAGATGCGATAGGATATTCACTCTCTGAGTGTGCTCTCTCCCTCTTTCCTTTTGTATGCGTGTGTGTGTGCGTGCGTGTGTTATAATTTATTCTTTGTTTGATCTATAATAGTATAATGATTTTTGTATCCAGTGATATGGGGGCCTAGATAACAAAGATGTTCTCTATATGACACTATCATGAGATCGGCTAATCTTATACGAATAGTTAATGTTTTTCTGTGTAAGGATCGATTCCTTTCAACTACAATGGCCAACAAAACATTAGCGAAAAAAAAAGTAAATTAATTTTGATATCGATACTTTATTACACCACGGGGTAAGCAGGTAGTGGACAATGTGTGCACGCCAAGCAACTCGAGTCTCGGCTATCCCTGCAAAGACGTTGGACATTCAACGATCCTGTCAGTTTGTTCTAGTCTCTGAGATCATGCAGCTTTACCCGGTGCCGAAATATTGACTGATAATGACATTGCTGTAGTTTTCTTAATTCCTCCTCATTTGTTGATGGTATTTTGAAAACTCTTTCCGATGTGCAGCGTCTTTAAGGAAGATGTTGCCCCATATGAGCTCATCTGCCAGATATTATTTCTTAACAAATGTCCTGTGACAATTTCGAGGGAATTTGAACTTGAGACCATAGGTCTAAAAGCCGATCACTTTACCACCACCCGTAGCATGCTCTCAATTACTTTCCCCGCTCTTTAATGTTGTTGCTAAAGTTATTAGGTACGTCAGTACTTTATATATACCATATTGGTAAAATGGGCGAATTCATAGGAAGTTGCGATTTGTTTAAAATCTTATCAACTCACTGTTTCTAATAAAAAGTCTGCACATCCCTCCCACACCCAATCTTGGATCAAGCTGAAATTCAGCACAATTGTTTCTTTTACCCGACAAAACAAGAATCAATTTAAAACAAAAAAAAACAATTAGTTAAGTAATTATTTGAATTTTTTTATTTTTTTTGGTATCGAACAAGGGAATGAAATTTTACTTGACTGATGTGGTGGTATAAGTTCAATGAGTCACCTTTATACTTTGTCGAGAGAAAAGTTTGAAACTAAAATATACAACCTTAATTTCATAAGCACTTCCCTTGCCTAGTGGCACAGTGGTCAGTCAGTGTGTAGGCTTGAGGAGGCTTGAGCCCTCGAGTTCGAATTCAGCTCGTTTAAATATTTTTATTTTATTTTATTTATTTATTATTCTTAGTATACATATACTAATTGATACAACTACGCTTTATATTAGCTTTTTTAGAGGTTATATATATATATATATATATATATATATCTTGTTTAGAAATTCTAAGCCGCTTAATCCTAACCCTCTTTATATTATCTTGCGTGGGGAGGAGCCTTGAGTGCGTTCATACCATGTCGGCACCATTCAGTGCATGTCGTGGCCATCCATTAACCCATCCACACTAAAACTTCCTGTTTGGCCATATTTTATATATGCGGATCCTTAAGGGTTGTCAATAAAAAGAAAATATCTATTTAATCTTGGCTGCGCTTGGTATTTTCCTTTTCGCTCACCTATTTCTCAGTTGTATTTAGGTAGGTTCTCATCTTTTGTATCACCTTCCCTCTTTAAGTAGTTCCATCCTTATCTGCATTATTCCCTTCCCAAGCGCATCCCCTTTAGTGGCACAAGTCCCTCCGTTCCGAGAACGATCGAATGCTTATTGGATGTTAGTGTAACGTCCAACTTAATGTTATCAAAACACGAGGATAATCTCGTGTCAAAATATGTCAGCCTGTCCTTCCTAACGAGCTGGGATAATTCTGTTACGTTTTCAATCACGTTCTTCTTCAATCTTCCTTCATGCTGTCCATTTTCTTTCATTTCCTTTTTCTTTTCTATCATCTGTTTCTTTCTGTTTTCTTACTTTTGGTATCTTGCATTCTTGTTCTGTATTCTTTATGTTAAATTTCCTTTTTTTTTGTTTGTTTCTTTCTTTTTTCTATTTTACTTTCTTTTGTTTTTCTTTCTTTTCAGTCATTTCTTTCTTTATTGTTTATTATGTCCCTCACCCTAGCTCTTCTATTTTTGAAAGACTTTTTTTTGGGGGGGGGGGGGGGGGGGGGGCGATGTTGGTGTTATTTCTTTCCTAAGCGTGATATATTGAAGGATGATTGTCCCCTGGGGTTTAACCCTTGCAATCATCAACCATCTCACTAATCATGTTCATTTGTTTTATTAGCTAATGACAAGGCCTAATGACAAAATTTGAAATGGCGTGTTAGGGTTTTCTAAGATGGCTGACGTTTTCTAAGAGTGCTCCATTATTTGTTGAAGGTTGAAAGGTGTGGGGGCAGGGGGTAGGCAGTCATTTGTTTACCAATCTACATCTAATGCAACTTAAGGATTGGCTGCTGGTTCAGGATCGGATCGGCTTCTACATTTGGAAATGTAAACTCCCTACTGTGGGTGTAGATTGCCTAAGAGGTTATTGCTCTAGAAATGTCAAAATCTTTTAACCGCTTCTTCTAATGTCCAAATTTTATTGCCTCTCTATCTAGAAGGCTATTGAGCGAATTCGGATATCACATAGTTAATGACAGAATATCATCTTGTACCTTTTCTCCTCGCCACCCCCGCCCTCCGCCATTCAGAAGTCTACAAACTGGCTGATTGATTCTTCTGTTTATTCCGAAACGTATTTTTTCCCTGCCTTTCTCTCTGCACCAACCTCAACACCAACTTTTTGTGTGTGTCCCTTCGCTTTGAAGGTCCTCACGAATTTGTTTTTAATATCTGAACAACAACAACAAAGTAACGATAATTTGGAGCCGCCCGAACTCCGAACTGCTTTGTTGAGTGAAAAATGAGGAAAGAGAAAGGAAGTTTAGTATAAAAAAAAACAACAATAACGCAACATTTGTTTGTTGTTGATCAAGGATATCTTTAGTTCATCAATGTAAGAATGTCAAGAATTTTTGTATTATTTTTTTTGGTCGCTGTCGTAATTTCTCTGGTGAATCATGTGTTCAGACTAAAAAAAATTTTGTTTTATGCTTTACCCACCGGCATTCATCCGTCAATAGCAGCCACCTTCCATCGGCTCACGTCTTTGTCCTGTCTGATCAGTACCACTGACTGCAGCTCCATCGCGTTTTGAATAAAGCTTCAAAGTTTTATATATATATAAGTTATATAAAAGTTTGTGTGCATCATTTGCATAATTGTGAAAACAATGATCCCTTTCGCTTAGGTTTTGGAAAACAGCACGGTGTCAAAAGTTGGTATTTGTATAACTTTTTTTGTTCCCTTCCGTTTTCATCTTCTTATCGAAAGGCCTGCATTATAACATCTCCACGGCACATGTATATAGGCCCGTGAATTCTAGTAGTTCTTGATCTTGTAACACCTTCACTAGTTCCTATGAACAGTTGGAATGGGGCGCCCTCTACCGACCAATTTAATCCTGGATAGATTGTCTTCCGAAATACAATAACGAAGAACCAACTAAAACCTGCATCAATTGTATTTTGTGGGAGAAAAAACTATTCAAACTATGCAATGGTCTAATGACAAATTACAAACTGTTATTTTTGCTACTTCAATTTTTCAATTTGTCAAATTCGTCAAATCATCTCCATTTTTTTTTTCCTTTTAAGCCTATTCTGTCACATCTTCTGTCGCCATACTCATTTCTGCATGAATAGAAATATACATTCTTCCTAGCCTTAGGCAGTTCCCACCTCATCCTCATTTTATCGTGTATGTTATCCTTATCCCAATACTCGGCGAAGCTCGTCTTTTCTTTTTTATCCTAATGTAGGCCTATATTGAGCAATCGGATGAGCTTTGTTGAGCGCAAAGTTGTTGTGCATTAGATTAATCCGCCGTCTAATGAACTGCGACGGTGTTTACGCTGTAGAGATGAGGGGGAAACGCGGGGAAGGGTTGCGAAAATAGAATGGGAAATCAACATGTCCCTGATCCAGCCCAACGGCTTTGAAAACATTAGACGACGAGATTGTAAAACATGAGGTGGGGGGAAGGGAATCTTGGAACTACTTATTTCTATTTTTAATTCGGTAAAAGGAAATATTACGCTTATTCATTATAGTGCATTACAATTTTACAGCAAGTGGACCCTTACCACTGTCAAAATAACGTTAGCTCAAACTCTATGGCCACATCACAAGGTCCTCAGGGCTCGTAAAGATCTTCCTTCAGGGAACAGTACCAGGAAGAAGCAGAAGAAGAGGAAGACAGAAAGCGATGGGAAGACAACATCAAAGAATGGACAGGCTTGTTAATGAATGCAATTTTATCCAAGGCAAAGGACAGAGAGGAAGGGAAAAAGACGGTTGATTGATCTTGTGTGGTGCCCCATTCCAACAGACTGAGGGATAGGTGAAAGATGATTATAGTGTAAGTTTTATGCATTAATTTTTTTCTTAAAGTAGCAACAACACTATTATAGTTATAGTGAATATAAATAAAAGAAAGAAGGAAGAGACACAAGGCGCGTCGAAACAAGTAAAACATTAAATGGGAGACGAAGCTTTTTTTTTCCTACCTTGTATAGTCTCTTTAGCTAGTGATAGGGAAAGATCAACTTGTTTAACATTAGCTTGGCGAAGGGATGTGAAAGCAGCCATGATCGACGCCAGCGTCCATGTACAAGCAGGCCATTATTAGTAAGCGGGCAATGAGAATGTCCAGGAGCGTCTGCTGGAACACCAAGCAGCAATTCTGACGAAGAGTTGTGTGCCTTGTACAACAGAGACCAACCTCTGAAGGGATGTACTGTTCAGTGGCATACGCCGATGTTTCTTACACAATGGCGATGAATAGTCTTCAAAATCAGTCGAAGGGGATACTATATGAGGACAACAAATAGCTCCATGTTTAAAGTCTTATAGATGGAGTGTAATTTAATCATAGGCATTGTAGACTGTTATAGATAGATTGTAGGTTCAAAAACGGTATGCTTTGAACAGAAGGAGGGCATCGTTCGGAATTCACTCTTCTTGTATTCAGTTTTATTAATCTAGTCAATTCTAGTGTTTATAATTCCTCTGTTCACCTTGAACATTTTTTCATCGGTAAAAACTAAAAACAGACAAACAAACAAAATAAAATACCTAGGTGGACACGGTTCTTGAAAACGGTTCACGGCTGAAGACAGTTTCGACGCAATGAAGAGTTTAATCATTTAATGTTGTTGTTGTTTTTACGCTGTCCATACATATTTTCCCCGATCTTCCTCTGGCCCTGACTATTGATAATCTGGTGTTATTAGCAGTGAAAGCTTTGGACTGATATCAGAGTAATCTCTGCTGTGCCTTACATTCTATACGTGTTAGGGTACTTTCTATAGTCCTAATTTTATTGTTTCTTAAATGATCTGTTCGATATTTCCTGACCTTTTATGGTTTTAGGCACCTCTTGTCACTATTTCAAATTGATCACCAATTCCACTGCTCAAGATTTGCGCTTCTTTGTTCTCTTAATCCTGAAGACTTCAAAAATTGTTGTCCTATCCAGACTAAATATATATTAAATCTCATTATGCAGATTGAACTCAACGCTAAGCCAGGCTGTACAATCTAATCGTGTGGACTTCCTAGGTCGTTCATTAAGAAATATAACGTTATAGATTTAAAGTAAACATTGTTGTTTTCCTCATAACATAACAGACAGTGAAAGGATATAAACAAACCTAAAGGGACACACAGAATAATTTTTGCCTTGTCCTATTTTGGTTGCGACCTAGTGTAAACATAGCTCAAAGCGGTCTGATCTATTCATAGCGAATATCTATAAGGTCATAACGCTAATGGAACTAGCGCTGCAGCAAATCTATAGTTTCCTTCAAGTCGCTGACGTCACGGTGACGTCATTAAAGGTCATCTACCCCCCCCCCTCCCCAACCCTCCTTCCGTTTTCTGTTTAGACTAATTTTAATAAGTGGAACAACTTTTAAAACAACATGTTTTATCAGTGTATGGTCAGTCTGATAAGGGCACACAATGACGGCAAAGTGGAGACAGTTTGCTTAATGTCAACGTGAGACGTTTTAATAAACAAACAAAAAATGAATTTTTAAAGACTTTTCTTTTATCTAGTTATGTATATTATATATAAATATTAATATTATATCTGATCTTAATTACGGATTGATTGATTTATTTTTTTACTAACAAGTTGACATGACTAAACATAAAACATAACAACTTAGCTCGCAAATTGTGCATACAGTAAGTTGGATAGGCCATTTAAAACAATGTCCTCCTTGAAATCAGTTATAGTCAAACAGAACTGGGATCGTTTTTTTTTCCTGCTTCTTTTAGTATATGTTTGTTCATCCACAATCAATATAGTCTTATAGATCACAGTTATAGCCTATTTTCTATGGAAATGTCATTCATAAAAATCAATTTTAATTACTTCTGTTAAAGTACGCGCGTAAGTACCGTACCAGAATACACATATTGTCGATTTTTTGGTCATGTCCAAAATGAACCGCACGCAATCTCGCGCCGTTTCTGGAAAATTTTCAAACGGTCGTGCACGAAATAAGCCATCAACTTTTGGGAAGTTTCTTGACATACAACTTCGGTCACGTTGAACATCAATTTCCAACTTCCGGTCCAACTTGATTATCTAAAAATAACACGGGTGAGTACTCGTGCTGTCCTATAAATAACCGCCAACGGAGTCGTTCGATTTAGAAATAAGTCCATTTAAGTGGTTCACTTTTTTTTTTTAAGTCTTACTTTGGAGAGATGGGCGACGAAAAAAAGTAAAATAAAATGGAATTGAGATGTCTATTTTTTTTTTTTAGGCCAGAGCCTGGATGATCAGTTTTCTTTCGTTTGGTGGGGGGGGGGGCACTTTTTTTTATACGTACTAACAAAACCGATAGTTTGGCCATAGATAGAATCCCGTCAAGTCTTTTTGCCAGGCTGGACCATAGAATATGTCATCGACCAGGTTTTGGTCTCTGTGATGTCTTCACCAATAACGTATAGGAAAAAGAAGGGGGGGGGGGCTATAATCATATGGATTGATAAACAGGTTTCCAAGACTGACTTTTTTTTTTTTTTATTTCCTTGTTACTATTGAAGAATTTGGTGTGTGCTCTAAAGGGAGAAAATTCGGTGGATCTCACAAGAAGAAAATCCCGAGGAGCTAAAGCTGGAAAGTATTTGATATTGCAAACTCTTGATCAGTCTGTCGTGAGAAATAATTAAGACGTACCAGACATTTCATTACAAGAATAATTTGTACCATATATGCATACACATTAGTAGTCGTTTAATGGCAAAGAGTCTGTGTACGTTGCATGTAATGTTTTGTAAGAGAGACTTTACATATATCTGTTGTTTTATGTTTGTTTATATATATATTGTGTTCTAGGGATAAAACAAAGATGAACTTCACCAGTGGCTATGATCACTTTAAATTGACTGGAAAACTAAGTAGCTCCCCGGGAGTGCAATTGTAACATTAACAACTTTCCGAACCTCGACCCATCACTGCCCCTTTCAGAGCCTGCGATCTATGAGACGGATTGTGTAAAGCTCATGGTTCTGGGAACAATGAGGGTATTACGTGGCCAGCAAAGCGACCAACGGCTTTTACTTTCCCCAAATTTCAGGATAGGAGTTAAGTGAACTCTGAAGCGTCCTGGAAAATTCACTGGATTCGAACTCGAGACGCATCGGTTCAAGAGCCAAGCGCTTTACCACTTGACCACCACACTTCAAAACCGTCACTGATAGCTTCCATTAGATGTTGGCATGTAGCTAATTTTAGTTTCTTAGATTCGATCCCCTCAACTTGTGAATCCTCTAGTAGGAGATTTTTTTTTCCTAGGAGTGCTTTTTTTTTTCAAGCCTTGTTGGTAATAGTGTAAAAATTTGTAGGAATTTTTAAGAGACATTAACAAGCAATTGAATAAGCAGATTGGGGGGGGGGGGGGGGGGAGCTCAGTGATATGAAACTGTCTAGAAGTCTATACCACAAATTACAATCCTACTTTCACTGTACTGTATGCACTTATATAGTTAGGATATTAGTTTTGCTATGGAGATTTGTTCTTCCACTCTAAAGCCCCAATGCCGCCAAAAGCAATAAGAAGCGTCCATAGCTGTCCCCAGAATCAATACTAAAGATAGTCACGTGTCGCTTGGTGTCTGCATAACTCTGCACGATGGAAAGTGGAACTGAAATAGCTGGAGGGGAGGGTCTGAACAAAACTGTGGGAGGTGTCGGACTTGCTCCCCTCCCTCCCTATTTTGAGTAAGTTTCACTAACCATACCATAAAAGTATTGCCACCAAAGCGCCTTCCTCTGAGTACTTCCCTCCCCACCCAGCACTCTCTCCCTGCTCTCTCAAAGTTCCACTCTCCACATATGGTACTACCCGGACCTCCAGGCTTTTTTTTTGGGGGGGGGGGGGGGAGACATCGATGTAGAGTTCCAGGACTTCCAAGAGTAGAATCTCGTCTGCGGGTTTTTTTTTTTTTTTTGGTAATTATATCGTTAGTTGGCTTACAGCAGCACCAGGGGATTTAACACTTCTTTCTGACGTAACGCCTTAAACTGACATTTTCCTGAGACAACTTTGTATCACTGTTTGTAGTGAGTTCACTATAAACAGAAAGTACACAAAATAACTTCAACTGACAAAAATAAAAACTTTAAGACCCCAGCCCCCCTTTTTTTTTTTCTCCAAAATATTTTTTTTTTCTTTTACTACAGACAAATTTTTGACAAACGCAACTCAGTGTGCAGACTCATTTTAAGTTTATCTTTTCGCATTTCCCTAAGGAGATGTCGCGGTGACGTCTAGCGCCACGGTTGTTTGTTAGATGTGAGCCTCTTGACGAAGATGTCAAACCAACACAATCAAACTATATTTCAAAAGCTTAGAATATAAACAGACCCTCCTGACAAGCGTCTACATTTGTGATAGGTTTCAGTGGATTGTCTTTGACAATATCCGAGCTCTTTGTTTGTTGTTGTTGTTTTTTTGCTATAGTTTTTTTTCTTCTTTCGCCAACTAAGCGAATGGACTACGAAATCTCGACTTGACATGAGATAAATGAGTCAATTATTCTTTTGTAAGAGATTCTTATTTCTTTTTTAGTTGGAGCATTTCATAATACATGAAGACATGTGCCTTAGTTTGTAGAAGAAGAACAAAAGTTTTTTTTTTCTTATATTATTATCAAAACAAGCAACCAATCAGAACAATAGGCCATTTGTTAGTAATATCATTAACTACGAACGTTTGATTATTGTAGGTTTGGCCTTGACCTTTAAAAAAAAAACTAACTGATCAACAATAGAACTGTTGCTGTGGAAATGTATATCATTATTGATGTTAAATTTATTGAAATAGAAAAGTATCGATACATTGATTTATCGATCCGTTCCATCTCTTTCCGTTTGTCTCTCACCTTTTTCCACATTCATTCTCTCTCCCACAAATACTCTCTCTCTCTCTCTCTCTCTCTCTCTCTCTCTCTCTCTCTCTCTCTCTCTCTTTCTCTCTCTCTCTCTCTCTCTCATAACATTCGAATCGGGCATAACGAAACAAAACGTTAATCGATTTCTAGACAAACGCGATTGCGATTCTAGCTATTTGACTCGTATCGACTATCCATAGTTCTGAAACAAAACATACATAACAAAAAGAGGCGAGGCTCCACCAATCGTGTGTTTGGTTCTATCAAACGAATATAGTTTAGAGTTGGCTCCAGATTCAAACGAGGGGGTTTTGTTCGTTCTCCATTCAAGCCTCTATTTCATCATACAGCTCCGTGACTAAGGCGCAATTGGCTCTTGACTTTGAGTCAACAAAGTTATAATTTTAATGTTGTGTACTCACAGGCTAATAGGCGTGCGTCAAGGAACATTGAACTGTTGGTTTAATTGGGAGACCAAAGTAGACCAAACAATCAAGTAGCTGGTCCCAGAGTATATGAGGCCGAGTTGGTGAGAGCTCGACTAGCAAGTTTGAAAGTTGCTAGTTCGAGTCGAGTAGCATAAAACTCACGGGGAAACTGTCGGACGCACTAACTTTTGGCGCTACATCGCTATTGACGTTGAAGTCTTAAATACAACGTTCTAAGAAGACTTAATATCATGGGAGCAATGATAAAATATTGACCGTTGGCTTGTTGTAAAAGAAAGACAAAGCCAACTCCTGTCCATTGGTTTCATATACACAATTCAGCTTAACACAACGCAACATCGCCATCTGCTTCAAAGATCTGCATTCAAGAACAATAAAAGATTCAAACATTACGAATTGATAGATCTATTGGCCTGTACATTTCATACTAGTGTCTAGCGAAACAATTAGACTAGAATAAGCTTTGAAATTGAGTTCCAGGTGTGATGTAATAGGAGATAAATAAACAGGCTTGCCACTTTGGTTTGTTGGTACGTAAACAAGTATGATCTCTGATTCATTCATTGATTCATTAATTTTTTATTTTTTTTTAAGGTGGGGGTGTGATTTTGCTAACTTTCATCTATCCAGCATCCTGACCCCTAGCTACCCGCCACCGTATGTTAATAGTGTCTTGTATCTCCCCAAGCAAGTGTGGCATGGCTGAAGCCCTAGTTGATCCCCAGCTTGTTGCCTGTGTGTGTGGGTGTGCGCTTCTGTGTGTGCTTACATGGAAAGAAACCCTTAAACGTCTCACGCTCAACTCAGGACATTAGGTTAAACTGTCTAGAACAGTGCTTCTCAAACCTTTTTTTTTCTTCTGACCCAAACAATAGACTTTTTTTAAATTCTTAAGTCATCCCCTCCCAACATGCACAGCTTTAACTCCCTTGAGAGGCTTTAGTCGTGAGTCCCACTGGTAAACTTGTGAGCATCTTCGATCAGTAATTTGTGTGTGTTCTTTGACTTCTTTTTGAGACTCACTGGGCGAGAACAACTGAGGGTTAAAATAAATATAAAATGTGAACAGAATATTTTTGTGTTGCTTCTTCAGTTCGTCGCAATTTTTGGTTTTCATAGAAGTTGTATCAGCTTTATTTTTAGATTGTGTTTTCAAAATGATTCTATAACTTTAATTTTTGTTTACTTTCACTGTTTAGTATTGTTTATGCCTGATTGTTTTGTTTGCTTTTTTCTCCTTAAAATGCTATTCAACTAAAGGTTGAATTCGTTATCTATACCACGTGCAAGTTTGTCCTCTTTGCGACGTGACACATTAGCTACAGCAACATAATGACGTTTGGCGTGGGGGGGGGAGTGGTAAAGCACTTGGCTTCCGAACCATTAGATCGTGGGATTTTTAATTTCGGGATTTTAAGGACGCCCCTGAGTGCTCCCAACTGTAAGGATACGTGACTTTAGTTGAGGAAAGTAAAGACTGGTTGGTCGTTGTGCTGGCCACATGACACCTTCGTTAACCGTCGGCCATAAAAATAGATGACCATTACATCATTCGCCCTATATATCGCAAGGTGTGAACGGGGAGCTTTAACAAAATGATGTCAAGAAAGAAGCGAATGTTCATATAGTACGTCCAAGAAATTGACTTCAAGTGTATCCATGCAAACGTTCACTCATTTATTTTTAGCCAAATTACTGACGTCATTTTGTGTCTGCTGAAAACTGCTCTAGCTTGTACAGAAGCAATTCAGTTTCGTGACTAAATAGATCTATAGGTCTTTGATTGATAGCTATTTTCATCTTAATATAGTTTTGAGAAACATGGAAATCATATTCTTTTAAAACTTTTAAAACCAAAGAATAGAAATAGGAGATTCCTTGATTGAACTATTTGCGTGACATTTTTACAATGATAGTTAAATAATCCATGCACCCATCCCACTGGCGCTACAGTCCATAGAGGTCCCTGCCCCTAAGTATATCTTGATTCATGAAGACACTGTACGCTGTAGCATTTTAGTTTGCACTTTAAGTGACGTGCACGGCTAGGTCACGTGACCAAGCCCTATATGTAATGTGTGCATGCTTGCTGTCCATATCATCCAATATCCGCTAATGAACGCTCATTATATGTCATTAATACGGGGCATGGTGTCGTGTGCTGTTGTTTTCTTTTCTAAGAAAAATGGAGTTGAATAATTGTGTATAGTAATGGCGCAGAGAAATATTGTGTTACAAACTGTATTAAGCTTCGGGACGTAGTCTAAGACTGGCTGATTTGAGAGTTTCTGATAAGCTCTTGCTCCATTAAAGAGGAGGCCTATGTCAGTTGAATCACTCTTGGCATGAGACAGAGGCCGAAACTTTAGATCTTATAATCATCAATGTTTCAATAGCAAGTTGCATAACACTAGACGTAGAAGATTTATGTAGGCTTATTATATTGTTGTGTATAACAAACATTTGATGGATGTTTATTTTAGTTGTTATTTTCAGGTAACATTAGTCTGATTAGGAGACAGCTCTTCTCTCCTCTCTCTCCTCTCTCTCCTCTCTTCTCATCTCTTCTTTTTTGCCTCTTCTTCCCCCCCCCTCTCTTTTTTCTCCTCTCAATTATTGTTTCTCTCCTTTCTCACTTCTTTTCTCTTCTCTGTTCTTTCTTTTTTTTCTCTTTTATCTCTTTTTTCCTCTCCTGTTTTTTCTCTCCTCTTTACTTCAATCTCTCTTTGTCCCATCTTTTCTCTTCTCTCTTTGTCCCATCTTTTCTCTTCTCTCTTTGTCCCATCTTTCTCTTCTCTCTTTGTCCCATCTTTGTCCTATCTTCTCTCTTCTCTCTTTGTCCTATCTTCTCTCTTCTCTCTTTGTCCCATCTTTCTCTTCTCTCTTTGTCCTATCTTCTCTCTTCTCTCTTTGTCCTATCTTTTCTCTTCTCTCTTTGTCCCATCTTTCTCTTCTCTCTTTGTCCTATCTTCTCTCTTCTCTCTTTGTCCTATCTTCTCTCTTCTCTCTTTGTCCTATCTTTTCTCTTCTCTCTTTGTCCTATCTTTTCTCTTCTCTCTTTGTCCTATCTTCTCTCTTCTCTCTTTGTCCTATCTTTTCTCTTCTCTCTTTGTCCTATCTTTTCTCTTCTCTCTTTGTCCCATCTTTTCTCTTCTCTCTTTGTCCTATCTTCTCTCTTCTCTCTTTGTCCTATCTTTTCTCTTCTCTCTTTGTCCTATCTTTTCTCTTCTCTCTTTGTCCTATCTTCTCTCTTCTCTCTTTGTCCTATCTTCTCTCTTCTCTCTTTGTCCCATCTTTCTCTTCTCTCTTTGTCCTATCTTCTCTCTTCTCTCTTTGTCCTATCTTTTCTCTTCTCTCTTTGTCCCATCTTTCTCTTCTCTCTTTGTCCTATCTTCTCTCTTCTCTCTTTGTCCTATCTTCTCTCTTCTCTCTTTGTCCTATCTTTTCTCTCCGTCCTCCATTCTTTTCTCCCATCTTTTCCTCTTTCTTTTCTTCATTCTTTTTTTGCCTTCGTATCTATCATCTATTTTCTTCACTTTTTTCTTCTGCTTCTCCTTTCTTTCCCTTTTTTTTTCTGACTTTTTTCCTCCTTTCTTTTCCCTCCTTTTTTTCGCTCACCTTTTCTTCCTATTCTTCCCCATCTTACAAATGTATTGGATGGTATATCATTCTATGCTAGCTAGAGCTAGTCAGGGATTTCATGGTCTGGACAGCTCCCACCTTTCAACTTTGGTCTGGAAACCTTTGTTATTCCCCCCCCCTCTCCTTTTCTTCACCAAGATTTACACCTTCCTTTAAAATTTTAAGTAAAAAAAAAAGGTTACTGAATGCCACTATCGGGTACGGGTGAGAGAGGATACTGGGTAATTTTTTTTGTTTCTGTGTTCATTCTGTGTACGCTCTTTTCGTATCAAAAATAGATGTAGGTTGGGTTTTTTGTGTGTTTTTTCTTTAATATTTTTATAAGTGTGGGAGTTATCACCTACTGTGAATTACGTCATGGTATATTTATAGCCGATTACCTCGATGGCGTTAGTAGCTCATTAGGAACTTTATGTGTGTGCGTACACAACAGCTTCTCAGATTACTCATTCACTCTTACTTACTCTTTAGGTTCACCTTGAACATGCCTAGGACTCGAGCAAGATGGCTTCATGCTTTTTAAGAACTATCATTTCAATATAAACTAGAAACATTCAAATAATCTTTTCAGTTGTTATATCTCTCTTTGTTCTTGTGCAAAGCACATTGCGCATCTCATTAGATTCAGTCGAAAGTCTAAACCAGAACATACATAGATTGAGGCATGATCTCTACAACAGTGATGTTTCGACCTGCGGGCCAAATAAATTTCACACACTCGGGCAACGTCATCTGCATAATAATAATAATAATAATAATAATAAATAGCATTTAAAAACAATTAGAATACGATTATAACTATTTTTATGTTTTCAAATAAATTCTCCCATCCCACTCATTATTGTTACTAGATCCTGTTTGATTGGACGTTGTCTGCACTCAGGGTCAACTTTTCAACTTTTCGTCCTTCCAGCGTTGCACACAAAATGTTGCAGATAACTTTACTTAGAACAGTAGAATGAACAGAACTATTAGAATACGAGACCATGAATGGGAGTTTGAGTCAGTTCGAGAGACGCCCCAACAATAGGGAGACATATAGTCTGCACTCGTTTTTTTTTCACGAGTTTCTACAAAGTGCGTCGACGACTCGATTGGCCGAATAGCGCTGCGGGCCCGATCTGGCCCGCGGGCCTTGTTTTTCGCTTCCCTGATCTAGAATAGCCATGGAGATGTTTTTAAATTTAAAAATTGCTGCTCCCAGCGTTCGGATTTATTTTTCCTTTCAGTAAAAAAAAAAATATTTAGAAACATTAAACACGTTATTCCGATTTACAAAGAAACAAACCAGCTCTCTTTTTTTTTTTGAAATATATAAACATGGCAGTTCCCTTTCCCACGTTAATTTACGACCTATGCATTAACAAAACAATGTATCAATTAGATTGCAATATACATATTCACTGTATTTATAACTGGTTAGTCTAATGTAGGCCCCTATACACATCTTTATCTATCTAGATCTGTGTGTGTGTTAGATAAATATTTGAGCAGGTCGTCTTAATTTCTCAGACTTTTCTTGACTAAAGGTAGATATTATACGCTCAACGCATGTCGCTGTGTTCATCTAAATCTAGGAGTTCATGTTAATTAGAGATTGTATCTCCTCCATGCTAATTGGTTTTCTGGGCTGATTCATTGAATCTATTCCCTGCTCATAATACACTTGGGGGAATCAGCGTTCAAATATGCTGTCGATACGATCATGTGGAACTTCTTGAAGAAGCATCATCCTTTTATTAACAGAAATGCAATGAAATAAAAAGTGCTTTTGTCTGTGTGTGTGTTTTTTTAAGCAGACGATACTTTATCAAAGGTAACGCCCGCCCCCCGGCTTGTTTACCGCTTTTTTTTTCTTCATACGACGACACAAATAAACACCCGACATATTATACTGGCGGAGAAATACTAAACAAAATAGTCCTGACGCACCCACACGCGCGCACGCGTTCGAGACTGTGGAAAAGGAGGGTGGAGGCAAAGTCCCTGGGGCGTTGCAAGTCCGAATCACTAACTTAGAACCAAAAGTAAAGGGATACAACCTTTTATCTTAAGTCAGATTGACTATTTTCGGCCATCGAATACGACCTAATAATTGTCCAACTCAGTGGCTATCTGAGCCCGTAGCTTCTGGATGTTGACGAGATAAAGTGCGGGGGGAGGAGAGCGTGAAGGAGATGAGAAAACATACTGTAACTCTGTCTCTCTCTCTCTTTTTCTCTCTATATATAACTCTCTCTTTATCTCTTTCAGTCTGTCTCTCTCGTACACACACATTCTCTAGTCAACTCTCCTTTTCTGCCCGTCTCTCTTTAACTCTTTCTCCTCCTGTCTCTAAATTCATGTCTGTGTGTCCTTCTAACCCTCCGTACAATCTCTTGCCTCTTTCTGGGTGGGTTTTGTTTTCACCCCTGCTCCCCATTTAATTTTTTTGTTAGAACTGACTGACTGCCAAACCAAGTCTCTGCTATTTATACATATTAAGAAATACAACAACAAAAAGGAGTTTATTACAAACGTGGTAGAATGTTCTTGTTTGTTTAATTTGTAACTGTCCTTACGATCTCATGACATTATTCGTTGTAATTGTCAATTATACCTGGCTGTTTTTGTTGTGTGGTTGTTTTTTTTTGTGAGCTGCAAAGAAAATGTCTGGTAACGGTATCCTGTCCCAATTTTCTTTTTTTAATCAATACTGACCAACACGAGTGACACTGCCAGAGTCGATGGCAACTTTTTGGCCATGTGACCGACGGACAACAAATGTCCGCTGTGTCTTACTTGTTGTCGTAGAATAGATGTATTCTGATTGGCTCGTTCTTTTTGCAGAGTGACATTCACAATATACGTACAAAAAATATTCCGAAAAAAAAGTCCATAGAAACATATACCTACAAAATACATTGTCCTACTTTGATGATAAATAGTGTCAATAATCTCAATAAGCTAGCTTATTGAATAAATTAAGTCCAAATTTAAGAGCACGGAGCAGTAAGAAAGAGACTGGGATAACTCCAGTGGTGCTGCTTTATTCGCTTTGGATTGGACAACGTTATCGAGTGAAAACTGAGTATCTACAAACGATCGTAGAATAAGATAGAAAATAATTGGAGGTAGAGAAATAGGATCGCTTGGGTGGGTCTAAAGTACAAATCTTTTAGGAATCTAAATTTTTTTTTTTTCTTGTTTTTTTTTTATTTTCTCTAGAGACTTGCTAAGCTTGAAATAAATACCATTACTTATAGAAAATCAAAAATTTTGTGGATCGACCATCAATTTGTTTGGCCTTCACTTTGCTGAGCCATCCCATTATTTGGCCTTGGTTTCACTTTGCTTGTATAACGTATATTTAGACAGTAAAGGAATTTAGCTCGATCTATTCATATTTGGTTTGGACGCAATAAATGTTGGCTAGACGCACGAGTTCCATGTGAAACAGGCCCACGTGAAGAGAAACTGAGATAGTGCGCCGTGAATAGCATTGAAACTGGTAGACACATCGAATTGGGGACCCAGATGTTAGGGTTTGGGGGGGGGGGGGGGGGGTGAGCCGCATGATACACACATTGACACTTCGGTAATATTCTCTTACTTTTCTCACACACACATGGGCACATAATTAATAAGAGTCATTAAATGTGTGGACCGTAGGACCCCCCCCCCCCACACACAGATGTATAAACACTCACTCTCATACACACTGACAATTAAGCCAACGAACAAAATGTCTCGAGTAACAGCCCCCCTCGCTTCTACTATCTGCACCCCCCCCCCCTCTTTTTAAAAAAATTCCTTTCCAAAATGAAAGACAAAAAAAAATGTTCAATCGTCTTTGACAATTTAAGCCGAACGGTTGTCTTGAGTTGTTATTGTCAGCCTCCCCCCCCCCTTTCCCATTAATGACGTTCCAGCTTTATTTGACACCCCCCCCCCTCTCTCTCTCTCTCTCCCAAATTTATTCGTATAAAAAAAAAAGGTTGTTTCTCCCCCCTTCAATCAACCGTTGAGGCGTAGCACTAACGCCCTTAGTTCTTACTGTGCAGAGATCCGCTTGAGGAGGTACTTGGGGGGGGGGGGGGGCCCAGGGCAAGGCTGATGACCGAGGGTGCTGAGCTTACGATTTTTTATTTTTTTTGGCTCTATCTTCTAGATCTGTATTAAAAGTGTGTGCTATGGAGAGGGGCGAATGGTGACAATGAAAGGATGATTACACGGCACGCGAGCCTTGTTAGTTCACAGGGGAGGCAACTTGGGTGACGTAGCGCACGTGCTGGGTTCTCTGCCTTTCCCCATTTTCCCTTAATTTTTTTTTACGCGCCCCTCTTGATTTTTTTTTTTTTTTGTAAATTCTTTGTTCTTTTTTTTTTCTCTTTAAAACTTAATATAGCTCTATGTCTTCGCCTTAGTCTCGGCAATCTGTCTACCCCTTCTGCATTACCAGCCCCCCTCCTCACACACATAGCCCTTCTCTTCTTATCAGCATGCACACACAACTCAGGGTGAGGGTAATTGAACAGGAAAAAAAAAAAAACTCTCCCCCCCCCCCCCCGAACTCCTTTTTACGACATATTCTTCTTCCCGCCCCACCCCACCCTTACCCCACACATGCCTTGCCCCGAGGTCGCCTCTTCTTCCGTTGCATTTCTTTTTGTTGTTGTTTGTTGTTGATATGGATGGTCTGTTCCGCTCAGTGTCACGGCCAGGCTTCTTACGTCATAATATATGTCAAACAACAGCATACTCAATAATACAAAGTTTGATGCAATGTGAAAGTTCACCGGCCTGTATAACATTGTCTAAAGAGTTCTCTTCATGTAGACATTCAAGAGCTCACTGTCTTCGTATAAATGATCAAACAAGAAAAACATTTTAAAATACTTTTAAAAAAAGCTTATACGAGGTGCAATTATATCAATGAGTTTGGATCAGCCATGTTTATAAATTTTCAATAGATCTAGACCAACAACAATAAATCTGTGCGATGAATCATAGTTTTACCAATTGTTTTTGTTTAGCACTATTTCATGCTTTTAGCTTTCTCAATACGCTAGGATCCTAGCACTTGTCTTGACCTATTGGGAAAAAGGGGGGGGTGAAGAAAGAAAAGGATATCTAGGTGGATTGTAACGTAATTGGTTTTTAAAAGCTTTTTTTTTTTAAAAAAAAAAAAAGTGGGGGGTGCGACCTTAATTTGAACTCGTGGCTCACGCCTCCTCGGGCCGACGGAATAACACTGTATAAATATATATTGTTTGTCTCAATTTAGAGCGGCGACCTATAAAGAGGTCTAATTCAGCTTATACCACCACTTCAGTCAAGTACTATTTCCTTTCCTTGTTCGATATACCAAACAAAATAATTAAAGTATCAATAGTTAATTAACTAATTGGTTAATTTTTTAAATTGGTTCTTGTGTTGTCAGGTGAAGGAAATAATTGTGCAAAAAAATTCAGTTCAATGATAAAAATAATATACAGTACTAATAACTTTCAGATGTGGTTCAGGACCCATCACCCATTTCCTTCTCTACTCTCTTTACCATATTTGTTTTCTTTGCTGATCAGTAGAGTATAGCAGATGATGGGGCGGGCTGGTAGTCGAAAAGTGTTACTGTAGATTTTATACCCCCCCCCCCCTTTGTCGGCGGACCCAGTGACGCCACTGCTTCAAGACAAACATGCGGCATTGCTTATTAATCTCAGCAATTAAAATGATAACGTGTGCCGCTATAAGCAAGCAGGCCTGGACAAACAATATATGTGCATGTTAATAATATTGTCAAAGAAATGTCAGAATTTCTAATGAGAGGCTGTGGAGGGAGGGGGGGTGTTTGCTCAGTTGTGGGAGAGGGGAGATGAGAGGATGAGGGGTTTCAAAGAATGGAGATTGAGATTGTTAAGGCAGCTTTAATGTAAATGTTAACTGTAGGGAGTAATGAGAAGTGGAGGGACGCTCACGTAAGGGGGGAGGGGGGAAAAGGAATATGATACATCGGGCAAATCTCTCCCCCCCCTCTCTTTCTCTCTCTCTCTCTCTCTCTCTCTGGCAAACATTAAGTATCGGACATTCTCATTGGAGAAGCTACAAATGATGCTGTTCTATTATTAACCACCAATCAAAAGCGGCGTTAAAGTTCTTTATTTTATTTTTTTATCTTGATATTCTTTTTTAAATCCAACCGAGTCCTACGATGTGTCTCCCCCTTCCACCCTTTCTCCACCCAAAGTCTCTCCTTTTTTTTTCTCTCTCTCCGACTTTTTCCGTGATGGACCGGAAGCACTCGGTTGCCGAATCTATTAATTTCGTTTATCGATTGAGCTTGACAATAGAAACAACAACACCGCGTGCTTCCCCCATCTCGTCTTTATTCTCCATAGCACAATCTGTATCCCAAATATTTCTTATCCTGAAAACACTGACACAAAGTCTTGTACCCCCCCCCCCCCCAACTCTTCCTACCCCCCCCCTTTCCCACTTCAAGTGATGATCTTTATTTCCAAACCACTCCGGCTCCCTACTCAGAGATATTGCACCCTGCTTGTTACAATCTGATTGCAATTAAAACTCTACCATTCTTGTTTTCTTCTGCAACCTCAGAAAAGTGCGATATATAGTTCTCTGTCTCATCCTCTCTTCGTTCCCACAAACAAATTCTTTTACGCAGTACCACAAACTACTGAAATAAATAACTAGTAGGCCTACAAGGGAATTCATCTCTAAACGAAGGAATAAAAAAAAGAATTTTGTATTTGCTCTCCTTGGTAACAAAATACATTTTATAACACCAACTTAGAACTGGTCTAGATTCTAACTCTAATTGGAAACAAAGCTACAAGAAGTTGGTCGAGTTTGTCTGAAGAGTTTCACAATCTTTGAAAACAAGCGGCTCGTTTAGTGTACCTCAGTTCCTACAGTCTCTAGGGCCTTGACACAGTGTGAAACAGTTTTGTTTTTGTTTTTTGATGTTGCAACAGAATCAAAGTATAAATAGAAAAGGCTTGACGCCACATCAGATGCTAGAATTCAGATTGCTTATATCATGCCAGATAACAAGAAGCTGTGCTCTTCCAGGATATAATACCATAAAACTCAAATATATATATATAAAGTTTTCAATTCTTGCTAAGTCGTGCGAAGTAGGCCCCAGGCTCACTAAACCTAATCTACAGATTTGTTGACACTCCCAAGAAGTGTGACACCTACATTCATTTCATTCCATGAGACTGTCCACGTTCATGTCCAAGTCTCCTGGGAATGAGATTTTTGCAATATTTTTGAACAGAAAATGAATTATGAAAACAGTAAACACTGCAGCTTTGTCTAGATTGCATCGGTTGAGACCCAAAAAACTAGAACAGCTGTTTGTTGTTATAGTGATTCTCAAGGGAAAATATTTACAAACACAATAACTAGAAGATAAATGAGAAAGCAACTAGACTCACAAAGGAGGCTGAGCTTGGTTTCCGAACCGAAGGTTCAGGGTCGAATCCTGGTGAAGACCGGATTTGAATTTCAAGATTTTAGGACGCCTGTGAGTCCACCCAGCTCTAATGGGCGCCTGACATTAGTTGGGGAAAAGTAAAGGCGATTAGCCTCGTTAACAATAGGCCACAGAAACAGATGACGTTTACATTATTGGTCCTATAGATCGCAAGTTCTCAAAGAGGTAATTACTTTAATAGACTCACATTTATAAAATAATTTGAAAACTATCCAAAAAAAAAGTGTCTTAAAGAAAACTAAAGGTGAACAGTGAGTCGGCTGATGTTAATCAGAAGTACTGATTAGGGTTGAAATGGTAGATGTAAGATAAACTGGGCACATTCAAGCACAAGTTGTAGTAGGATGTCTAGAGTGCCCGATGGAAATGAGAAAAAGTTGGCAGACGCAGTGCTCTGTGCTGTGAAACAGCGCTAGTCATTTTCTGCTAGTTCCATTCAAGTCCAAACTTGGTGTGAGGGACGCAGTCAAGATTTAAGCCACGGATTTACTCAAGACAACAATAGATCTAGATTTGTTTCAGTTTTGACCCTGGGATCGCATAGTTTGTATGGCATATGTAGACCTCTAGGGATTCTTAGACGTTGGACATTTTTGGAATTTATCTGTCCAGAGTTTTCAATTAATTTAAATAAATCCTACATTTAAAAAAAATTTTAAGTTCAAAAAAAAAAAGTTTTTATTACAATACAAAACACATTTTAAAAACAAAAATATATTCATTATCATGTTCATCAGATCTTGTGGTACCCAACAAGATTATGTTTGGATACGCCACTGATTGCTTTTTTTATTTTGTGTATGCACACCTACTCAGTAAAGCGTGTTTGCATTTTCCAAAATTGTTCTTCATTTTGTTATCTTCTGTCTATGGAAGTCATAAGTGGATGACTCTTGACAAGGAAAGAAAGCTTGTTTCCCCCATAGATTTCTGCAAGGCCTACAAATAAAGAATAAAGACCTACTTTTTTTTATCGAGTTATTTTTTTCTCTTGTGAAAAAAACTGTAGTTGTGTGTTGATGTTTGAGTCTGAAATTGTTTATAGATGTCGCAATCATCAATTGTGTATGTCAGATGTCAAGATATATGAAGATACTATGATAAATGTCACGTTGAAGATTATCTTGATCTATATCACACTATCAATGATCGTGATTGACGAGGATCTTGAAATCGTCTTTTAATAAGATGATCGTATAGAAGTAGCTAGATCTAGTTGATAATACGATCATTCAGAATGTTGCCAGTTGATAAGAGGATCATCTAGAAGTTGCCAATCGCTAAGTCGATCTAAGTATTTTATTATATTCAATGAAGAAACTTCTCTTCGTCTAAAACAATTACTTTAATTCAGAACATGAAAAAGCTATTCACAAATAATTACAATGGTTAAATGTACTTGAATAAATACAACTGATCTACACAATAATATAATTGAGTTCTAATACTAAACTCTAGTACATGTTCTCTCTAACACTTTTCATTCAAGACTGGCGCAATCTAGAACCTTCCCCGGGCTCTAGAGCGTAATCACGTGACCAACAACTCTACACTGCAAGGCCAACAAATAAATGCAGCTCAATGTACAACAATTAATATTTCAAAACCAATCACCTTTATTCTGAACACGATCTTGTTGCATGATAGAAAAATTCCCCGAGGTAGCTCGAGTCCTGCCGACAAGCTAAATATAGACTATGGCCAAATAGATACAGTGTACGAGACATATTACCCCCCACTTTCTGAAGCATTTGTATGGTAATAGAAATGCGTATGAAATAATACATGAAAACTAATTACGACATTATAACTCATTTGGTTAGTACTAATGTGAAAATGTGTACATATCCAAAATATTACATATAAAAAAAGGGTTGAGATACAAAAGATGATTGTAGTTACACTGTAGTTGCATTATGTAATCACATTTTTGGTTATGGTTCATAAAAAATATGTATGTCTTTAAACATTAACAAGTTACTGTACACTTGATGTCACATTCGAAATGAAATAATATTATAATAAAATATGATAAAGATGAGTATCTTTTCTTCGAAGGTACTTTGGATCTGTAATAAACATATTACAAACTTAATCTGATAATAAAATATCTGTGAAGAAAAAATGTAATGACGAAACTAAGTAATTAACTATATACATCTGGACAGTGTGTCAGCGAATACATTCAAGTGACCTGGTATTGTCTTGACATCAAACTGATAGTCCATGAGTTGTAGACTCCAACGTGTTAATCGTCCGTTTGCCATCTTCTTTGAATTCAGAAAAGCTAGTGGTGCATGGTCTGTAAGTAGTGTGAAGTGTGCACCCAATAAATATTTGGTGAATTTGGAAATGGCCCAGACAATGGCCAGACATTCACGTTCAATAGTGGAGTATCTAGTTTCGGCTAGTGAGAGTTTTCTGCTGATAAAAAATACAGGATGTAAAGTCCCTTGGTAATCCTGCATTAAACATGCTCCAATGGCTGATGAAGATGCGTCGGTGGCGAGATGAAAAGGCTTTTCTCGGTTCGGAAGTTTGAGTATACTGTCTCTGGAAAAAAGTTGCTTTGATATTCTCAATTTTGTCTTGTAGTTCCGTAGACCATGGAATCTTGATAGGTTGACCTTTCTTTGTGAGGTTGGTCAATGTTGATGTGAGTGCTGTGTAATTAGGAATAAATGTTCTGTAAAAATTACACAGTCCCAGAATGCTTCTAACTTGCTTCTTAGTGGTGGAACTTTGATGTCTAAAATGCGTTTGATGATATCTTCTTGTGATCTAAGTGAATTGTAGCTAACTCGATGACCTAGGAAAGATACTTCAGTCATGGCTAATTCTACCTTGCTGGGTTTTATTTATTAGCCGTATTGTTGTATTATGTTGAATACTTCATGTAGTCCTTTCATGTGTTCATTCCATGTTTTATGGAATATGCAAATGTCATCTATGTAAGATACTGTGTCTTTTCGTTGGTTCAGTATTCTATGTATAGCTCTGTTGAAAGTGCTGCTGGCGTTGACCAATCCGAATGGCATGTAGTTGAACTTGAATAGTCCGAAAGCTGTTGTGAAGGCTGTAAATGGTTTTGATTCTTCCTTCATAGGAATCTGGTAATAACCTCTAGATAAATCTAGTTTGGTGAAAAATTTTGCCTCTGAAAATTGTGTCATAAGATCTTCAGGGTTAGGCATGAGATATGAATCAAGGGCAGTTATTTTGTTTGATTGTGTGAAATCGACACACATTCTTGAAGTTGATGCTTGTTTACGTTTGACAAGTACAATTGGTGCAGCATATGGTGAATTAGAATGTTCTATGATGCCTTGTTCTAAAAGTTGATTAATTTCTTGTTGAAGGAAATCTTTGTAGTGTATTGGTAAAGGATAAGGTCTTGATTTTGTAGGCTTGGAATCTGTAAGTATGATTTCATGTTCGATAATACAAGTTTTTCCTGGAACATCTGTGAATATTTCTGAATGTTCTTTGAGAATGTTTGTCAATTCTTTTTGTCTTTGAGGTGATAATTTATCAATTTTGATATCTTGCCAAAATTCAGTTTGCTTCGGTGGTGTATCTGGCATTATCAAAATCATTGCAATCATCCATATCATTTTCTTCTTCTTCAGGTATGACTGCTAAACATGACATAACTCTTTCTATTTGTTCTGTATTTGTATCATTATCTGTTTCAGTGTTGTACTTTTGTAGCATGTTGATATGGTATATTTTCTTCTTGTTATGAATGTCAATTTCATAATCAACATCTGTCATTTTTCTGAGTACTGAGAATGGACCTTGCCATTTGATAAATAGCTTGTTGTTTTTAACTGGTAACAATAAACATACTTTGTCTCCTGGTTCAAACTGTCTGAGTTTTCTCGTTTTGTTGACTCTAGCTTGAATATTTCTGTTAGCTTTATCTGTGGCTTCCATAGGTTGCTCACATGCTGATATGACAAAGTTTCTGATATCTATGACATGTTGAAATGCTGTTTTTGATTCTAGTGAATTTGAGTCTGGTTGTATTAGAGTGTCTTTGAGTATTGACATGGGTCCTCGTGGGTTGGCGCCATATGTCATCTCAAAAGGAGAGAACCCTGTAGTTTCTTGTTGACATTCTCTATAAGCGAATAGTGCTGCAGGTAAAAGTACATCCCAGTTTTGTGGATTGTCGTGAGCGATTTTCGATAAGATTTTCTTCAGAGTACCATTAAATCGTTCACAGAAACCGTTGCTTTGAGGGTGGTAAGGCGTTGTGAACTTCATCTTGACTTTGTACATGTCCATAAAGGCTTTGGTTACATCTGCTGTGAATAGTGTGCCTCTATCAGAAAGGATGACTTCTGGGGAATCTTTTCTGGAAAATATTTCTGACAGAGCTCTGGTAATGTCATGTGCTGATATATTGACTAAAGGAATCGCCTCTGGCCATCTGCTACATGTATCAACCAGAGTTAAGATGTACTTGTGATTTCTGTCTGAAGCTACTGGCATAGGACCTATCAGATCGACTGACACTTTTTGAAAAGGCTTGTCTGTTAGTTCCATTGCTTGAATTGGTGCCTGTATTCTGTTGCTTTTAGGACCTTTCATTTGGCAAACATGGCAAGAGCTTACATATTTCTTGACATCTTTGATGATGCTTGGCCAATAGGATTCTTGAAGGATTCTTTTCTTCGTTCTGGTTACACCCATATGACCTGCATGTGGAAGACTATGTCCCGTTGCCAATATTTCTCTTCTGTATCTTTGAGGTACAAGTACTTGTTGTATTGTTTCGTTCTTATTGTGACTGTTCTTCATAAGAATACCATTCTGAAAATATGGTTCATCTGTGAATTTTGATTGTTTGTTTGCTTGCGCTTTCTTATAAAGTCTTTGCAATGATGAATCGATCTTCTGTTCATGTTTGAATTCATCATGTTGGAATTGTGGCATTACATCGTCATTTTCAGGTAATGCTCTAATCACTGGATCTGTTTCGTTTTGAATGGTCTGTACTTGTATCTTAGGTATTGATTCATTTTGGCTTGCTCGTTTGGGTTCAAAATGTTCTTTTGGTTTCGTCATTGATCTGGTTACTACTGCATAACATTCTTGATTTCGTTCAATGTTGTTTGCCCACTCTAAAAGTTCTTGTGGTGTGCAGTCTCTGACTCCTTCAATGTTGCCAATGATTAAGTCAACTGGTAAGTTGCTGACAATCAAGGCTTCGGTTGGACCACTAAAGAATGGCGTCTTAATGTATATTATGGCTTCTGGTAGACTGCTGACAGTGCCATTGAATGCTGTGGCTTGAACTGATTTGCCTGTTAGTTGGTTTGACTAGACAAAACGTTTCTTGATTAATATAGATGTGCTTCCGGTGTCACGTAGCACTTGTACTTTTTTTCCCTACCAAACCTGGATAGAATTTAAGACCATTTGTTTTCGCTATGACAGTCATGGTTGAATGTTCCGCGCTATCATTTCTGGTAAAAAAAAGTTCTTCTTATATACATATCGTGGTCTAGAGTCTTGAGAGTGGCTTCTGTAACGAGGTCTTTCATTATATCTTTGATTTCTTGTAGATTGCTTGCCATGGTATGGATTGCTGGTGTTGAACTGCTTTCTTCTGCATTCATGAGCTTGATGACCTCTCATATGACAATGTGAACATTCGATAATCTTGGTGCGGCATTGAGAAGCAAAATGTCCTATGTTGTTGCATCTGTTGCAAATTATTTTGTCATATTTTGTATTCTGTGAATTTTTTCTTTTGTCTTGTGAAAAACAGACCAGTTTTTGTCTGCTGCTGGTTTGACTGGCTTGTTTGGATAAGCAGCTTTATATTGTCTGATGATTTTGGTTAGCGTTGTAATATCAGAAGGACTTATTTCAATTATATAGGATTGGATGTCTTCTGAATAAGCATGCGTGATATTGTCAATGATGATATGTTGTCTGATAGCTTGATAAGTGTTTTCTACTTTAGCAAGAGATATCCCATCTGTCGAACCACATGGTCATGTTCGAAACGAAAATTTGAGGATCGTCTTCTTGTTTTGGTCTTGAGCTATAGAATTTCTTTCTGTAGTTGTCTGAAGTTGCACCGTACTGACGTAATAATGCTTCCTTGATAACATGATAGTCACTGCGCTCGTTAACAACTGCGAACAAATGTCAACTGCTTTTCCTGTCAGTAAGCCAAGGAGGGAACTTGACCACTGGTCTTCTGGTAAGCCAGACGTTGTTGCTAATTCCTCAAATCTAATAAGGTATGAGTCCATGTTGTCTGTAGACTCATTGAATGAATGAATCTTTGACATGAGTTTATATCGATCAAAGACATTAGAACTTGCTTGATTAGTGTTGGCTTCTGTTGATTTTGAGTCTGACTTTAGTTTATTTTCTTCATGTTGTATTTTCAATTTTTCAAATTCCATTTGTGCTCTTTCATGTTCTCTTTGTCTTTCAGCAGCTTCTTTATCTTCTTGCCGTAGCTTTGCTTCATATTCTCTTTGTTTTTCTTCAAATTCTTTTTTTTCATTCGTTCTGCCCATTGATCGGGTTTAGAGATTTGTTTTTCTTTGGCTATCTCGATTAACTCCAATACTCGTTGAGTTCTATAACTTGAATCTATTGTATAGTTCTTGTGTTTTATAATATATGAACTTGAATATACAAATATAGTACTTTTTGAAAATAATAATGTTAGTTATGCCGTCACTGGCTAATAATCTTGAACAGTAGGATTATATCTACTACTGGAGTCGTTGTAGGAAGTGTAGATTTATGGAACCGTTTCAGGTTAATGAAATATTGCTGAGCCGTACAAGGCTATGAACTTTTTCTCTCTTGAGATTGTAGATCTAGTAGAACTTGTAGTATTAAAATCGTCGTTTTGTACGATTGACTTGATATCAAATAGTAGAAAAAATGTCTACTTGATAGATTATAGTGCCAGGTAATTGCTACTGGGCTTATCTATAATACTAATGCCAGTTAAGTGATACTGGGCTTATCTACTGTTTCAGTTAAATAATACTGGGCTTATGTTAAACCAGCTAAATATTACTGGGCTTATGTATCGTGCCAGTTAAATAATATTGGTCTTATTGCCAATGCCAATACAAAATAATAATATTAGATCTCGAGAGTTATAGTGAAAACTCGATAGTAGATCTATATCTATGATAAGATAAGATATTGATAACCTAACTGACCTTTGAACACAGTAGAACTATTCTCAAGTTGAAAAAATGGAATTGACGAACTTTTGAAAATTTGTCCTTAGATTTTCAAAAAAATATTTTTTTTGATGATCTTTTTGAAGATCTTTTGATAATCTTTATAGAAGGTCGGAGGTGCCAGATGTCACAATCATCAATTGTGGATGTCAGATGTCAAGATATATGAAGATACTATGATAAATGTCACGTTGAAGATTATCTTGATCTATATCACACTATCAATGATCGTGATTGACGAGGATCTTGAAATCGTCTTTTAATAAGATGATCGTATAGAAGTAGCTAGATCTAGTTGATAATACGATCATTCAGAATGTTGCCAGTTGATAAGAGGATCATCTAGAAGTTGCCAATCGCTAAGTCGATCTAAGTATTTTATTATATTCAATGAAGAAACTTCTCTTCGTCTAAAACAATTACTTTAATTCAGAACATGAAAAAGCTATTCACAAATAATTACAATGGTTAAATGTACTTGAATAAATACAACTGATCTACACAATAATATAATTGAGTTCTAATACTAAACTCTAGTACATGTTCTCTCTAACACTTTTCATTCAAGACTGGCGCAATCTAGAACCTTCCCCGGGCTCTAGAGCGTAATCACGTGACCAACAACTCTACATTGCAAGGCCAACCAATAAATGCAGCTCAATGTACAACAATTAATATTTCAAAACCAATCACCTTTATTCTGAACACGATCTTGTTGCATGATAGAAAAATTCCCCGAAGTAGCTCGAGTCCTGCCGACAAGCTAAATATAGACTATGACCAAATATAGATACAGTGTACGTGACAATAGACAAGATATTTTCGATATGAATGTTACCATCAATGTTGCTTAAATTGTGATTTTATTTTGTCAGATTTCTCTCTCTCTCTCTCTCTCTCTCTCTCTCTCAGTTTCTATCCCGTCCTCTCTTTCTTCACCCATTTCTTTTTCTCTCAATATCTTTTACATCCTCTCTCTCTCTCTCTCTCTCTCTCTCTCTATCTCTCTCTCTCTCCAATATATTATGTTATATCTTCGCGCTTTGTTGTGCATACATCATTTCAAGGCTTTGCTAGAGCAGTAATTAAATGTGATCTCCGGTCCCCTTTTGTTCCTACGTGTATTTAAAGGAACACCTTCATGGTACTAAAACCTTGCAGACATAACTCCGCCATGAATAGAATGGCATGACTTTGATCCACAGCTCCACCTCCACTTCACCCTCCCCCACCCCCACCCAGAGCCCTCTCGTCATCTCACACCTATATCCTCCCTCCCGAAGTCCAGCAACTCACGCGTGCCTATCCCAATGTGCAGGCGTGAAATAAAGCCGTGCCCCCAGGGGAGTCGTCACTGGTGGATAGGGTGCTATAGTTTTATATTTTGTATTCGGGGAGTCGCTAGGGTGCCAGAGTTATACACTTACGCTCACTGTGTTTCCATTGAGTTGCAAGGGTGTCAGATGTAAACACATACACACATTTCGTAGAGCTCGCCAAAACGCTATCACACGTGACTCGTACGTGAGTCCCAGTGTAACTGTGTCCTCCTTACTGTCTTAATGCGTTTAGGTTTTAAAAAAATGACTTGGTGGGGAAAAACAGGTTTTTAGTTGGCATCATTTTTATAGACAAGAAAGTGGGGCACTAAGGTATTGGAGATATCTTTCCTATCACCAAATTATCACACTTTAAAAGCAATAAAGTTATAAAGTTGCATCACCACTTTAAAAGCAATGAAGTTATAAAGTTACATCACCACTTTAAAAGCAATAAAGTTATAAAGTTGCATCACCACTTTAAAAGCAATGAAGTTATAAAGTTACATCACCACTTTAAAAGCAATGAAGTTATAAAGTTGCATTGCTGCATCGTGGTGTGCGCTTCGGACTGCCTTCACGATGGTCCCAAGTTCTAGCCCTACTCGATGCTATCCCCTGTCATTGTATCCATATGTTTGGATTATTCGTGTAATTAAATTTGTAATAGGTCTAGAATATAATTAATCTGCGCAATTAGAAATATTTTACCTATTGTTTTTGTTAGGCTCCTTTTTATGTTTGAGCTTTCTCAATACGCTATGATCCTATCCTTTGTCTGGACCAGTTGGGAAAGGGGAGGTAGAAGGAAGGAAGTATCTGTCATCGGTCTGATTGTTACCGTTATCGCTTTTTAAATGCATTTTGTGAAGAAACAAAAAAAGGTGTATGGCTTGAATTCGAACTCTAGGGCTTAAGACTCCCAAATAGACTAACCACTGTGCCAGCGAAGTGCTTATGAAAATAGAAGGTTTTGTAGTTATGTATAGTAAGTTTCAATTCTTTAAGCCACGACCTAGTTCTCTACACAAATTATAAAAGGGACTAGCTCAACTTATGCCACCACATATGTCATCTACCAAACAAAATAATTAGTTACCAATAGTTCATCAACTCGTTCGTTCATTTTTTTTATTTTGTTGGTTCTTGTCTTGTCTAGTACAAGGAAAAAATTGTGCGAAATTGGTGCACTAGTTCTAAGCTTAAACAGAGCTACGTTTACTACATATTTAAAATGTGTACTCCACATTTGAACATGATTGTATTTCAATAAGATTAAGAAATGTAAATACAATCAAATTATTAGATATTTTTTTTCTTTATTAAAACATAATATAGACAGTTCATCTTTTTTCCCCCACCAACTTTTTCTTAGGCAATTTCTTTCTTAATTGTCTGGCCCTATGACGTGTTAGTGTGGGGGAGAATGGGATGGATGGAGAGTTGGGCCTAAATGAGAACAGATGCCTACATTGGGGCATCCAACACTCATCCGCTCTTCTCTCACTTATAATTCATTATTTTAATCATAGTTTTGTTCCGTTATTTTCTTCTCTCTGTCTCACAGTTCTTTTTGTGTTTTCGGCTTTTGCGTTTTCTTGTTACGTCACGCTTTATTCGGATTGGTTAAGGTGAGGAAAGAGAAGATAATCCAGTCAAACTTGTTGCGGCCATAATAATTATTGTTCGTATGCTTTAGATATGCGAAATTTTCCAGCAATTGCCTGAGTGTTTTTTTTTTTGGTTTCCAATTATGCGTGGCTTTAAAAAAATAGTAGTAATTATCTTCTTTTCTTTTTCGATTACTTTTCTTTTATTATTGGGATGTTTTGAAAGTGTTAGGCATAGATTAGGGGGTTTTCTCTCATGCAAATTCATCTCGCCCAAAACGCGTAGTAAATGTGATGTTGGTATTAAATTTGTTCATCGTCTCCGACGATTACCCTAACACTGGCGAAGCTCTAACCGGATGTTGCGTCATTGTAGGGGTGCAAAGAAGACGGAAACAGAAATAATAAAAGCGTCGGTACAATAACAGGAGTGGAGAGAGAAAAGAAGAAGAAAAAAAAGAACGACCAAGAGAAGGACAAGTGGTGGAGCTGATCTGATATTCTCTTTGACAAATTGCTGTGAACGTCTCCGTTCAAATCTTCTTGTAACGGCCCAGCTTTCTAGATTTTTAAAAATTATTTAATGGAACACAAACATTGTATTTCTTTTGGGGAAAATATGTCAAAATAATTGATACTTACATTTCTAATGAAAGAAACATACACAAGCACATACACACACACACCTTTTGTTTTCCTTGAACTGCTTATGTATTGCGCATCGTGCATGTTCTGTCTTTTCACTACTCAGACACACCTCAATTACACCTCAATATATGATGTATATATATCTTATTAAATATTATCTTTAGCCCACCTTTTTTTTTGTTTACTATTGTAATCTTATTGCATTCATGATTTTATCACGTGATGTACGCGTCAAGGTCCCTAGAGAAGTGTGAACAGGAAGCTTGCTTAAACATTCAAGTTCTTCAACAGAAGATTGGAGAATGAATGAGTTAGTAAAGAAATCAACAGTTTTTAGTTTATTTCCTGTTTAAGAGGTTTTTCAAAACCTATAAAAGGGAAGACAAACTTATATCGGGCCCCTTCAGTAGATGCATTTTAAACTTCATGTTAAATACTTTTGTGAATCTTATATTGAAATAAAATCATATTGTGTTTTAATAGTGTTTGCTCATCTGTTTTCTGGATTTCCATTTGGAAAATAAAAGTGTTTATTTCTGGAAACATCTCTTTATATAAACAACACAATTCTAATGTAACACTTGTCGTCATAAGTCAATAAGCACTGTACCATCATCTCCCATCATGCAAACATGTACGTGTCATAGGAAATAAATTCTAAATTACAGTCCCAGGATGCATGAGTGAACTTTTTGTTAGTTTCCGCTTTTTTTTTAGCGCATGCGTATCGGCAAAGTTAATGGCGGTGTCACATGGCAACCATTTCGCAGCTTGGCGCAGCGATTCCCGACTTAGCACTTTGATCACAGAATATTTCAAATGCTTTCACGATTCTGCCAGCGAACACCTTCAGCCATTTATTCACAGCTTGATGGTACTGTATGGTAGAACAAATGTAGGGGGCACTTTGGTTGCGACTGTGCAGATTATTTTTGCGCGGATTATGGGTTATTCATTATGGGTTATTTTTTTTTTTTTATGCTTCGAGCAAAAAGTCTGACAAAGTGAAATCAATGTTACACCATTATTTGTTTTGTTCTACAGTGGCTTTATTGTATTGATTGCCAGATTAGCGTTGGGGGGTTGACTAAGAAGAAGGGGTTGGAAGTACAGTGCATGCCCGTCGCGCTAACGCTAACTGATTTTGTTTTCTATTTTTTCACCTTGCTTTAAACATGGTTTATATCCATACGCATAAAATATGTCTTCTTATTAAAAAAAAAACTTTTAGAAAACCAAAAGTTTTACTTGAGGGTATGAGGGTATTTCAAACACGATGAGGCGAGGGTGAAAACAGTTTTTCTGTCGCTTTTCAAGATTTTTTTTTTTTTTTTTTTAGATATAAGTCTCACAAATAGGCGGACAGACTGACTGTAGACATAAAATTAACGTTTCTCGGGTAGGAGCGCTAAGGATTTCCAGTTGATTTTGAGCTACAGACTTTCATTCTTCTTATGGGAATGTGGAAGGTAAAGCCTCTAGCCTTTGATTGCTATTGTTTTACAGTAGTTCTCTTATAAGACCATGGTTAGCTGTTGTAGATATTTTTAATGTGTTGGTTGTGTAAATATTTCTTTTATCACTAGTAGCCGCCTTCACCATCACTACTCACCGTAATATTGGCGGCCTATTGTGGATATGGCAGTTAAAGAAACTGCAGCCCGCCTTGACGACTAAAACATCTTCACAAAACAGTTCCCTCCCATATCTGTGTGCCCCCCCCCCCCCCCACTCCCATTTTTTTTCTACGTTCTACGGACTTGAGAGTTGAACTAGAAGAAAGGGGAAAATAAATAGTCTGACTTGATTGGAAGATACACTGAAATGCGGGGAGAGAGAGGGGGTGGAGATATATACACTGCTTCCTTGTTATAACTCCCCCCACCCGCCCACTTCCTCCCTTCTCTTTTCTCTCCCCCCCCCCCCTTTTTTATTTTTATTTTTGGATAAGCCAGCCATCCATCTATCGCTCACAGCATCATGGTAAGCCTTGTGGGGCGAGCAGACAGAACGTCCTGTGTGTATGACTATTGGACGGGCCACTACAAGACGAGCGTCATCGCTTGCCCAAGCCTCCTCGCTTCCAGTTACCCTCCTCCCCCCCCCTTTTCCTGTACCGTCCTCTTCCTTCTTACGACTTCAAATCTTTTTTTTTTTGTTTGTTTGTTTCGGCTTGCTTTCTAGGTCCGCCCTTCTTCGTGTATCTAGCCTATAGACAAAATACAAAAAAAAACTTACCTTACTCTCGGGGGGAGGGGGGTATTTTTTTATAGTAATTATTATTCCATTAATAATATAATAGACTTAACATTTTACTTTTTCCCTCATTCGTCTGTACTTCTTCTGCTTAAGCGTTACAGTTCCGTTGTAATCTGCAAAGACAAAAAAAATGGAGGGGGGCGAACATGGCGAACCATTGGACCTAGGAGATTGCTGGTGGGGGGACACTTTCTGTGAGTGGTAGAGCTTACTACAACTTAAAAAAAAAAAAGGCGACAACAAAACGGGACCCAACCGTTAAGTCATTTCTGGAGTAAAAAAAAAAAAGCGCCACCTCTCGCGCGCGCCTCCCGCACCGTCCCGCAATCACCCTCTCGCCGCTGCGTCCATTAGTTGGGCACAAACCTACAGTGCAATTCTCGTTCCCCCCCCCCCTCCTCCCCCACCCAGCACCTCGCGGGGTGATTCTTTTCTTTTTTTTTTCCCTTCTCTCCATGAGTTGTCGTATGTTCGAACTTTAGCATTCAGTCAGTCCAGTAGGAAGAGAGTGTGTGAGAGAGAGAGAGAGAGAGAGTGCGTGGAGAACTACGCAATCACTGCCCTGTCAGTAGTTTCTCTCTGAACCAACTGGACCTTTTTTTCATTTTTTTTTTTAAGTTTCTATTTAGTTTATTTTATTTTTCGTTTTTCCGACAGTATATTTATATATACATAGATCTATATATAAATAGTGTCAATTCAAACTTACATTCGGACTGTCACATCAGAAAGTTTAATTTCGCAACAACAAAAAAATTCTTGTGATAGGAAATATAAAAATACAGCAACTTCTTGGAAGGCCTACAAACTGTGGAGGTGAATTCATTATCTTCGTTTCAGTGTATTTCCCCTGTGATACTTTGTGGACATCGTATATTCCTTGATTGATGGTTACAATTTAAACATGTAAGTAGTTGACGTCTTTATATCTCATTCTCATGACATTGACGGCCGCTTTTGTTTGGTTTGCGCAGATTTCTATCGAAAACTACAGCGCTGCCATACATAACGCTTAGATTCTAGATCTATAATTACAATTTCGGAAAGCAACTTGAAAAAAAAACATTTATGTTAAATGTCGGTTTACTACTTATATAAAATATTACATCATATAGGCGGGTTTTTTTTTTGTACGGGGTATTTTTTTTTTGTACGGGGTATTTTTTGATATATTAAACTCAAGGACATATTAATATTTAACAATGAGATAATTAGACATGCATATACAGGCGTAAGTGGAGTTTGCGACATCAATCTTTAATTCCGTGTTTCTCGATAATATATCTACGCTGTAACACGCGCGTAGTAATCAATGAAAATTATAGATTGAATAGCACGCTTGTGTAATTAGATCAAGAGTATTCTATAGAGACACGAAGTCAATTATCGAAATATCTGTGGATCCGATCACTTGTTATATTCTAACTCTAGAATTCAGTTCTCTAACTGATATTAGGTCTAAATATATAGGTACTAAATTGTTTCTATGTTTTATAGCTAGTAGAAATCAAGTATTTATTGAAGACGATCCGATGGATAAAATTGTTGTTATGTGAATGTAAAAAGAGTCAATGTAACTCCATGTTCCGTATTGAATGGACAACTTTAGTTACACACACACACACATAAAAAAGCTTTTTTCTAAACAGCATAAACTTTAGTTCCGGGTGTTGGGAAGTTGACATACAGACAATTCTACTTACAGACAAGTCTACTTACAGACAAGTCTACTTACAGACAAGTCTACATACAGACAATTCTACATACAGACACTAGTTTCAGTCCAGTCCATATCTACGTAAAAAGAGCGGGTAAATATCTTGAAGGTGACGCTACTGTACGTCCGCTTAGATTGACACCTTTGGCACGGTTCATGGAGCTCTATATAAAGGAAATTACCTACCAGTCTAGATTATTAGAGAGTAAACAAAAGTAGGTTTCGGTTTCGGGCCGCTATCCAGACGACAATTTAGGGAGAAGGGGATGAGTTAGGTATAACATTTCAGACCGTGCCTATTAGTAGTTGATATCGATGCGAAGCAAACATAACAATGCAATAAATAAAGGTATGTAGATCTCTCTTATATACACATTACACGCTTGAGAGAGAAGGAATTCGTCTTGATGACTCGCTGGCATTGATGAGATGATCGCCTAAAGTTCGTTAAAAATGTTGTTTAAAAATCCTTGCAGACTCCTCTTTGGATAAGTGTGACCTGAGGTCGAGCGTTGACTGTCGTTGCAATCAAAATGTGTCTTTGTCACCATTACATCGTGGGCCGTCTTGTTGCACTTATAAGAATACAATTGAACTAGCGACTGTTACAAATAATAATTATTATTGAATGTTTTTTTAGCGGGTGAGCCTGACATGATAATGTTTTGCTCTGCTCTACTTTCTGTCTAGATATTTATATCTACATAGACTTGAACATTGTGGCGAGGGGGGGGGGGGAGCAAATAACTGTAATCAAATTTAATATTTAATTTTATATGTAAAATCTTTTTTTTTTTATTTATTTACCAAACAGTTTTGGGTGATTCTAGCCAAATCTACATGAAGATATTCTGACATCTGTTTTATACAAAAGTGTGTGCACGTCTTTAATTATCTGCTTAGTTCTAGTTTCCTTTAACAAACAAATTAAGAAACAAAGAGAACTCAGTCAGCGTAGAGATTCTAGTACATTGTATTAAGGACACGCGATGGTCTGTAAGTAAGAAAACCATTCAGACGAGACGGAATCATAAAGAACTTTTTTTCTTCTTTCTTTAAAAAAGTAAGCCCCCCACATACACGCGCTCGCGTGTGGACGTACGCACACACATAAGTTCAGACCCACCCTCCTCTCCTCTCCCTTTTCCCTATTTCATTTCTCTTCGTCTTTCTTCCCGTTTCTTTTTCCAAACTGATAGGCGCCCTTGTAGCCGTGCGTCACGCCGTACATAGTTCGTACTAATAGAGGGACCCTAAATGTCGGGCTATATCAAAGATAAGTTGTAAAACCTGGCGTACGCGATACTTTCTAGGTGTAACTCTGCGAGATGGGGAGGGGTGGTGCAAGGAAGGTATATAAGTTTCTGTTTGGGTTTCCTTTTTGGTAGTCTATGGCGTGACCAGAAGGGCCAGAACCGAAACTTACCACACACACAATGTGGTTTACATATTCCCCGGAAATCGTATGTATTAGTCTTATATCCTGTCAACAGCAGCTCTAGTCTCCGGTAGATAATTGTACCTTTATTCAAATACATGGTTATTGTTTTGTTATTATTAGTATTAATATTATTTGAACACCAAAACCGCCACTAGAAGACATTCTTTAGAAATGATCGCTTTTAGCTTTGCAAACGGATTTTGTTAGGGAAGAAAATCAACGACCAATCGGCTGAGTCCTTGAAAGAACTCTTTGGCTACTGCAACATTTCTCAATCGAACTGTCACCCCGTACGGCTGAAATTGACCTGTCACACATATTCTTCGAGATCTAAGCAAACTTTTTTTTTTCAAAATAGTTGATTTCTTTCAATTTGAAATCCCTGACCTAGATCTGTAAACATTGTACTTATCTCTCAAGTCACCGAGACCTTTTCGTTAGATTGCAGGTTCTACTAGTCTACACTCCTTTTTTTCCCCCCTTTTTACATTTCTCGCGTTCTGCTGATGTAACCGCTAGCGCCTTCTGCCTGCTACCTAACACCGGACGTAACAATAGAAACCGTCAACGTTTTGTCTGTTGGTGTGGCCATCCACCACCTGTCAGTGGTTTCCAAAACGCCCCAACCCTCCCCTTACAACCCCTACCGCCACACACAACAATGGCGTTGACCATTCCCTTAGGGCTAACCCCTGCTTACATGAGACAAGTTTTGGAAGAGAAAAAAAAAGGGGGAGGGGAGTAATATCATAACATGTTTGTGGCGGCTGTTCATTGTCTAAATCTGTATCAGATGTAGGGATTGGTTTTTGTTTTTTATGGGGAGGGGTACGTACATTATGTATACATCTAGATGGATTCTAACCCATAGAAGAAAGTGTGATCTAGAACAATATAGATCTATCAGTGGTTCAAGCATTACTGTTTACAATTCCTACAAAGTGTTATTTCAATTGAGTGTTTTATTTATAAATTTAATCTATGATCTATCGTGCGTGTTATTACTGTGCTATTGGCCAAAATATGGTGCAAAAAGCTAAAAGTCGTTACTTTAACAGATTATCGAGGAAAAGAGAGTATCTGATAACTTTAATAAGTGAACGGAATCTTGTAGTCTTGCACATTGTCTATTCTTATATACAGTTTAGTCTGGCTCTGTAACATCTAATGTGTCAGCGTGAGTGCTGCGTGAGTCTACTGACATACACTTGATACTCTTCAATTCTCAGCAAATGGACTGGAATGGCTAGCCGTGGCGAACAAAAATTGACAGCTTATTCCGATCTGTTCTGTGGGTCCAGTCTTGGTGTAGACATTGAAGTAAAAGTCAGTCTTTTCTCCAGAGTTAATGTGAGAGTAACTTTACTAGGTATGGTGCTATTCAATGCTATTTCTTTGCTTCAGTACGCCAATGGTAATACCCCTATATATTTCATTTGCGTGTTGTATCTATAAGCTATGCATTAAAGTTGATCGTATGACGTGAAAGTCAAGGTCGTAGAACTTATTTCTAGACAGTTTTGTGCGATCGCGGAAGAGCGCAGAGTAATTGCCGAGGCGACACTTTTATGGTAAAAGACGCCATTACATATCGTGGTCCTGGATTCACCACGGCCCATTGACCCGCAATGATTGTCTAATGTCAACTTTGCTGTCGTGTCATGGTTAAGAAGGAATACGCATGTATGTAGGCAATGTCCAGTGGTCAGTTAGAACTGCGGGGGGTAAGAGGGAATGCGGAGTTGGGCTGTTTTGGTGGAGGTAGTGTTATTATATTTACATTATGTTTGTACGAAAAAGTTGCTACGAAAGTCACAAGTCGCGAAGGCCGAGATTTTATTGTCATGAGCTTATGACTTTATTTTTACTAAATAGCTTATTATTATAGATCATACACGCCTTACTGCACAGTAATAAAACACTTTTTGTTTTGTTTCGTTTCGTAATAAACTTTTTGTTTTGTTTCGTAATAAACTCTTTTTATTTTGTTTCGTAATAAACTACTCTTTTTGTTTTGTTTCGTAAGAAAAGACTCTTTTTGCTTTGTTTCGTAAGAAAAGACTCTTTTTGCTTTGTTTCGTAAGAAAAGACTCTTTTTGCTTTGTTTCGTAAGAAAAGACTCTTTTTGCTTTGTTTCGTAAGAAAAGACTCTTTTTGCTTTGTTTCGTAAGAAAAGACTCTTTTTGCTTTGTTTCGTTTTTGTATTTACATGTTTTTAAGTTGCAATTTGTGTTGGTAGTTATTTAATTAAGGTACTTATACTTTGTCAATACGCGCGCATAATACGCCTCTATGTGGAACATCTGTAAGTAGATTAGATTACTGATATCGTAGAATTTTAAAATAATATTATACTAATAGTAAAATCTACTCATATTTACAGTAAATTAGTCAAATTCAATCTGTTAATTTTAATCTTTGCCCCTTATTACGAGCATTCTTCTTTTAACGTTAGATATTTGTTTATTCTTACTAACTTTCAATTTTTATCTCACATGCAAGCGTGTTTGTGCCACCAATGTACCGTGGAGACATTTCACAGAGAGAGAGTGTATGTTCTAGAAACGCGTTAAACAAAGCAAGATGTTATTAATTATTTGTGTCCACATATATAAATGTTTACAAAAGAATAGTGTCACGATGTTTTAAAATTATTATTCTTACAATATTATATTGTATGCATGTGGTGTCTCACGCAGCTAAGAACACTTAACGGTGATGCTATCTCTGTGTGTGACTAAGTGACTAATGATTTTAAATTCACACTGACCGTGCCGTTACGTCGGATAGACTCATACGTGGTGACGTCAGACCTATATCAGGGACTAGCCTTTGTTGACTTGTGCTATCGATTGTCGTATTTACTTCCTGTGGTTTAGGAAGGGGGGGGGGCGGGGTTCACTGGTAGGTGCGTAGTCCAGTCCACCACCAAGATATAAAGAGTCTATTGCGTGTTGCTTCCCTGGCAGAGTAGACCTAGACACGTCAGGAGACAAAACAAAGATGGACGACCCTGTGCTGCTAGTTTGGCACTGACCACACCTAAATAAAGACCAATATAGTGTACTAAAATCTATGTATTTAGTATACGATGTAATTAGAGACGTCATACTTTCACATTTTCGTCAAGAAGATGTAATTAGGCCTATTACACTCCTAACCATGCACAGATGAAAAACAGTGTTCTGAGAGTTTATTGCGACAACTTTTTTTTGGGTTCTAAATAAAAAAACAGTATTTTGACCAAATCTTTATGAGATGTGATTGGCTTATTGAAATATCATTTCATGTTGTTTACGTTCGTGATGAAGTAGATTGCTTAATCAGAACTGTCACTTTATCATACACACCAACAATGACATGTTAATATAAATCAAACATCACAGTGTACTGTAGAAATTAACCAGGAAAAAATACAATTCCTATAACTTATTGCAAAAACACCGCCAAATGTTGTTTTTTTTTTTGTTCTAATTTTTAAATTCATAAATGTGGAAAGGGACATAACCCATGTAATAAAAATGTACGCGCCACGGTAGCCTATCCCAATACAAAGGTATTTTATTGTTATTTAAGGGGCGTTACCGTTGAAAAAAAAATTAAACCCATTCCACTTTGATTCAGCAGGTACTCCTCAATGCATGGTAGGCCTACTTTAACTTTTGTCAATGAAATACTTCCCGCCTTTTCTCCCTTCTTTCAAGACACTTTAACCTATATAGCGTATCTGGTGTCCAGGTCAGACGTTTGAGAGGGGGGGGGGGAGTGCGAACCATGGTCTCGGTGACTGTATACGTACCTCAACAATGAACGTCAGTCTCAGCCTATAGTAAGATTGAAACCGCAGGCATATCTATCAATGTTATCTGCATTCAAGTGACGCTCCCTCGCGGTGTGTGCATTTCTTTCTTTTTTTTTTTTTTACTTTACCAAGAAACTATCTGCAATGGATTGTGTTCTAGAGCTAACACCTCACATCCAAACAGGGCGCAAAATTCGTAGGGGTGGGGGAATTCAAATCTACGGTTTCACCTTTTGAAACGAGTTATTTGTGAGTATAACATTTCACGTATCCGACTTTAGCTTTAATGTGAAATAGTGTAGATATCTCATTGGGCAACAGCTTTTTCAACGTTATGTGGGGCAAATTATGCATGTCCCCACTTGGTATGCACTCTCACTAAAACAATGCTTTATTGTTAAATTGAGTCAATATTTAAGAGTATGCTTTATATTGTACGAGTTCTGAAAAGTCTTGAAATCGGAGGCATTTTTAAAAAGAATTTTAGACTCAGAGTTTGTCCATTCGTCCAATATGGTCAAAGTCGAAACAGGAGGTTTTGCTCTGTTGTGGTGCCGATGGCGTATCGGTGGGTAGTTGGGTGAACTCGTATTTCTAATAGATTCATATATTTAACGAATAGATGCCTGCATTTAAGAATGCCCGTGTCAGCCTTTACGTCGACAGTTGTGTGAAATAAATGTTTTGTCATTGCTAATCTGCGGCGATTTAAACTAGAAATCAATGCAGACTCCTTACAAATCATCGCTCGCTTGCTGTTTTAAACATTGCATCCTCCACACAAACCACTTGTGTTCCCTTTTCCTCTAGAAGCACATTCCAGTCCAGACAATAAGGTCAAGCCAATAGTACTCTTACTTAACTAATCCTCTGCGGCCCGTCGCTCTTTGAATAGTTTATGAGAGTCACTGAGTGAAAACAGCCGCACCGAAGAAATGAAAAGAAAAAACAAAGGGGGAGGGGGAGTTTGAACCAACAGAGATTGCAAGTGATGGATAAGACTGAAATTTGGTTTCAAAGTCGTGATGACTTTCTTCAAGTCATAAACGACTTGTGTGTGTGCGTGCTTACAACAGCTTGTTTATTGCCTCCCTCCTCTCTGTAAGGCCTTTTTCAATGTTCACTTCCTAGGACCAAAGTGTGTTAAGTACTTTGATTGGTCAGTACACCATGGAGAGCACAAGCACTCAGAAAGCGCGCTTTTTTTTTTAAATAACGATAAGAATATCGGAGTAATACACTGGACCTATACAGTTGACTTCATTTGATGGTGCTGATTTTAAATAAATGATGGAGGTAATGCCTGAAAATGCAAAGGTGATTAGGTTTCTGATCCGTTTGTCTAATTGTGTTAATAGATATATATGATGTCAAATATAAACGAAAATTTAAGGTAAATGAAAAAGTCAAACCTTTGATGAACAGTTTGTGGTAGTAATCAAAACAAAACAAAGCCAGCACCAACAAACAAAACAAAAGTGTGCGTAATTCGTAAAATGGGAAGCTGGAAGCTGTTTAAGGCACCCGATCGATAGCCTTCCTGACCCCCGCCCCCCCCCCCCCTTTTTTTTTAAACACTGCTTTGGGTGCGTAGCGGTGCGGAATGGCCATACGTGTGCGTGTATGTTTGATACGCCTAAAGCGTGAGTGCTGTGATTAATGAGGGTGGGGCGGGTGATAGAGAGGGAGGGAATTGAACGGAGGGGGGCTAAGGCTGTATCAGTATGGAGTGACTCCTTGTATTTGTCAATCTCAGTATAGCGCACGTGAGTAATCAAGTGAGTAACACAGGACTGGCGTAGAATCGGTGGCGATGTTATTGGTACGGCTCGATTCACTGTAGTCTCATATGCGCACTGGACCTAGAGCACTGTACAGGCCACGAGCTGGGTAAGTTCTTTTTTGTTTCTTCCCTCGGCACTATCCTGCTCTACGTGTTATGTCACAAAGGCTCTGGTTCTATGGACATCACAGAGGAGTGCGATTCATTGTATCGATTAGGTCTAGTTAGGCCAGGAGATTGGTGCAATTATCATTAATAAAAGTAACAGATTCGTGTCAATACGATGATTGAGTGTAACTTTTCTGCTCTTACTAGAACACACAACTTCCAAACGTGTAGTTTTAGAATGCAGTCTTAATCCGGTTTTTTTTTTATTTCTCGTTCAACGATTTACTTGACCCAATTCTTGTTGACGCAATCATTAGTAGCACGCAGTCAAGACTCCTTACTTAAAGCACAACGGACCACATCGACTGGATCTAAACAACATTAGGTCTCTGCTAGTGCTCCAGCATTTAGTCGTTACTAAGGACGCACTTTAAAAAAAAAAAGATTGTTCCGTTAAAATTAATATTGTTTCATTAAGTAGGCTACACATATCTCAATGAAAACCGACTGACTAGTTTTACTGATAAGTTTGAACTAAGTCAGTCTAATACTATGCATCTTCCTTATACGTATATTAGAGTTACCTCTTACGTAAAAGCAGCTTTGTACCAGATCTAGAAACAGAAGATGTTCAATTAAATTTGTATGCACATTTTTTGGTTTCATTATTTTAACGTTTTTCTTTTTAAGCCATGTCCAGACATTTTCTATGACTCATTTTAAAGCCGTCAATTTCTCGCCTGAACGATCGATTGATTTGGGAAATTATCCGGTAAAACTTATCGCGGGAAACTTCCAGCATTTTTGTGTTAGATTTCTGATGAAAGCTGTCCGGACAGAAATAAAAACGGAGAAGAGAAAAAAAAAAGGGGGGGGGGGGGCTGCAAAAATGTGAGAAGAGAGGAGGGAGGTGCCTATATAAAAAAACTGACTTACCGGAATCTGATGGCTTTGGTTGTGCTGGTATAGTGTTACTAGATTCGGTCAAGTTCTAGGTACAAACAAACCTTTCTTATAGGTGTGTCTGTGTGTGTGTGTTTTATTTACCTCAGTGATTTATCTGCTCTTTGCTTTTCACTTGCGGCTGACTTCCCTCGTGAACGGAAGTCAGGAGTGGGCGTCGTTGTTTGTTCTATTGTTGTTGCTTACCAACTCAATATTTACCTCTGATTTGCCTGGCTTATCAAATAGACATGCTCCTTTTGTTTGTGGGGAAACGTCTGGCCAGTTGTCCTGGGCCATGGAGTGTCTGCAGTGGAATGCAGGGAACAGCATCAGGTGAACAGTGCAAGAGTTACCCATTCATTTTTTTTTTGGTATAATGTACTAGTTTAGTATCATTTTAAAAAAGTCAAATTTTGATTAAAATAAATCTTATTTGGCCATGATAGTGAATTTCGAAAGACATTGATGTCGAAAAGTCTCACAAGTGCCCTTTGACTTTTTGCAAGTAGATCTAATAACGTACTTGAAAACGTATCTGCTTGCTGAGACTTTTATCTTTTAAAAAATGTTCAGTTTCATATCAAACCGCCAGACTTTTTGATTTATAAAAAGGCTTGCCTTGGACTCCGAATATTAAGGATGAGTGCAAGTATTTCACCTGGCGTATAAATGTGAGCTAAAAGAGGATTTCTGAAATTCATCTCAAAGGCTCTTCAAACGACAGGTGAGGAAAGAAGGAAATCTGTTTATTCATCGCCCTTTGAGTTCAAACTTTGGCGACCCCCAGAGTCACATTTCAACACAATGCGATATGCTTAGTCTATTCCTCACCAACAGACACTCTTCCCTTCAATAAACTTTTAACGTCAGATTGAGTTATGGAATTATTGGACGCTTTTAATATCTAAGTACAAAATTAAACACAACTTTCTGATTAGTAGTTAGGTCCATTCAGCTTCTTGAACAGTGTATGGGCACACTCTGGTCTAGGACACACAATGGTCTAGGACACACAATGGTCTAGGACACACAATGGTCTAGGACACACAATGGTCTAGTCGGTTGTTTGACCAACGTTAATTTTAAAAAAAAAGTCATTTTCCTTTAATTGCGTCTTCTGTATGTTTGTTCTCCTTTGTTGTTCGTTATTTGGGAGCAGATCAAACAAGTGTAAAAGGCTGAACGTAGGAGGAAATGACAAACTACAAATCGATATGATATCGTTATTTCAGAGTTCAATTGAATCTATCTCCATGTAGCTCGGACTTCTTCTTATCCTTCTCTTGTAAATAGAGATAGTATTACTCCTGGTGTAAGGTTGTCTGCTGGACGACAGAAGAAAGAAAAAAAAACTTTCGGCGCTTTCTGTGAAAATTACTTTTACAGGCGCCGTTCTCCCCAGCCCTCCTGTTTGAAACTCCCTTGATAATCCACCGCTCACTTCTGGCCTTCTTCCATTGACCTGTTCCTTCTCCACCGATGGTCTAAAACAAATAAAGTGGATGGGTGGGGGCAGGCATTAAGGTGGTCCATCTTTCTTTTACTCATCTATCTCTCTCATTACCCTCCCCTTCTAGCTCTCCTTCCTACCACCGTGGTGGAGATAAGGTTTTGAATCGATTGGTCATGTGTGTTGTCAAACTCTGCGCTGGCAGATTCTCTTATCCTGGGGTTGGCCTTGCAGAACAAACATTATCGCCTGCCCTGGCCGGAGAGCAGACGTCCAGTCTATTCTGGGAAATGGACATTCGATGGTACACGCTGAGAGAGTCTACTCGGCCAAGATATGCCGATATGGGACTGGGGAGGGTGTGCGGGGGGGGGCAGTCCCACCACAATTATCCCCTTCTCTCCATGTGTAATCTTGAACTAGATAGTCTGGATACCGAACTGATTGGAAACTGTGCAACGAAGTCATGAACTGATTTCATATGTGTGCTTTGTAATGGCACCTTGAAAAACAAAAGGTACTTCTGCATCTGGAATAAAAACAACCGATATAGAAATATGGTTCCTGTCCTTTATTATATCTATAAGATATCTAGATCTACGCGATTATTTTTGTTAAAGTTTTTGTCTTTGGTCAGACAAATAGAATCTCTATTCATCGAATTAGTTTCATTTCGCTTACTTCTCTTTTGAAATTCTTTTCCAATAGAAACAAAAACATATATACTTGACCAATTATGTTATCAAATTTTGTGGCATTTATTTTTCTAAATTTGAATTTTTTGGTGACCTTTGAGTGAAAAATCTTGTTTAAATTCTTTTTTTTTTTAGTATTACTTTTTGTCTCCTCCGCCTTCCCCCCCCCCCCCCCCCCCCCCACTTGCTAAGAAATAGATAAAAATAAAAGGCTAACCCTCTCCCCCTTTTTTTTTAAAAAATTTTTCCTTTTTTGTGTTTAGTTATCAAGTCCTAAACACAGTGAACCATTGCTAAACGACCGGAGCCCTACAAAGATAGTGTCCGATATGTACGACCACTTGCTGATATAGCGCAGCGTTACAAGTGAGGATGCAGCGTGATAACCTTATCTCAATGGCTTCCCCCTTAACCGCCCTTCTCTTTCTCTTAGTAACAGTAACACAACATGGTATGGCGCCCCACCCCCGTAACTTTCATACACATAAAGAGAATTCAGTGTCTTTGTATATAAAAAAAAAACACCTCCTCACCTGTCCTTTGACTTACTTGTATTCAGTGACGGTGTCTCTACAGACGACAGTTTTGAAGCCGGTTAGTTTGATTTGATTGGCACACCGTATCTCTAGAGATGTATCTATAGTCTTATATAGCCTGGGTGGGATTGTATTGACGGATGATACAACCGACCAAAGATGCACGTGAAATTATAGTGTAATATCACTGTGTTAAAAATAGAAGCGCTTTTCGACGAACGAGTGAGGGGCAGGCTAACAACTGGTACAGTTTGGGTTGTTTATATAGCTGAGGGTCCAGATCCCTGATTTACACCTCCCACAATTACACTTTGGGGGCACGGTGGCTTAATGGTAAAACGCTTGATTTCCAGAACTGAGTGTTATCGGGTTCGAATCCCGGTGAAGACTGGGACTTTGATTTCGCGATTTTAAGAGCGCCTCAGAGTCCAACCAACTTTAATAGGTACCTGACATTAGTTGGGGAAATGTAAAGGCGGTTGGCCATTGTGCTGGCCATATGACACCCTTGTAAACCGTAGGCCACAGAAACAGATGTTCTTTACATCCTCCTCCCCGAAAATTGCAAGGTCTGAAAGGGGAACTTTAATTTTACGCGCAATCGGCTAAGCTTCCGATTAAAGGTGATAGTATAAAACAGTTGCACTGTCTACACATTGCCTTAGTCCAATAAAACAAGAAAAAAAAACGCAGTCTCCATCATTCGCGGACAAAAGGGAAAGAAGCTGGATGTGTAGTTTTTTATATTTTTTATCCTTTTTTTTACATTTAAACTTAATTAGTAATATGTCATTTTTTTTATTATTTACATTATATGTAGTTCTATATGGTCAGCTATTCCAATATCAATTCAATCTAGATGTTCATTTGTACTCGTTTGAAATGTAATGAATGATCTGGATTGTTCTTATTTTGTTCTTTCTGGTCATGTGAATGATTTTTTTGTATTGGTGTTTACCTGAACTGAAAATAAATCAAACAACAGTCTATGGGATGAAATAAACTAAAACAATGCCAACGATTTGACTAGCAAGAAAAAGAAACGCCAGAGAAGGCAAAGCAAAACGAGACGCACAGGAACCGTGTGGAAAATACCGTTGTGTTATGAGTGCGTATGTGTATTTGTCCCGCAGAGTTTGATTGACGATGGAAAGTAGCAGTAGATGGTGAGTGGGAGCCGGAGGGGTGGCGCCGGTGTCCGGGGAGGGGAGGGAGATGGCCAGGGTGGAAACGACTGACGGGTTTTATTTTATAATCAATATTTCTATTGTGTTATGACACAGAGTTCCCAGCAAGCTGTCGGGGCGTCCATCAAATACGGGGGGCTAGTTGTTTGTGTGAGTTGCTTTGTACAATATACTGTAGTTGAAAATAGTTCTTTATATGTAAGAACTTTTTTTACCTATACTTTATATATTATTTATTAATTGGTTCTTCATATGTAAGAGCCTGTTTTAATCAAGCAAATTAACATGATTGAAGTACTTTGCCAGTAATGCTGGTACATGATACGCCAATAAATATTATCTTCAATCTCTGTACCTGGATTTTGATTTTATAGCTTCGTCAGGGCAGCAATGAAGTGTGAATTTGGTTACTTTCTCGGAAACCGTGATATTTTTTTTTTTTTAAAAAAAGCAATTATAGAAATGGCTTCGTTTCTACTTCTCTCAAGTCCTATTACAACCCTTTCCTTAAACATGTTGAACTAGTAGCAGATAAATACAGCAAGTGGATAGTATTTGTCGTCAGAGTCGCGTTACTGAGTGGTAAAGCGCTTGGTTTCTGAACCAAGGGGTCCCAGGTTCGAATTTCGGTGAAGTTTGGGATTTTTAATTTCGGGATCTTTAGGACGCCTCCAAGTCCACCCAGCTCTAATGGGTACATCACATTAGTTGGGGAAAATGAAAGGCAGTTGGTCGTGCTGGCCAAATGACATCCTCGTAAACCGTGAGCTACAGATATAGATAACCTTTACATCATCTGCAAGGTCTGAAAGGGGAAATTTACTTTATTTATTGTCAGTGAAAGAAAGAAAAGAGAAAACTATCGTTCGAAACTAGGTGACAACTGAAGATGCTCTAGAAACATATCTAATGTTTGACCTACTCAGGAGGACTATGGGAGCTGACTTCTAAAATCTTTCAAGAGTATTTGAAAATTAAAAAAAACAACTTGAAGTACATCTTGAAAACATAATAATTTTTATTTGTTAGACTGGTCGACATTTTCAAACTCCGCGTGGAAGTACCTATAATTTGTCTTTCTCCCATCAAGCTCAGATAACCCTCGAAAAGAAATTTTAGTCGTTCCGACTAATTCCAGCCATTGTCTTATCTGCCTCTATAATGTCGGTCATTTTCTCAGACCAAATCACTCCCTCCTATTAGAGTTAGTCAACTAATGTTTCTGGAATGACATTAGGTCCAACCCAAAACTATTTTTTTAAAGTATATTCTACTTTTTTTAAAAAAAAGGAGAGGGAGGGGAGAGCATAATGAAATACAGATGAGGGGGGGGGGCTAAGAAAAGAATTGAATAGCTTTTAGTAATAACTGCTATCTGGTCTAGTGGTCACAAGTGACCAAAAAAAAAAAGGGTGAAAACTGCGAAACGTTTTTCCTTCCAAACTCGAGGGACTAGTCGTGTGCTTAGCGCTCCGGATGGTCGACACAATAGTAGGAGTTCGAACCCTGCGCGTTGCCGTCCACGGTCGTCTTTCGGGAGGTCAAGGACGAAATAATCTTCATTTCTGAAGGTACGTGCAAAATGTATCAAACAAACAAACATAGCCCCAAGGTTTCGAACTCGATTTCCTTTGAGTTCATGCAGTCCACGTGCACCACTGTGTTTAAAAAAAAACCATTCAGCTCGTACTGCGTGTACATCGCATTCGTTTTTGCCGATTTACGTTCATGTCTGTTCTGTTCTTCAAGTGCATTCAGCCTGCGTTTGGTTTGCTAACGACACACATGTCATTAGAATGATTAGATCTTGATAGTAATGAAACTTAGCAATTGATATTTTGCAATTCAACGTTTTGGCTAACGAACACAGTGATAAATGCATGTACTGACTTAATTCAGAAATAATTTGGTTCATGCCTGATAGTCTCATGACCACAAACTCGAGTTTTTGAGGTGGCGCTTAGCAACTCAAGTTGTGATGACGTCAATCTGGTTCGAGTCATTGGATTGGTTGACATCACGTGACAATAGTGTGCCGGCATTCCTTTAATAGCGCTGCTCTTCTAAAATCGACTCGAAATTTGGAATGTGGAACCTGATCATATTAGAAGTATCTAGGGTTCATAGTTTCTCGAGTATTGTTTCAAGAAAGTGGTTCTCAAAACATGCTTCGATGGGCCCGTATTGTCGCAGCTTTTTCTAAGATTAACTTGGGGCGCCCGGATCATTTTCTATTTCGGTCTACTATTCTAATCTTTTACTATGCATTTTTTTTTAATGAAGTTTCACTTTAAAATCGCATCTCTCTTTTAAAGATGCTGGTTGAAAGTAACAATTTTCAGAACCATTGGATTGGTTGGTCTATCGAACTCGCAAAAGTTAAAACAAATTCGTTGAAGTGTTGATTTGTCATTCATCTGTGTTCTTTGACCTTAGTCAAAGTCTGACTACAATTTTGTATTGAACTTGTATTTAAAAAAAAACACTCATTTATTTGAATCATCGTCTTGATTTCTAAATAGCTGTATATCTTTTTAATAGTTGTACACATTAGGGATTTTATTTTATTTGGTTGAATAGCACAACTTGTTTCGAATTGAACGCCCAATTTCAAAATAGTATTTTTATTATTACCAATAAAAAAAAAGACATCATGGCGCAAGCACAATACACTTTTACTGAGATCAAATCAGGATTGCTATTTTTCCTTAGACATGCAATCAACCGGACCTTGTCCCAAGAGAAAAATTATCGTAGAGTTTCAAACTCGGCTGGACACTACACCGTGCACGTTCCTCTCCTAAATGTCTTCCTTCCTATTCAAGTGATGGTAACCGATCACAGCTCTGCCCAGTGCTCCTCCTAACCTCAAACCCAATACGTGGAAGCCTGTCCGTTGTGTCCACCCCACTGATGGTAAACCCCGGTTTTGAGCGTGGGTCCTTAACTCCACATCCACCAAACTGTTTCTCATACTCATCCATTGTTTTGTGTCCAAACTGTTTCCCATACTCATCCATTGTTTTGTGTCATCTCCGATGTAAACGTCCTTGCCTGACTTGAAATAAGCTCACGCTAATAGTTATAACTTCCTGAACATCTGCTGAGACAATGTCAATGATCGTTGAAACTTCTCTTTTTAATAGGTCAACTGCTTCATTTGCATAGTTCAAACTTTAAAAAAAAAAATAATTGAAAATCCTACTCCCTTGTTGAAATTTGTTGAAAGGAAGCAGTCCAGAGACCTGGAAAACAGGGTCGTCAGTCTGAAAAAAAAAGCTCTCCCATTTTTTAAAGGGTTGACCTAATAGAGAGGGTTAACTTCCGGTTTATCCTTGTCCGTAACTTGTATTCCCTATAATGTAAACCCTACCTGTTTTTTTTTTAAAGGAGGGGGGTTGGAAGCTTAAAGTAGTTAATGCCACCTCGCATCCTTTTTTTTTATAATTCCCTTGGCTGTAAGAGCACGGAAGCCATTTTGGTCATGGATTCCCACGAAATAGTTAGACTAGTAACTCTATGAAGGATGATGATAGGCCGTTGATTTGGCTAATAGTAAAGGAGTATATGTGTGAAACCGGAGCAGTAGTTTCCGGTAAGTTTTTGTTTTTTTTTGTACGTGGGTAAAGGCCAAGGGGAGAGGGAAGGACACTGTCCATTGTGATGTAGTTGTGTGTGTGTGAGTGTGTTTCCTTTTGTCCAGCCCTTCTCTTTTGTCAGCAAGACACAATGTTAGGGGAGAGCATCCAGCAAACATCACGGAGACACCAATCTCACGCGAAGAAGAATAGAGGCATCTTCAAAAGGGCGTGGTTTCAAAACACTGGATATAGGGACTGATTATACGGACCCCCCCCCCCCCCACCACCCAAAAAAAAAATCGAGTGAGGTGAGAAAGAAAAAGGAAAAGATGAGAAAAAATGTGGTGAATGTCCTGCTGGTCATTTTGGTCACTCTTTGTTCCTAGTGTTCGGCTTTCTTTCTTTTTGTCTCTATTAAAATGACTTTTATATTGCATAAATAAGATATAAATTATAGCTGCTGGAAGACTTGATACACTGACACGAGAATGTATCTGTTTTTTGACGCGCTATGTTTTTTTGTTTTCCATCTCTCCCAACACATTGAAAGGCGAGAGCTTCGGGTTCCAAAACAAAAGTTTTAAGTCAACCAGATGGTTGAAAAGTAAATAAATCTTTTCAAATAGACCAGAACGTTAATTTTAATAAATAAGTGTAGAAAAAAAGGGGGAGGTGAAACGGGGGTTGGCCAATTGTTACTCGTGACGGGACGCCTCAGACAAAAAGGCTTATATATTGTTTTAAACTGAGTAGGGTTCAGCGGCAGATGTCGTTTTATCTTTGGCGACGTTTCTTTGGTTTAGGGCCTAAGTGTGTAAGTCTGTGGGGGAAGGAATGTTCCGTGCTTCATGTTGACTACCATGAATCTTCTATATAGGGAGAATGTTAAATGATACATAGAAGTACATGTTTTATATATATATATGTGTGTGTGTGTGTGTTTAATAACAGATTTTAAAAAAATAAGGCTTTTTTTTTTATTAAAATGTTGAATAGTTTCAATTTAGTTTGTAGGCCTACATACAAATTATTTGTATCTATTCCTAGGCGAATTTCATTGATAGAAAAATGGATATTGTATGTTTTCTTTGCTAAGAATGTCTCAAAGTCTGTCCTATATGTCTCTTGTCCCCTACCCACGTTGAATTCCTTGCACTTGAGATGTATATGGTAGACGCTTCAGAAAATACTGTATTATACCAAAAGAGCGCCTGAGTGGGCCAGTTACAATAGTCCAGTCAAAATGCTCTGGGACGGGTGGGAATGTGTATGCATTTTTTTTCTGTGTAGTCTTACCTATTGTGTCGCCATGAATGAAAGAGAGAGAGAGAGGGGGGGGGGGGGTTGTATGAAATGGCGCTTTTTTTTATCTGACGGTCCCTCCCTTTCCCCACTGGTCAATCCAATCTGATGTCTGTGTGCCTCCCTGTGTGTGTGTGCTTGAATACACACGGGCCGTTACCTACACTTAGTTTATCTGTATAGTAGTCCCCCACCCCAGTCCCACTCCCTGGGTGGATGACTTGAGGTTTAGTTTGGGTATTCTTCTTTGTGTCCTGTGTACGGTCTCACGGGAGGACCTTTCCTTCTAAAGACACTTGAACAGAAAGAAAAAAAATGTATGTATATAATTTGGTAGATGTGTATTTCCAGCAGCTGAACCTTTAGCAGTGCGGTTGTTTAATTTTCGTTGTGACTACATACAGTACTAAGTGATGGTCCCATGTTGTGGTGTAGGATTTGAGTGCCGAGTTGTTCAATGTTTTCTGTTATTTATCATTCTGTGGTGTCTTCGTTGTTCCTGGATATCCACACAGTTCATCTCAACGTGATTGTGGGCTCCAAGTCCAGCCTTATGTTGACGGTGACCTGTCTTAATAGTAGAGCCATTCCATTAGTTCTGGAAATGTTAACAAATAGAAGCTCTGCATCTGTGTTAGCGAGATTATATTACACCGTATTGTGACTGTATTACTTTGGCGAATCTGCTATGGAACCTATTAACTCTTTTTCTCCTGACTGACGATGCCATCGTTGATCTGACCATATTAAATTAACTTAAATTTTGGGTTTGTAAACTTTAATTTGTGTTATATAAAAAGGGCGTACGTTTATCGCTATCAATTATAACATTGTGTTATTAAATAAAAATAACACGTTATTGAAGTTTAACCCTAAAAGGATAGTGGAATTCTTTCTGAACGCGTAAAGTAATTATGGAGAGATAGAGTTAATCATTTTGTTCATTCTTGACTTGTCAGTCTAGAATGTTGAACCTAGCTCAAACCTTATGCCGGACGGCAGGGGGGTGTCAGCAGGCGAGGTTTGAACTTGGGACCGCCGTGACGTCAGTCCACATACCACGCTGCCAGGAAGCCAACCTATTGACTATAGTTATAGCCTATTACCAATAGTGTTGGTATGCTCTTGTAAGTGAATGTATTGTCATTGTTAAATCGTGTACATAATAAATGTATATAGGCCTTGATGACACATTTTAAATGCTAGGAAACACAAGAGGAAGAAACCTAACCCCAGCCAAGAGTTACATAATACTAACTGAGTATAAGCGTGTTCCAGGGTCATAAGATCTGTGTCAAGGATTCTCTGTATCGTGGTCCACCGTGTGAACTTATAGACAGTTTGATAATAACTACTGTCTGACGTAATAAACATTCTGGGACTTGTGGACTCATGTTAGTAACATCAATTAGAGTAGGCATACATTGGTTATAAACTGAAATCTTGAAATGGAGCAAGAGTCAAATCAACCGCCCACGAGTGGGTTTTCTATGTGTTGTTATATATGCAAACTGTAACATTGTTATCGCGAATATTCAACTTCAGTATATTTAATGCTTCGCGTTCACAGTTAGTATTTTTCCGTCAAGCCGTAGCACGTATAGGCCTAATACTTTTTTTTTTTTTTAAGAGTTAAAAATATTTAGATTAAGTTCTAATTTCTTTACTATGTAATAAAATAAACTTGTTTTGATATGTGTCTTTACAGCACAATGACTTCAAGCAGGGAGGTTCAACTCTTCTGTCTTTTGACTTCAATATGATGGACATCAAGCCCCTGATTGCCACGCCAGACCTAACCGGTTGCTCTCGTGACTCTTCTCTTTTGTGCCCCGCATTCGCCCCCAGAATCGCCCCCAACATGATCATTGACGCCACCACCCACAATTCCAGCTCCAACATGCCGGTCTCACCCAAGCAAGGGGAGACTATCACTGCGGATAGTCTAAATAAACCCGAGAACGTCTCCTCTTCTCTGACACCGACCTCATGGGACCAGACCCCCTTGCTTAGCAAATCGAGGAGCAAAGATTCCCTGGATATCAATGACTACCCGATGTGGAGCCACAGCGCCACACTTAAAACACCGGCTTTATCCATGCCACCATCGCCACACTCCCCATCTTCAACACATAGGAAAGGGTCATCAGATCTGGAAGATCCCGCCGATAGTACAGCCATTTCCGCTTCCGGCATGTCTTCTCGCAATGGTGACAGGCCGGACAGCTCGCCGTCTCCCAGATCGCAGCTTAACTCCAGCTTCGAGGAATCCGACAGTGTAAGGGTTAACTCTAGTATGCAAATCCGAGATAACTTCGGTCCAGGCAGAATGACCATAGACGCTAGCTACGAAAGAAGGTCCAGGCGGAAGCCGACCAGCGAAGACATAAGGCGAGTTAAACCCTTGAACATGGTTCACTACGACAGCGAGGAGAGCGAGATTGAGGACGACATCCTCCAAGAGGAGCTGATGATGAAGAAGATGCGAGAGTGCGCCAGTGACGAAGTTGACGGCACTCTGAAGCCCGAAATCAGACTGAACGGAGAGGCCAGGTATGGTGACGAACCGGAGGAAGGACTTAACACGAACAGGTTGTCCCGTCACGAGGCCGTCGATGGAATCCCAGAGGACGATGACGAGGAAATGGAGATTCGGTCTGAGAGCGATAGCCTGACCGATTCCGACAAGTACTCGTTCCTGAAGGACGTCCCTAGCCACATCTACAACCTCATGCAGGAGGTGAAGATGTGTGCCCACGACATGGCCATGAAGCCTATGAACAGTATGAATCCGGCCGAGGCAAAGTATAGGAGAGAGCAGTGTCTCCTCCAGATGATGACCAACCTGAGGGACATGTGTCGGATGAACGGGCTCGGGCCTGATGTCATCAGCGCCATCCTAAATGACGTTGAGGCCGATTTCAATCTGAACGAGGAGCTGGAAGAGATGAAACTGAAGCAGTACTACTCAGATAGCGACAGAGAGTCTAGCTTCAATGACGGAGAGGAACACTTTCTGGCCAAACCAGAAGCCAAGAGAGAATTATCGGTCCGTGACTTCAAGGAACCGTCCGGCCAGGATCTGAGCTTTCACTCCGTCAACCCTCCCTCTTTCTTGAACACATCCACGGCCTCCTCGATGCCATCGACATCTCCATCCTCCACCTCGTCATCTTCCCCCACATCTGACGTCAAGCCGATCATCGTGACTGTGTCGCCCGGCCGGAACCACACAACGTCACATCTGTCCTCCGGCGGGGCCTTCCCGCCACTCAACCCTCCCTTCAACATTAGTGAGACGGCTTTGAACCCCTTGTTCGGCAACGGCAAATTGCCGCCCTGGCTACCCGGCCTTCCCATGTATCCTTTCAGGTAAGCTGGGTTTTTTTTTTTTTTTAAAGAAGTCTAGTAATCCGTCTGTCGGGCTTGTAGTACTTTTACAGGTAAAACTGAACACCAAAACAAGATTCTACAAAAGTAGGTTTTAAAAATAATTCATTTTGCAAGACGCTCTCTTCCTATTTTTCACTTTAATACAAGCCAAACCAATCCAGTCTAAATTTATCACTCGCAGTGTTATATATTATTATTAATATTATTTTTGAAGTACTAATTTTCGGTGAAATCCTTATCAACATACCACACATTAGGGGCGAACTGGGCAAATGGCCGGTACCCAAATGGGCCGGTAGGGCCATCTAAAGGACAGGATGCCACTATGACACGTACTAAATTGTTAAAGGTTTTATAATATTCTCTTATAAAAGTGACCCTCTGAGCGTCGGGGTTAAAAAAAAAATCATTTTACAAACTCTACAGCGTAATACTAATTAAATCCAATAACATTTTTCGAAATAATGTAATTGCCTGCATCCGTAGACAATGCTACTAGATCTAGTAGTGGTGCATGCGTACATTATCAACTTGATATATGATTTTGAGGATAGGTAGGATGACCATTCAATAGTAAGCCTATACAATTAGTGGGCCGGATGGTATAGAAATGCCTGGGCTGATTTTCCACCCAGTCCGCCCCTGCCACACACCTCTCCCCAGGGCGACCTAATCATTTCTTTAACTCGCCCTCACACGGGGCCTACTATTTGCTGAGAATAACTATTTATCAGAATAGGACTGTCATCCAACCGAACTAGCCCTAACACTAAGTTTATTAAGATATATTGTTAACCTTTGAATTGACGTCATCACTTATTGTTTTGTTTTTTTCCCTCTCTCTCTCCCTTCAGTCCTGGGAATCCACTGGACCACGCGCTGAACAGAAAGTTTCTTAATTTCGAAGGCAAAATCGGCGAGAATGTGGACAAAGATTACCTAAAGTGTCAGTTTTGCGAAAGGACTTTTAGACGCCAGAAGAATCTGGAAAACCACGTGGAAAACACGCACCAGGGCAAAGGGCCCTTGAAACCCAGACGAGAGACAAACGATATGTACTTCAAATGTTCTCACTGCCCCTATACAACCAAACACCAAAGTAACCTGTATGTACATTTGCGTATCCACACTGGTAAGTAGGCAACAATGTCTTTTTTGTTCATTAATAGCAGGCAAGGGGAGATAACCACGTTAATTTTTTTTTCTAAATAGTTATACTAAATGTTTGCAATAACAGAATTAGATTTTTTTTAAATTCAGCCCTTAATAAATGTGTAACTATTTCATAATTATCACTCAATATTTTATAGTCATGAATAACAAAATGACTGAAAAAAACTCATCTATTTGTAAATACGTAACAATTTGATATTTCTTTTGTCTGAACAGGTGAAAGACCATACATCTGTGGTGCATGTGGGGTGCAATACAGCCAAAGTCACAGCTTGAAGAGTCACATCATCAACAAGCACGATGGCATCATGTCCTACTACATCAAAGAAAAGCGGACACGTTCCCCCCGGGGCATGGGCTACCTTTCCACCCAGGTCATGCATGACAGCAATATCTTCAAGCTGCCCCCTCCTCCTCTGCTGGGTCCATCTATGCAGCACAGCAACATGGACCTGGTGACCAAAGCCATCGAGATGGCCAAGTCAGAGCATGCTCAGCAGCAGCATTTGAAGCAGCAGCAGAACATGTCACCGCTTGGGCTCGACGGTAGCATGAATAGAAACGGCTTGCCCCCTCTGATGACAAGCTCTGATAGTGGCTCAATCAATGGTGGTTCACAGCCTGTAAACTCTAAAACACCATCCACACCTAATTCAATATCTACAAGTGGGAACCACACTCCAATGCCCTCCACACCCTTGTTCAGCACGCCTGGGCCTGGCCCACACCCACCCTTCATGATGAATAATCATCACATGCCATCGCCAATGTTTGGAGATCTTTTCCCTCACCTTCGTAATCCAGGTCATCATCCAGGAGGTCCACCGCTTTTTCCTGGATTCCCCCATTTCCCTCCCCATAGCTCCAATTTCCCAAGCCCTGCGGGCTTCTCTCCTTTGTCTGGCCTAACCAACAGCCCCAGGTCAGCATCCTCCACCCCAACCCCACACCTGCCTCATCACCTTCAGCTCCCAGGCACACTTCCCCATCTGTCTCCCTCCCCCCACCACTTGCTGCAGCACCAAATTAAAAAAGAGCCCCAGGCATCACCCACAATAACATCCAGGACCAAGTCGCCTGCTCATAGCCAGGCAGATGAAGCTATTGACTTGCGAAAGAAATCGCCACCTCCCGAAATCAGAGAGCCCCACCACCATGCTCATGACTTGAGCTCCTGCGGTAATAAAGAAAACTGTGCCCATGCTGCCAAACTGAAGTACTTGCGCCTGAATGTGGTCAGGATGTTAGGTATCCTTGTGCCCAACTTAAACTTTGCTGAAAAAGGCATCAGTGCAGAGTCCGAATCAGTGGACGAGCTGCTTCAGGATGTTATTGAGAGCAACACTCATGATGATGACATGGAATAGATAGCTCTCTACTGTTTCTAGTTTCTTTTCCCAAAGATGTCTCATACCCTGCTAACTAGGCTGCCGCAATCCAAGATTTAATCCTAGAATGGCCATTAGCAACTTATTAATGAGATGGAGATTTGAAAAGAATTATTGTCGCTGATGACAACATTTATGGGTTAGATTCACTTTGACAGTGCATAAGACAGACTACAACAAAATAGCAGATTGAATCATTAATGGCTGTGAATTTGTTTAAATAAAAAGCATAAACTTAACATTTTATTGAAAATAAAATATAACGTTTAATTTCTGTTCTGCATAAATGGAAATTTCAAAATAGAACTGAAACTGCAGCAGCCAAATAGGAAACCTGTTCATGGTTGTCTGATATCGTAGATTGAAGAGCCGCTGATTCCACGGCAATAAGAAATGTATTTTATGCAAAGCACAAATGTTGGGGGGCAGATCTCTCACCTTGATTTTTTATTTTTGTGCATTGAGCCTTGAGGGAGGCTATCTCTTGCAAAGATCGGCCAACAAGCTTTAAGATGTTATATCCAGCATTTTCATTTTGAACAAAAACCTCACAGACAGACCAAAGACGTAATCCTATAAAAGATGCTACCATATTTTGTGTGTTATCCCTACCACTTTGAACACTTTCAAAGTGATTTTTTTTTTGCCTTCCTTATGTTTAAGAAAAAGAAAATCCATGCAATTGGAAGTTGTTGATAAGAGATCTATCATGCTACATAAGATTGTTTTCATATATAGCATGACAAAACAAAATAAAAAATTGACATTGTTCTTGTCTATTGCCAAATGTTTGGTTGAAACAATAAAAAGGAACTTTATGCTGCCATGAAGCAAGTTTCATTGTGTTTTCATTGTCTGAGCAAGCTGTGAACTGCTGGAATTTGAAATGGAAAAACAGCGCAACACATTTGATCTGCCTCTATCAAAAACAAGCAGAGTCTGGGTTTTTAATAATCTGCTGAGCGCCACCAAAGAAAAAAATTTTTTTTTCAACTCATTGCAATGACTTGACAAAATGACTATGTATCATGGGAGTCATCATTGATTGTTTCATCTCATTCACTTTGCTGCTTTTTTTTATTTCCATACACATGAATTTTTTTATATATATATATATATATATATATTTGTGTTTGTTGTTATATTTATTATTATACAATTTTAAAATCTACTGTTGTGATTATTTGCTAAATTGTAGACACACAGATCAGTGTGTGTAGCATTCAGTTGTTGTTTTTTTCCCCCATTGAACTGAAACTAAAAATAAAAAGTGATCTTGCTACTGTGCATGCTAGTCAGAACAGGGGTTAGCCATTGTATTACTTATGGAGCTGAATAAAAAGTATCAACTATTTGATATCTGCCCGGCAACTTTCTGCCTATCTAAAGAACTATTGCATGTTGTGAATCTTTTTTTTTTAAAAGAAACTTTCCATGAATAATTCTCTCCCTTTTTCCTTCCTACACATAAGCATTCAAAGTACTTCATGTCAAAATGTATATATTTCTATGTTTAACTCAGATGGTGCAGAAAAAGAAAAGCTTGGGAACTATTGTGTAAAGCTGCACACACCTTTTCCACACTCCCCTTTGATGTTGTAGTTGAAATAATATTTTTCTTTCTTTGGCTAATAGTCCAACTAGCACAAATAAAATCTCAGCAGTTGCCAGGCTGCTATATGTTAATTGAACAAACAAAACCCAAAAGAGCTTAAACGTTGGTTGCAAACAAAAAAAAAAGAATCTTTCCATTATATTTATTTGTTAGTTCTGATTGTTATTTTGAATTGATGACTGCATATTTCTGCAAACATTTCACATTCCCACCTAACAATATGTTTTTTAAAAATAATATATATTTTTTGTTTGTTGTGCAATTCAAAACATCAGATAGTTGCTAAATGTAGCCTCTACTTAAATTCACCAACAGGCCCAGGTTTTGTTAATTGGTTGGTTATAAGTACTCATCTTTTTTTTTTTCCATTGGATTATACGCTTTATATGAAGCACTTAGTGTACTTTGAAAATTGTTGGTGGGGGGTGACTAGATTTGTTTCCCTTCGTTTCCCTGTGTGCCCATGTACTTACCATCTTCATGCATGTTGCAAGGCAGCATTATGTCTCCCTCCCTCCATCAAAAGCACTTTGGATATTTCTGAATGCAGTTTTGTGTTACCTCCACCTTTCTGTTGCTTCACTGGACCTGTTTTGAATTAAATGCTAAAACATACAAATATGGCATTGCTCTCTCAACCTATTTAGTCACGCCAAATGTACATGTGCAATTGTTGTTGTTTTTTTTTCTGTTACTTGTCGGTTAGCAATTTAAAAAGAAAACAACTTTTAAATCTATGAAAAGACTTTGCAGTTATTTTTTTGGTGTCTTTTATAAGACTAGACTAATTGAAACAAAAGCAATAAGCACAATTGTGTCTATAGGTATCACTTTTGTTACCACTTTGAATATTTTGATGCATTTTAGTTGTGCATGCTCTTTTGAGAATTTACCAAAACAGAATCAAAATTTTGTATGAATTATCTAAACATCTTTTTTTTATTCGACAATACATCCAATAATTGTTTTTTACATATCTTAATTTTTATACAATAATACATATTTTTTTAAGCTTTTTGCAACTTTTCTGAATTTTTTTTTTTCCACTGGTCTATGTTCACCCACCATCACCCTCCACAAGCAATGTACAGCAACACTGCTCCCTCCTGCAATATTTTTTTTCTGTCCTTCTACACTTGATTTCTTCAACTTTTATGTTTCGTCTGGAATCATTTTCATTTTGTGTATTTGAATTACTGCTGAACCAAAACACTAAGAACCTTACTTGTGTATTATGATGCCACTCTGTCCTGTTGTTGTAGAACTGAGCAAGCTACAAAACCCTTATCACCCTATTCATTGTTATTGTTGCTATTTATACGTTTATCCATCAAATGAGTATTTTTTTGTTTGTTTGAGTGTGGGAACAAGCAAATGATTCCATTGTTTTAGATCTGTCTCATTCCAGTATACACAAATCAACCTTTTTTTGTTCCATTATTATTTTGATTCATTCTATTTTTGGTAATATATTTAGTGACGACTATTTATCCATGTCTGTTATTCCACTTGTATTCATGCTGTTACTTCAATGTGCAAGTTGAAATCATTTGTTGTGAAACTTGTCTCTCTTGACTTTGTTACAGAACTAACTGTTAATCCAACACAAATAAAACCATTCTTTATTTGATGGACATTTCATGTGCAAGCATTCCTTTCACTAGGTTGTAGAGAAATATTCTTTCATGCTCTTCTCCATTCATTGGTCAACACTTTCACATACTTTGCCCATTCCTAAACAAACAAAGTTTTTGTTGGGTTTTTTTTTTTCTCTTGTAAACTAAGTTGGCAATTCACATTGCAGATTTGACTTTGCCTTATTGCCAAAGTCCTCTTTATATTGTACAAACAATGTGTAACCTTATTTGATTTCACCTCTTGACTGAAAGCTGTGAACATAGCTGGAGAGTTGTCTGAATGTTGCCTCTGACTTGATCTTGTGCCTGTGTCCCATGTTTAAAGCTAGAAGGTTGTGAACTCCCATTGCCTATATATAATCCTATCTTGCTGTTCTACACTTGTTTATAGATTCTATCCATTGACATTGTTACAAGGAACATTTTCTTGAAAAACAAAAGTTAGAATAAAATTCAGTTGGTTTCTTTTTAATCTTTTGCATCCAAAGCAAAATCGAAGACAAAAGTCCAAATGAAGCGAGCTGTAGACTTAACAGATAGATTTTTTTTTCACATAAATCTAGATCTGAATTTGGTTGACATGAAGAAATGGACAGTTACCTTAATAAGTGTACTGTATTCAGTATATTGTAATCATACATACATGCTTATTTTTCCTGTTACAAATTTTTATTTTATTCAACTCTTTTTGATTTATCTTTTACTGAATTTCCTAAATCTGTAGGCCTGCATAGAATGAGTTAACTTTCAATTTTTCATGTTTAGTTTATAAAGGTTGATGATAATCTTGGAAGGAGAATGTTTCTAGTTACTAGAGTCTAGAAATCCCTTGCAGTGCTCTATAAAGTTGTCACTTGGTTCTTCAGCAATACACTGTTCATCTCAGCATGCTTGATTTCCTTTATATGGGCTCTTCTCATTGAGGATAAACAAAACACATTGTCAAACTACTGTCACAGTCACTGAGATCTAGAGAACTTATTATTGCCTTTTTAGAATGGTTGTGAAAAGTTCATGGCCTTTGTGCACAACATTAAAACTTTCCCCCCAGCGGATAGAGAGAGAGAGAAAGAAAGAAATTTAGATCTACTTTTTTGAAAGTTATACTTCTTCAGTGATGCCTACTTAATAATGTTGATGTCTGCATCTCAAATTTGACTTCAATCTTGTATTTTATATTCAAGTTGTTTCTTTTGATTCAATTATGAACTGAAGCTTACACCTTCAACTACTTAAACCTGTAAGATGACTACTAATGGTGTAATGCTGGAAATGGGTGATTTATTGTTCTGTTTTTTTGTGGGTTTTTTTTTGTTCAGTTAAACTTGACATCTTCTGGCATTTCCAGTATCTATTTATAGCACACTGACTTACTTCTTGATCAATTTATGCATATTGCAAGAAATTGAGAGAACTATATTTTACTGAGTTATGTATTTGAGATGTTTGTGTATAAATACTTGATACCTATTGGTGTAATCAACTCTCATCCCGTATCCACCCCATCCTCTGAACCAAAACACCCCATTTTTTTGTTCTCTTATTCTGTTTTCTCTACTGAGAACTTCATCACATGTCAGAAGTCTGTGTAAAATGCCAAATGTGAAAGTCAAACAATGTGTATGACCAAAATCAACTCTAATGACTGTTCTTGGTGTTAAACTCTGTGTCTGTACAAAAACCAAACCACCAAACTATCGCATATCTTCAGTGTTGTGTTGTATCAATGTGCTTTATTCTACTTAAACAATGCCACAAGAGAAACAGATACAAATAATGACTCTTTGTTTTTTATGTACAAATGAAATATATAAATATATAAATATATAAATTTGTGTATGAAAAAGCAATTTTTCGTAGAAGAAAATATCCATGCAGTTACTATTTTGTCTGTTTTTTTGGGTTTGTGTAAAAAAAAAAGCCAAAAATTTTCTGCTTTTACTGTCTGATTTCTTTTTTTCATTACTTAGTTTTGGTTGTCAATATTAATTCCTTCATTTAAATTTCCCTTTCTTTTTTTTTCTTTTTTTTTTTTAAAGAAAAGAAATTGTCTTTAATAATTTATTTTTGAATTTTTAAATAGTGATTTTATTAAGTCTTCATTATCATTCAGAAGTCGAAAGAAAAACAGCTGTAGTTTGTAATGACTGGTTTGGTGTCAGAAGTAAAATTGTAGGAACATGTAGACAAGAACACTGACTGACAAAGTTACATTGATAGTATGTAATTCCACTTATGTATAGAGCGAGCAGGCCTCCTACTTAAACAGTGATACACAAGTTTTGTTCAACTGTAAAGAGCTTGTGGCTACACTCCATAAGAGCTGAGCCCAATGAGATAATTTATTTTGTTTTGTTTCCATGACCAACATTTACATATCACATTTTTTGTATTCCAATGTGTTCATTTTAATTTTTACATTCTGAAGATCTCTCAATGTTAAGCATTAAAAGATTATTTTTTTTTTTGTGTTTGTTTTGTATATTTTGTTGATACACAATTTTGATTAGTTAAACTTTTTTTTTGCTTACATTTTGTTTTGTTATGAAATCCTTTGTTCCATTATATTTCCAGTTGTTGTTTTTGAACTACAATCTGCTATGATCTGAAACTATTTTTGTTTATTTTACTGTGTTACAAACTACAACTACCACAGATCAGTTGATTCTATTGGAATGATATTTAAACAATAATTGTAAATAGTATTTTGTAGCATTTTTATTTTTTGTTTTGTTGATTTTCATCCCCCTGTGTGTTCAGTTTTATTTTAACCCACTCATAGCCAAAGAGTGTTCATTTTTTTTTTGTTTCTGGTTTATTAGCTGCCAACATTTTGAAAACTTAGATTAAGTTTGCTTGTAATTCTAGTCTCTGCTCTATAGTATTCAACAATGCTCAAACATTGTTTCATATTTGCATTAATTTCAACTATTTGAATGTGAAGCTTATTTTCCTTTTTGGTTTTTATTAGTCAGAAAAACAAATGTACACATATTTTCATTTCTTTTTTTTCTTGAATACATTTTCAAACCACTAGGCTAATTTTTTTTTTTTTTTTAACTTTTTACAATTGTGTTCATATTTGCTTCATGATCAAGCTTAGAAGAGAACAAAGTTGAAGCTAAGTCTTGCAGTATTATTTTTGCTTTTCTAGTTTTCAGTTTATATCAGCTGATTTTCAATTTATATCTTTATTCATTGATTAGGAAAAGTATATTTAATGTACCTACTATTAATTTGTATAACATTGGAAAAGATCTGAAGAAATGTATGTTTCTTTTGAACACCAGCCATACCTGGAACAATTTTGAATAGAATTTCTAAAATTGTATTTCATGTTATTACATGGCCAAAATTATGAAGTTCAACCATTTTGATAGTGTCTGTATTTTGTATGATTCAAATTGATCAAAAGTCAAATTTCTTTTACTTTTATGTCATAGTGAAAATGAAGTCACAATTAGAATTGATACAAGTATTGTACCAAAGTTACTTGCTAGCAAATCAATTCAACAAAATACTATTCTAATAATTTAAGTTTCAAGGAAACAAAAATGTATAGACAATGCATCATAAATTTTACGTTTTATTCAATTTTTATTTCCAAATTTGTTCATCTTACTCAAAACTCTTCCAAATATTTTTGTTGCATTTTTTTGTGCTGTTGTTGCTATTTTAACAACCTTCTAAAGCTGAGGGAAAAAAATAATTTCTAATTGGCTTCATACATTGCTGCTTGCATTTAAGTGATTCCTCTACTAGGCGCAAACCAGATCATACCATTTGTTTCAAGACAGATGTGGTACAATACAAGCAGTGTGTTTGCTCTGTTGTATTAATATTGGCATAAAGTATTAGAATTCAGCCACACTATTACTGGGAGACCAATGATCTTGTATTGATACAGTTGTGCACAGATTCCTGGAGATATAGAACTATATATATATATATATACTTATACATATTGATGTCTTCCTTTTAACAGTCAAATTAATTTTGTGTTTCGTCCTCATTTTATTTTCTGTTTTGTTTCATTTTTTGGTTCCTTTTATTTGCTTTTGAAATGACTAATGTTTGTTTGCTGTAAAGTGAATATAGTGAGACAAATAAACAACTGAAATTGATCAAGTTTTAGTTTGAATTGTTTTGTTTCTGTGTCTTGTGTCAAGTGATTCATTATTGAACTCATTAGAATTTCTTGTATGTATATACATTAGCCCAAGCTGTGAAGACTTACTTAGAGCTCATATAAAATGATATGAAGAAATAAATTCACCATACACTCACGTATATACATAGTACACATCAGAGTATAACCTTGTCTACATCACTAGATGTTTTGTTCCTTTTGAAAATCATTTTCATTGCACGTCCTTTATTTAGCATTGGCAAGCATTTCAAAGAATAAAACATCATTATGTCTTCCATTTCCTTCAAAATATAAATTTACGTAGGGAAAAAAAAAGTATTTTTTTAATTTCCAAATGACATCCGAGTAGATGTGTTGACAATGAAAGGATATGTAGGAGAAACTAATTCTAAAAACATGAGTCTGTGTCTTGCCCAAATGTTTTGGTCATAGTGTCTATTTGTATGGTCACTGCTCACTATAATAAGCTTGTGTAGAAATCCAACATTCATCTGCCAGCAATAATGACTGCACTCCTTTGAATATAATATTGAAAACTATTATTTGATATCCTTTGAAATTTTAAGCTGGTGGTTTGCCACCAGTTTCGCAACACAGACCCTTGTGAGATCTAACAATTGATCACCTAAAAAACTTGGATATGTAGATCTCCACTGAAAATAAACTTGAAAAATAGGAAAATAGTGGTTTTTTTTAAAGCTTATATCAACTCTGTCAGTCTGTCCCACTCTTGGATCAAGCTGAAACTTTGCACAATTATTCATTGGCGAGGCAATACATAATCAATAAAAAAATATTAACTAATTAGTCAATCAATTGATGGTTCTTAATTATTTTGTTTGATACCAACAAGGAAAATTAATCCTTCAATAATCAGAGATATGGATAAATATGTCAAGTTTTGTCCCCTTTAATATGTGTACATGTTATTTCTCCTGCACCCATTCTCGGATCAAGTTGAAACAATTATGTATTGCTCCTAACAAAACATGAATCAATTAAAAAAATAACCAAGTAGTCAATCAATTATTGTTAATTAATTATTATGTTTGATATCAAATAAGGAAAAAAACTCTTAAATTCTTGAGCGATATAGCTGTAAGTGCAGAGTTTTCCCTCTAAAATAAGCTTTTTTTAAAAAGTTTTTTTTTTTTATTTTATTTTGCTTGTTTAGACATTATTTTTTTATTTATTTTTTTTTGCCAGATCAGTTTGGCAGAACATTTTGCTATTCCTAATCATGTTTCAAGATAAATTTTTAACATTTCAACAGATTAAAAAATTTGTCAACATTTTAGAACATTGAAAGTGTTACTCAACCATTGGCATTAAATAAATATTATTTGTATCTATTATAAGGCCATGTGAAATAGATATCATATAGGATATGCTTGCATGCTGTTTCCCAAGTCTTAGACAAATAGATTTAGTGGCTAGTCAGAGAATTGTGTACAATAGTATCCATTTTTTTATCCCGTTCACTTTCCTCTTCCTGCAGTAGATGTTCCTCGATGCATTCTCACTAGGCCAGAGGCCGGCAGAGCATATATTAATGTTTTAAAATATATATACACATGTTAGAGCTGTTATTCTAGAGTCTCTTCGAGTGGAGGTTATGTTTGAAGTTCCCACTTTGACACTGCTACAGTCATCTGGTTAACAAGATTTATAAAATGATAAGTGCATTCATTTTAGTAAGAGTTATTGCTAATTTCTCCTGTAAACCCAACAAACTGGTTTTTAAAAAATCTGAAACAATTTTCTTTTTCCTTTCAATGAAATCGAAAACAAAATAATAGAAATACAGAGAACAAAAATTTCTTTTGTTGAAGTAAATTAAAAACATTTTTACAAAGCCTATTTAACTCACTCTGCCTGTGTGACTGTCGATGTGTCTGTCTATGTGGCCAAAAGTTTGTACACATTATTTCTTCGACACCCAATCTCGGATAAGCTGAAATTTTGCACAAGTATTTCTTTTAACTGACAATACAAGAATAGAAAAAAATATTAATGAGGTAATTAACTAATGATAATAAATTACTTTGTTTGTTTTTTTAAACAATGGAAAGAAATAGTACTTCACTGAAGTGGGGGTATAATCCCCTTTATATTAGGCTGCCGTCTGAGGTTTAGTGAACACAAACATGAAATAGAAACAATAGATAACCATGCAATCTTCCATGATCATGGACTCTTTGCTAGCAGAGTGGTTACCGCATAGGCTTGAGAAGCTTGGGAAGGCTTTTGCCAAATGTTCTGTTGTCACAAAGAAATAAATAAAATACTGTAGACATTAATAATAGCAATTAGGCCTAATAAACAGAGACTTTGTATTGATATAAGTAGACATTGAAGACTATCATTCTATTATGTCACATCCTTTTAAGTACTTTCACACAATAAACATTCACAACAAACAATGACGCAATATAAACATATTAGCATACCAAAAAGTTCGTATTCAGGTTGTACCTTTTTTAAAAAAATATTTTTTATAAAGCGACCACCCAGATATCCCGTTCTTTCTCCCCCTTTCCAACTGGTCCAGACAAGTGATAGGATCATAGCGTATTGATAACGCTAAAAGCATGAAATTGAGCTAAACAAAAACTATTGGTAAAAAAAAAATAACTAATCGCACAGATTTATTATTGTTAGTCTAGATCTATTACAAATTTAATTATATGACTAATCTAAACTAATTGATGCACATTAATATAAGCTTTGTTTTTTAAAAACGTATTTTTTAAAATTTGTATTTTGCTTGTTTTATAAAGTTAACTAAAACATCAAAATGTTTTCTGAATAAATCAGTTCAAAAGTACACAGGAAGAGAGTCAATGAAAACTATTGTGTCAAAATATATAGATTGCACAATTGTCACAACAATTACTCTTGTTGTTTGTAGAATTCACAGCCTCAATTGTTAATATGTAGAGACTTACTAGAGACTGAGCTATTTCGCGTAATTAAATTAAAATAAATTTTAAAAAATATTTTGATTATTAACAACTTTTTGACTTAAGAATTATTCATTAAACCGACAAACTCAATAATAAATTAGCCACTTATATGCGCATGTCTCGGAGAAAGTAGAGTGTAGCAAGGAGAACCTGGGTAGTTGTTTATAACATTGTAATACTTCTATATCAGTTTTGACATTGAAAAATTAATATTAAACAACAATAGCTAAAAGGATTGTTTTGTAAAATGTTTTACATATTTCGGATGTTCCTTCAGAGTTGAAGATAGTTTACTTCCTAGTCCAAATCTCCCGCAGGACGACGGGGGATGGGAGCGGGCAGGGTTTGAACCCGGGACCATCGATAAATCCAAACGACGGTCCAGCGCGCAATCCGCACGACCAGGCAGCCATACATACTGAAATTATTGAAGAGACTAATCAAGTAATGACCACAAATCATACTAGAAGAACATAAAGTTAAATTAAAGAAAGTTCTCAACAAAAAATTTACTAATAAAAATAGTTGCTAGTTATGATGTGAACTAAGGACCTATAAAATCTCATTGTTCCTCTCATTTCCATTTAGACATTTGCAATGTCCTGATTGCCCGAGAACATATTAGAAATTAAATTTAAAATTTCATTTTTTCCAATTAAAAAAATTGCTTTTCTATATTAAAAAAAACTTTAAAAGAAAATTATTACTAATAGTCTGGCTCTAGTGAACCAAATATGGTAAAAACAATTGTATTCTGCGAAGAACATACACTCTGGAATGACTCAGAAAAATGTCTATTTATATTATCTATCTCCCTTGTGACTGGTTCACCATTAGCTTTTACTCACAAATTTTGTCTAGATTCATTTACAAATACAGTATAAATATAGCGCTGAAAACGATGCATAATGTGGACAAAGGGGACATGAGTTTGTGAAAATGTTATCAGGAATGGGGTTGAAAAAGAAAAAAATATATAGCTATATCTGTATTTGTATACTTTTTACTTGAAAATAAAACACAACATACTCTACTCAAAAATAACCTCAAACAAAAGAAAAGTTGATGAAAGCTACGGCTAGCTTAGACCCTATATGGAGCATTGGCGGATCCGGGGGGGGGGAGGGTGGAGGGGATTGCGCCCCCCCCCCCCACTCGGCCGACCCCCCCCCCCCTTTGCGAATTTTAGTAAAGAATTCACACAATTTGTATACGAATGTATTACTTATGTTAATAATATATAATAATTATTTATATTTCAGCCTATTTTTAGATGATTTCGCCCACCTACTTTTATGTCATAGTTTGTGAACAAAATTAATTAAATTAATTTATAAATTTTATATTATTCCGCCCCCCCCCCTTCTGGTATTTTGGCCGATTCGGTGGGGTAAGGGGGGGGGGGCGATTCCATGTACTACCCTCCCCACTCTAGCTCTGTGATTCGGGGGTGGGCGGTCCTATTTTTATGGAGAAATCATAGTATGTGAACAAAATTAGTCGAATATCTATATAATGTAAACTACGTATTGATATGTAAACCCATTTAATATTATGTTGCACCACACTCTAATCTCAAATTTTATGATTAATAAATATAAAATGAAAAAGACTTTGGAAAAGTTATAATTCAAACGAAATTTTTCAGTATAAGAGTCGCGGTTAAGATGAGTTATAAACTCAGATAATATTCTCATAGTCGCCTTTTTAAACTTTACTCAATCTGATATTTTTCTAGTTAAATAAATTTGGGACTATAACTCACATTTTATGCTTGAATTTTACTGAATATGTTTTATCGAATTTTTTTTTTCGGCGGCGATCCTCAAAGCCTAATCTAAATATGTGGGGTATCTTATCTTTTCAAGGAATAAATCGTTTTTATTTGCAATGTATTTAGGGCCTATAAATTCATATTAGAATATTTTTCAACATTATTCAAAAAGTCATTTATAATAGGATAAATAATGAGCTTTAGGTCAGGAGAATGCAAGAAAACGCTTTTTGCATCGGGGCTTCGACCGAGCCTCATTGATGAATAATAAACTGTAGATGTCAGGAGAATGTGTTACTGCAGTGAAGAATGCAAGAAAACGCTTTTGGCGTCGGGGCTTCGCCCCGAACTTCACTGATGAATAATGAGCTGTAATTGTCCGAAGAATGCGTTTTTTCAGTGAAGAATACAAGAAAACGCTTTTGGCGAACCCCACTGGGGAAGCTTACAACGCTCCCCCAGACCCTCAAGCTTGCAAGAGAAAGGCCTCAGCATGACTGATTTTTCTTTTCGCCGAAGGTTGAGAAATACTGCTTAATTTTACTCTCAAATATATATCAAATATATATGCATATATATGCATATATATATCGAGGCAAGAATGGCAAAAGGTCCTATCTACAAATATTACCATTATTGAGTTATGGGTACCACCTTGTAGATAATGTTTTTCTGCATGTCTGGATAAAGGTGCTATCGTCAGATCCAATCAAAATCAACTTTTTTAGGAAGAAATTCAAACTAACCTATCGGAAGCTGACTGATTAATTGAGAGTGTTTTTTCCACTTTTTTCTGTTAACAGTTTTCTGTAGATAGGACCTTTAGCTATTCATGCCTCGATATATATATATGCATATATATATATATATATATATGCATATATATATATATATATGTCGTACGCACGTTTATGCATAGGGTTAGGGTTTACTGGGCGTTAGGGTTAGGGTTTGGAAAAAAATCGCCCCCCCCCCCCCACTCCAGAGTGTACAGTAATTGGCTCAATTGGAGAGACCTCGGAAAAATAAAAGAACGCTAGATGATGTTTATTATGACAGTTGACTTTAAAAGTAACACCAATAACACAGACTAAAAACGCGAAATACCTATAATATAAAAAAAAAACTGTCATGGAATCCCAATATTGGTGAAACTCTGAAAAAGTCAAGCAAAGCATTGGGGTTTATTAAAAGAGATCTCTATAAATCAAATAAAAACATAAAACTAAAATGTTATTTAGGCCAATAATAGAATTGTTTGGGACCCCTCAACTCAAGAAAATATTAAGAAACTGGAACAGACACAAAATAGAGCAGTGAGATTAATAACAAACGAATATTCATATTTGACTAGAGTAACACCATTAGTAAAATCACTAAATTTAGATAGCCTTCAGGATAGAAGACTTAACACTGAACCATAAATCTTCAAATGCAAAGACAAAATCTAATAAAATACTCAGAAAGACACAAAGATAAAGGCACACTCCTCGTTCCATATGCTAGGACAAATGAGTACAAATGCTCCTTCTTCCCTAGCGCTATTAGAGCATGGAAAGGGTTGCCTGAGCCAGCCAGGAAAACCAGTGACTTGGCAGACTTAAAGTCATTGGTTAACATGTATGACTAGATGCATGACGCCTGTGACGTAATCATCTTCTTTTTTGAAGTAACGTCTGTATTATATAATATAAGATAGAAGATAAATCTGGGTGAATGATTGTATAAGCTGACATTTGAGAAAGTTGTAAATGCAGTGAGTAAAGTCAAACAAAACAAAGCACCTTGTTCTGATGGCCTTCTGGCGGAAATTTAAAAAATCGGAGGTATTGCCCTAACAGAAAGACTAACAGGCTTGTTCACTGTATACTGTATACCCTAACCCTAACCTTGTTCCACCTGATTTTCGAGACATTTTTATAACAGATGTCATTATTATATCCTAATACAAAAAGGTTGACAAGTTAGACTGTTCCAACTATCGAGATATCACACTTCTGCCAGTAGCAGGAAAGATCTTTGCACGAGTCCACCTTAGTTCTATAGTGGATGAGGTGCTATTTAAGAGCCAAAGTGGCTTTAGAACTAACAGAAGAACATCTGAAATATTTGCTTTGCGACAATTACAAGGAAAATGTAGAGAGAGGAACCTTGACTTATACGTTGCCATTGTGGATCTAACCAAGACTGTCGACACGGTCAGTCGCGAAGGATTATAGAAGATTCTGTCCAGGCTCGGATGCCCACCTAGGTTTCTATCCATTCTCAAGCAGCTTCATGTGGGACAAAGATCAACATGAAATTAAAACAAAACAAACCAGATTAAGAGCATTAAAACAATTTTTAAACAAGGTTACAAAAGACAGTTTGTGTGGAAACACAAACTCAAAATCGGCTCCTGAAGTGGTCCACCCAGGCAGGCTTCAATATTTTCAGAAAGAACATCCGAATGAAATTATATCAAAGACAAATGAGAGATAAGAATGGAGAAAGAAGGCTAACAGATCTTGTGTAGTGCCCCAACGAGGGTGTCATGTAGCCAGCACAACGACCAACCGCCTTTACTTTTCCCCAACTAATGTCATGTACCCATTAGAGCTGGGTAGACTCAGAAGTTGAAAATCCAAGTCTTTACCGGATTCGAACCCGGGACCCTCGGTTCGGATTAAATAATGTAATTGTTTGGCTCAATCTCATTTCCTTTTTTCTTTTTTTTTCTTTTTTTTTTTCTAGGATACCTCAGAGCTCTTTAGCTTTTGACTTTAGTTGTCGAGCTTAGTACATCCTAGGAATCCTTGGGCTTTTGCCTCTTTTCTTTGCCTCTTTTTTTGGGCGTTGCCTCTTTTTTTAGGCTTTTGGCCTCTTCATTGGGCTTTTTTTTTTTTTTTTTTTTTTTTGACAAAACATCGTTCTAAATTAATAGTAACACAAGGAAAATTTCATTTTAAAAAAAGTCATATCAAAGTCATATTCCAGGATTTTCCGTATGATCGCGGAGTAGGCTGCAGCGAAGATCCATAAAATGGTGACAGCAAAGGGTCCATTAAATGATGACAGCAGAAGTCCAATAGAATGATACAGCAATGGCCCAGAAAAAGGTGACAGCAAAGGTCCATAAAAAGGTGACAGCAAATGTCCAGAAATTGGTGACATCAAGGGTCCAGAAAACTTTTTCTTTTGAAAGTGTTCCTTAAAGAAGTATTGGCAAACATTTTTTTTTTCTTTTATTACTTTTAACTCTTTTGACCTTCTCCCTCTTAGAGACCCATTGAGTTATTAAAAATTCACTTTTATTTATATTATATATTATTTTTGCAACAATTTTTCCCTTAAGAACCTAAGACAAAGGACCTCCATCCTATATCCTCAGGAATTCGTTGGGGTCTGCTAGAGTTACAAAAATGTACATATAATGAAGCAATTTGGTTTCTATCAAAGTACAGAGCTCACAGTAAGTAAGTGTATGAGGAGCTTCATAATTTATTTGATTTAGAAATATAACCCATTTTAAGATTAAATTTATTTTTTTTATATTTATTTTTTTTTAATTGTACTTGTGTTTGTTTGTTTTTTTTCTGTTTCTGCTTTGTTGTTTTTTTTTAAACAATTTAGTAGTCCATTTGGTCCATTTTCATGAAATCCTGTCTTGTTTGTGTTTTCTTGAAATTTTGTTGATTTGGTCAAGGAGATGTAACCAAAAGCAATTTCACCTTGTATCTTTCAGTCCTAATTGTCTCTCTTGTTGAAAGAAAATAAATAAATAATTTATAGGTAATTTTTAGTACGTATAATTTTAAAACAAATAAATGATGTATTAGATACATACACATGCAAATTTTAAATAGTTTTACTTATATAAACGCACACACCCATTCATTGTTTAAACAGGCTTTGTAAATTGATAATTTATGATACAAATGTACTCTTCCAGTTCATTGGAAGAAAATAAAGGAATCCTTTAAAAAAAATATATATATATATAACATATGTACATACAATGGATCAATATAAAATTACATTTGGGGCTAGCCTTTATAGTGTTCAATTTTAAAATTAACTAATTTCTATATATTGTATCCAGATCATTAGGGTTAAAATTGACATTTTGATACATAGCTTAAGTCTACTGTTCCATACTAAGTTTCTGTATTCTGATACAATTATTAAATTGAAATTTTGTATCATTTTGTGTTTAGCTTTGGGCAACTTATTTAAGAGAATAGATAAATTAATATTCACATAGGTTTCACAATTTCCTTCCAATAACTCTCTTACAGTATCAATCTCATTTCCGAATACTGATAAATAATTAACTGAAGAAACTAATAGCGTCTTTTCCCCTTTCGGGGGCCGCTAAAAATCACGTATTCTACAAAATAAATCTACAGATGTATTCTACCGAATAAACCGCCTCATTATTTTAAATATAAAAGAAACAACCTCATTCAACAATTCTTACCAAATGTATTAAGTCTATATAAATGTCATCGTAACGACTATACACTAATCTTATCTTATCTTATAAAATAGAGACGTTAATTAAAAAAAAGAGTATTACGTCCTACGCATTTTCCTATGTCAATCTAGTCATGCATTTTAATCAATAACTTAACCTCTGCCAAGTCATTGGTTTTCCTAGCTGATTCAGGCAATCCATTCTATGCTCAAATAGCACCAGGGAAGAAGGAGTATCTCACTGCTCTATTTGTGTCTGTTGTAGTTTCTTGATCTTTTTTTTTTTTCTTTTTTTTTTCTTGAGTTAAGGGTTCCAAACAGAGGATGCATATTCTATTATTGGCCTAACCAAGTTTAAATAGCATTTTAGTGTTATGTTCTTATTTGATTTGTGCTATGAACATAATAACACAATAGAGTGGACAACCATGTCCGCATATTATGGCTTTAATACACACCACACATCTCTAGCATTTCATGAACACTTTTTTAATACGAGTTACAAGCACAAGTAAACATAAGAAAGACAACAGAAACAATTTGTATGCATTTCTTTTAATGAACCCTAATGCTTTGATTTTTTAACAATTTCATCAATAGGTGGTTTTCCTGAACATTTTTCACTTATTGTAGCACCTAGTTATTTGGATTTTTAGTCGGCGTAACTGGTTTACTAATATAGGTGGTATTTATTGTATGTTTTTGTTACTCTTTAGAATTGACATTTCTCTGAATGGAAAGACATGCCTCAATTAAATTCCCATTTCTGTAATTCTTTTTTTTTAAATTTCTGTATCTTGTGTGGTTTTTATTACCGTATACACAATGCAATCGCCTGCAAATAATCTGACTTTTGCTCCTGAACTAATGCAATTTGGTAAATCATTTATGTAAGTTATAAATAGTGGTGACTACACGATGTTTTTTATTGCCAAATTTAAGTTTCTTTTTTTTTTTACTTAGAGAAATTATAACGGTTAAACAATAGTTTTTCCCGTTTAACCAACGAGCTAGTAATTCATTAGTCACAAACTGTTAAATTTCTAAGAAAATCGTTATGGCCGTTTTGAGATCTGTGCTCAAGTGCCACCTCAGGTCACCCTCCAGGTTTTATGAAGTTCTGATTTGAATAGATGTATTGTAATAACCCATCTTCACAAACCATAATATAGATCCCTCCTTGCCCCCCCCCCAAACAAAAAAAAAACACGTACACGCACTAACACTTTTAATAGGTCCTTATAGTTACTGTGATAAATTTTCGGACTTAGGGCTAAAAATGGTACCCGCCAAAAAAAGTATTCATAAGTGCTTAAAAGGAAGAAATTATTGTTTTGTACTTTAGACATTAAAATGTCGGGCTTTCAAATACATAGTTAAAAGAAATTGCAAATAATTTTTTTTTTAATTTAACCACATCGGTTTTGATTCTAAAAATAGCTTAGTTGTCCAAGGCTTCAGTTCAGAAAGAATAGGTTAAATTTTGGTATTTTATCGTCCGCGGCAAGTGGGAGAACGATTGATGATCATGGCGTCGCACTGTGGAAATTAGCGCAAAAAAAAAACGCTGAGGACAAGAGAACAGCACTAGCAAAAGAAAAGCGCCAGAGAAAAAAACTACATCAAGGCAAATGACATAAGCACAAGATGGACTAACCTGCTCAGTGTGCAGGCGATCATTCTGGATTCAAATATGTCTCACCAGCCACACGAAGAGGCAAAAAAACAAACAAAAAACCAGTGAATAGCGAACACTATAAGTCTACAATCTTGTCCTTGTCTCCTATGAAATCATTAGCTAATGTGTACCGGAGCAGGACAGTGTAACAAAAATGTGCAGTCCCCGCTATCTTGTCGGAAAAATGTTGCACTTTTCTGGCATCGCTATTGTGCAGCTGTTTTTTGATCAGCGTTATTTTGTCGTGCGCTAATTAGGTCAGTGAACACAATTTTGTAAATATTTAGATCTTCAAATTAAATTACATTAAGCTTAGATGTTCAGTGATATTTATTAGTAGCATGTCTATCAGACACATAATTATGATATAAAGACACTTCATAAAAGTGAAGGATCTTTTCTCAAGGCCAGGAGTGGTACGTTTATGAGAGGTTGGCTAATCAACAATGCCTCTATCTTAAAGTCCCTATCAACTATCATTCATTGTTTCTTGAGTCATTGCCTAGCCACTCCTATTTTAGCAAATGTCATTGTTTCTTGAGTCATTGCTTAGTCACTTCTATTTTAGCAAATGTCATTGTTTCTTGAGTCATTGCTTAGTCACTTCTATTTTAGCAAATGTCATTGTTTCTTGAGTCATTGCTTAGTCACTCCTATTTTAGCAAATGTCATTGTTTCTTGAGTCATTGCCTAGCCACTCCTATTTTAGCAAATGGCATTGTTTCTTGAGTCATTGTCTAGCCACTCCTATTTTAGCAAATGTCATTATTGTTTCTTGAGTCATTGTCTAGCCACTCCTATTTTAGCAAATGTCATTATTGTTTCTTGAGTCATTGCCTAGCCACTCCTATTTTAGCAAATGTCATTGTTTCTTGAATCATTGCATAGCCACTTCTATTTTAGCAAAGTTGGAAGCGGAGACCCACAAGGGATTCCTTCTTATACCCACAAAATATTGCAACCCAATCCGAGAAAGCCATCAGAACAGCGTACGACTCCCGTAAGTAACGGAGTGGCACATTGGACAATGGCATAGCAAGCTTTTCTTGACTACGTGCCATGTGCTCAGTACTTTGGAAGCTCAATGGAGATTAGGGCTCATTTACTTTCTTCATCCTTTCATTTTTTTAAGGTTCTGGATGTTTCCATATTGGGTGACACGGTGATGGCGGGAAAATATTACATACACCAAATTTTGCCAGCTCTTTGTCTAAAACTTGAAAATCGTATGTTGACGCGGATCTATTCCTAAGTCTACAAGCAGCATCTCGTGTATTCGTCATATCTTGTTATAGCCTGTATCGGGTTTGATCCCAACTCTTCGTAATTTTTAGAAGAATTTATTTTCTCTATCAGTTACACTTAGATCATAGACTTATTTATATTATATCTAGACTGGAAACCGGAAACAAATTCTTATCCGTGATTGATCGATTCACAGACCTATATATATGTAGATTTTTATGGACGTAACTTTTTTTCAAGCTCTAAGGGAAGTCGAACCAATCAATCTTTTCTGTCTTAGAAAAGTAATGATCTTTAGTTTTCAAAGTTTAGAAATAATGCAAAATCGTTTCTCGGATTTTCTTTAGAATGGGATATTAATCACAGAACTATATATTCACGCTAATGTATGAAACTAAGCCATTTCCTGTTAGTTTCCATTGAGGTAATGTTTCAAAGATCCTAGATCGAAATAATTCATGTCTGTTGATTTTAATCATCTTATGTACATTTAAATATATTGATTACCTAGATCTTTCTAGATTGCGTATCTGCATAATTGCAAAATAATAATTATGAGACGAGAGTACTCTTATTTTTTTTATGTTCAATCATGGTTCAATTACTAGATCTAGATCTAAAAATAAAATTATATGTTACATAGGTTAGGGTTAAAAAAACTGCTCCTTATAACTACCTAACAAAACCAACGCTTTGTTTCAACTTTAAAAAAAAATTCACATTTTTTTGTAGTTTTAAAAAATCTCAATGTCCAATCTTTGAAACTTTGAAAACATAAGATCATTACTTTTCCATGGACATACATGGATATGACCTATGGAAGGTAGATAACTCCATGTAACTTGAAAAAATGTATATCTATTGTTGTCGGATTTCCGAATTCTAAAAAGTTGCATGATCTTCAGTCTTAAAGATTAAACAAAACTACACTGCTCATAAATGCTGTATAATAAAATAGGTACACAAAATGTAAGTCACAAATTTTCGTTTCATAAAACTCTTTTATCGGCCAGTCTATATTTATTTAATATGTCTATGTACCTTTCTAAGACAGAAAAGATTGATTGGGGTGACTCCCCTTATAGCTTAAAAAAGAGTTTACGTACATATATATATATCCTATACTCTTAAGCGAGTAATTCTTGTATGTATTTATGTATGTATGTATATATATATATATATATATATATATATATTTATATATAAATAATATTTCGAAAACGGCTCTAACGATTTTCTTTAAAATTTCAAGGTATGTGCATATTAGTGAGAAAAGAATTCTCAACTCATTGGCCACATCGGGAAAACTCGAGGTCGATCGTTATATCGGTTTGAAAATGGCTCATTATCGAAAAATTAATTTTGGCTAGAATGTTTTTGAATGAAATTTTCTATATGACGTCAATGGGAAAAAAACTTGACACCGCTTACGTCACTAGGCTCACAGCAGTACACTAAGACATTTTTTCGCAAACAAGAAAAGTTTTAATGATTCAATTGGCGTAATTAAACATTTGCGCACCATCTTATTGTACAATTGATCCATTATGAAACTATGGAAGAAAAATAATGAAATTAAATATCTTTATGTATGTATGTAGGCTTGATAAATTGTTTAAACTTTAATTGTGTACACCCGTAGGTAGCTTTTACTTTGTTATTTTGCTGGTGAATTATTGCAATATGTTTAAGCTTCGAAGTCTACTGTCCCATACCAAAACAAGGAAATGGTCATAACACAGCTTATCTATGCCTTACTTGCACAACCAGGGCCGGCCCTAACATTTGCGAGGCCCTATGTGAAATGGATTGCGCGCGGACCGGTAAGGGTTGGGATAAGGATAGTAAGTGAAAATAAAGATTTTGTATTAGAAAATAAACTCGTATTTGCAATACATTTTTATTAAATGAAAGCTGACGATGCCGTTTTTTTTTATATCACGCGTAGAACTGGCGTTTACCATATTGATTGACACCCCAAAATGACAACTTTGTCTTTTTAAGGACATTTTTATGAGTTTCAAGAGATTTCCAGGAGCTCCTTGAAAACAAAGAGACCACGGGAACCCTATTATAAATTATAATGGTTTAATTTAATACTTTACACCTAGAATTAGCGCGGGTCTTTTGAACCTTCGGGGTCCACTGCGGCAGCATAGGCCTAAGTCTGGCCCTGATGATATCCAGCTCTCAGTCAACGAATTTTCATCACGCTGCTGCTTTTTTTTTTGGTTAACCTATAAACCTCGGTTAAACAGAAGTCATGCTCCAGAAGTCACCCAATAAAACCTACCCAGCCCAAAGATCACCGCGCATAGACATCTCTTAAAGTGGTAGATAACTTCACATTATCTGGGAAGTATAGTATCAAATGACGCATTACTTTAAAGAGAGGTTGATATGTGATCAGGGATAGTCCAAGCGAGAGTGTGGCGAAATAAATCGCTCCGCCTGTCTACAAAAGTCAGTGTCAACCAGTGATTCTCTCAACCCCTCTATGTGGATCTGAGACATGAGTACTTTATAGAAAGCAACTAAGACTTCTTAAACGACTTCAACAAAGACCGCAATACAAACAGCGATATTCTTGCAAAATGGTATGAACTTCTTATAATCCGACAGTCACCCTTTGCAGGGCACTTATTCCGTATGGGGGACGAATATATTTTTGGCAATCTTTTTTTTTAGTAAGCTGAAAGGTTGTCGGAGTAACAGAGATGCCTCACAATAACGCTTCTTTAGAACACTAACGCGAAGTTTTTAAGTCTCTTAGGAAAAAATGCACGATTTTACTTTGTTACTTGGTGCACGTTGTACACTATAACGTAGAGATTGTGCATCACTTGATGATTCTTAGTAAAGCCATAATAATAAGGCTAGTCTTCGAGACCGAAGATTAGTGAGGAATGCAGTATTTCCCATGGCTGCGCAGCCCCAGATGTGACCTACATATTTTGCCACATCCAGGGCAAGCGTAACCATTGTCCGCAGGTGGTCGATTTAGATTTTCTTTTCACCGTCTGCGTTTGTCCTCGGCAGCGGATTGTCTTTTTTTCTCAAATGTGTATCGTGACCCCCAGCTGTCTCGTTCGGAGGCCACATACAACCAGGTGCTCTCTTCTATGTCAGCCAAGGAAAGTTGACGCCTAAGCTGGTTTTTGAAGCGTTTCCGTGGGGCGTCTCTGTTACGTCGACCACCTTTTAGCTCACCAAAAAAAGACTGCCTTTGGCATACGTTCGTCTCCCATACGGGATACGTGCCCTATGCAGTGCAACTGTCGGACCATAAGAAGTCCCTATATTCTGTCTATACCGGCGTTGGCAAGGACATCGCTGTTTGTAGTGCGGTCCTGCCACCGTATGTCCATGATGGAGCGCAAGCATATTTGGTGAAAGCACTCAAGAAGTCTTAGTTGTTTACTGTAAAGTGTCCATGTCTCAGAGCCAAAATGAATATATTAATTGCAATATTAAATTTCAGAAAGTAACCATTTTAGAAGTACACTGCAAAGACTTTTTTCCAAGCCTATAATAGCCCAATAGTTTTAAGCGAAAGAAGCAATGTGAAACGTTAAGACGTGAACTGTGGTTTTCTATAGGCCTACTGTTGGGGGGACTTTCTGTTATAATCCCCATGTACAATTACATTGAGAACTGACAGAACGAAAAAGCAGCTCTTCGGACTGAAAGTCTTTACCCGATCGTTCATTTTCGTAATTACAACAATATCCTAAAATGACTTCGGGTATATATTCTTCCTTAACAGATTAATCCTCCGAGCGAGGCTCGGTCACCTGATATTATATATATATATATATATATATATATAGGTCTGTGAATCGATCAGTCGCGGATAAGAATTTATTTCCGGTTTCCAGTCTAGTATTTATACACCTAGAATTAGCGCGGGTCCTATGAAAGTGCGGGCCCACTGCGGTCGCATAAGTGCGTAGCCCACTGCGGTCAACTAAGGCCGGCCCTTCAAAATAGCGGCGTATGCTACGCCGCCGGTCGACTAGTGGCAGTATAATTTTAAAAGAGAACGGGAAAATGCAACAGATATATGCAAGGTATACAAGAAAAAAAGTACTTCCGGCCCAATTTTGTTTTTACAAAGAAACGAAAAGCGCGCAGCAATATCGTCCATTAAAAGAATCTACTGAGCAGTCGAATTACCAAGTCAAATTTTCAAAGCGCTCCCGATAGTTCCCAGCTCTTTGAATTGTTCCTCTTTCCTCATCTACTAGTTTCATGCCATAGAAGCCAAGCATCATCTTGTAGGATTTCAAAACACGAGTCCTTGTTGTTTGTGTTTTCTGGATGGCCTGCAATCAGAGATAATGTTTAAAGTGTACAGGTGTATAGTTAATTAGCTTCACCGTGAATAGAGATCCCTTTTAAAATGTATGCAAAGAAATAAGAAAAGATTTAAGAAACAGCTGTCAACAAGAACATATCCCTCAGCAAATGAGAATCAAATTAAAAGTCAGTGACCAGTCCTAAACGCTTGATTGATTCCCTACCTGAGATGTTTGTTGTGCGTCTAATTATGTCCCATTCTCTCCCTTTTCCCCTTACTTCCAGCTAATTCCATCTATGGACAAACTTTAGTTCTCTGACGCTGGGCACTCTTCCCAGTTTATAAGCTTTGGTCACTTTCCTATTTAGACTAACCATGTAATCTCTAGTTCCCCTCCATTTAACGGGTTCTCTCGCCCAAGTGAGGTAGACTCTATCTGAGGCGTACCAGACATCTTCAAACCCTCAGGAGAACAACAAAGAGACACAGCCTTCCAAAGGAGAACAACAAAGAGACACAGCCTTCCAAAGGAGAACAACAAAGAGACACAGCCTTCCAAAGGAGAACAACAAAGAGACACAGCCTTCCAAAGGAGAACAACAAAGAGACACAGCCTTCCAAAGGAGAACAACAAAGAGACACAGCCTTCCAAAGGAGAACAACAAAGAGACACAGCCTTCCAAAGGAGAACTGAAACTAAGAACAAGACAACGTGAACGTTAAAGAACAGACTTTCAAAGTACTTCATGAAAAATATTAGTGGATCATAGGCTGTAAAATTAATCATACATACATACATACATACAAGCATACATTTGTCAGACGAAATTTATCATTCAAGCAACAACAAAAAAATAGATATAGTGCTTAAGCAACTCGTGTCTGACATTTTCTTTCAATAGTATTGTAAGTGGAAAACTAGAGCATTTCACTATTCTATATTCTTTTTTTTTTCTAGATGGGACTAACATTGCCCACAAAGTTGATTATAAAGTTCAATTTCAAGATGAGTACATTTATTGCATACGTCTTGCTCTTTTATTTTCAATGAAAAAAATCTGTGTAAATATGTCATACAAAAATGAATTGAAATAAAAACGTATTTAGCATAATAAATTAAATTTGTTGTGATTTCCAGACTCACGATATCAAAACCTTTTTGCCGGCTTATTTATAAAGCAAGATTTTGTTTAATTGTTTCTACTTTTAGTCTCTGCCTTGATGTCCTTTTCTTTTCTTTCAACTTTCATTCAACACAATATCAAACATTTTTTGTGTATCCCCAATTTACCGAGCGCAGTCAAGTTGTACATAGCATACTCACATAGTCGTTATTTAATAAACAACACACTTAAAGAACAGCACTAAATTATTAAGATTATCGGCGAATAGAATCATTATTCCGAGGAATTTTTACTAATAATAAAATACTTTAAAATCTGCAATATTTGTGGACGGGCTGTCTCTCCAAAATAGGGCTCCACAGCCACATGAAAAAGTATATGAGATGAACCATAGTCGCCCTACGACTGAAGGAGGCCAACACACACACTTTAAATCAACATTCCAAATATTGCCTGAAGCACTTCTAGTCATTCAGTACAATGACTAGGCAGAGTAGGAAATGGAGAAATCATTTCCTACTTTTACCTGAAATCTTCACTCATTGTACAAAATGCTGAACTTTGTACTTTGACGCTGACATCATTACCTCTGCTTCATGTAACTGTAATGGCTGTGCTAGACTGTTCATATCTTCTTCACGAGTCGAGAAAATCCTGTAGAAAAAAAGTTTATAAAGAATCTTTTTAATACCGACTCAGCACACTGTACACATTGATACAATTTGATACAAAGTCTTGATAATGAAGTAAGCTCATCATGCTAAAATGCTCTCCTAATACAATCATAAGTTCCAAATACATTCGACTCCAGTTAATCAGACTTAACCAAATCAAAGCAAGCTTAAACAATAGTCACTTTTCTCACATGAAAGGAATTTATTTTTTTCTGTCAATCACAATAAAAATTCAAACTAGGAATCTATGATTTCACCCCCAAACCTTTTTTTTGTTTTTGTTTCAAGAAACTGAAATTTAATATACAGGATGTTTATAGAGTCCAAGTTTTTAATGGCCTGTTCTGTCTTCATCCTATAACCCCAAAACTTAAGGATATTTTAGTTACTGAAACATACATTTTTAATGTATAATAACGACTGCCACTATCTAGGCTCTCTGCAAACTGCACTGCACGACACTATTCCCTCAAAGAACTTCACAACTCAGGGCTCCAAAATAACGTAACACTTTAATGTCCGATAAATCACAGCCAGTGCTGTACAATCATCAACAACGTACAAATGATTCACCATCCCAACTCTACCGCCTTTCCGCCTCGCCTCGAACTTGCAATTGGATCAACTGTTCCGGACTGACTTCACACACTGAGCTTGCTGTTTTGGACTTGATCGTAGATTGTGACTGCGTCTCGTACTCACGAGGTATTTTGACTCTACTCCAAATCGAACCTTTGTAATGCGTGGAACAGAACCGCACTGCACGAAATATATGTAAAAGCGGTGGCCATGGTTAGTAAACAAAAGACAATACGACGGGGCAAAATCAAAACACAGCTACAGAAAAAAAACATGCAACTATTTTAATGACCCCAGATATTGACGTGTGTAAAAAAAAATACACACATAAATGTAGTCAAATATAGAATGTATAAAGAGAAAGATTACTTGTTCTCCCCACACACACACACGCACATTCTTTTTTTTCTGAGCCGTGCTCTCTGTCGCCGAGAAAGTTACGTGGGGTAACTCTAGTCAGACTCGCAGAAATAAAAGAATTATCTTTCCATGACTTTATCGTGGTATCACGCATGGTTGGGCCATGAAGAGAATTATAGATAGATAGATAGATAGATAGATAGATAGATAGATAGATAGATAGATAGATAGATAGATAGATAGATAGATAGATAGATAGATAGATAGAATAAGAGGAATCCAAAACCTTCTCACTATTTTCAGTGAACGATACTTTACTTTCTCTAAAAGAAATTTTTTAGAAAATATTAGTTTACTTTAAAAATTATATTGCCGTGGCCGTTCGTGACCAATGGTCTCGGTACAAGACTAAACCATTTTTAATGTTTTTGTTCTGTTTTTATGTAACATACTATATTTAATCATCAATGTCAGTGTATTGTTACAGCAGAATTTAGTTATACGTTTTATCAGCATTATAAAGGCTGAAGATTAGTTTACTGCTAAAAAATACTATAGAGTCTTATTTACCAGTTGAGTATATCAGCCTTTCTGGTTAACAATATGTTGCCGTCGGGAGTTCTATTAGCCGCCATAGTCCGGTCTGTTGGGCTGTAGGCATAATAGAGGGACTCAAAGAAAGAGCGCGTGTATCCAGCGCCACCATATCCTTGTATTTCTTCTGAAAGCTCCACTCACCATAGACAACCGTCTGACAATCTAGGAATAGGTCTCTTCGACTGCTAATGTTTGTATTCAGAGTATCAGTATCCATTACCACTTCCGGCAATGACAACCTTGCGGAACCAACATAACCTTACATAGTACATTAGATCAGTGTTTCCCAAACTATGTTCCACGAACTACTAGAATAATTACAGTGGCGTAGCTAGGGTATATGATGCCCAGTGCGGTAGTTCGTCGTGATGCCTCCCACCTTCTAAAAAAACGTCCTTCATACAGTTAATACATGGGCCAAAAACCCAAGGTAGATGAAAAAACGAAGACTGCATAGAAAATAACAATCTGCCTGCTTCAGACATACTGGAATAGTTTTCATCTGTTCTAGTCAATGTCTATAGAGTTTCTATAATTTTTGAAAATGAATCCATAACTATCTTAACGATTTCTCCTCTGGCGCTACAGAGCGTTTTAACCAAGTGCTTAAGGGTAGTTTCAGTTATTTTGTTGAGGACATCCTAGCAGTGTGCTGAAGTCGATAAAAAGGTATGTTATCGGTCCAGTGTACCAAAAAAGTGTTGCTGAATAGATTTTAACTTCAGCCCGAATTCCAGCCAAACTCAGAGAATGGTTCGAGCAGATAATGAATTAAGATGCAGAATTAGTACCCTGTCAGTATCCATGATAACGTAACCTCAAAACTTGAAAAAATCGATCTAGTTTTGTGATGTCAGGTGAGCTTTCCAAAAATATCGAAAAATATTTGTCTCATTATCACCCATTATTACAAGGTTCCTTTTATATTAGTGGAGACATGTAAGTTTTCGTCTGGAACTAAGCTTGGTTAGGGTACATTTTCTCTCAGGATTATTTCACAAACCCCTAAAAATGACCTAGATTTTGTCTTTGTCATTTTTCTTCAACTTGTTCGCGATGCCCATGAAGTGCCAGGTTCTGCTATTTTAGAGTCTTAAGCATTTATTTATAAGCTCTAGATCTAGATGAAACCAGCGTACTGAACAATGGAACAATAAAATATGCGGACGTGGACGTGTAAAAGTGCATTGCCTTCAGATATTTAAACAAATTTGTAAACTTGATTCAACCTGGTCACCAGCTGACGTTTAATTTAAGAAAGAATATAGGAGATGAAAAAAATAGCAAATTAAATTAATTTCTAGTTAGCCTAAACATTTCAAATTCAGTAGTTTGTCTTTGTTCATGTATGTACAATGCGTTGATCTTATTGATAGAAATGTCTCCTTAGTTTGAAGCCCCTCACCACTTGATGCCCCGTGCGGCCTGCACTACTCGTACATGGCTTGCTACGCCACTGAATAATTAACTAGTGAATCAACCTCTCTTAAAAATAAGCAGTGTTTCACTAAATACTCAGAATGTGTGAAGTGTTCCGTTATAGAATAAGTTTAGGAAACACAATAATTATAACAAAAAAATATATATTTACCACTGTATGTAACCATCATACAGTTCCAAACGATTGCAATCTTTTCCCTAGTATTTGTGAATCCTATCAATATAATCACCTTAAGAGAGAAGACAGAGCTAGTAATATCAACAAGGCGGTTAGGAAAACATATAGTCATTTTATAATAACATGTGAGATTTATATCTTAGTGTTCGTCTTGATATATGTAAAGGAATTATGCACTAACGAATCACAGCAAATACCAGATATCATTTCATTATTTCTCTTCTCTAACATGTAGGTAGTGTAAGTATCTTAAGTAGGCTCAATTGTTTTGGTTGAATTCAATAACCAATTAAGGAGCAAAAAGTTTAATGAAGATGCATTAATTGTTTGAAAAGAAATGACCAAAACTGATTGAAAAGTAACGAAAAGTATGCTAATAATGTGTTAAACAATTCAATTCCTAGCTCATCCTAAAAACGCCCAAAAAAGTAACAGTTCTCTTCATAGGTAAGAGATTTAGGAGACAGTAAAGTAGTTCTGCAGGTTTTTTTTAACAAATGGTTAATGAAGATGTAATGTTTTCTAATCAATTATGCATTCGAACTCGAGCTAGGCAGGCCTTAGAGTGAAACCCCCAGAGAACGAGACGCAGAGGAAAACCAAAAAGAACATGGCGACGCTGTGTACTTGAAGAAGCAGAGAAGACCGGGAAGAGCTGGAAAACCATTAAAAAGCTAGCAAGAGACCGTGGAGAGTGGCGTGTTTTTGTCGAGGCCCTATGTTCCATGAGGAACTCAAAGGAGTGATGATGATGATGATGATGCATTCGAACTATATACACACACTTCTGCACTTAAGATTCCGAGTTTTAGTCATCATCAATATTTGAACTCAGGACCACCAGTTAGACATTGATCATGTTATTTCTTCAGCTCATTCTATGAATGCTTACCTTATTTGAAAACATCTCAAGTAGTCTTGAACCAACAAAGATCTAGATTTAAACTGCTTCATAACAACTACCAGGACTTTCATTTGCAAATCGTGGGTGAGGAACCAGTGCTCTAATAATGTTCACACATATCAAGATTACATTTTGTTTCCTACATTTAATGTAAGCAGATGTTGTTTTAAGTTCTATTGACATACCATGTGGTTGAGTCGCAATCTTTCCAATGTAAAAATTGTAATTTGCTTTCAAGGTCATATCATCTTTTAGACCCTGTATAAAGTTATTTTATATTTTTATTTTCTTTTGACTTCCTTTTTTTTTTTTTACAAAAGGCAGTAGTAGATCTCAGTTAAAGTTTTACAAAATCAATGTAGATTAAAATTAAAGTTTTAAATTAATAGGTATAGATATTTTAGATATATTTTCTAGATTAAGCAAAATATAGAACCACTTAAACTATTAAAGCCTGTTGCTTCATTGGCTACTTGTATCATTGTAAAGGTTTCTAGATATTTTTTTTTTAAACTTAGTTGTTATGCTTTTAAAAAAACGGAAATTATGACTCCACAAGATCGTGGTAGGGCATTCTGACATTCTCTACACTGTCCAGTTCTAAGGAAACAAAGTGTTCCAAATTTCATAAACATTGCGATGCCCTGCCAAGAAATCAGCTGTCTTCATTAGATTCCTATAGCTTGATTGAAAAACAGAAGTTGTCTGGACAGAATAACAGATAGATCATCATAAGAAATCATATATATTATTTAACTATGTATACCAGTGATGCCCAAAATACGGCCCGCAGGCCAAATCCGGCCAGCGACGTGGTTCCATCTGACCCGCTAAACTTCGGCACAAAAAGTAGAAAATCCGCACCCCCTTTTTTTTTCAAAAAAAAGATGCTGAAAAATGTATCTTACCCACGTTATGGCCCTCTGATGGATTGGCACCGTGACCTTTGACTTTTGTACTTTTAATGAAATGGGAGAGTTGAAGAAACTACAAGTGGAAATTAGTGGAAATTAGTGGAATTTAGAATCTATCAGGAAAAGTGAACAGATCTTTATTTTTTTTATTTTTTTTTGGAACATGATAATAAGCTAACATATTTGATTTTTAAAGAAAGTGAGGCTGTTTTCATTTTTTTTTTAACAACATATAAACGGCATTTTAAAACAAATATGACGGTATTCTTGGTTTGAGCGGCAATAAAAAAAAAGATTTTTAAACTACGCATAGAAAGTGGAGGATTGATTTGAATATTTACCAAAAAGAGACAAGACAATGAGAGTCGTCTGCTAGCTCGCGCTATACATTTGCTCTTCACATTTTCAAGGTCTTCTTCAGTCGTTGTGTTATTTTGAAGCCATTTTGTGACGCATAAAAAAAATCTTTCAGATATGCCATTAATTAATGAGTACAGAAGTAGTAAGTACTAGATCCACAGGTTTCTATTAAAATTGTTTTAGGTCAATTTCTTTTCGATTTGGTACCTTTTCGGTTTTGTGGCCCTCAAAACGAGTGTCAGAAATTAAATTGGCTCGCAGGTTGAATTGGCTTGGGCATCACTGATGTATACTACCATATTCGCAACTGACACCATTTGGTAAATCTATTCACGTGGACTCAAGTGCCTGTCTCATCCTCTTTCTTCTATCAGATCTTGACTGCCTGAATAATTTTCTCTTGAGTTCTTCTTAGATCGCATTTATCGTCTCTATATTGGCAGTCTAACAAAATTCAAAACAATATAAATTCTTGGGGAAAAAAATGAAATTAAAAAAAATATATATATATATATACTTACAGGATACCCCATTCTATATCTTTCGTTATCTTTCTCACCAAAGCGATATTTCTTTTCCCCCTTTTTCCATAATGAAAACAAGAAACTTAAAATAAAACAGCCTTGCATTAGTTACTATATTATTTTAATTATATGCAACAACAAATAAAATGAGCAGACACACACAGAAGCTTAATTCAATAGTTTAATAAAAAAAAAAAAAAAGAAACCACTTACTTTTTCATTACTTTAGGTGCAGATGTTTTTCTAGGCGTACTTTCCTGACAAAAGAAAAGTTTAAAACCAGACCAAAAAAAAAATGTATCTTATCTAAAAATGTAAACAAAAATTTAAAAAAAAAATTCTACTTTATAAAGTAGAATTTTTTTTCTAGCAAACTAAACATTCACTCGGCATTGAAAAAAAAATGGTCAATATGTGGATCGACCCTCTATATTAGTGGAACTGCCCAGGAGGTGCACTGCCCTAAATTAGCAAACATCTGGACCACGTTAGTTCCAATCATGAAAGACAATAAAATCATACAGGCAAGCAGGTGATGAAACTTCTCCCCTTTGTTGGATATATTTTTCTTGAATGTAGAGTTTCCTTAACAATATTGAGGGCATTAAATATTTCTATTTCTTTTATTTAAACATCTGTGTTTCTTGTTTATCTGTCAATAGTGTGACTGCGTCTTTACGCTCAAAAGAGCAAATATCGTTGTGACGGCCTAGTAAAACCATATCCTCTATGCAGGCGAGTCATGGAATATTGGTAGGCATAATTCCACACCTAAAATTATGCTCCCCAGGTTGTCTTAGCATATAAGTTTCCTGCAGGGCAAGAGTGGGGTGGCGCGCGTTTCTCTACATTCCCAGTATCGAAACTACCATTTGTCGCGGCGAATTCCTCCACTAGCGCACCAGGGAACGGGCTAGTTAGAGCCTAGCTCGTGGACGCCAACCAGTCCGCCCGACGCTAAGGCCGCGCCAGTCAGTCCAGTCTTTGTCCAAAGAGAGACCCGCGAATCAGCCGAGTCACAGGAGAAACCGACCAACACTCGAGTTGGTGTCCAGCGCTATCCGCTTTTCGGAGATCCCGTTAGGTCTCTTACTCACCGTTGCCCCGGGGCCCCACAGGGGGGGGGGGGCTGGACATAACCCCTTTGATTGACTTTTACACTTGCCGGCTGCTCATTCATCAGCGGCAAGCAACCAGTACTCTTGGCCACTCCAGGAGAGCGGAGTGTTCACGCGGCGACCACGATGAAGTGGTACTGGAACGCCGCGCCCCAGATTGTCAGAATCTTATAACGACTAGATAGATCTAGATTAATATATCCTTTAGATATATAGATCTAGGATTAAGCATTAAGAATTAATTTAAGAATTGATTTTTTAATAAGTAAAGGGGTGTCTCTCTCGAACTGTCCTGTGGGAGAAGAAAAGCTTAAATGAAAATTAACTAGTTAAAAGTCTATATAGGAGAGCTTTGCGATGCGCAGGGCGCAGGGAACAAAAAAAAAGGGGGTGGAGATTTCCATCGAAAAAGCTATATGGAGCCTATCAAATATTTTACTATACACAGATTGGATGCAGAATTATGATTTAGGAAAGAGGTGCAGGGAGAAAGAGATATGTGATACTGGAATTCACTGGCCAAAATGATGCGTGTGTGTATGAGCATTTTACCCTGTCTCTAGCTTTGTGGAATCTGGGAGTACCCTTTATTTGGGACGATTGTGATCAGTTTGATCTTTTCTAAGGTCTTTACTTTTTACCTCAGACTTCTCTGCTTCCTTCACAATGAAGACTGGGGAATCTTTTTCTTCTGAAGGCAGTGAGAAAACTACTGATCTGTTTGGCTTACTTTAGAATATTCTTCATTTTCCGCCTCACTTGGCGTGTTCTCAAGAGAGAGTCTTCCTTCTGGGTCCTCTAGAATGTGTGTAGGTCTCTCTGGAATCTTCAATGCCTTCTTCAGTCGTTGGGTTACCTTCCTTCATGAGCTCTGTAAGTCATAGACATTGAAGTTAGAAGGATATCTTATACAGATATATATATTTCTATTTCTGGATTTAAAAAGATCTAGAGCTATAAACGCATGATAAGGAAGAACTTATACTTTTAGTGAAGGGAGAAGTGAGGCGCTATGGCTCTCTGGGACCAACAGATAGTAAATCTTATGTATCTTGCAAAGACGGCTTTAGCCTGGGTGTTCATTGGCTACACCTTGAAGAGAAGCCCAAAAAGTGCTGCAGAAATAATAAGTAGCGTGGCTCTTCTTATCTTGAGGAGAGAGAGGGTAGTGTTGATCTATTATTATTATAGCTTTTATATAGCGCTACTTTCATGCTTTTAGCATGCTCAGAACGCATTTGGTCCAATCTCATTTGTGTGTGTGGGGGGGGGGGGGGGTATCTAGGAGTTAGTTTTCCGTGCTGCTCAGTAAACGCAACTCTGCCCGAGTCGGGTGTCGAACCTCGAGCCCCCTTCTAGGTAGCCAAGCCACGCCAAGTTCAAGCGCACTTGGCCTCTCGACCACTAATATAACTATTGATTATCTCTCATATTTAGTCTTACAATTATCTACACCTAGTGAGAAATGGCATTAAAGAAAACTTTTGTTTACATGTATTTAGACTTCGATATTGTGTTTACAACTGGTCTAATTATTTAGGCCTATTATGTTAAAAGTATGTTCGTATGTAATTTGAGAGTCTATTTTAATTATTTGTAATTGGTACATTTTGTTCAATAGACCCCCTTCCCCCTCCCCCGCTACTCGAAAGATTATGGTTGGGGGGTGGTATTGATGCCATCGCGAAATCATCTAAATATAGGTCAAACTATAAATAGTTAGTATACACTATTAACGTCAGTAATGCATTCGTATTCAAATTGTGTGATTTCTTTACTAAAATTCGTCCGCCTAATATCACTAGGGAAGAAGGAGCATTAGTAAACATTTGTTCTAGCATAAGAAACGAGGAATGTACTTTTATCTTTGTGTCTTTCAAAGTATTTTATTAGATTCTGTTTTTGTATTTGAAGATTATGGTTCAGTGTTTTATGTATAAGCTACTTTATTTTTAAGTCATAGTAAGACAAGTCTGGCTGTCAAAACTCATCCTCCAAGGTACAGTGGAGGGAGCTCAAAGAAAGGGTCGCCCAAGAAACGCAGGCTGGATAACGTAAAAAAAATGATCCGGCCTGTCTCATGATGTCCCGCTAAGAACAGGTCATGACCGAGACTAAACGGAAGGATTTGATTACGTGAATGTCACAGTATTCATATATGAAAAGTCAAGGGACAGTTGATGATAATGATGATGATATTTTAAAAGAATCCCGAACATATTATTTAATCCTTCAAAACACAAAATGTAATAATAATAATGTAAAATTTAATTATTAGTATCTCAAATCATATGAGTAATTTTTAATTCAATGTAATTTACCTTTTATATTATGAGAACAATCTTCATTATTTTGCCCATTGGTTCTTCCAGTTTGTTAACAACGAAATTCTGAAATATAATTCCTAAATAACTTTTGGTGTTTTAAAAGGATTATACAATCTTAACTATTAATTAAATGTATTTTTTAAGTATTAAATAATTTCTGTTTTTTAAACGTGAGAAAAAATAAATAATAGTGTATTAAAATCAATACATTTACATTTGTATTGCTAAATAAGTTCTGTCATACTAACTACTACATTTACACACAAAAATGTTAACTTTTTTTTTTAAAAGAGAAAAAACTCTATTTATTATGCATATAAGCTGGACATAATTTAAAACTATAATTAATAAGTAGTTTTGTTTGATGTTTTGTTGTTTTACATGTTTCCAATGGTCCTTCAGAGTTAAAGATAGTTTACTTCCTAGTCCAAACCTCCCGCAGGACGACGGGGGATGGGAGCGGGCAGGGTTTGAACCCTCGACCGTCGATAAATCCGAACGACAGTCAAGCGCGCAAACCGCACGACCAGGCAGCCATTCATATTATCGCCGTGAACTGCAGCTCTGCATAGTAGCTATACAACAATTAATTAAAGGGAAAATAATTTTTTTTAAGGAAATGTTTTTTTTCTTGAGGATTTGAATAAGAGATTGACCCTTTACAAAACAATTAGATCAATTAGATATTCACTATAAGACATCAGTTAGGCCAGGTGCACATCTAACTTCACATTCACTTTCACCTATATTTTGGTCTGATTCTCTGTCATTTCTCTTTGATAGAATTTCATTCTGATATTCTTTCTAAAAATATTGAAACCTGCCTTTTTACCTGCCGTTCCTTTGGATACATCAGCTGCATGGATAAGGGGGAACTGCTGTGAGGTCGATATCGCTCCGACCATAGCTATGCCAAGCATTCATCTCATTTCCATGTGTTGGTAATTAATTATTTTGTTTTATTTTTAATAGGGGAATTAACTTCTACATTATTTAGATATATTGTTGTCAACAAGGGAATTTAATCCTTCACAGATATCACTAAATGTGTAGGTTTAAGTTTCCTATTTCTCCTATTCACATTCTCCGATCAAGTTGAGACTTTAAACAATTACTTATTGTTCCTAACAAAACATGAAGCAAATTATAAATTAACCAATTAGTCAATTAATTATTGGTAATTAATTTATATAGTTTGATATAGAATACATGAAATAGCTACTACATTATTGAGATATATAGTTGTAAGTGCGGAGTTCTTCCCATTAGATAAGCTTTGTTGTTGTTTTTCAAATATTTTTTTTTATATTTTGCTTGTTATTCATTTTGCCTAGGGCCTCCAATTATCTAAGGCCAGCCTTGCTGTTAAGTACATAAATCTATCTGCCACAGTCTCTTTCATCTCCTCTCTCACTCTCTCTCTCTCCTTTTTTTTTTTTTTTTTTTTTTTTTGCTCTCTGACATTTTGTCTCTTTCCCGCCGTTTATTTGTGACAATCCAATTCCCGCTTTCATAAAAAACATTCTTAGATTATATAGTATAAAATACAACATGAATACATATGTGAGCTTGCGCTCCCAAATCTATTTTTATATGTATTTTTGTTGTATAGTTTGGATCTATTTGTATATATTTTATTTTTATTGGTTAGTGTCAGATTTTATAATTGTACTCCCGCATATTTTTATATCTGTTAGTGCGGGATAGTATAAAAAGTGATGTACTACAAGCTGTCTTAAAATAGTTCAATGTACATGTGAGCAGGTCAGGGTGGCGCTACCTGAGTGAGGCCTCCTTTTTTGTGCTACTTGCTGCTCAACATTTGTTCATTTTACAGTAGGCAGATGGTAGCTCTACTGGGTGGGCCCAATCTGTGCACCTCGGTATGGTGACCAAGGGGCTATAGTAGCCTAAGCAACCAGACAGCACAAGCAAACTAAACTAAACTAAACTAGCTAACTAAAAAACAAACTAAGATTGAAATGAACTTATATACACTTTATTTACACGAGGAAAAAACAAATCAATAGAAATATATGTGCAAAAGAAAATATACGTAAACAACTAGATAAACAAAAAAACTAAACGACTAATCAACTCTACTTAATTTATACTATTACAACTACAATCACTATCCAACAAACCAAACCCAAATAAAACCACTAGTTAACCCGATTCACCAAAATCCACCAAGATACCTTACAAGACAATAAACCACTAAAATAACCTACAAAACAATAAACTATTGTAACTGAGAACTACAGCAGACAGCTATGCAGTAATACAGTAAGGGAGTAATACAGTAATAACTGTGGCAGACAGTTATGCAGACAGCAATGCAGTAGCAGCTATACAGTAGCAGCTATGCAGTAACAATACAGCAGCAATGCAGTAGCTATGCAGTAGCAGCAGCAATGCAGTTTGGCAGTAGCAGCTATGCAGTAGCAGCTATGCAGTTTGGCAGGAATTATAGCAGGCGGTCCCAGCCGAAATAGCACTACACAAAACTAACTCTACACAAACACCACTGTCCGCACTGACCACTGGTCGAGACAAAAAAAGAATTCAACGTGGTCCCGGAGCCAGCTATAACTGGTCAGCGCGAACGTATCGGAGAGCGTGACGTCACACTAATTATTTAAAACTAAACTGGACTACCTATTTCCCTAATTTGTACCTAGCCTTACACAACAATAAAACCTAGAAAATTACTACAGACACGGACTACAAAACATTATATACCAAATTAAACAGCATTAAAAAGAGAATCTTAAAATTTAAATCCTATAAAAATACAAAAAGAAGATAAAAAGTTATTTCTATTCTAAACTCATATGGGGGCTCTATACCGTTTACAGACCTGCACATAAACTGATATAAAAAAAATAACAACTATTCCAACACTAATGCCAAAGACAAAAATAAGCAAAACTAACCAGGGACAAAAAATAGAAAATAACATCCACAGCTCCACGGCTAGTTAACTATTTCAAAAACTACTTTTCCTCTACGGGTAAAACACAAATAACAGAAAAAGACTAAAACTAGCAGAAAGTTATAAATAGCGGAAACTACAAAATAATCAGCACTGAACTATAAAAATTAAAAAAGGACACTAAATAACAAACATCATAGCCCTGGCCTATGTAAATAATATAAATTAAATTAGATCTAGGAGCGCAAGCTCACATTCACCCCCGCCAAAACTTTTGCGTCCCCGCAAAACTAAAATACACAAAATGCAAAACATAAAACATAGATACTGTAGGAATAAAAAATAGAAATGAATTCATTCAAAAGAACGGAGAACTATAACCATAGCTCTCAGTTCTAAAAATACATTAGCACTAATAAAAGGCTTCACAAGTGGCAAAGCTTACAACTGAAAACAATCAGTTATAAAGTGAAACTGAACATACATTCAATAAAAATACAGGTAATACAAAACATAATGCATGACATCTTTAAAAAAATGGGACGTTATAAAAAAATAATAAAATGAAAACTACATGGTTAGAGCAAATGACGCCCTAGCCAAACATGATATGCTTAGTCACACAGACCAACAGGAACTCTATGAGGCTTAACTCAGTCCCTTAGCCACACAGGCTAAAACAAAGTCACACAGACTTATACTAAGCCACCAAGGCTTTAAACAGGTCCATAGTCACACAGACTTATGGTCAGCCACTAAAGGCTTTACTAGGGTCACACAGACCAGAACATCTAAAAAAAACATGAATACCACATAGCTGACATGCTCAGCCATATGGCAAAACGCAAAAAATAGTAACACACAAAGTGACATAACACTAACCTGAGGTTAATGTGTTATAACTCAAACACAGGGCATCTAACATAGTGGTGGTAAGACATAGAAAATAAAATTTACAAGGACCACAGTCAGACAAATCAGCTTAACATGACATTAATGAGTACCTTAAGTACTTCAAAAAAAAAGTCAAACTACTTATTAAATACCTCTAAAAACATTACATGCCTTCCAAAGGCAACTACAAAAACCATACATGCCTTCCAAAGGCAACAACAGAATACTGCAATATACCATTATCTTCAACTTAGTCATGGCCTCCAAGGCAAAATAATATTATCGAGTACCTTGACGGCAACATCGAACATTAACAAGACTAGTAAAAGGTACATCAGCATACCACAATCAAGCACAATATTGGCTTTCGAGAGCCCAATAAAGACTTTTTTAAAAAAACTTAAATACCTTACTCATCTCTACTAGGTTGCAATACAGGCAACACAACTAGTAAAGCATACATGGAACATACTCAAAATAAAAAATAAAAAAAAAATCATTATTCAAAATACATAAAAGCATAAATACAAATTGAAAATAATATGCATAAATACATTAAAACAATTCAAAGTATAAAAGGAGCCACACAATTAACAGTCTGGTAAGAACATATAAAAAAACTTTTAATAAAAGGAAAAAGACACCACAGATTTGTTCTGCTCTTGACGACTTCTACATCTCTGGCCGGTCCACCACCGCTGTCCAGTAGAGATGACCAGCGGCTGACATAGGGCACCCAGTAAGTGAGGAGTGAAATCCATGTGGTTTACAGTCTGTCTTCAGCATAATGGCGTGGAAGACCTTCTTTAATGGTATCTTCAAGATGTGAGGGCTATCAGACCATGCATTGCAACTGGACGGACAGTCATCCTAAATGGAAGGACAAACTGGCCCAGTTGTTAATAACACAGAGGTGGTGGTGGGGCACCTCTGTCAAGCCAGTACATGGGTGTTAGTATGCTTGCATCAGAGTTGCACCAGTCATGGCAGTAATATTTGAAACCAATCACACCAGCAATAGTCAAGTTTGGCGACAACCCATCAATCAAGACTTGAACTGCCATCTCCCCATCCGTTATCAACTGGGGCTGACATCTCTCCACAGGCATGGGAGAGCTGTAGACTTGTCTCCTCTCTGATCACTCTTCCGAGGCACCTCAACTTCAGCCTGGGACCGCTGCATCCTTCCTGCCACTGCTGCCATTCTGCCGACCTAACCTAACCTAGCAACCCTAACACTAACCCATAACAACAAATACTAAGTACCTCCGCACTACAACAACTTCCTAGAACTACATCCTACTAAAACTCACTAAACCTCACACTTCAACGACAAAAAAAAACACATAACTGACCATAGGGAAACCACATAAAACAAAACTCAAACAACAACCTAAACTATCCATATCCTAACAACTTCCTATCAACTAACAACAAAATAAACTCCCTAACACTGCTTCCTACCAATGCAAAAAAACTAAAACCAATACTAACCTATGCAAACCTTACAATGCGCTAACGAAGCCTATCCAAAGCCTAAAAGAAACCTAACAACAACCTAAAGCAACCTAACAAAAGCCTAACCCCTAAAAAAAATAATGTGCGTCTGATCACTTAAGCACAGATCCCACTTCTGACACCAGAAAAATGTGAGCAGGTCAGGGTGGCGCTACCTGAGTGAGGCCTCCTTTTTTGTGCTACTTGCTGCTCAACATTTGTTCATTTTACAGTAGGCAGATGGTAGCTCTACTGGGTGGGCCCAATCTGTGCACCTCGGTATGGTGACCAAGGGGCTATAGTAGCCTAAGCAACCAGACAGCACAAGCAAACTAAACTAAACTAAACTAGCTAACTAAAAAACAAACTAAGATTGAAATGAACTTATATACACTTTATTTACACGAGGAAAAAACAAATCAATAGAAATATATGTGCAAAAGAAAATATACGTAAACAACTAGATAAACAAAAAAACTAAACGACTAATCAACTCTACTTAATTTATACTATTACAACTACAATCACTATCCAACAAACCAAACCCAAATAAAACCACTAGTTAACCCGATTCACCAAAATCCACCAAGATACCTTACAAGACAATAAACCACTAAAATAACCTACAAAACAATAAACTATTGTAACTGAGAACTACAGCAGACAGCTATGCAGTAATACAGTAAGGGAGTAATACAGTAATAACTGTGGCAGACAGTTATGCAGACAGCAATGCAGTAGCAGCTATACAGTAGCAGCTATGCAGTAACAATACAGCAGCAATGCAGTAGCTATGCAGTAGCAGCAGCAATGCAGTTTGGCAGTAGCAGCTATGCAGTAGCAGCTATGCAGTTTGGCAGGAATTATAGCAGGCGGTCCCAGCCGAAATAGCACTACACAAAACTAACTCTACACAAACACCACTGTCCGCACTGACCACTGGTCGAGACAAAAAAAGAATTCAACGTGGTCCCGGAGCCAGCTATAACTGGTCAGCGCGAACGTATCGGAGAGCGTGACGTCACACTAATTATTTAAAACTAAACTGGACTACCTATTTCCCTAATTTGTACCTAGCCTTACACAACAATAAAACCTAGAAAATTACTACAGACACGGACTACAAAACATTATATACCAAATTAAACAGCATTAAAAAGAGAATCTTAAAATTTAAATCCTATAAAAATACAAAAAGAAGATAAAAAGTTATTTCTATTCTAAACTCATATGGGGGCTCTATACCGTTTACAGACCTGCACATAAACTGATATAAAAAAAATAACAACTATTCCAACACTAATGCCAAAGACAAAAATAAGCAAAACTAACCAGGGACAAAAAATAGAAAATAACATCCACAGCTCCACGGCTAGTTAACTATTTCAAAAACTACTTTTCCTCTACGGGTAAAACACAAATAACAGAAAAAGACTAAAACTAGCAGAAAGTTATAAATAGCGGAAACTACAAAATAATCAGCACTGAACTATAAAAATTAAAAAAGGACACTAAATAACAAACATCATAGCCCTGGCCTATGTAAATAATATAAATTAAATTAGATCTAGGAGCGCAAGCTCACATACAGTTGACCAGTGGTCAGTATAGTATGTCTATGTGACAGCCGAAGATCTTTGTGGTCTGTCGTGTAATTGTTTTATATTTCTGTACCTAGGACGGCCTGTGAGTTTGTAACTATTTTATATTTTCTTTTACTATCTTCTTCTTCTTATACAATACAGACGTTACTTTAAAAAAAGAAGATGATTACGTCCTACGCGTCATGCATTTAGTCATGCATATTAACCAATGACTTAAATTCTGCCAAGTCACTGGTTTTCCTGGCTAGCTCAGGCAACCCATTCCATGCTCTAATAGCACTAGGGAAGAAGGAGCATTTGTACAAATTTGTCCTAGCATATGGGACGAGGAATGTGCCTTTATCTTTGTGTCTTTCAGAATATTTTATTAAATTTTGTTTTTGTATTTGAAGATTATGGTTCAGTGTTTTATGTATAATTGCTACTTTACTTTTGAGTCTTCTGTCCTGAAGGCTTTCTAAATTTAGTGATTTTACTATAGGTGTTACTCTAGTCTAATGTGAATATTCATTTGTTATGAATCTCACTGCTCTATTTTGTGTCTGTTCCAGTTTCTTAATGTTTTCTTGAGTTGAGGGGTCCCAAATGGAGGATGCATATTCTATTATTGGCCTAACCAAGGTTAAATAACATTTTAGTTTTATGTTCTTTTTTGATTTATAGAAATTTCTTTTAATAAATCCTAATGCTTTGTTTTATTTTTTTATAGTTTCATCAATATGTGGATTCCATGACAGTTTTTCATTTATTATAACACCTAGGTATTTTGCGTTTTTAGTCTGTGTTACTGGTTTACCATGAATAAGATAAGTGGAATTAATTTGTTTTAGTTTTTTTGTTACTCTTAACAACTGACATTTTTCTGGGTGGAAAGACATGCTCCAATTTTATTCCCATTTCTGTTATTCATCTAATTCTCTTTGTAAAATATCTGTGTCTTGTGTTGTTTTTATTGTTCTATATATTATGCAATCGTCTGCAAATAATCTGACTTTTGTTCCTGAAGTAATGCAATTTGGTAAATCATTTATGTAAATTAAAAATAGTAGTGGACCCAAGACTGTTCCTTATCGGTGTTGATTTAGAGCCATTTATTATTACAGTTTGTTCTCCCCCATTAGAAAATCTTTAATCCACTGATGCAGTGGACCATTAATGCCAAAATATTTTAATTTTTTAAGCAAACTATGGTGGTGAACTTTGTCAAAAGCCTTAGAAAAATCTAGTAAGATAGCATCTATTTGTTCACTATTATCTAAACCTTTAGAAAAATCATCAATTAGTCCTATTAGTTGTGTTTCACATGATCTATATTTCCTAAAGCCATGTTGGTATGGTGTGAGGACATTTTGTTTGTCTAAGTGGTTTATGATGTTGCTACATATTATGTGTTCTAGGATTTTACATGTGATGCTAGATCTATGGCACACTGTGCAAAAATATGCTAGATATATTTTAATTTAGTTTTATTTTCTAGTTGGCAGTTTATGTTTTGAGCATGTTGATTTAAAGATGGCGGCGTCCATCAGTCCTGCTTTTAGATTTCTAGATCTAATAGAATATATGATTTTATGTTTTGCAGGCTATTATTACTGCTGCTATTGAGTATTACTCTGCTGTTTTAACTGCTGAATATAATTCTGCTGTTTTAAGCTGCTGCTGTAGATTTATTTTGTTTCTGTAGTGACTAGTGTAGTGTTGCCTTAGACTCGAAAGAGTTCTATTTGTGGCTTAGTTATAGTCTGTTTCTGTTCTTAGTGGATACTAATAGTAAGGTACTAAGGCTAAGGTGTTCTTGTTTTGGTTTTAGTTATGGGTTGGTTGTAGTAGTAGGATATATTGTAGATCTAGACTAGTTTATTGTTTTAGTGTAGATCTAGGTCTAGTGTAGTAGTTGTAGTGATTTAGTTAGCTAGTTGGTTTTATCAGTTTGTGTTAGATAGTTGGTTTGGTTAGTTTGTAGTGGCGTAGATTTAGAGGGTTGTTTATAGTGGTTAGTGTATATATTATATTTTATTATTGATTCATTTATTTTTTTGTAAATAAAGTTCCGTTTTGTTTATTTATCCTAAACTAAAGTTTCATTATCTTGCTTTCATTTAGTTTAGGTTAGTATAGTTAGTTGTCTGGTTACTTAGACGACTCTAGCCCCTTGGTCGTAGACTGAGGTGTCACAGATTGAGCCCACCCAGTAGCGCTAACATCTGCCTACTGTTAAATAATTTAATGTTGAGCAGTGAGAATATGTCTCTCTCACTCGGGCCTGCCTGACCTGCTCACACATATAGCGAACTATGATTTGTCAGATTCCTACATGAGACCACGATATTTTCATGCTCCACCCCAGAATAAATTTTATTTTTGAAACGACCAGGGTGACATCCATCAGGTTTTTTAAATATATTTTATTTAGTTGGAGATACCAGAAATAAATTACATACACATACTTTCTTCTCTCTCTTTTCCCTCCTCTCAGACAGATAGATAGATAGATAGTCTTGTAACTTACTTGTTACAGATACACAACGTTGTAAAATATCAGAAATTTTATCTTTAATATATTTTTGCATTTCGATAAAAGATGATGTTTCTTTTTCTTCAATCCACAATTCACCTTTTACCTTGACCTACAAAAATTAATGTAAAAAAAAAAAAAACTTTATAGTTTAATGTTAGGCTTAAGAGACTAGTGACACATGTCCTACTTGCAATCTTGGAAAAGTCAAATACCATTGAAGAGTTACATTCTGACTTCGGGATGTTGTACATGCGCATGAACAGACACAGCTTCGGTGGTTTCATGGTACCATTAAGGAACAGCGAAGGCGGTTAGTTGTGGTAGTTACACTGACCACGTGGCACTCTATCGACCGAAAGCAACAGAAACAGACGATCTTCACCTTTCCAGGAGTAGCCAAACTATGGACATGCGGCAAAATATGGCACATAGCATGATTATAAATGGCCCCGAGAAAAAAAAACACACTATAAAATGCATGTCTACTGGTAAATAATAATACTAACAGATTTCCAGAAATAAAAAAAAGTACAAGAGGAATTTAACTCATTGGCTGTTAGATTTCCAAATCCCGGAAGGCCCAGAACACAGTGTTGTCGTATTATTTTAGCATGGGGTTTTTCAGTTTCCATGCATGCTCTTTCTTTTCATTTGAACAAATCTGATGACATTATGTGATGTTGTCCAGTTAAGCATATTTGTAACAAAAATTTATGATACTTATAAATCTTTGAAGAACTTTTTGGTTTTGTAAAAACGACAAGGTCAAACATTCAAGAAAACAAAGTCATGTCTAGAAAATCATCAATTAAATTTTTAGCAAACTTAGTGTCTGTACTTTTGGAGAACTGTCAGTTACCTTGCTTTAAAGGTTTTTAGATAATCTTTTTCTGAAATATTATTGCACTATACACCAAGAGGCTCTTTGTGGAAAAATTTTAAATTTGCAGCAATGTGTGAACAAAAATAAAACAAGAGAATTAAACAGAAGAGAATTTTGTGAACTGTGTAATACCGATATCATCATTCATCGCAAGGCGCTTTCTAGAGCAGAGGTTATAAAACTTTTCCAGTTCAGGGACCCTTTTACAAGCTATGTTACTGGATTCCAGACACGGCCTGATTTTTCTGACCGAATCGCATATTTCTAAAGTCTAAATCAAAATCTACACAACCGTGTTTGCTTTTTTTGCTATACGCAATGCAATAATATATGAAGCCTTCCATTCACGTCGTCACATTGCTAATAATCATCTTCTGACTTCCATACTCTTTTCATTAGTTTTTAAAGGGCTGGCCTTTTAGTTCAGTATGATTTTGTTACAAGATGATACCTCCGTTTAGCAGGTTTCAAATTTTCATTCGATAACTCATTTAAAACCTAGGACACATTGTGGCTGATCACTTTGTGCGGTAGAAAACCGAATAGTAAATGTTCAAGAGCATATTGGCGTAATTTTGCCGACCGCCTCTCTTACGGAGACATGTCTCAGTTCATTGCCACTATTTCCATTTCACTCTTGCTCTTTCTTCAGACGTCTGCTTACGCTTCGTATAGTTATCCTTAACCTAACGGTTAGATTGGCGTGCGTAAAACAATTCAACAAAAACGAAGTACCACTGTTTAACGTAATAATTAATCCGGCTGATGTCGCTGTGTCTTGGAGTCTCATGTTAGTCGGTTGGATGCTTAAATTGCGTGATAAAGCCGAGAAATTGAAAAAAACGACGTTGATTCGTTTGTAAAATAAGTGCATTTCCAAAATATAATTCTAGCACAATACTGTTATTGAACATTATTGCATTGATAATTCGCGTCAACAATAGTCATTGAATAATTCGTAATAGACATATTAAACAGTGTGAGGTTAAGTTGATTAATATTTAAATTATCCTATTCAATTAAACTGGCTTTTTACCGAAGAAGTTAATATACTTGTATACAATCTTCTTCTTTCTGTGGACTCCATACGAGCGTCGCGCGGATCCCAGGGGTCCGCGAACTATGTTTAAGTATCACTGTTCAGGAGGACATGTTCTCAGAAGATTTTGGAAACCGAAAAATATTATAGAAGATTTTCTAGAAAAGAAAGATGAACTGCCTGAGGAAAGAGCAGTTTGATAATGAAAAAGAAAGTTTGATTTAGTTATATAAATTATATTACTGGCCATCTCAATGACATCAAATTTAAAACTTTAGGGCAAGGACTAATGTTTTCTTGCTTAGTAAATGACATCAGTGGATTCAAAATAAATTTAAAACTATTTACATCTCAGTGAAAAAAAACATTTGATTTGAGATTTGAGTTAATTCTCACAATTAAAAGAGCAAAGTTAATGTTTTGAAAATCAAGAAGACTGTGCTATTCAAGTCGAACTGTCTGTGGCGTCCCGTTACGAATTTAACTAGGCTACTGTGGTAAAAGTAAAACAAAGTAAAAAGTTTCATTAAAGCTAGTTATCTATATCTTTCCTGTACGTGATTTTTTTTATACAAAGCTTTTATCAACTCTGTCTGTCTGTCTTTGTGGTAAAAAGTTTTTACACGTTTTTTCTACGATATCCATTGTCGGATCAAGTTGAAACTTTGCACAATTATTCATTGGCATCGACAATGCATGAATCAATTAAAAAAAAACAATTAGTCAATTAATTACTAATAATTAATTATTTTGTTTGATACCAACAAAGAAAATTAATCCTTCAGTATTCACAGACATGGCTGAATTTGTAAGGTTTTATCCCTTAAGATAATTGTTAACGCATTTTCTCCCAAACCCATGCTCGGATCAAATTGAACTTAATTATCTATTGTATCTATCAAGAATATAGTAACACTAAAAAAAAACAAGGTTACAAAGACAGTTTGTAGGCTTCAATATTTTCAGAAAGAACATCCAAATGAAATTATATAAAAAACAAATGAGATACGAATGGAGAAAAAAGGTTGACAGATCTTATGTAGTACCCCAATAGTCCAGCAGATCAAAGGATAGGTGCAAGTGAATGCAAAGTTGGATGTGAACCTGGCCTAACTAGTTCCCCTTTCAGACCCTGTGGTCTATAGGGCAGATGATGTAAACTGAAGTCTTATAATTGATGTAATTGTTTTGAAAAGGCTCAATCTGTTATCAAAATTTGAAATTATAAATAAAGTTCACGAATATGAACTTTTCAAGATTACTATCCGTTTTAAATTAGGTCTAATTTAGAATGCATATTAATTAGCTTTTTCTCTTTAAAAACCTGCTTGCATATCTGATTTTAAAAATTAGATTTTTCACTTTCAGAAAAAAAAAGTAGCCGTTGCATCAGAACTTTGAATGCTCTAAAATATTGTGATGTCGGAGTTTCACTATCTTTTCTAGTTTACGAGATCTAAACGGGACGGACTGACAGACATTTCACACAAAACTAATAGCGTCTTTTCCCCTTTCGGGGGCCGCTAAAAAAGGAAAAAAACAACAACACTACACAGGATGAAAAGTCTATTGGAATTATCCAATTCCTTATATCACAGTGACGGAAAACAGAAATGCAGATACTTTTCACCGTTGCGACTCAGCAGAGCCCAGAATCTGTTATAGAAATGGATGAAAATGGACTAAGTGAGATTCTGACAAAACAGATTCAAACGATAAATATTTTCTATGTATAAACTCCATTTTCTATAGGTCCCGTGGTCATATGGGTTCGCCCAATTGTATGCCTCACGCTCAACTAGATCTCGATCTACATCTGCGGGCCGTCACGCAAGAAGAAGCTGTCAATCATGTGAGGATCATGAGAATACACAGATTTTACATGCGGTAACTTCAGTAATATTACAAAGATTTTATAAAGGTACATTTCTTACGAATTAGTCAAAAAAATCATCTCACTAGCAATAGCATTTTCAACTTACCAAATTAATGTCCACTAAAACATTTTGCAAACATTCTTTAATCTTCTCTAAAGTCTGTAGTTTCAGCCCAATGTTGACCAGCTCTGTATAAGGTCTCATGTTATAGAGGCCTTTTTATTTTTTTTATAGTAAAATTAAGTTGTCCGGGAAAAAATACGAAAGTGCATAGACTGTATCATATAAGATATTTAAATAGATATAGATTTAAATCTTTCTAAACCTAGTTATAAAGGCTAAGATAAAGTATTTTACAAACACAATAAAATAATAGATATTTTCTTTGTTCCTAGAAATTAGAAAGAAAATAATATAGGAATTTCCCTATTTTTTAATATTTTTTTTTGTGATATAGATATATGTTTAACCACATACACAGAAAGATGTCAACACACACTGCTGTTTTTAGGTTGATTTATTGCTTTACTAGCCACATATTACCGGCGGCCCGCAGGTATTGCGTATCATCGCTATAGTCAGTGATATAGTGCTTTAGAAACACTTAAATTAATACTGTTATAAGAATAGCGAGTGCGTGAATGTAAAATATTATAAATGGAGCTATTAAAATAGCTAATGGGACTTAATCCATTTTTTGACATGTTTAGGCTACTGAATGTTCCGTGACTGAATCCGTCTGTGACCGTCTAAGCAACAATTTGGTTATTGCAAGTGTTCTGATTCTCCTTTGTAATTAATAGTTACTTTCCAATTCCAGCCTAGCAGAAATTATTATCTAGTTTGTTGATTTTTCATGCAAAATATTCCTGAATCATTAGTTACGTTATTAGCCTTAAAAGGCGAAATCTTTCATGAATAACAATATATTGTATGTAATTAGTGAAAGGCTAATAGTACAGTATCTACATAAGTTTCTATGTTTAGTATAAAAAAATAAAGCCTATGTTGTCAGAGGTGGACGAAACCATTTGCGAGATGTGGTAGGCTGTGCTATAAACCTTTATAGGATCAGGGCCCCGCGCTCTGTTAAGGCCGCCTCTGACTATATCTAAGTAGATCCATTATTCTAATCCAGACAAATACTGTTGTTTTTTTTTATGTTTCCAAGTCTGGATCTATATCACTGACTAGAATTTTCTATACTTATGCATGGGCGTAACCAGGATGTTTTTCGAGGGGGGGGGGGGGGGGGAATCGATTAAGTAAAGTACCCCTTTCAGACGATATATGGGGCAGATGAGAAAAATGTCATATGATTCTATGGCCAATGGTTGACGAGGTGGTCATATGGCCAGCACAACAACCAACCGTCTTTACTTTCCCCAATAGGGTTTTAGGGCCTAGCTAGGGGATCATATAATTAACCAGGTTCCCCACCTCAACAGGCTAACGAATCAATTACAGAAAATCAAAGTCGCATGATAACCAAAATGAAATAAGCGTTCAACGAAGTTCTCGCTGACACACGAGGATTTGCAGACCACAGTTTGAGAACCGCTGTTCTAGTATGTAAATGTCAAGCAAACAATGAAATTTCTAGAAAAGTTAGAGTTTGATTTAGAATAATTTATTGGTCATTCGCTTTGCCAATACAAAGAGTCCATGTGAAAAAAAATGTTCAATGTTCTGTTTATTAAACAGAGTATAGTACAGGACCCACTTATTAGCTCTAGTAGTTTTGTTTTGTTTTGTTTAAGCCTTTTATCAAACTTATGAATTTGCATATTCTTTCAATAGATAATTCTTGACATAGGAACTGCCTTCTATATCACTACGACATAGACCATTAGAATTAGATATCTAAACAATGGGACATATTTGGGAAAAGTTCATTTTGTGTCAGTTCAAACTCAAATCATAAATTCTCACACTATTTCATGTCTGGATGACATCTAGAACAGCAAAAGTGCATTTATTTTACGAGTATAAAAGGCATATACTGATAATATACTGTACTATCATTCCAAGAATTTGAGACAATGTAAAAAAAAACAAAAAACTTTTAACAATTTTTTTTCCCAATCTTTTTTATTCAATATCAAACATGGAGTATAAATATAATCACAAAACACTTCTTCAGTTGAAACAATGTAACAACATGTTGATAAAATGAAAAGAATACATCACATTGTCAATTAAAAAGATGTGCACTATTTGTGACACATGTCAATGTATTATAAATTTCAAACTTTCAGTAAGATGCCAGGGAGTGATTCCATGTTACCAGGCCATCTTACATATGGCTGAATATTATTTGTATACTATACTATAAGTCATTAATTTTAAGTTGGTAGAGACAATTTGCATAACTAAATTAAAAAAAAAAAAAAAGTGTCAGAAAAACTTCACTCATAAAAAATAGCCACATATATGTTCTTGTGAAATCATGGGTGATTGTTTATAAAATATAAAAAAATACTACTGTATTAAAATTCAAGAGCACATGAAAACTTTATACTAAACAATGTATAGCTAATAGAAAAAAAATTCTGTTAAGTCTTCTTGATTAACTGAAATCAAAGACTTGAGTTTAGAGAATAGAGAAAACACCAAAAACTAAAATTATAACAGATGAACATATTAAAAGAAAAAATCAAAAATATTTTAAGTAATTTACTGATGAATATAGTTGTTATTTCTAAAGCGAACACTTATCTTTACAGTACCTGGTATAACACAACTTACCATTACTTCCATCGTATAATGTCCTATCTTGAATATCCAAGAGCAAATTAAATAAAATATTTGTATTGGTTTTCAATTATCAATGATTCTCATTCTGACAACCAATTCAAACAAAACTTTTTAAAAAAATTATGACTAATGGATCTAATGAATCAAAAATGGCAAAAAAATAATTTGACATTTACAAGGAAGAACAAGCATCCTGGAATGACTGACAAAAAGTTTCATCATATTATTAGTAACCTCCCTTATTTTTGAGTTTCACAAGTTCCTCAAAAACATTTTTACAAAACAAAACAAAATGCATATAATACTAGTTATAGGCCAGGGGGTAACATGTCTAAGTTCTCCACAGTTGGTAGAGTATTGACAAAATAAAAAAAAATTATCACATTCCTTTTTTTTTTTTTTGTAAATAACATTAGAAAATAACTTCATACTACTTCTTGGCTGATAAGAACTCAAATGTTACTGAGAATACAAAATGGTATTTGAGTTATGGGATATGACTTAAATTAACAGCTGTGAAGCAGTAAGTAATATGGCTTCAAAGTGTTTACTTTCTGAAATTGAAATACAATATGGCTTTGGTGGGTAGGCTACTAAATTTAACAATAGAAAATATTACCCTAAAGCATACTTGTACTGAACAACTTGGATAATGAATATACTTTCAATTAACTACAGAGAACTATGTCAATAAGGTTTACAACACACAGTGTTGTAGAAGGCAATGATCTGTCTACTGTATTATACTAACACATATCACATTGGGGGACACTTGCACTAGAGTTACTAGTACATGAGTACGCATAAGATGATGGTGTCAGATTTGCAAGTAGAGTGCCACTATCTGTAGCAGGCCATTATGAAAAATACAATTAAAATATAATGATAGGAACCACTTAGTAATACTCCAGATAAAAATTGGGTTATGTTTTTTATAATTTTTCTCACAGAACAAAGAAATATTTTCTCTCAAACATCAAGAGAGAAACTTTTTTAACTAGCTTGATTATTTTTCTTTCAAATAGTACTAAGCAAAAGGGCATAAACATATTATGTTAGCTACAGGAAAGAACAAAAGTCATTGACTAAAAGGTCAACATGAAATTAAAACAAAACAAATTAACATTTAGACCATTGAAAAAAAAATGTTTATAGAAAACCATAAAAATGGAAACTATCAAACAAAAAACTGATGCCTTGATGACTGCAAATTATGTAACAGCATCTGAACAAAACAAGTCAATAGTATATATATATAAATGAAAGGTGATTTTAAATTTTAAATATATTCAATAATTAAAATTATTATAATTATTAAAAGTTATTATATAAAATCTATATAAGTAGTTAACTGTATGATGATGGTCTTTAAATAGAATCTGCACCTCGACCTTTTTTTGCCTGCCTGCTTTCATCAATAAGAGTATAGAGTTCTTCCCTGTCAGCATCATTTTTAATTGTTCCAATCCAGTAATTCTCACAGCTGCTCAAAGTAGGGGCCAAAGTTTTTTCCACCAAAGCCTCATGAAGGACAAACTCAAGGAATGGTTTCTTAAGGTGCTCGTATCCCAATTCTCCAAGTGACTTCAGAATGCGAGTGATACGTAGATAGTTGTGAGTGTGACTGCGAAGAGAAAACAAAAGGCTTACTGCATGGGCTGACTTATTAATTTGTAGCATATATTAGGTGAGCTTTAGCAAGTAGTACGCATCCATGGGCTTGATTAGTCCTTCAAGCACTGGAACTTTTCTACAGTGACACATACTTTCAATGTGATACACACACAATTAACTGGAGAACTCTTTGCTTCATGAGCACATAAAAAATTTTATTGACAATAATGATGATAATATACCATTGTGTGAAGCGTGGCTTGGCTTCCTATGAAGGGGGCTCGAGGTTCGACACCTGACTCGAGCAGAGTTTTGTTTACTGAGCTGCCTAAAGGCAGCATAAAAAAAAAAAAAACCTTTCCCAGATATCCCCTCTCCCCCACAAATGGGATAGGACCATAGTGCTCTGAGCATGCTATAAGCATGAAAGTAGCGCAATATAAAAACTATAATCTATTTAGCGATTTTAAGCACAATTAAGGCCATGTTGTGCCCTTAGTTTCTCAAGGACCCCTTCCTCTATACAACAAGTTCAGTAAGAAAGTTAAAAGCTATACAAGAGACTAAGTACTTAAGTTTTAAATTTATGTATTAAAATTTTTTTGTTAATTAGTTAATAAAAATCTGTTGTAAAACTTTTTAGATGAACTTTGCTCCCAAATCAACTCTTTCTTAAATTTTAGCAGCCAGCCCTACTTCCCAGATGAAACAAAAAATATGAAATATTAATTATACTGACACTTGCTGCTTTACAATACTTTCCTACACCTAAGAAATAACACCTCGACTATGGAGCTACAATGAAATACTTTCCTACACCTAAGAAATAAGACCTTGACTTGATACTCTATGGAGCTACAACTTTCCTACAACTAAGAAATAACACCTTGACTTGATACTTTATGGAGCTACAATGAAATACTTTCTACTACACCTAAGAAATAACACCTTGACTTGATACTCTATGGGGGTACAATGAAATACTTTCCTACGCCTAAGAAATAAGACCTTGACTTGATACTCTATGGAGCTACAACTTTCCTACAACTAAGAAATAACACCTTGACTTGATACTTTATGGAGCTACAATGAAATACTTTCTACTACACCTAAGAAATAACACCTTGACTTGATACTCTATGGGGGTACAATGAAATACTTTCCTACGCCTAAGAAATAAGACCTTGACTTGATACTCTATGGAGCTACAATGAAATACTTTCCTACACCTAAGAAATAACACCTTGACTTGATACTCTATGGGGCTATGGTGAATAACTGTACAAGAGCTACAACTACTTTATACATACTTATTAGTCAAACTTTTACTCCTTTGTCCACTCATGTTATCCATGTTAGGGCTCAGATCTACAAAATTCAATGATTATCATATCAAAAGTTCACTAGTAAAATTTAGCAATGTTCAGTACAGTTCTACAAGGTTACTATTTGACCTGTGACACATTTAAAATGTGCATCAAAATCACTCTGCTTTGTACTTTCAAATAAACAAAATAATAGTAAAATCATGTTTTCTATCAAATAAAACTACTCACATTTTGAATAAGGCACATATAGACAAACTTTGGTAAATGAAATGATTATTTTGAAAAGAAAAAAACGAAACAAAAATCCCCAAACTAGTATCATTTAACAATTTCAACCAAATGTATCTATTCTTCAAATCTATCACAATGCCATCATATTGAATAACTTATTACTCAACTGTATAAAGATATTTCTACAATCAAGAGGTTCCAATAGCCTGTTATAGAATATAGTAATAAATTTGTCATCTAGTAAGGCATGTAATTTTGGGGAGAGATAGTACTGAGAATGTGTTAATTGATAAACAATCACAATCACTTGCGATTTCACTTTTAAATTCTTAAAACATCAGGTTGAGTCCAAATTCTTTAAAGAGAAAATACAAATCTCTTACAATGGAAATAAAACTGGCTTTAATGCACACAAACAAATAAAAAAATACTTAAGGACCATGAGCATAAATAAAATATGAAATACCCTCTTGTTGTTTGAAGACTTCACAAGCAGAGCTAGTGTATTAAATCCATATCTATTCCACTTATGCTGAAGTGCTATTCAAACTCATTTAATTCAAAGTCATTTCCTTTTCCCTATCACTTCAAATTAAAAAATACCGTACCACTACGGTACCCCCTTTTCCCATTCTTCTTTGCCTGACATCTCCGCCCCCTTCCGTTTTCCCGCGCTTTTACACCAGCGCAGCTCATTTCTTTTCTGCCTCGATAGAGAACAACATCGGACAGATAAGTTAACTTAAGACTATTTTGTGTTAATTGTTTTATATTTTTTGTTTGTTTTGTAGCTGAAGAAGGCCTCGTGGCCCAAACGTCCTTTGTTTTACTTGGTCCGGCAGGGTTACATATATGCATGTTTTTCGTATTTTCTATACAGTCGTTTACCCCTGCAGCAGTAAATCTTTGTTTTTTTGAGTCTTTGCACTTCAAATTAAGTAGATATTTAACTGTATTTGCATTCAACTACCCTTGCAATATGTATCAAGTTAAAGGGAAACTCCGATATTTTTTCAAATTTGAGTTATTGACATATTTAAATTCTGCGTAAAAAGTTGTAATAGTAAACATTTTACCATTTTTTATTTAAATGCTTAGAAACATTTATATTTAATAAATTAGTCAGTAAATTCTTGAAATCTAAAGAAAACATGGTTCTATGAGATTTTGTTTTAAGCTAGTTCATACGTCACTTCCCTCAACAATACTGAAAGAGAAACTAGATTTGACCAATCGTATCGCTTCATTCTAACAGTAGCTGTTAGGCATAGTGACAGCCTAGTCCAGAGCTATGAAACAGTTATATATATATACATATATAGATAGATCTAAAAGCATTAGGATAACCAACTTGAGAAAAAGAGTAACATTTTCATCTAAGCCTCTCTCTGTCCCAAGAAGTAAATAGATCGTGTGTCTGACTGATTCTAACAAACTGGTCAGTGTAAGGCTAGTCGAGACTACGTGTAGTCGGTCATGACAAGACAACCAAGCGATAGTGTTTGTTGTGTGTTGAGTTGTCTGGCGAGAAAATACACACTGCCGTGGTTAGTCAAGCTTGTAAATCTACTTTTAATACGCATTTTTTCTTTGCTTACAAGATCCTAGATCTAACTGTATAGACCAAGATATATTTCTTTTACGAGAATGTAAACTTTGCTGTATGGTCTCCTGTTATACAATAAGTCAATAGATTAAAACACATTTGTGACATCACATAGAAACCCGGTGAAAGTCTGTTTTGGATGCGCAGGAAAATTACATCTGAAAAACATCAAATACTAAGTTATTATTGCAAAGAAAAAAAAAAGAATCATATATTCATTATCTGTAAATCAAAACACATATATCAAAAATTGTCAAAACCATCCAAGTTTCCCTTTAACAAGTGAAAGCATATAGTGACAGTAGTCTTACTAGTTTACAACTGAAATCTTACCAGTCTAAAACAGCTGTCTTAAGAGCAGTGTAAATAGTCTTCAACAGGACTTACTTGTCTACAACAGTAATTCTACTATTCTCCAACAGCAGTCTTACTAGTCTACAAGACTATTTCTACCAGTCTCAAAAAATGTCCTGCTAGTTTAAGTCAGCAGTCTACTTACTAAGTCAAATTTTCAAAGCGCTCCCGATAGTTTTTAGCTCTTTGAATTGTTCCTCTTTCCTCATCTACTAGTTTCATGCCATAGAAGCCAAGCATCATCTTGTAGGATTTCAAAATACGAGCCTTAGCTTCAAGGTTTTTCTGGATGGCCTGCAATCAGAAATAATAAGCCTTAGCTACAGGGTTTTTCTGGATGGCCTGCAATCAGAAATAATAAGCCTTAGCTACAGGGTTTTTCTGGATGGCCTGCAATCAGAAATAATAAGCCTTAGCTACAGGGTTTTTCTGGATGGCCTGCAATCAGAAATAATAAGCCTTAGCTACAGGGTTTTTCTGGATGGCCTGCAATCAGAAATAATAAGCCTTAGCTACAGGGTTTTTCTGGATGGCCTGCAATCAGAAATAATAAGTCTTAGCTAAAGGGTTTCCTATGATGTCCTGCTATTAGAAATAATAAGTCTCAGCTATAGGGTGTCATATAATGGCCCGCAATCAGAAATAATATGTCTTTAGAAATACAAAGTAAGTGAACTTGTGTGTAGTTCATTACTTCCACTCCAGAAGAGATTATGTCAAATCTATGCAAATGACACAAAGAAAAGTCTACACAAACAGTGGTCAATGAAAATATTATGCTCAAACTGGAATCAAATTAAAATCCCCTAATTTTTTACTTTGACAAATAAATATAAATATATGGTTATGCTGTGTTTAATGATGGCTTCTTTGAAAAATCTTTTTACTACAAGTTTAAATATTTCAAACAGATAGAGTAGTTTCCCTTTGAAACTTTGTGGTGAAAAAGTTGTAATGTACTGTGGCCAAAGGTTAATGAAGTGGCTCAGCATAATGGCCAACCAAGTTTACTTTTCTCAACTAAGTTAAGTACCCAATATACCAGAGTGACTTAAAAACCTAAAATAACAATTCCAGCCATCAGCAGGCTTAAAACTGCCATTATTTGTAACTCATGACATAACATTCTAGACTATTTAAAAAATTGGTCACACACATGAATATTTAAGAATGTAAAACAAAAAATCATATGTTTTCCATTACCTCTATTTCTTGTAACTGTAATGGCTGTGCAAGACTGTTCATACCTTCTTCACGAATGGGGAAAATCCTGTAGAAATAAAGATTGATAAAGAATCTTTTTAATACAGACTCATAGCAGTGTACAAATTGTACCAAGCCTTGGTGCTTAAGCTCCAGATGTTAATAAGCTATTTTGATTTAATGAGAACTAACCTTAAGGTATTAATTCAGTCAAGTTCAGTTAATCGGACTAACCCTGTTACACTAAATCTAATCAAGCTTAAGCAAGTGTCTATCATAACAAGGAAGGAATTTTCTTCTGTCAATCACAACATTAACATAAGACAACTTTCTCTTGTTAATCATAGCACTTACACAACACAACTTTCTCCTTTCATTCATAACATTTATACAAGACAACTTTCTCGTGACAATTTCAACATTTACACAAGACAACATTTTTGCCTGAAAAAAAAATCACATTTAAAATGGTGGATGCTTTCAGAGCAAGTTATCAATGCTAAGTTTTTGTCTCCCTCTTTCATATCTTGACCCAAAAATACCAACAATACTTTAGACAAAGAGCTTCCCATTTTAAGCAGATTATAATAAATACACTTTATCATTTAATATATCTTTTTAAGAAATATCATTTAATATATCTTTTTAAGAAATGGTTTGTAATTTTTTTTAAATGAACAAAGTTTGTAAGTGGCATAGTGCTGCATGGGTCATGCTGAATAGTGTATAGCTGCCCGGGCAAGGCTTTTCAGCCTCACCGTGGCGCTCGGGTGGAAAGGGTCGTTAGAAGAGATGATTAGGTCAATAGGGAAGCAAACCCCCCCCCCCCCCCCCCATTGGGTGCATAAGGACCAACAAACATGTCATTATCCAAACACCATTCCTCAAAGGACTGTTTTAAGGCGGAAACCAGCACGGCTGATGTGGTACAGAGAAGGAATATGGGGGAGTTTCCCTGATGTGCTCTCAGCCATTGGCCTCACTTCTAATTCGAGTACCTAGGGATATGAGCCATCCGTAATAGGTATGTAATAGTTTACATCTGCTTGGATCTTTCACAGACAGTTTATTCAGACAGGCAGATGGTGACAAGCTTCCTTAGGCCTGAGTTTCAAAAGTCATAGATTCAACTCTTATGAGAAAGAAGAAGATACCTTCAGTTGCAATAATACATTCAATGCATAAACAAGAATAATAGTATGTTTGAATATCCATATAAAATTCACATACATAGATTAAGCCAAACTAGTAATATGAACTAATCTGGCTGAACCAATCCAGTATTACTAGAGGGCAGTTTATAGTTTCTGACCTAATTCTAGTTGTACTAGTCATTGCTAGAACACACATACAAATGTCAGAAGTTAATTTTTGTCCGTTCTTTTCTTAGGGTAGAACATACTAGTGAATGACATCATTGCTCATAGCTATTAGTTTGTAAAAAAAATTAAAAAAAGCAAAAGTAGCTCTTGTTTGTATATTGGCTAGATACCTTTTCAATACACAATTTGGTCATAACTAATGAAATATTAGTTTTCATTCATAGTAGGTTGAACATGTTCAAGTAATAAGACCAACTAGTTATTAGGATCAAATCTAGTATAAATACTGGAATAAAGTTAGAGATGTCTGACAACAAATGCAGCACATAGATTGTGATGATTCATGGATCCAGATGAGATAGCTGAACACTTAAAGGATAGCTTGGAATCCTTTTCCCAAGATTTTCACTTCATAAAAGACATTGGGCTAGCATGCACTGAACATGCTTAAGTAGCATAGAGACTGACAACTAAATAATGATTATGAAAAACTAACAATAATGGATTTTTCAGTCCAGTAAATTAGGCCAGTGGGATAGTTTTCTTAGCAAGATCTATAGATATATGTACAAATACATGAAAATTTCATTTAAAATTGCAAATTTATAACACATTTCAAAAGATAAAAAGTCTAAAATAGTTGTCCAATTCAAATGTGCAAAATGATTCTTTTCAAGTGCCCATCATGAATGAAATGGATGGCCTGAATAGTCAAAAGAGCCAATGAATTGAGATAATTAAGATTTCTACAGGACAGACTAAAAAAGCAAGACTATACATAAGAAGTAGAAGTCTTTTTTTTTTAATAGAAAAAAATGTAAACTAACAAAAGATTGAGATGTTGATTTTAGTTTTAAATGAATCCCAAATGTCATTTACAAAACAACTAAGTCTTTTTGACATAAAATGTTACATGAGAATGCACAAACCTTAAGAAAGGAATAATAAAATCCCAACTCCTTTTTTCCCCCCCCAGTTCCCTCAAACAATGACTCTTTTTTTTAAGAAAACATAGGGCATTGATTTATGATTTAATTTTAAATACTTCAAGAAAAGTACATAAAAAAATATACAAAAAAACTTACCACTGTATATATCCATGATGTTGTTCCAAACGATTGTAATCTTTTTCCCAGTATTTGTGAATCTTATCAATATAGTCACCTTAAGAGAAAAGATAGAACTTGTAATACCAACACGGCAATTAGGACAAATGTGTCTTTCACCAGTATAAAATGAGATTAGGACAAATGTGTCTTTCACCAGTATAAAATGAGATTAGGACAAATGTGTCTTTCACCAGTATAAAATGAGATTAGGACAAATGTGTCTTTCACCAGTATAAAATGAGATTAGGACAAATGTGTCTTTCACCAGTATAAAATGAGATTAGGACAAATGTGTCTTTCACCAGTATAAAATGAGATTAGGACAAATGTGTCTTTCACCAGTATAAAATGAGATTAGGACAAATGTGTCTTTCACCAGTTGTGACAGGTTGGGGAAAGTGACGTGTGTTTGGCACGTTTAGTGTCTAGGGGATAATTATTTTTGAAAGCTATCACACACCAACGTCAGCATATAAATCGGGAGCAGGCACGCAACGAGACAAGCAATGAAAGAAAGATACAAAATAAAAATAAATAAAAATGAAGAATATTTATTTACATAAATATTTACATATAATAAAACGGGGGAGGGTTTGCATCTATCTCTAATCAATAATATGTTTAATCATCACTCTTGCACTTAATAAGAGAGTATGTCACTTTGTCTTCCGAACTTAGCTGGTTGTCCTGCTTGGGTCGCAGCTGGCTGTGTCCTGGCTTGAGGTTCTGCAGCTGAAGGTGGCGCTCTAGCGGTTAGAGGGACGCCGGTGATTCAGTTCTTGTGGAGTTTCAATCCAAAGTTCTGATATCTGTAGTGGGCACAGTAGGGCGGGTGGCCGGCTACCGTGGGCACAAGTGTACTGCAGGCAGAGCTGATCTGCCGTGGGCAGCGTAGTGAATAGGATATGTCCAGTGAGTTACGAAGTTCAGGTGGAGCTATGACGTTTCGCACAGACTCTGGGTCTATAAGGACGTCGTACCTAATAAGTTGACAGATGGGCTGTCGAATAGGCAGGCAAGTAGAGCCGATAGCACCAAGTAAATAGTTGAGTGGATCCCAGTAGGCAGGAGATGATACTCAATATCAAATAGGCAATTGACTAGGCAGACAATGCCAAATAAATAGGCAGGTAAGTGATCCGATAAATAGCTAATAGGCAGACACCTGTGGGAGGCTGCGGATAAACAAAGACAAGTTAGGACATGTCTCTCATGCATCTTATCGATGCCCTCAACTGAGGTGCATTCGTCAGGTTGGTAAAATTGCTTTTGAGCACAAAGGGGAGATGATGACAAATGGGATTTGGAAAACAGATGGCTGATAGTAGCAATATAAAAATGTACATAAAAAGGGAAATAATAATCACAAATACACAACACACGTTGAAAGAAAAAGGGGGGATGGGCGGTGGTTAGCGACCATGACGGTTTGTTTACATACGACCGTCTGCAGAGAACAATGGAGTGCGCTTGAAAGGAGAGTGTCCGTTCAAGGGGGTGCAACTCTCGTCAAAGTAGAATGACTAAAGGGGAGATAATTCATATATCTTTTCTAAATGCAGTATCAGTGCGCTGGTAAAATTGTCAAGGCGGTCAGCCAAGATAAAGGCAATAAAATATGATGTATAAATATATACATGGTTGCCTCAACGACCAATTGAGCAACGTAGCATTAATAGATTAATGCAATTCATAAATACATACATAGGACATGTTTATGTTTTCTACTTACGCCAGTGAGAAATACACAATGCACTAATTAACTATAAATGAAGCAATAAAATATTATGATAGTATCAAGTGAGAAATATACACAGACGTAATTTAAGATGGAACTTGTGATTAAGTTCGCTTACCACCAGGTATTCCTCTAGGAGTAAGAATAAATGAAGTAGTCCAGACTCGACTGACAGCGATAGAGAAATGAGAGGGTCTGGCTTTATTTAATCTACCTTATATAAAGGCCTGGAAAATGTGGGCGGAAACAGGAAATGTCCTAGGCTAAGAATTGTCTTACACGTGGGTGAAGTCCGACCTTGGAAAGGTAAATAGGCGTGTTGGTTCAAGCGATCTCCTAGATCAAGGAGAGACGTGGGAGAGGAGGGGGGGAGAGTGACTTGCATTCCACCCAAGGTGGTGTCAACTGCGCCCGTCAGACATCCGGCCGATACGATCAAAGAGACTGTGTTTATCTTTACCCCGGTCAAGGGAAGACAAGGTGGTGGGCTCAGTCTAGCCTGGAGAGGAAACGGTGGGGCGGGTGAAGAAATTGGGGATAGGACGGGGAAAAAATTAAAATAAAATAAAGACATAATAGTAAATAATGATTAATGCCGTGATAAATTTGAGTGACTCTGACTGCAAGCTTTTGACTTGTCACACCAGTATAAAATGAGATTAGGACAAATGTGTCTTTCACCAGTATAAAATGAGATTAGGACAAATGTGTCTTTCACCAGTATAAAATGAGATTAGGACAAATGTCTTTCACCAGTATAAAATGAGATTTTTATAATAGTGTCTTGAAGTATGCCAATGACTGTGTAGAAATGAAATATATTTTAGATGGCAATGATAACTGAGCTATTTGTTCATCAAAGTATCTGTCTGAAACATGCAAATGCTGGGTGGACTTCAGATGTCCTAAAATTCCTTAAGAAAACTCTAAAGAAGTTCAGAACTTTCAGAGATTTCAAATAAAAATCTAAAATATAGTGAATGGGGATCAATTTTTTTTTATTATATATTTTGGGTTTTTGGCACATAAGCACAATTTAGACCATGTCATACCCATGGGAAATCAAAGAAATCATACACAGACAATTGTCGCACATTAAATTTATTTGTATTCATTTTTTTTTTTTAAATCGGTCAAAATTTAAGAAAAACATGCAAAAAATATGTGTTCCAACCATTCAATATTGTAACATATACTAACAAATCATAGCTCAACCCATTTTAAAAACAAAAGTTTTATATATACATACATACAATACACTTGGACACTTAAAAATTCCAACTCTTAGCCATCATGAGAATTTAAACTTAGTACCATTAGTTAGGCTTTTTTTTTTCATCTCATTCTTTAAACTGAAAGGTTTGTTCATTTGAAAACATTTAAAGTCATCATCAATCTATATATAAAATGTTTCAAGACAAGTAGCAGCAACGCAGTGTTCTTAGGACATTCATACTTTTCAGGATTAGACTTGGTTTCCTGCACTAAATGTGTGTAGATGTTAATGGTTTTAAGTTCTATTAACAATTACATACCATTTGGTTGAGACTCAATCTCTCCCATGTAAAACTTGTAATTGTCTTTCCAGTTTATATTATCTTTTAGTCCCTGAAAAGGATCAGTAACTATATATATATAAAATTAATATCACATAAAACACTACATTTACAACTAAATGCATAGTAATATATATATATAATTTCACCAGCTAAATACCCGGAAGAAGGGGTAATTATTTAAAAAAAAAAAAAAGATTTCTACTGGAACTGATAATCAGGTAGAAGCTTTTGTTCACGCACATCTTTCAATTTGTTGCCAATTACAAATGTTACAAATTACTATTTTAGCAAGTACTGTATATATTACACAATTTTTAACTAGATTACATCAATAATATTTATTTTTAAATAAAATAAAAATACTTACAGGATACCCTGCTCTATATCTTTCAGTATCCTTGTCACCATAACGGTATTTCTTATTCCTCTAAAAAAAAAAATATATATATATATATATATATAAATATATATTCATGGAAATTTGCCAAAACAAGAAACTTTGTCAAGCATCATTCTATGCAGAATGAAATATAAAAAAAAATCAACTCAAATACACAGCAAAACATAAACTGAGAATTCTAATATAAAAATAAATGTCTTACGTTTTCTTTCCTCTTTGATGCAGATTTTTTTCTAGGTCCCTGACATAAAACCAGAAAAATAAAAATAACATGAACACCTAGTGGAATCCGCTTAATTTAAAGTGGAAGATAACAGTTGTGACTTCAAAGTTAGAAGAATGCTAATAATACTTCAACATAGGAAATAATATTATAATGCTACTTCCCTTGTTGAGGAAGTCTTCAAATGAGAAGGTACTTTTCTTCATAGTATTTGGGGAGGTGGGAAGGGAGAGAGAGTCTGAAAGTCCAATGTTCACATATAAAATTGTACAAACCCAAAAAGCAGAGTGACTTGGAGAAAGGGGAAAAGGAAAAGTGTCAGTCTGCCGATCCTTGTCCCTCACAAGAAAACTCCATCTCACTCATGACTACACAAAATGTAACATGCCAAATGCCATTGGATGGTAACAAAAAAATCCATTGATAGCAACATGCTAAAGTATTGATGAATGCCGGATGTGATCACTGACTTATGGATGAGTGAAAATAGCATACAGCTCACTGAAAAAAACTGTTCATGTTTTATTCAGATATCAAGAACCAGGCATAACTGACATTGAAAATACCACTTTTTTTTTTAATAAGGACAAAGAAAGAAAAAAAACTCTGAAGTAAATTTAAATTAGGGAAATTTTAATTAATGCAAATACTTTATTTTGGATTCCACTATAAATTGCAAATAAAAAAAATAATTAAATAAAAAAGGCAATTTATAAATGGGAAAGAACTCTTAATAAAAAGTGGATGCATAAATGAATGTAGAATAAAAATAATTTAAAAAAAAAAATGAATAAACAACAACATATAAATAGTAGATATTCTAAAACTCAACAGTATTTTTTATGCATATTTTTGTGAGGTAAATTTCTAAGTAAGGGTCCTAAAATGTTTGCCTTTTTTCAGAGTAGTAAACTTTGGCACATAGGCATAAAATTTTAACCCATGAATAGCTAGAAAATATAACTAGAATACAACAAATGTTATAAAATCAGGTGAAGTGAGAAGTAATTGGGAATGTCTAAATGTGTGTTCAATATGAACACAATAATAAGACGTAATGCTTTGATTTATTTTGTGTGTCAAAGCATTGCAAATAAATTAGATTGGGCACTCAAATATTTTCCCAGTTCTAACCAAGATTACTTCTAGAGCTCTCTTTTTTATCTAACTTTCTAGATATGATACTAGCAATAAGATTTATTTCTAAATTAAAAAATCTGTTCTTTGTTGTTGTTGCTTTTTTTTACAAGAGATTTTAGTGTATTTAGTCTATATAAATAAAAGTATAACTAGTCTAACTCATAAGAAAAAAAAAATTTCATTTATTCTACTTGTCTTTGCATATATTATAAGCTAACAAAATTATTATTATTTTGGGGTAAGGATTGGGAGGAGGGTTACTACTTTTGTTTTGTTCAGTCCTTGTGAATGTTAAGTTTTTCAATTACTTCAATATTTGAAAACCCCAATCTTGCATCATGCTAAGTTTCCTTTATTTCAAGCAAATCTATAAAACATGACATTGTAATTAACTATACACAAAACACTTTATACAATTGTTTAAAAAAAATAAATAAATAAATAAAATGCTTACATCATCAGATGCATTGTCCTTATTTTTGCTTGCACAAGCACCCATTTCTTCAGACTCCTTTTTGTCTGTGTTTTCAAGATCCTGTGTAGAATCTGGGCAAATACTTCCTTCCAATGTCTGTGAATCCTTTATCGCTCCTTCAGCCTTTTCCCCTGTCTCTTTCTCTGTGGAATCTGGAGTATCTCTCCTTTGGGAGGATTGCAAAAACTGCAGATCAGTTTGATCTTCTCTAGAATCCTTGCTGTCAGATTTCTCTGCTTCTAACTCAGAGAGCTTAGAGCCTTGACTGGAGTCTGGTGAAACTTTATCTTCTGAAGGCAGTGAAAACTGTTGAGATGTTTGGCTTACTTCGGCTTTTATTTGATCTTTCTCTAAGCAATCAGAATTTGGTGTGAAATCCAGAGGCTGTCTACTTTCTGGGTGCTGTGAATTGGGTAAGTTACTTTGATCTTCTCTAGAATCTTCACTTTCAGTCTTTGTGTTGTCTTCAGTTACCCCTTCCGTAAGCGCTGTAGAATCTGGGAAATCTTTTTCTTCTAAAGACTGAATAGGCGGTTGATCAGGCTGGCTTTCTATAAAGTTATCGTTATCTATTTTGGTCTCTGTAGTTTTATTTATATTCTGATCTTGCAATGTATGGTCATGTTTATTGCTGCTTTCAGAGTTCTCAATAACGTCTTTATTTAGATCTTCTGAAGAGTGTGTAGTCGTGCTTTCAAAGTTGTAATCTGTATTGCATATTCCCACACTTTCAGCACTCATATCTTTCATCTCAATATCTTCAACCTCTTCAACATCAGGTTGGTTCAGCTTAGAAAGTAAGTTTGTATCCTGTATATCTTCAGATGAAGTCACATCATCAATGGTTTTACTAATAATTTTATGTTGTTGTTTTTCAAGACTATCTTTTTTATTTATAGATTCTTCATATCTCTGATTAGTCTTAGACGATAAAGGTTCCTTTTTTTCAACATCTTCCATATCAACATCTTCACAGTTCTGATCTAGTGGGAACACAGATGAGTCAGATTGAAATGTATTAATTTGTAGACCTTCGGCAATATTTTTTACTGCAGAATTGCTATTGTCAATGTCATCAACATCCTGAATGTTGCTATTATCATTATCATTAAGAGATTGAATAAGGTCTTCCTTACTATGCTCACAGCTGAAAGTATTTTTGCTTTCACCAAGAGCTACATTCAAATTATCAGACTCAGGGGTGTCAGGAATTGTTTCTCCACAACTGTTTTCTTTTAAATTTAAACTGCCTTTTTCTTCCTGGCAACTATATTTATTAGGATGATTACAATTCAAATTTCCATTAGACTTGTCATTATTTCCTTCAGACTCATTGGGGTCAGCAGACAATTCACTAGATAGGCATGTAGCCTCAGTCGATAATTTTTGTTCATTTAGGGCCTCAGAACTCATAATATTTCCAACAATGACTTGGCCAACTAAAAACTCCTGAATAACTGAAAAGCAAGGAGATTGATTTTAAAATATTATAGATCTATTATTTATAGAATGCAAAGAAAAAATATGTAGGATAATTTGATTTATCATTGATGATGGGGTTCATTAACTAAACTCTGTTTTGAGGTGAAAAAATTATTTCAAATGTACGAGTAGCTCAATAGAAAACATGCACTTCACGCAATAAAATATGTCTACTTTTGTTACTTGTAATAATCAGTAAGATTGCAAATATAAGACTAGACTTAACAAAGTACAGTGTATTTGTAAAAAAAAAGTGATGATAACAAGAAGAAGTTAACATTTATATTCACTTATCTTATCTTATATAATACAGACGTTACTTCAAAAAAGAAGTTGATTACATCCTACATATATCCTTATATCTTATATCCTTAGACTCAGACTTTTGCTTTTCAACTGAAATTAAATGAGTAAGTAAAGAAAGAAAATTTGACCTCAATTATTCTTTTTCAATCTTTTTAGTTAGGTGACCTTAACACTAAAAGTGAAAATAAATATACAAAATCTTAAATTGTCTGTAACCCAAAGAAAGTTCAAAAGATTTTAAATATTAAAAACACCCTAATAACATAGGTTTTGCTATTTTACCATAAAAAGGTAATACAAAGGTAATACAAGATACCAATTACAAAAACTAAACAGACATATAATATTTTTGTTTTGTTCCTTTAGTGATTTCATTATTCACTGACAAATAGCTTTGAAATGTTTGTGAAATAATTTCAGTTTTAATTAAAGAACAAAAGTATGAGACTATAAAGTAATAAAAAATGAATTGAAAGTGTCACCACATGTTTTCACATCTCATTACAACCTTATAATAAGAAGTAGTTAAGATTCATAATAAATATTCACGCGGGTGTAAACATTTTTAGCATACTGAGCATAGTAGGAGAATGCCTATATGTACTATTGATAAAGCAAAATATAAAAAAATCCTTTTTTTTTTTTTAAAAAGGGAAGAACTCTGCCCTTAAACCATATCTACCAATAATGTGCAAGTCATTTCAATTATTTGATATTAAACAAAATAATTAATTGACTAATTGAGTACTTTTGTCTACTAATTCATGTTTTGTTAGATACAATAAATAATTGCTTAATGTATCAATCTGATTATGCATGAGGGAGAAATAGTATTAACATTTATTTAAGGGGACTAAATCCAACAAATTTAGCCATATCTGTAAATGCTGAAGTATTAGTGACCTAGTGGCTTAAATCCTTGGGACAACTAACTAAGGAAGGAAAGGTTCAGGCTCAATACAAAACATTTGTTTGTCCATATAAACAAACCCAGCACTGAAACCCTAAGTCCAATGAGCCTTGACCAAATGCATTGTGACAGGCAACACTAGGATCATGCATTAACATGCTTGGTAAAATAATTAATGTACAAATAGAATAGGTAGGAACAGACTGGTATGGCCAGCTGCATTGACATTAGTCAAAGAGTTGAAAGGTTGACTGCTGGCCTATTAAGAGTGAGCTAAAATGGCATTCATCACACAGAAAATTGTCCCTGTTTTATTTTTTAAATTTTTTAGAAATCTGGCATAACATATTTTCAATTAATCCAATTTTGTTCAATAAAGAAGTGAATTTTAATTAAGTAGAGCTTTGACTTATTAGTTTGAATTATCTGAATTCTACTGTATAAACATTATTTAATGTGTGGAATCCATACATTGTAGCTTGGGTATTATTAGTAAAAATTCAAAGCAACAACTTAAATTATTTCCTACTCCTAGGTATGCATGCATAATAATTGCAATTAATGGTACAATAGACCAAGAAAGTAGATCTACATAGATCTTGAACAATCCTTCATGTTAAATTCAACTTACCAAAAGGTAATGTTAGGAAAAAAGTGTACGGCAAGGCTTGTAAAATACAAATGTTTAACTGGAATGCCACTTTCACCTGATTTAGCAAAAAAATAAATCAATTAGATTTAGCAAAAGAATTGAATAACAAAATCCTTTCTTTTTACTTCATAATCTACAATATAAAATTTAAAAATAAAAATATAAAAATTTAACTTATTATTTCCTAATATAAGACTAGGACAACTAAGCCATCATCAAGTTTGAAACCAAAGGGGTTAAATCTACCAAAAATTATTTTTTATTTGCAATTTCTAATTTTTTGAAAGACAGCATCTTTATGTCTACAGTAAAAAACAATATCTCCTTCCGCTTAAGCACTTATGAACACTTTATGTGGTGCTTAACTATCTTTCATTCCATTTTGTTATCTATGTATACTTCTTCACAGATCTAGATCTATTAATGTAATTCTTATCTAGGTGTAGATAATAGTCAGAGTGAATGTGAGGGATTATCCTTAGATCATTGTGATTATCAAATGTGTTTTTACATCTTTATGAAAGAGTGTGTGTGTGTGTGTGGACAAAATGAATACAAATTGAAATTTCAAGACTGTAGTTAATGATAATAAGTAGAAAATTAAAAAAAAAAAAACTAGATCTAGATCTACAACAATGCCTCTATTTGTAAAGCAAAAATTACAAGTCATAAAAATTGTAATATAATGAATATAAGGACCAATGAAAAGTGTGAGTGTGTGTGTGTTTTATGGGGAGGGAGGTACTACTGTTTGTGAAGATGTTTTTTTCTAAATAAGGTGTCTCTCTAGATCAAGATCCAAGACTGACAAAATAAAAACAAATATGTAAAAGTGGACTAAGTTGCTAATTCATGTTTCTTATTTCTACCTGGAAAGAGCCTTTCATTTGAAGAGTGTATATGTGTGTGTGTGGGGGGAGGACATTATAGTGCAGAGAGATGGAAGCCTCCATCTGAAGGGCCTAAACAGAGCCGGCCTTAGGCCAATGCAACTTATGCAGAAGCAGTGGGCTCCGCACATTTATAGGCAATGCGCTAATTCTAGGTGTAAATTATTAAATTAAACTATTATAACTTATAAACGGGTTTCTGCAGTCACCTGATTTTCCAGGAGCTCCTGGAAATCTCCTGAAATTATTAAAATCTACAGAAAACTCATAAAAATCTCCTGAAAATAAACAAAATTGTCATTTTAAGGCATATTCTACCAAATACTGCCAAAACCTCAGTGAAATTTTAGCTTATCTGTCCACTAATGAAAGATACACTTCTTTCCCAAACTAATTTGTGCACTCAGAATATTTTAAACTATTCCCATAACTGTGGCATCTGGTGAAAGAAGCTTCTCGTGTCTCAAACTATTCAAGAATTACTTGACGTCAACATTTCTATAAGAGATATTGAACAATTTGGCAATTCTTGCTATTGAGAATGATCTACGATGGCAACATAATTTTGATTATATACTGTATGACTTCACTACACGCAAGGCTCGTAAAGTAAAGTTAATTTGAACTTGATTATGTTCTAAATAAATAATGAATAAAATGTCTTTTCTAATACAAAATCTCAATTTTCACTTATTTCCTTATCCCTACCCAGACTGGGTCCCGCGCAATCTGTTTCAATTGTTAGGCTTAAGAAATGTTTGTGCATACTCTTTAATAGGCTGTTGGGGGCCTATCATTTGTACAATGAAAGACACAAAATAAGGACACAGAACTTGAAGGCTAGAAAATTTTGCTGGGCTGAAGGAGCGATGTAATGCATGCCATTTTATTTAGGGGATTTAGCATGTTCCTGGCAAGATATTAACATAAATGCCAACTAAGTAAACCGTAGCGAAGCCCAGATATCAGCTAGTAAATTATAAATCTAGTATTTATACATAGATAAATATATATATATATATATATATATATATATATATATATATATATATATATATATACATACACACACACACTAAATTTACACAACGGCTATGCTTGTTGATTTGTTCCCAGGTTATTTATTTCTTATTTCGGCTAAAACATCCATTCCTATTTTTCGTTCGCTTCAAATCCAATGGCCCACACTGAACAAAAAAATAATATATTCATTTAGTTTTATTAGTTAACTTTCAGAGAAGTGTCTAAAATAGTGAGCTAAGCACCAAAGATCTAGTTACTAGAGTCTACTCTATTGAATCTAGATCTAGATGTACACAGTTACAAACAGATCTAAATTCTTATTAAGGTGAATAAGATCTAGATCTAGACCCTAAAACTACATCTCTAGTCTAAAGGGTTGCACCAGCTATAGCTCTTTCTGATATCCCAATATCCACCAGTGCGGACATGGCCAGATAGAAAAATATGATGATATAATATATCTATCCAGAAATTTTACAAAGAGAATTAGATGAATTACAGAAATGGGAATCAAATTGGAGCATGTCTTTCCACCCAGAAAAATGTCAGTTATTAGTAACAAAAAAGCTAAAACAAATTAATTCCACTTATTAAATCTTATTCATGGTAAACCAATACCGGTAACACAAACTAAAAGCGCAAAATACCTAGGTGTTATAATAAATGAAAAACTGAAATGAAACTATCAAAAATCAAACAAAGCATTAGGGTTTATTAAAAGAAATTTCTATAAATCAAATAAGAACATAAAACTAAAATATTATTTAACCTTGGTTAGGCCAATAATAGAATATGCATCCTGTTTGGGACTCCCTCAACTCAAGAAAACATTAAGAAACTGGAACAGACACAAAATAGAGCAGCTAGATACATAACAAACGAATATTCACATTTGACTAGAGTAACACCATTAGTAAAATCACCAGATTTAGAAAGCCTTCAGGACAGAAGACTCAAAAGTAAAGTAGCAATTATACATAAAACACTGAACCATAATCTTCAAATACAAAAACAAAAAATAATAAAATACTCAGAAAGACACAAAAATAAGGCACATTCCTCATTCCATATGCTAGGACAAATTTGTACAAATACTCCTTCTTCCCTAGTGCTATTAGAGCATGGAATGGGTTGCCTGAGCTAGCCAGGAAAACCTGTGACTTGACAGAATTTAAGTCACTGGTTAATATGCATGACTGATTGCATGACGTGTAGTACGTAATCATCTTCTTTTTTGAAGTAACGTCTGTATTATATAAAATAAGATCCAGAGCCGGATACCTGCAACGTGTTACTGAACTTTTTTCAAAACTTCTAAATAACATATACCAATATTCATTTTTTTTTACTTTTATTGACCTTGTTGTTTTAAAGTCTATTACTGATAACTGACTGATGAATTAAAGTTTAACACCATTTATTAACAGATAGGCCTATTACAAACTAATTTGTGTAATTACAGCATAAGAGGGTGTGTGTATGTAAGAGGCCACCAATTGTAAAGGTGAGGTGTGTGTGAGATAGTCAATGTAGAATATAATAATATATAATAAACTATCTAAAGCTCTCGAAAGTAAAGTGCAATCTGGGTTGTATAGTGAGTAGATTGTATGAGTTCACTTCATGTATTTCAAACTATCAACTGGTCCTCAGGCTACTATTTTAAAGGCCACAGACCTGCTGTTGGTTAGTTTTTATAGATTATAGTGAGAATCTGAAGTAATGATGTAGATGAATATTTAGTGGTTTTAATTGATTCATTAGCAGCAAACATTATTTTACTAACATCAAGCACACCCTTTTTATAGCTTCAACTTTTGTCACATAGTAAATTTTTCTTAAAATAATTTTAAAATACTTAATTAAATGGCTTAATAATAATAGTTAGAGTCTACATATTTAATACTTTCATAGTACTCTAACTCTTATTTTAAGTTATTTACTTTTTATTAGTCTTATAAATGGATAGGGACTGTTAATAGACTATTGTCACATAGACTTATAGACTAATACTACTAATACTAAGTCTAAGTGTGACTAAGTAATACTAATAGTAATACCTGGTCCTGGAACTAGTCTTACTAGTGGAACTGAATTACTCGATTAGACTACAAATCAAGAATAATTCTCCAAATTATAGACATCTATGATCTACTATCCTAGACATGACCTAGAATAGTACTAGACTAGATCAGTAGATTTAGAAATCTAGATCTAGATAACAAATCGTATGAATCTCTATCACTGAGTGATAATAACATCACTCATCGTTTTAGACCAGACAAGTGGGGATTCTAAGAAAGCCAGATTTTTTACATATCTATTTTTATACATGAAACGAAAAGTAGTCTAGACAGTCTAGTGAGTATTTAAGAAATGAATAAATTAAAAGTATATCCAATCTGTTTACAAATAGTCTATATCGAAATCTAGCCTATAGATTGAAAAATACATAATTTTTTTCTATATGATAGATCTAAATCTAAGTCTAGATTACTCTAGAATCTCTAGATTCATAAAATTAGACTCTAGATACCGGTACACTTCAGATGTCTAGATATATAGATCATGGATGTATAGATCTAGAAGTATCAATATATCTAGGTCTGTAGTGTAATCTAAGTTTTGCAGAATACGAATAACGAAATTTAATTTTTATAGATAGATCTAGGTAAGTGAATCCAATTTAGATAACTCTAATCTACTAGAGTCTAGCATATAGACATAGAAATCTACACCTGTAGTGGGATAAAGGAGTTTTTAAATCTCTCTGTTTTAGTCCTAATGGAAAGGAGACGACCACTTCGTTCAGATCTTATGTAACAGTGGCTTAATGGGTGCAGGTTGTCTTTAAGAATCGTGAGTGCTTTGGAAATGTATCTTTCTTGAAAAAACTCTTCAAGAAATGGTAGCTGCATTAACTTTAAGTGCATTTGACTTGAGTACTTGAGTGATATTAATATTTATATTTAATATATATATATTAAATAAATAGATATATATACCGACGTCCGTGGCGTTATTATTTTATATGGCATAATATGGTATTAAAAAATTATACGATGCTTTTTTAATTAGTCTATTATTAATATTAACTAAGTATTACCATACCAGCAGGTGATGGCAAAGTTGATTAGACTGCTGATAGTTGCTGTGTAGAAAATTTTGGGTAATAGTTTAGATGCCCAGATACCTTTACTGACCACCATGTTGTTTTTAAACATATTTATCTCCCTTATCGATATTAAACTATTTAAAAAGAAATTTTTGTTATTATGCTGTCAACTTATGAATTTTTAAATGTATTTACTGAAATGAAAGTCTAAAAAAAATGTTAATTATAAATTGATGAAGTTGTTTCTTCTTTTTTTCAATAACTTTTTTTAAAGAGAGTTTTTCATTCTTAATTCTTATGCTATCATTTTAAATGAATTTTAATATTAGAACTTATAGCTGCTAGAAAGAAAGACAAAACAGCAACAGAAAAAAGTTGTCAAGTAAATCAAGGTCTAGTATTAAGCCTTAAAACCAAAATGGCGTATTTCCAATGACAATATTAATATATATGGTAATAAGAAATAAAACTTAAAAATATATATTTTAAAAACTATTTATCCCAGAGGAAATCAAATTACATATTTGTGATCTGCATATTTTTAAAATATAAGAGAAACCTGATTTAGCGTTTCTAGTCATGTAAACTAATACCATATAACCAAACCTTAGAACAAGTACAAGAATATAAATATCTAGGTACAACTATCAACAATAAACTGAAATGGAGTGGAGTATTTTTTTAATAAGAGGTTTTCTTTCTTTCTGTTTTAGGTTAACATTATATTGTGACAAGTGGTATCCTTCTTATCAGCAACAACAGAATTACATTGATTTATCATGCAGTGTTTTAAATGTTCTTCCATTTTTCCATGGCCCTCCACCATTTCAGATTTGAACTCAATTTACAGAAAGATATATTTAAAGTCTCTAAGAATTTCACCATTATGCTGCTACAGATTATTAACTCAACAATCTGATTTGAATAATTATATAAATGAAATACCTGGCAAGTCAAGAAATAGTTGTATAGTTTATTGTATGAGAAAAAAAAGTACTAATTTTTATTATGGTCTACCTATATGGAGACCATTTGCCAATTTAACATACTCTGCAAGTTTGTTACCTTCTTTTGTCCAAGGATTGATTACTGCTGACTCTAGAAAAACTCATACATCAACAAAATTCACTATAGAGAATCCAATTTATGTTTCATTCTTGAAAAGTCTGGTTGAAGAGTACAATGCAGCCATCAATGCAAATGTTGATTATGTTGCTGATGCAGATAAACGACAGAGATTTAATTTTTTGAAGTTGGTCACACAGTCAATACAGGAACTGGAAAAGAAGCAAGGTGAAGTCCTGGAACTGCGGAGCATGATGGGTAATTTAAGACTGTATGTGTTTAATTAAATATTTTTCTTACCTACTTGATACCAATATGTTATACAAAAATATTTACAGTAGTCTTAGTGAGGACAGGTGAATGAAGGCTTTGCATCATTTTTGTATGGATCAAATAACATTATAGTTGTAATTATGTTCATGGGCAGTGTCAGATTTATAATAAAACAAGTTTTGTTACTGGTCTCAAACACCTTTAAGTTGCCATGGCAACATTTCCCCTTTAACCACTTACAATTTCCTAACTTCATCAAATGTAATCTTGTTCCAACCAGTAAATAAAAGTAAATTTTTCCTTTCAGACCTTGCGATATAATGGCAGATGATAAAGGTCATCTGTTTCTGTGGCCCATGGTCAACAAGGGTGTCATGTGGCCAGCACAATGACTAACCACCTTTACTTTCCCCAAACTAATGTCAAGTAGCCATTAGAGCTGTGTGGACTCAGAGGTGCCCACAGATCCCAAAATTAAAAATCCCAGTCTTCACCAGGATTCGAAGCCACCGTGCCTCCTAGCAATTATAGAATTCATTTATACTTAGTGGATTTCATTCTGGTGTTTTTATGGTAATATTTTCATACATTTAATCTGTCTGCCATTTTCCTTTACAGTTTCTGAAAGCTAGAGTTTTGGCCTACATTTTAAACATTAATTATTTAACAATTTTTCTATGAATTTAATGTGATTAAACTTCCAAAAAATCTACTTTTTGGACCTTTTTTTTTTTTTTGAAGAAGAAGAAATTCAAAGTGACAAATATTAATTTTTTGCCCAAATCAAAAATAGAGGAATTCATAAAAAATAAAATCAGCGTACTAGACAATTATTTACCATGGGAAAAGTAACTCAAGTTTACTCACCCTTTATGATGAAAAATCTACATCTCAAAAATAGTTTTGAGATGAATTTTACAATATTTTTACAAAATTATGTACTAAGAAGTTAAAAATGTTTACTAACCATTAAAAATATATATATAAACTGTAAGTTTATTGAACTTGTTAATTGCTTTAAAAGTGCACTCTTTTTTAATTTTAGCGTTAACTAAATTTATTTTATTTTCAACATCTGTTTATCCATTCTATGAAATTTCATTTTTTATATTCATCTGAAACCCACTGTTCATCATTTCATCTAGCTGAAGAAGACAAAGAAATGAAACTGCTTGTTGACAAAGAAATTATACGGTTAAAGAAAGAAGTACAGATAATAGAGAAAGAGGTAACTATATATATAAATATAGTTCGTCCATCATGGTTCCATGATGACCACTTTGTCATCCAGGGGGGCTGAGGGCTTTGCACTGGAGTTTTATGCCTCCTCATGTTGCTGGTGAGACCTATGTGAGCCCAGAATGTTCGGCTGCACAGTGGGCAGGTTATTCCAGCTGGAGCTAGTGTCATTGGCCTTGCTTTTCTTCTCTGGCGTTTTTCTTCTGCCATATACTTGTATATATATCAGTATATAAGTATATTTTCGAAACTAGACATTGACATAAAGTTACCTCTTTTTAATTAGGAGCTAGACACCATCTTTAAAGTGGGAAATAGTGGCTATTAGTTAAACTTTCTCATGATATTTAAAATGTGATCTCATGCATCATAAACTTTTTATGACTTCGTATGAAAATAATTAATCACAAGTGCGCTAAGCATTAATGAGTTACTGATATAATACCATAAAAAATGAAATACAAATAAATTGGTTAATATGCTTTTTAAATTAATTGCAGCATTCTTTTTAATTTTTTTAAAATTTCAGTTAATTGACATTTTAGTTGGCCAAGATTCTGCGGACAACAAAGATATTGTCATGGAGATATGTGCTGGCGTTGGTGGTCAGGAAGCTATGCTTTTTTGTGCTGAGCTTTTCCTTATGTATCGTAACTATGCACACTTCAAAGGCTGGACAGTCACAGGTCTTTCAATTGAAGAAAATGAAATTGGTATGTCTTATTTTTTTCTATTTTTTTGTTTGCAACTGGTAATTCTTTAAAAAAATGTGTCTTATATGTAAAATTTATAACCATTTTTTGCACATTAACCCAGGTGTCTTCAATTTTTTAGAAAATAATGGCATATAAGGGTGCAAGTTGTACTAATTCATTTCTACCTATTTTGTAATTTTGTTGGTTATATGTGAGTACAGGATATATGCACAAAAATACAGTATTCATAATTCATTTACATTTGTTAGTCTTTGATTCTATGGTTAATTAGTAGAAACAGTTAATTGCTAGACAGTGGACATTTTTTTATCAGAGTGATAGTAAAATAAGGCTCTTCTTTAAAACAGAAATAAACTTGTCACTTTACCCATAGTCTTACAGCCCATTGGGACATCAAAAAGATTTTGTCTTATCCCTACAACTAGAAATTAATTTGAGTAGTTCTCCATGCTCTTTTTTTATATTTATAACTTTTGTAAATAAATATAATTAGGTCTTGCTGGAAGGTTCTTATGATCTGTTGGCCTAGATTTATTATCATTGCTGTAAAATGATTTTTTTCAAATAAGGAAACATAAAACCCTATTACTTCTAACTATTTTTCTTGTCTCCTAACTTTGTATTATGTGCATGTATAGTCTAACCTAAATTTATTTTACATTACAGAAGTTTTACTGATACACTTTACAGAGTATATTGTTCATAAAGTTAATAACTCAGTCAAAGAACCCAGCCTGGACTCAAGCATGCACTTCAATAATATTTTTTATCTTCCAAATTTAATATTGTATGTTTTTGTTCTTGTGTCAACCTGCTTTTTTTTTTCTAAATTTCCATCCATTGATCTTTTCATCTAACTCATCTAAAAGTCTGCTGCGGTTTATGGGTGTATGTTTTATTTCACCTCTTGGAATGAATTGTTTTTCTTTGCTAATGAACTATTTATGCTCAGGTTGTAGGGTTGAAAGACTTGAATTTCCCTGGATTTGTCCTTACTACTGAATGTCCAAACTCATCTTATTGACCACTAACCATTTGATCTCTTGCCATTTATCTAGTAATGAGAGCTAACTATATTTTTTGTAATGGGGATATCCCCATTCATCACCTGAGCACTTGATTGGCAGTAGATTTTTTTCAAAAGGCTGAATATTTGATATATTCAAAATTAATATAGTTAGGTGTTACTATTTACTTGTTTGGTTTGTTTTTTTGGTTGGGACACAGCACATATTCATGCCACATAGATTGTTTGGTCATGCTTACTTTGCCGTACTTCACAAACTGAGGTATGTTATCTTTAGGTGGCACTCGCAAGGCAGTCATAGAAATTAACGGCGAGTCTGTCTTCAAACATCTGAAATATGAGGCTGGAGTTCATAGAGTGCAGAGAGTTCCCAAGACAGAGAAAGCAGGACGTATACACACAAGTACCGTTACAGTATCTGTCTTACCTCAACCATCAGAAGTAAGAAAAACGGAATGATAGGAAATAGCTTTTCTTTTTACCAATTGTAAATTTTTTTCTCTTGAAGCATTACCAAATCAATATGTATTAATTGTACTTTTACTATAAAATTTACTTTTTTTTTTTTTTTTTTTAATCTGTTCTCTGAATGTTTTCTAAATTATTTATATTGTATTGCTTATGTAAATGTCATTCTGTTTTTAGTTTTTACCACTGATTTGTTTTTGGTTAGCTTTTTCTGTTTCCTTATTCCAAGGAAAAACTGATATAGTTGATATTAGGTTAGGTTATCGTTTCTGAAGTATATAATGCATATATCTTTTATCTTATATATCTTTTATGGATTAATGCTAAAATCATTTCTTTAACTCTCTAATTTAGAAACAAATAATATATTTTTTGTCCAGGTTGACATCGATATACAACCCCATGAGTTAAGAATTGAAACGTTTCGCTGCAGTGGCCCAGGGGGTCAACATGTCAATAAAACTGATAGTGCTGTCAGGATAATACATCTACCTACAGGTATAGAAATGTTTTTTTAACCTGAGGGCTAAAAGTGCAATAAGTATTTTGGACTAGATTTTATTTGAAAGAGTAATTTTTTTAAATTTTGTTAAAATTATATTTCAATATCTGTTTATTTATAATTTTCTTATGAAATGTGTTTGTATTTTAAAATGCTATTTACATTTTATTGCTACATTTACGTTGCATAGGAAGTTGTTGTTTGTTTTTTTTTCCACAGGCACTGTGTCTGAGTGTAGACAAGAACGCTCCCAGATAAAAAATAAAGAAACAGCAATGAAAAATCTTAAAATAAAGTGAGTTACCTCTACATACCTCTTTATATCACACTTTTATCAAACAGTGGACATTTGTATTGTCATGTGTGTCCTGAACATGTACCAACTTTTTGGTGTGAGTAGAAAGTCATGATTGCTTTGTTATGACTGAATAATAACAATGATAAAATAATAATTATAGCTTTTATATAGTGCTACTTTCATGCTTATAGCATGCTCAGAGAGCTATGATCCAATCTCATTTATGGACCAGTTGGGGGGGTGGGGGGATATCATGGAGAAGGTTTTCCGCGCTGCCTTTAGGTGCTCAGTAAACACAACTCTGCTTGAGTCGGTTGTCGAAGCTTGAGCCCCTTTATAGGTAGCCAAGCCAAACAGTGATTGGGACCTCTATCTTTTCATTACATATTTCATTACTCACTAGTGTCATCTTGCTATTGACAGGTTATACCAGGCCATACTTGAGGAAGAAGACAAAAAACGTCAAGCGACCAGAAAGCTGCAAATCGGTTCCAAAGGCAGGTCAGAGAAAATAAGAACGTACAACTTTCAACAAGACAGAATCACAGACCATCGCTCGAAAGATGATTTCTCTAACATGCCACAGTTTATGCTGGGAGGCCAAGGTTTGGATGATCTTGTGCTTTCACTTCATCAGTTTGAAAAGTTGCAACTACTGGAGTCCATGTTGGACTCCTATAGAACAGAGATAAGCAAAACTAAGGCTACTAAAGGATAATGACAAAAATAATCGAATAAATTTTAATTTTGAATTCAAGAATGTTTTTTTTTGCTTCTGATTTTGTAGGTGCAAGTTGAATGGAGCGCATTTTAACTAATCCAGAGTTGAGTAATTTGTATGCAAATGGACACGAAAATACACGATTACAGTTTATCATCTGAAAATTCGCATTTCCTCCCTAGAAAGGAAAAAAATTTAGTTCTTGCTAATCATATATATAGATCAGTGCATGAATTCCTGGAAATGGACTATTCTTAATAATCAACCACAACATAATATTGCTTTTTTTTTCCCGCGCGCTGGCGCACGAAGATTTCAAAAGTTTACTAGATCTTTCTGATTTAAATAAAGTGGAGTTCCTTTGAATGTGTCAGTTTATATGAAGTCTTCAAACTGATTGGGAATCAATTGATTCATTAGCTCTAATTTATCTACGCTGGATCTTGTACTAGAGATATTTTACGATGTCAGGCACCTATAATAGAATTTACATAAATCTAGATTTGAAATAATAGACATTCTAGATCTGGATGTGTTTACTATAGGCCTACTAGATTTAGAACTAATCTAGATCAACTACTGACTAGATCTAGATCTAGTAGCTCAAGGCTCTAGATATCTGTAACTAGATCTAGATCTACTCAAAAGCAGAAATTTCTGCCATCTTATAAAGAGATTTGTTGATCCCCCCCTTCTTATTCTTTATGGAATTTTTTAAAAAAGTGGCATAATTGGCTTTGAATAGATCTAGAAATAGTATTTGATAAATACATTTAAATAGCCCTATGCACATTAAAAACCAATCAACTGTTAATGAAGCTGCCTACAGATCTAGGCCTATTCTCTATTCTCAATATAAATAGATTTTTTTTTTGAATCACCAAATTCAGGAGAGAGTTCTTATAAGATGAAAGTTAGAAGGGCAGAAGTCTTAAAAGGAGAAACATTAGTTGAGCTTAAATCTCTCTCTCTCAGCATATCAAAGGAATCTAATGTCTGTTCCCTGTTTTGCGATGTGGTAGATCGAAAGCTACTGTTATAGTCACGAGCGACTAGCTAGGTTCCATTACTTATGAAAGCCTAAATTCAAAGAATGAAATCGGACACTCAAGGCTGGGTGTGTTTGCAAAAGAAAAGCTTTAATTAAGCTGACAAAATTTATTAAATTCTGGATTCCTTGCGCCCTCCTTCTACACATCTGTTTGTCTTATAAAACAACTTCAAGTATCAGAAGAAATAGCTTTATCGTACAACAGCTATTCAGCAGACTCAGCTTTCATATTAGAAACAAGTTCAGTGACTGATTAGGATTATCTGCCTGAAAAAAATCTTTATTAGTGATTGCAGATGATGCCAAAGCTTTCATTGCCAAGTCTGCAAAGAATGACCTGAAAGAAGAAAATCTGAATTCTTGCAGATGATGCCAAAGCTTTCATTGCCAAGTCTGCAAAGAATGACCTGAAAGAAGAAAATCTGAATTCTTTAAAATGTGATGAAATTTTCTATAAACAAAACTACTTTTATAGAATTAGATGTCACTGATACAGCTAAGCAAACCATTACATCTGGTTTAAGTTTAATTTCACTTGTAACAAAAATTTCAATTCTTTTGAATACATTTTCTGTTGCCGCAATTATGGAATGTGGAATACACTGTTGGCATTATGACCATAAAATTATTGCCAAGTGATAAGAACTGTATCATTGTAACAAAACTTCTTTTATAGAATTAGATGTCACTGATTCAGCTAAGCAAACCATTACATCTGGTTTAAGTTTAATTTCACTTGTAACAAAAATTTCAATTCTTTTGAATACATTTTCTGTTGCCGCAATTATGGAATGTGGAATACACTATAGACATTATGACCATAAAATTATTGCCAAGTGACAAGAACTGTATCATTGTAACGTACTCTAGACTTTGTTATGACCAAGACTAAAAGTGTAAATATTTGGACTTATTTACAAAATGTCTTATATAACTTTATGCTGTGTTAACTTTAGAATTGCTGCATTTCGTGTTTGTTATGTGCTTGAATGATTTTTTTCTTTCCTGAGTATATTTCTTATATTTAGGAAAATACACATTTGCCCCTCAAAATACACATTTCCAGGTCTGGGAATACACATTTCCCTTTTGGCATGTAGGCATCTCTGGAATCGCAATCAATGACTGTTCAACCTTCATTATATTTACTGACTTGAAGTTGAAATTTCGAATTTACCATTCTGTTTAACTTCCTTTAACAAAATTATTAACTAAAATAATACTTCACATGCTTATAGATCTATATTTTAATATATTTTAATTTTAAGAACCAGGTGTCTAAACTTTTATGATAAACTTGTAAAAAAAAAAGTATGTCTGTTACCTAATCAAGAAATGTGGGTATAATGTTGTGTTCTCTTTACTTTTTTGGCCTGAAATTGTTACCAGTGAAAAACTTGTCACAAGACAAGACATGTTTTGTTTGTTTGATTAGATGGGTTTTTTTTCTTTAGGTTTTAATATGAACACTAAAACCAAAAAGCTCAAGAGTATTTCTGTAAGAATAGTGTACAGATACCTCGACTGATATTGATACAATGAAACCTCACAAAATAAACTCCTTAACAAAGGAGACTGTATGAATTCTAACGGGCCTAACTTAGAATTTTTTGGTCTCTCTTTATATATAGATGGGACGGGACTTTTGTTGAACGGGTGGGGAAGAAAGCTAGGTAATTTTCTCACATGCATCTATATACCGGAGATGTCAGGTCAGATTTATTGTCTATATTCATTGCTTACCGTTTGAGTAGGGACTTAACGAATATGTCTTGTCCAGCCTGTGCAACACTATTCCTGGGCCGGTGCGTATCCTACGTGGGAGGAAAGGTGTGAATAGTTATTAAGCCGCTGTGTGTAGCGCGGGTGCCGCGGCTATTGTGTCGCTGGCCACCCGTCCAGCGTTCAATTATTAAAACTTAGTCTTAGAGAAGCTAGTTTATGTTTTACGTCCAGTTTCGTCCCGTGAGAGCCAGCACCTTTATCTTGGCGAGGGGAGATAAATCCTAGAAGAATTTAATTATGGGTGGACAAGAAAATAATAGGTAAAGTTAAAAATACAAGTTTCTCTAGATTTGTTGGGAAAACTCAAATGAACTTTTGTATGCAAATTTCACATCGTCGCATACCCACTTCAAAAGTATTCAAAGAATACTGTGGGTGCTTGCATATAGCCTAAGTTTCATTTGAGCTTTGTGTCGTTTAGTCTAATCGTTGTAAAGGGAGGGAGAAAAGAGAGAAAAAAAAAATCGGAGTTGGAAGAATCAGTCGTAAGGAAGGTCGGGCGTCCAATTTAATTTCGATCCCACCGTGAACAGTCACGTTTGGGGGGAGAATAATGTGACCTGTGATTGGGGTCAGGTTTGTATGGGTACCTATGCGCCTTCACATATCTGGGTAGTATTTATAGTATCAAATGACGCCTCTCTTTCAAGAGAACTTGATAACAGTCTGGCCAGGGTCAGTGGCGCTTTTGGACGCCTTCAGGCGAGAGTTTGGTGGAATAAATCGCTCCGCCTGCCTAGAAAAATCAATGTCTACCAGGCGGTGGTTCTCTTAACCCTTTAATATGGATCTGAGACATGGACACTATACAGAAAACCACTAAGACTATTTGAGCGCTTTCACCAAAGGTGCTTGCGCTCCACCATGGACATACGGTGGCAAAACCGCACTACAAACAGCGATGTCCTTGCGAACGCCGGTATGGACAGTATAGAGGAACTTCTTATGGTCCGACAGTTACGCTGGGCAGTGCACGTATCCCGTAAGGGGGACGAACGTATGCCAAACGCAGTCTTTTTTGGTGAGCTAAAAGGTGGCCGACGTAACAGAGGCGCCCCACGGAAACGCTTCAAATACCAGTTTAGGCGCCAACTTGCCTTAGCTGACAGAAGATAGCATCTGGTTGCATGCGGCCTCAGAACGAGACAGCTGGAGATCACTCACAAAGGTCGCGGGATACACATTTGAGACCAAAAGAGAATCTGCTGCCGAGGACAGACGCATACGGCGAAAAGAAAATCTAAATTGATCAATATAACAATATAATGTATTACCAAATTAAAATACATAAATCTTTCTCTACATGTAGGCCTATAACTGCAAGATGGTAGGCCCATGGGCACCCGAAGAGGGGGGGGGGGCAAGGTGGTTCACATGCACCCCCCCGTGATTCTGAGCAGCCAAATTCTAGCTTTTTTTTTTTTGCGCCATCAAATCAATTAACTTCTAATTAGCAACTGAACATGTAGTGTTTCCAATGAAGTAAGGATGTAAGTTAATGGTGTAGTAGGCTAGCCTAGCTAGGTTATCAGGAACTGATAATCTACCATAGGCCTATACTTGCGCCCCTTTGGATTCTGATTAGCCAAATTGTAGCTAATTTGTTTACAAATTCTAAGTAGCAACTTAACAAGTAGTGCTTCCTTTAACTACAGTTGTAAGGATAAGCTATCATTGTAATAAACTAGAATAGACCAATAAGGAGTTGATGGCCGAGCATGTATACTTTATTATAGGCTTGCAATTCTTTGCATAATAAAGGGTGTGAAATGTTCTATAGCACGTTAGGCGTGACGAGTGTTTTCCATTTGCAGATAGTTATAATTATTATTATATTTAGTCAAGGCCTAGAATATGTTAGTGGTTTTGTTTGTTTTTTTCATGGAAGAGACATCAATGCCAGTTGTCTTTAAATATGATAAATGTACAAGTTTCATTGAACGAGTAAAGAGTGCAGTCATCTTGGTAAATGTATTTTCTTTTTCTCGAGTTGCGCTCGATAAAATAGCAGGGGAAACAATTTACGATGGCAGAAGATAAAAAAAAAAGTTCTTCACGTATCACCGTTGCTTTTGATCAGCGATGCACTGGCAGCATCAAGAAACAACAAATTCAAATTACATAAATTACCTGCATTAGCTGGATATTTTGGTTATGAAACTGCAGATATCTCAGGCACTGTACAAATGTCTTTGGGCGTTGGTTTGTTGATGACTTCACTAGTTTTGTCCCATTTGTTCAGAGAGACGCACTGTCTGTGTCAAACGTCATTGTCAGCGACGTTATGTACAGACAAACTACTCGGCCAATGCTACAATGGTTGCCCTGTGATGGCTAGAATTCAGAATGGTGTTCTTGCAAAGATTCGGGAAAAATAACCTTAGTCTGCCCTTGTCCGTTGCGCGTCTTAGAGACTTCCTTGTTATCAATGACCCGAATGACGTTTCAGAGATTATATAATGCTGTTTGTTTTTCAATAATACTACTTATTTCTTCCGTAACAGTCCCAAGCGGGAGCTTTGGTGCTAAATTTATCTCTTTTATGTGAGACAAAATAGACTGAGAAATAAAAGTTTATTCACGAGTTCAGTCGAAATTTGATAAGATCTTTGTCTGTTATTGGCGGATCTTAAAAGTGAAACCAGACAAATTGCACATGTGTAATCAGTGGCTGCTCCTTGTGTGTTTCTAATTTGCATTTTCATTGTCGTCAGTTATTCATCTGCTATTGAAACAGTTTTGCAGATGTTACAGTCTGTCCATCTTAACACAGTGGACGCTCAACAGCAGTCTCAATGATTATCAAAACCCAACTTAATCATGCTCGAGAACAATTCAGGGAGCCATCCCGAGTAAGGCGAGACTGCTGGAAGACAAACTTGGTATTTTGCAGTCGACAGACACACCGATCTAAAGCCACGTGTTTGGATTTTGGGAGTTATTACAGAACACGACTTTACATTTCTTATCTAGACTGGTTCGTTTATTCATTAACATCTCGCTTTTCGAGCAATAATAATGTTCAGTTCAACCTGTTTTGTCTTCATCCTAAAACGACGCAAGAGCTGATATGTGAAGAAGAATATCAACACTATGTACGATAAGCAACCTTCTGACTCCTTCACCATGTGCAGCTTGTCCATCGCAACGAGAAGCAATTCACCAGTAAAGTTATTGACACCTTCGGCAGCCACAGTTGACGTTTGCTGTTTTTGTTTGATCGGCGTATGGAGGCATGGCTAAACTTAACAACGTGAACAGTAAATAGTTTGTTCACATGCTTTTTTTTTTTTTGCTTTTGTTTTTTAATTTCATGAAATAAGTATTTACATTGCATTTAATATCGCATAGGGATTGACCTGGGTTTTGGGGGGTGGGACACCATAATTTATACGTAAAGTCGTAACAGGGAAGTAGACTCAACGTACGCGACTTAGATGTTACGTGGGTCGCATTTTGCACCCACCCCCTTTTGCAAAAAATCATGCGGGCGCCCCTAATATAAAGTGCCCTGTGCATTTGCGTTAGTAAATGTTGGAATAAAAAAAAAACGATATTTCTTTTTGTTGTGCTATTTATATTTCCGCCCCATTTTGCCGGGGCTAGAGGTCATAAATATTAATGTTTGTTTTGATCATGGCGTCGGCCATAAGGATCTTGTTGTTTGTTAGTTTATTACTACAGAAATGTAGAATCAGTAACGGTTCTAATCACTGGATTGTAACGGAGGATGGTAAAATACAAGCTCAGGTATTTCAATGATTAGATTCTGAAATAGATCTATATATTTATATAAATTATAACTAAGTCTAAGAGTAAGATAGACCACAGACTAAGATCTACTTAGCCGTCTTAGCGCTTAGGGCTTAGTCTACTACTAGACTTCTAGACTAATAGTAAGTACTACTAGACATAGATCTAGAAGTCTAGATGAAGATGTAGATAGATCATAGAGACAATAATGAATAAAGTTAAAAGTTAATAATAAAAGTATAACTTATTTTTCTAGATGATACTAGATCTATTTTATACTATATATTATAAAATTATATAGAATTATAGATCTATTATCTATAAAAGTCGAAGTATAACTATAGTTTAGTCACTATAGACATAGAATTAAGAATATCATGATCTAGTTCAATAGATAAATTTAATGATTATCAAAATCAAATCAATAATTTTGAATAATCACATCATTATCATGATTACGATTATCAATTATCTAAACATCATTATATAATAAATATGATTATTAGATCTAGTTATTTAATAATATTTAGGTTAGTGAATAGTCCTAGATCTAGTGACATTCTAGTCTAGTGACAATAACTGAACGTCTTAGTCTTAGTACTCTTTGTCTTATATTAGATTAGATTATTTAAATTATTAGATCCAGAGAAGAGACTAGGCTCACTAGGCCTAGGAGTAGATCTCGACTAATCTAGATCTATGAAATAATCCCTGGACTATCTGACCATGAAATTAAAAATACGCAGTTAACTCAGTCAATAAAAGCAGTAACCATCATATATGAGCTAGCCAGGAAAAGCAGTGACTTGGCAGAATTTAAGTCATTGGTTAATATGCATGACTAAATGCATGACGCACAGGATGTAATCATCTTCTTTTTTGAAGTAACCTCTGTATTATATAAGATATATACATATTATATATTTATATATATAGATCTAGAATTTCTAGAATCTTGTCGAATTAGATCTAGATCTAGAGACACTAGAGTCAATCTAGACTCTCTAGACTAGATCCCAAAATAAAAATTGTACTCTGGAACAAATGATTACAAATGCGACCTAACACAACTACACCACCTTCCAAAATGCATTTTAAAATTTTCAACAAACATTGTTAACAGAAAAAGACATTAACCAACCAGTTGTTGACCTTTGGAATTTCATTTAAAGCCAACTTAAAATTAAAAACATTACAGAAAATCAAATACCAACTAAATACTTTTATCAAACAAAATAAATAAATGCTGGTTTAGTAATATATTTTAAAGAAACTTTGTGAAAAAAACAAAAACTAAAAGAAAGGCAAAAAAAAAAAAAAAAAAAAAATTACCTCAAATCAAACCCTAACCCAAAAAGTTAGCCGACAGCTGCTGAGCAAATACATAAATAAAGTAATATATGAAGACAAAATAAAAACTTATGGTCATACATTAAATCTAAAAAAAATGGAAACCACAGGAGTATCCCCATTAAAAGGCGAAGATAACTTAACAAAATGATAATCAGATTAAAGCTAACATTCTTAATAAATATTATGCATCAGCATTCTCAGCCCCAAGAGACAAAAGACATATTAATAAATTTAAACCAACTTTAGGAGATCTATATAAATGTACAAGAAAAAGGGATCCAAAAACTATTAGCTAGCATAAAACCAAATAAAGCTTCTTGACATAATGGTTCAGAAATTTTTACAAATCAAACAAGTATATAAAACTAAAATGCTATTTAACTTTAGTTAAGCCAATAATAGAATATGCATCCTCTGTTTGGGATCCCTCAACTCAAGAAAACATAAAGAAACTAGAAAAAAATATAACATAGAGCAGTGAGATTTATAAGGAACGAATATTCCAATTTGTTTACAGTAACACCATTAGTAAAATCACTAAACTTAATAACTTAGAGACACTCAGGACAGAAGAAAAAAAACAACTTATGAAATACTCAGAAAGACACAAAGGTAAAAGCACATTTTTATTCCATAAGCTAGGACAAATTTGTACAAGTGCTTCTTCATCTCTAATGCCATTAGAGAATGAAATGAGTTCCCTGACTCAGCCAGAAAAAACAATGATCTAGTAGAGTTTATGTCACTGATTAACTTGCATGACTAGATTGGCACATAAAATGGTCAGGTGTAATTATTTTCTTTTTTGAAATAACGTCTGTAATCTATTTTAGATAAGAAAGGATAGATACATTTAGCTAATGTTATGTCTTAATTCAATCTAGACAGCTCATAAAAATGTGAAGATTTAAATATTGCACAAATTCTATGAATGAGATATTAATAAATTTGGAAAAACCCTTGTAGAACTCTAATTCTGGAATATTTAGAAATAATTGTTTGAGATGATTATTAGATTGGAGCTCCATCAATTCAAGCTGCAAGTCAGCTTACACTACTTTACAATACACACTAAAAGGCATTCTGAAAATATCTAAAACTTTTTCAATAATGCAGAAGTCTTCAATATTTTCCCTAATATATTTGGAGTTCCATTTGTCACAATAGTGCATATTCTTGATGTATATACTTTCAAATTCTTGCACATTCTACAAATTCATGAAAAAGTTCTTGCCCTTTTATTGTTCCCTTCATGCTAACTCAACACTAACAGAAGTGCTTTCTTTTAAACAGTTACGCAGTTTTATTAATATTGAAAGACACAAAAAAAGGCACATTCTTCATTCCATATGCTAGGAAAATTTTTACAAATACTCCTTCTTCCCTAGTGCTATTAGAGCATGGAATGGGTTGCCAAAGCTAGCCAGGAAAACCAGTGACTTGGCAGAATTTAAGTCATTGGTCAATATGCATGACTAAATGCATGACGTGTAGGACGTAATCACCTTCTTTTTTGAAGTAACATCTGTATTATATAAGATAAGATAAGATTGGCTTATTCGTCCATAGTAATGGAGCAGAACTTTAAGTTACTAATCTTTTTGAGGTTAAATGTGATGGACAATTTTTTATGTATTGAGTCACCTCTAGATGTTATAGTTTTTAGATAAACTTATAGTTTAAAATTCCTTTTTTTTTAAATAAATAAATTGTGGAAAGCTTTGTGAATCATACATTGTATAAAACAAATTCACCACAAGAACATGTTTTATTACTTTTAGTAAAATACAACATTATAAACTTTAAAAATTAATCAATATCTAAAATCACCTTAAAATTAATTTTTCAGTTTTTTTTTTAATTCGTACATAGTTTCAGCAGGAATTCCAGCACTAAAATGTCTCATTGTATTCAGTAAAGAGTTGAATAAATAAATCTAATAGAGTACATTAACATTTTGTAGAAATTCTTAGCAGGACTGTTAATAGAAGAACTTGATTCTGCAAAGCTCACTAGAAAGACTTCTTGCAACAGTGAAGCATTACACAAAATAAATAGAATGAGAAATTATACACCATTGAATTTATTGGTTTAAAAAAAACACTCTTTTTTTGTTACTTGTTTATCAGCAAGAAGAAAGAACAATTCTGCAGTTTTTGTTTTGAGATACTTGATAATAAAGATAGATATATTTTTATTTATTTATTTTTTTTCAAGGTTGATTCAGTGTACAGTATGAGGCGTCCTTATGACCTTGTGGCGTTCATGAAGCAAGAAGAACGAGCTAATATGTTGAACAGCTTGAAAAAAGAGTTGCTAAGCAGGAAAGATGAAATTGATAAAAATGAAGATAGGGATACAGGTATTATATTTATCATTTGAATAATCTGCTGTAGTGCACAGGTAATATTAGTGTCATTTAAATTATTTGTAGTGAGCCAACATTAGTAGTTGAGTTTCTTATTAAGATATTTTGCATTTATATGTATATTTTTTTAAAGGAAATATTATTTTTGACTGAGGATTTATGGGATGAAAAGGTTGGGATGGGAAAGTCATTTTATTCTTTACTTTAAGTCATTATAGAACAGGCTTCTACACTTTTCTTCTTTTTTTATTCTTAATTAGTAGGCATATATGCTGGACAGTATTAAGCCCTGAGCAATATGAGATATGGAGCATCTTGTAATCATCATCATCATCAAACCCTGAGATGCTCAAATCCTCTTTTCTAAAATCCCTTGACAAAAGAACAATCTGTAGTATTGCTCATTGCACTAGGTCACACAATAAAAACTTTTCATTTTATTATTTCATCCATTTATAACATTGTAGGTTAATTGTGAAGAGATTGAAAATTGCAGAGTAATCCTTGAACATTTGTCTTAGGTTAAAAAGAAAAATAATTGTTAAATAATCACTCCTCTTCCTCGTTCTCATTATGTTGAAGCGTTTAGATGACTAGACCAATAAACTGTGCAGTGGTTTCCAAATCAGATGGCTCTCCATATAGTTTTCTTTCTATAGGGGTGTTTTGGAAAGTGCCTTGCTTGGAATGCAGTTTTGAAGGACATGATCTGGGGACACTCCACATGGGCAGATTTTGCTAGTTTCAATTTTTAGCTTCAGGAACATATCTTGTCTCATTCTGTTGTGTTCCAGTTCTGAGGTGAAATATTAGACATTGATCTTGTCGGGATTGCTTATAATAGGCATCATCTTTCTTGTGATTTGGATAACTCTTGTCCATTTCTCGTTTATTCTATTCACTATTAGTTTCTTCATTTCTTCTGGATAGAGTGCAATGTTCAGTTGTGTGTTTGTTCTCCCATGCTTGGCAAGTGTGTCAGCCTTCTCATTTCCTTCTAGTTCAATATGATAATCTGACTGCGGGGTACTTGGGTGGTTTACTAGCGTGTTAGCTGCTAGTTATAGTGCTTCTCTTTCTGTTCTGTGGCTGTCAGAGAGCTCTCCAGTTGCAATGGATTTTTCTAGTTTTTCTCTATTGGGCCATTCGATGAGTATTCCAGCTCCTTCATTTGTGGTGGCTTTATGAGATGAACCATCTGTGTAAATTCTGATCCACTGATTGTTAGGGTAATGAGTTAGTGGAAAATAGTCCACTATTTCCTTGTGCTCTTATGGAATGTATCTGGTTATATTTTCAATATGGTCTCTTATAGAAGGAAGAGAGCTTTGGTCCCAGGGTGGAGATTCATTGTGTTGTTTTGTGCTAAAATAATCATAATCTCTTCGATTTTGTGACATAGTTATTGTATAAATTAAATTGAACACTTATAAATATTTGAAATGTTTCTCATTTTTCATTGGGTAAAAGAAAAGGTTTCTTTCTAAAATGTACAAAAAAAAATGACCAACACAACAAAAACAAAAGTAAAACTTAATGCCACATTGTTTAGGGAAATGTTTTTAGTGCTTAAAAAAAATATCTAAATATTTAATGATACAATTAGTTCTTTATTTCCACTTTGTATATAGTAGTGTATAATTTCAAACTGTATATTGTATTTACATTTGCAAAGGACTGGAACAAAAGTTCTACAAGACCAATCCAGATTGTATAGAAGCAGGGAAACCTCTACCAGAATTTGACCTGTATATCAGCACTGTATTGCCTTTAGAGAATAAAGGGATTAGGTACATAATGTGTTAAGCAAAATTGTGGTCAGTTAGCAGAAAATGATAATGCTGATGTATGAGTGGACTGCTAAGTTAAATGACATAGAATCTAGATTTGTCAGAAAATGCACAGCCTACTTAAGATATTATTCATATTTTCAGGCCAGAGGAGTACATTGATATCAATGCACCACCTATTGCTAGTCCCAAATCCCCAGAGTGTTCAGTATTTACAGATTTAGACTTCAGCATTCATGCCTTTGAACATTTAGAGGTACTGTCTTTACTTTGTTATGTTTTATCTTTTTATTATTCTAGTATAAGAGCTATTATTTTGTTTATATTATCAAATATCTCAAAGCAAAGACAGCATAATTGTTCTTTCTTCTTAAATAAGTAAAATAAAAGAAAGTGTTTTTTTATTTAAACCCTTTCCTTCTTTATAAATTCAATGGTGTATAATTTTTCATTCTATTTAGTTTTTGTAATGTTTCACTATTGCTAGGAGTCTTTCTAATGAGCTTTGCAGAATCAAGTATAATAATTCAGTTATATATATTTGTTGTTTTTTTTAACATTGGAGCAGATTGTAATAACTAGCCTGGACTTTTCAGATTGGTTGAACTTGTCAGATTATCTTTTAAAATGTTTAATTACCTTCCTTCATTTATAATGATGTAGACAAGATGAAAAAGTAGTAGTTTGAACTGGGAGATAGGTGATAAAGTTTTATTATTTTCATCATTAAGCTCTCTTTGAGTGAACTTTGAGAGGCTCTAATTCTCTCTTTAAAAGCAATGTATAAAGCCCTGAGTTAGCAAGTAGTGAGTATATGACTCCATACAGGTCAATCGCAAGTGGTTTCCAGACCTATCAATAAAACTGCTTATATAATGTAATTCTATTGATTTTGATTGGTTCACAGGGCATGAAGGCAAGGCATAATTTGTCTGGCACCCCAGAGTTAGGGTTGAAGAATGCCATCACTCACAAAGAGAATGTGGATGATTATGGACATCTAGTTTATGAGGCTCTAACCAAGGTAGCTTCTTATCTTATAGAATAAGATAGACTAAGAATGAATTTTGTTTTGCTTGTCTTTCTATTTGCGTTGCAGTTAGATGTCTAAAACTAAAAGCACTATTAAAAATTTAGTTTCACCATCACCTTCAAAATGTTCAAATTAGATGTTGACACTACCTTTAGCTTAAACTTTTTCTTTAAAAAATTATGTATGCTTATTTTATGCACACACAATTAGACCATTTATAGAGTGAAAAGGCAGTTGATGTTATGTTGCACATTTGTATATCAAATTCAGACCGTTACATTAAAAAATCAGTTTTGCTGTTTAGTCATCATGCTCATAATAAATGTTAAGGCTTTCTATACTCCTGCAAAAGTTAACTCTCTTGTTTTTAAAAGCATGTATAATGTGCTTGCATGTATAAATATTTTTTTTTAAAAAGCAAATTGAAAAGACTTGTTAATCAAGAGCTTTATGGGATAAAACAAATATTCACAAGCCTAAAATGGTTATGAAAAAGTTTAAAAAAATATTTTTTTCTCCTACTATTTTACTAAGTCTGAAAATGATAAAAATAGTTGAATTAAGATTAAACCTCATTGTGTGAGGTTTGAGTTTGTATTTAATGCACTGTAATGGGTATGATACTTCAGCTCGGGTCTCTTGCATGTTTGTCTTTGTGTAATAGAACTTCACCTTGCCATCTTGTTAAGATTTCAAAAAGCTGTTCAAAGTTAACACTAACATTTCCATGTCTTGACAGAACAAAACATCTTGGATCTTGTACAACATGGCAGCATTTTATTGGAGAATAAAGGGAAACCCTTATCAAGCTGTTGAGTGTATCAGACGAGCATTGCATCATTCACCCAGGTAAATACACTTGACCTAAAACTTTACCTGGTAGGTGGGGCATGGTTGTTCAAGTGGCTTCTGAACCAAGAGGTCTTAAGTTTGAATCCCTTTGAAGACTGGGGTTTTAAAATTCAGGATTTTTGTTAGACCCCTTAATTCACCTGACTCTAATGGGTACCTGATATATATTGGGAAAGTAAAGGCAGTTGATTTGTTGTGTGACACCCTTGTTTACCTTAGAAACATGAGCTTTAATTCATCTGCCCCCCAGAGATCTTAATGTCTGACAACGGTAGCTTACTTTTACAAGGCATGGTTTAAGAAAATTTCACCATTAGCCAACTATTAAGTAACTTTTGAAGACTACAAGCCTGGATATTTTGTTAGATTATATCTTTATGTTATAAATATACAACTTTATAGTCAGTATTCTGTCAGATAAGTACAAATTCTCCATCATTTTGCCCTTTGACAATTTGTAAGCATGGGGTAGATGACCCAACCAGTTTGAAGATTTACTTCTCTTCAGTATACAGACTTCAAAGAATATCATCTGTACTCTTCTTTGTTTCTTGTTATTTCTTTTAATCTCTATTGAACTACTCTAAAGATATTGAAGAGTTGTCGACAATCATCTCAGCCCTCTATTGTTTTATTGTACTGTTATAGCTTTCTTATAGATAATTGAAAACATATTTATGTCAGCTGGCTCCTGCAGAAAATCAATAGTGTGTTGCTGCTGTAAATTATTGATCAAGGCAAAGATATGATGTTTTTTTTTACAAAGCTTATATTTACTCTGTCTGTCTGGTACAATATTTGTGCATGTTATTTCTCCCACATCCTATCTTGTTAATTAATTATTGGTAATTAATTTTTTGTTTGGTATCGAACAAGGGAAAGAAATAGTATTTTACAGATGTGGCAGTATAATTTGAATAGTCCATTTATACTTTGTGTAGAGAATTAGATCATCCCTTAAAAGTTTGAAACTAACAAGGAAATGCTCTATTATTATAAGCACTGCATTGGCACAAATGCCCAGCCCCATCCCCCATTATCCTGCAGGAGATTTGGATTAGGAAGTAAATTATCTTACTCTGAAGGAACATCCGAAACATGTAAAACAAAACAATTGGCTTGAAGAGGCTTGAGCCCTCAAGTCTGAATTCAAGTCTTACAAAAAACAAAAAAAAAAAATACATTTTAATAGCTTTTAAGGTAACCTTCCCCCAGAGACCACCTTCTTTCTCCCCTTTCCCTTCCCAACTGGTCCAGTGATAGGATCATAGCGCATTGAGAACGCTAAAAAGGCATGAAATTGCGTTAAACAAAAATAATTGGTAAAAATATTACTAATTGCACAGATTTATTATTGTTAGTCTAGATGTATTACAAATTTAATTACAAGACTGATCCAAACTAATAATTACAAGACTGATCCAAACTAATGGACACAAATACAATTAATATAAGCTTGTTTCTTGTTTCCCACTGTTGTTAAACTCTATTACTTGATAGTTCGTCAAAATGAACTTATTATAACAGAGTTCCTAGTAATTGTCTCTTGTAATGTTCTCTTTAGTCTGGAATCAAATATATTATCAAAATGGACAAAAATATTTAATCTCATGTGTCAGGGAGAGGTATGGCGAGAATGAATGTTAGTTTGATATTTTGGTATGATTGTTATATCCCCTTGTTATGAATGCGAGGTGTTGCACGTGTTGTGAACTGAGTGATAAAGTCTTCATTGAATGCGCGAGAGAGTGTGTTAGTCAGTAAGGTCTTGCTCCCGGTCCAGGAAGGTTGGACGTTTACTTCCTGGACTGGTATTTAGGCATTTATATATTTATAAGTTGATGGACTGGTGTTTTGTGTATTACTATTTAAGGAGAGTGATATAATTGTGTGCTTTATTAAGTATTAAAGTATTATCGATATTCATGAATATAAGGAGTTAGTTGATGTATATTAAGTGTTCATATTTGAGTTAAGCAAGTATTGACGAATTATAATTGAGAAAGTATCAAGCAAATATTATTTGATATTCAAGAAACCCCTAGTGAGCCACACTCAGTTCACAACACGTGCAACACTTCGCATTCATAACAAGGGGATATAAAAATCATACCAAAATATCAAACTAACATTCATTCTCACCATACCTCTCCCTGACACCCATGTCTTCATGATTACGACACGCATACTTGAAACAATAAAATTAAAATAATAATACATTTCTATAATATTCTATAAAAAACATTTAACCCATAAAAGATATGCAATAGAGCTCACTTAGTTACTTGCATAGAATATTTTGCTTGCTACTTCTTTACAATTGAAGAGATTGTGTATTACAAACACAAAGAGCAGTCATCTTAACTTCACCCAGTCTCTTCACTTCTCAACTTAGATTAGGCCTGTCTGCATAACCTTTAGAAAGCCTTGGATGTTCTCTAGGCACTTGGTACTGAATCATAAACAAATGAAAGCAGGAACATGTAGTTCAGAATTTATTCAATAAAAAAATAGTAAAGTACCCCTTTCAGACCTTGCAATATCTATGGCAGATAATGTAAAGGTTTTCTGTTTCTATGTTTGATGATTAATTAGTATGTCATGTGGCCAGCACAATGACTTTCACTTTTACTTTCCCCAACTAATGTGAGGTGCCCATTAAAGTTGGTTGGACTGCAGAAAATTTAAAATTTCAGTCTTCTCCACAATTTGAACCCAAGACCCCTGGGTTTGGAAGCCAAGCACTGAACCACTCAGCGACCATGACAATACAATAAGCCACGCTTATTTTGTATCGATTCCTAAGCCTAAATATATTTCAATATTTGTTTTTGTAGATTGCAGAAAGATGTGGCTCTCATTAGTTTGGCCAACATTCTTCATAGAGCCAGATTCTCAAGTGAAGCAGCCATACTAGTGCATGCAGCTTTGGAGATGTCTAAAGAGCTGAATGTGAATCATTTCACCTTAGGAAATATTTATGCAGTAAGCAGATCATTATCTTTTCTTTCCACTAATAGAGAGTTAGCAGTATCACAAATGTCGTTTACATTTACATCCACAGATGTTGTTTAGTCGTAACAATTTAACTGTTTTATTTTCTTGCACCTACATAGTTAACCACTCTATTGCAAAAGCAAAATCCAGCATACCTGGTATTATGTTTCATAAGGGTTTCACACTTTTTTTTGAAAGTCTAATTATAAATTAGGGTTGGTTAAATCTTAATGAGAACTACCTGTATCCAGATGAAGACTTTAAAACTGTAGTATCATTTCTAAAAGGGCTCCAGTGTTATTGGTTCTTGTTCACAATATATTAAGCTTATGGGAAATATTCTTTTGTTCTCAATGCAACTAACATATGGGCTAATAGAAATGGTTGTATATCATTGATGTATGCCATTTAAAATTATTTATTAATTATTATTAAAAGTGCATCTTGTAGCCAGTGACACAAATGTGCCTATTAATACATTGTGGTTGGTATCGCCCATAACTGTTTAATCAGCTTATGTGTCTCTGGACCTGATTCTATCTTTTGAAAAGTATTGCCGCCTGCTATGCCCTGTTTGAATTTGCATAATATGTGGTCAAAATAAAGTGTAAAAAATGTATTTTCAAGTTTGGTCCTGCATATGTTATAGAAATTTTATGTTTATGTTTTGTTTTTATTGTTTTATTCTGTAGGTTCTAGGAGAGTATAATAAATCTATCATTTGCTTTGAAAACACTTTAAAAATTCAGCCAGACTTTGAAGCAGCAGCCAAGAGACGTCATGCAGTGCTGTGTCATTCCAAATTGGAATTGGCTCTTGAAGCACAGCATAGGTAATGACTTAATTTTTGTTGAAAAGCTTAGTTGAATTAGCTTATGTTTTTCCCTGCATTGACTATTCTGGGTTTTTTTTTTTTTTTCATAATGTTTGTTCCCTAGCCAATAATTTATCTCTGAGTTAAATAAGGCATACTTAATGGTACTTTTCTAAAGAAATATTTTCTGATTCCTGCTTGCAGATCTCTGCAGAGAACTTTAAAAGATTTGAAAGATTATCAGAGAAAACATGACCTTTTCCAAACTCAAAGTGATAAGCTTTTAGCCGAGCAGGTTCCACACGAGGTGAAGGTCTCCCAGCATTATGCCTATGAGCAGTTGAAGTTGAGGGAAAAAACATCAGAGATGGGTATGTTACCATTGACTTAGTTCATTTGCTTGTCACTATTTGGCATGGAAGTTCTGTTTTATAAATTTATCTTTTAAAGTTAGGAGAAGTCCAATGCAGTAATTATATTTTATTATCGCTTCATCTTAACCTTTTTGAAACTGTTCATATGTTCTATCCCCAACACCTTCATTCTACAGCTTTGTTGATGGTTTGCTTGACTTGTGGTTCTTAACACCCAAGATTCAATTAGAACTTCTTTAAAAATGGTTGCGGCAGTTGTAGATATAGCGTACTTTCTTTCATGTATAGGATCAAACCTTGTTATAGTAAAAAACAAGTCTTGAAAGCTGAGTGCTAAATAGACAGTGCACCAAATTACCACTTTAACTACTAATTGATAAATGGATAAACAATTTAGATCATTCCCCTGTTAAATGCCCTTTAAAACTGCTTGATGTCATGTTGTAATCAGTATATAGTATAGCAAGGTTTGACTGTACATCTTTGGTGGGATAGCTGTCCTGCTCATGTTTGCTTTCTCCTTGTATCTTGTGTATGATAAATGTATAAGTTCACCATGTATATATAGCAGAAAAAAAGTTTACTCTAGACTGAGAATCTATCTTGACAGACTTCTACAATAGCCATGAGAAATCATGTTATGTAGAGAATATGAACACACTAGTTGGCTAAAACTTTATGAGAGATCATTTAGCCTTAGTTTGAACATTTATTTGTACATCTTTCTTTTCAAATCCATTTTATGATTGCCATACATACTCACTTTGTCTGGACATTTTATGTTAAAACTTGTGGGCGTCTCTAGTGTAAAAGTCCATTCAGGATGTAGGGTCTGCCCATTTTACAGGTGAGTTCTGCAGGATGGTAGACAAAGAAGGGAAGCAAGTACTCCTCTGTACCTGGTCTAGGCGCTCACCCACCCTGGACTTCAATTTTGCTTTCCTGGATGAGTCAGAAGATAAAGCTAAAGAAAAGGTTAGTCTCCAGTATTTTTTTTTAAATGAGATTTGCAAATGCCATAATTAGAGAAAACTTTTAAAATTCTTAATTTCCATTGTACATAACATTAGAAAAAATCATTTCAGTATTAATACATTTTTAAAGTCAATGAGAAAACTAAAATGTCCTTTAAATTACTTTCATAATTTTTGTAGATCATTATCTTTGTTGTAATGTTTTGTTTGCTTTAAGGTAAATCAGAAAAAAAAAAGTTTAGAATTCATTTTTCATGTTTTGGTTTAATGGATAATTTCTAATGATTTTATAATATTTGTGTTAAAATATTTGCATCAGAACAAATCAGAAAAACTGGTAGAATCAGCTGTTAACCCTAAAAGTCCAGACTATGGTCAACCAGTGAGAGCACCAATTTACTCCAAGTACAAGAAACATAAGGTAGAGCACTTTGTATTCTTGGTCTAACACTCATTTGGAAAACAAAAGACATTTAGAGGATTTCATCGAAATTGTTTAGAAGTAGATACCAATGTTTTAAAAATTTGAACTAATGAAAATTTAACACATTTTTTTGTACACAGCCATCAGATACAGATGCACATCTTCAGCAAAACTGGCCTCGTAAAGATGAATGTGATTCAATGGTTAAAAAAGTTCCTGACCCCAGAAATCTTACAACAATTTATCTATCCCCAGAAAACAAAGGCTTTGAGTAAGTTGAGTATATCAAAAGATAAATGTAAACAAATTTTGCTTTATTGATCAATATAATTGACTGCCTTAAAGTAAATGAAAATACTGTGGAGTTTTTTTAATTGGTTCTTCAATATTGTTTTCAGAGTGTTAGCCATAATATTGAACCAGCTTCCTCTGGCATTTTTTTTGTCACAGCCATTTAGCAATGCTATTCTAATTTCCTTTGTAAAAGATGTGTATTTTCAAAGAATATGGACTAAAAGGAAATTGAAAAAGGAGGGATAGGAGAGGTTTCAGTCAGCCATTTTTTGTCAGAAGGCACACCCATCCATACAAAGCCAGTTTGTGCCTGTATGTGTTATAAAATACCAAATACAGACAAAATTCAACATTAGAATTTCATCAATAGCAGTTTGTTGAAGGATTTACTCATGGCTTGTCATGACTGGGTGCATAAGGCTTGAAGCACATGTAAAACTGTTAGTTTTATTCAGATTATTAGGAACAGGGCAAAAAGACAAAGAAAAAAACAAACTGAAAAGGAAGAGAAGTAAAATTAAGTGGTTTATGCAAATTCAAATTCTCTAGATCTATGTATATAATAAATATATTCTTGTTTTAAGAAGCGCTAAAGAATTAGAATTGATAACAATCAAACTTTTTTTTTCTGTCATCCCTAGTAAATCTTATACCAAACTTAGTAGTAAGGCTCAGCAAGAACAAATTATTTGCTTACCTAAGACTTTTTTTCTTAAAAGCATCTCAAAATTAGAATTAGAACTCATTTGTTCAAAAGATAAGTTAATTTGTACTGCATACTTTCCTCAGAGTCAAAGAACTTCTGTCTTCAACTCAGGGTCTTGAGCCAGGTGGGGAACATCCTCTGCCCTGGTACCCGCCTGTGTGTGTCCCACTAATGGAGCTAGCCGAAGGTAACCCAACAGTGTATGACCACCTTAAGTCTGTCAGCTATGCTGAGAGGTCAAGGATACCCCTGAAGTATAATGACCTGTCAATGAGAGAGGTAAGTTTGGATGGTTTACAGAGTATGATGGGAGACATGTGAGTTATCTGAGATTTTTTTGTTAATGTATTCATGTAAACAAGGAAGTCAAGAAATATATTTCATTTTTACAAAGTGTCTGTTTACCTATCTGTCTGGTAAAAAGTTTGTATACATTATTTCTCCCACACCCATTCTCAGATCAAGTTTAAACTTTTCACAATTATTCATTGGCATAGACAAGACATAAATTAATTTAAAAAATTAACCAATTAGTAAATTAACTTCTGGTAATTAATTATTTTGTTTGATACCAACTAGGGAAATTAATTCTTCAGTATTTGTCGGGTTCCTTTTTATTGTTTGCTTGGCTCATTAGGGGTTTACTTAATAATTACAATCAAGAACAATTAATGCTAAATATACTTCAACTTCAGATCCATGAATAACAAACAATGCTTTAATATCGTATAGAGCCCAAATATTAATATTAATAAACAACCACCAGTCCAGGAAGCAATCTTCCAACTTTCCTAGACCAGGGACAAGACCTCACTGACTGACACACTCTCTCTCACATTCAAGGAAGACTAAATCATTCAATTTATAACACGTGCAAGACTATTCACATTCATAACCTGGGAGTATATAAACAATGGAATATAACTGTCATACCAAAATATCAAAGTAACATATTCATTCTTGCCATACCTCCCCCTGACAGTATTCACAGACACAGCTACTAAATATGTAGGGAACGTGATTTTCTCCCACAGCCATTCTAGGATCAAGTTGAAACTTTAAACAATTATTTATTATATCTAAGAAAGCATGAATCGATTTTAAAAGTCAAACAATCAATCGATTAATTATTGGTACTCAATTATTTTGTGTGATATCAAATAAGGAAAATTATTTCTACATTTTGAAGTGCGAAGTTCTTTCCCTTAGATAAGCTTTGTTTTTTTTTTTAAAAAGATTTTTTTTTATTCTGCTTGTTTTTTTTGTTTTTTTTTGGTTTCTGACTTTTAAACTGTACATTTTCCTACATTAAGCCATATACAATTATATGATTTCTGTTATAAACTTCTATTGGTGAGGCAAGGTCCTAAAGGAATTTTACAATGTCAGGTATCCATTACCACCAAAATAAGGTCACCAGCACAGTATTCCATACTCATTACAGATAGTTATGAATACCTCAATGATGATATGTAAAGCAGGCTGGCGTTAAATGATAAGGAAATTTTGTTTTGACCAACCTTTTTTTTTCAGTGGTTGACTTAGGCTGTCCTGAAAGGGACACTGAAAAGGAGAAAATAACAAAGCAAAGTGATAAAAGAAAATTAATTGTTTCATAATAATTGTTCTGTTTTTTTTAAAATAAAGTTTGCAAAGAAATTTCTAAAATCATTCAGATTGAAATAGTATCCATAGAACTGAAATAAAACTTTTGTTCTTTCTCTCTATTTTCATCAGATTTTATTGAGTCTTGTCAATGATGGAGCTGTGACTGAAGAGGAAGTGGGTCAAAGAATACTTACAGCATTAAAGCAGGTACTCACTGTTACTTATATTTAACTTTTCTTACATTATTTTGTTTTACTATCTACTTTCTAATGGTCCTAAGAGTTGAGTCTATGACTCTAAGAACTCCAGGCCTATGGAAACTTGGCTCCATCTGCCTGTCTGGGAAAGATCCAAGCAGATGTAAATTAGTGTTCATATCCCAAAGCACCCATATTAGAAGTGAGGCCAATGGCAGAGCACATCAGGGAAACTCCCTCATATTCCTTCTCTGTACCATATCAGCCATGCAGGTGTCTGTCATAAAACAGTCCTTTGAGGATCGGTGTGTGGATTGTGACATGTTTGTTGGGGCTTTTTTCCATCCAGTGTAATGGACTTAGTCCTTAGGCACCTCAACTTAATTCAATAATGAAAATCATAAAAAATGTTGACCCATCTGTTCTTCAATCAATCAACATATCCTTTGACTTTCTAAACAACTGTTATGTACAGTTTACAAGGCAATGCTAACAAACATTGACCAGTGCACATAGAGATTTGAAAAAGGGAAATTTATTAAAGAATTCTAGAATCATACAAAATTAAATTGAATTATATTGAAGTCAGGACCTCTTGCTTCCCACTTTATGTATTACTATAGCACCATCAAGTTCTAAAGGTATTGTTACTTACATGTTGAGATTGTTGTTTTCTTTATGCTAGCAACCATGAGAAACATGGTTATACTGAGACTAATTCTTCATTGATGAGAATAATAGTTGTATTCAAGCTGCTAAATCTAGTGTTACAAGTAATGACACAGAATCATGTGCTCTTAAAAATAAGTCACCTTTTTAAATACATTTTCTTGTCATCTCATTGTAAAGTAATAGATTGATTTCTTCCTTCTTAGTGTGGAGTTCATTTCAATAAATTTTTTTTCTCTCTTTCCTCTACTCTAGAATATTGGTCCCCAGTGGATATTGTATAATTTGGCTGGCCTCTACTGGCGGATCATTGGCAACAACTACCATGGCATTGAGTGCATCCGTAGGTCAATATATCTTTGTCCCCAGCAGTACAAGGATGTTCCTTTGGTTAATCTGGCCAACATCCTATATCGTTATGGGCGCTACGATGATGCCATTATAATCATGAGAGATGCCTTGGACATTAACGATGCTGAAGTGAGTGAAAAAACTTGTATGATTTACTCTGTTTTTGCTATTATGTTTGCATATATAATTCACTTATCAATATAGCAACCAACAATTTCTCACAACATGTTCACTACATGTTAGAATACACACCATCATCTAACACAAATATGTGTAGAAGTGAGAATATTACAGTGACATCTTTCATACAAACTTTATGACATAATAAGAAGTCATGGTTTAGTGTGTCTCAACTGTAACAAAAATTCTTAAGTCAAATGTTTTCACTAGCGGTGAGGTTTTAAAAAAAAACGAAAAAAAGTTTGTAAACATGGTATTATTATTTTACCTACTTAATGAACTGCATTAGACAAGGTAGAATTTCATTCAAGTTCTGTTCTAAGTTTCCTGCAAGTCTGGGAGATGGTTAACCATTGATTTAGTTAACCATTGATTGGTGGAAGTCTAAAGCATTGTTGATAATTTTTTTTTGGCCCTAATTAACTCTTTAAGCTTTAAGCATTAAATAAGTATTTTACATTGCTTAAAAATTTGGGAGAATGGAATAGTGGGGTTGTTTAGTTATTTTCAGAAACTATGTCTGATGACCCAAATGTCACTGTGTTGCCAAAGATAATTGTTTAAATGAAGAAGTAGCAGAATTATTCTTTATGAATTCATTGGCCTCCTTCAGTCGTAGGATGACTATGGTTCATCTCAGAGCACACTTCCTCATGTGGCTGTGGAGCCCTATTTTGGAGAGACACTCCCGTCCACAGATAGCGCAGGTTAAGGTGGCTTTTGCTTCGATGGTAGAGGAGCTGGCCGTTTTTCGGATTGTGCGTTTTTCTTCCTGGGCTGAGACCCTTGTACTTTCACTGTCCATAGCTTTCTTGGTCACTGTCTCTCTCCACCTGTTGTGGTCTAGAGCTGTGTCTTCCCAATTGTCAGTATTGATGTTCACTGATTTGAGGTCACTTTTTATTACATCTATGTAACGGAGGTGAGGGTGACCAGTTTTTCTTGTGCCAGTCGCGAGTTGACCATAGAGGATGACTTTCGGGATGCGCTTGTCCTCCATCCGGTGAACATGTCCAAGCCAGCGCAAACGGCGTTGTCTGAGGGCTGTAAAGATGCTGGGAATACCTGATCACGCAATTATCTCAGTATTGCACACTTTTTCTTTCCATGTGACATTCAAGATCCTACGAAGACATCTCAAATGGAATGAGTTTAGTTTTCTCTCTTGCTTTGCGTAGGTGGTCCATGATTCACTGCCATACAGCAGTGTACTCATAACGCATGCCTTGTAGACTTCCATTTTGGTCACCGTAGTTAGCTTATGGTTTTCCCAAACTCTTGGTCTGAGTCTAGCGAATGTCGAGGCAGCCTTACCTATGCGTTTTTTCATCTCCTCTTCTAGGGACAGGTCATCTGTAATTGTGGATCCCAGATAGCAGAATTCGTTTACAGCGTCCAGCTATGAGGATGGAAGGTGGTGCTGTAGTAGGTGTTCCCATAACATTTGTTTTCTTCGTGCTAATAGTCAAGCCATATTCTTTACAGGCCTGAGAGAAGCGGGACATTAGTGACTGAAGTTCCTCTTGTGTGTGTGCCACTACTGCTGCGTCATCCGCGAATAGCATATCTCTTATAAGGGTGGCTCTGATTTTAGTTTTGGCCCTCAGTCTGGCAATATTTAGGAGTTTGCCATCAAATCTGGAATGGAGATAGATGCCTTCAGTGGATTTGTCAAACGCGTTGTGGATTAGCAGTGAAAATAGTATTCCAAAGAGGGTTGGGGCCAGGACACATCCTTGTTCAACTCCGCTGTTTATACTGAAACTTTCAGAGCTGGCACCGTTGAATTGCACTGTACCCATCATATTTTGGTGGAAAGATATGATTACATTTAGTAGCTTGGGTGGACAGCCTATTAACTGTAAAATTTTAACGAGGCCATCTCTGCTAACTAGATCGAAGGCCTTTGTCAGGTCAATAAACGCAATGTACAAAGGCATCTCTGCACTTTTCCTGAAGTTGGCGGATGGAGAAAATCATGTCAATCGTGGATCTCCCTGAGCAAAAGCCGCATGGTGATTCTGGATAGACCCGATCAGCGAGTTTTTGTAGCCTGGGAAGTATCACTCGAGCAAAGACTTTGCCTACAATACTTAAGAGGGAGATTCCCCTGTAATTGTTGCAGTCGCTTCTGTCATCTTTGTTCTTATACAGTGTAATGATTTTAGCATCCTGCAGGTCTTGTGGCACAGCACCTTCTTGCCAACATTTGCAAAGCAGTTCGTGTAGAGGTTGGATTAGAGTAGTTTTGCATTGTTTTAGAAGATCTTGGGGGATACCATCGCATCCGGGTGCTTTGCGGGCAGCAATGTTGTATATGGCTATGTTGAGCTCAGAAAGGGTGGGTGTTTCATCTAGCTCGTTCATTAGGGTTAATTGTGTGATGGCCTTAAGGGCTGAGTCAGAGACTGAGCTTGTTGTGGCGTAGAGCTCAGAGTAATGTTCAACCCATCTGTGCATTTGTTGGCACTTGTCTGTGATAATTTCACCAGTGGTTGATTTCAGAGGTGCTGTTTTGGGAGGGTCCGAGAGCCTTGTTGATTCCTTCGTACATCCCTCTTATGTTGCCCACTTGGGCTGTGAGCTGAATACTCTCACTGAGCTCTACCCAGTATTCATTGGCACAGATCCTTGCTGTCCTCTATGCATTGGCTCTAGCTTCTTTCAGGTTTAGCAGGTTGCGTTGGATAGGTTTTGCCTTTTAAGTAGTGATTGCATCTCTCTTTGCTGTGATGACAGGTGCTAAAATAACTGCTTTAGAGTCGAACCTATCATTTTGTTTTGTAATTTTTCTTCCAAAGATTTCCAGGGAAGGCTTTTGTATGGTGGACTTGAGGTGTTCCCATTTTTCAGTTGCTGTATTTTCAGAGATATTTTTATACTCGCGTTCAAAAGATTCCGCAAACTGTATCTGGAGATCAGGGTGACACATCTTGCTTACATCCGATTGGGGTCTTCCAATCTGCTTGGTATGGTGGATTTTTTTGGGGAGAAGATTGATCTTACAACATATCAAGGAGTGATCTGTGTCGCAGTGGTAGGACCTGGTAAGCTTGACAAATTTTAAGCACTTTTGTCTTACCATGATTAGGTCTAGTTGGTGCCAGTGTTTGGAGCGAGGGTGCCGCCAAGATACTCTGTGCTGCAGTTTAGTCTTGAAATAGGTATAAGTGACGCAGAGGGAGTGTAGTGAGCAAACCTTTGTCCATTTTCATTTACTTTTCCGACACCAAAACACCCAATACAGCTGTCCCATGCAGAGTGCATTGAGGTCGCCGAGGATGATAACCTGTTCCGTAGTTGGGATCTCGCTAAGAGCAGACGAAAGGTTGTCATAAAACATATCTTTGGCCTCTGGTGTGGAACTCAGAGTGGGAGCATAGGCACATATCAAAGTCACATGTCCAATAGATGTGTTTAGGAGTAGTGATAGGAGTCTTTCTGAACCGTTGCACTTCAGCTCTACTGTGTTCAGCAGTGTGTTCTTAACTGCGAAACCAATGCCATGTTCCCTTACTTCACTTTCGGCTTTGCCTTGCCAGAAGAAGGAGTAGTCTTTTTCTTTGATTGATCCAGAGTCAGCTAAACGAGTTTCCTGAAGGGCGGCAATGTCTACTTTGAGCCTGGACAGTTCATCGTTTATTATTGCAGATTTTCTGACATCTTCTATGTCTGGTAGGTTTTCATTAAGTCCAGTTTGTAGAGTACGCACATTCCACGGCCCAGTTTAAGAGTGGAGCTCCTCTTTTTTTTCTTCATGTCGACTGGTACATTGGCTTTGTGCCTGCTTTTCAGATTTTGTCCTATCCTCGTGTACCCAAATGAGGAAGACAGGCATGACGGGACAGCACCTTATTGGCTGCCCTGCTCTACGTCAATTGAGCATTTGAGCTTATAACCGGTGACTTCCACTTCCCGTGTTTGGCCGACGCCAAAGGCGAAGCTGGAGTGTCCTCTCCAGTTTTTTGGGGTTAGGGCTTTGAATAAGTGAGATGAAAGCCTGGGCATTGTTTATGGTCGGAACGGTGTCGCCCACACAGCAGTTCCCCCTCTCCGCGCAGCTGATGTGACCAAATGAACGGAGTATCCAATACAGTTTGGGATCAGTAGCGCCGCAGGATCTGCCAGGCTGTAGAACGGTGTGCCACAGTCTGCCTAAGGGTCACCAGCTCCTGTTTTTTCCTCAGGTTTGTCTCCCGAAGCCTTTCCTGTGTTTGGGTATAGCCGCAGGGCAGCGGAGGTTTGGATTCAGAGTTTTCCTTCTCCTAGATGGGTAGCCAACCAAGGCTAACGAGCCCCTTCTGCCCGAAGCTTACTGGTGTAGGCGCCAGTTGCTCGCCTTTGCCCCTTCTTCTGTCTGTGGTAACGGTTCCGCCAGGCTCAGTAACTGAGCCACGCGTGAAGGCCAGGAGTTGGACTGGTTGTCAGAGGCTGTATGAGACGCATGCCATTGGAAGCACTTTGTAGGTAATGATGGGCTTAAGACCATTACCCCATTCCGGCGTTAACAACCTTGCGGAACCTTTTAGCTATTTTTAAGCTAAAATTAAGCTAATTTTAATCAACAAGTTGAAATTATGAAAAGATTGAACACACACTATAAACACACAATATATCTCAATTTGAATAATATAGTAGACTTAATATCTTGTTTACACATTAGTTTTGAGAAGCTATGATAAATTTCCCATAGTACTAAAAATAGCAGAGAAAGTTAAAATTACATAACACTAAGTATGGTTATATCTCACTATTGCTTATTCTAGCCCTCTACTCATTTCTTTTTGGGCCACTTGCTCTGGGCTACCCGCAATTATACTGGTGCTACCCACCACTACCATGAGGCTCTGGCTGCTGACCCCAGTTACCAAGGAGCTCTAGATGCTGTGAGAGCCATGAAGTGCTACCTCAAGTACCATCATGCAGCTCAGAGTGCAGCCCCGCAAGAGTCTCCAGCCAATGGACAGGGAAACAATTGTCAACCGAAGCCATCGGAAACAGAGAGCAGGGTCATATGTAAAACTGTAAATCACTTCTTCTTTTCCAATATTAGTGTTTTTCAATTTGAAACAGTAAATTGACTTAAAAACAATGTCTGCATAAGTTGTAATTATTAGTTTGTTACATAAAGGAGAGATTTTCATACATGGTGGGAAAGCTATAAATAGCAGGTTTTTTGGTGTACATAATAAAGTGTTGATATTTTTTAAAAGATGTATGCACATTTTTTTTAATGTCTGGGAATCTTTTTAAAGTGTAGTTTTCATCTTCCTCTTGTTCTAACCATAACTTTACAGCTTTTTACTGATGAGTCTAGTCTGTGTGATGGACAAAAATAGCAGGTTCTTCATAGCTTTGCAATATATGATGTTAATTCCACTAGGTTGTGGAGGTAATAGGGGCTGTTTGAAGTGTCAGAATTTGAGACTTTTCAAAGAGCAGTTTGATAGTTGACATCTGAAGCAGTGACTTTAGCGAGGCTCATTTGTGGAGTTAAATCTATATAGATAGAAGTATCAAATTGTAAATCTACTAGTAGTGTATATTCTTTTTTTTATAAAAATCAAATTTTTCATTCAACTATTTTTTCCATTTTATTTTGTTTTTCATAATGCATTTATTTTTTCCTTTTGCTTTTTTTTTTTTTAACTCCAAACCTATTTGAAGGAAAACAATGAAGAGAAATGTATTATTGAGACTCGTTCGCGTAACAGAATTGCTGATTGTAATGGGCAATGTACTCAGACATGTACTATTACTCCTGTCAAGGTTGATGGCTGCAGCAGTAGCAATGAACTTAACCTGGAGAACTCGATAAGTATGCTATTTTTATTTGAGGTTTTTTTTTTTTCTCAATATTCTCTGTATTTTTTGGAGAGAGCTAATTTAATGGATCTCATTCACTTGAAACTGCAGTCTTCATCTAAGTTATTGAAGATAATCTCACGTTTTGTTGCTTGACCAGAAACAAGAGTCTGTTATTTGTTTAGTGAGAAATTTGTCCATTTTTTGCAATATTGGAGTAAGTTCTTCTAAATTCTTTGAATTGAGAAGAGAGGAGCCTTTAGATTTGTGCATCCCAAACAAAAAAAGTGGTTAAAGTGTTGTGAAACAACTGTAAACATTCTCTGTAAGACTAATGTAAACAGAATGAAATAAAACTATTGATGACTTTCTGCTATATCATCCAAGATTTTATTAGCTTACCTAATAGCTCAGTGCATGCGACTGACCTCATTTTCTTCTTGCTTTCTCCTATTTATCCTTATCAGTTTAATAATCTGTTTAATTATTGGCACATAAAATTTATAACCATTTTTTGTTTTTTTTAAGTTAACATTTTACTATTAGATTTTAACTATTAATGCACATGATTTTTTAACTAGCAAGTTTCTTTAATTTTAGTTTCTGTAATGTTTCTAAAGAACATGAATTCTATAAATCAGTTGATGATTGTAGTTTAAAACTTTAAAAAATAAATACAGATAAAAAAATGTTCATATTAATCATTTAATTTGTTCGTTGTGATTTTTACCAAAATCCAGACCTAGTTTCCAGCATTGACGATCCTTTATTATAGCTGTATCTTGCTAGTTGCATTACATTTTTACATTTCTCTACTTTGATTAGTATAAACATGAGATTTAAAATTATGTTTTGTATGTGTGTTTGTATTTGTTGTTTTTTTGGAGAAACCTAATAACAAGAGTCTCCAGTCTGTTTTGTATTGTTAATGCATTTTTCATCTTTCCCAGGTAATTATATGCATTTAACTTTGAACTCTTTACAGAGAAGACTATGTGTGGGTGCAAGCTGAAAAGTAAATACTGTCAAAAAAAAATAAATATTTTCAGAATATTTAAAAAAAAAAAAAAGAACTTGAAAACTTTTTCCAATTATCGCATTGCTAATTTAGCATTCTTGTTTCTGTTTTAAAAAAAAGCATGTTTAGCAAAAAAAAAAGTTCATATGGAAGCTTATATAGTCATTATATTTGTTTTCATCTTCGCATCTGAAGTTCACACATGTGTAACATATTTGTGTTGAGATGTTACCTATTTTTGTTCAATAGTATTTAATTGTTATAGTTGTTTTCTTTATTATTCTAGACACTGGACACTATTTCAAGAAAACTTTTGTTAGATGTCTTTTAAGACATATTTATCTATATTATATTTGTACAATACCACTGACTGACTGACAATCAAAAGATCTCAGCATTTGCCAAACGGATTCGCATGAAAATTCATACACAGATTTCTTTTACCTCTTGCTATGCTATGATGTGGTTTGGACAAATTTGCAGCCTGAACACTACAATTCCCGAAAAAACCTTTGTATTTTATTTTCAGTATTTCCCTAAAAGGCTGCATTCTATATACAAAGCATACATAGAAATAGCAGACACATTCCATATTTTAAAGCAAATTCTTTATTTTTTCTCTAAGTCAACTTATTTTTTAAATGCCTTATTTCATTTCCACTTTTAGACGCAGTCTAAAAAAAACAACTAATCCTAATAGCATCAAAAAGATTGATCTAGAATCTTATTTCCTTTTTTTTTCAAGGGAGAGAGCAAGGAATGATACTTTGTTGCTCTGTCATTTCTCTACATTTAAATGGGGTCAGATAAACAATTACAATTAATAAAAATCAAATTGATATTTCTTTTCATTTAGAAGATACAATGCCAAAATAAATGGGAACGGAAATGAGGCATTCAATGGGAGTTCCATTAGGGAAATTATTTAATTATCTGTAGTAAAAAAAAAAGCTTGAGAACTTTTTATGACTTTAGTCTTTGTAAACCAGAAGCTAGTGTTGACTGCATTCTTTAAGTCATGCCATGTTTATAGTGGTTGTCAAAATATGTAAGGTCTCCTTATGACACTTAAAAATGAATTTAGAATATTGATGCTGCAATAATAAAGTTGTTTTTCTTTTCAGAGTTTGACTTCTAATTGTTAGTGGTTTGTTATTGGGGGAAGACAAGAGGTTGGGCATTGTGGCTGAAATATATAATTGTTAATGTCGCCTGATTGGACTTTTAATTTCTTTTTATGTTTCCATATTGTATACATGCTTATGCTTTATTTGTTTGGATTAACATTATTAGTTTGGCTTGCTTAATTAACTAAATACTTAATGAAAAGTGGCATGTTTGAAATAAAAACCTAATTTGAATGCAGGTATAGCCAGTTGGAATAGACTGAAATTTGATTTAATGTGGCAAGTGGTGAATAGAGTAAACCCTCATACCATTCAACACTTTAGAATGGAAATAAAGTTTTTAAAAAGTAAAGTACCATTTTCAGACCTCTATAGGGCAGATGATGTAAAGGTTGTCTGTTTCTATGGCTTATATATAAATATTACAAAAAGACATGTATAAAATACAACAATTTTTACATTTGAAAGAATCGTTTTTACTCATAGTTATACATAAAGGCATTTGAATATACAGTAAAGTACATACAGACAGCTACAGAATAGAGATATTTTAATTATTTTTTTCTCTCCTAAAAAACTTTGAATAATATCTGTTATAATTGGAATAGTAATTTATAAACATAGACTTACTATAATAAAAGTGAAGTTAAAATAGATTTTATGGGTTATGTTAATATCACTATAACAAGATTTAATGTAGAAATATAAAATTTAGATCTTGTGTTATTATCTTTGATGTGAAACTCTTGATAGTTTGATTTCATTCAAGTATCAATAAAAGATTACATCAATATTTGTTATTTAATTTTTTTGAAGTCCATGTCTCAAATAGTAAAGGAAAATGAAATTCTCATGTTTGGTTTCTGAAAATGTGAACAGCTTTTGTGAAGACTTGTGTCTGATCGATTGTGTTATTTATTATTTTCACCCCATTTTTTAAAAAAATCTTCTGTTGGGATATTGGTATTTGGTCTTAGTTAGCTTCTATCAAAACATTTAGACTTAAGTTGACTTTTGATTCTATAGTATATGCACTATTAAATTGTTATCTGACATACACATGGTTGCCAACTGTGGAACAGACTGAATATTATTTATTTTATTAATGAAATGTATGTAAAAAAAAACAACAAAACAGCTATTAAAATTTTTATGTAAGTATGAAATGAAACTTGTTATCAATAATATCTTGGTCGTACACCTTGGCAACCGTGAACCTTCATAGATATCATGACATATTAATGAATATTATAAAGAAATATTTAATTACTGAATAATTACATCAAGACCCCCCTCCTTCTCTTGAATTAATATTATTGCTTTACATATATCTATTAATTTTATTTTTAATGTTGAATACTGCTTTAGCTTAGTGCCATCTCAGAAGACATAACAGTGACATGCACATTTAGTGATCTTAGACAATACCTTAAATTTGATTCCATCTGCTACAAAATATATAATAAATCAAATTAATGGGTTAAATGAAATTATACCTTTTATTGTTTGATATTTTATTGTCTAAAAAGTAAGCATTTTGTACATTTTATATTAAATGTATACCATAACATTATAAACAATCTCTTTATTTCAAATGTTAACTGTCTTGGTTGACATTTCTTAAGGTTTACTAATTTTTTTATTTCATACTTTTCTTTTGTTCCAACCAGGCTATTGTTCAGGCAAAGGAGTCAAGCAATTCTCGTCTGAACAAGATGAAATGTTATGTAAGTCTTCATCAGGATAGATCACTTGTCTTTTTTTTTTTTTTGGAAATGGATAGGAAGAAGTTGGCTCTAAGTATGTCAGCAGTGATTAAGTGGGAAATACTCTGTGCTCTCATTACATATGTAAGTCAATAGATAGTGCATTGCTTCTGTCTTTATGTTGGAGCTGGTGATTACATCAAAGCTGTTTATGTAATACAATATCATGGCTGTTCTTACACTTTAATTTCCATACACTACTGCTAACTTCATACAAGTGCTCAATGCATTACAACTAAACTTGCTGGTCAGTGAGGATTTCTCATCCTGTTGCTACATACCAGTTTTTGAAAGAATATTTGCTGATGGCACATTATGCTTCTAAGATAAAATATATTTTTCTGGTGGGAAGGATATAAGTACTGTAAAATTTACTCAAGGGAATTTTGTAATGGTGGATATTTTTATTTTCTCCTTATCTCCTTATTTTAATTTTTTTTTCTGATCTTTAGTTTCTACCGACTTCACCAGCAAACTTGATGAAGTCAGCCAGTATTATGAGAAGAAAGGTCTTTGTGAAGGGGATGAATGCAGTCATCTTAGAGTGCAGGTCAGCTTTGATCAAATTAGTTTTGTTTTAAACTAACAATGATTTTACCTGGTGACTATTTTTCAATAAAATTTCTCTTAATTTTAATAATATATAAACTTGCTTACACATCTTTTCCGAAGATAAGAGGACATAGCTTTTAGATTTAGTCAACCAAACTGTATGTTGTCTGACAGGTTTTAAATAGATCACTTGACCTATGAAAGTTAATAAAGTATTTTAAAATATATTGTATTCAAATAAGTAGAATAGTAAATTAATAAAAAGAATAAAATAAAAAATTTTTTATATTGATTTTAAAGCAAGTTAGAATAGTCTGATTCTAATAAACCAGTAAAACGGAAGTTATTATCTAGCTTTTGAAAAGACCACACCAATGACCTTAAGGTTTTTAAGTGGGGCTGATCTGGGATTTCAGAAAGACACCTATCTCATCCCTTTATGCATCTCTGAATTAGCCAAAGCTCAAAATATATAACAATCTGGAGTAGAAACATTTTTATTTTAGCATGTTTTTTCTTAGATCTAAATCTGTCAATTTGGTTTTAATCGATAAACAATTAACCAAAAAACTGTCAGCAATATTGAGACTTTTTTCATGCCTTGCTAAATCAAAGTGGAAAAAAGGTAATCTGATGCAGGAATTTATAGACCATTTTCAGACACTAGATTAAAATATAAGATATTAATTTCACAACCCTTGTTGAGAATATTATATTAGCTCAGAGAAGGAATTTATACGATTGATATTGATGTAATGAAGAACAAAAACACTTTGTACTTGTGTAAACTTAGGCTGTGTTCCAGTATCAAAACAAAGCATTATACAATTAAATTTATTCAATAGTTACAATATAAAATTTTCCCCAAAACTTCACGTTGGCTATCCTCCTCTCAGCACATGGGACAAGTGCCCTTAACAGCACAAGTGTTGAAAACAATAAGATTGCCTCGGTTCTGATAAATATTAATAGTGTCAAAATGGACTGAGTAGCAATAAAATAAAAGACTAAATCATAACTTCCCAATCCAAAAAGTAATTTGAATGAAACACTTAGAAAGTTTAAGATATATATTTTTTTTTAATTCAATATCCTAGGATTCCTAAGATTTCCTGTTTGTGTTGTTAATTTAAGAGGTATATTCAGTTTATTACATTTGTTTTCTCAGTTTTTTAATTTTATGATGTAATAGAAATTTTAATTTTCAACATTCTTTGGTATTACATCAAACTATTTTAACATATTTTATGAGATGAGAACATTTAACATCTTACTGTTTCTGATTCATCAGTACACCTCAGTTTTTGTAATGGGAATATTATTAGTCTACCTGTGCCCCAACTTAGCTTTTTGGTGTCTTATATTCAACTTGAAAGTGTTTAAATTGACAAGACATGCTGGTCATCTTGTAATGTAGTAATACTTCAGTCTCATCTTCAAAAGCATAAAGATAGTAGGACAATGGTGAGATGTATTTACCTTTGCTGAGCTACAGACTTTGATAAGGATGAAATGGTGGCTCTCAACCTTGAGAGATTTGAGGTATACACATTGATTACAAAGGCAGACTAGAAAGTGAAAGGAGATTTAACATTGGAGGTGTCACAGTTTAAGAAATTTACAAAAGTAGAAGAAATAGCATTTTAGTTATCCTGTGTCCTGCAAGACTTGATAGTAATAAGCTATATCTAAATTAACATTATAGTATATAGTACATCTAAATTGACAAATATGTATATTGTACAACAAAATTGACATAAAGAGAGATAGGGTTTGAATATTGATAATTTGAATTGACATGAATATGGTACATCTACATGACATGGGCTTGGTGATTATTGAAGCCCCAGGTTTGAGATGTCAAAATTTAACTGAATAAAAATGATGTAATTATATGATTGCACAATAGTCCCAAATTTGCCCATCACTTAGCTGTAAGGTGCTCTCAATCTTTTTTTGTTTGGTGTCCTGCCTCTCCTCCACACAGTGCCTTCTCCCCATGACTACACACTCTGGTCTTATAGCTCATGTTATCACACCACCAAAACTGTTTGTGCGACCAGTTGCTTACCACGCTGCCCAGTGTCCGGTACGATGTTTTCATTGAAATTTGTTCTCTTTTGATATTCTATTTTTTTAGTTTGGGATTGCTGCATCCATTGTAGGTTGTTATTTATTTTAGTAGTTGTGTCCATACCTTATATGTCTACATGTCGTTTAGGAGATTTGGTTTCTGTTTTATCATTTAACTAATTTAATTAATTACTGCACGCACATGAGACCAGCTAAATAGCATTTTAGAGGTCATGTCTGTGTGTCTTCACCATAACCTTACACCAGCATTTTTCAAACTGTCCAGTTGGGGGTAAGACGCTCATTTCAATTAATTTTTAAGGGGCCAAAAAAATGTGTATTTCAATTGTAGTTATCAATGCATGTCTAAATATTAGTCAAGTAAAAATGACATTATTCCCAAAATGTTAAAAATAAATTGTTTAAGTAAGAGACATTGCTAATAAGGACCTTTTAAAATGGTCTCTTCAACAATATGGAATTAAAAGCATTTACAAATGTCTGTGCTAACATGATTCTTGTTTACTTTCTTGCCTCAGTGGTTAAGCGCTTGGCATACAAATCTGGGGTCCTGTATTTGAATCTCGGCAAAGATTGGAATTTGAGTCTTGGGATTTTTAGGGCGCCCCTGAGTCCACTCAACTCTAACGGGTACCTGACTTAAATTTGGGAAAGTAAAAGCTGTTGGTCATTGTGCTGGCCACGTGATACTATTCTCTTCTCATTGACCAAAGAAACTGATGACCTTAAAATCATCTTCTTTATAGATCACAAGGTTTGAAAGGGAAACTTGTGTCAGAATTGTCAAAATTCTTTTGACTTGTACATCGTTATGTTGACAACTTTTGTGTAATTGAAAGCAGCAAGACATCTTACTTAACGTGAAGATAATCTTATGAAGATCACATCTGTTACAGATGTACATTCTCTATTTATGTGCGTGGAATGTCCCGTGCAAATAGTATTTTGCAATGCTGCCTCCTATAGTAGACTTTGACCTGTGACTTTTTTTTTACTAGGATGAATTGTACATTCTGATTGCAACCCTTTTTCTTCAAACATGCACTCTTGTCACTAAGAGAAATAAGTCTTATAGATGCCAGGAACATGAATTTCTGAAGTCTGGTAAAAGCTGTACGTTCCTCCTCCTGGCTGAATGGAGAGTAAACACTATTTTTGAAAATAAATAAATAAAATGTCAAACATAGAGTAAATATTCATGCAAAATAAAACATGAAAATTGTGTAATAATTATCTGTCTTTAAGTTTCTTTTCTTTTTTTATTACATTCTTGAAACCATCCTGGACCTCACTTTGGGAGCCTACATTGCTCCTCCAGGTCCCTAACTGGCTAATGGGTGCGAGAAATTTATTATTTTCATTTACATGGCCCCACCAGTATAAGTTTGAGAAACACTGCCTTACACATAGATGTCTAATTAACTTTATCATTGAAATAAAGTTTTGAATTATCATTTTAAATATCAGAATATAACTATTCATAAGAGTAGTCATTAAAAACTTAAGAACGTGTTATTGAGAATAATTTACTGTCAATTAATAATATATATAAAGTTCATTTCAAGTTCTAACAATAACAATAATTCCACTATATGTTTGCAATTAAAAAAAAAAAATTCAATTTTACCAAATACAGTTTTGTTTAACTAAGAAGGTTTTAAAATTTTGAATCTTCAAAACTTTGATATTTTACAATGACTGTTAGGATATGAGAGATAACCTTTGTAACAATGTCTTTAATGTTCATTTCCAGTACATCCATATGGTTTTCATTGCAACTTCACTGCACACAATAATGAACCTAACCTAATATTGTTGTGCAATTAATCATGTAGCCAGTAGGTGTAGTCTCCCCTTTGTTGTTATCTTTGCATCATATTGAGTTCCCCTTTTGTCACCAGTTATTTAGCAGACATGTTGTTAACTATACTTTTTAGTTGGATGCTCTTATGTTGTTGTTTTTTTTTTTGTAAAAGAAATAGAAACTGATCACTTTCAATTCAACCAGAAGAGCAAATTTTTACTTAACATGCAGTTTATCTATCTATCAGCATTATGCATGGACACAATGTATTGAATACAAAAAGAATGCATTTGATTTCATTGATCAAAATTAAATGGTCATACCAGAAACATTAGTATGTAAGGTACCTGAAAATATCTGATATGCATGTTTGGATGTGACACTATAGCTAGAAAATTAATATTTTTTAAAATGTTTTTATTAAGAAATAGTGAAAATCCATTGAAATGCTTAATTTAATCAGCACTTAATTTAAAAGCTGATAGAATCATTTACTTTTTATTAGAAAGATTAATATATGTCCTAAAAAAGATTTAAATTTCAATGTCCTGGCTTTATATATTCCTTAGAATTTAAACTACTAGATTTACATTACATAGCATGTCACATCTTGTTTTTAACATTGCTTCATAATTGCTTTCAGTACATTCAAATTTGAGTGTATTGCTTGACTATTTATTTTCCATGCCCTGGGCTTAAACTAAGCTCAGAAAAGAAAGCTAGATGTGATGTGAATCAGAAATTGTTTTTCTTTTAGATTTTTTTATTAATAAGCTTATTTATCTGTGTTGTTATTTTTATTTTTAAGATGTTGATCTGTCAAAAATTAAATGTAGAAATTCCTTTAAAATTTTAAAAATGATCATCTATCATTTAAAAAAACCTACTCCATTATGAAAAAAAGAAGTGTCAAGTACAGTTTTGTTGGTCTGATTGTTCCTTTTGTTTTAAACATTGTACTGTTCAAGTGAAGTGATTATTAATTTATGTAGAATTGTACCAGTCTAAAATTACTTAATACTAGACATAAGAAAATTGATTAGGTTTTTAACAGTTTCTAATACATAGCAATCTTGTGCAACCTAACATCTTAACCATTGAGTGTACACATTGTAGGACAGGTAATACACATTGAAGCACAAGTAATACACATTATATGACAAGTAATACACATTATAAGACAAGTAGTACACATTGAAGCACAAGTAATTTTGTTTATGATTAAGTTCAACGAACTGAAAGCTACAATTCTAATTTGGTGTTGTTGGTTTTTTTTTAAGGTTTTGCATCCTCAAAAATAAGGAACATTAATTGCATCCTCAAAAATTAATGACTATTCTAGCTGCACTGAGATTATTTTGTCCCAGTAGTTTTGTCTTGTAGCCCAGTAATTTCATAACCTTCAGTTCTCACAGAAACTTGGACAGTCTCACTGTCAAAATGAATTTACTTCACATTTGAATGCTTTTTTTTTTTGTTGTTTGTTTGTTTGTTGTTTTTTGTTTCAATTATTAACATTTAAATATGCAAATGAGAAATATTTTTTTATTGTGTGTATTTAATTACCAATATTCTTTTAAAAAAATAATGATTAAAACATTGAAAATAAACTGTAATTTTTAATGTGTATTATACAAAAACGGTTAAAATGTAGCTTTTCATTATAATATCATTTGCTGTTTGGTTTCCCATGACAAGAGTTAAAATTGTTTCATAGCAGATGATAAAACTTAGAAGGAACTTGGTCACAAGGAAAATTGTGTAAATTGCATGTATTTTGTTCTCTTCTGATTTTCAAACTATGAAATTATTTTAGGGTAACCAGAGACCTCACACCAAGCTGGAATATGTTGAAGGTGTTTTGAAACATCAGCTGATCTTTTTACAGGTATGTTATACCAGGTATAAAAACAGTAATCATTTCTTTTTTAATACTTGATTTTCCCACTACTACATCTGATCTGCATTTTCGTCATCTCTTTCAGTCTTCCCATTATTTCCCTTTTAACCCAGTTTACAATTTTAATCTTCTAATATTATAGGTTATTTTATCCAATGAATGTTAATTTTACATCCCTATAAATGTGTTTTGTACAAATAGAATTTAGACAAATGCAATATCTTAATAAAATATTACACAATTTTGTCTTGACATTTCACATTAAATCTGGGGCAAAAGATTCTCAAAAACAAGGTTACAAAGACAGTTTGTGTGGAAACACAAACTCAAAATCGGGCCCCGAAGTGGTCCAACCAGGCAGGCTTCAATATTTTCAGAAAGGACATCCAAATGAAATTATATCAAAGATAAATGAGAAAGAAGGTTGACAGATCTTGTGTAGTGCCCCAACGGTCCAGCAGATCAAAGGATAGGTGCAAGTGAATGCAAAGTTAGATGTGAACCTGGCCTAACTAGTTCCCCTTTCAGACCTTGTGGTCTATAAGGCAGATGATGTAAAGTTCATCTGTTTTTTTGGCCTACAGTTAACAAGGGTGTCATGTAGCCAGCACAACTACCAACCGCCTTTACTTTTCCCCAACCAATGTCAGGTACCCATTAGAGCTGGGTGGACTTAGAGGCACCCAAAGATTCCAAAGCTGAAAATCCCAGTCTTCACCAGAATTCGAACCCGGGACCCCTGGTTCGGAAGCCAAGCGTGTTACCGCTCAGCTACCGCGCCTCTCCTGGCCTAACTGAAGTCTTATAATTGATGTAATTGTTTTGAAAAGGCTCAATCTCTTATTCAAATGCTAAAAAAAGGATTTACACATTTTAAAAAATGTTCACGAAAATGAAGTTTACAAGGTTAGTATTCGTTTTAATTTAGGTCTAATTAATAATGCATACTAATTAGCTTTTTCTCTTTAAAAAACTGCTTGCATAACTGATTTTAAAAATTAGATTTTTCGCTTTCAGAAAAAAAAAAGGTGCCGTTGCATCAGAACTTTGAATGGCCTAAAATATTGTGGTGTCGGATTTTCAATATCTTTTCTAGTTTCAAGATCTAAACGGGACAGACGGACAGACATTTCGCACAAAACTAACAGTGTCTTTTCCCTTTTCTGGCCCGCTAAAAAACTTATTTTTTAAAGCCATAGGATAAACATGTGATTATTCTTGTGGGGCTTTTAATTTAAATATTTTGGATTATAATTCTCATAAGTAAAAGGCTAATTATTGACTTTATATACAAAGTTCCCAATTTGAATGTAACATGTGCCCAGAGAGTGAAAGCTGCTCTACTCGTATTTGACAGCCTTGGGTTATTTTATATATAAACAATTGGTGAAATCATAAATGTTGCATAGATAAATCTGCTAATGATCGAAGAGTAAGAATTGTAATAATTGGATTATTAAGTAGGCATTTTTTGAAGGCTCAACTATAAGCCTAGATATTATGTTAATGTCCTTCATAAACATTTATTCAAGAGACAGTACAAGCCGGATAAAAGATTGAAAGACTAGACTAAAGAGAAGAGTAATGGATTAAATAAAGGGTTTGATGGCTCATCTTTGTAAGATTCTCATATAACAAATTTTGTGTTAGGTCACATAGATTGCTATTCTACAGCAGAGCCTCGCACTATACTTTCCCCTACCACTTGGTCAAACGAGTAAAACAACAACATTGCCTTGCCATTGAGTATATTTTAATTTGTATGTCTGATTCTCTGGACAGGTGTCACCGTCTGAGATGCAGATTGATGCTGAGGACTGTGTTATTTTCAATGATGGCACCAAGTCTGCTGGCTGTAGTAGAGAAGAGTTTAGAACCTATGTAAGTGTGCCTAACTGAAAGCAAAAATAACCATCAACTTTCTGCAGTTTCATTTAGAATGTAGTAATCTCCCTTTCTGACACAAAGTCCCATTTCTGCTATTTTTTTAGAAGCCATTTTGCTTTGTTCTTTTTTGAGATTCAACTGGTTTCAGATTGTTTGAACAAAAATTGTTCCAAAATAATTTCATTTCAACATGGTCTGGCTATACTGAACTTGTTAAAATTTATTTTATCATTGAATTATCACATAATATTATGCATTTCATTCTACAAATCAAATCTATTTAAAAAATGCATTGCAAGTGTGGAAGTTTGGCTTGTTTGTTAAATAAGTGTAATTTTTTTAAACTCTCATTTTTGAAAGATTTAAAGAATAATTCTTGTAATGATCTCTTGAGTTTTATAACTAATTAACAAAAGAGCGGTCACATTTTTAAACATTTATATACCTGCCTAGGGTGCTGTTATTGCTTTTTATTTAATGTTTAGACAAATATTTTTATTAGTGACACATATTTTTGTTAAATTTTTTTTTTCTTTTTTTTTTGTATTAAAAGTTGGCAACAAAATGTAACAACTGCTAACCTTTTCTTATTTATTCTTTCTGCTTCTGCACTTAAACTATGTTAGTTTTTTACTTGGCAATTTATAGTAGATCTATACCTACATATAGATACTTGGGTATACTTATTTTTTCTTGTTGCAGATATATCGATGCCAAATAGTCAGGCCTTTTATTAGCCAGTCAAACATTGCCAGATTTTAAAATAATTTCTGTGATTTATTTATTTCTGTTTAGTTCCAACATTTAAAAAACATGACATATAGTGGTATTTTTTAAAATGTTAAATTTCTTTATGTCTGTCTAATGCTTTCCTTCCAAGGAACTAAAACAAAAACAACATTCCAAAATGTTAAGCCAATTTGTATTACAAGTAACTCAATCTCCACAGTTTTATTTCAGTTGCCATATGACTGTAAAAACTAATATTTGTTTTCTTTTGAATGTAGTGTTGTTTTTTAAAAGGTCACTGTTTAAATTTTCTTAATTTTTTAATTTGCTGTTTATTTTTTAAGCTTTAAATTCATATTCAAAGCTTACATTTTAAACTTTAGAAAGAAAGAGTTCTGTTTTATTTGAAGAGACTTTGTGGCTAATTTAATCTTATTACAGCTTTTTAATTTATTTTAAAGTTCTTGTTGAGCAGAGAAATGCAATGTTCATTTGCATAATAAGTGTGTGTGATTTTGCGGTTCTGAGTTCTTTGTTGCTAAACATTGATCTGTTTAAAAAAGTTGATGGCCTATTTCCAAGTTGAAATACTCATTTTTTTTGTTAGTCTTGTTAAAGGTCAAGTTGTTTGAATATATTGAAGTTAATATGAAGGCATTGATGCTTTTTCCCTTTATTTTCTTTTTAAAAAAAATATAATAAAAATCAGTTTTTTCAGATTTAATTGGGTTTTTATTATTAATTAATGTGTTTTTCAATGATATTGGATTTAATATGTTGATTGCTGTTATTTATGTCCTGCTCAAATGTCTTTTAAAAATTTATTTTCAATACATTATGCTTAGCAGCAAGTCCTTCTGTTGTTGTTTTTTTAAACAACTGTATCAATAGGGTTGGCAGATCTATGAAACTGCAAATAAATTTCTTGCTCTATGTGATTGACACTTTTTTTCAGCTAAATCCTATGTAATACCAGTACCAATAGAAAAAATTACCACCCAGGTTCTTGACTACCATATCAATGCTCTTTTTTTTTTTCCTTCGTAATTTGAGTTTTTTTCTTGTTGACTTTCCGATTCCAATGTTTATTCAGAAACCTCGGTACTATTATGTTGAATTCTGAGTAGATCACCTTGCCTCGTGACTTCAGTTTTTTTTTACCTACATGTACATTTCTATTTGTTCTTGTGACTAGACCCAAGCTGAAGTAGAACACCTAACCCACGCTAACAAACTTTCTCCATTAATTTCTGGTTAAAATGATTACATAGACAAATATTAGTAGTTACTTAAGAAACTAGCGCACCATGGAATACATCTACATCAGGCTAACAAACTTTCTCCATTAATTTCTGGTTAAAATGATTACATAGACAAATATTAGTAGTTACTTAAGAAACTAGCGCACCATGGAATACATCTACATCAGGCTAACAAACTTTCTCCATTAATTTCTGGTTAAAATGATTATATAGACAAATCGTAGTAGTTACTTTAGAAACTAGCACACCATAGAAAGCAATTTCGAAAAATGTTAAATACTTAAAACAGGTTTTAGTAACTAAAGACATATAATCATTTCTGAATAAAATGGCAGGTTTCTTATTTTTTAAGAGCTTCAAGCTTTTTTTTACATTTCTTTTTAACTCTGTTTAATGAAGAGGTTGTTTAGGTCTATAAAGTGTCTTAATTTAAATGCATATACATAATAAAAAGTCTAGAGATTCTCTCTGACTTCACAAATGTATTGCAATTGGTGGAATTTAATTGGATATTCAAATAAAGATTTGAGCACTTGTATGTCTTGAAGTTGTACCAGGGGCTTGCTGAAAGAGGAGTCACCACGTAAGTTTCTTATTGGTTGGATGTTTTTCTTTTTGCGTGTTTGGCTCAGACTCTCATTTTAATTTCTGCTGCTCATCTGGACTTTGTTTGATTAACACTTTGGGCTTTCAGTGTTGTTGTTTCTTATGTTACCAATCACAAAAAGATGCATGATTATTATTTGTTCTGTTACATTCTAATATTCTATTGTTTTTGCATGTTCAAAACTCAAGGGTTCTTAACCAAGAGAAGCAGTGCTATTTCAGTATATGGTGCAGATTCAATACCCAATAACTGGAATTATTATTATATCAAATTCATATTTGTTTTTAAATTACACTTCTTTTATCATATGGGAAAATGAAAAATGTAAAAAAAAAAAAAAATTAGGATTAACGTAGCGTTTAAAAGAGGTTTAGAACCTTTGCGTTGGTTACAAACATTGTGGCGAAAAAAAAAAAAACTTATTTAACCTTATTTATATTTTTCAGTGTTCATGTAATGTTCACCTTGGACTAAAAGTATTTTTTTTATATATATATTTAGTTGACTGCTTTGTTGTTTAGTTGCATTGTTAAAGTAAGAAGTTAAGCATCATTCAAGTGCTGAAACTTAATGCTGTATTATTAGTAATCCTTTCTTATTTTTTTTTATTTATTATTTATTATATTTTGTTTTTTAATTAAGACTTGAGAGCTAAAAATAAAAGAAAGATATACGAGCAACAAATATTTTATATTTGTTTCTTTCAAAATACAAACTGCAATAAAATAATGGTTTCATTGAAGGAAAAAAGACTAAGTATTATAACTTATATAAAAATGAGAATAAAGTAGTAAGCGTTTCTTTTTTAAAGATTAGTGAATTGAAGAATCAATACCCCCCCCCCCCCCCTCTCCTTTTATCTTTCTCTTAATTTTTTTTATAAGTTAAAAGGTTTAATTAAGGTCTTTCATAGTTAGTTAGTATACAGGATAAATATAAAAAAAAGAAGCACTTTTCAGTTTTCTAATCATGTAAATATTTGATGCTATTGTGAGTTGAGAATAATTATTTAGAGGCTAAAATTGTATTACTATTTACAGACTGAATCAGTATGGTAGAAAAAAAAGAAGACATGAACTGTTTGAAAGCCCAACAACTCTAATTAAATTAAGTGACTGTCCCACTGTGCATATGACACTTGACTTTGAAAGGCTAAATTTATAAAGCTGCAGTTCTAATGTCTTGCTTCTTTCAGTCAATCCTTTGTCAGTAGCATATATCTAGTCAACTCTGTCACTGGTATAAGTATAACATGTATATTCACCCTCTCACTATCTTGATATGCTCATGTTCTTGTCATAACATCTACAAGCTAACGAAGGTTGATATAGAAGCAATGTTAGAATGCAATTCCCTGAAAATGTTTTCAGTTATGAAATGAGTAGTTTTTTTTTGTTTTGTTTGAGCCAATAGTACAAGTAATATTTTTTGTACAAAGAATTGTAAGTAGTTAGCTAACATTCTTTTGAACATCCTAAAGTTTTACCTATTGGGCTGTGGACATAGCACTGTTTTCCCATTTCCCTCATTTCATTCCTAATTATTTAATTTTGGAAAAGGCTCTCAGTTATTTATGCTGTTACTTAGCGTTGGTTTGAAGACCTTTTAGTTTTATTTGGTTTGATTGTTTGGCTACAGCATGACTTTGCTCTCAATCATTGTATTGTATTGTCTTCTTGACATTCTGATTATTTCTGTTGTTTAAAAGTAGTTAACTTAAATGAGCATATTTGTTTTAACCTACAGATATAATGTCCTTAGCAGTAAACATTTCATTATTTACCTTTTTATTGCTTACTGAAGGCAGAAATAATGAAGAAAAGTTTTTATTGTTTTTTTTAAACGTTACATTCAGTTTAATAAAATCATAAGTTAGTTTGTTTTATGCATGGTATAGTAATCTGTTTTTTGTTTGTTTGTTTGTGTGAATAGATAGAAGAGGTCAGCTCAGATTTGATCACACTGGAGGAGATGTCGTTTCTTTCTCAGCAGAAGTTTCATGGTGAGGATGGTGAACGCTTTGTACCAAACGGATGGAAACTTGTCACTGTGGAAGGGGTGAGCAAAGGATTCCTTCTGGAGAAAATATCTCTTGACTCACTGTTGTCTCTGGGCAAAGAAATGAGTGAAAACTTATCACCTAAGCAGTCCAAAGAGGTGGAATCAGCCCCACAAGATGTTATGGGGCCACCATCCACTGTGAAAACAAATCCAGAGGTGGAGGCCCCAACACCCATGAGGCCTAGATCTAGTGAGGTCAAAGCCTCTCTTTCCACAACGCAGAAGCCTGATGAGGTGGAAGCTCCTCCTTTTCTGTCCAGCTCAAGTCGAAGTAAGGTTGAAGCACTGAGATCCAAGTATACAGAGGATATAGACCTACCAGGTGATGTGGTATTCAAATTTGCCATTTCAATACATGTTTATTTTACTTAAGATTATCTTCTTTATTGTATTAGCAACATTACAGTTTCCTTGATCATGGGCTACAAGAAAAGGGTAAACTTTGTCTTCCACATAGACCTATTGGGCTCAAAGAAAAAAAACATTATTAATTACTTCTTAGAATTTTTAGCGGCCCCCGTAAGGGGAAAAGCCGCTATTAGGTTTGTGCAAAATGCCCATCTGTCACACTCAGATCTCGAAAACTAGAAGAAAAAGGAAAAATATTATTTCACCATGCGATGCAGCTTGAAAAGTTTAGGTGCAACAGCTACTTTTGGTTTTCTAAAAGCGAACCGTTTAGTTTTATAAAATTAATTATGCAAGCAATTTTTTCACAAAAACACACCTATTCTAAAACAATTACATAATTATAAGGTAGGTAATGTTATAATATGTTAACAAAGAAAGACAATATTGTGTGTATTTTCAGTATCACTAAGTCAAATATATTTCTAAAATGTACAACAAATATAAATATTAGTTAAAGGTGTTTTTTCTTGTCAACTAGCTGCTAAAATTAAAAGAAAACACTTATGTTTGCTTATAAAGGCTTCTTCTTCGTTCTCATTGTTATGTTGGAGTGTTCAGGTGACTAGACCAATACATGAGATGAACTGCACAGTTGTTTCCAAATCAGGGAGCTCTCCATATAGTTTTCTTTCTATTAGGGGTGATTTGGGGCCAATGTCTTGTATGGGCCTCTTGGTAAAGAGAGCAGTTTTGGAGGACATGGTCGGCATTCTCTGGTGATACTCCACATGGGCAGATTACAGTGGTTCCAGTTTTGAGTTTCCGGTACATGTGTTTTATAAAGGCTAAGAATGCACTTTATAATGTAAATATCACGCACATTTTTTTAAATAGACTTTTTATGCAGCAATTTTCGTGCAGTAGCTTGACAAGCAGCAACAGGACATGGTACTAATCAGCAAATGAAACTTTGAAACATTATTACTTTTGACCATCAAAATAAAATCACCTCTTAAATATACATTGCGAATAGGCGGATCCAACAGGGATCCAACTCCAAACTCTTTTTGTAATCTTGTTTATTGATGCTCTACTATTATCATGTTTCCTATAAACAAGTTACTGAACAATATCAAGGTTTGTATTTTCCCTAACATTTTACTTGAATTGTTATCTGTCTCTTACTTGGACTTTGCCTGGTCATGTGGTATGCACTTTGGCTGTCGTTTCATTGGTCCCAGGTTCAAACTATCACCCACACACACACCATCCCCTGCCACCCTTTTCTGGAGGTTTGGGCTAGGATGTATTAATCTTCTATTTTGAAAGAATATCTGAAACATATGTTTTTTCATCATTTAATGTCTTTTTTTAAATAAAAAATATTGCAAGTTCTAGGCTTAAAGTTTGATGTTGCGTGCTCATATTCTAAAGTCCACCTTGTTCAGAGTCATTGATTTACCTTTTACTTTTAAAACTTCCACATCAAACCATCAGATATCAGTATGTTCAGATATAGTTGCTATTGGAATTCTTTTATCCTATTAAAAAATGTTTACTTTCATTCTTTAAAAAGTTCATTTTTCAATCTAAACAATAAGCAAGACTAATGTTGTTTTTTTTCAACTTCAGATCCATCTGTACATCTACGTAAACTGATTAAGTTTGATTGGCCAACTGTGGACTGTGCTGGGTTTGAGCAAATTAATTTTGAGGAGTTTACAAGTACATGGCTGTGTCCAACAGCTAAAGAAATCAAGTAAGAGTTGACTCATTGGCTCTGTGTAAATTGTTCTCGTTTGACCATGTCCTCGGACTGAAAGATAGTAGGTGCATTTTTGACATATTTATCTTTGTCTGAACATGAAGTTGCCTGAGAAAAGAGCCAATTATTTTATTTGTGTTCATTTTATTTAAAGTAAAACTAGTTCTTTTTTTTTTCTTCTGAATCTGTTCTCATTTCCAACTATATAGTTAGTGTACAATTCGATACAATTTTGCTCAACTAAATATTTTTAAATAAAAATGTTTTTTTTAGCAGACTTTTCCAAAATAGCAACAAAAAAAAAAATGTTCTTACTTGGGTCAAGCATTATCTTAGCTTTGTTTTCTCCAGTTTTATAACAGTGTAGACATTGAATTAAAAAAAAGAATACACCCTAACGCAGTAGAATGTTTGCAGATAGAGATATGAGTTAGTCATATTTGAACTCATGACAATTTCTGTAGTCCAATTTTGTTTGCTCTCTTCAGTCTAGCAGATTACATTGACTTCTCCTCGCTTATTAAACATGGAACCAAGGAGCCCTGGTGTGGTACTGAACAAGTCTCACCACTAAGAGCAATGGATCATCTCTTAGGTGTCCAGACCAGAGAAGATCAGACATCTGCTTCAGAACTGGCTCTAACTCAGGTAATCAGGGTCAGAAAATAGTTTGGTTGTTGATGAGTAGTTATTTGAAATACATTAATACATAATAATACAGACATTCCTACAAAAGAGAAGATAACAATGTCTCCTATATGTATCCATGTATGTGTTATTCTAGCCGTGCATGTTAATTAAAAAATTTAAATCTGCTAAGTCTTTGGTTTTCCTGGCTGACTCCATGCTCTAATGGCACTAGGAAAGAAGGAGCACTTGTACAAATTCATCCTAGCATATGGAATAAGAAATGTGCCTTGAAGTAGAAAGTTAAAATTAAGTGTAATGTAAATGAACGTACACTAAGAGTGTTTATTTTATTTTTGGATGTCAATTATCTTCTTATCAAGGTTTTTGTTCTGATATAAAAAGGATTGTTAAAGTGAAAGTGACATCTAGTGTTCATATAGTATTCAAGTCCTGGAAGCAGAGACAGCTATCATTAGCCAAATTTTGTTGCAGGTGTTGCGTGAAGATTTTTTGTTTACTAGAAGTATTACTAAGAATAGCAAAGGCATAAAGAGTGGTATCATCTTTGTCTTGACTTTGAAGGAAATACCTTGCTGTTACCAAACCATATTGAATCTTTATAGTATTGATTAAAGATGCTTATCTTTATCATTGGTAGTTGGCTTTTGTGTTGTTGAGAAAAATTTAGAGAGAAATTTGTAAATCTCATCCCTCAATAGTTAATAAAGTTGCACATGTATCTCATCACTGACTACAATGTATTGCTTCATTATGTCATTTATGATTATTTTTTTGGTTAGGTCTTACAGTCATTGGGTGGAGAATCAGAACCATCCAGTATTATTGGAACCCGCATCGCTGATGCTTTGACGAAGGTAAGAAACAGCCCTAATGAACTCTGGTGGTCTATAAACCTCAATGATTGAAGCATATCAAGATTGTTTTTTTGTTTTTTTTACACTTGCGATAATTTTGGTGCTCTTTGTACTTAGAGAATAAAAGATTTTTAGCAGATAAGCATCTTGCTGATAGATGTCAATCCAACATGTGACCACATTTTATCTTGCTGATAGATGTCAATCCATCTAACATATGACCACATTTTATCTTGCTGATAGATGTCAATCCATGTAACAAGTGACCACATTTTATCTTACTATTCATTGCACAGAACTCTTCTTCCTGGATTGCATACACATTGGCCTCTCTGTACTGGAGAATAGAAGGAGACAGTGAGAAGGCAATAGATTGTATCAGGATGGCTCTCACCTATGTACCACATCTATATAAGGTTAGTGAATAGCATTACTTGAAGAGTTTCATCCTCCTATCTAATTACTTGTCAAAGTAGACATACCAATTTATATTTATTAGGTACAATTTACTATCATCCCATATAACCTTCATGTGGTACAATTTCAAAAACATCAGTCTATCTACACTGTTTTATGTATAATCATCACAATATTTGAAATATATTCAAAACATGTATACAATTTTGAAAGACTTTCTTAGTTGCTATGTCGCCAAATCAACTAAATTCACCTATTGAGGTTTCAGCAAAGTGTCTTATTGTGTTGTAACATCAAGTGATTTCACATGCTTAATGTTAAGTGTGACATAGCAACATAGGATTGTAAAAGGTTAATGGAAGAATTCATTGATTTCTAATTGTGTCATACTTGTTCAATGATGCTTGAAATTGTTCTGTAGAGTTGTTTATTGTCTCCTGCAGGACACAGCACTAGTCAGTTTGGCCAATCTCCTGCACCAGTCTGGTTATTTAAATGATGCTATTGTTGTTGCCAATGCTGCATTAGATGTAGATGACAGATTGTCTGTGACACATTTCACTATGGCTAATTTGTATGCAGCAAAGGTAAGATTTGGCACAACATATTGAAAGCATGCAAGAAATAGTTTGTGCACACCTTCCTACATATCTTTATTAAAACCTTATGTTAACAAAGATTTTATTCACAAAATTTAGTATTTATAAATTTTTTTTTTTAATGTTTATATATCAAGTAATTGAAAATTGGTAACAAATTTCAATGTTCAGTTTTAAATGCTTTCTCAGAAAGGTAAACAGAAATTTTTTTTTAGCTTTGTTTTGTTTAAAAAGAATTCAATGTATTAGGATTATAAAAGCCAATTACATACATTTTCTGTTCACCACAGAATGGTTTTTAATGTTCCAATTTCCCAACTCGCAAGAATGATTTATGTTTTGCATAAAGTATACTTTAGGTATACAAATATTAGTCATAAAAAAACAAAACAACTTATGTTATTGTTCAGTAGTAAAATTTGTTACCCTAAATGTTTTGGAAAGTAAAAAAAATGTTTTTGTTCTTTCTTGACAGGGAGATTGGGAACATGCCAGATTGTTCTATCAGTCTACACTAGGACTACAGCCAGCATTCCAACCTGCCTTGAACAGATTAAAATCTATTGTGTGTAGATAATATAATTAAATAATACCTTCACTTATTTATTAAGTATTGATATTTCTTTGTCACTTTCATTATTTAGTTAGTAAAAAAAAATTTTGTATAAATTAATATATAGTACTTATTTTTGAAACAAAAAAGGAGAGGGGAGTTGTTTTGGACAAAAGGAAAACATTATTTCAAACACATTTTTTTTTCTTTTTGTGACACCTAACCTCTTTAAGGGATAGCACAGTCACCTTCACTTTCACAAACTTTTGCCTGAGTTTCTAGCTCATTCCTTTAAAAAAAAATGGCCTCATCCACCTAATGCCAAAATCTAAATATTATAGTGTTAAACATTGAATGACCAAAAATAAAAAACTGATTTTGAAAAGGTCACATATAAAAATGTGGTTTCATGAGAATGCTTTGATCTGTTCATTTGTATTTTATTTCACTTTGATCTGGATTAAAATGTCTCTTCTAGAATATTTGTTCTCTTGTCATTGTGTAGTCTCTGTGTTGAAGTTAAGTTTTCCTCCTCTCTAGCTCTGCTGTCAGCGTCCAAGACTCACAAGCATACAAAAATGTGACCATGATCAGGGAGCGCATCAGTCTGATTTTGGTGCCGAGGGCTAAGTTTTTGCCTTTCCATATTTTATTTTAAGTTTTGAAAGTGCTGCTGTGGACTGTGCAATTCGGGCCAGTAGTTCAGGTTTCATTCCCTCATCTGAGACAATAGCTCCAAGGTATTTGAAGCTTCTGACAGTAATCAGCCTTTCACCTCCCTGCTAGGCCATCAATGTCATCTGCAAAGCACAAGTTGGTAATTCTTCTTCCTCCAATGCTTTCAGTACCTTTATACCCCTCAAAAGCATCTTCCATGATTCTTTCAAGGAAGATATTGAAAAGTGTTGGTGAAAGTAGGCAGCCTTGTCTTACTCCAACTGTGGTTTTAAACCAGTCCCCAATATTATTGTTGCCAGAGTTGACAACATTCCTGGTGAACTTCTATATGCGGGAGGAAAAACCATGATAAACGCAAATTTGCAAGATCTGGCAATCAGGAGAATGGCCTAAACACCGGACCCAATCACTCATCATCACCCTTCCAAAGAAAGGCAATTTTCAGCTCTTTCAAAATTACAGCTTCATAAGCCATCCCAACAAAGTACTATTATAAATTATATGAAATCTGCTAAAACTGATAAAAGACAAAATTATATCAGAAGAACAAGCAGGTTTTAGACAAGGTCGCAGCACAACAGAATAAATCCTAAACCTCAAAATACTTTGTGAAAAATATCTCCAACACAGAATCTTTTCCATGTCGTTATTGATTTCAAGAAAGCTTTCGATCGAGTATGGCACCGGGCACTCTGGGTGACAATGGAAAAGTACAACATAAATAAAAAATAACTAAAGTTATCCAGAACCTCTACAAAGATGCCGCCAGTGCGGTGAAATCAAAATGTGAATGCATAAATCCACTAGCAGATTTTTCCTCCCAATAAAATTTTTTTGTTCAGATAGTTACATTATTTTGCCAAAGTCTAAGCGTATTCAAGTTAATTTGACTTCTTGAAAATACAGTGGCAAGTAAAAAGGCTTTACTTTAGTCAAGACTACCGTATTAAAGCAGTTTCAACAACTCACAAGATTAATCTATATATATATTTAAATATATTAATTTACAAGGCCCCTGACTGTCTGATTCTTTAATCACTAATTCTCCCTCATGGGATGGATGAAGGAAGACTTAAAAGTAAAGTAGCTATTACAGATAAAGCACTGAACCATAATCTTCAAACACAAGAACAAAACCTAATAAAATACTCAGGAAGACACCAAGATAAAAGCACATTTCTTGTTCCAATTGCTAAAACTAATTTCTACAAAATCTCTGTTCCTAGTGCTATTAGAGCATGAAATGGGTTGCCTCAGTCTGCCAGAAAAACCAATGACTTGGCAGAATTAACATGCGTGACTAAATTGACCTAGGAACATGCATAGGACATTATCTTTTTTGAAGTAACATCTGTATTTCATAAAATAAGAATTGAAAAAAAGGGGAATATGAAAAACGTAACTTGTTATTACTTAGCTTGTGCCTAGAGCAACTAAGCATCTTTCATAATCAAAAGGAAGTGGTTAATTTCCCATAAAACGATTTTTCATTTGTAGGTTAGTTTTAGTTTGCTTTGTACAAAGTCAACATACTAATGCTTATTATTTTAAAATTTTACTTCTTTTTTTTTTAATTTTTAAAAGAACCATAGAGCCTATCAAATATTTTGAAATAGATCTGAGAAACTGATTCATTAATTCTCTCACTAGGAGCGTTTAAAAAAAAAAAATTCACCTAAGAATTACTTAACACATGATTGGAAAAACCACTTTAAAAAATTCAGTCTGCACCCTATAAATGACACTAAGGTCAATTTTTCCCAATCATTTTTTTGTTGGCTTCCTTTCTATCCAGATGGGTGTTATAAGTCCATTTCACTTCAACATCTCAGATAGTAGAAATTGCAGGCCAAAAGAATGATGAATCATCAAAATACAGCAGGCCATTTCATTGAAAGTGAACAAAAGGAGGGGGATTTAAGCGTGGTCGAGAGGCTAAGTACGCTTGAACTTGGCTACCCATGAAAGGGGCTCGAGGTTAGACACCCGACTTGAGCAAAGTTGTGTTTACTGAGCGCCTAAAGGCAGCACGGAAAAACCTTCTACCAGATACCCCCTCCCACTGGTCCACAAATGAGATCGGACCATAGCGCTCTGAGCTAGCTATAAGCATGAGGGTAGCGCTATATAAAAGCTATTATTTAATCTTCTAAGTGGGAAAAAAAAGGTGTTAAGAATTACAGAAAAAAAAAATACATTCCTGGGAACAAAACAACAGTGTAGCTAGTGTTTACTGCTATGAGAATGGTTATTATATGTTACAACCAGTTTCTTCTCAACACACCAAAATGCTTTTTAAAGTACTGCTTGTTAAAAAAAAATATTTTTTAGTGAGATCAATTTGAATCAAACTTTATTTTCTTTGCCCCTTACAAACAAATGTAGGAATCACAAAATAGATGTATCATTATAACAACACATTATGTATTCATGGAAAATTTTTTATTTTAATAATTAACTACTCAATAAAACCAAATGGCTGTAGGGAGGAACAAATGAAGGACATGTCCAATAACTAAAACAAAATCATTCAATTATCAGAACATTGTATGTTTATACAGATGTGTCAACATCAAAGTAAGCATGATATCAAACATTATGCCCCCCATAGGAAAGAACAATGAACAATAATTTTGGGGCTACAAATGTAATATTTCACATGCAGATCAAAGGAACACAAAATGGCTTCCAACATGCAGGAGAAGACTCATTGTAAAATATATACTTAGTGCTAAATTGATTCAATGAAATAGTATAAATAATAAAATAATTAAAAAAAAAAAAAAAGATAGGACAGTATATGTTAACTCAAGCAAATGCAAATCAGATATACAATCAACAATGGCTGTCATTGCTGACTAGGCAGCAGAAGTATACACTCAGAAAACAAGAGTTATGAGCCCTTTATTTTCTCTGACCAATTTGTGTATATTTACTTGAAGTTTGCTGTCAAGAGTCTAATTCAGTCAGATAGTCAGTTGACACTTATGTGGAGCAACACTTTAAAAAGATACTTACTGATAGTAATACCTGCATGGTATTAACAAAACATTAGAAATACAAATATATAACACCATACAAAAAGAAAATGGTGCCACTACATGAGTACACTTCAATATTCACACAAAAAAAATATGTATCATTCCTTTGAATGAAATAGTACCATCAACTTTCAAGTTTCTAAAATTTACAAACAAAAAAATACAACAAAATGAAAAAATATTTGTCAAAAATAAAGGTACAGGCAACTTTGTTTAGAACACCTAGGCAAAGCAAAATAATAGCAATTAAAAAAAGCATTATTATAGACTGCAAAATTATGAAGAGACATAACATTTTTTAAAATTTAAATGACTGACACTCAAAAAACAGCTCTATTAAAAAACATCACTAATATGGCAGAACCAAACATGGAGAGGGAGAAACTAAAACCTTCTGGCTGGCCAATAGCTTCACGAGCCCACTTCAAAAATTTGGCAATCTTGCCATCCATCTTGAATTTCTTGGTAGGCTTCTCCTGAAATGAAAGTTTTTTAAACATGAACATTGCTTGCATATTTTCTATACAATTCAAATACAAAAACCAAAAACATAAATGTAATAAAATGCTTAGGCTAGAAAAAAATATCTAGCTTCATTTACTTCAATGAATCCCTAACAAGAATATATCGTTCTAAGTGCCTTTGGAGCATGGGACCAGTTGTCTGATTTAGGAAAACAAATGAATTAGTAGAGTAATTCTCTAGCATGAAGGGATAGATTAAAATATAGGACCTAGCATTGAAACTTTTATCTATAATGTTCTGAAACTAAAATTTTCAACAAGAATAAGGTCACAAATCTTTAGCATTTAAAATGTGTTTGATTAATACCAAAGGCATGAGATAACAGAATAAGACCATAATATGATAGAAAAATGTGTTGGAAACAAAGGAAACATGAAGACCAGGAATAGTAGTTGTGAAAATGGAAGATTGTTCATTTTTCTTTCAAATATATTGGAGGCTCTAACAATAGCTATGTTAACATTCGACAGCTGCGTAGGGTCGTACCCCTATCTTGCATGGGAGATTGATGGATGGATGGATAGATTAGATAGATAGATAGACTGCATGCCAAAGGCGATCTTCTTTAAAGCTTAAAGGAGGATGGCATAACAGAGGTGCCCCCCCGTAAGTGCTATAAAGATCAACTCAGGCGCCATTTCACCCTCACTGGCATAGAGGAGGGTAGCTGGCAGAAGATGGCCCCTGAAAGAGAAAGTTGGAGAGCTCTAGCAAAGGCTGCAGAACACACATTTGAGACCCAAAGGAAAGAACTTATTAAAGACAGGCACAGAAGACAGCCAGCAGACAACGGGTTTGTCTGCTCTAGATGCAAAAAAATATGAATGTTGCAATTGAGTTTGCATAGCCATGTGAAACACTGCACTCATCCTTAATATTTGGAATTGAAGACATGGCCATCATTACTATATTGGAGAAGATAAAATTGTACAAAATAAGAAACAGTGAAGCACAGTAGTCTAACAGTTTAAAAATCAATATGGAAGAATGCATTTCTTACTTTCAACACACTGATGTAAATTTACCTGCAAAATTTTGTTATGTTTCAAGTACTCCACAAATGTTGGTTCTGTTAAAGACAAGGCTGGGATGTACTCAGATTTCTTTTCTCTTTTCCACCAGTTACTAGAAACAGCAGTAATATTACAACAATTATTGAATCAAAATATCAAGTATTATGCTAATAAATATGCCTCAACAGAGCCCACCCCAGCCAGTTAATTACTAGCCCTTTAAACTTCAATAAGAGATCTGAAAATAACAAGATTACTAAAAGAGTTTGTATTTCAGAAACACAAACTCATAAGCAGCCATGGTCCACTAATAATACAGCAGGGTATGGATATATATTAATGTTATTATTATTGCATTGTTAATATTTATATGCATCCAATAGAGTGATTGTTGTGAAGATATGGTTCAGCGTAAGCTTAACCTAACAGATGATATTAAGTGATTATCTAACTGATGGTTGGAAAAAGGCTCTTGTCTTTGGCGTTTGTGTTGTTGAAGTAGAACTAGTAAAAAATAATACAAAACACTGCTTATTAAATTTTGTTTAAAAAGTATTTAAATTTTATACATAAAAAATGCATTCTTTCTTTTTTTTAAAAACAAAAACAAAAAAAATGCATTCTTTCTTTTTTTTTAAAACAAAAACAAACGTTTACCATAAATTGTTACCAACTTGATTAACAGAATATGCATAATTTAGTAAAATAAATATTTTTATTCGGGAAATAACAAAAATGTTTGCATAAATGTTATCATAATATATAGGAAAATCATCAAGCTTACTTAATATAGCCTCCTCCTTTTTTAGTTCATGAGATCTAAATGTGACAGACCACACAAAACCAATAAAAGCATTTCTCCTTTCAGAGACAGTAAAAATGATGTTTGTCTATTGTGAATTTGAAGATTCCATAATTTGTAAGAAGATGGTCAAGACATGTTTAAAAGGAATAATTTTTGGAATGATTCCCCCTTTTCAATAAAATCTTTTAAAAAGAATTTTTAAGTCCAATCAGTAATTGTTTTTTTTTTTAATCTATTAAATAATCAATGATTTTTTTTTTTTTTTACTCTTTTGAGTATTCCCTTTTTATTTCATTCTTACCATTTGGTTTTTCCCTTACAATCTTTAGGACTTGTGAAATGGTAGTGATACAGAAAGGCTCGAATGTATTTTGGAGGCTTGTTGGGAAATGGGTTTGGACCCATTAGATCTAGAACATCAGGCTCATTCTGCAGCAGTCTATATACTAGGTTTAGGAACCAAGGATTGTTTTGGTAGTTACTCAGAGCAGCAAACCACATCTGCCAATCCAGACGAGGTTGATGAGGAGCTGAAATAGACAAGACCATCATAAATAGGCTTTCACAAAAGGATGCTGGGAACCTTTCCTACTCAAAGAAAAACCAAGAAGAGGTTTTTTTTTAAGAAACAATGTTAGCAAAATGTAAAATATTAAAGTATTGATTAATATGAATGCAACTATTACACACAAAAAAAAGAATGCCTCTAGTAGATTATAACTACAGTGGTTGTCAAACTTACCAACGACTGGAGGACACTCAGAAACATCACCAGGCTTGTAGAGAAATGCATATGGCTTCCAGCCATCTTCTGCTGTCCTGTTGTTGGCAAGACCTTCTAAAATGAGCTCTGGACGACCATCAGCTCCAGTCATCCTATGAAAAGATGAAAAGACAATGTCAAACTTCATAAACTTAATTATTTCAAATAGGTAAAAATACACTTACATGTATTATCACTTATGGCTTAACACTCTTTATTTTAGGACAACGAAAAAATTTAAAGATTATATATTTTAGAAATGCATTTATCACTATTGTTATAACTTTAATTAATATTTGTATTGAGAAATGATTGCATGACAGGAAATACTATACAACTCTTTTTGTTCATTTGCCAATAAAATTATTGAATAAAATCAAAATTTTTGATGTACACTTTGAGAGAAACCTGTTTGAAAATATGGTTTGCTAACTTTACACAATAGGAAAGATAGAAAAGTATATCTAAAATGAATCTTAAATTTAAACATAACAACTGTATGACCTCTTTTTGGTCAGCAAGTAAGTTTGTCCTTGTTTAACATACATTAGGGTTTAACAGAAGTAATGATTTTTTTAATGCTGAACCATTAATTATCATTGTAATATTTTGTTAACCATTATGTAAAATTAATTTCCTCAAGGATAATAAAGATATTGTTAGTAAGATTAGTTTCTATTGTACAAAGCTCCTGAGCTAGAAGTAGCTAAAAAAATGATAAGTGCTTTTCTTAACATGAGTATAAGCCTACTGCAATTCAAGACATAGAAAAACCATAAAATATAATAAGATGAACAGTTATAAAACTATAACATTTCCAAATTGAGCAGAAGAAACATACATATAAGGAAAAACTTTGTACAACAACACACACTAACACAGCTTGAATAAACAATAATAGCAACTCACCACTCAGCAACCTTTTTTTTTTTTTAGAACTCATAGGCAAATGTTGCTCTTTAAAGTTAATTAGTTAAGGCTTAAGAAAAGTGAAGACTGCATGGAAACAAAAGATCTAGTTTTGTTTTCACTAGAGATACTCAAGTGAGGTCTTACATTCTGAATAGTCCATAGGAACTGGTGATCTGGAATGGGTCAAGTTTACTATGCCATGTCTTAGAATATTTCGGCAGAGAGTGATAAAAATTGAGGTCTAAGTAGCTCAAGGGAATCTGGTGATCAAGAAGAAAAAGACAGCTCCAAATAAAACTGATTTCATTAAGTTAAAACAATCTATTGCAGTCATTTATTTTAAGAGACATTTTAGCTTTTAAAAGACATTTCGAAGCAAATTGTTGGGAAGACATCATTAATGTAGACTACTTGAACAGCTTGTTTCAGTACATAAGTATCAGCATAGTTTTCTTTCAATTTCTTAATAAGACCACTAAGATTTCTTATTCTTAATAAGACCACTAAGATTTATTAATTAGACCACTAAGATTTCTTAATAAGACCACTAAGATAGAGACACAGAGTAGCCTTGTATAATCAATGCTATGTGTATTGTTAAACATATTTACTATTTTCAAACTTTGCTTAAAATATTTAAGCCTCAATATACCTAGCAGGGATATTTTATATGATATAGATTTCAACTCTTTAAAACTTTGCTCCTAGCATCCTCACAGCATAGCTTTTATAGTCTTCAATCTTGTGTTCAATCCAACATATACATCACTATGAGACTCTTAGCACCTCACAGCATGGCTTTTATAGTCTTTCAATCTTGTGGTCAAGCCAACACACATCACTATAAAACTCTTAGCACCTCACAAACTTTGAGCAGGTTACAGTCAGTGGTCAGTTCAAGGGATTTAATAATTTGGTGCTCTGTCTGTCTTATGTGACCACTTCTTGAAGAAAACCCTGTACAAGTTAGTTATTCTTTGATACAAGATGCAGTTAATCATCTCCAATGGTCCAATAAATGCAGGCTGTAAGTCTACATTATTATGTAGTTCAACTACATAACAATCAGAATGTTGGATCAACCACTATGAAAAGAACATAAACTATTACAAGGAATATTACTAACATTAAGACAATACTTAATGCACACAAGAAACAGAAACATATGGATGAAGTGTGAATACAATCCATAATGTGGAGAATATTTAAGAAGAACAGTAACTTGTCAGATGCAGATATTCAAGGGTTAGTAAATAAATCAAACAAAAGGTTAATAAACATCATCTATTGTAGTGCAGATTGAACTTTTTAAAAGAAAAAAAACTGTTGTCCAATAAAAAGCAAGGCATGTATACAACAATCAAGTAGGCCATAAATGTGAAAATAAAGAGTCAATGCTTCTATATCATCAGTTTTATGATCTATTTAAGCTTCTAAATTAATTGCATGCAATGATACTCTCAGCAAATAAAGTTCATACTAAAAACTAATTGCATTTAGGTCTCTGACAGAGACAGTAAAATATTCTGAAATTGACTTGATTTTTCTAATGTAATTTTAAGGATGAGCCAATTCACTTATTTTAACAAATTAGTTCTAAAAGTCACTGTGATTTCTTCAAATGTTAATATTATGACATGCAGAATATTTCAATTCAAATAAAACTTCTATTTTACACAAACTACTTGCAGATGCAGATTTAGTAACAGTAAAAAAAAATCAAAACAGGGTTTTCTTCTACTAGCACTAAGTGAATGTCTACCCAAGCCAAATACCTTCTGAATAAGCCGTAAGAGCTAGTGAGGTGAAACGGCTTTGAAAGCCCATGATACTGCGTAACAACTTTAGGCACTGCCAACTGGGTAGGTTTGTGGACTTGAGTGTGAGGGACCTACAGATAAGATTGGATGGGCATGTAGTTGACAGATGATGTGGGCTCTCTGATTCACTGGTTAGGGCTGACAAGTTAAGTGACTTAAAAGCTCAACAAAATTGCATTTCTAAAGGTTACTTATAAAAACTTTTATTGTCTCTATGAGCCATTAAAGAATTTGATCAATTCTACTAAATTTCAATCAACCATTTGTCTAGGCATATCATGAAAGACAATTTACTAATTCTTAGATGTTATATTGATTATAAAACAAAAAACATGCAGATTATATCATTTTGGTGAAGATGAACAGATGCTTCAATAATGAATAGTCTTGATAATGTCTTAGCTTTTAGATGAAGCTAACTTAACAAAATACCAATACTAAAAGTATAAAACTATATATTGTTGATGGTCTGTTTGTTGATAATTTTAGATTCTAGATGTTGATATTATATGCGAGTTCGTTGAAGACACAACAACAGATTGAACAATGAATATTTTGATAACTCAGGCTGATAACTTCAAACAATTTAATGAATAAACAAAAGGGCACAGTCATGTCGTCTTCTAAGGCGTCTTGTCCGTTACTCTCTCTAGTTCGTAATCCTACTTTTTAATTACCGTCATATCACTAAGGAAAAACCCGATTAAACTCAACTTCTACGCATCTTGTGTCATTACAATATATATATGCATAATTTAATCTTAAAAATTAACATATAAATGGTATATCCCCTTTTGGTCAGCATATGCACCAGGTTTGTCCTTTTATTTACAGGTAGAAAATCAAAGTTCAATGGAAGTAATGCAGTTTTTTTTAATGCTGAATAGTCATGTTAATTAACAGATTAACCTTGGTGATGACCTTAACTAGCAAGATGAATGTTTTCATGTAAGTTAAAACTCATTATGGGATGTATTGGGGAAGATGGAATAAAATAATAAAATAGATAACTTTTGGAGCTAAGATAAGAGCTACACATACAATTTTGATTAATTAGTTGCAAATAATTTGATATGGAGTAACAATTTATTTTTCATTGGAGAAAGTCTATTATTACCTAATCAAGAAAGGTTACTGTTATAGTAATTTTTATTTATATTTTAAAATATTCTGTTATATGAGCTCAAATTTGTTACAGTAGTATTTTAGGATTTTTTTTATACAGTACCGAGGTAGCTCCTAATGGAATTTAAATATTGACATCTAGCGCCATTGTTGTTGCTTTAGCTAGTTGTTGTTTTTTATACCAGGAGTTCAATATAATGAGATTAAGTGCAAGTCTTACAGTAAAACAGAGAATAGAAAACCTTTTCAAATCATAGATAGTTCAAATCACTGGAGATATTGATCTAATTAGGAAGGACTACCAATGTTTTTTTTATCCTATAAATTGAGGAAAATGTTAAAACTTTTTGAATTACTATTTTTATTGAAAGTTGTAATCCTACTTTGTTACTATAAAGTATAACATTTTATGTTACTTACAATGACGATCACTAAGTTGATACTATATTGCTTAAAGTGGAAGTAAATACTAACCAGACTTATCACAAACATGAAGACTGCCACACTACCAAAAATAGAAGTTCCTGCGATGCACAAACCTTTACGAAGCAATCCTTTTTCATCAAAAATACTTCTGAAATATGGCAGATGGTAGATAAAACACAATAAAAAATTAACACTACAAATATAATCAAACTCTATGTATTAGACTAATTAGCCACTCACATAAACATCTAATCTTTAATCGTTTAATGCTTAAGCTTTTTTTTTTTGTTCATTGTTTAAATATTATTTATAAAAAATAAATAAATAAAATACTAACAACTCGCCTAATCAAAGAAATTAGAAAATTTATGACTGAACTTGTTATAGAAGTGAAAAAAAGTAAAGTTCCCCTTTTAGACCTTGCAGACAGGTGATGTGAAGGTCATCTGTTTCTTTGGACAATGGTTAACAAGCAGGGTTTCATGGGGCCAGCACAACAACCAAAAGCCTTAACTTTCCACAACTTAAGTCAGGTACCTATTAGAATTGGGTGGACTCAGGGGCGCCCTAAAAATCTCTGAATTCAAAATCCCAGTCTTCACCGAGATTTGAACCCAGGACCCCCAGGCATGCTACTCTGCCTCATAGTGGCACCAGGGTGGAAATGATCGTGGGGTGCCTAAGGGGGTGCAAAAGCATCCTCATTGCTCTGTGCATAGTTGCAAAAACGTTCCCACAACCATGTCACAATCCTGGCACCGTTTCTCAAAGGGCTGTTACATAAATGGCATATCCTGCACGGTTAGCCTGGTATAGAAAAGGAAATGGCAAGGTCTAACCCCCCACCAAACAGAACAGTGAACTCTACCTGACAGTTTCAAGAAGAAGAAGAACCCAGGACACCAGGTTTGGAAGCCAAGTGCTTAACCACTTAGTCACCGCGCCCCCATTATAGAATAAACAAATCTTTTAACCAAAGAGTTAAAAGAGAATTAGGAAGCTAACAAAAAGAGAAAAATGTATCTCTAGAAGATATCTCTAAGAGAAGAACTCACTTTACTAATGAGATGACAATCTCCAATGTGAGGGATCCAGCTCCAAGATACACTGTGTAAGGCATTATCTTTTCTAACCACTGGAAAAATGATTTCTCATTGAAAGCTTGTACGGAAAAAATTGAAAGTTAAAAATTTATCTCAAACATAACAATTTTTGTTTCAAACTTACAAAAAATCAGATCATCCATTTTAAACAGAAATACAGTTACTTGATTCTATCTTACCAATTTTTGAATAGATAGTCCAATCAGGCATTATTCTGAGACTGAAAAGTTGCCAGGTTTCATAAGCTATGTATCCAAGTACGACTGATGGGAAGACTACATTGGCTAGTAAACTAACAACACTCCAGGTGTTAGACTTCTTTTTGCCATTAGCACCTGAACATGTTTGAGAAGAATACAATTTAGGACTTCCTTTCAAACATTAAAATTTACTTAAGAAAAGTCAAAATCCATAATTTGTTATGAAAAAAAGCAACTAAACATTGAATGAATAGACAAAACTATTTATTAAGGAAAGAACAATAAATGTATGATGAAGATTGAAATCAAGGTTGAATCTTTTGTATTCATAATTAAATATGCTGATTCGTGAATAAAGAAGAACAAGATTGGAGATGGTAAAAGCAGTCAATGATAGTGTTGATATTATTTTTTAGCAACAGAGCACTACTCACACACATACACACACCTCTCCTATAGACCAGTTGATATTACAGGCTAATTACCTTTCATAGGTTTCTGTGAGAAGAGTGAGAAGGAATCATCCAGCAGAGACAAACACAAGGTAATGGTCAGCAGATTGAAGAAATTGTAGTTGCCTGTGATGATGATGCTCATCTGAAGGAGAACCTGAAACATACAGACACAACTGACTTAAACGTAAGGACAAGTTATAAATCAACTGACTTAAATGTAAGGACAAGTTATAAATCAACTGACTTAAATGTAAGGACAAGTTATAAATCAACAAACATAAGGACAAGTTATAAATCAACTGACTTTAATGTAAGGACAAGTTATAAATCAACAAACATAAGGACAACTTATAAATCAACTGACTTAAAAATATGGACAAGTTAAAATCCATTGACTAAAACATAAAAAAATGAAAAAAGTATCAACTGACAAAAACATCTAAAACATAAAGATAAGGCTCTATCAGCTGATAAGTTTAGTTGAAGTTAATAAAAACATTATAAAATCATTCTTCAAAACCAATAAATAAAAGTTGATTTTTCACTAGAGGCACAATCAATTCATTTATAGAATGGACAAGATATATATCAACTCTCAAATTATCACAGCTTTCTCACTACCGTTTTGTTATACAGCTAAAATTATTTTTAGGGTTAGCTAGAAATAATGATAATTATGTACAAGTGAATAACTTGATGGGAATACTACAACTAGCCGCTGATCCTAAAACAACAGAAGTAGAATAAGGGCTAGAAATAGAAACAGTTTAGTGTAACAATGATTGAAAGAGAGAAAAAGAGGGAGAGAGAGAAAGAAATAAAAATAAAGAAATAGAAAAAGAGAGAAAAAGAGGGGGAGAGAGAAAGAAATAAAAATAAAGAAATAGAAAAAGAGAGAAAAAGAGGGGGAGAGAGAAAGAAATAAAAATAAAGAAATAGAAAAAGAGAGAAAAAGAGGGGGAGAGAGAAAGAAATAAAAATAAAGAAATAGAAAAAGAGAGAAAAAGAGGGGGAGAGAGAAAGAAATATAAATAAAGAAATAGAAAAAGAGAAAAAGAGGGGGAGAGAGAAAGAAATAAAAATAAAGAAATAGAAAAAGAGAGAAAAAGAGGGGGAGAGAGAAAGAAATAAAAATAAAGAAATAGAAAAAGAGAGAAAAAGAGGGAGAGAGAAAGAAATAAAAATAAAGAAATAGAAAAAGAGAGAAAAAGAGGGAGAGAGAGAAAGAAATAAAAATAAAGAAATAGAAAAAGAGAGAAAAAGAGGGAGAGAGAGAAAGAAATAAAAATAAAGAAATAGAAAAAGAGAGAAAAAGAGGGAGAGAGAGAAAGAAATAAAAATAAAGAAATAGAAAAAGAGAGAAAAAGAGGGAGAGAGAGAAAGAAATAAAAATAAAGAAATAGAAAAAGAGAGAAAAAGAGGGAGAGAGAGAAAGAAATAAAAATAAAGAAATAGAAAAAGAGAGAAAAAGAGGGAGAGAGAGAAGACTGATAATAAAACTTGACCAAAACAAATAAAATAAATAAAGAGAGAGAGAAAAGAAAAAGGCAGAGCAAAGAAAGAAAAAAAAAGAAAGAAGAGAGAAAGAATATCAAGGAAGGCGGGGGGGGGGGGGGCCTTATTAATCTCTTTTTTTAAATAGAATGCACTAAAACTTGAACATCAATAGTAGGTGCCTCTCAAAATTGTTGTCCTGTCCCAAACTGAACCTGCACTTGCATCCCAAATAAATCACTTAGACTCACTGTGATCCAAACTAATCTATAGAAATATCGATTCAATACAATCAAGTCTTTCTTATTCACCAAGCATGCAACCTGAAACTGACACACAGTTGAACATTTAATAATCATTGAGCCACAAAAAAATTGAGCGGCCACGCGCAGTTTGAAAGCCTGCTAGGAAAAGACCAACTTTTTTTTTTTAAAAGAGCACTAATAGACTGATTATGCCACTGTATAAACGCGTGAGTGTGTGTACAGAACTAGACACTGCGATAGTTCTAGGACTATGAAAGTCAAGCTATAAAACAATAAACAGGAGTTAAAGTACTTTCATATAATGTGCCTTATAAAAACGATATTATTTTTAAATAAGCTCCCTTTTTCTTCTCTTTCCTTGATACCAATTTTACAAGAAAAAAAAGTGAGGCTGAAAAAGAAAGGAAAGAGAGAGAGAGAAAGAAAGAGAGAGAGAGAGAGGGGGAGAGAGAGGGGGGGAGGGGAGAGAGAGAGAGAGAGAGAGAAAGAGAGAAAGAAAGAGAGGGAGAGAGAGAGAGCGATGAATACAAAGTGACATGATTCAAGAAATCAAAAGAAATCAATGAATTAATAAATCATAAGACTACAGTATAGGTAGGCCTATTTGTAGTACTTGTATATAATAAAAAGCAGTGTTTAATATTTAAAGCTTTATTGGAATGAATGACGAAAATAACTCCACACAGGTCAAGACACAGAAGATAGCCAGTACACAATCCTCAGTTCACAAATATAAACAAACACTAGGGGCGACAATTGATATAAATAAACATCGTCACGACAGCATATTAAAAAATACATAATAATAGATAAGCCTTTCATGATGTACATTTAAATGCGGTCTTTAAATGTGATACCTGGAATGAACTGCAAAAAAAAACAACAACCTGAAAATAAAACTCTATGGCCATATTACTAGGTCTTCGGGGCTTGCAAAGACATTCCATCAGTGAACAGTACCAGGAAAAGAAGAAGAGGCAGACAGAGAAAGCGATGGGAAGACAACATAAAAGAATGGAAGACCTGCCATTGAAAGAGGTTCTGTCCAAGGCAAAAGATAGAGAGGAATGGAGAAAGACGGTTGACAAATCTTGTGTCCAACAGACTAAGAGAAGGGTGAAGGAATGACCATGTCAGTTTTGGATACGTGTAGGGGAGCTCTAGCATCAATGTTGTTGTTGTTTTTTTTTAAATTATCAGATAGTTTAGCTGTTACGTAAATTTCATGCACCTCCCAAACCATTTTATTGTTCAAAACGCCGGCCCTGATGCTTGTTTAAAAAAACAAAGTCCTTGTAGAACGTGGCGGGACGAAGGAACTGAACTATCAGATCACTAGACCCCCACTGCTCACGTGGTTTATTGCCTTAACAAACTCTAAGATTAGAGAGTTGAAATAAAACTATTTCTAAAAGTAATCTCCAATCCCCCGAACACACTTTCTGTTGTCAAGAGAAACACACACACACACGATAGTTTCAACCTATATGTTCCCGTTGCTTGTGTGTCTGGTAGCAGCCAGCTGACTAACTCTTGCATGCCCAGGAGACAGCAAAATAAAATCAGACATTCAATACGGGCTTTAGAGCTTATTGATTTTCTCCCCCACCCCAGCCATTCTATTAGGTCCCTAGCACGAAGGCAGACATTCAAGAAATATCTCTCAGTGTAAACACGGTTTGTAACAACGTCAGCGGTTCTCAAGTAGCAAGTTTCTCAATCGACAAAGACCCACAAATGTAGACCTAAGTGTATCTATCAAGTCTACGTATATTCTCTCGCTCTCTCTCCATATAATTGCTATTAACGTAAACCTTCATTTAAAGTGTCCCAGCATACCCTGTAGTAAACACGATAAAATGGTTTTAATGTCTTAGATGATTATAAGGAAGTGTGAGGTCAACTGGGCTCATGTAACAGACACTAGAATTTTTCATTGACTGTATAAAGGGTGTGTCTAATGTATGTCCAATACTATTTCTAGGTTCAAACAACCCCGGGTTCGCTGTTCTGCCTCATCGTGGCATCCGGGTGGAAACGGCTATTTGAGGAGATAGCTAGGCAAAACGAATGGCAAAACATAACTCCCGTGGGGATGCCCATGGGTAGACGAGAGTCCACCCCTTGCACGGGCGGGGTTGTAAAAAAGTCCTCACAAAAACTGTCACACATCCATGCGCCGTTCCTCAAAGGACCGTTCCATAAATGGCGGTTCCCCCACGGTTAGCTTGGTACAAAGAAGGAAGATGACGGAGGCTCCCAGTGCTCCTAGGCCTTCGGCCATGTGTCGGAGGCTGAAGACATTGGATACAGCAATGCTTTATATAGGCATTGACTAGGGTCGCTCTCAAACAGAACTGTGTTCCACAGGTTTGTTTTTCTTTTTTACTGTTACGGCTGGACGACCTAACAGGTTTTTTCTTTTCAAACTTTGAGCTCGAAGAGCCTTCGGCTCAGCTCAGAAGACAATCAAACGGTTCAAACAACACACACACACAATGGTGATCTCAGGTCTGGTGAAAGGCGACAGGTATGTCCACTAAGACCTGGTATGGGCTCAGTGGAGACAGCTTTGTAGATAGCACGTTTTAGTTTAGTACCCATGCAAAAGTTACTACGCCAAGGGAGAATAATAATTTTGTTTAGCAAATGCACTATTGTCGAGGATATTCTCGAGGGCTTTCCACGCTAGACGGGAACCTTCTCGCTCTACTGGATTACGAGAGATGAGCCACAAGGGAACTAAATACACCGTGTCCAAGCAAGTTTCACCCCCCCCCCCCCAGCCACCGGATCATGGAGATCCTAAAGAATATCGACTGGTTGATAGCCCAAATAAATCGGTAATAGACACAATAGTGGCGTCTGTGCGTGTGTTGTCGGGGAGGGAGTTGAAGTTACAGGGGGCTACTAAGTGGATCTTATTTATCCCCACCCCACCCCAGCGCCATTGTCAGAGGTTTACTAGCAGGCCTTAAACTCTAAAAGTCCACTTGTCAGTAAAGTAATGATTCTATGTTGAGACCCAAGGGAAATACTAGTTCTAATTATATTATAACCCTGGAAATGGATATGATACCAGCATAGAACACATATTTTAAAAAAATAAAGCGATTACTGTGCACACATGTGAGAGACCTGACCTATTTAAACCTACAAGTAACCAGGTAAGTTGATACCATAACTTTTAAGTTACTCGTACAAATAAATCTACAAACTCATACACATGAGCTTTAAGCATATATTATTCAAGTCTGACACATCTACTCAATGTTCAGATAGTTCCAAAACTTTGTTCACATTCTACTGTAATGAAATGAATCAACTCATTGAGGCAATGTTAACATTGAAAAAACACCATTGTGAGTTCCAGTGTAAATGGACCAGCTATACCAAACATAAAATACCGGGCTACTTAAAAGTCTCTTTAGCGTTTGTTTGTTAGTCGATATAATAATAACATGTTGGATGCCAGATCAATCAAATCAGTCAAAAACTGTCCCCAGTGGTTCGATTAAGCAAAATGTTTAGCTTAAAATGAACTAGAATACGATCTGAGGCTCTCAAGGCGTTTTCTTTTAACTATTTAAATGTCAGTGTTTTGATTTCGTTCAATTATCCCCCCTGTGACTCGAATAGAAAACAAACAAAATATATTTTCTTAAATCCTTTAAAAAAAAAAAAAAAAAAAAGCTTATATAAAGTGGAAGAACTCCGCCCTTAAACCTACATCTATCAATAATGTACACGTTATTTCCCTTATTAGATAATAATTAATTGACTAATTTGGCTTTTGCTTTTTTTTTTAAATTATTGATTCATGTTTTGTTAGGTACAATAAATAATTGTTTAAAGTATCCACTTGATCGGAGAATGCCCGAGGGAGAAATAGCGGTAACACTTATTGAAGGGGAATAAACCCAACAAATATAGCCATATATGTAAATACTGAATGATTGGATTCCCTTATCGGTATAGCCTAAAACAAAAGTATTAATTACCAGTTTGACTAATTGGTTACTTTTTTTTTTATTGATTCATGTCTCGTCTATGCCAATAAATAATTGTGTGAAGTTTCAACTTGAGCCGACAAAGAGTGAGTTGATATAAGCTTTGTAAAAATATTTCTAATCACACAGATTTATTGTTGTTGGCCTCATTCTATTACAAATTTAATGACATGTCTGACCCATATTAATTAATAAATAAGAAGAAGAATATAGTTCAGCACACCAAGCGCTACTTAAGGACAGTATCGTCCAACTTTCATTGCGCCTTTGAAATGCCAGTTGCTATTGGCACTAATGTGATTTTCAACACAGTGATTGATCTTTCCGGAAGATCACTCAACTATTAAGAGCAAAAGGCGGAGACTTGGCAAGTTTAGTTTTAAAACGGTAGAAGTATAATAGCCCACCCCCGGGGGGGGGGGGGGTCCTTTGTTTTATACTGCTCTGACCCAATGAGCAAGCAGGGTAGCGGCATTGTGGCCTGGAAGAGGTGGGAGAAAGTATCGTTTCGGCTTCGTTATATTTGGTTACTCCTAATGAATACGCCTTTGCAAAGCAGCCAGGACAAAATCACTTCATTGTTTTCTCCAGATAAGGTTCTATTGTTCGCCTCTGTGAGAAGAGATTGAGAGAGTTGAGCGGCAGTAGGAAGAGATTAGCCCTTATAAGTGCTATGTGGACAGAATGAGCGAGTGTGTGTGTGTGTGTTTGACGTGCTAACGAGGTGAAATAAGCGTTCAGCACTACAACAGCTGACTGTCTGGACCTTAAGGTATCTGTGACATATGCATGGTACCTGGTGACATGTGTAAGATACCTTTCCAAGGTACCTCTCTATAATCCACACATGTTTCAAAAAAAGATCCTAATATCATGCGACTCACCTAAAATGGATAACTCGATCATCAGATTAACATACTAGCAGGATATAATTGCTGGTGGCAGAAACTAATTAAGTCACGTATTCCATCAATAAATTGGATAACATAAGAACAAAGGTTTAGTACAGCAACAATTACAGACTTTTAAAAAGGTTATGGACGACAAGAGATTTCTTGTACCAGAGGTCACTATCACCAGGGCATCCTCAAGAAGTGTCAAAGTAAGTAGTTTCTTATCTATGCAGCCGACTCTGTCTCTCAGACCGACACCCTAGGAGAGACAGCTTATCGTGGCTGAAGTGTTTTTATTTAGCGCTGTGTTTACAATAACAAAAAAAAAAAGCACTTGAGAGAGAGAGACAGAGAGAGAGAAACAGAAAGTGCGAGATTCTTAATTCCAAACCAAACTTGAAATTGTATACATATTTATTTATTATTTATCACCCTAAACCAGTGTTTCCCAAACTTTTGACAAAGGTGTACCCTTTTATAATTTTTGTAACGCTGAATACCCCTCGCCTTGCATCAATGAGAAAAATGAACATAAATGGGTATTTTTTTTTAATCAGCATAGTTAATGTTGTGCAACGCGTAGCCCCTCCAAATTCTTCCCGTACCCCACTATGGAAACACTGCCCTAAACTATAGACACAAAACAACATGACAGTATAAATAGCGCATATTTTACATTTACAGTTTGACCTGAGGCCAGAAAGCGCAATGTCTAGTCAATCGAGTCCCAGAAGAAGTTCCACAAAAGACTCATCCCCGCAAAGGAACGCTACCAAAGATTCATCAACAAGGAGAAGCTCCATAAAGGACACCTCGCCCAAGAGAAGCACGAGCAAGGACACCTCGCCCAAGAGAAGCACGAGCAAGGACACCTCGCCACGAAGAGGTTCCACCAAAGACGTATCTGGCAGGAGAGGCTCCTCCTTCTCTCCATCCAAGTTGTCTCCAAAAGTATCCCCGACGAATCGCAGGAAAGCAAGTCTCAAGAACTCGCCTTCTCCAGATAGGGCGAAGGGTGGAAGTGGAGCCGTGACCCGGAAGTCTCTCTCGCCAGTCAAGTCGGGATTTGCAAATAGAAAACGGTCCCCATCTCTTTCCAAAACTCTGTCGAGCAAAAGTCTGATCAAAGACCAAAGTGCTGCTAGTTCTAGGGGTAAGAACCATTATTAAGATAAGTGATTCAACTATATTGGGTATTTTAATACAGGCTATATATATATAGATATATATAGATAGATAGATATACTAGGCCCAATTCTACTGCAACCTATGAGACCGCAGTGGGCCCTGCACTTTCATAGGACCCGCGCTTATTCTAGGTGTACATTATTAAATTAAACCATTTTAAAACTTATAATAGATTTCCCGCGGTCTCCTGATTTACCGGGAGCTCCTGGAAATCTCCTGAAATTGCAAAATATACGAAAAAGTCCGGGAAATCTCCGGAAATTATTAAACTCTTTTGAAAACTCTACAAATCTCCAGAAACATATACACAAAAGTTGTCATTTTGGGGTGTCATTAAATGTGGAAAACACCAATCCTACGCACGATTAAAAAAAACGCATTATCACGTAATTGCGGAATCTGGTGAAAGCAGCTTCTCGAGCCTCAAACTAATGAAGAATTACTTGAGGTCAACTATTATCGTAGATAGATTGAAACATTTGGTAATTCTTGCTATTGAGCGTGATCTATGTAGGAAAAAGAATTCTTATGATATACTGTATGACTTCGCTACACACAAGGCTCGTGTAGTAATTCTGTGCGTAGTAAAGAATGAATAAAATGCAAAGACGAATATATCCGTATCCCTACCCAAACTGGGCCCTGCGAAATCCGTTTTGCATTGGGCCCCACAATGGTTAAATCCGGCCCTGCTATTTAGTGACGGGTGAATAAAGAGTAGATTACTTGTTCTCTTTCCATGACTTCTTGGTCACAATGGATAAGTCCGGCCCTGCTATCTTTTCGCCTCTAACATTACGTGGGGTAACTCTAGTCCGCCCGACTTGCAGAAACAAATGAGTGATCTTTCCATTACTTGGTTCCAAACTCTTGAGCCATGAAGAGAATTATATATATACATAGATAGATATTTTCCCCACATTGAAAAATTAGACGGCAGTTCGTACCGGTGCGGTACCGTCACAAACAAAAAGCCCTGTATATATATATATATATTAGGATGGGTTGAAAATAAAAATGTGGCACGGAACTCAGGAAAACTTTGCGTTTGCATGTGAAACCAAAGAAAATCACAAAGAAATTAGTTCTGGACACTTGTAAGTGCCCCATTTTAAATTTAGAAAATACTCGCTTTAATAGTATTGACAACCACAGCAGACTTATCAAATAATGAGACACACCTAACTTAAATCAATACTGTATGCAAATATAAACAGTCAAGCAATGGTAATTACTCACAGAATATAGGTATGTCCTTTTCTAACAAATCGTTACTGCAAAAAGTTATCACAATAATCTTGTTTTGAATCAAAACGAGGCATTAAATTCCGGGAATTTACTCGTGCACGAATAAAACCATCTCTGGCTTCAAAACCATAAACAGCTTTTGAGGCATCTGTAACCAGTTTTATGCAACGTTCCACTCCTTGAGTGTGGTTCTTGTAATTCAAAGTGAGTGGCTCATTGCTGAATTTAGCAATATCATCATCTGTCAGCTTCATCGTGAGTGGTGGCTCCTGGATATCTTCCCAGTTAATCAGATCAACGTAGTTTGTTGCATCATAGTTAATCGGCGGAACTTTAAACAGACGTATTGCAGCTGTAGATGCCTGGAGTCTTTGCTGGAGTATAATATCAACTGCTCTTGAGCGAATACTTTTGTCTGAATCAGCCAGCATAGCAATAAGAATATTTTCGGAGTGAGCAAAATATGCACTGCGACTAATGTAGGGCTTGACAATAGCAGCAGTTTCACTGGAAAGTTCTTTGAGAAGTTGAGTTGCATGATAGACATGTCTTGCGCCATATGTGCACGAGGGATTGTGCTTTATGTTGAACCAGTTTGCAGCATAGTTAGTTACAATGAAGTGTGTGATGATGCAAAGGTTAGCAGAAGGATTGTCTGTAGCAACATACAGGCGGCAAACCCTGTTGGCAAAAGTAAGCCATCGTGAGTGATTTAGGGGACCAGGCTTTCTAGCTGATAAATTTTCAGAAACAACGCCAGTTCTAATGGCTGTTACAATATCATATAAATATTTCTGGTCACATGAGAGATCAGCTACCACATCCTCATCTAACACAGGCATACTGTGTTGACTTGTGATCTTTGTAAAATTAGCAATATGTTTCAGTTCGCAATGATGAAGTTCACGACCAATGGGACCACTGAAACTCGTTGCTCCAGATGTTGGCCCATCCAGTGTTGTAAACAGATGGCGCAGTGGTAGTTCATTTGTGTGTAGCAAGCATATGAACCAATTCAGAGGACGTCCTAAAGCCACCTCTAGATGACAGATTACTCCACCTTTACTGCCGACATTTGCATTTGTACTGTCACAGCCTATTGCTAAGATACTATCACTTGCATCTTGCTCTCTAATTACAGTTACAATACTGTTAGCAATATCAGTACTTCTGCCTGATGAAGGCGTCACATGTGTCAGATAGCTACTACCTGGTTCTTCAACTAGAACATAATGATTTTCAACAGTAGTGTCACCATACCACTTGCCACTTCTGTTTACTTTGACCAAAGTGGTGTCTCGTCTACCATCAAAGTAAATACTTGTGATACCTTTTGGTGACTGTCGCATATCACGTTGCAAACCCTTTCTTAAATTCAGCCTCTCACGATGTACTTTATTCTTGTCTATCACAAAGCTTTGATTCTGTTTGGTTATGAAGCCAACATCGATAAGCACTGCTGTTGCTAGGGATGCTGCAGCTCTGTCTGATATGCCATATCTGTCTGCTTCTTTTGCTAAATTTGGAAGGGGTATTCGCATCTGACCTTCAGCTACATCATCATCACTACGACTGGATATATCATCACTAGCTACATCATCAATACTACTGGATTTATCATCACTATCATGAAGTACCTCGTCATCGCTGTCCTCTGCAACACTTTGGTCACTTGCACAACTGTTACTAGATTCTTCTTCACTAAGATTTAAGTTACTCTCAGCACTTGAAAATTTTCTTGGCATTTTACATCTTGTTTCTTCTTCAATTTTTCGTTGTAAACGCTTCTGCAATCTGGTTGTTGCTTGGAAGTCTATATTTGCCATAAACATTTTGCGAGAGTTTCTTTGATCATATAAAAACAACAGTTCATCTGGTGGAACTTTCAAATTTCTAGGACAGTTACAAGATATGCTTACTTGTTTTGTAGAATTGTCATAAGACATACTGCACTTACATGCAGCTATATCAAACAATGAGTCCAAAGTGGCCAGAAAGGTAGACTGACGTGCTGAACTTGATTTAGAACGAGACAGTTCTGAACCTGTTGAAATCATTGTTTCCACACGTTTGATTACAGATCGGTAGTGCATCGTTGGAATGGAAGCTTTGTTCCACAGACTGATAACAGCATCTGATACAGCTCTGTATTTGTCTTTGTTGGAATCATTCTTTCTTTTGTTCATATGCAAGAAATGCTGCGCAACTTGATGATTTGTTGGCAGTACATTGTGAGGAAGTTCACCGGCATCGCCAAATACTGAGTGCCGTGTTACGCTTCTTGTAGCCATTAAGTTACAAAACATTCAATTTATTGTTCTAAATAAATAACCTGCAATAGAAATAAACAACAGGCATACAAATTAAAAGCATAATATAGTTACTAAATCTTAAAATTAAGCAAGTAATAATAGAATGCATCAAGCTGAAAATGCTGGTTAACGCAATTTTCAAATTTAAAAATGGGGCACTTCCTGTAATACAAAAACAATTTAAAATTTTGTTCATTATTTCAGAGGTCATTTGTCAAAGAAATACGGAGTTCCGTAATGATATTCCAATATTTTCTCTTTTTCAACCCACCCTAATATATATATATGTGTATGTATGTATGTGTAAGTGTATGTATGTATGTGTAAGTGTATATATATATATATATATATATATATATATATATATATATATATATATATATATATATTATAAAGTAGAATGTGAGGTGTATGTATGTATGTATGCATGTATGTATGTGACTTATAGACATCAAAACCGCTTGACCAATCTTGATAAAACTAGGCAGGAATGTTCCTTGGGTACTAACTTAGACCGTAGTGTATGTATTGTAGCCCTAAATCAAACTTAAGACCCTAAAAAAAAAATAAAGTTGTCCGACTCTATTACAGCTATAGTATTTTATGGATCTAGGCCATGGTTAACAATGTTGACATGAGAAAAGATCGAAAGGATTTAGACCTAGATCTTATTTTAAGAAATACACTTTACGCACATAGCTTTTTACTTTGACACATGAAAATACAAAAGAAGATCCATTGATTTCATTATATAATAAAATTAACCTTCCATTTTGTGTTTCAAAAGCATTTTTTACATAAATTAGTTCCTGATATCTGTGACTACAGATTTCCTGGCGAACATTCTTTCATTAGACATTACCAATTGGTTACACATTAACACATCTCTCTACTGAGTCTATTCCTAGGCCTAGGTCTAAAACTCTTATTGAACTTTAAGATAAAACTTCTTTTCGCAAAGATAGTTTTGTGCTTTAACACATAAACATACTAATTATTGTCCATTCATTTGATATTTTAATCAATTTAACATTCAAATTTGTTTTTCTAAAGCATTTTTAATACATTCGTTCGCTAAAGTTGCGTAACCGTGTTGAGATAGGCCTATATTCATTCATGAAAAAAGGTCACGCATGCGCAACACAGAATGAACTCTATAAAAGCCAATATTTAACTCTAGATTAGTGTAGATTTAGATCTATGTCTACCTCAAGATCTTTATACTTGAACACATGAACATACAAAATGAAGTCTATTCATCTCAAATTTTAATCAATATATGTAGGCCTACAAGCAAATGTTTTAATTTGAAAAAATGGATTTAAGCCTATTAGCTATTTTTATTTGATAGCTTCATTCACACTATTTTTACATTGACACATTCGCTTTACTTATTACATTATTATTCGTTTAATTGTGACTATATCGACAGTAATGCGCAAGTAAAGACCCGCGCGTCGCGGGTAACATATGTCTAGTATATATATATATATTTATATATATAGTTATAGCTTTTTGGTGTATCCGGTGTACACAATAAAGGAACTGTAGATAGTCATGTTCTTTTAAAAGCTATACGATCATTTTTGTGCACTTTTTTTTTAGTACTGTACGTAGCATAAAATAAGTCCAATATGAAGGAATCATTGATTTTATGAATGCAGCGTAAGTAACAACCTCTCTAGAAAAAAACAAACAAATGGGCAAGACCCGGATATAATTGTGCATTTAAAAATTTTAGGCCAGTGCATTAAATAACATTGTACTTCGATTTTTTAAAATATATTTTCTTGGTAACAATGAGCGTCCTTGACATCGTTTATCAGCATCAAATGATAAAAACTAGGGATTGAGGGTGGGGATGCGGTGAAAGAAATAAGTCCAAAACGAAGGAAAGCTAATAAGGAGAGATTTGACACATGTTATATGTTTGGGAATGCGACACAAATATAAAAGGTACAAATGATCTGTGAAGAATTTATATATATATTTTAAAAAAAAAAAAAAAAAAAAAGAATAGCTGAAACTCATTCACTCGTTGAGCTGCTGAATGAAAAAAAAAAAGGTCTCTATACTACCAGTTCAATTAAAACTATTAAATAATTTACATAAGTAACCAATGTATTTTTTTTATATTTTTTTTGTGATTTAAGATGACAAAAAGATCCGACCTCCATCCATTCCACAGCCAGAGTTAACAGCGTCTGGACTGAAAATCATTGACTGGTCTGGACAGGGGATGACCAGCATACCTTTCAATCTCCTTAACCGTAAGTTACGTGTCAATATTATAATGTCAAGTGTCATTGAGTGAGATCCATACGTGAGTGTAACTAAAGAAGGGGTCAGAACGTCACGAATGAGATATTTTGATAGTTCCAAGAGAAGCGAACAGCGCCAAGGTGACCTCTAAGCCGGACTTAAACAAATGATATTTTGTGGTTTTTGGCACATCGGTCCAATTTAGTCCATGTTGTGCCCCTAATCCCTCAGGGATTACTTACCCTACTTATTGAATATAGGTCAAGTGCTAAGAAACTTTAAATAATTATTTATTGTGCCTAAAATATGAAAAGTAAAAAAAGTAGCCAATTAGTCAATTAATTGTTTTGTTTGATATGAAATAGCAGAAATAACTTCTACATTATTGAGACATATGGTTGTAAGTGCAGAGTTCTTTCCCTTACATAAGGTTTGTTGGTGTGCAATCCACAGAAAACATTCAGATTTCCTTAGACGTGCAATACATAGAAAACATTCAGATTATCCGGTACCATAGAAGTGCAATCCACAGAAAACATTCAGATTACCTTAGAAGTGCAATACATAGACGGCAATTAGATTACCTTAGAAGTGCAATACATAGAAAACATTTAGATTACCTGGTACCATAGAAGTGCAATCCACAGAAAACATTCAGATTACCTTAGAAATGCAATATATAGAAAACATTCAGATTACCTTAGAAGTGCAATACATAGAAAGCAACCAGATTACCTTAGAAGTGCAATACATAGAAAGCAATCAAATTACCTTAGAAGTGCATTACATAGAAAAACACACAAATGATCACAAATAATGTAGTGTATATATCTATTTCATCTCCTTAACAAGATTACGAAGATAACAAACTCAGAGGCGGCCCCCATCAAATTCACCAATGGACGAGAAATATATTTAAGTCATATTCTTGTTTTGATCGTTTAAAGAAATTTTTTTAAAATTTGGCGTTATTTTTCACATAAAAGCAAACAGTGCAACCCGTCGTCTTTGATAAGACACTTCTAACTCTTCTGGAATAAGTAGAGTAGCGTTAAGTGATCACCTAAGATCAGCATGGAAACCTCCCGATACAGTGTCGATGGCACCTAGTGCGGTAGCTCAGGGTGTCCCCCCTCCCCATCAACTTTCTTGAACTATGTTCCAATGAACACTATAGTTAGTTTTTTTTAAACTCAAATGTAAAATTCCAATGTTGATTACAATTATTCAAATGTTATTGCAAAATTTACAATAATATTCAATTAAAATTATAAACAGACTTAACATCATATGAACAGGTTTCTTTTGTTATATTATAAATGCTATAACGTTGTGCTGTATCATTTACACTTCAACTACCATATAGATGTGTCAAGGCATATTTAGGCATATATCTAGAGATTTTATAATTACATTTTCCAATGTGTCTGCTTTTACCAAGTTTTTTTTTTCCAACTTGGTTGTCACCCCCAAAATGGTGTCGACCGGTGCGGACCGCACCCCCCTATTTTATAATTATCTTTTCCGGTGTGTCTGCTGTGTGTCTATAACTTTTCCAACTTGGTTGCCACCCCCAATTACAATTGAAACGACGTTAGGGTTAAAATTATTTTAAAAAATAACATTTGAATCAGTATTCTATTGAGTTAGTTAATAAATGGAAAATCTATTTTACACTGATCCATAGATATTTTTTCCATTGTGACCTTAGATGCAATTTTTTTTGTACCAATGTGCGAATCTATTAATGAAGCTGATTTATTAATGAAGAAGTCTGTGACCTTTTTCATTTAAAGGTGGTGTAATTTTTTGAAAAATCTGCTTGCATATATAAATTAAAAATTAGATGGTTCACTTTCGGTAAAAAAAAAAGTAGCCGTTGCATCAGAACTTTGAATGGTCTAAATTATCATGATGTCCGATTTTCATTTTCTCTTCTAGCTTCTGGTCTAAACGGGACGGACGGAGAGACAGGCCACACAAAACTAATAGCGTATTTTCCCCTTTAGGGGGCAGCTAAAAATCAAAGCCTCACTCAAACTTCTTAATACTAAGAATTATGTTCGAAAAATTATATTTATAGACATCTTTCAAATAGATTTTTAAAACTATTTTCCTTCTTTAGTTATAATGTTGTTTGGCTCAGCAATGGGTCCAATATTTCCCATGATGCCGTGTATGTTGTGTATCTCACTGTGATCGTCTCTTTCAGCCAAGGACACGGTAGGCGAGCTGAATGTATCCTCTAACAACATCCGGTCCGTCTCCACTGAGATACGGAACATGAAGAAGCTAGAGAAGCTGGATCTGTCCAAGAACGGGATCCGATGCTCCAGCAGCACTGACTTTGGCGGCCTGCCCGCGGAGATGTCTCAGTTGACGTGCTTAACAGAGCTAAACATAGCTGAGTGCAACCTGCCCTTCATACCACCAGCCATCTTCAGAATAAGCAGTCTGAGAGTACTCAACCTGAGTAGAAATAAGGTCAGCTAAAACAGTCCTTCGTAGCTAGTTATGGGACTGTGTGAAGGCATTGGACAATGACCAGGAGAGGCCTTTGTTTTTTGCAAAAACTGATGGTGTATTTTTGTAATAATAGTATTGCCAACCAGAAGAGACAGATTACCCTGCACAGTTTGCTGGTTAAGGTTTAGTGTTGATTTTTATTTAGAACACCCCGTGCCCTTTCATGTAACAATCCAATAAGTCAAAGAGGAAAAAAATATAGAAGTTAAAAAAAAAAGTTGACCTTGTTCGAATTGATAAATAAATACGGCTTGAGAAAAACAAAGTGACAGAAAAATGTGAGAAACACACAGAGACAAGACAATAGGCAAAGATAAGTTTTGTGGAAATAGCTTGCTCCAAGTGTCTCTACATTTACATTTTCAAGAGAAAACTTAACATACTAAATGACTAAAATATGACCAGAAACAAAACAAGAAATATTTCATTTCCATAACTATTACCTTGAGTGTGATACATAGAAAACATTCAGATTACATTAGAAGTGCAATATATAGAAAAACACAAATTATCACAATAATGTAGTGTTTAGATATCTATTTCATCTCCTTAAAAATCAAAGCCTCACACGAACTTCTTAAAACTAAGAATTATGCTCGAAATGTTTTAAAATTAGGTCTCACATTTTAGGCATTCTAATATCCAATCCTAACGACTGCATTCTTCTTGAATGTCTTGACGGTGCACTTAGTTCAATATTAATACAATTTTATCAGCGCTATCAATGAAATCCCAATTACTGACCAATTTTTACCTTGTCCAATCACTAGGTGAACATTTTATTGCCGGAGATAGGACAGCTGACCAAACTTGTCCAGCTCAACTTACAACAGACCAACATCACCTCCTTGCCCCCAGAGATTGCCCAATGTCTGGATCTAGAGGAAGTTTACCTCTGGGGCAACTCCATTGAAACATTGCCTGACACACTCTCCAGGTTGACAAAATTGAGAGTCCTGGCTCTTAACTATAGGTGAGAACAAGTGTCCTGTTTATAACTTGATACTAGTCAATCAGCAATAAGACTATGTAAATATCTATTCCTGTATATCAGTACTTATTTCTGTGGTCATGTGATTTAGGTGAGTGTTGTATTTCCAGAACCACCAAATTTCTTATATTTTATCTGCACCAGGTGTCAGCTACCTATATGAGAGGACTCAAAAGTAAAATGGCAAATGTTTACTACGACAGAATCAACAGCTATTCAGCCTCTCTACTCTTGTCATGGATATATAAATTAAGGCCCAAACCTTTAAAAAGGGCACAACAACAAACATAAGTGTGCTGCATCAGTGCTAATTTTAACTAACTTTAAAATGACAAAGCTATTATCCTCAATCAATTACGAGCTTTTTTGTTTTTTACATTTCAAGTCAATTAGTCATAATTACAATAAGAAATAAAATTTAGCGAATAACATCCAAATTGTAATTCATCCTTGCATATAGAAATGAATGTAAATCAACAAAGGCGGTTGTAATTTTATTTCAGGAGTTTTTGCAGTGTAGTAAATACACCTTACATGGAAGGTCTTCTAAGGAAAGGTCAGATCAAATCAGAGCACATCCCAGCAGTGGTCTTTGAGATGGCAGGCCTACAGGTCCTGGACCTGGAGAACACCAAGCTGAACAGCCTCCCTTACATGGCCAACACAAACCTGGAAGAACTCTACCTGAGCAAGAACTTTCTACAAGTAATGTACCTTAGGAATCAAAATAAGCAAACAGACAGAAAACAAACCATTAACTCTTTCTCTCTTAACTGATGATTTGACCCCATTAAATAAATTAATTTTTTGTTCTATATAAAATGAGCAGGCATTCTTCTATAATTATATACCTAATATAACATTTCCTGATTACATACAAAAAGTTATTGAAGTTTAATCATAACAGGGTAGTGAAACACAAATGAGCAAAATGAATAATTCCATCGGAATGTGAAAAATAATTATGAAAGAGTTAATTTGATTCTTTAATTCTTCATCCAAGTTCTCGACCTTAACATGCCATTTGTGGATGACATTTACTTTTCATAGTTCATTGCTTTAAGTTTGTGATCACTAGTTAATAAACAGAACATTAAAAGTTAGTTAACTTTTTATGAACATCATTGTGTGACTGTTCCAGACAATACCAGACAGCATTTATAACCTTCAAATGTTGAAGATTCTGGACCTGTCTCACAATCAGTTGACAGAGTTCCATGAAGACATTGGCAGACTAAAAAGTTTAAAAGTGTTGAGGATGGCCTGCAATAAGCTAGACGTAATTCCTAGAACTATTGCTAACATGGAACATTTGGAAGAGCTAAACCTGGCTGAGAACAACATCACCATCATTCCTCCAGAAATCAGATGTAAGTAGAGGAATAAACATTGAACAAAATGTTACACCAATCAAAGTATAGTAAACCAGAAATAGGACTATAAAGAAATTTTTTTTTTCAAATTGCAACGAAAAAACAAAACATTGAATATACTATAATTATATATAACTGTATTTATATAAACTATTACTTACTGAGAATCGAGTTATTATATTGTATTAAATTAAAATAAAATGCTAGTTCCTCTTTTAAAGGTCATCTGTTTCTGTAGCCAATAATTAACAAGGGTGTCATTTGGTCAGTATAATGACCAACCACCTTTACTTTCCCAACTAATGTCAGGTACCCATTAAAGCTAGGATAAAAATCCCAGTCTTCAATGGGAATTGAACCCGGGACCCCGGTTCGGAAGCCAAATGCTTTACCACTCAGCCTAATAAAATGTTATGTTCTAGGTGTTTTTCAAAAATAGATAAAATAGAAACACCAAAACTCAAAAGAGTGAGGAAATTAAAATTATAATCTTAAGCTTGTTACGCTGCCTAGCAATAGAGTTAATTTGGTAGGACCAATAAAATTAGACTTCAGACTTTATTTTAGCCTTATGACAATGTTAGGTCAGAAAAAGGTTTTACTGTGTAATTAAGAAGTGTGTGCTTGTAAGACAACTAATGCTCAGACATTATTTGTACCACAGATTTACAAGCCCTGAAAATTCTAGTACTTGAACAAAACAGTATTATCCTTCTGCCTGATGAACTTTGTGAACTTACTCAGCTCCACACTCTTGACCTCACCAGTAATAAGATCAGAACACTGCCCATGGAATTACATCGCCTGAAAGGACTAACCCAGGCCCATGTTTACCACCAAATGGTCAAGGCTGGCCTGTGGCTGTACAAAAATCCCCTGGAGCAGCCACCGCCAGAGGTATGGAGAACAGACAAGCCAGAAAACATCTTTAAGTATCTTAAGAAACTGGTGATTATCAAGACAGAGAATCTTCAGCGCCAAAAGATTATGCTTCTTGGAGAAAGCCAGTGTGGAAAGACAAGCCTTGCCCATGTGCTGTCTCAAAGAAAGCCAAAGCTGAGTGATGGGGTAAGGGAGAAGACAAGAATACTGAAGCAAACAATCTGGAAAACAGAAAACAATGTGGAGTTTGTTATGAATGACTTTGGCGGAGACATAGTTTATAGGGCTCTTTACAAATTATTTTTAGACAGCAAGGCTTTAGTTCTTCTTGTGTACAATGCTGCCATTTTTAATGAGAACCGATTCTACGATGCCATTGGCCAGTGGTTAGATATGTTGAGGGCCAGCTGTCCAGGGGTTGTGGTCAAAGTAATTGGTGCACAGGTGGACTTGCTTCATCAGCAGGAGGATGAAGATGATTTGAAGACCATTGTTTCTGAACAAGAGTTGAAAGCATTATGTGCACCATCTGAAGATTTTGAAGAAGATGAGGAAGATGATGCTCTGAGCATTGGCCATAGAAGCGAGATGGAGTCAATCAGAAACACAAGCACCCCAGCAGTGCCAGAAAAACCTCACCATGAGCTTGCCATGGATTTAACAATGCAGCATCTGAACAAAAAAGATCAAGAATTACAAGAAGAATTAAAGATACTTGAATCTGACATAGCAAGCCTTGAAAAACCTGGCCAAGCAGAACTGACAGATATGGAAGAAGCTATTTTGAAACTTCTTCGCATCAGGCAACAAAAGATAAAATTTATACTCCAGAACCCACTGAAAATTATCCCAGGAGTGGCTTCAGTCAGTTCTTCTAACAGTATGGAGGGCATAGTTCAGCTTGTGGATGAGCTTGAACATGCTACTATAAACCAGCAATTGTTCCCACATGCACAGAGGCACATTCCAGCACACTGGAAGAGGTTAGGAGCTGCAATCAAGCAGACAAAAGGACCATACCTCTACTGGGATGATGTGCAAGATGTGGCTGACAGGTATGATGTCAAAGAAGCTGAGCTAAAGGAGTGTGTTCGATTCATGTGCGATGTTGGTGATATCATCTGGTATGAAAATGATCCTGGTCTATCTCAGATTGTATTTCAGAAACCAAAGCTGCTAACAGACATGATGTCTAGTCTTTACCGCCATGATATGACAGAGTTCCTTAATTATGAGAACAAAGTATTTATGTGCAAAGGTCGACTCAACAGAGAACAGTTTCAGGAAAGCACAAACCACTTCCTCCTGACTGGAGAACTGGCACGACCACTGCTTAACAGTTTGTGGTTCCACCTAAAGCTGTCCAATGAGGACACAGAAGAGATGCTGGAGCTTCTGCCCATGTTTGAAATATGCTACACCATTCCTGAACCGGACATTCCCACCAGTCCTATTCATAACCGCCCACTGTTAGTTCTTCCATGGTATAACAGAGATTGTGACATGAGCCCACTCAAAGAAGTGTGGCCAGCCAACAGCCACAGCAAGGAATTGGCTGTAGTCTTCACCTTCCCATTCCATTGTCCATCTGCAATCTTTTTAAACATCTCTGCTCAGATCCATGACTTTCTTGATGAAAGAATGGACTGGCAAGATCATATCTATGCTTCAACTGAATCTGAAAAACTCTTCCTCCAGCAGTCTCACAAAGAGGATGCTACCGTTATTACCATACTAGTACGAGGCCCAGAGTTTGCTGCAGTTCAAGAACTGATGGAGGACATGGTAGATGTTGTCAACTCAGAGATTGTAAAATACCCAGGACTTTATTGGAAAGTGAAAATCCCAATGGGAGCCAGCAGCTTACAGTTAGCCACACTGTCCGCAAGTGATTATGTTAAACTTAACAGTTCAGGCAGGAGAATGAGCAGACCCTTGAAGCCTTTATCTTCTAAAAACTAAATTTAAAACTTTAGATAGATATTGTTTATACCATGTTAATATTGAGTGCTATATGTTTCAATCTATAACAACTTTTTACCATTTTTTTAAATGAATGAACTGTTTACATAATTTATCTTATGAATGAAAGTTAATAAAAAATATGAACTGTAAGATAGTACCTTTGAAAAAATAAAAGTGGGTAATTACATGTATATAATGAGATGAGGATAGAGGAGAGTAGCAGGAATAAAAGATTTAAAAGGAAGCTTTTTTTTACTGTGGTATTTATATTACTTCTGGGTGTGATTTAGCAATTTAGCATTTGATTTTTATTTAATTTTGTAGAAAAATGTTTAAAATAATTTTCTCTACTGCTAATGTAATCATTGCACTGCGCTTTACTACCTTTTTACCTATCATTCTAAGTTAAGGGATTTATCATTAGAAATTCACTATCTCCCAAAAAAGATTCTTTAAAGGTAAAAAAAAAGGTAACAAAAGCTGAATGTAAAAGGTAATTTTGAACCTAATCAGTCAATATTTTGAAAGACTTGTTTGAAACAATCAGCAGCTAACAATCACAAGTAATGAAGTGTTTGTCTTATATGAAGTCTCCTTCTGTTACTCCAAAGATTCATTTAATTTTAATACTAAACATCAGAGCCTTTGATTAATTTGCTGAAAGTTATAACAAGTGATGGCTGATGATGCAATATGAGCGCTATTCACCTGTTTGGCTAGGAAGTTGATTCACTAGGCCAATAACTAATGCATCTTACATTTATGCTGTCACATAGGTAAGGACAAAGAGAAGCTATTTACAGACAACAAACAATCATTTTATGAAACATATTGGTCCTAAACATTGTCCGATCATTTATCAAATTTTTAAAATCCTATTTATATTTCCACTTACCTGAGACCAAAAAGCAAAAGTGCGAAGAGATTTCACAGGTGAAAAAAACAAGAAAGGGATGGGGATTTCAATGACATAGGTGGCTACTACTCCCAACTTGAGAAACCATTCAGGCAGATGATGCCAATACCAGGCAGCTGGCGTTGGAATACACTGTCCAAGACACAGAACAAGGTATTAGTTGTTTTTTTTTTATGTACAAGACACAGAACAAGTATTAGAATAACTATAAAAGCAATGTTAATAAATAATTAAAACTATGGTTTTTCAATGCCAAAAAAATTGAGAGTTATAACAGGAGTGAAAATTTGAATTTAAAAGGTTTACCTGAGATTCAAAATGAACATTCAGAGCTGAAACAGAGGCAAGAAATCTTTACATTTGTATTAAGTGCAACAGTTAAAAAACTATAAAACTCAGTTATGATTCTTAAATGCAGTAAACAAATAAATGTTTATAGAAATGTTAAATTCAACTAAACATCGGCAATGGTTTATTTTATACATATTAAATTTGTAACCAGAATTGAGTTGATAAGGAAGTTTGCTATTGATGATTGCAAATGCTAATTTTGTGATAACTAAGTTTGAGAGAGATAAGTAAACAAATAAATGTTTATAGAAATGTTAAATTCAACTAAACATCGGCAATGGTTTATTTTATACATATTAAATTTGTAACCAGAATTGAGTTGATAAGGAACTTTGCTATTGATAATTGCAAATGCTAATTTTGTGATAACTAAGTTTGAGAGAGATAAGTTTGAAGAGATTTCTGGATTTTTAGGATGCCAACTCAAGTGATTAGCTGAAAGTAAAGGCAGTTGGTCATCATGCTGGCCACATCACAACCTCATTAACTTATGCCCATAGAAAGAAATGAATTTACATCATCCACCCTATAGATAGCAAGGTCTATACTTTTAAAGTCTAATAATGAAGATATTTCATTGTTGACTGGATATATATTTTTGATTCTACATGAGTTTGGATTATAATTTTATATTATAGGCATATATATAAGTTTATATATATAAAGTTTTTGCTATGCGAGTAGCATGAACGCAATACAAGTCTCAAACCATCAGCATCTTGACACATTGAAATAGATAGAAGGCTCATTACAATGACAATTTTAGCGATATTGTTAGTAATACAATAAAAGCTATCTTTAAAAGCTAGGTTTTGCAAGATAGTTTTAATTTTAATGGGATCTAGGCAAACTAATTAAAAAGGGTCATTATAGCCAAGCAATATTTTGAATGAAATACCTGTTAGTCCCCACCACAAGGGACACTTGCTAGTCAGTTTTACAATGCCTGAAGCAAACATCAGCCTGAAAAGCAGCCACCTCACCAACCACAATGTAATTCCATCATGTGGATTGCCAACAGGCCAGCGACGGCCTAAGAGTTGAAGGTTAAATGGGGCAACAATGATTGTTAAAAATCCAGCCTCCAGTAAAAGAATATCCCTGCAACATATATATATATATATATATATATATCATAAATATGTTGCAAATTTAACAAACTTTTGATAAAATGAATAAGCTTATTAATTGGTCAGATAAGAAAATTTTACAAGTCTCTTTTTTACTTCAAACATATAGTCAAAATATGAAGATGGTTGCCAAGATAAGTCTTGTCTTGTGATTACTTTAATCTTCAATCATCGAATCGCTAGAAACTTCAATTGTGTAGTCAAACTAACATAAGAATGCAGCCTTTATATGAACTGAAGTTACTGACACGTTTGAATATCTACTGACAGCTAAGTATCTGTTGAAACTAGTGAATTATTTAATAGATAAGTTGAAAAGATGTGAAACTTACCACTGGAACCAGAGAAATGTCTGACCAACCTGTCAAGTGTAAACAAATGTTGATTTGATTATTTACTTAAAATTAAAAGTATATATATATAAAATATATAAAATATATATATAAAATAAAATATATATATTGTTATAAACCTGGTGGTGGCACAGATGGGGGTAGTGGTGTGAATGTAGTCAGCCGACGCAAATCGCCCCAGGCCAGCGCTAGACGAGCGGTCAACTGGGACGAGTTACGGCGGTCAGCCGAGTCGAGTGTCAACAGGACGGTTCGGGAAGGATCGCCGGCATGATCAGAGCTCAGGGGCGTCACGAGAGATGAAGTCATGTGACGAAGCTAGAAACGTCGAGCGATGTTCCGTCCGGTTCTAGAAGGCCAGTAGGGACCCTATATAAAGAGCGGCGGTGTCCAGTCAAGACGGTTCAGAGCCCGGTTCACTACAGTCCGGTCGACTACAGCACAGTTCAGCGGTGTGGTTCTGTACGGAGCATTACGACGGTTCAGTGCGGAGTACTGTCAAGTACAGTTTAGAAGACTGGCGTCTTGACCTTGGTCTGTGATCGAGTCCGACACAACGAGCCTAGTGTGTGAAGTCAGTCCTGAACTGTTGAACCCAGTGCAAGCCCAGAACGAGACGGAGAGGCCAGTGCAAGAGTTGATACGGCGGTACTGTGTTATCGAAGAGATATTTGTACAGTGTACGTGTTGCCAATTGTACAGTATTGGCTGTTATTTATTCAACTATTAAAGTGTTACGTTACTTTGGAGCCCTGAGTTGTCAAGTTCTTTAAGTTGGTGGTGTATGGTGCAGTTTGCAGAGAGCCTGGATAGTGAGATTCGTAACAATATAAATGAAGCCATTGACTAATTGTTTTTTTTAACTTGTTTTAGGTTGTCTATACATTTATTTTTCTTTGTACTGTTGTATAATATTCTATAGAAAGCAATGTGCAAAATAAAAATCATAATTATACATGCATAGAAATTCTGAAGTTTATTTGTGAGACAACTTAGAATTTAATATTGAATATCAGTCTATCCTGCAATAACCAAGTTTCAAAGTATGGAGAAAGGAGAAGTGTTACGTACAAGGACAGTAATTCTATCTTGTACAGATACTTGCTGTGTAAAACTTGAACATGACTCACATGCTCAGACTAATAATAATATTAAGGCTTGTTTTCGAGTCCGAAGATTAATGAGGAATGCAGTATTTCCAGTCGTTACGCAGCCTCAGCTGTGGCCTACATATTTTGTCACATCAAGAGTAGGTATAACCTATGTCTGCCTGTTGTTGATTTAGATTTTCTTTTTGCTGTCTACGTCTGTCATCGGCAGTGGATTTTCCTTCGGTCTCAGTCTCAAATGTGTATCCTGTGGCCTCAGACTAATAATGTTACTCTTTAAGAACAAGCATCCCATGTCATTAATGTGAAATTTATTTCTGTGGCCACAGTTAATACAGCTTAACCCTTTTTACTTTCACAATTAAAGTTCAGGAAGGAATCAAAGCTAAGTGGATGCAAAATTAATCATCAACACCCAAGACCTGAACGAATACACAAGTCATGAGGTTGACTTCATCTAAAAATTATACTTACACACCTGATACAATGAGAGATAAAACATCCACAGAAGTGTGAAAGAGATAAAATCTCTGGTTGTCCGGGAGGCCACACAGAAAAAGGAGATGACCATTCCAGCAAGACACAGTAGATCCATCCCCATCTGCGTGTCCAGTCCCAGCCTGGGCATGAGCTTGAGTAGTGTGGGTTGACCTTCCATCAAGTCCTGCCATGTACTGTCACCTAAAAGAATGGCACACATTGAGTCAGCTGAAGCCTAAATAATTAAGATAATAACATTGTTGGAATAGAAGTGGTGTGGTGGCTGAGTGGTAAAGTGCTCGGCTTCGAAACCAAGGGATCCCAGTTCAAAACCTGGTGAAGATTTTTAATTTTGGGATCTTTAGGGTGCCTCTGAGTCCACTCAGTGCTTATGGCTACCTAACATTAGTTGTGAAAAAGTAAAGGCAGTTGGTCATTAAGCTGGCCACATGACACCCTTGTTAACCATGGTGCACAGAAACAGATGATCTTTACATCGTCTGCCCGATAGATAGCAAAGAACTTTACTTTTTTTTAAACCATTTATCTTCTGTACAAGAGAAAATTAAAATGATACATGATAATCACATGTGTATCTCCTTTTTGACAATCATTGGCTAACTTTTTAATTTAATGCTAATAAATATATTATAAATTCTTTAGAAGCTATTCTACTGCATTGAAATAAAAGTAGATTCTGGGTAAAGTAGAAGATCAGAAGACACAGTTCGTTAGCTGCAAAAATAATGTACTGAGCACAAACCTTCAAAACATCTTTTTTTTTAATGTTTAATCAATGTCAATATTGGAAGCACTATCTAAGCAAATTCTAAACTAAATGAAAAGGTATATTTTTGCGCAGCATGCATAGCTGACAAGATCATTTTTTTGCAGCTAAAATAAAATTGGATATAATTTATACCAAGGTAAAAATGTTCCAACTAAGAACTGGACAGCTGGTAGGCTACTTCCCAAACAAATATTCAACAGAAAGCTATGAAATGAAAGGTTATCATAAAGTGGTCTACAGAAAATATTAAAACAATGCACTCATCGTTTTCTGACAAGGACATATTGCTCAAAATTGATCCTTATGACATGAAAGTGTGCACTTTAAAATTTCTGACTTTTAAGTAAAAATAACAGCAAACAAGAAAAACATCAAAAATACTCTGAGTTAAAAAACAAAGCTTAAAGTAAGTGTAATTGTATTAATTAGTTTGGATCAGTCATGTAATTAGATTAGTAATAGATCTAGACTAACAATAATAAATCTATTAAATTAGAAATATTTTTACCAATTGTTTTTATTTAGCACAATTTCATACTTTTAGCTTTCTCAATGCGCTGTGATCCTACCACTTGTCTGGACCAATTAGGAAAGGGGGAACGAAGGGAGGATCTGGGTGAATGTTGCCGTAATCACTTTTTAAATGCATTTTTAAAAAGTTGTAGGACTTGAATGGCTTAAGCCTCCTCGATGGGACTAATTCAACTTATACCACCACATTTGACAAGTACACTTTCTTTCCCTTGTTCGATACAAAACAAATTAATAACCAATAGTTGATTAACTAATTAATTTTTTTTTTTATTCTCATTTTGTCTGGAACAAAACATAATGTGAAAAATTTCAACTTGATCTGAGATTGGGTAAGGGAGAAATAAAATGTACAAACTTTTTACAAGACAGACAGACTGAGTTGATATAAGCTTTGTAAAAACAAGGCAAAAAGACAGAGAAACCAAACTGAGATATATCAGGCACAACTTTATGCCCTGAATACAATTAGTTTTAAGTTTCAAATTGGATTCCACAGCCATCATCATGTACGTAATAAGAAACTGAGCTCATCTTTGAATGTGATATATTACAAACCTAAAATTTCTTACTTCCTTAACATAAGGTTAAAATCATACCTTCCTTTAATACCAATTTTGCAGGTAATATTCCATTGTCACCATAAAGACCTGAAAAAAAAATGACTTCCAGTAAGAATAAAAAACGTTTGGGGGGGGGGGGGGGGGGGGGGTGTTAAGTGACAGAAACAATGTTTAAAAAATGTAATTAATACATAATAATCAAATTTGCTGAAATGAAAATAAAATTTAAAAAAATGCAAAGAACAATGCATGTAGCAAAGCTTTAAAATCAAGAAACAAAGGTCTATTTTGTAAAACCCTAGTTGTTTCTTATAGCAATATCTGGCTAAATTTTATATATATCTTTATACTAGACATATTTTACCCGCGACCCGCGGGTCTTTAATTGCGTATTACTGTTGATATAGTCACTGAGAGTGTTTTTAAAACAATTAAATGAAATAATAATGTAATAAATAAAGTGAATGTGTAAATGTAAAAATAGTATGAATGAAGCTATCAAATCAAAATAGCTAATCTACTTAAATCCATTTTTTCAAATAAAAACATTTGCTTGGAGCCTACATATATTTGATTAAAATGTGAAATGAATAGACTTAATTTTGTATGTTCTTGTGTTAAAGTACAAAATAGATCATGAGGTAGACATAGATCTAGATCTAGACTAATCTAGAGTTAAAAATTGGCTTTCATAGAGTTCATTCTGTGCTGCGTGAAGGCTTTGCTCTGCGCATGCGTGAGCTTTTTTAATGAATGAGTATAGGCCTATCTCAACACGGCTATGCAGCTTTAGCGAACGAATGTATTAAAAATGCTTTAGAAAAACAAAATTTGAATGTTAATTTGATTAAAATATGAAATGAATGGACTATATTAGTATGTTCATGTGTTAAAGCATAAAACTATCTTTGCGAAAAGAGTTGAATAAGAGTTTTAGACCTAGGAATAGACTCAGTAGAGAGATGTGTTAATGTGTAACCATTCGGTAATGTCTAATGAAAGAATGTGCAATGGGATATCTAAATTTGCAATATAAATAACGAATTAATGTAAAAATGCTTTTCAAACACAAATTTGAAGGTTTTTTTTTTTAATAATAAAATCAATAGACAATATTTTGTATTTTCATGTGTCAAAAAAAAAACTATAAGCGCAAAGTTTAGTTCTTAAAATTAGATCTAGATCTATATCCTTTCGATCTTTTCTCATGTCAACATTGTAAACAAAGCCTAGATCCATAAATACTATAGCTTTAATGAGTCAGACAACTTTATTTTTTTTTAAGGGTCTTAAGTTTGTTTTAGGGCTACAATACATACACTACGGTCTAAGTTAGTACCCAAGGAACATTTCTGCCAAGTTTTATCAAGATTGGTTAAGCTATTTTTATTTCTATTCGTCACATACATACATACCTACACCTCACATTCTACTTTACAAAGTAGATATAATTCTCTTCATGGCCTAACCATGCAGGACACCACGCTAAAGTCATAGAAATATAACTCTTTTGTTTATGCAAGTCAGATTAGAGTTACCCCAGTCAACTTTCGGGGTGAGAAAGCGAGCCTCAGAAAAAAAAAAAGAAGGGTAATCAGGTTACTGTTTATTTCTATCAGTCGGATATTTCTAGAAAAATGTCATCGACGAAACTGTTGATCTCGAACTTCTCAAGATAGCTGTAAGCTTTGATTGCAAACATTGGGATAACTATGGGGACGCACTGTCCCTTTATCTTACTCATGGAAACACAGTCATACACTCTGCTCAACAATACACTGCCTATATGAATACTTCCGGCGTTTATGGTGGCGAGGCTGAAATTGTGGCGGTCTCAAATACTTCCCGCTACTATCACTATTTACTTCAGAGAATGTCTGCATGACCCTCTTCGAGTTTACAAGCCAGGTCAACGTCTTTCCACATCCCTGCTATTTAGCGGTTGCATTCAGTACTGGAGTGTTAAACTATCACAGCTGCTACCTCACAAACTATGATTATTCTTCTTATTGGTATTGGCATGACAATTAATAAAGCACAAAGCCAACCTTTAAAAAAAAGATATGGCTATATTATCCAAACCTGTTTTCAGTCATAAACAATTGTATGATGCTCTCTCCAGAGTTCTTTTCATTCGCTCAGTCATTTGCCCAAATCCACCCCATTTGGACAATTGTGTCTTTCAGGAAGTGTTCACCCGTCACTAAATAGTGGCGTATGCTATGCCGTGAGTAGACTAGTTCCTAAAATACCACTCAATGACTTATGCATGTATCAAGAGATCTCATACTATCAAACGGATGGATACTAAATATAAAGCATAAATAGAAATAACTAAAAAAATTAGACTTCCTGTATTTTTAAAGCATATTTTCCTTTTTATTTCCCAAGTCCAATCAAGTCCACTAAAAGCTTGGCTGACCAGATAGAACTACAGGTAGTTAGGCTTACAGCAGGTGTGACCTTGGTGTAGTCGATCTACACTTGGCTAACTAAAAAAGGAGAGGGTGTGGGAGGAGGAGGAAGAAAGCTTATACTAGCAGAGTACAGGCTCTACTCTCCAATGGAATGGATCCAGTGGAGAACTGTAATCCTTTTCATGTGGAGCTGACACCTGCATGTTTAAATAGGCTAGCCCATAGACATCACTGTGAAGCTAGGAAAAGATTTGCGGCACCATTATAATGTAGTGGGGGGGGGGGGGGGGGGGAGACAGGACTGAAATAATGATCCCAAAATGTGGAACTGCTCCAAAGCAAAACTTTCTCCCCCATGTCAAAATAGGCTTGACCATAGACATTGTTTTGCAGCTAGGGAAAAAATAGCAAAGATGTAAAATGGATGGATATGAGTGTAATTTGGGGGGGGGGGGGGGGGGGGGGTACAAAAATCATTTTAACATGAAGATTTAGACTAGTTGGGGAAGGGAGAGGGTGCAACTTGTGACATCAATAATAAAAAGAGAAAGGCTAGAGAGAGTGTGGAAAAAAGTGACAAAGAAATGATTGTCTTAGTCTTTGGTAAAAGAAAACGGCTTAAAGGAAAGAATTGTAAGATTATATTGATTTTTATATGACTTTTATATACTGTGCCCGTGAAGTTTTCGCAATGTCCGCAAGTTTTGTTTTTTTTTTAAATTGTCCGTGAGGTGGTGCGACCCCACCACAAGTAAACTTGAATTATTTTTTTTAATAAACATAGGACTATCATGCAACAAATATATCATTATTAGCCAATAGCTGAGGAGTATTCTGATACTTTCACTTTTTTCCTAAGTCTAACCATTTTAGAGAAAAAAAAATTCAAGTGAAAATGGGTGCAATAGTGTCAGCACTACGATCTTTACCCTATTACTTTTACATATATATAGTAAAGTGCGAAGCTCAATCAGCCCCGATTTGTATAGAGGTTCGATCGGTTTAATTTTTATTGCTAAAGTTTTTTTATTTGAATGGGGTTTACCAAATTACTACTATATTGCTACTGCGTGCGCACCTTTTTTCTTTACTTCCGACACATACTATTTCCTTTTCCTTGTAAAGGCTAAGTGCATGATGAGGTCAAACTCAAGAGGTGTGGAATTATTATTTTTACTACCTGGTGGTGGAAGAAATGGGTCATGGGCTTATGGCTATTTTTAAGTCTGATGGCTCATTAGCTTAAAGAGACTATCTGAAGTTGTGGAGCATGGGAAAGGTGGCAGTAGATGGTGTTTTTGCGCCGGAGTAAAAAGAAAATGACTTCATAGTGAAAATTAAAGATTAAAACATGTTTTAGATATATTTTCTTTGATCTGAATCTGATCGAGCCTTCCAACAGCCCGATTGAGCTTAGTAACTAGGGGAGAAATCCAATCGAGGAAAAGTACGCTTTGCGATACTCACCCTATACCTCTTTGACCTCATATTTAATTTTAACTAAGCCTAGTGATACTATAAATCAGATCTAGTTTTATAGACAAAAGGACAAGGAATTCAGAGGTACCATCAGTTTTTTCATCTAGATCAGACCGTTACGGTGCTATAAAAATCCAAATGTGAAAATTGCTGCTAGCAGGCTTAATTCGATCGAACTTTGCACTTTTAAATGTGACTTTACACAACTCTACATAACTCAATTTACACACTCTAGAACTCTAGACCTAGACACTCTTTTTTTAACGTTAATAGTATAAGTATTAATTAAGTATGTCTATATTCTTGATCTAGATTTGCTAATAAAACTTTTTTTTGGGGGGGTAGTGTAACTTAAACTCGTCTCTCATTACTCATTTACATTTCTTATTTAGTTTTAGACTCTAGAGCTATATAATAATAATATAATTTTAAGTTTATAAAGTTTTATAAGTTATGTCATGTTATTTTCAATTTTGATTTTCTATGTCACTAAATTAGTACTAATACTGATACTGACTATGATACACTATCTCATCTGAACTCGTACCTGGTATCTGAATATAAAGAGAAGAAAATGCAAATAAGTAAATTAAAGACATAAACCAAAGAAAACAATCTCGAGTCTTGTATACAGTTCCCATTGTGTGTTGTTTTTTTTTATATTTTAGATCTAGATCTAGATAGAGCTCTAGATTTAAGATTCTATTTATTTTAGTACGAAAAAAAAATAAATAAAGGAACAAAATTTGGAACTCTTCTTTACAATATGCTTAGTTTTAACTTGGCGGGTTCTATGTTTCCACTTATTTATTTATTTTTTTTAATACACAGAATCTAACGTAACAGTTTATAACCTACACAAAATATACCCAGCTTCAATTATTCATTTCTTATCACACCTTCACCTGTCCCATATGCGTTTAACTGTTTGAGCACCACACATGATCTGTTGACCGTCTGTCTTTTTCCATTCATATCTGTTCTTTATGCCTTGAATAGAATCTCTAATAGTGAATAAAGTTTTTTTTTTTTTTAAACTATTAGATCTTCAATGAAAACCATAAATGGCTATCTTTCTTCAAAAAGCTGTATATTGGCCTATCTATGATTCCATACAATATAGATTCTATGAATGTACGTTTCCTCGCAACACATAAAAATGGGAGATTTTGGAATAAAAGTATACAATAGTTTTATAAAAAGTGTGCCCTACGAGGAAGATGTCAAATAATGATGTTCTAAAAACCATGCTATTCAGAGACATTGCTATGCTAAAAATTAAATTTTAAGTGTTACACAAAGGGGGGAAATACCGTAAGGTATCATGAGAAAATTAGAAACATTCGGTAAGTTGTTCTACTTCTTGTCGAATCAAATAAAATAACAATCAACGTTTCTCAACATTATATAAGATCCACTTTGGAGATTATAATGAAATAGGCCTAAGTAAATTGACTTTGACAGCGCGAACATTGAACTGTAGAAGTAACTCGATCCAGTGTTTCCTTTGGTAGGGGTGTGGAGAGTTTTAAAACACTTTGATGACGCCATCTCTGATTTCTGTGAAGAGAAAACTCAAGATGCAGAATTTTAAATTATTTTACCAATGGGTTGCCTGAGCCAGCCAGGAAAACCAATGATTTGGCATAATTTATCATTGGTTAAAATGCATGACTAGATGCATGACGCGTAGGATGTAATCATCTTCTTATTTTAGCCTAAGTAACGTCTGTATTTTATAAGATAAGATATTAAGATGTTGATCAGCTACAGGACTGATTTCATACACATAATTTAAACATGTCGCTAATTTTAACAGCAAACGACGAAGTATTATAGAATGCCATATGTTTCTAGATTCATCTTATACATATGCAGGGCCGCCGCTACCTATTGTGCAATGTGTGCATTGCACGCAGACGGCCGAATGTAAGGGGCGGCCAAATCATTATTCCAAGAATCATTTTTCTTTAAATTTTTCGTTTAATAAAAAAACGCTTAAATATTTTATTTAAATTCTACTGATTCCATTATCCTCTGAGAACTGGGGAGGGGGGGGGGGGAAGAGACGATATTTAGACAATAAGAAGGTATTTTGGAAACTTGCGGAAGAAGAAAAAAAGCGGCGCGAGGGATTCCCTCTGGTTTTTTCATAAGCGCCGACTATTTCCTGATCTTGAATTTTCGCGGGTCGTTTGTAATATTTGTTTCGAGTCGAATAGCCCGCCCTGTAACTACTGTAAATAGATCAGAAATTAGAAAGTCAATTTTAAAACATTGTCATCGAATTTTCCTGACAAAAAGAGGTGTTATAGAGTGTTGGTGTTTTTTGGGGGGAGGTAAGAAGAGATTAAGCGATTGATTGGTGGTTATGCATTTAAGATGATGAAATTTGCATAGGGCAAATGTAAAACGTCAGACAATCTTGAGACATGAAAGAATATAGACGTTATTTTGTGGTGAGCTAGATTTAAGTATCAGTAAATTTAATTTATATTAGATCTCTATCTAAAATTAAATTTGTGAAAATTGTAAAAACAGTTAAGAAGTTTGTTCAAGTTATTTAAAGCTTATTTAGTAAAAATATAAAACGCCTTCATTGGTTGTAGCGACAAGTCAACGACCAACTAACAACAATGAGAGGGGCGGTGAAAAATGTTTTATTTTCAGTGTAATTTATATGTGTATTAGTAAAATTACATGTTCAAAAATTAAAATATCTTAAGTAGGAGACGGTGTTTTATCTTCTAATAAGACCTTTTTAAATGTGGACCGCTTTTTGCGAGGCGCGTGTGCAACAATATTGGTCAAAACGTTTTCAAGAAAACATTTTAGTGTGATTCTTCTGGATTTTTTTTTTGTCTCAGAATAGTCGAATTTCTTCCGCCTATTGCACTTTATAATAGTGACGACTTCTGTGTGACAAAAAACGTCCACGACAGAGACGTCTTACTTAACAAGAAGAATATTTTTTAAAAGATCACGCCCATTAGAGACGTACGTGCGCAATATGTAGGCCTACCTAGAATGTAGCTCGCATAATACTATTGGCCAGGGCTGCCTCTTTATTATTAGATTTACTTTCTCTACTTTTTTTATTAGGATGAATAGTGCGCTCTGAAAGAAAACACATCTATATTAGCGCTTTTTAAAAATTCTCTCTTCTTACTAAGAGAAAAAGGCCAGAAGACGCTTAGCGCCGAGTCCCTACCGAAATCAAAACCCTTGCCGACTTGAGCGAAATCCTGCGCATCTTCGATTCTATCTCCATGAAGAAACTTTTACAACGCTTACAATTTATGTAGGCAACACTATTTCGGAAAACAAAAACTGACCCTAGACATATTATATATAGGTCTGTGAAACTAATTCATTTTAGTGAAATTTCAATCCCTGAATTTGGATTCAATCAATACATTGTGTTAAAAATATAAATGAAAAATAATTCCTAAAAAGTGTGTTATAATTAAGACTAATTTTCTTTTCTTTTTCATTACATTCTTCAAAAAAAAAAAAAGCAAAGTTAAAATTGAAAATAAAATATCTTAGAGGGAATGGGGATACGACAACGATACGAATATGAAAAGAAAAAGAAATAATACAAAAATGGATTTAAATCAAAGAGCGCTTTAGGTACAGTGTCCAGCTCAGTCTTAATGAATTTTTTTAAAAAAAAAAAAAGGGGGGGGGGCGGCATTTTTTAATTTCGCACGCAGGCGGCCACAACCCTCGCGGCGGCCCTGTACATATGATATTACCATAAAATACCATATACGGTGTAGTTATAGGTTTTCCAGTTTTCAGAAATGCATTATTTCAAAGAAGCATTTTACACAATCCAAAACTTGTTGCTTTCAAAATTAATTACTGTTTTTTTTTCACCCAAATATAGTCACTGCATGCACGCTATTTCTTTCTTTGCCTCTGAAATTTTGTTCAGCATTGAAGTTAGAATAAAGTTGCGATTGACAAAAGCTACATAGGAAGTTTTATGACACAAAGCAGCTTGGCTTCACTTGCTGAGATACAACCGTTAATTTCATAAATTTCGATGCACTTTATTTCTGACTTAATTGCTTCTCAGAAGGGTCAAGAAACACAGTATTTGTAAAACCAACATAATAATATCATTTAGCACTGGGTACTCCCGTTGATTTTTCCCAAGTTAGCCTATATATTTTTTATTATTCTGGCCATGCAGTCCCCACCCTTCCATTTTTTTTCCCACCTCCAATAAAACGACCGAAAACCTCCGCGCCTTTTTTTTTTTTTTTTAAATATTGCATCGTACCGCTTTCCCACATAGTTTTCTGGCTTATTAATGTCCTCCTCCCCCTAACTACTTTTGGCCCGTTGAAGTGTGAAATCAACTTATTTATAATTCAAATATTAAAGGGAAACTCCGATAGTTTTTCAGATTTTAGTTATTGACATATTTAAATTCTGCGTAAAAAATTGTAATAGTAAACAATATATCATTGCGAGATGTTTATAGTTTTAAAAGACACACAACTTCACAACTGCGTTGGTTAAATTTAGATCTAGACCTATATAACCGATAAACTATCTAGATCTATCGGATCGCATTTATTGTTACGCTTCACAGCTAGATCTAGTCTCCACGTTGATTTATAATCGGTCATTGTTTATAAATAATATTCTAGATCTAAACCTCTATTTCTACTTGAAGAAAATGAAATACTATTCTTCAGCTTGTTGCAGTAGTTCCAATCACAAAGATAAAATCACTTAAATCAGCAAGTATGCTGATACAGAAATTACTGTCTCTTTTCATCTGTTTCCAAGAGATGAAGTTTTAAAGGGAAAATGGGAAAAATTTATTCGCCTGAAGAGCAAATATTTTACAAAGTCATTAGCTAATTCCTGTTTATGCTCAAACCATTTTGAGAGAAGCTGTTTCAGCAACTTCATTGCTGTGGAAATGGGATTTGAAAAAATTGAAGTTAATACCAGGTGCAGTACCAACAATACATTGGATTTCCAGGCCAAAGAATTCAATTAATGATACTACTGAGACATTTTAAACAACTGAAGTTCATAAATATAATTGAAATCAGATTTGTGGGCTAGAAATTTACAACGAATACTAGATCTACTATTAAATTTCTTATTTAATAAGTAGATATATCGTCTACGAAACTCAATTCCAATTTTTTAACTTTTGACCTTGGGGGTGTGTCTCGCTGGCTGAGCCAAGCTCTCTCATCACTTTTTCCATGTCAACCAATGTTAGGCCAAAACGGCACAAAAATCATAACTTTCTGTCAAACATACAGTCATAATTTATACACCATTAGAAATTTCTTTTAAATTATTTTAATGATGTACTAACGAAAAATTTTTTTATCAAAGAATTTTTTTTCGCCTCCCTATCTATAGGATTTGAGTGCACACTCGTGACGTCACACAGTAATTCAGTGAAAATCTGACCGTTTTGGATGCGCAGAAAAATTATGTCACAAAAACATCAATTACTAAGTTATTCTTGCAAATAAAAAAAAAGAATAATATATTCATTATCGATAAATCAAAACACATATTATATCAAAAATTGTCAAAACCATCGGAGTTTCCTTTTAATTAAAAATGATCTAAAGTGATAGGCTTAATACCCGCCCCCCATTTATACAGACAAACAAAAAAAGTAAATTTCCCCTTTCAGACCTTGTGGTCTATAGGGTAGATGATGTAAAAGCCATCTATTTCTGTGACCTACGGTTAAAGAGGGTGTCATGTGGCCAGTACAACGACCAACCGCATTTACTTTTCCCCAATTAATGTCAGGTACCCATTAGAGCTATGTGAACTCAGAGGTGTCAAAAAATCCCGAAATTAAAAATCCCACTCTTTCACCAGGATTCGAACCAGGGATCCCCAGTTCGGAAGCCAAGCGCCTTACCGTAGCCTACAGCCACCGCGCCTCCTATTTACACAGACAAAATTGCTAATTATCGTCTCAGTCTATTCTTCGGCTTTTCAATTTTTTATTGAACTATTTGATATATATATATAGGCTTGTTAGTCGTAACTGACTTCGAAAAGTGTTTGAGGCACATGTAGGCTACACATTTGAAATCAGGCTTAATTGTTGTAAGATTAGTGGCGTAGCTAGTCATGCACGGTGTGCGGGCCGCACGGGGCATCACTTGGTGAAGGGCATCAAACTAAGGTTTTAGACATTTTGAAATAAATTCACTGCTATTTATACATTTTAATGACCACTGAGCAATGACAATGATATCAATATTTTTTTTTGAAATTATCTTTTTTTTTTTTAATTGTAATCCTGCGATGTAAGCAATATTATGGGCGTTGCTCAAAGACTGAAAATCTGGGTGGCGTACATAGTTCAGATGCTAACAACAGGTGTTTTTCAGCTGATCAAGCTTTACCAATGCGGGTTCTGACATCTGTTCCTCCATGGTTTTCTAGGATAATAACAAGATAGATGAAGCTTTTACACTTCTACCAGTGCCTCAACTTGGACTGTATAGGGCGTGTTGTTGGATGCCTTTATCTGCTCTTACCTCTGTTTATGCTAAGACCCAGTCTAGCAACGGTGCTTATCTTTTCCTGCATCTGCTTCTGTGTTTGAGAGAGAAAAGCCAGGTCCTCTGCAAAGTCGAGGTCGTCTAGCTGTTTCCACTGTGTTGATGTCTTCATGGCTACCTATGGCTAGCAGAAACAAGTAAACAGCCTTGTCTGACTACTGTTTGGATTTCGAATGTGTCTGTCAGTTGTCTACCATGCACGATTCTGCAAGTCATTCCCTCATAATTTCCTGATGATGGTTGTCATTTTTTTCATGCACTCCATTGTGTCTCAGTAATCTCCAGTGTCTGTTCACACTGTCCAATGCTGAAAGACTGCACTAAACGGGAATAGTTAAAGGTCAACCTAACAAAAAAAGTTCCAGCTCCTAGAAGAGCTGCCAGATGAGACAATAGAACAGACATGACAGAAAGTGAAAGAAACAGTCACCTCCACATGCCAAAAAGTACTGAAACTGTTATTATCGTGGTCCATGCGCTTTCCACTAAATAAGTGCTTTCTGAGCCAGCTTGGACAGCATCTGAGCTACTCCTTGCTTGTGTGTAGCCTCCTCATGTCTTGAGAGTGAGATATGTGCTGTTTTTTTTTTGTTTTTTGTGAAAATACACAATAATTCATCTTGTGCGCAAATGTGTTATATAAATATATATTTCAATAAGATAATTTACACAATTTTCTTTTTAAAAAAGTTCTGATACTTGATTCTGATATACCAGAAAGTAAATGTAAAATCACAACTAAGGATTTATTTAAGTCTGCTAAATACAGACTTTCAAGACTTTTAATACAATAAAGATCCAACTTCTGAATAGATTAATACCACTGATTTTTAATATTTATATATTTAATATCACAAAGTCCAAAAAGAAATATTTGATAAACGACTTAAATTATTATATTCCAACATTAACTAATGCAATGCCCATATCGTGTTATCTTGATTATACCTATTTGTCCACACACTTTGAAAGAAGTGTAATTGTACCCTGTAATAATTAGATTTTGAACATTTAAAGCAAAACAAACAAAATTCCAGCAATTAAGTTTCTATTTGCATGCACAGTCAAATAATATGCACACATACTAAACGTATTTTGAAGCATTTTGCTTTCTGCTAAGCCTGTGACCATTTGGGAGAATTTCTTCTTGTACTTAAGAATGAATACAATAAAATTCTTAACAAACAAAACTACACTTGTACATGGGTACTGTTAGTTCCTAAAAATTATATATCATATATGTCAGTTGTCCCCACAAGGTGAATTGAAAATCTAAAATGAAGGGCATGCCTAAAAATGCTGGTGTTGCTTAAAATTGAAGCTGTCTTGATCACTTGACCAAGAATAATTACAGTTTCTTATTGAATATCTGCATGCAAACAAATTACAAATGATTTCTTGTGATTATTTAATTTGAAAATTAAAAAAATAATAAGATATTCCACATTGGAAGAAAAAAAATTAGAGGGTGGCACCCCATCTTGCTTTAAACTCAGTTAATCCATTTTCAAAGACTGTTAGTTAATAGGAAAAATTATTTAAATTTAACTAGTCTAAAAACACTATTTAAAAGTAGAAATCCTAAGTAAATACAGAATTTTATTGGTATATAATTTAATGCAGTAACTGGAAAACTTTTATAATGAAAGCACATTTTAAAATGGTCTAAATGTAATTTCAGTGATAAATATAATGAAGAACTAGAGGCTATATTTGAAAATGCTAACTGGACAGACTTAGCCTCAATGGTGTAAATGGGCCTAAAACAATACAAATAATTAGTCCAATAAAAAAGAAATATCTATTTTGGAATGAAATGGAATGATAGAATATCAATTAGGATTTACATACAAGCGACGCTGTAAAATTCAGTAAAAGGAAAAAAAAATATCATAAAAAATTTTGTTAGAAAAATATATTGATTCCTGTTACAAGATATAAAATGAATATGAAAATTTAACATTTTGTAATTTAACATAAAGGAAAAGGCACAAGAACTCTTAAAATATTTAGCACTAGTACACCCTTTGCAGTTACATGGCTGCCTATTGTTTGTTATATTGACCAATAGATGTGCATGACTCTCAACCATGTAATTAATTGAATCATACCTCAGCTTCTTTTTATAGGGACTATCAATTTTGTGCTGTAGGTTTACATTTTGAAACATCTAATATGATTATTTCAATTCAATTAGTTTGAGGCAACATTTGATACCAACTTGATATGCTGCCCCTAAATTTGAATAATTTTCTTTATAAGTTACATAACAATAACTTGGTTCAAAATTATGTATAGGAATCCTGCAACTTTTTATTTATTCACAAAATTATAGTAATATTTAAACCTTAAGTAATTATAAAAAAGAGTTTGGCCTTGTTCACTTATCAATTTTATGGCATTCATAAAAGAACATTTCACAATTTCAAGCATTTTAAAATCTATGCACTGTTACTATGGATATTTTTATCATAAGGAAACATTTGACTAAATTTGATATCTTGTAGTTATTTTTCAAAATCTATATTAAAAACATCTACCATTCAATAACTATTTATCTCAAATCTTAAAGCATATTTGCCAATGAAATCAGCATTCTATTTGGTTCAAAACTAATTAAGCAAGTCAAAATTGTCCAAATGTGTCAACACAGTTCATTTTAAAGTGCATGGTCACTTCCAGTATTAATGAGCAATGAATTTTTTCACATAGAGAGATTGAGTTAACAGTTGACTTATATACAGATATCTATGTGTGACTGTACACATATATTACTTTCAAATAAATTAGAGTGCGTTACAACATATTTAAAGATATATGCACATTAAACATTGAAAACTCCAACTAGAAAGCTCTATAGCTTTAGCAAAAGTAAGCCCTTCTTGGGTCAAGGTAATCAAAGGCATTATAAAAGATGAAATGTTTCACAATATAAAGTCCATTTTTTTCTTCGTGGGTCAATATATCTAGGGTCGCAGCTGAATATGTTCTATTTGAAAGCAACACAAGTCTCTCAGACTTAAATGGAATTGAGCATTTTCATCTTTTGAAACAGAGCACTGTGGAAAGCATCAACTGCATTGTTTTGGGTAGCAATGGCAATTTTTTTTTAACCATCTCAGTTTTGAATTAAAAGCAATGAAAATATAAAAATTCATAAAATAAAACAAAACAAATCTTGTATAAAAATACAAAACCAGGAATAGGAATATTAGCATAAAGAAACAAAGAGATTTATAGATCTCTATGCAAGGTAGCACAATCCACTAACAACATGAAGTAAAGATCAAGAAAACATACACACTTCTTTAAAAAAAAAAACCAGCAAATATCAATCCAGATTTTTTTTTATCCAAAAAAAAAACCTTCTATACAATTAGAATAGCGTCTAAAAAGTCAGAAATTTAACAGCTTAGAAATGTGTTCATTTAGATTTCCGACTTTGTGGCAATATTAGCAACAAAAATCATTATTAGAATAAATAATTTAAACAATATTAGCAACTTTCTTTGAAAGATATAGTAATTACTTTATATAAAGGTAATTCACTAGACCAAAGTGAAATCTTGCAGATCAATGCACAATTTATACGAATTCTGATGGAGTGAAAAGATGCTTAAAAATAAGCATGTCATTCCAACTACCAAAGAAGAATTTTAAATAATAAGAATTGTGTGTTCTAGTCTCAAGAAAAATGTACTGTTTTCTAGGATAAGGAGAATTTACCATATATTATACATATAGGATTGCTGCCTGGTCATGTGATATGTGCTCTAGAATGTCCTCAATGGTCCTAGGTTCAAATCATGGCCCTCACTTTCAAAACGCCCAGTGAAGATAAATATTTTTTTTTAAGCAATATTGAAGGATGCTCCTTCAGAAATGAAGATTAATATGCCCTAGCAGCTGGGGATGGCGGCTGGCAGAGGTTGAACTCTGGACTATCTAGATGATGATCCGAAGCGAACACCACAGGATCAGGCATCTAACATGTCAAATAAGAAATATTTACTAATTACAAGCTCAATTAAATAAGACAATATTTACTTATTACAAGCCCAATTAAATAAGACAATATTTACTAATTACTAGCCCAATTAAATAAGACAACACTTACTAACTACAAGTTCAAAATGTTAAGGAGAAATGCAAATATAGAGAAAGTGAAAAAAATTTTGAAAAAACACTTTAACATGAATGCATTTAATCAAATTTTACTTGTTACAATATTTGAAAAAAAACTAATTGCTACAATGAAATAAGGATCAATGGGCAATATTTCTTTTCCAAAAAGAAAAGATTTAATAGCATGAAGCCCAAGCACAACTCTATTTCAAAATAATATTGTTAAAAAAATATATTGCCCTTTGATTTCTATGATTTAGCAGGCACATAGCTGTATTGAAATTTTCACAACCAAATTTCAAGTACAACAGCAATTATCTGTTATTTCCAGACCATAAGATTCATAAATGGATGTATCATAAAGAGTTAGCAATTCTATTAATAGCATTCAATAGCCAATCACAGTATTTCATTTAAATGGGAGAGGGGGCCAGATGGTGCATCATTCATTACTCTCTGGAGTTACAGTCCTATAATATACACAAATTTTAAATCTATCAATTATGTACTAATATTTTTATTGATAATTTTTTCAAATATTGGGTGATTTAAGAGTAATAGCAGTTTGGGACACTGAAACAACATAACAAAATCACAACTTTTAGCCACAGTTAATTTAACACTATCTGTTGTGTTGACAGTTCTTACTTAATTCAGTTATCAACTTAGTTATCGTGACAGTTGTTATTTAGTCCTGCTAGAGAGCAGACACATTCTATGCTTATTGGATATACTATGACTTTCACTAAAGGATATTTCATGACATGTATTGCATTTCTATTCTGTGTCACTGCTAGCAGCGTTTGGCTGGATTGATTCTTGTTTGATTATCTGTGCTTCTCATTAAAATGATTGTCTGCTGACATTGGTGTTACTCAGTGTATTTTAATCTTCGTTGTGATATTACGTATGACTCAAGCTTCACACAGTTTTAAGCACATAAAACTACATACGTCAAGAACCTGAAATAACATCTAGAAATACATGGGTGTTACACTTACAGCAAGTATTTATACTACTAGATTGAACTAAAATCTAATTCCAATATGGCTTGTAGCTAGAAGTAAACAATTCTCATCTTTGCAACCAATTATTTTAGCATAGCAACCCTTTTATTGAAAATAGAGTTATATCCCCATGAAAACAAAAAATTATTAGTTTAGTATTCTTGAATCCTAAGCTCATAATTATATGGTGAAAGATATATGTTTTTAAAAATAAAGATATAGTTTTTGATACATTTGTATCACAATAAGTACAAGTTATATGACCTCATTAAACAAATAAAGTATTTGTGGTCAGAAATACAATGCAGTTGACAAAAAATAGTTTACACTAGAGCTAATATTATTTTAATTTTGAAATTAATATAAGCATTATACACACTATAATGTAATGATGCTAATGATTTGTGCAGTATTTTTCTACAAATTAATATTTTAATCATTTATAAGGCTTTTAAAGGTAAATTTTGAAATGCTTGTTTAAAAAAATTTGCTTGAAAATAATCTTTCCACTTTGTAAAAAAAATATACATATAAACTTTTCTTTATTATCTAACATAATACAGACAGAGAAAAAAAAATGATAATATAAAATTTTAAGTTACGCAGACAAACCTTAAATTTACACTGGGATTTGCTAGTTAAAGAAAAAGCCAAAATGATATATTGGCAAATGAAAGCACCTTGGTCAAAAAAAAAAAATAAAGCAATTTAAATGACAAATATTTTGACTCAAGAAAATTTCATTTTCATATATGTTCTTTTTACCTTATTTCATTTTTTGCCCCTCTTTTATTCAGATTGAACCTTTTTATTTTTTTTTTGCTACAAAAATGTAGACAATTGAGGATTGGTTCTCAGATCTGATAGATTGGTTCACAAAAAAAAAGGAATATTAAAAATGAAACAAAAAAATTGTGACCTTAAAAAAACAAAACAAGATGCAAAAAAAAAAATAATTCATTAAATTAACTATAATTTTAAAAAAAAATCATGTTAGAATATAATAGCAACAGTAAAAATCTTGCAAACTAAACACATTTTCAATAGAAACACCCAATGGAATGTATGACATAGTAAAAACTCGCTAAAGAGGTTACAGAGTTTACAATGTAGGGTCTTCATCAAGAAACTCATCTACATTAGCCCCACCATCACTTGCAAAAGGTTGTCGTGGTTTCTTGACCCTTTTCTTCAAAGCTAGACAGGTGAACAGAGTGCCTAAAAATGTCCCTACCAGCAAACAGCTAACTGCTACAGCTGCAACGGTATCTGAAGTGGCATACAAAAAATTTCTTAATGATTGTAAGAAAAACAAAAACAAAGCAATAAAAAGTGGTAGAAATAAATTCATGTCAAATGTATTGTTAAAAATTAAATGCAGAATAAATAATAATTTAGAAAATTTAATGGGAAAAATTAATTTAAAGCCAAGCAACAATGTCTTTCAAAAATAATTATCTTAATAATAATGACACCTTACAAAGTTAGTTTATAGAATCATAAAATGAATAGTTTCTAACTCAATTTTAGAAAAAAAAATAAATCTAAAACTTTTTTCCTCAAATTTTGCAAATATAATTTTTAAAGGTTTTTCAATAGAAAATAAAATTAAGCAAAACAAGCACCTGCAACATGAAAGTCTGCTCTTATGGGTTCTTTTGAAACACTCAAAATGATTTCATGTGTTAGCCAGGACCACACTTCCTCATCATTGACCAGAGCATTGGGAGACGTTTTTGTGGACAGGTCATCTCCATACATCACTGCAACACCTTGTATACCAAAAAAAAAAAATTTAATACATTAAAAAATTGAGAAAGGTAAGAAGAACAATGATTTCTGATTCCAATAAATTCTTAAAGACAAAGAAGCACCTTTAAGTATCTGATAGATCTAGGTGGCAAAGTTCCTAAAATTAAATCAGGGTGGACACAAAATTTAAAAATTTAATCTGATGGACTTTAGTTCCTAAAAAAAAATATAGTGGAGTCAAAATTCTGTTATAGAGTTAAGATTTAAACCTAACAGTCTCAGATTGTAAAAAAACTGCCAATGTTTACATTTCACTGGTACAAACAAACAAACAAAAAACTGATTTTTACTTTAAGCAAATCAATAATGCTCATGTAATATAAAGGAGAGAAGCTTCATACAAGTGAGCCTTTATGATAAAAAGTTAGCTTAATTAATAGGATCATCACAGACATATTATAATACCTCTTTTGAGGATGAGAGCTTTGTGTGAAAGCTTTTCTAAATATTTCCTTTAAATTACTACAGATTTTTACTGAACCAGTAATATTTCCAAAATACCAATTGTATTTTTAATGCTAAATTTATGTATTTATTATCATAATTCTGGAGTGTTTTTAATAAAACTAAATGGGCAAACCATAAACTACATGGAGCCAAGCTGACCAAAAAAAAAAATGCAAACTACCTTTTAGGTCCATTTCATGTGCCACTCTGTATTTACCTAGCAAACTCAACTTATTCTCAAACCAAATTTGATGTGAGCCACTCTGATAATATACATATAGATTAAAAGTTAACTGAATACAAATATACAAAATTATTTTCAACTCAACATAAAATAAAATGTTGACACTTTTATTTATATAAATAGTATAAAGGAAAAGGTTTAGGTTTTAAAAAAAATGTTTCAAATCTAATCCTTTACCTTGTTAGTATAGAATGGTGCTGCATAAATGGCACTGTACTTGGCTTGATCCATTAGTTTCCTTGGGTCCGACATTAGGTCAGCCAATGACATCATCTTCCTGTTGACATTGCAGTCATTTGTCTTGCCAATGATACAGACATCATTCTGAAAAAGAAAATCAAGGACATTCTAGATTGAGATGGTAATTGTATGTCTGAATCTGACATGTTATTAATTAGTTATTTGATTTGATTTAGAAATGATGCAGACAACAATATGCCAGGGAATACAAATCTAGTGCATTTTTTTTTTTTTTTTAGAAAAAAGCACCTGACCATTGCAACTAGAATAATTTTTGATGAAAAAAAGAAGGTATACGCTTGATCACTCTTTCTTTTGTGTCTGTATCAGATTAGATTGAGATGGTGTTTATGTATGACAAATGACTTGCCTTCCTTCAACTACTGTAAATACAATGTAGATTTGGATGGTACAATGTTAAATTTAGCAGCCTACACATGGATATAAGGGAATGTGAGGAGGAGATATTGTTTAATGGTTGTTTTATAAGTTTCAGACACTCCTACTGGCCTATAGAAATGGAGATATTACGTCCAGGCCCAAAGACTTCTGCATGTTGGCAGAGGACAATCTGAAGTGCATACCACGCTACCTGATATGTGCTTTTGGACATTATCGCTGGTGTTGGTTGTAACAAGTTTCTCGCATCCTTTGCATGCATTTAATGAGCTACCTATAGCAATCAATGTGACTTGGTGTTTTGAAACATTGTTTAAAGTTTTCAAACTAAATTTTTATTTATTACTTGATAATAGATTGTGATGCACTCACAAGACCTGTTGTTTGGTCAAGAAAGTCAAATGAAAGCTAGAGTAATTTTATTTTAACTTCTTAATCTTCATCTTAGGTCATTTATTATTTTAAGAGGTAAAATCTGTCCGTGGAACAATCTATAGAACAAAACAGCTCACCTCAATATAAGTGCACAAGTAGTCATAGCCATGCCAAGGTATACCAAGTATAATACTGCTGTATGAAATGTGATGCGAGACATACTCACTGATACCTACAAGGGAAAAAAAGTAATAGCAAAGTTCATTAAGATTAGTCGGGACATTCTAAACATTGTTGGCAAGGTGCTGAGCTTCATTTACAAAGAATGAGACATCAAACCTGAGGAATCAAAAGAAAACTATAGCTAAAATAAAAGAAAGGCAAAAACCTTTTGGCTATATCAATGGGGCTTTAGCTCAAAACCTGAATCAAGCTGAGTTGTGTTTGATGAGCACCTAAAGGCAACACTAAAACCTTCTTCCAGATACGCTCTCCCCCACTAGTCCACATAAAAGATTGGACCATAGTGCAATGAGAATACCATAATTATGAAAGATGCACTATACAAAAGTAATTTTTAAAAAATATTTAACCCATTATGAAATAGCTTTATTTGCTATTTGTGGGAAGCATGGTTGAGAGGCCAAGTGCGCTTGAACTTGGCTTGGCTACCTAGAAGGGGGCTTGAGGTTCGACACCCAACTCGGGCAGAGTTGTGTTTACTGAGCGCCTAAAGGCAGCACGGAAAACCAACTCCTAGATACCCCCCCCACCCCCAAATGAGATTGGACCAAAAGCGCTCTGAGCATGCTATAAGCATGAAAGTAGCGGTATATAAAAGCTATAATAATAATAATAATAATAAATAATAATGTTACAAAACAGATAGATAAAAAATGTATCTTTATAGCCACATAAATTCTACACGCTTCATTATTAATCAAACTTCAACTATGCATAAAATATACTAAAGCTTAAACTTATATTACCAGTTTTATGGCACGATTAGGAAGTAGTTATTTGTTTTGGAAATAGGGGAAGTTTTGACTTAGAGACAATGAAGTGACTGGTTTTAGGCTGAACAAAATATAAGTCGATGTAAACAGATTATTTAGAGGACGCCTTAGACATAGGAAGCCTTTTATGAACGTAATGAGTTAACTGACATTTGATGGTTCGACATTCAGTATCAGAGTTGACTAACTTATGCGATTGTTAGGCCTTTCACTGGTGTTATTGGATTTTGTTAAGTGTTACCATCATTTGGTTATTATCGTTAGCGGAAGCACCTAACACTAGTATCTTAGTTCCAACTTAATAATGTTAAGGTTTAAAAGGGAATTTTTTTTACTTTCAAGTAATACCAACACAATGAAAAGCTTCATTATGATGTCAAATTATCTGACTAACTAAACAGTGGAAAAAGGTTAACAAAATTAAGAATCAATTCTTTAGCTTAGAAATAGCTATCTTGCCAGAATGGGTCTTACCATATAGAAGTTTAGCCAAAGGAATAGTTGCTTTGGCCCTACATTTAACACCTGCTACATCAGTGAAGCTGTCAGGATTAATGATGTACTTTTCACACCCATCTGTTGACAAAGTGGAGAAGTCACAGTGATCATCGTCTTCCTCAGAACATGGTGGTTTCCAGGGTATAATACAGTTGATCTATGCAGATGTTACACACAATTATGTTTTTTTTTATGCCAAAAACAATTATTTAAAAAAAATATCTTAAAATACATAGTAGGTAAGCACACAACAACTGATCAATAAATAAATGCATATATCCAACATATGTGGTGATGTGGTTTTATGATTTCATCAATATTTTATATGGATATAAATGGAGATGGTATTCAACCATAAAAAGTAAAACAAGTTAACAATCTAGGACAGTTTGTCAGATTATAAAATAATATAACTTTATTGGTCCAAAAAAATGGAAATTTGTTTTGATTACCATTGTCCACTACAATGTTACTACTATAACTATCTTATTTCATTTAATCCATTTTGTAAAAAAAAAAAAAGAAAAAAAAAACATGATTGAATAATCTAAAAAAAAAAAAAATTAACAAAAATTACCTCTGCTGAGTAGTTTGACAATTCTTTAATCTTAGAACCAACTCTTTTTAATATAATGGCCATCTCCTGGTGATCTTTTTTAGTGCTGTTTACATCAGATTTGAAATAAGGCATTAGATTAACCGCCACAATGTCAGCATACCAGCTCTGCTGTTTGGAAACTACAAAATCAATCCATGACTTTGATTCATTCGAGATGGAATCAATCTCTCCTGACAAATTCATGGAAACTAAAAAAAAAGAAGAAAAATTTTGTACTTTGCAAAACAGCATTTATTAATATTTTAACCTAATAAGGTCTAGGAATTCTTGTTTTATTTTACATTGTAGTGAGATTCTTTTCACTAGTCAATTTCTGTGGCATTTTATGTCTCGAGAGACTATCTTTTCCATTTACAAATAGTTTGATTTACTCAAAATTTAAAGTAATTACATTTGATCATACAGCTAGTTTGATTTACTCAAAAAGTTTAGAGTAATTTCATTTGATCATATAACTAGTTTGATTTACTCAAAGTTTAAAGTAATTATATTTGATCATGGCCACTAAGAAGATACAAGAAATGCAATATAGATTTTTTATTTTTTTAAATTCATACTCAGCCAACTATACATAAACAAAAAATTTTTGTTGTCAAGTTCCCTTAAAGTCTGTATTTAAAGTCCTAAGAAATCACCTGTCTTTCTACACTTGGTTCCCAATCAACTTACCAGTGATGGCAAACTTCCGTTTATTTCTATGTGTCACACACATGGCCTGACTGTGGGACTCATTGTTCACACTGAACTCTTCTGGAACAACTAGGGCTGTGATTGTATTCCAGCTCCAGGTCTGGACATTAGATGCCCCTCCGCTGAACACATAAACCTAATGAAAAAACATACAATGGTTTGTACAAGCTTAAGGATGTAATTATTTTTATTTTGAAGGAACTGCTTTAATTTATAAGATAAGAGAATTACTTTCTTCAGATATGTAGCCTGAACATTTTTTGTTAGGCCACTACATTAAGATAGACTTTTGTGAAGTAGCAGGTCCACTTAAAAACTGGACCCCTAAGCTTCTTTTGGTCAACAGATATATACACACTTTTAATTTTCAAATTCAAAATTGTGTACATGGGATAAGGTTTTTTTCTACGAGAGGAAAGGTAGAATATGTTATTGAATAAGTATATTTACTACTATCTTGTGAAGATAGACAACTGATATGAATGATGAAGGGACAGAGTGTTATAACAGATAGATAGAAGTCATTATTTATTCTGGATATTTACAGCTCATTTCCTAAAGACAGATTAGATTCTGTCTCTAACAAATCTTAATTTTGTATTTTTCTAGCTTACAGAAAAGTGAAAAAATATTCACATAATCATTTATGATGTCAAAATTATATAGTCATTTATCACGATCTCCACTATTTCTGTGAAATTGCAAGTTTTCTATTAACTTTTCCTACATAGTAAAACCGGGCATACACAGGTATTGTTTCTACATAAAAAGTATTTTAAACTTATTTTATATAAATATAATTTAAATAAATTTTATATAAAAAGAATTTCTGCTGCAGGGTTAAATAACTGTGATTAAAATATTTCTTTTTTGCTTCGTTAGGCAACAACAACAATGTCTTTCTTTGTTTGTTTGTAGCTGATTAAGGCTTCATCCCACCTCCCCAAAGTCCTATTAGATGCCTATATTTTTAATACAGTCAACAGGGTTTAATATACTGTTGACTATTGATAATCTGACACTTTTTAGTCCGACACATTCAGTAACCTGACCTGGTAATGATATATATATCAGCTAGAGATGCATGTTGTGACAGACACATCTCACATCTTTTCATAGGGAGAAAATAAAACTCTTTGTGATAAAAAAAATTGAAGGTGGCACCAAGAGAAAATGATCTGTCTTTCACATCTATTGTTTATTTTATAGCCTTGAAAGTCTAAAAGAATGTCTTATTACATCATAATTAGAATGTTCTTGACATATACGGTTAAATTCTTTGAAATACAGCTAACCTTGGTCCTTGGTAATCTGAACTATTCGGTACAACCAGACAAGACCCCACCCACCCCCAGTCCACTCTGATTCAACTGCATAATATGTATTTCTATTGTAAATGTCATGTAATCTACCACCATACATCTCAGAGTTCTATTAGGTGTAGGATAGGTCTTCAATTAGGTTTACATATATTTAAACAAACAAACAAGGTCTCTTACCTCCTTTTTATCCTCATAGATAAGTACAGTTTGTGGATGTTCACAGTCTGATTTGCTTTGGCATGGGCAAGTGTGAGCTTCCAAAGCAAAGTACAGTAAGAGAAAAGCAACACAACCCAGTGATTGAACGAAAATCATTTTTAACTTATTGTTCTTTTTGGTTTTCCTGATGGATCCAGTTTGAACATTAAGATTAATAAAATATTCAGACTAGACTATAAAAAGAACTAAAATGTTAAGCAAAATAATTTAAAATTATAATGTGGATAAATTCTCATTTACTAGTGTCACTAGGTAAAATTCAAGTAATAGAGTCTAGACAATAGTGACGGCTATAGTCTATAGTTGAGTATAGTCCGTCACATAATAAATAATAGTTGATATAAATATATTTATATAGAATTATTGAATTATAGATACTAGATCTAGACTAGTCACGACTAGTGATTTATAATTTATAAATAATTTAGATTAGATTAGAATAGACTGATTTATTTAAATTATTAGTCTACTTGAATCTTCTCACTACCACAGTACCAGGTATCACTAGATTACTGATTACTAGATTGATGACTAGATTGTCACTAGATCTATAGATATAATAGATCTAGAATCTAGACTAGGCTCACTACTTCACTTAGATTCACTAGGCTAGTTCTAGACTCTTAGAGTCTAGTTTGTTATTTGACAATTTTATTTTGTGTAACACAAATAATGAAATATTCATTCTTAGACTTAGACGCTACACTACACTCACTACTTGTCTACTAGTACTAGATGATAGTAGATCTAGATCTAGTTACTAGTACTGGCAGTGAGTAGTACTACGACTACACTACAGTCCAGACACTTCTGTCAGACTTCACACTACAGTGTCTACAGTTACAGTCATAGAAAAGAAGATCTATCTAATCTAGATGATAAATAGTATAATTAATAGTATATAGATCTAGAGTCAGACTATTACTATAGTGAGTCTCTAGACTCTACTCTATAGTCACTATAAACTATAGAATACTGTACTCCATACCAAATCGATTTGATTATTCTTTAGCGACACTTCCTGATGATTTTCTTGTTATAAATTGTATATGTCGGTGACTTGCGGTGTCTATAGATCTAAGTATTTTATTCATAAAGCTTTAAAATTATTTAAAATTATTAAAGCTTTGGGATCTCTTTTTTTTTTTTCTTTGGGATGTCCTCATCTGCATTCCATTGAAAGATTTTGAGACTTTTAGTTGTGAAGTGTTGGCCAGAAGTTTGTAGGCCTACTTTCTGATCACTTTTTAAATTCCTTTGGCTTCACAAGCTCATTTGGAGAGTCCCGCATCGGAAACTGTGTGGCAGGATTTCACAGGCAGGACGCCACATCTACTAAATCTAGAATCGTCACTGAACTCCAATATAGACGAGGTTGCGTATGCACCATACAAACCCATTAAGTCCAACGTCAGCCTGCGTTTCTTTCCAGGTAGGCTTTGATCATTCAAAATTATTTTATATACAGGAAGGTATTCATAGGTATTAAAATCCCAGGTTCTTAAATCACCAAGTTAAAATCAAGGCAAATGCAGACATATAATGCTACCCCGTTTTCCTCTTCAAAACAAAACGTTAAAATTCACACTTTTTAGGAAGACTAAAATTAATAACCACTCAAACAGAAATCAACATGGTAGGGCTAGGTAGCTGGGATATATCCCCCATGGACAGAGAGAAAAAAAGATTAAAATCCGTGGCTTAAATTTACACTTTACTTTTAGAAACAATGGAAACAATGAAATAGTAAACTATGCAGAATAGAAAATAACAAACCAGAAAAAAAAATTGTGGGGAGAGTGTCCAAACTTCACCCTTGTGAGAAAAACTAAGGCGAAAATTATGAATGCCTACAGTCTGGTTAAGGTCAAGATGGGTCTAGTAATATCTTAATATAAAATAACTAAAGCAAAAAAAAGAAAAATAAACAGAACTTGAACTTTATTTTGTAAATGAATTACATTCCATTTAAGGATTTTTTTTAGACTTTTAGTTGTAAAGTGTTGGCCAGAAGTTTGAACTTTCTGAGCACTACTTCAGGCTTCACAAGCTCGCTCAAAGAGTTTCTGTAACATATTGGTATTATATGTGCATTTGCACACTAGCGCGTCAATGCAACACCGCTTGTGTTTACGTAATAAATGTAGTTCCTAATATGTCTTCCCTCTTAAACACTAGTTTGTTATTTGTGTAACACCAAATATTTTACAGTTTAGCTCCGTTACCTGCGTGGCAGGATTTCACAGGCCATATCTAATAATAATAATAATCTTTATTGTCCGTATGGAAATTTGTTTTACAATTTGTGCATTACACAAAAAACAACATTATAACTATAAGAAACGAAAGTGTACATTCACACCAGACGCACTCATTATTTACACGTGACAAAGTTTATATCAGATGTTCTTATTTAATGATTTGATTGCCAGGGGAACAAAAGAGTGTTTGTGTCTGTTTATCTTTGCCATCGGTGTCTTGTATCTCTTTTGTGATGGTAAAATCACAAAATCCTGACACAAAGGGTGATTCTTTATTTCGAGGATCTTGTTAGCTTTTTTATAGATGTTTGTCTCAAACAACTGCCTAAATGGGGTTTGTTTTTTGCCAATGATTTTACCAGCAGCATTTAGAATTCTATAAAGTTTATTTTTATTTTTAATGCTCAGATTGCGATACCAGTCAGTGATATTGAAACTTAAAATATTGGAGATGTGAGCGTGATAAAACATAGCCAAGGCCTTTTCGCTAACATTAAACGAGGACAGTTTTCTTAGTAATCGTAATCTTTGCTGCCCTTTTTTGCTGATATAATCAGTATTTGCAGTAAAATTTAGTTTATTGTCTAGGATAGTACCAAGGTATATAAAGGTCTGCACTATTTCAATAGTCTCTCCAGCTACAGAAACAATATCATTTTCCTTCTTTTCCCTACGAAAATCGGTTATCATTATTTTTTTTTTTTTTTTTTACATTTAATAATAAAAAAAATATAAAAAATAAATCTATTAGAATCGTCGCTGAACGAGGTTGCGTTCAATGTATTATGCACCACAGAGGCCCATTGAGACACCACAAAAATAGAATTGTATCTATTCAATGGCATAGGACAAACGGTGATCACTGCGGCCGTTCTACATAGTCGAGGCAGCATTTTAGGCCTCTGTTTCGGAAGATATCCCGAGCTCTCCTGGACCTCTAGTTATTGATGAAGGGGAGGATCCTGACACACACAGAGTCATACTCACACACACAACTCAATAACCCACCAACACACAACCATGGCAAACATTACAATCCTTTCACTTAACATTCGAAACCTGTAAAAACAAACAAAACTACATAGTTCACCCAATAGAAACACGAAAACTGGACTTTATATTCTTACAGGGATTAAATATCATTTCAATTTTCATAAAAACACACATACGCCCTAGTTACAAACAACCCCATTTAAATATATAATCATGGAGGACATCACGTTTTTGACCCTCAACATTCACGGACTCACAAACAAACAAAAATACGTGGTTCATTTATCCAGAAAGTACAAACCAGACTTTATTTTTTTACAAGAAACAAATTTGGGCACAGAACACAAAGCACAAATATACACAACAGATATGGGCTTTAAGGAAGGGTGTTTTAGTTATGGTAGCAGATCCATGGGGGTAGCCATCTTTCAAGTGTCAGATAGGTTTAAAATAGTACACAAATATAGTGATAACAAAGGGAGAGTAGTCATCATAAAAGTGGAAACAAGAAATGAAACAATTACACTGGCTAACATCTATGCACCAGCAAAAAAAACTGAGAAACGGGAATTTTTTGAATTCTTGAGCGGAAAATTACATGACACATATATAGGGGATACTTTGATTCTAGGAGGGGACTTTAATTACATCACGTCCTCACTAGACAGGCAGTACACAGCAACGGCGAATCTTCCTTTACAGATGAACCCTACCATAAATAACTTTCTGAAAGACATTGAGAGCGAATTCAAAATAATTGATGCGTACAGAAGAGTAAACCCCACAGGTCAGGACACTACTTCGGTGAACAAAGCTTATCCCGTAACTTCCAGACTAGACAGAATTTATGTTCCAACAGAGTACCATATAAATAAGATAGCTCATTTGGAAGAGCCTCTGGAATATTCAGACCATAAGGCAGTAATAGTTGCAATAAGCAAGGAAAGTAAAAAAAAGAAAAGGAAAACTAGTCATTGGAAATTCAACAACTCTCTCCTAGAAATACCGCTTTTTATAGAACTAATATCAAACACACTCAATTCTTGCTTGCAAGACTTAAACAATCCAAACGTTAACCTAGCACAAATATGGACACTACTTAAAAATTCAATAAAACAACAATGTCAGGTAATATCAACACTGATACAAACACGGAGAAAACAAGAACTAAAAAAACTGAAGCACACACTAGTACACGCTGAGGATGAAATAGATAGAACACAAGCCTCTTTAAAGCTGGAAGAATTAAACAACTACATCTACAAAGGAGCTGAAGTTAGATGTAGAAACTATATCAGCCAGGAAGGTCCTAATAAACTTTTTTGTCAATTGAACAAAATGTCCAGTCAAATAAATGCATAACAAGTGTTCTTGATATAAACGGCTCCAAAGTTGAAGACGAAGACAAAATAAAAGATGTTTTTACGAGACATTTCACAAATATCTATCAGGAAGAACCCATAAATAAGGAGGCTCAAGGATGTTTTCTAAAACACTGCAAACAGTTGAAGCAGGCTGATGCAGAATGTTTGGAGACCCCTTTTACTCTAGATGAACTCAAAACAGCATTAGACTCGACACAAAACAATAAATCCCCCGGACCGGACGGTCTGACTTTCGAGTTTCCCCTAATAAATCCTCTATTACTGCGACTATATAGTGACGCTATTATAACAGGACAACTCCCAGAAAAATTCAACGAAGCATATATTACACTAATAGCCAAAAAAACAACAGATAACAGTTCCCCAAGTGACTACAGGCCCATCTCACTACTCAATACAGACTATAAACTACTGACAAAAATGATCTTTAAACGACTTAAACCTTTCATTCCCCAACTCGTAGGACAAGACCAATACTACACCCACCCCGACAGGAATATTGATGGAATGACACACTTCATTCGAGATTTTATCATTTACAGCCATGAAAAAAACTCTAGCGCTTCCTTGTTATCTGTAGACCAAGAGAAAGCATTTGACAGAGTCAGCCATAACTACCTCTTTAAAGTAATAGAAAAATGTAAAATCAGCCCTTTTTTAATTAAATTTATTAAACTAATTTACACCAATGCCAACAGTAGACTAATAATCAACCATTCCCTTAGCCAACCCTTTCCAATTCAAAGATCCGTTAGACAGGGCTGTCCCTTATCCCCCTTTTTATATATCCTTTGTATAGAACCTTTCCTAGAATCTATTAGGTCAGATCCTTCTATCAAAGGAACAAAAATCCCGGGACCCATCCCGGTAGCCAAAGTCAAGGCATATGCCGACGACACAACTTTTTTTCCCTCCTCTGAAAGGGATATTAATAACATAGTTAAAAAGTTTACTCTTTTTGGCCATGCCAGTGGATCAAAAATTAACATAAATAAATCCTCAATAATGGGTGTAGGGAGGTGGACATTTAAGGAAAAATATTCATTGAAACTTGTAAACAGAATCAAAATATGTGGTATAGAATACAATAGTAACCCTTTTTTGTTCTGTGAAGACCAGTGGAAAAATATTATTATTAAGGCATCCAATATAGTTAACATGTACAAGCATACAAGTTCTACCATCTTTGGTAGAGCCATCCTAATAAACAATTTAGTCATCCCAAAGATAGTCTATCTAGCCAATATTATAGAACCTCCAACAAAATACATATTTCAATTAAATAACATAATTAGAAGTTTCATCTTCAAAAATACACTTAAAAACATCAAACATACTACAATCATTCAAAACAAAGAGGATGGGGGGATCAATTTACAAGACATCAAAACTAAAATATGTGCACTCGGATTAAAATTCATAGGTCAAGTAGTTAAGAATCCAAATGATTTTCCCTTCACAATATATTATTATGGTTTGAGATTAAGCAATTTAATCCCAATACAAAACAACACTCCACACTATTTTGGTACAAACTTACATCCTTTTTATAGATCCATTTCAAGAACTCTTCCTGGCAATGAACCCTTAATACACAAGAAATATAAAGAAATATACACAACATTAAAAAAACAGTTACAAGAAAATTTAGCCATGAGGATTAAATGGGGAAAAGATTTAAATATAACAGATTTTAAAGACACTTTCACTAATCTTCATAACAAACACATTGCAACAAAGGCTAAAGAAATATCTTACAGACTCATCTTTGGGATGACTCCATTTTCAAAAAAAAAACCTGATGTAAAATTTTGTAAAATCTGTCAATCAGCTAATGGTGATAATGAAAAGCATTTATATTTAGAATGTTCGGTATTTAGTAATGTCAGAAATACTGTAAGAGTGTTATTGGAAGGAAATTGTGAAACCTATGTGAATATTAATTTATCTATCCTCTTAAATAAGTTGCCTAAAGCCAAACATAAAATGATACAAAATTTGAATTTAATAATTGTATCAGAATACAGAAACTTAGTATGGAACAGTAGACTTAAAGCTATGTTTCAAAATGTCAATTTTAACCCTAATGATTTAGACACATTATATAGAAATATAGTTGATTTTAAAATTAAACAATATAAAGGCTAACCCCAAATGTATTTTTACTCTGATCCATTGAATGTACATATGTTATATATACATATATATATATAATTTTTTTTTTATTTTTTTTTTTTTTATTATTTTTTTTTTATCTTTTATTTAGTTTCTTTACATGTACTGGAAGGTTACATTTGTAATCTAAATTATCAATTTACAAAGTCTGTTTAAACAATGAAGAAAACAAGTTTGAATGTATGGGTGTGTGTGTTTTATATTTAAAATATGCATGTGTATGTATCTAATACACCAATTATTCGCTTTAAAAATTATAACTTCTAAAAATTACCTGTAAACTATTTATTTATTTTCTTTCAACAAGAGAGACAATTAGGACTGGAAGATGCAAGGTGAAACTTCTTTTGATTACATCCCTTTGACCGGATTTCATGAAAATGAACCAAAAGGACTACTAAATTGTTTCAAAAACAGAAACGGAAAAAGAGGAAAAAAAAAAAATAAAGGAAGAACACTGTTACAATAAATAATAATAATTATAAAAAAAATAAGGATAATCTAAAAATGAGTTATACGCCAAAATGGAATAACTTTTAAGCTCTTCATGCACATACTTACTTTGAGCTCTGTACTTTTATAGAAACCAAATTACTTCATTATATGTACATTTTTGTAATTCTAGCAGACCCCAAAGAATCCTAGGGATATAGGATGAAGGTCCTTTGTCTTAGGTTCTTAAGGGAAAAATTGTTGCAAAAATAATATAAAAATAATATAAATAAAAATGAATTTTAATAACTCATAAATCTTTATAAAAACAAAAATTAAAAAAAATAATAATGAAGAAATTATTTTTGGCAATACTCATTTTAAGGAACATTTTCAAAATTTCTTGTGAATGTCTTCCAGACCCTTGGTGTAGTCAACTTCTGGACATTTACTGTCACCATTCTCTGGACCTTTGCTGTCACCTTTTTCTGGACCATTGCTGAATCATTCTATTGGACTTCTGCTGTCATCATTTCCTGGACCCCTTGCTGTCACCATCTTATGGATCTTCGCTGCAGCCTACTCTGCGATCATACTGAAAATCCTGGAATATGACTTTGATATGATGTTTTCAATGAAATTTTCCTTGTATTATTTTTAATTTAGAACAATGTTTTGTGTGTCTTCTTTTGAATTAAAAAAAAAAGAGAAGAAAAAAAAAAAAAAAAAAAAAAAAAAAAGCCCAATAAAGAGGCCAATAGCCCAAAAAAGAGGCAAAGAAAAGAGGCAAAGCCCAAGGATTCCTAGGATGTACTAAGCTCGACAACTGTAGTCAAAAGCTAAAGAGCTGAGGTATCCTTATAAAAAAAAATAAAAAAAAATTAGGCCTCTGTTTCCACGGTTTAATCTGATCTATTGGAAGTATTCTGTTTCCACGGTTTAATCTGATCTAATTGGAAGTATTTTTTTCTTGTGTTTTCTTTGGAGTTTCTATTCACCGAGATCTTACGGTTTTTAAACTTTTTTGTGTGTTTTTCTTTGGAGTGTGAGGAGTGTTTTCTCACTATGTCTATTAAGACTTTCCTAATAGAGAAAAAGGATCTGGAGAGTGGTTTGGTCCACCAACCGGGTACTCTACTAATAAAACTGTCCGGACAGGGAGCAGTTCGAGCTTCGATTGCGTCCATAGTCGCCGCCTTGAGGCTCGGGCCGGAGGAGGTGGGTTCCCTGTACCGGTTTGAGAACCCTTTCCTATGGTTCCTGGGTGTTTCCTCACCGGTGGTGAGGAACAGGATCATAGGAAAGGTTTTCGGCAGTGACGACTCCTTCAGGGTGGAGGTTACCACCCTGGAGGAAGAGAGAGTAAAAGTGACTCTTCACTGGGTGTCACCCACCATCTCAAAGAAAAAAATTGAGGAGATTTTCAGTACCCTCGCCGCAGAAGGCTCAAAACCAGAAGCTGTTAGACTCGGGGTTAGTGACAAGTGGGCGGCTTGGATCAAACTCCGCAAGGGTACCGAGCTACCCCATTACATACAGCTGAAGTATGAAGAAGACCCCAGGACCTACAAGGTCTTAATCACTACACCGGGGAGAAGGCAGCAATGCTGGTTCTGCCAGAAGGAGGATCATTGGTCAAACCAATGTCCCAACAGGGCTCCCCCCAGGGGCTTCAAAAAGGACGTCGAAAGGCCCATTGAAGCAAAAAAAACAACACTTATGCGTCGGCCTTAAAGAAAGATAGTGAAAAGGGGCAGACCAAAGCTATACCTCCCAAGGTAAATGAAGACGGGTTTGAACCAGTAAAAAAAAAAAAAAGGTACAACACCTGAAAAACGCATGGACAGTGGGAAGGGTACCCTTCCCCCCCCCACCCCCCCCCCAAAAAAGGCGAAAGTAGCACAGGGTCTAACACACACACAAAAATGAAAACTACCGGTCACGCTAGATCGGAGCCTAGCTCTCCAAACAAAATAAACAGGAAAAGAACTCTTTCTTTGTCCTCTACCTCAGATGACCAGGGGGAGGCTCTGAGGTGAGAGAGGAAAGGGAGAGGAAATGGTGGTTTTGGAAGATATCCCCAACTCTCCTTCACCTCTAGTTATTGACGAAGGGGAGGATCCTGACACACACAGAGTCATACTCACACACACAACTCAATAACCCACCAACACACAATCATGGCAAACATTACCAATTCTTTCACTTAACATTCGAAACCTGAAAAACAAACAAAACTACATAGTTCACCCAATAAAAACACGAAAACTGGACTTTATATTCTTACAGGGATCAAATACCATTTCAATTTCCATAAAAACACACATACGCCCTAGTTACAAACAAACCCCATTTAAATATATAATCATGGAGGACATCACGTTTTTGACCCTCAACATTCATGGACTCACAAAGAAACAAAAATACGTAGTCCATTTATCAAGAAAGCACAAACCAGACTTTATTTTTTTACAAGAAACAAATTTAGGCACAGAACACAAAGCACACATATACACAACAGATGTGGGCTTTAAGGAAGGGTGTTTTAGTTATGGTAGCAGATCCAGGGGGGTAGCCATCTTTCAAGTGTCAGATAGGTTTAAAATAGTACATAAATATAGTGACAATAAAGGGAGAGTAGTCATCATAAAAGTGGAAACAAGAAATGAAACAATTACACTGGCTAACATCTATGCACCAGCAAAAAAAACTGAGAAACGGGAATTTTTTGAGTGGAAAATTACATGACACATATAAAGGGATACTTTGATTCTAGGAGGGGACTTTAATTACATCACGTCCTCACTAGACAGGCAGTACACAGCAACGGCTAATCTTCCTCTACAGATGAACCCTACCATAAATAACTTTCTGAAAGACATTGAGAGCGAATTCAAAATATTTGATGCGTACAGAAGAGTAAACCCCACAGGTCAGGACACTACTTCGGTGTGCAAAGCTTATCCCGCAACTTCCAGACTAGACAGAATTTATGTTCCAACGGAGTACCATATAAATAAGATTGATCATTTGGAAGAGCCTCTGGAATACTCAGACCATAAGGCAGTAATAGTTGCAATAAGTAAGGAAAGCAAAAAAGAAAAGGAAAACTAGTCACTGGAAATTCAATAACTCTCTCCTAGAAATACCTCTTTTTATAGAACTAATCTCAAACACACTCAATTCCTGCTTGCAAAATTTAAACAATCCAAACGTTAACCTAGCACAAATATGGACAATATTTAAAAATTCAATAAAACAACAATGTCAGGTAATATCAACACTGGTACAAACACGGAGAAAACAAGAATTAGAAAAACTGAAGCACACTCTATTACACTCTGAGGATGAAATAGATAGAACACAAGCCTCTTTAAAGCTGGCAGAATTAAACAACTACATCTACAAAGGAGCTGAAGTTAGATGCAGAAACTATATTAGTCAGGAAGGTCCTAATAAACTCTTTTTGTCAATTGAACAAAATGTCCAGTCAAATAAATGCATAACAAGTGTCCTTGATATACACGGCTCCAAAGTTGAAGATGAAGACAAAATAAAAGATGTTTTCACGAGACATTTCACAAACATCTATCAGGAAGAACCCATAAATAAGGAGGCTCAAGAATATTTTCTAAAATATTGTAAACAGTTGAAGCAGGCTGATGCAGAATGTTTGCGGACCCCATTTACTCTAGACGAACTCAAATCGGCATTAGACTCGACACAAAACAATAAATCCCCCGGACCGGACGGTCTGACTTTCGAGTTTCCCCTAATAAATCCTCTATTACTGCGACTATATAGTGACGCTATTATAACAGGACAACTCCCAGAAAAATTCAACGAAGCATATATTACACTAATAGCCAAAAAAACAACAGATAACAGTTCCCCAAGTGACTACAGGCCCATCTCACTACTCAATACAGACTATAAACTACTGACAAAAATGATCTTTAAACGACTTAAACCTTTCATTCCCCAACTCGTAGGACAAGACCAATACTACACCCACCCCGACAGGAATATTGATGGAATGACACACTTCATTCGAGATTTTATCATTTACAGCCATGAAAAAAACTCTAGCGCTTCCTTGTTATCTGTAGACCAAGAGAAAGCATTTGACAGAGTCAGCCATAACTACCTCTTTAAAGTAATAGAAAAATGTAAAATCAGCCCTTTTTTAATTAAATTTATTAAACTAATTTACACCAATGCCAACAGTAGACTAATAATCAACCATTCCCTTAGCCAACCCTTTCCAATTCAAAGATCCGTTAGACAGGGCTGTCCCTTATCCCCCTTTTTATATATACTTTGTATAGAACCTTTTCTAGAATCTATTAGGTCAGATCCTTCTATCAAAGGAACAAAAATCCCGGGACCCATCCCGGTAGCCAAAGTCAAGGCATATGCCGACGACACAACATTTTTTCCCTCCTCTGAAAAGGATATTAATAACATAGTTAAAAAGTTTACTCTTTTTGGCCATGCCAGTGGATCAAAAATTAACATAAATAAATCCTCAATAATGGGTGTAGGGAGGTGGACATTTAAGGAAAAATATTCATTGAAACTTGTAAACAGAATCAAAATATGTGGTATAGAATACAATAGTAACCCTTTTTTGTTCTGTGAAGATCAGTGGAAAAACATTATTATTAAGGCATCCAATATAGTTAACATGTACAAGCATACAAGTTCTACCATCTTTGGTAGAGCAATTCTAATAAACAATTTAGTCATCCCAAAGATAGTCTATCTAGCCAATATTATAGAACCTCCAACAAAATACATATTTCAATTAAATAAAATAATTAGAAGTTTCATCTTCAAAAATACACTTAAAAACATCAAACATACTACAATCATTGAAAACAAAGAGGATGGGGGGATCAATTTACAAGACATCAAAACTAAAATATGTGCACTCAGATTAAAATTGATAGGTCAAGTAGTTAAGAATCCAAATGATTTTCCCTTTACAATATATTATTATGGTTTGAGATTAAGCAATTTAATTCCAATACAAAACAACACTCCACACTTTTTTGGTACAAACTTACATCCCTTTTATAGATCCATTTCAAGAACTCTTCCTGGCAATGAACCCTTAATACACAAGAAATATAAAGAAATATACACAAGATTAAAAAAACAGTTACAGGATAATTTAGTTATGAGGATTAAACTGGGAAAAGATTTAAATATAACAGATTTTAAAGACACTTTTACTAATCTTCATAACAAACACATTGCAACAAAGGCTAAAGAAATATCTTACAGACTCATCTTTGGGATGACTCCATTTTCAAAAAAAAAACCTGATGTAAAATTTTGTAAAATCTGTCAATCTGTTAATGGTGATAATGAAAAGCATTTATATTAAGAATGTTCTTTTTCTTAGTAATGTCAGAAATACTGTAAGAGAGTTATTGGAAGGAAACTGTTAAACGCATGTGAACATTAATTTATCTATTCTCTTAAATAAGTTGCCTAAAGCTAAACACAAAATGATACAAAATTTCAATTTAATAATTATATCTGAATACAGAAACAGTATGGAACAGTAGACTTAAAGCTTTGTATCAAAATGTCAATTTTAACCCAAATATGTTGGATACAATATATAGAAATATAGTTGATTTTAAAATTGAACACTATAAAGGCTAGCCCCAAATGTAATTTACTTTGATCCATTGTATGTACATATGTTATATATATATATATATAATTTTTTTTTTTTTTATTTTTTTTTTTTTTTTTTTTAAATGTACTGGAAGGTTACATTTGTATCATAAATTATCAATTTACAAAGTCTGTTTAAACAATGAAGAAAACAAGTTTGAATGTATAGGTGTGTGTGTTTTATATTTAAAATTTGCATGTGTATGTATCAAATACATCATTTATTCGCTTTAAAAATTATAACTTCTAAAAATTACCTATAAATTATTTATTTATTTTCTTTCAACAAGAGAGACAATTAGGACTGGAAGATGCAAGGTGGAACTTCTTTTGATTACATCCATTTGACCAGATCAACAAAATTTCAAGACACCCCAAACAGGTCCGGATTTCATGAAAATGAACCAAATGGACTACTAAATTGTTTAAAAAACAATGCAGAAACGGAAAAAGAGGGGAAAAAAAAGAAGAACACTACTAAAATAAACAATAATAAAAAAAAAAATAAAGACAACCTAAAACTGAGTTATACGCCAAAATGAAATAACTTTTAAGTTCTTCATGCACATACTTACTTTGAGCTCTGTACTTTTATATAAACCAAATTACTTCATTATATGTACATTTTTGTAACTCTAGCAGACCCCAAAGAATCCTAGGGATATAGGATGAAGGTCCTTTGTCTTGGGTTCTTAAGGGAAAAATTGTTGCAAAAATAATATAAACAAAAATGAATTTTAATAACTCATAAGTCTTTAAAAAAAAAAAAAAGAAATTATTTTTGGCAATACTCATTTTAAGGAACACTTTCAAAATTTGTTGTGAATGTCTTCCAGACCCTTGGTGTCATCAATTTCTGGACATTTACTGCCACCATTTTACGGACCTTTGCTGTCACCTTTTTCTGGACCATTGCTGTATCATTTTATTGGACTTCTGCTGTCATCATTTTTTGGACCTTGCTGTTACAATTTGATGAATCTTCGCTGCAGCCTACTCCGCGATCATACTGAAAATCCTGCAACATGACTTTGATAAAAATGTTTTCTTTTTTTTTTTTTTTAAATGAAATTTTCTTTGTGTAATTATTAAGTTGGAACAATGTTTTGTGTGTCTTCTATTTTATTTAAAAAAAAAAAAAAAAAAAAAAAAAAGCCCAATAAAGAGGCCAAGAGCCCAAAAAAAAGGCAACGCCCAAAAATGAGGCAAAGAAAAGAGGCAAAAGCCCAAGGATTCCTAGGATGTACTAAGCTCGACAACTGTAGTCAAAAGCTAAAAAGCTGAGGTATCCTATAAAGAAAAAAAGAAAAAAAAATGCGGCCGTTCTCCCAGGTCGAGGCTCACTCATTGCACTTTGGGTGGGCTGAAGCTTGCGATCACCCCAAATGTGGGTGACTCGGGTGCGTAATTTTTGCGTATGGGGAACTGCGTTCGCGCTAATCCCTGAAAAGAAAAGAAAAAAAAGTAATGAGTGGTTTGAATTAAACACTTTACAGATTGTCTTCTTTTCCTCTTCATCGCCTGTCAGCAAATGTCTATTGTTGTTGTTTTTCTCCCCACTGGCATTGATATCTGGGTACTTTCAACTCTGAGAGAGACTGCTCATATCCCCTATAGCCAGACTTTTTTCCATAGTTAATAATTTGTGTACGATCAAGTTTCTTGTCTGGTGTGCAGTAGCAGTTCATGATATTTAGATTTTCTACTGAAAGACTGAGCTTTGTGCCCATTATTTCTGTTGTGTGTCATTGTTACAAACTGTGTTTGTGATTGTAATGGTAGGGCTAAATTTATTAAATAGTTTTACTCTACCATGGCTTGCACGAGATTCTGGTCAACAGGTCCACGTGAATGTATGTAGGGGTAGATGAGATGTGTGATTTTGAGGTTAGTTGGTGACTGTGACTCTGTGAGAGTGAGGATAGTTTCAGAGTCGGAGTTAACCGAGAGTTGTGAGTGTAGGAATTTTTCTCCTATCAACGATAGTCCATGTTGGGCGATGTATTTGTGTTGAAGTAATCTGATGACCTGACGTCTACTGTGTATATATGTCATATAGCTAAGAAAAGTATTTGTATTAGCTATAAATCTGAGTTGTGTCTCTTTTGGAGATGATGTTAATGCTCCACTGCTAGACGTTGAGATACTATGTCGTCAAAAGATTGAACAAGGGCAGTGATCCAAACAACTAGACAACGACCTTCACAACCAGCCAGGGCAACGCTATATAAAGGCGGTTGGCTGCATTCCATTTAAAGGATTTTTTTAATATTTTTTTTTTTAGACTTTTAGTTGTGAAGTGTTGGCCAGAAGTTTGAGCTTTCTGATCACTGCTTCATGCTTCACAAGCTCGCTCAAAGAGTTTCGCCCCGTTTCCTTCGAGGCAGGATTTCACAGGCAGAAACCCCCCCCCCCCCCCTTTTCTATTAGAATCGTCGCTGAACGAGGTTGCGTTCAATGTATTATGCACCACGGAGGCCCATTGAGTCCAACGCCAGCCTGCTTTTCTTTCTCGGTAGCCTTTGATCATTCAAGATCATTTGCAATGCAGCAGTTGTTTGGTCTCGGAGCTGTCTCTTCTAGAAGAATTACTATCCCTAGCGTCATCTACCCTGGTTAAATCGCCCTATACTCACTTTTCGCAATCTTGATTTATGAGATGTTTTTAGTGAATATCCTAAGCATTGGAATACCCCCACGTCATCCTCCATGACTGCAAACCAGTTGGTCCGCGGCTGTGTATTCACAGCTAAAACCTTACATCTAAGTTTCCTTCCCCTATCAGCCATCAGGAGACGTACTTGGCAGAATTGTTTAATTTTTTTTTTCTATAAATCTCTACACAACTGATGCAGAGGTTCCGACAAATAATGAAATATTATTCTTTGTCTATTATGCTATAAGAGTAACTGTAAAATATAGTGAACTATTTGTCAAGAGAAATCAACTAGTAGCCAAAGACAGAAAAGTGGCATAAGCATGTAGTTTTTTTTTAACTACAATATTAGGTCAATATGCTTAGGGGAGGTAACTAGCTATATCTTAAGACAATCTTTTGAAGAGTCTTAATTTTCCCTATTATATGTTTGAAAAACACTATATTTAACATTATGTTTCAATAAAAAAAGAAAACTAATGTGTAAGTGCACACAAAAATATTTCAACTATCTGTAGCGTATTTGCGCATAAAAGAAATAAATAAATATATATATATATATATATATATATATATATACTGCTAAACAGCCTGTATTCTCTTGTAATATTGCAAAGCTTAAGGTTGTTACATTAAATTTTTAGAGACCGCCGGATACACCCCACATATTTTCATACTTACCTGGCATAGGACAAACGGCGATCACTGCGGCCGTTCTCCCAGGTCGAGGCTCACTCATTGCACTTTGGGTGGGCTGAAGCTTGCGATCACCCCAAATGTGGGTGACTCGGGTGCGTAATTTTTGCGTATGGGGAACTGCGTTCGCGCTAATCCCTGAAAAGAAAAGAAAAAAAAGTAATGAGTGGTTTGAATTAAACACTTTACAGATTGTCTTCTTTTCCTCTTCATCGCCTGTCAGCAAATGTCTATTGTTGTTGTTTTTCTCCCCACTGGCATTGATATCTGGGTACTTTCAACTCTGAGAGAGACTGCTCATATCCCCTATAGCCAGACTTTTTTCCATAGTTAATAATTTGTGTACGATCAAGTTTCTTGTCTGGTGTGCAGTAGCAGTTCATGATATTTAGATTTTCTACTGAAAGACTGAGCTTTGTGCCCATTATTTCTGTTGTGTGTCATTGTTACAAACTGTGTTTGTGATTGTAATGGTAGGGCTAAATTTATTAAATAGTTTTACTCTACCATGGCTTGCACGAGATTCTGGTCAACAGGTCCACGTGAATGTATGTAGGGGTAGATGAGATGTGTGATTTTGAGGTTAGTTGGTGACTGTGACTCTGTGAGAGTGAGGATAGTTTCAGAGTCGGAGTTAACCGAGAGTTGTGAGTGTAGGAATTTTTCTCCTATCAACGATAGTCCATGTTGGGCGATGTATTTGTGTTGAAGTAATCTGATGACCTGACGTCTACTGTGTATATATGTCATATAGCTAAGAAAAGTATTTGTATTAGCTATAAATCTGAGTTGTGTCTCTTTTGGAGATGATGTTAATGCTCCACTGCTAGACGTTGAGATACTATGTCGTCAAAAGATTGAACAAGGGCAGTGATCCAAACAACTAGACAACGACCTTCACAACCAGCCAGGGCAACGCTATATAAAGGCGGTTGGCTGCATTCCATTTAAAGGACTTTTTTAATATTTTTTTTTTTAGACTTTTAGTTGTGAAGTGTTGGCCAGAAGTTTGAGCTTTCTGATCACTGCTTCATGCTTCACAAGCTCGCTCAAAGAGTTTCGCCCCGTTTCCTTCGAGGCAGGATTTCACAGGCAGAAACCCCCCCCCCCCTTTTCTATTAGAATCGTCGCTGAACGAGGTTGCGTTCAATGTATTATGCACCACGGAGGCCCATTGAGTCCAACGCCAGCCTGCTTTTCTTTCTCGGTAGCCTTTGATCATTCAAGATCATTTGCAATGCAGCAGTTGTTTGGTCTCGGAGCTGTCTCTTCTAGAAGAGTTACTATCCCTAGCGTCATCTACCCTGGTTAAATCGCCCTATACTCACTTTTCGCAATCTTGATTTATGAGATGTTTTTAGTGAATATCCTAAGCATTGGAATACCCCCACGTCATCCTCCATGACTGCAAACCAGTTGGTCCGCGGCTGTGTATTCACAGCTAAAACCTTACATCTAAGGTTCCTTCCCCTATCAGCCATCAGGAGACGTACTTGGCAGAATTGTTTAATTTTTTTTTTCTATAAATCTCTACACAACTGATGCAGAGGTTCCGACAAATAATGAAATATTATTCTTTGTCTATTATGCTATAAGAGTAACTGTAAAATATAGTGAACTATTTGTCAAGAGAAATCAACTAGTAGCCAAAGACAGAAAAGTGGCATAAGCATGTAGTTTTTTTTTAACTACAATATTAGGTCAATATGCTTAGGGGAGGTAACTAGCTATATCTTAAGACAATCTTTTGAAGAGTCTTAATTTTCCCTATTATATGTTTGAAAAACACTATATTTAACATTATGTTTCAATAAAAAAAGAAAACTAATGTGTAAGTGCACACAAAAATATTTCAACTATCTGTAGCGTATTTGCGCATAAAAGAAATAAATATATATATATATATATATATATATATATATATATATATATATATATATATATATATATATATATATATATATATATATACTGCTAAACAGCCTGTATTCTCTTGTAATATTGCAAAGCTTAAGGTTGTTACATTAAATTTTTAGAGACCGCCGGATACACCCCACATATTTTCATACTTACCTGGCATAGGACAAACGGCGATCACTGCGGCCGTTCTCCCAGGTCGAGGCTCACTCATTGCACTTTGGGTGGGCTGAAGCTTGCGATCACCCCAAATGTGGGTGACTCGGGTGCGTAATTTTTGCGTATGGGGAACTGCGTTCGCGCTAATCCCTGAAAAGAAAAGAAAAAAAAGTAATGAGTGGTTTGAATTAAACACTTTACAGATTGTCTTCTTTTCCTCTTCATCGCCTGTCAGCAAATGTCTATTGTTGTTGTTTTTCTCCCCACTGGCATTGATATCTGGGTACTTTCAACTCTGAGAGAGACTGCTCATATCCCTTATAGCCAGACTTTTTTCCATAGTTAATAATTTGTGTACGATCAAGTTTCTTGTCTGGTGTGCAGTAGCAGTTCATGATATTTAGATTTTCTACTGAAAGACTGAGCTTTGTGCCCATTATTTCTGTTGTGTGTCATTGTTACAAACTGTGTTTGTGATTGTAATGGTAGGGCTAAATTTATTAAATAGTTTTACTCTACCATGGCTTGCACGAGATTCTGGTCAACAGGTCCATGTGAATGTATGTAGGGGTAGATGAGATGTGTGATTTTGAGGTTAGTTGGTGACTGGACTCTGTGAGAGTGAGGATAGTTTCAGAGTCGGAGTTAACCGAGAGTTGTGAGTGTAGGAATTTTTCTCCTATCAACGATAGTCCATGTTAGGCGATGTATTTGTGTTGAAGTAATCTGATGACCTGACGTCTACTGTGTATATATGTCATATAGCTAAGAAAAGTATTTGTATTAGCTATAAATCTGAGTTGTGTCTCTTTTGGAGATGATGTTAATGCTCCACTGCTAGACGTTGAGATACTATGTCGTCAAAAGATTGAACAAGGGCAGTGATCCAAACAACTAGACAACGACCTTCACAACCAGCCAGGGCAACGCTATATAAAGGCGGTTGGCTGCATTCCATTTAAAGGATTTTTTAAATATTTTTTTTTTTAGACTTTTAGTTGTGAAGTGTTGGCCAGAAGTTTGAGCTTTCTGATCACTGCTTCATGCTTCACAAGCTCGCTCAAAGAGTTTCGCCCCGTTTCCTTTGAGGCAGGATTTCACAGGCAGAAACCCCCCCCCCCTTTTCTATTAGAATCGTCGCTGAACGAGGTTGCGTTCAATGTATTATGCACCACGGAGGCCCATTGAGTCCAACGCCAGCCTGCTTTTCTTTCTCGGTAGCCTTTGATCATTCAAGATCATTTGCAATGCAGCAGTTGTTTGGTCTCGGAGCTGTCTCTTCTAGAAGAATTACTATCCCTAGCGTCATCTACCCTGGTTAAATTGCCCTATACTCACTTTTCGCAATCTTGATTTATGAGATGTTTTTAGTGAATATCCTAAGCATTGGAATACCCCCACGTCATCCTCCATGACTGCAAACCAGTTGGTCCGCGGCTGTGTATTCACAGCTAAAACCTTACATCTAAGGTTCCTTCCCCTATCAGCCATCAGGAGACGTACTTGGCAGAATTGTTTAATTTTTTTTTTCTATAAATCTCTACACAACTGATGCAGAGGTTCCGACAAATAATGAAATATTATTCTTTGTCTATTATGCTATAAGAGTAACTGTAAAATATAGTGAACTATTTGTCAAGAGAAATCAACTAGTAGCCAAAGACAGACAAGTGGCATAAGCATGTAGTTTTTTTTTAACTACAATATTAGGTCAATATGCTTAGGGGAGGTTACTAGCTATATCTTAAGACAATCTTTTGAAGAGTCTTAATTTTCCCTATTATATGTTTGAAAAACACTATATTTAACATTATGTTTCAATAAAAAAAGAAAACTAATGTGTAAGTGCACACAAAAATATTTCAACTATCTGTAGCGTATTTGCGCATAAAAAAAATAAATATATATATATATATATATATATATATATATATATATATATATATATATATATATATACTGCTAAACAGCCTGTATTCTCTTGTAATATTGCAAAGCTTAAGGTTGTTACATTAAATTTTTAGAGACCGCCGGATACACCCCACATATTTTCATACTTACCTGGCATAGGACAAACGGCGATCACTGCGGCCGTTCTCCCAGGTCGAGGCTCACTCATTGCACTTTGGGTGGGCTGAAGCTTGCGATCACCCCAAATGTGGGTGACTCGGGTGCGTAATTTTTGCGTATGGGGAACTGCGTTCGCGCTAATCCCTGAAAAGAAAAGAAAAAAAAGTAATGAGTGGTTTGAATTAAACACTTTACAGATTGTCTTCTTTTCCTCTTCATCGCCTGTCAGCAAATGTCTATTGTTGTTGTTTTTCTCCCCACTGGCATTGATATCTGGGTACTTTCAACTCTGAGAGAGACTGCTCATATCCCCTATAGCCAGACTTTTTTCCATAGTTAATAATTTGTGTACGATCAAGTTTCTTGTCTGGTGTGCAGTAGCAGTTCATGATATTTAGATTTTCTACTGAAAGACTGAGCTTTGTGCCCATTATTTCTGTTGTGTGTCATTGTTACAAACTGTGTTTGTGATTGTAATGGTAGGGCTAAATTTATTAAATAGTTTTACTCTACCATGGCTTGCACGAGATTCTGGTCAACAGGTCCATGTGAATGTATGTAGGGGTAGATGAGATGTGTGATTTTGAGGTTAGTTGGTGACTGGACTCTGTGAGAGTGAGGATAGTTTCAGAGTCGGAGTTAACCGAGAGTTGTGAGTGTAGGAATTTTTCTCCTATCAACGATAGTCCATGTTAGGCGATGTATTTGTGTTGAAGTAATCTGATGACCTGACGTCTACTGTGTATATATGTCATATAGCTAAGAAAAGTATTTGTATTAGCTATAAATCTGAGTTGTGTCTCTTTTGGAGATGATGTTAATGCTCCACTGCTAGACGTTGAGATACTATGTCGTCAAAAGATTGAACAAGGGCAGTGATCCAAACAACTAGACAACGACCTTCACAACCAGCCAGGGCAACGCTATATAAAGGCGGTTGGCTGCATTCCATTTAAAGGATTTTTTTAATATTTTTTTTTTTAGACTTTTAGTTGTGAAGTGTTGGCCAGAAGTTTGAGCTTTCTGATCACTGCTTCATGCTTCACAAGCTCGCTCAAAGAGTTTCGCCCCGTTTCCTTCGAGGCAGGATTTCACAGGCAGAAACCCCCCCCCCCCCCTTTTCTATTAGAATCGTCGCTGAACGAGGTTGCGTTCAATGTATTATGCACCACGGAGGCCCATTGAGTCCAACGCCAGCCTGCTTTTCTTTCTCGGTAGCCTTTGATCATTCAAGATCATTTGCAATGCAGCAGTTGTTTGGTCTCGGAGCTGTCTCTTCTAGAAGAATTACTATCCCTAGCGTCATCTACCCTGGTTAAATCGCCCTATACTCACTTTTCGCAATCTTGATTTATGAGATGTTTTTAGTGAATATCCTAAGCATTGGAATACCCCCACGTCATCCTCCATGACTGCAAACCAGTTGGTCCGCGGCTGTGTATTCACAGCTAAAACCTTACATCTAAGTTTCCTTCCCCTATCAGCCATCAGGAGACGTACTTGGCAGAATTGTTTAATTTTTTTTTCTATAAATCTCTACACAACTGATGCAGAGGTTCCGACAAATAATGAAATATTATTCTTTGTCTATTATGCTATAAGAGTAACTGTAAAATATAGTGAACTATTTGTCAAGAGAAATCAACTAGTAGCCAAAGACAGAAAAGTGGCATAAGCATGTAGTTTTTTTTTAACTACAATATTAGGTCAATATGCTTAGGGGAGGTAACTAGCTATATCTTAAGACAATCTTTTGAAGAGTCTTAATTTTCCCTATTATATGTTTGAAAAACACTATATTTAACATTATGTTTCAATAAAAAAAGAAAACTAATGTGTAAGTGCACACAAAAATATTTCAACTATCTGTAGCGTATTTGCGCATAAAAGAAATAAATAAATATATATATATATATATATATATATATATATATATACTGCTAAACAGCCTGTATTCTCTTGTAATATTGCAAAGCTTAAGGTTGTTACATTAAATTTTTAGAGACCGCCGGATACACCCCACATATTTTCATACTTACCTGGCATAGGACAAACGGCGATCACTGCGGCCGTTCTCCCAGGTCGAGGCTCACTCATTGCACTTTGGGTGGGCTGAAGCTTGCGATCACCCCAAATGTGGGTGACTCGGGTGCGTAATTTTTGCGTATGGGGAACTGCGTTCGCGCTAATCCCTGAAAAGAAAAGAAAAAAAAGTAATGAGTGGTTTGAATTAAACACTTTACAGATTGTCTTCTTTTCCTCTTCATCGCCTGTCAGCAAATGTCTATTGTTGTTGTTTTTCTCCCCACTGGCATTGATATCTGGGTACTTTCAACTCTGAGAGAGACTGCTCATATCCCCTATAGCCAGACTTTTTTCCATAGTTAATAATTTGTGTACGATCAAGTTTCTTGTCTGGTGTGCAGTAGCAGTTCATGATATTTAGATTTTCTACTGAAAGACTGAGCTTTGTGCCCATTATTTCTGTTGTGTGTCATTGTTACAAACTGTGTTTGTGATTGTAATGGTAGGGCTAAATTTATTAAATAGTTTTACTCTACCATGGCTTGCACGAGATTCTGGTCAACAGGTCCACGTGAATGTATGTAGGGGTAGATGAGATGTGTGATTTTGAGGTTAGTTGGTGACTGTGACTCTGTGAGAGTGAGGATAGTTTCAGAGTCGGAGTTAACCGAGAGTTGTGAGTGTAGGAATTTTTCTCCTATCAACGATAGTCCATGTTGGGCGATGTATTTGTGTTGAAGTAATCTGATGACCTGACGTCTACTGTGTATATATGTCATATAGCTAAGAAAAGTATTTGTATTAGCTATAAATCTGAGTTGTGTCTCTTTTGGAGATGATGTTAATGCTCCACTGCTAGACGTTGAGATACTATGTCGTCAAAAGATTGAACAAGGGCAGTGATCCAAACAACTAGACAACGACCTTCACAACCAGCCAGGGCAACGCTATATAAAGGCGGTTGGCTGCATTCCATTTAAAGGACTTTTTTAATATTTTTTTTTTTAGACTTTTAGTTGTGAAGTGTTGGCCAGAAGTTTGAGCTTTCTGATCACTGCTTCATGCTTCACAAGCTCGCTCAAAGAGTTTCGCCCCGTTTCCTTCGAGGCAGGATTTCACAGGCAGAAACCCCCCCCCCTTTTCTATTAGAATCGTCGCTGAACGAGGTTGCGTTCAATGTATTATGCACCACGGAGGCCCATTGAGTCCAACGCCAGCCTGCTTTTCTTTCTCGGTAGCCTTTGATCATTCAAGATCATTTGCAATGCAGCAGTTGTTTGGTCTCGGAGCTGTCTCTTCTAGAAGAGTTACTATCCCTAGCGTCATCTACCCTGGTTAAATCGCCCTATACTCACTTTTCGCAATCTTGATTTATGAGATGTTTTTAGTGAATATCCTAAGCATTGGAATACCCCCACGTCATCCTCCATGACTGCAAACCAGTTGGTCCGCGGCTGTGTATTCACAGCTAAAACCTTACATCTAAGGTTCCTTCCCCTATCAGCCATCAGGAGACGTACTTGGCAGAATTGTTTAATTTTTTTTTTCTATAAATCTCTACACAACTGATGCAGAGGTTCCGACAAATAATGAAATATTATTCTTTGTCTATTATGCTATAAGAGTAACTGTAAAATATAGTGAACTATTTGTCAAGAGAAATCAACTAGTAGCCAAAGACAGAAAAGTGGCATAAGCATGTAGTTTTTTTTTAACTACAATATTAGGTCAATATGCTTAGGGGAGGTTACTAGCTATATCTTAAGACAATCTTTTGAAGAGTCTTAATTTTCCCTATTATATGTTTGAAAAACACTATATTTAACATTATGTTTCAATAAAAAAAGAAAACTAATGTGTAAGTGCACACAAAAATATTTCAACTATCTGTAGCGTATTTGCGCATAAAAGAAATAAATATATATATATATATATATATATATATATATATATATATATATATATATATATATATATATATATATATATATATATATATACTGCTAAACAGCCTGTATTCTCTTGTAATATTGCAAAGCTTAAGGTTGTTACATTAAATTTTTAGAGACCGCCGGATACACCCCACATATTTTCATACTTACCTGGCATAGGACAAACGGCGATCACTGCGGCCGTTCTCCCAGGTCGAGGCTCACTCATTGCACTTTGGGTGGGCTGAAGCTTGCGATCACCCCAAATGTGGGTGACTCGGGTGCGTAATTTTTGCGTATGGGGAACTGCGTTCGCGCTAATCCCTGAAAAGAAAAGAAAAAAAAGTAATGAGTGGTTTGAATTAAACACTTTACAGATTGTCTTCTTTTCCTCTTCATCGCCTGTCAGCAAATGTCTATTGTTGTTGTTTTTCTCCCCACTGGCATTGATATCTGGGTACTTTCAACTCTGAGAGAGACTGCTCATATCCCCTATAGCCAGACTTTTTTCCATAGTTAATAATTTGTGTACGATCAAGTTTCTTGTCTGGTGTGCAGTAGCAGTTCATGATATTTAGATTTTCTACTGAAAGACTGAGCTTTGTGCCCATTATTTCTGTTGTGTGTCATTGTTACAAACTGTGTTTGTGATTGTAATGGTAGGGCTAAATTTATTAAATAGTTTTACTCTACCATGGCTTGCACGAGATTCTGGTCAACAGGTCCATGTGAATGTATGTAGGGGTAGATGAGATGTGTGATTTTGAGGTTAGTTGGTGACTGGACTCTGTGAGAGTGAGGATAGTTTCAGAGTCGGAGTTAACCGAGAGTTGTGAGTGTAGGAATTTTTCTCCTATCAACGATAGTCCATGTTAGGCGATGTATTTGTGTTGAAGTAATCTGATGACCTGACGTCTACTGTGTATATATGTCATATAGCTAAGAAAAGTATTTGTATTAGCTATAAATCTGAGTTGTGTCTCTTTTGGAGATGATGTTAATGCTCCACTGCTAGACGTTGAGATACTATGTCGTCAAAAGATTGAACAAGGGCAGTGATCCAAACAACTAGACAACGACCTTCACAACCAGCCAGGGCAACGCTATATAAAGGCGGTTGGCTGCATTCCATTTAAAGGATTTTTTTAATATTTTTTTTTTTAGACTTTTAGTTGTGAAGTGTTGGCCAGAAGTTTGAGCTTTCTGATCACTGCTTCATGCTTCACAAGCTCGCTCAAAGAGTTTCGCCCCGTTTCCTTCGAGGCAGGATTTCACAGGCAGAAACCCCCCCCCCCCCCTTTTCTATTAGAATCGTCGCTGAACGAGGTTGCGTTCAATGTATTATGCACCACGGAGGCCCATTGAGTCCAACGCCAGCCTGCTTTTCTTTCTCGGTAGCCTTTGATCATTCAAGATCATTTGCAATGCAGCAGTTGTTTGGTCTCGGAGCTGTCTCTTCTAGAAGAGTTACTATCCCTAGCGTCATCTACCCTGGTTAAATCGCCCTATACTCACTTTTCGCAATCTTGATTTATGAGATGTTTTTAGTGAATATCCTAAGCATTGGAATACCCCCACGTCATCCTCCATGACTGCAAACCAGTTGGTCCGCGGCTGTGTATTCACAGCTAAAACCTTACATCTAAGGTTCCTTCCCCTATCAGCCATCAGGAGACGTACTTGGCAGAATTGTTTAATTTTTTTTTTCTATAAATCTCTACACAACTGATGCAGAGGTTCCGACAAATAATGAAATATTATTCTTTGTCTATTATGCTATAAGAGTAACTGTAAAATATAGTGAACTATTTGTCAAGAGAAATCAACTAGTAGCCAAAGACAGACAAGTGGCATAAGCATGTAGTTTTTTTTTAACTACAATATTAGGTCAATATGCTTAGGGGAGGTTACTAGCTATATCTTAAGACAATCTTTTGAAGAGTCTTAATTTTCCCTATTATATGTTTGAAAAACACTATATTTAACATTATGTTTCAATAAAAAAAGAAAACTAATGTGTAAGTGCACACAAAAATATTTCAACTATCTGTAGCGTATTTGCGCATAAAAGAAATATATATATATATATATATATATATATATATATATATATATATATATATATATATATACTGCTAAACAGCCTGTATTCTCTTGTAATATTGCAAAGCTTAAGGTTGTTACATTAAATTTTTAGAGACCGCCGGATACACCCCACATATTTTCATACTTACCTGGCATAGGACAAACGGCGATCACTGCGGCCGTTCTCCCAGGTCGAGGCTCACTCATTGCACTTTGAGTGGGCTGAAGCTTGCGATCACCCCAAATGTGGGTGACTCAGGTGCGTAATTTTTGCGTATGGGGAACTGCGTTCGCGCTAATCCCTGAAAAGAAAAGAAAAAAAAGTAATGAGTGGTTTGAATTAAACACTTTACAGATTGTCTTCTTTTCCTCTTCATCGCCTGTCAGCAAATGTCTATTGTTGTTGTTTTTCTCCCCACTGGCATTGATATCTGGGTACTTTCAACTCTGAGAGAGACTGCTCATATCCCCTATAGCCAGACTTTTTTCCATAGTTAATAATTTGTGTACGATCAAGTTTCTTGTCTGGTGTGCAGTAGCAGTTCATGATATTTAGATTTTCTACTGAAAGACTGAGCTTTGTGCCCATTATTTCTGTTGTGTGTCATTGTTACAAACTGTGTTTGTGATTGTAATGGTAGGGCTAAATTTATTAAATAGTTTTACTCTACCATGGCTTGCACGAGATTCTGGTCAACAGGTCCACGTGAATGTATGTAGGGGTAGATGAGATGTGTGATTTTGAGGTTAGTTGGTGACTGTGACTCTGTGAGAGTGAGGATAGTTTCAGAGTCGGAGTTAACCGAGAGTTGTGAGTGTAGGAATTTTTCTCCTATCAACGATAGTCCATGTTGGGCGATGTATTTGTGTTGAAGTAATCTGATGACCTGACGTCTACTGTGTATATATGTCATATAGCTAAGAAAAGTATTTGTATTAGCTATAAATCTGAGTTGTGTCTCTTTTGGAGATGATGTTAATGCTCCACTGCTAGACGTTGAGATACTATGTCGTCAAAAGATTGAACAAGGGCAGTGATCCAAACAACTAGACAACGACCTTCACAACCAGCCAGGGCAACGCTATATAAAGGCGGTTGGCTGCATTCCATTTAAAGGATTTTTTTAATATTTTTTTTTTTAGACTTTTAGTTGTGAAGTGTTGGCCAGAAGTTTGAGCTTTCTGATCACTGCTTCATGCTTCACAAGCTCGCTCAAAGAGTTTCGCCCCGTTTCCTTCGAGGCAGGATTTCACAGGCAGAAACCCCCCCCCCCCCCTTTTCTATTAGAATCGTCGCTGAACGAGGTTGCGTTCAATGTATTATGCACCACGGAGGCCCATTGAGTCCAACGCCAGCCTGCTTTTCTTTCTCGGTAGCCTTTGATCATTCAAGATCATTTGCAATGCAGCAGTTGTTTGGTCTCGGAGCTGTCTCTTCTAGAAGAGTTACTATCCCTAGCGTCATCTACCCTGGTTAAATCGCCCTATACTCACTTTTCGCAATCTTGATTTATGAGATGTTTTTAGTGAATATCCTAAGCATTGGAATACCCCCACGTCATCCTCCATGACTGCAAACCAGTTGGTCCGCGGCTGTGTATTCACAGCTAAAACCTTACATCTAAGGTTCCTTCCCCTATCAGCCATCAGGAGACGTACTTGGCAGAATTGTTTAATTTTTTTTTTCTATAAATCTCTACACAACTGATGCAGAGGTTCCGACAAATAATGAAATATTATTCTTTGTCTATTATGCTATAAGAGTAACTGTAAAATATAGTGAACTATTTGTCAAGAGAAATAAACTAGTAGCCAAAGACAGAAAAGTGGCATAAGCATGTAGTTTTTTTTTAACTACAATATTAGGTCAATATGCTTAGGGGAGGTAACTAGCTATATCTTAAGACAATCTTTTGAAGAGTCTTAATTTTCCCTATTATATGTTTGAAAAACACTATATTTAACATTATGTTTCAATAAAAAAAGAAAACTAATGTGTAAGTGCACACAAAAATATTTCAACTATCTGTAGCGTATTTGCGCATAAAAGAAATAAATATATATATATATATATATATATATATATATATATATATATATATATATATATATATATATATATATATATATATATATATATATATATATACTGCTAAACAGCCTGTATTCTCTTGTAATATTGCAAAGCTTAAGGTTGTTACATTAAATTTTTAGAGACCGCCGGATACACCCCACATATTTTCATACTTACCTGGCATATGACAAACGGCGATCACTGCGGCCGTTCTCCCAGGTCGAGGCTCACTCATTGCACTTTGGGTGGGCTGAAGCTTGCGATCACCCCAAATGTGGGTGACTCGGGTGCGTAATTTTTGCGTATGGGGAACTGCGTTCGCGCTAATCCCTGAAAAGAAAAGAAAAAAAAGTAATGAGTGGTTTGAATTAAACACTTTACAGATTGTCTTCTTTTCCTCTTCATCGCCTGTCAGCAAATGTCTATTGTTGTTGTTTTTCTCCCCACTGGCATTGATATCTGGGTACTTTCAACTCTGAGAGAGACTGCTCATATCCCTTATAGCCAGACTTTTTTCCATAGTTAATAATTTGTGTACGATCAAGTTTCTTGTCTGGTGTGCAGTAGCAGTTCATGATATTTAGATTTTCTACTGAAAGACTGAGCTTTGTGCCCATTATTTCTGTTGTGTGTCATTGTTACAAACTGTGTTTGTGATTGTAATGGTAGGGCTAAATTTATTAAATAGTTTTACTCTACCATGGCTTGCACGAGATTCTGGTCAACAGGTCCATGTGAATGTATGTAGGGGTAGATGAGATGTGTGATTTTGAGGTTAGTTGGTGACTGGACTCTGTGAGAGTGAGGATAGTTTCAGAGTCGGAGTTAACCGAGAGTTGTGAGTGTAGGAATTTTTCTCCTATCAACGATAGTCCATGTTAGGCGATGTATTTGTGTTGAAGTAATCTGATGACCTGACGTCTACTGTGTATATATGTCATATAGCTAAGAAAAGTATTTGTATTAGCTATAAATCTGAGTTGTGTCTCTTTTGGAGATGATGTTAATGCTCCACTGCTAGACGTTGAGATACTATGTCGTCAAAAGATTGAACAAGGGCAGTGATCCAAACAACTAGACAACGACCTTCACAACCAGCCAGGGCAACGCTATATAAAGGCGGTTGGCTGCATTCCATTTAAAGGATTTTTTTAATATTTTTTTTTTTAGACTTTTAGTTGTGAAGTGTTGGCCAGAAGTTTGAGCTTTCTGATCACTGCTTCATGCTTCACAAGCTCGCTCAAAGAGTTTCGCCCCGTTTCCTTTGAGGCAGGATTTCACAGGCAGAAACCCCCCCCCCCCCCTTTTCTATTAGAATCGTCGCTGAACGAGGTTGCGTTCAATGTATTATGCACCACGGAGGCCCATTGAGTCCAACGCCAGCCTGCTTTTCTTTCTCGGTAGCCTTTGATCATTCAAGATCATTTGCAATGCAGCAGTTGTTTGGTCTCGGAGCTGTCTCTTCTAGAAGAATTACTATCCCTAGCGTCATCTACCCTGGTTAAATTGCCCTATACTCACTTTTCGCAATCTTGATTTATGAGATGTTTTTAGTGAATATCCTAAGCATTGGAATACCCCCACGTCATCCTCCATGACTGCAAACCAGTTGGTCCGCGGCTGTGTATTCACAGCTAAAACCTTACATCTAAGGTTCCTTCCCCTATCAGCCATCAGGAGACGTACTTGGCAGAATTGTTTAATTTTTTTTTTCTATAAATCTCTACACAACTGATGCAGAGGTTCCGACAAATAATGAAATATTATTCTTTGTCTATTATGCTATAAGAGTAACTGTAAAATATAGTGAACTATTTGTCAAGAGAAATCAACTAGTAGCCAAAGACAGACAAGTGGCATAAGCATGTAGTTTTTTTTTAACTACAATATTAGGTCAATATGCTTAGGGGAGGTTACTAGCTATATCTTAAGACAATCTTTTGAAGAGTCTTAATTTTCCCTATTATATGTTTGAAAAACACTATATTTAACATTATGTTTCAATAAAAAAAGAAAACTAATGTGTAAGTGCACACAAAAATATTTCAACTATCTGTAGCGTATTTGCGCATAAAAGAAATAAATATATATATATATATATATATATATATATATATACTGTTAAACAGCCTGTATTCTCTTGTAATATTGCAAAGCTTAAGGTTGTTACATTAAATTTTTAGAGACCGCCGGATACACCCCACATATTTTCATACTTACCTGGCATAGGACAAACGGCGATCACTGCGGCCGTTCTCCCAGGTCGAGGCTCACTCATTGCACTTTGGGTGGGCTGAAGCTTGCGATCACCCCAAGTGTGGGTGACTCGGGTGCGTAATTTTTGCGTATGGGGAACTGCGTTCGCGCTAATCCCTGAAAAGAAAAGAAAAAAAAGTAATGAGTGGTTTGAATTAAACACTTTACAGATTGTCTTCTTTTCCTCTTCATCGCCTGTCAGCAAATGTCTATTGTTGTTGTTTTTCTCCCCACTGGCATTGATATCTGGGTACTTTCAACTCTAAGAGAGACTGCTCATATCCCCTATAGCCAGACTTTTTTCCATAGTTAATAATTTGTGTACGATCAAGTTTCTTGTCTGGTGTGCAGTAGCAGTTCATTTAGATTTTCTACTGAAAGACTGAGCTTTGTGCCCATTATTTCTGTTGTGTGTCATTGTTACAAACTGTGTTTGTGATTGTAATGGTAGGGCTAAATTTATTAAATAGTTTTACTCTACCATGGCTTGCACGAGATTCTGGTCAACAGGTCCACGTGAATGTATGTAGGGGTAGATGAGATGTGTGATTTTGAGGTTAGTTGGTGACTGTGACTCTGTGAGAGTGAGGATAGTTTCAGAGTCGGAGTTAACCGAGAGTTGTGAGTGTAGGAATTTTTCTCCTATCAACGATAGTCCATGTTGGGCGATGTATTTGTGTTGAAGTAATCTGATGACCTGACGTCTACTGTGTATATATGTCATATAGCTAAGAAAAGTATTTGTATTAGCTATAAATCTGAGTTGTGTCTCTTTTGGAGATGATGTTAATGCTCCACTGCTAGACGTTGAGATACTATGTCGTCAAAAGATTGAACAAGGGCAGTGATCCAAACAACTAGACAACGACCTTCACAACCAGCCAGGGCAACGCTATATAAAGGCGGTTGGCTGCATTCCATTTAAAGGATTTTTTTAATATTTTTTTTTTTAGACTTTTAGTTGTGAAGTGTTGGCCAGAAGTTTGAGCTTTCTGATCACTGCTTCATGCTTCACAAGCTCGCTCAAAGAGTTTCGCCCCGTTTCCTTCGAGGCAGGATTTCACAGGCAGAAACCCCCCCCCCCCTTTTCTATTAGAATCGTCGCTGAACGAGGTTGCGTTCAATGTATTATGCACCACGGAGGCCCATTGAGTCCAACGCCAGCCTGCTTTTCTTTCTCGGTAGCCTTTGATCATTCAAGATCATTTGCAATGCAGCAGTTGTTTGGTCTCGGAGCTGTCTCTTCTAGAAGAGTTACTATCCCTAGCGTCATCTACCCTGGTTAAATCGCCCTATACTCACTTTTCGCAATCTTGATTTATGAGATGTTTTTAGTGAATATCCTAAGCATTGGAATACCCCCACGTCATCCTCCATGACTGCAAACCAGTTGGTCCGCGGCTGTGTATTCACAGCTAAAACCTTACATCTAAGGTTCCTTCCCCTATCAGCCATCAGGAGACGTACTTGGCAGAATTGTTTAATTTTTTTTTTCTATAAATCTCTACACAACTGATGCAGAGGTTCCGACAAATAATGAAATATTATTCTTTGTCTATTATGCTATAAGAGTAACTGTAAAATATAGTGAACTATTTGTCAAGAGAAATCAACTAGTAGCCAAAGACAGACAAGTGGCATAAGCATGTAGTTTTTTTTTAACTACAATATTAGGTCAATATGCTTAGGGGAGGTTACTAGCTATATCTTAAGACAATCTTTTGAAGAGTCTTAATTTTCCCTATTATATGTTTGAAAAACACTATATTTAACATTATGTTTCAATAAAAAAAGAAAACTAATGTGTAAGTGCACACAAAAATATTTCAACTATCTGTAGCGTATTTGCGCATAAAAGAAATAAATATATATATATATATATATATATATATATATATATATATATATATACTGCTAAACAGCCTGTATTCTCTTGTAATATTGCAAAGCTTAAGGTTGTTACATTAAATTTTTAGAGACCGCCGGATACACCCCACATATATTCATACTTACCTGGCATAGGACAAACGGCGATCACTGCGGCCGTTCTCCCAGGTCGAGGCTCACTCATTGCACTTTGGGTGGGCTGAAGCTTGCGATCACCCCAAATGTGGGTGACTCGGGTGCGTAATTTTTGCGTATGGGGAACTGCGTTCGCGCTAATCCCTGAAAAGAAAAGAAAAAAAAGTAATGAGTGGTTTGAATTAAACACTTTACAGATTGTCTTCTTTTCCTCTTCATCGCCTGTCAGCAAATGTCTATTGTTGTTGTTTTTCTCCCCACTGGCATTGATATCTGGGTACTTTCAACTCTGAGAGAGACTGCTCATATCCCCTATAGCCAGACTTTTTTCCATAGTTAATAATTTGTGTACGATCAAGTTTCTTGTCTGGTGTGCAGTAGCAGTTCATGATATTTAGATTTTCTACTGAAAGACTGAGCTTTGTGCCCATTATTTCTGTTGTGTGTCATTGTTACAAACTGTGTTTGTGATTGTAATGGTAGGGCTAAATTTATTAAATAGTTTTACTCTACCATGGCTTGCACGAGATTCTGGTCAACAGGTCCACGTGAATGTATGTAGGGGTAGTCGAGATGTGTGATTTTGAGGTTAGTTGGTGACTGTGACTCTGTGAGAGTGAGGATAGTTTCAGAGTCGGAGTTAACCGAGAGTTGTGAGTGTAGGAATTTTTCTCCTATCAACGATAGTCCATGTTGGGCGATGTATTTGTGTTGAAGTAATCTGATGACCTGACGTCTACTGTGTATATATGTCATATAGCTAAGAAAAGTATTTGTATTAGCTATAAATCTGAGTTGTGTCTCTTTTGGAGATGATGTTAATGCTCCACTGCTAGACGTTGAGATACTATGTCGTCAAAAGATTGAACAAGGGCAGTGATCCAAACAACTAGACAACGACCTTCACAACCAGCCAGGGCAACGCTATATAAAGGCGGTTGGCTGCATTCCATTTAAAGGATTTTTTAAATATTTTTTTTTTTAGACTTTTAGTTGTGAAGTGTTGGCCAGAAGTTTGAGCTTTCTGATCACTGCTTCATGCTTCACAAGCTCGCTCAAAGAGTTTCGCCCCGTTTCCTTCGAGGCAGGATTTCACAGGCAGAAACCCCCCCCCCCTTTTCTATTAGAATCGTCGCTGAACGAGGTTGCGTTCAATGTATTATGCACCACGGAGGCCCATTGAGTCCAACGCCAGCATGCTTTTCTTTCTCGGTAGCCTTTGATCATTCAAGATCATTTGCAATGCAGCAGTTGTTTGGTCTCGGAGCTGTCTCTTCTAGAAGAATTACTACCCCTAGCGTCATCTACCCTGGTTAAATCGCCCTATACTCACTTTTCGCAATCTTGATTTATGAGATGTTTTTAGTGAATATCCTAAGCATTGGAATACCCCCACGTCATCCTCCATGACTGCAAACCAGTTGGTCCGCGGCTGTGTATTCACAGCTAAAACCTTACATCTAAGGTTCCTTCCCCTATCAGCCATCAGGAGACGTACTTGGCAGAATTGTTTAATTTTTTTTTTCTATAAATCTCTACACAACTGATGCAGAGGTTCCGACAAATAATGAAATATTATTCTTTGTCTATTATGCTATAAGAGTAACTGTAAAATATAGTGAACTATTTGTCAAGAGAAATCAACTAGTAGCCAAAGACAGACAAGTGGCATAAGCATGTAGTTTTTTTTTAACTACAATATTAGGTCAATATGCTTAGGGGAGGTTACTAGCTATATCTTAAGACAATCTTTTGAAGAGTCTTAATTTTCCCTATTATATGTTTGAAAAACACTATATTTAACATTATGTTTCAATAAAAAAAGAAAACTAATGTGTAAGTGCACACAAAAATATTTCAACTATCTGTAGCGTATTTGCGCATAAAAGAAATAAATATATATATATATATATATATATATATATATATATATATATATATATATATATATATATATACTGTTAAACAGCCTGTATTCTCTTGTAATATTGCAAAGCTTAAGGTTGTTACATTAAATTTTTAGAGACCGCCGGATACACCCCACATATTTTCATACTTACCTGGCATGGGACAAACGGCGATCACTGCGGCCGTTCTCCCAGGTCGAGGCTCACTCATTGCACTTTGGGTGGGCTGAAGCTTGCGATCACCCCAAATGTGGGTGACTCGGGTGCGTAATTTTTGCGTATGGGGAACTGCGTTCGCGCTAATCCCTGAAAAGAAAAGAAAAAAAAGTAATGAGTGGTTTGAATTAAACACTTTACAGATTGTCTTCTTTTCCTCTTCATCGCCTGTCAGCAAATGTCTATTGTTGTTGTTTTTCTCCCCACTGGCATTGATATCTGGGTACTTTCAACTCTGAGAGAGACTGCTCATATCCCCTATAGCCAGACTTTTTTCCATAGTTAATAATTTGTGTACGATCAAGTTTCTTGTCTGGTGTGCAGTAGCAGTTCATGATATTTAGATTTTCTACTGAAAGACTGAGCTTTGTGCCCATTATTTCTGTTGTGTGTCATTGTTACAAACTGTGTTTGTGATTGTAATGGTAGGGCTAAATTTATTAAATAGTTTTACTCTACCATGGCTTGCACGAGATTCTGGTCAACAGGTCCACGTGAATGTATGTAGGGGTAGTCGAGATGTGTGATTTTGAGGTTAGTTGGTGACTGTGACTCTGTGAGAGTGAGGATAGTTTCAGAGTCGGAGTTAACCGAGAGTTGTGAGTGTAGGAATTTTTCTCCTATCAACGATAGTCCATGTTGGGCGATGTATTTGTGTTGAAGTAATCTGATGACCTGACGTCTACTGTGTATATATGTCATATAGCTAAGAAAAGTATTTGTATTAGCTATAAATCTGAGTTGTGTCTCTTTTGGAGATGATGTTAATGCTCCACTGCTAGACGTTGAGATACTATGTCGTCAAAAGATTGAACAAGGGCAGTGATCCAAACAACTAGACAACGACCTTCACAACCAGCCAGGGCAACGCTATATAAAGGCGGTTGGCTGCATTCCATTTAAAGGATTTTTTAAATATTTTTTTTTTTAGACTTTTAGTTGTGAAGTGTTGGCCAGAAGTTTGAGCTTTCTGATCACTGCTTCATGCTTCACAAGCTCGCTCAAAGAGTTTCGCCCCGTTTCCTTCGAGGCAGGATTTCACAGGCAGAAACCCCCCCCCCCCTTTTCTATTAGAATCGTCGCTGAACGAGGTTGCGTTCAATGTATTATGCACCACGGAGGCCCATTGAGTCCAACGCCAGCATGCTTTTCTTTCTCGGTAGCCTTTGATCATTCAAGATCATTTGCAATGCAGCAGTTGTTTGGTCTCGGAGCTGTCTCTTCTAGAAGAATTACTATCCCTAGCGTCATCTACCCTGGTTAAATCGCCCTATACTCACTTTTCGCAATCTTGATTTATGAGATGTTTTTAGTGAATATCCTAAGCATTGGAATACCCCCACGTCATCCTCCATGACTGCAAACCAGTTGGTCCGCGGCTGTGTATTCACAGCTAAAACCTTACATCTAAGGTTCCTTCCCCTATCAGCCATCAGGAGACGTACTTGGCAGAATTGTTTAATTTTTTTTTTCTATAAATCTCTACACAACTGATGCAGAGGTTTCGACAAATAATGAAATATTATTCTTTGTCTATTATGCTATAAGAGTAACTGTAAAATATAGTGAACTATTTGTCAAGAGAAATCAACTAGTAGCCAAAGACAGACAAGTGGCATAAGCATGTAGTTTTTTTTTAACTACAATATTAGGTCAATATGCTTAGGGGAGGTTACTAGCTATATCTTAAGACAATCTTTTGAAGAGTCTTAATTTTCCCTATTATATGTTTGAAAAACACTATATTTAACATTATGTTTCAATAAAAAAAGAAAACTAATGTGTAAGTGCACACAAAAATATTTCAACTATCTGTAGCGTATTTGCGCATAAAAGAAATATATATATATATATATATATATATATATATATATATATATATATATATATATATATATATATATATATATATATATATATACTGTTAAACAGCCTGTATTCTCTTGTAATATTGCAAAGCTTAAGGTTGTTACATTAAATTTTTAGAGACCGCCGGATACACCCCACATATTTTCATACTTACCTGGCATGGGACAAACGGCGATCACTGCGGCCGTTCTCCCAGGTCGAGGCTCACTCATTGCACTTTGGGTGGGCTGAAGCTTGCGATCACCCCAAATGTGGGTGACTCGGGTGCGTAATTTTTGCGTATGGGGAACTGCGTTCGCGCTAATCCCTGAAAAGAAAAGAAAAAAAAGTAATGAGTGGTTTGAATTAAACACTTTACAGATTGTCTTCTTTTCCTCTTCATCGCCTGTCAGCAAATGTCTATTGTTGTTGTTTTTCTCCCCACTGGCATTGATATCTGGGTACTTTCAACTCTGAGAGAGACTGCTCATATCCCCTATAGCCAGACTTTTTTCCATAGTTAATAATTTGTGTACGATCAAGTTTCTTGTCTGGTGTGCAGTAGCAGTTCATGATATTTAGATTTTCTACTGAAAGACTGAGCTTTGTGCCCATTATTTCTGTTGTGTGTCATTGTTACAAACTGTGTTTGTGATTGTAATGGTAGGGCTAAATTTATTAAATAGTTTTACTCTACCATGGCTTGCACGAGATTCTGGTCAACAGGTCCACGTGAATGTATGTAGGGGTAGTCGAGATGTGTGATTTTGAGGTTAGTTGGTGACTGTGACTCTGTGAGAGTGAGGATAGTTTCAGAGTCGGAGTTAACCGAGAGTTGTGAGTGTAGGAATTTTTCTCCTATCAACGATAGTCCATGTTGGGCGATGTATTTGTGTTGAAGTAATCTGATGACCTGACGTCTACTGTGTATATATGTCATATAGCTAAGAAAAGTATTTGTATTAGCTATAAATCTGAGTTGTGTCTCTTTTGGAGATGATGTTAATGCTCCACTGCTAGACGTTGAGATACTATGTCGTCAAAAGATTGAACAAGGGCAGTGATCCAAACAACTAGACAACGACCTTCACAACCAGCCAGGGCAACGCTATATAAAGGCGGTTGGCTGCATTCCATTTAAAGGATTTTTTAAATATTTTTTTTTTAGACTTTTAGTTGTGAAGTGTTGGCCAGAAGTTTGAGCTTTCTGATCACTGCTTCATGCTTCACAAGCTCGCTCAAAGAGTTTCGCCCCGTTTCCTTCGAGGCAGGATTTCACAGGCAGAAACCCCCCCCCCCCCTTTTCTATTAGAATCGTCGCTGAACGAGGTTGCGTTCAATGTATTATGCACCACGGAGGCCCATTGAGTCCAACGCCAGCATGCTTTTCTTTCTCGGTAGCCTTTGATCATTCAAGATCATTTGCAATGCAGCAGTTGTTTGGTCTCGGAGCTGTCTCTTCTAGAAGAATTACTATCCCTAGCGTCATCTACCCTGGTTAAATCGCCCTATACTCACTTTTCGCAATCTTGATTTATGAGATGTTTTTAGTGAATATCCTAAGCATTGGAATACCCCCACGTCATCCTCCATGACTGCAAACCAGTTGGTCCGCGGCTGTGTATTCACAGCTAAAACCTTACATCTAAGGTTCCTTCCCCTATCAGCCATCAGGAGACGTACTTGGCAGAATTGTTTAATTTTTTTTTTCTATAAATCTCTACACAACTGATGCAGAGGTTCCGACAAATAATGAAATATTATTCTTTGTCTATTATGCTATAAGAGTAACTGTAAAATATAGTGAACTATTTGTCAAGAGAAATCAACTAGTAGCCAAAGACAGACAAGTGGCATAAGCATGTAGTTTTTTTTTAACTACAATATTAGGTCAATATGCTTAGGGGAGGTTACTAGCTATATCTTAAGACAATCTTTTGAAGAGTCTTAATTTTCCCTATTATATGTTTGAAAAACACTATATTTAACATTATGTTTCAATAAAAAAAGAAAACTAATGTGTAAGTGCACACAAAAATATTTCAACTATCTGTAGCGTATTTGCGCATAAAAGAAATATATATATATATATATATATATATATATATATATATATATATACTGTTAAACAGCCTGTATTCTCTTGTAATATTGCAAAGCTTAAGGTTGTTACATTAAATTTTTAGAGACCGCCGGATACACCCCACATATTTTCATACTTACCTGGCATAGGACAAACGGCGATCACTGCGGCCGTTCTCCCAGGTCGAGGCTCACTCATTGCACTTTGGGTGGGCTGAAGCTTGCGATCACCCCAAATGTGGGTGACTCGGGTGCGTAATTTTTGCGTATGGGGAACTGCGTTCGCGCTAATCCCTGAAAAGAAAAGAAAAAAAAGTAATGAGTGGTTTGAATTAAACACTTTACAGATTGTCTTCTTTTCCTCTTCATCGCCTGTCAGCAAATGTCTATTGTTGTTGTTTTTCTCCCCACTGGCATTGATATCTGGGTACTTTCAACTCTGAGAGAGACTGCTCATATCCCCTATAGCCAGACTTTTTTCCATAGTTAATAATTTGTGTACGATCAAGTTTCTTGTCTGGTGTGCAGTAGCAGTTCATGATATTTAGATTTTCTACTGAAAGACTGAGCTTTGTGCCCATTATTTCTGTTGTGTGTCATTGTTACAAACTGTGTTTGTGATTGTAATGGTAGGGCTAAATTTATTAAATAGTTTTACTCTACCATGGCTTGCACGAGATTCTGGTCAACAGGTCCACGTGAATGTATGTAGGGGTAGTCGAGATGTGTGATTTTGAGGTTAGTTGGTGACTGTGACTCTGTGAGAGTGAGGATAGTTTCAGAGTCGGAGTTAACCGAGAGTTGTGAGTGTAGGAATTTTTCTCCTATCAACGATAGTCCATGTTGGGCGATGTATTTGTGTTGAAGTAATCTGATGACCTGACGTCTACTGTGTATATATGTCATATAGCTAAGAAAAGTATTTGTATTAGCTATAAATCTGAGTTGTGTCTCTTTTGGAGATGATGTTAATGCTCCACTGCTAGACGTTGAGATACTATGTCGTCAAAAGATTGAACAAGGGCAGTGATCCAAACAACTAGACAACGACCTTCACAACCAGCCAGGGCAACGCTATATAAAGGCGGTTGGCTGCATTCCATTTAAAGGATTTTTTTAATATTTTTTTTTTTAGACTTTTAGTTGTGAAGTGTTGGCCAGAAGTTTGAGCTTTCTGATCACTGCTTCATGCTTCACAAGCTCGCTCAAAGAGTTTCGCCCCGTTTCCTTCGAGGCAGGATTTCACAGGCAGAAACCCCCCCCCCCCTTTTCTATTAGAATCGTCGCTGAACGAGGTTGCGTTCAATGTATTATGCACCACGGAGGCCCATTGAGTCCAACGCCAGCCTGCTTTTCTTTCTCGGTAGCCTTTGATCATTCAAGATCATTTGCAATGCAGCAGTTGTTTGGTCTCGGAGCTGTCTCTTCTAGAAGAGTTACTATCCCTAGCGTCATCTACCCTGGTTAAATCGCCCTATACTCACTTTTCGCAATCTTGATTTATGAGATGTTTTTAGTGAATATCCTAAGCATTGGAATACCCCCACGTCATCCTCCATGACTGCAAACCAGTTGGTCCGCGGCTGTGTATTCACAGCTAAAACCTTACATCTAAGGTTCCTTCCCCTATCAGCCATCAGGAGACGTACTTGGCAGAATTGTTTAATTTTTTTTTTCTATAAATCTCTACACAACTGATGCAGAGGTTCCGACAAATAATGAAATATTATTCTTTGTCTATTATGCTATAAGAGTAACTGTAAAATATAGTGAACTATTTGTCAAGAGAAATCAACTAGTAGCCAAAGACAGACAAGTGGCATAAGCATGTAGTTTTTTTTTAACTACAATATTAGGTCAATATGCTTAGGGGAGGTTACTAGCTATATCTTAAGACAATCTTTTGAAGAGTCTTAATTTTCCCTATTATATGTTTGAAAAACACTATATTTAACATTATGTTTCAATAAAAAAAGAAAACTAATGTGTAAGTGCACACAAAAATATTTCAACTATCTGTAGCGTATTTGCGCATAAAAGAAATAAATATATATATATATATATATATATATATATATATATATATATATATATATATATATATATATACTGTTAAACAGCCTGTATTCTCTTGTAATATTGCAAAGCTTAAGGTTGTTACATTAAATTTTTAGAGACCGCCGGATACACCCCACATATTTTCATACTTACCTGGCATGGGACAAACGGCGATCACTGCGGCCGTTCTCCCAGGTCGAGGCTCACTCATTGCACTTTGGGTGGGCTGAAGCTTGCGATCACCCCAAATGTGGGTGACTCGGGTGCGTAATTTTTGCGTATGGGGAACTGCGTTCGCGCTAATCCCTGAAAAGAAAAGAAAAAAAAGTAATGAGTGGTTTGAATTAAACACTTTACAGATTGTCTTCTTTTCCTCTTCATCGCCTGTCAGCAAATGTCTATTGTTGTTGTTTTTCTCCCCACTGGCATTGATATCTGGGTACTTTCAACTCTGAGAGAGACTGCTCATATCCCCTATAGCCAGACTTTTTTCCATAGTTAATAATTTGTGTACGATCAAGTTTCTTGTCTGGTGTGCAGTAGCAGTTCATGATATTTAGATTTTCTACTGAAAGACTGAGCTTTGTGCCCATTATTTCTGTTGTGTGTCATTGTTACAAACTGTGTTTGTGATTGTAATGGTAGGGCTAAATTTATTAAATAGTTTTACTCTACCATGGCTTGCACGAGATTCTGGTCAACAGGTCCACGTGAATGTATGTAGGGGTAGTCGAGATGTGTGATTTTGAGGTTAGTTGGTGACTGTGACTCTGTGAGAGTGAGGATAGTTTCAGAGTCGGAGTTAACCGAGAGTTGTGAGTGTAGGAATTTTTCTCCTATCAACGATAGTCCATGTTGGGCGATGTATTTGTGTTGAAGTAATCTGATGACCTGACGTCTACTGTGTATATATGTCATATAGCTAAGAAAAGTATTTGTATTAGCTATAAATCTGAGTTGTGTCTCTTTTGGAGATGATGTTAATGCTCCACTGCTAGACGTTGAGATACTATGTCGTCAAAAGATTGAACAAGGGCAGTGATCCAAACAACTAGACAACGACCTTCACAACCAGCCAGGGCAACGCTATATAAAGGCGGTTGGCTGCATTCCATTTAAAGGATTTTTTAAATATTTTTTTTTTTAGACTTTTAGTTGTGAAGTGTTGGCCAGAAGTTTGAGCTTTCTGATCACTGCTTCATGCTTCACAAGCTCGCTCAAAGAGTTTCGCCCCGTTTCCTTCGAGGCAGGATTTCACAGGCAGAAACCCCCCCCCCCTTTTCTATTAGAATCGTCGCTGAACGAGGTTGCGTTCAATGTATTATGCACCACGGAGGCCCATTGAGTCCAACGCCAGCATGCTTTTCTTTCTCGGTAGCCTTTGATCATTCAAGATCATTTGCAATGCAGCAGTTGTTTGGTCTCGGAGCTGTCTCTTCTAGAAGAATTACTACCCCTAGCGTCATCTACCCTGGTTAAATCGCCCTATACTCACTTTTCGCAATCTTGATTTATGAGATGTTTTTAGTGAATATCCTAAGCATTGGAATACCCCCACGTCATCCTCCATGACTGCAAACCAGTTGGTCCGCGGCTGTGTATTCACAGCTAAAACCTTACATCTAAGGTTCCTTCCCCTATCAGCCATCAGGAGACGTACTTGGCAGAATTGTTTAATTTTTTTTTTCTATAAATCTCTACACAACTGATGCAGAGGTTCCGACAAATAATGAAATATTATTCTTTGTCTATTATGCTATAAGAGTAACTGTAAAATATAGTGAACTATTTGTCAAGAGAAATCAACTAGTAGCCAAAGACAGACAAGTGGCATAAGCATGTAGTTTTTTTTTAACTACAATATTAGGTCAATATGCTTAGGGGAGGTTACTAGCTATATCTTAAGACAATCTTTTGAAGAGTCTTAATTTTCCCTATTATATGTTTGAAAAACACTATATTTAACATTATGTTTCAATAAAAAAAGAAAACTAATGTGTAAGTGCACACAAAAATATTTCAACTATCTGTAGCGTATTTGCGCATAAAAGAAATAAATATATATATATATATATATATATATATATATATATATATATATATATATATATATATATATATATATACTGTTAAACAGCCTGTATTCTCTTGTAATATTGCAAAGCTTAAGGTTGTTACATTAAATTTTTAGAGACCGCCGGATACACCCCACATATTTTCATACTTACCTGGCATGGGACAAACGGCGATCACTGCGGCCGTTCTCCCAGGTCGAGGCTCACTCATTGCACTTTGGGTGGGCTGAAGCTTGCGATCACCCCAAATGTGGGTGACTCGGGTGCGTAATTTTTGCGTATGGGGAACTGCGTTCGCGCTAATCCCTGAAAAGAAAAGAAAAAAAAGTAATGAGTGGTTTGAATTAAACACTTTACAGATTGTCTTCTTTTCCTCTTCATCGCCTGTCAGCAAATGTCTATTGTTGTTGTTTTTCTCCCCACTGGCATTGATATCTGGGTACTTTCAACTCTGAGAGAGACTGCTCATATCCCCTATAGCCAGACTTTTTTCCATAGTTAATAATTTGTGTACGATCAAGTTTCTTGTCTGGTGTGCAGTAGCAGTTCATGATATTTAGATTTTCTACTGAAAGACTGAGCTTTGTGCCCATTATTTCTGTTGTGTGTCATTGTTACAAACTGTGTTTGTGATTGTAATGGTAGGGCTAAATTTATTAAATAGTTTTACTCTACCATGGCTTGCACGAGATTCTGGTCAACAGGTCCACGTGAATGTATGTAGGGGTAGTCGAGATGTGTGATTTTGAGGTTAGTTGGTGACTGTGACTCTGTGAGAGTGAGGATAGTTTCAGAGTCGGAGTTAACCGAGAGTTGTGAGTGTAGGAATTTTTCTCCTATCAACGATAGTCCATGTTGGGCGATGTATTTGTGTTGAAGTAATCTGATGACCTGACGTCTACTGTGTATATATGTCATATAGCTAAGAAAAGTATTTGTATTAGCTATAAATCTGAGTTGTGTCTCTTTTGGAGATGATGTTAATGCTCCACTGCTAGACGTTGAGATACTATGTCGTCAAAAGATTGAACAAGGGCAGTGATCCAAACAACTAGACAACGACCTTCACACCCATTTTAAATCATATTGTTCTAAATATTCCTAAGTAGTTAAAAAAATTATATGGTTTTCAAATATGTAATATTAACTTATGTTGACATCGGCAAAAAGCTTGAAAATATAGAAACATCATGATACAAATTACATGCTTAGATAAAAAAAAATTTGTAGCTATTCTCCATTGAATAATATAATTATTTTTCTTTGATTAAAAAAAATAAATAAATAAATAAAAAGCTAAATAAAAAATTCTAGTAGCCAACAAAGAGGCAGAGCCCCATAAAGAGGCAAAGAAAATAAGCAAAAGCTCAAGGACTCCTGGGATGCAAAATGCTCGACATCTGATGTCAAAAGGAAAATAAACTAAGGTACCTTAAAAAAAACTCTACTCTCTAGCGATAGAGAATTCCAAAGGCCTCAAATGTGTCACTCGCGGTTTTCGTGAGGACTCTCCGTGTCAAAGGCTGTCAGCTACTATATTGCCAGTGAAAATCCTGCAACATGACTTTGATAAAAATGGTTTTTTTTTTTGTTTTTTTTTAATGAAATTTTCTTTGTGTTATTATTAACTTGGAACGATGTTTTGTGTGTCTTCTTTTTTATTAAAAAAAAAAAAAAAAAAAAAAAAAGCCCAATAAAGAGGCCAAGAGCTCAAAAAAGAGGCAACGCCCAAAAAAGAGGCAAAGAAAAGAGGCAAAAGCCCAAGGATTCCTAGGATGTACTAAGCTCGACAACTGAAGTCAAAAGCTAAAAAGCTGAGGTATCCTATAAAAAAAACAACTATTCAATGATCATCACACAACATATATAAAAACGCCACCGTCAATTCGTAGTTATATAAAAGTTAGCATCAAACATTTAAAGCATATACATTTCACAGCTTTTCGGTAGACATTTCGTTTGTAATATTTTCCTCTATCTATGAGTCTGATGGTGCAGTAGTAGTTTTGACAGAGTTGTAAATTGTCTTTAATTGCAATGTTAATAGCAAGTAGTTGTGTGCAGGTCTTCTCCTTACTGCCAGATCTCGAGAAAATCTTAAAAATGCAATTTTCATGTTTTTCTTTCCAGCCAACTTAGACACCTATAATTGCCATAAGTATATGTAAAATAATAGTATCGTATCTCTCCGACTCTACCAGACATGATAGTTACTTGGCGATAAGGAAATAATGTCCCCAGTCTCAAGGTAGACAATCAAAAATTGTCAAGAAAGGGAGAGTTTATAATTTTATGACATTAACCTTGTTCTATCCCAAGAACGCTTGCTGCAGTTGTAATCCACAAACATACCAAAAGTATTGTAACATATATCGGTGGCAAAAAAAAAAAAAAAAAAAAAAATATATTGCCAGTGAGGGCGAAAATGCGCATGATCTTTATTACTATTTTAGTGAAAAGCACCCCAAAAAAAATCGTCTTTGGCATGCGGGTGTAGGTAAAGAGACCCATTCCGCCATACTTTGAACTGGAGGCGACCAAAAGAGCTGTTGGGTTAGCGAAGTTGTCTATTGCTTCCAGTCAGTGAAGCGTCGTCGGGCAATGTGCTGCCTAGGTAGGCCTGCCGCGGCCTGCGTAAAATGGAGCTAGCCGTTCACATTGATTTGTGGAGCTGAATTTTGGTTTTTCGGAACATTTCCTTCTTTTTTTAAGTTTGAAAGATAGAACAAACGAGGCAGCTTCCTCGGCAAATTCATTGACGAAAAGTTTAAGCTCCTGCTCCAGTGTGTGCATTAAAAGGCGCAATCATCCGAAGAAGGAATCTAAGTAACAGTCATCTCTTTAATTTTAGTTTGGGGAAAATAACTTTAAGTTAAATACTCTATCATATATATGTAGTGGAGCGGATACTTTTTCAGGCCACCCCGATATCCACGTGACTCTTCAACCTAGATGGGACGCCTTGTGTCCGCGCGTAAAAAGGCAGAACAACGTGGGTACTGTCCATTCTACCGGCATCTCTTGTCACTGTAGTGTTCGTATGTTACTGGACCTACTTCGTCTCCACTCCCTGTTTGTGCCTGGTTCTACACCATGTGTTTATGTATGGCTGCAGGTCATCACATTTTACTTATTTATATTAGATTGTAATTTTATTTTGTACCAGTAGTCTACATAGAATATCACTACCGCGGTTTTCGTCCATATTGTTGGACTATTCTTATTTTTAGAAGCCAGCATGTAGATTAATTCATTTATTGAATAGCGTACCTGTAGTATACTAGACGAAAAAGTTCCCATATAGAATGTTAACTGTCCATCTTGTAAATGTATTTTTACAACCAGTGTGTAGATACTGGCTTTAAGAAACAGTGTGTAGATTTGTTCTATTTAATTGTTATAGCTTTTGTAAGGAAAGGAAAGAGCGAAACTCTTCAATGTATGTTAGTTTTATAGTTTTATGTAGAATAACTAGTTGATTTATTTTTAGATAATTACTTTGTCATTAATTTTATTAATGTTTCTGATGTATCCTATCCCTCCTTATGTTCTGATAAGAGATGATTGGCTTACATTATTAGATTTTCTTTTTGTTAGATCTAGTATTTAGACCTGATGTTGTGTGTACAACTTGGTCTAACCATTTAGACCTATTAATTATGTTTAGTTTATGCCCATGTCTAATTATGTTTTATGTTTGACTTTGGCAGGTCTTTAGTGTGTAATAAAGAGATTGAAATCGGCATACGAGTTCCTTTCATCATTTAGAATTTAGTTTGTTCTGTGCCAAACCCACCACATATAAATCTAGAGATTTTATTATTTTGATGTGTCTTTTTTCGTCAAGGTTTATTTATTCTTATTAGGGTGTCACCTGGTGAGGATCGTAACAAATAATGACGCCTCTGGCAGAAAGGTTAGTTGTTTTTTTTTTCGGAAATCTGAAGTAGCTGCTTTAAGTTTTATATTTTCTACTGCCTTCTGTTAAGGGAGGCAATTAGGGTTTTTTACTTGAAGATTGGTTTTATTTTGTGTGATGTTTTTTTTTAATGGAATAATAATAAGGCTTGTCTTCGAGTCCGTAGATTAGTGAGGAATACAGTATTTCCCGTGGTTACGCAGCCCCAGCTGTGACCTACATATTTTGCCACAACCAGGGCAAGCATAACCATTGTCCACAGGTAGTCGATTTAGATTTTCTTTTCGTCGTCTTCGTTTGTCCTCGGCAGCAGATTTTCTTTTGGTCTCAAATGTGTATCCCGCGGCCTTCGTGAGTGACCTCCAGCTGTCTCGTTCCGACGCCGCATGCAGCCAGGTGCTCTCTTCTATGTCAGCCAAGGAAAGTTGACTCCTAAGCTGGTCTTTTAAGAGTTTCCGTGGGGCGCCTCTGTTACGTCAACCACCTTTTAGCTTACCAAAAAAAGACTGCCTTTGGCATAGGTTCGTCTCCCATACGGGATACGTGCCCTGCCAAGCGTAGCTGTCGGACCATAAGAAGTCCCTCTATACTGTCCATACCGGCGTTCGTAAGGACATCGCTGTTTGTAGTGCGGTCCTGCCACCGTATGTCCATGATGGAGCGCAAGCATCTTTGGTGAAAGCGCTCAAGAAGTCTTAGTTGTTTTTATATAGTGTCCATGTCTCAGAGCCATATAGAAGAGTTGAGAGAACCACCGCCTGGTAGACATGAATTTTTGTAGGCAGGCGGTGCGATTTGTTCTTCCAAACTCTCGCCTGAAGGCGTCCAAAAGCCCTGGCCAGACGGTTATCAACTTCCCTTGAAAGTGAGGCGTCATTTAACACTATACTAGCTAGATATGTGAAGTGGTCTACCACGTTAAGGGGCTGTCCGTTTACTATGATCCTTGGGGCTGAGTATGTGTCATTGGGTGACTTCTGTTTTCCCGAGGTTTATAGATAGAAAGAGGCGGCAGCGTATTCTAATTCGTTTACCGCGTTCTGGAGGTCATGTTCATTGTGAGCTAGCAAGGCGCAATCGTCGGCATAGAGATGCTCCGTTATGACCATCTCCTTTGTTCTTGTATAGGATAGTAGACGCCGGAGATTGAATACATTGCCGTCAGAACGAAACCGGATGTCGATGCCTTCATGCAATCGCTGCCTCATTTGACCCAGCATGACGCCAAAGAAGATAACGAATAGAGCAGGAGCAAGTACCCAGCCCTGCTTCACGCACATGGAATATGACCTATTTGTTTAACAGTGTGGGATTTTTGTTTGTTTCCTGTCCAGGATTTGTAGTTTCTAGAGATGAAGTTATATACTTTAATTAATGTGCAACAATGAATCAGCCTATGGGGTATTGTTCTCTGGATATTGCTAGAACTATGTATGTATTTTACAAGTTATATGTCCGTGAGTCAGTATTCTGAATCTTTAGGGTTATGTTCATGACTAGGTTACATTGACATTCGGTAGTCAGCATAGCAGTACACATTACGTATGGAAAAAAGAAAAGAGCCTGACAGCGTGGACAGTGGAGACGTTGTAGGTGACCACACCTGTTGGCCATACAATCTTTTCTGACTCCTCTAAGAAACGACTTCTGCGTTTCTTAGTAGAAACAGAGTACAACTTGTTGTCTGATTCGATTTGCAGTTTATTGATGCGGTGTTTTGAGTGAATTGTGAGAAAATAAAAAGTTTTGTGTTAACCATAACCATTAACTTTCATATGTCATTGAAATTTTTAAAAAAAGGTTAGTATTGGGGTTTCAAACCAACGCGAGCTTGGTGTTACTAGTATGACGCTCCATCAACTTAGCTAACCAGTCATACTACAATTTGTAGTGTGAAATAAATGACTCAATTTTTTAAATTTCTGAACAACTTTCACTTCGACCTTTTTTTTTTGTTTAAATTTACATTTACATCCCTGATGAAAGTGTAAGGTTACAGTAGACAAGAATAAAAGACAAGAATTGTATAGAACAGTTGGTTTAATCCTCATTTGTACACAGACTGAGAATACATTCAGACACCTAATGTAAAACAACAAATACATTGTATACAACTTTCTCAGTGCCAGGATACACAGCATGGCTTTGACCTCCATCATGTCATAATAAAAAAAAGATGCATACATTTGAGTAAACACTACACAGGAATAGTAAATCCGCTTTTTTTTAAAACCCCAAACACATGAGCCTACTAACCACAAGATTTATTTTTTTTAAAACAAGCATATAGCTTCGGAAACCTACACTATTTGGTTTATGCACTCAAATGTAAACAAAAAAAAAAAATTAACAAAGAAAAAAAACACTATTTTTTTTTCTTGAAATGGTTCAATGAAATGCAAATTTAGCAGCTTCTTGTGTTTCAACAAATATAAAAAATTGCAATATTTATTTTCTATCTTAGTTTTGATTTTTCAACAATAAATAATGGGCTTGTTTTATATAAATTCCTATTTAAAAATATCAACAAATATATATTGAAATAAATATAAATAAATGGATGTTTATAGAAGGGAAGAATTTAGTAATTGAATGTAACACTTGCTACTCATTGTGTTTTATAGTTCTTTTCAGCCATTTGGAGTAAAGAAGTAACAATACATGACCTTCTGAATTATTTAAGCATTGCAACAGTCATTGTTATTACATGTCTTGAGATATTTATTAATGTTGTTGAGACAACTAGTGTTTAATATTCTATGTAGGAGAAATGTGCAACTTGATGTTATAAGGACAGAGTCCAAACATACATGACTTTGATCAATAGTAAAAAAAATTTTTAAAGTGTGACAGTTCTTCATGCAACATTCCTAGGTGCGATATTTAATATACTGATTTATATACCAGAAGTGTTTTTTTTGTTTGTTTACATGAATAAAAATAGCATATAAATATTTTAAATTCTATCGAGTTGGTTTAGCAAAAAAGAGTAGTTTTAAAACCAATGAGCTCCATAGAAGGCTTAAAACCAGTGTAAATGGTAAATAATTCAACAGAATAATCTTATGATTTAAATTGATACATACCTAGATATAAAACTTATGTTTACTTTCACAAAGTTAGTGTCTAAACAAAAACAAAAAACATTAAAAAACAAAACACAACACTCAAGACAAAATGGTATTTAAAAAAAAACAAACAGTCTGGCTCATTCCATGATCATTAAACAATGAGTCATTTCATATCATATTTATTCTTTGTACAAGTGAGCAAATATTATATACAGTCTCCTTTCCAATAGTATGGGGCCAAGATGGGGGGAAAGAAGGTCACAGGACTTCCAATCAAGCCACCAACATTGCCAATGGCCAGAAAGTGTTCAACTAAGGAATAAATTATATTTACATCATCAAAATTGCACTACTAGCTGCTAGACACAAAAAGTGGAGCTAAAACAAACCATGACAGTACAGAGAAATGACATTACAAGCCACCATGTGTGTGTAATGAAGCATGCAGCAAGGAAACAACTAGAGTGTTGACATACAGAAACAAACATTTTCTTTCTACTACCGGTATAAACAACTTATACGGTATAAACAACTTATAAACAACTTGTGAAGCAGGACGTTTTGGCGCGATGGTCATATTGGCGCAGGGGGCGAAATATGTTTTGATCACATTGTTTATATCTATTGTATTATTTCTTTAAACAAGAATGATTCATATCTATATTTAGTATGTGTGTTTGTGTCTAACGTATTTTTCATGTAGAGAACAAGAGATATTTTGTCCATTATTTTTGGTACTTATGTTTTTTGGGTAATTATTGTTAAATCCCATTACAACCTAAATGTGGATTATAATATTTTCTAAATCACAAGACAATGATATATAAATTTGATCAAAATTTAAGTGGAAACAAAATTTGTAACTAAATTTAAAAAAAACGAATGAATGTCATCGTGTGCATTTCACACACCTCACATTTAGTTTATGGGGGTGGGGGAAGTATGTTAATATCATGGTCCCAAGTCGAGGTCTGACCTTTCATAATTTGTATATTTTACATGTTTTGAATGTTCCCTTAGAATTGATCATAACATCCTAACACAAACCTGCTGGAGGATTGCGGCGGGAAGAGTTTGAACACAAGACTTTCAAGACCACATTTCTAGAGATAATACCACACGACCAAGCAGCTATCCATAGATCACACTATGTCCATTAATCAATGTGACTATTATTTATTGCATGTGTGTGCATGTTTGTTTTTCACATCATTTTTCTTACAAATTTTGACTTGTGCATGTTTGTTTATTAAGAGGCACATTTAAAAAACAAAACAAACAAGCTCTATATTTAAAATATGCTCAGTGTAGGTACTGTCTTCAGTTGTTTGTCTTTATCTGCGTCAAGGGAAAATGTTTTACCCAAAGCGCACTTACCTAAAATATTTATTCAAATAAAGTAATCTCTTATAAGTTTCTTAGCTTGAGTGGACATTAAACTAACGTCAATACGTTTTTAAAATGTCTTTTGGAAATAGAATTCAATGGATGTAATCTAATGCGCTTGGCAGAATTCACCTATAATCTAGGGTGGAGAAGGAAGCATGTCACTACCATAGGTCTCAGGTAGTAATCAGACTTGGTGGATGGAAATAGAATTCACACTATAAATAGGCTACAATATTATAGTATTGTGAAAAATTTTTTTTAAAAGTTACGTGTTTCTTAAATTATAGTCAGAATATCTTGCGCCAAAAGGGGGTTTGAGTCTTAAGTTTAGGCACATCAGCACAATTTAGGCCATGTCGTGCCCGTAATCCTTTAAGAATCACGCACCAAAAGGTTTTGGGCTAAAATGGTTGCGCCAAAACGTCACGTACCGAACAACTTATATGTGCAGCTTTCATCAAATATTCAGTTCCAGGCTGGAAAAATTAATTTCTATTTTAATTAGTTTAGTTTAAAAGTTATCCAATGATATTATATAACTAAAAAAACATGACAGACCTTTTCTTGAATACAGTATACATTTCTAGATAGATTCTAACACAATGTATAGAACAGTGTTAATTAAATATCTAACATTCATCAACTTTTTTTTGTACAGTATATCTCCAGATATTCTAATTTCTTTTTAACATTGTCTCATCCCAATGAGTGGACACTATTGAATAAAAAATAATCTACTTTTTAAAAAAACATTTAACATCAACTCTACCAAGATGTAAAAATGCTGCCAAATATGTCCTTATCATAGTACTTTTTTTATGAGTTCATGAAACTGAAAAAAACAACAACAACCTATTAGAATCGTCGCTGTATAAAATATATATTCAAATCTAGTTAATCAGATCAACCTGTTATTAGGACCAATACCATCATATCCTGATGAGGTCCAATTAACCAGATTCAAATGTATGATGCATGGCAGTGTTTCCCAAACACTAGGCCTGAATAGGTGTCCCATGAACTACTGGAATAATTAACTAGTAGGCCACCACATGAATTAACCTCTCTAAAAAATAAGCTAAATATTCCACTAAATACTCAGAATATGTGACGTGTTCTGTTAATAAAAAAAATTTGTGAAACACTGGTGTTGTCATTTTTAAAAATTATTTTATCCAAATTTTCACAGATGACTAGTTTGGGTTTTAAATTTTCTCCTGTCTTTGAGATAATTTCTTACTTAAAATTGGCTTGTTTGTCTCAAAAACATTATCATATACATTTATATATCTAACCCTATTCCTGTCTACAGATTTTTTAGATATTTATAACAGATTATTTCTTTTTTTTTTGTTAATATATATATATATATATATATATATATATATATATAGGCCAGTGTGTCACTATTCTTTGCATATACTATTATAAAAGAAAGTATGGGCACTTAGAAATGGTTACAATTATTTAGCAGCTGAAGAGCAAAATTAATATACGCTTTGAAATTGTGCAAAATGTCACAAATTATGTATTAAGCTTTCTTACTTGTTATTGTTTAAAAATATATTACAATCATTTGCATAAAAACAATTTGCAAAACCAAAAGTAGGTTTACAAACACTGTTCCTATAAGAATATAACAATCTTATTCAATCCCCTTTCTTTCTGTCAATGATTTAAAAAAAATTACATTTACATAATCATTCTAATAAAACCTGTCAAAAATGATCTCTAGAATATTATGTTGAACTATTATGATATTTTTTTAGACAATTTAAGATTATGCAAAAAAGACTCAGAAATGTAGTTAAAAAAAAACAAAAAACTTCTACTTGGCATGACTACCAGCTTTAGGAATAACCAGCCAGGTCCAGTGATTGCTATAAACCTCACACGCTCATGGGTTTCTAACTGCAAATAAAGGTACATGGCACAAAACAAAAACTTGACAATGATGCATAGTCAATATAGTAATGTACTATAGACATAATTCATTTAAAGCATATTACATTAATGGATAGTCTAGCCCAAAGTATCATTGCCCAGTTCAGTCTCTTAAGACATCATAGTCTTGACACACTCACACAAGACATAAACAACGCTAACATGATAAATATAGCACACCTCATCACAGCCCAGTCAGTCAGCAAATAACATTCTAAAACAATGTTGTCACATGGCAAGGGCTAATATTTTCCTACAGTATACACAAGAGAGGACTAATAAATGTACAGGCCTGTCAAATTGAAAAACCAATTGTTCATCCCTAAACAATAAAGCGAAATGAGTATTTGCACAAAAAAAAACAAAAACCAAAGCATTGTACAAGTTAAAGCAAATATATACAAAGCATGTTTACATATTGTCTTCTTCTACTAAAAGTTCTCGTAAAAATGAACAACAGAAGATACAAAATTGTACATTTGTCATCAAAAATACAACAGACAAAATATTACACAGAGGATAAAAAAAACAATGTCAGGGAATTTTAATCCCATTTAAGTCACAGCACAGTTTCTAGAAAAAATTCAATAAATATTAATATAACAAAAAACATAGGGGAACAGCATGTTGACGAATGCCATGAATGAAATGTATTAAATAGTTACATAGATTAGTTTAAGTTGGTCAATATTACCTAGAAGAGCACAATTTATTAAATACTGGTCTTGTAGAAAGAATGAATATGAGGTACATACTCCTCTCAGAATTTACAAAATTATTTAGTTTCTTATTAAAGGGCTACAGAGCAGAAATGCTTCTTAGTGAGTCTATTCTAATGAAATGTATGCACTAGGTGGAGGTGCTCAGAAGCAGATTGCTAATCCCTCAAGGGATCTTAATGTTATACAAGTCTGACTGGAAAGAAGACTTTCTGAAGCATATTTAACACAAGGAGCCTTCGAAAAAAAAAAAGGTCTTAGAAGCTGCATTAACCTTTTGAATAAAATAAAATGTATTTATACACCTTTCTTTCAAATCTAGACTCTATGACTTTTGTTCACATTATACAAAATATTTTTTTTTTACACATCAAGGAAAGATGGGTACAATTAATATATTTTAATTTGTAGCAAATCATGGATGTGGATTTATATTTTCCTCAATCCAACCCCCCCCCCCCTCTTTGTGTACATGATTACATTCAAAGTTATTTTATGTAAAAGCATCCACTATCGGATTCCTTAATCTATAGTGAAATATCTATTACAGAAACAAACATGAGAAAATCTATTATTGAATGCAAAATAATGTATAGATTTACTGACCCTCTTGAAAATACATATCTACTAACACACTGAGGATGAATTATCATTATAGGCATTGATTGATGTTCAATAACATTGATAAAAAAAAAATTTGTTTGGCAAATGATTGTCAATGGGAAAAAGTAATAGGAATAATGATCAACTGTTGTGTTTGTATGTCCAATATCTTTTCATTTTCAAGAATGAATCTAAACATTAAAAAAAAAAATTCAACCAAAAATTGACAGAAGTAAAGTTTGCAATGATCTTGAGGGAAAATAAAAAGGTAATCAGAAAATAGTATTAAAATCAAAGCCTATTTTAAATGTAGGAAAAATAAAATCAATAAAAAAAAAAAAGCCCATATTGTAAAATATTCTTTCTTCTAAAATCATCCAAATATATTCTTGTAAAACATATTTTTATACACAAATTTGTATATATTTACTTATATACATTTGTTTTTAGTTATAAACTACATTTATGACTTATGCTAAAGCTACTTGTGAAGTGTAAAGAATGGAAATATTAATAAGCATGATGAATTTATCTGATAAATTACTGATGCTCCTTCAAACAAGAAGATGATTACTTGTCTCATCTGGTAATGCATTTTAACTAGAGACTTAAACTCTGCTAACTCATTGGGTTTCATGGCTGATTCCGGCAACCCATTCCATTCTCTAATGGTACTAGGGAAGAAGGAGCACTTGTATGAATTTGATCTAGCATAAGAACTAAAACAGAGGACAGCAAGTGCTTTCAATGCCTCCAATAATAAAAATCTCACAAAAAAATTTGATGACTGGTTTATTTTTTGTTTTTAAAGTCTCATCAGATCTAAAAGATGTAACAGTGGGAAAACAAAAAGTCAAACTTACAAGCCAGAACAGTAAATCTTCAGTTCCAACTCATCAAGTTTCTGCCCTCAGCTCTCACTGGTTTTGTATTCAAATTGTTCTCAACATCTATTCTAATTATAAATCCAACAGTAGCACTATTTATTTCTCCTATCCCCTGTTTCATTAACATCCTATCCTCTTTTTCTTGCAAAACAGAGCAATGTGAAAACATCCATGAAATAGATGACTAACAGGGTTGAACAGCTGCTGCAGGGTTCTGTATCAGGGTCTCTCGTGCTATATAACAAATGACCTTTGCCAACACTAACTGGCCAAACACTGTAATAGGACACCAAGTGTTTAAATAAACATGTAACAGCACACACCAAAAAATTCAGGCAGCAATGACGGCAGGTTATTTAAAAAAGTTTGTCTTGACATATTTACAGAAAAAAATACATCAACATTTTCAGGTTTCTCTAAGAATTAAAGATAGGTCTGTGACTCCATACACTAATAACAATGTCCGTCAAAATGATACAGGGTGTGCCATTAGAACTGGCTGCTAAGTCAGATTTAGTGACTCTTGATTCTATTGCTAACTAGGGATAGGGGTGTGACCTATTACTCTCGCTGTATACAGCCTTGCAGCTTGTCCACCCAGTCTATTGCCGTTTTTGAACTGTCAGCCATGAAATTAAACACTCTTTTAACAGTACGAATCTGAAATACAAAAATAGTTACAATTATTTCCTCTCTCTACTTACAGGTTTACACATTTAAAAAAAATTATTTTCTACCTCTACTTCTGAGTTAAACAAAAATTTAACTTTAAACCAACTTTAAGATTTTATGTGCCTTAAAATAGAAACACTTAAAATAAGACCAGAACACACACACAATTCATAATGACTGTACAAAAGCTCTCACAGTTAATTATACATCTACTTGAAATGCATTTAAATTAAAGTTAATTTTTTAAAAAAAGGGAAGTAACTAAGTTAGTAAGTTATGCTTTTACAAGTCATTTAAATATCAAGCTAAACAAAGTGAAACTTTATGTGTTCTCTTGGAATCATTATGTAATATTATTACAGCTAGATTTTAGATTTAGGAATTTTTAAAACAGCTATTTATTCATATATATTATATATCTACTTTTAGAAGAAAAAAATATCAGGAAGAACTTTAAAGTGTGAAAAATGATATATTGGCTGGAGTTTCATTAAGAAAGTAGAAGACCTAAACAAAAATTAGTAAAAACCTCAATAAATGAATTATCTTCATTTTTCTTTGGCGCTCCAGGTACATTCTTGATAAGTGTGACAGACTCCACTTCAGCAAGGTCAATAAAACCTTTACAGTTAGGGTCATCCCTTGAGTCATAGTAGCGCATCTATGAACACAAGACAGCAGAGAATATAGACAATGAACAAAATTGAACAAAATATTTCAAAAACACCTTTCACTAATGAGAATCATATATAATATGTATAATTTTAATTTCACTACATATTAGTTTATAATGTTACTACATAACTAATCAATTAGATTCTGATAACATGCTAGATCATTTCCGCTAATTACTGGCTATTACATTTTATTATCAATATACTCTGCTGATATTTATATTAAAAATGTACTAATTTTGGTTTGATGCTGCTACAATTTTGAATGTTTTTCTACTATTTGTTCCAAACAAATTCTTTTGTAAAGAGTATTATATTTTGAATTAAGACATTTAAGAAAGGTGACACCATCCATGTTGATTTTTTTTTTAAAAAAAGCTAACGAGAATAAAAAAAACAAACAAAAAGCCATGTTAGATATGATCTTGAGTTTGATCTTTTCAATTGTGTTTAGTTATATAGATCTAAACATCTAACATTTCACAGTTCATTCACTAACTAAATCTATGTTAAAAAAAAATCAATAATCAATGTTCTTAATCATATGAATAAATTATTTGTGTAGTAGTCAATTGTGGGAGCAAATTATTCTTTGGAAACATTGGGTGTCATAACAAACAAGTATGACAGTATCTTATTTAGATCTAGCTGAAAGTCTAGTACTTTAGCTCTATATATAGAGAACTGTAAAATAGTATTACATGATAACAAGCAATAATTTCAGTCATTGAATTCAGTGTTTCCCTGGCTCTTAAGAGCTTCATACTTCCTAAGCATTGCAAATGAAAAAGTAACTACCCCAAAACATCACATTAACATGTTACCTGATGTTTCATGGAGTCCAAGACAAAATATCTTGATTTCCACTGTCTGAACACAGCCCCTTGCTTCCTCAGGTAGCCCTCAAGTGTTCGATGTTCTACCACACTCACAGGCTCAAAGTTGGTGGCAGGAGCTATGAGTGGACAAAAGGTGAACTTTATCAATGCTATCACTATCAGAGTAGTTTTTTTTTTAAACTTATTTTCAATCAATGCCAAAAAATAAATACTTAAAAGCTTGTAAGAGTGAAATGAACTTTTTTAAAAATCAATCAGATCTTTAATGAATAAAAACTAAAGACTTTGATGACTTGTAACAAAATGATTACAACAAGACATAAGAAATAAATTTATTAAGCAAATGTTAAGTTATAAATCATATGAACTGAAATAATCCATAGATTACATTGCAAGAATTTTTATTGATTTAATTGAGAGCTTAGTAAATAATTTACCAAAACTAGATAATCACCTACATAAATATTCAAGATGCAATAGATCAGCAAAAATAAAAAGCAAAAAAAAAAAAAAACCATAAAAAAATGCTTTAAGGAATTTTAGCCATTATTCCATTCTTAAATGAGCTTGTAACCTTGTTTCTGAGAACTACTAAAACATGTCTGCTTATCAACATATTTGTTATCTTTAATCTAATTCACTAATAAACTTAAAATAAACAAGTAAAATTTCAATTTAAAAAAATAATTTAAGTGTCATTATGTCAAAAACATTTTAGACTGTGGTTTACTGAATTATTTCAGCATTCTTTTAAAAACTTAGATTATTAATTAAATTTGAAATAATAATAAAAAATTACATATTATGATTGGATTAGGAATCACAAAAATATTATCTTTAAAAAAAAATCTTTAAAAAAATGCACTAAATGGTTTGTGATTCAAGTGGTTACAATTATTTCAAATCAATGATTAAAAAAAGCAAGGAAAGGCAGGGATACCTTTTACAGAATTGGATGCTGGGCCACCGTTGCCTTGTTGGTTGGGTGACACCAGTCCTGTGTCCTCAACAGCTTTTAACTTCTGGCAATTTTTAGGGACATTATGTTGGCACTTGTCATGACAGTTGTAGCCACAGTCAGCACATCTGAGACCTGAAAGTCAATAACAAATACTCATTTAGTTTTAAGGTTAGATGACTAATGGGAACTCATTCTTGAATGGTCTCCTACAGTCACTGAACATGTAAATCAGAAAAAGAACTTCAGCTTTACCCCTACCGGTGCAGTCGTGCATAGATTTCATGCATTAGAAAACCTCCCTAAACTAAACTCTGCATGAATTGGAAAACATTGAACCAAAATTATAGACAAGGTTCAACCCCATTTACTACAATTTGACCTCAGCAAAAAGGTCAAGAACCAGAGGGACATGAACCAACTCATTGCCCAGAACAGAGTCTGATGGTGACATACTGTTGAGGAACTATGATTCAATGTCAAAAGGATTAAGTCAAGTCATAATAATACAAATACAAAGAGAGATAAAGAGACGTTCACACTGTTTCACTTAAGTAAGAAAGAAAACTTCACACTAGTAAGAAAGAAAACTTCACACTGTTTCACTTAAGTAAGAAAGAAAACTTCACACTGTTTCACTTAAGTAAGAAAGAAAACTTCACACTAGTAAGAAAGAAAACTTCACACTGTTTCACTTAAGTAAGAAAGAAAACTTCACACTGTTTCACTTAAGTAAGAAAGAGAACTTCACACTGTTTCACTTAAGTAAGAAAGAAAACTTCACACTGTTTCACTTAAGTAAGAAAGAAAACTTCACACTAGTAAGGAAAAAAACTTCACACCGTTTCACTCAAGTAAGAAAGAAAACTTCACACTAGTAAGAAAGAAAACTTCACACTGTTTCACACAAGTAAGAAAGAAAACTTCACACTAGTAAGAAAAAAAACTTCACACCAATTCACTCAAGTAAGAAAGAAAACTTCACACTAGTAAGAAAGAAAACTTCACACTGTTTCACACAAGTAAGAAAGAAAACTTCACACTGTTTCACTTAAGTAAGAAAGAAAACTTCACACTGTTTCACTTAAGTAATAAAGAAAACTTCACACTGTTTCACTCAGATAAGAAAGAAAATTTCACAACTTCAAAAGTTTTATATAAATGAAAATAAAAAAAAATAAACATTAAAAAACACATACAAACCACTTAATAAATGAAATTAAGATAAGAAAAGATCATTTTTATAAGACAAAATAATTTTTATAATGCAAGATAATTTTTATTGATCCAATCAAATGGAAATTCAGTTTGACTACAATTGACAACTTCAGCGTAACTACTGTACAATAACAATATAGATGAAAAATTGGAACAACATTCACACACACATTGACAACTAGCGCTTTATGAATTTGACTTCTATGTACTTCTCGATGACGACAGATGATCTTCTAACACTCTGACCGAAAGTGGGATAAAGGAGTTTTTATATCTTTTGTCCTAATAGAAAGGAGACAAGAACTTCATTCAGATGTAATGTAACAGTGGTTTAATGGGTGCAGGTTGTCTTTAAGAATCCTGAGTATTTTGGAAAGACATCTTTCATGAAAAAGCTCAAGAGATGGTAGATGTGTTTGAGCGATATACGATACTTTTTTAATTAATCTATTTAGTCTAAGTCTTTGTGCCAGTGAAGTATTACCATTATTATTATTATTATAGCTTTTATATAGCGCTACATTCATGCTTATATAGCATGCTCAGAGCGCTTTTGGTCCAATCTCATTTGTGGACCAGTGGAGGGGATGGGGTATCTAGGAGTTGGTTTTCTGTGATGCCTTTAGGCGCTCATTAAACACCTCTGCCCGAGTCGGTTGTTGAACCTCGAGCCCCCTTCTAGGTAGCCAAGCCAAATTTAAGCGCACTTGGCCTCTCGACCATGCTTCCTAGCAGGTGATGGCAAAATTGATGAATTATTTGTTTTTACTTTAATAGTGTGAAATTATCTCAAACTTCTAGCATTAAAAAAAAAGTTCCATTAAGATCTAAGTAAGAGAGATCAGTTTAGTTTACCTGTTTTGCTGAGTCCCCAAAGAATCTGACCACACAAGTCACAGTATGTAGAGGTAGTGTAGGCGTGCTTTTCAAACCTGTGAGGCTGGGAGAACATGCGGGCAGATTCCCCAAGCATCTTGCCCCTCAGAAGGATCTCTAGTGTTGAACGCTTGTGAATTGAGCGGCCATGTGATCGGATAAGCTGTGTGTTCAAAGATACCTAAAAGTATCAAAACATTTATTAAAAAAGAAAAAGAGAGAACAATACATTTTCAGATTTGTGATATCTAGTAGTAAAAGCTATTATGGGTGCGATTTCCTTTTAGTTTTGTAAAACTTAATAATTACTCTTTCCATTTTTTACTCAAATTTATTAGGACCTACACAAATACTTTAATATAACAACTCCCAGTTGCTATAGATATACGTTAGTTAAGTTGTTATTTAACAAATCAGGCAATAATTTTCAAACATATCCACAATAATGGTATAGCTGTGTTTATATAGACTTTTTTTTTTTACCTGACGATGGAATGGGTCTCTCCCAGGACACTCCAATCTGTCAAAAACTGCCCTCCAGTTGGAAGGCTTCATTCCGAGTTCAGTCTCCAGCCTATTAATCTCCTGTAACATTGCCAGATAAAAAGACAATAATTTTACTGTGACCAGTGTTTTAAATTCACAACACTAGATTATTTTACAAAGGTCCTTATTAAATTAGGTATCATAAGACTGTATTTTAAATTCAAAAATCGTATACATTGATGAGATAATATTCATAATTATATTATTATCATAAAAATCATACATGGAGCCAAAACAAAACTGTCTCAATTTACTTGGCCAAAACAAATTGAGACCAATGAAACTGGATTCTTTAAAACTAGAGAACTCAACAATGAGACAAAAAATGTTTATTTGGAAGATCAAATTATTTCTTTATCACCATACTAACCAATTTGAGATTTTATATATTAAGGCAGATAGTTCTGAAGAGAATATAAACAGAAAACTGTGAAATTGAAACATACTTGTATTTTGGTCCAGAAAAAATCTGGTTGCTGCAGGAATACACTATGATAGCAGCCATTTAGGACCCGCCTCCTGGGGGCACCACCAGTGTCAGCCTCAATGTCCTCACCCAGAATCTCACTTTCATCAATGTCAAGGTCATAAGATGTGCCTCTGTGCAGATCTTCAGTTATGTAAAAATCCCAGACCTTCAATTTAGACACATTTGAGTAAGGCCTCAGAACCTGTAAGAGACAAATAGTGAATTATATTTAAGACACATTGGAGTTATGATTTAAAATATCCTTGGGCTTATTTTAAATAATCAAATACTTATCTTGAAAAATGTCACTAGCAGTCCAATTGTTCATTTCTTGATGGTTAATTTCACTATAACATATCTAACATTACTGTAACTTGTCTTTAATCCTCAAAATGTGTGGGGCCACGATCGTGGCTTGATGTAAACAGAAATTATAAGGCGTGAAGCCACGATCGTGGCTTCGTTTATATACGGTCGTTTCTTTCGTATTTTCTCGGTAATTAGTTGCAAAACCGTACATATCCGTTTACTTCCTTCACTTCCGACTTTGAATTTGCAAAGGAAGCCAAGTTAATTTCTTTCTATACGTTTTTAATCAATCAAAAATGAGTAGTGACTGAAGTTGATTTTCCAAATCTGAATAAAGACAACCTAACTGATGAGGAATTTATGGATTCTGATTTAGATGGGAGATTTATCTGGTAAGTACAAATTATACAGATAATTAGATCTAGTCTAGGTCTAAATATAGGCAATATCCTTTACGTGTATCGATCTTTTTTTTTTTTTAAACAAATGTTTTTATCCATAGATTATTTTAATTTGGGGTGACCAAAAGTAACTCAAATTGTTTGTTTACAGAATTAGATTAGATCAATATTTGAAAATTAGTAAGCTTTAATTTAAAATATGATATTACTAATATTAGATCTAATAGATTTATCTAGGTCCTAAGTCAATCTGTAATATAATAATTTCAGTATAATTAGTCTAGATCTATATCTTTTGATAATTTTTTTTCTTTATTTTCAGAATCAGATGAGGTAGAATCTTTTACACCCTCCGCTGAAGAATGGAGACCTGTTGATGATCATGATTGTGGTCCCAGGCCAGTTTTATTTACAGCCCACCCAGGCCCAAAACATGCACCAGCTCCAGATGCAAAGCCTGTGGACTATGTCAACTTTTTTTGAAAGATGACATTGTAAATTTGGTTGTCAACGAAACCAATAAATACGCCAGGCAAATCATCGAAGATAACCACGAAAACCTGGAAACCAGGCCAAGATCTCGTGTCCACAAGTGGACACCTATCTCAAATGAAGAGTTTAGGGCATTTTTAGGTGTGACAATGAACATGGGATTAAATAAAGAGCCCAACTACAACGCATATTGGGGCTCATGCAATCTGAGCCAAGAAACACCTTGGTTCCCTGTTCACATGAACCGAGATCGGTATCAGATCATTCTAAAATTTCTTCACTTTACTGACAATATGCTGTTACCAGATAGAAATGATATTGGATTCAAGCTTTTCAAGGTCCAAGAACTTATAAAGCATTTCAATGCTAAATTCAAATACTTTTACCACCCCACTCAAAATGTCAGCATTGACGAAAGTATGATTGGGTTCAAAGGAAAAAACCCTCATATCCGCCAGAGGCATGCCAGATTCAGCATTAAGATGTGGTGTTTATCAGACAGTGCTAATGGCTATCTTTGCCAGTTTGAAATATATGAGGGCAGTCAAGGAAGAAGAATCGGCAATGGCAGGTCTTATACACGTGAGCTTATTATTAGGCTTATGACTGCAGCCGGTTTGTTAAACAGAGGACACCACTTAGGGATAGACAATTTTTTTTACCTCCATAGAATTATTGGAAGAACTTTTTACTGAAAACACTACCGCTACAGGAACTGTTAGATCTAACAGAAAAGGGCTACCAGATGTTTGTGTTAAAACAAAATTGAAAAACAAGGAGCTCATTGCAGCCAGAAAAGGTAATCTGCTTTGCTTGGCTTACCAGGATAATAGCAGAAAGCCAATCTTGCTGTCTACTGCTAGTAAAGCTGGTCTCATTGATACAGTAAACAGCAGGAAACAACCTGTAACAAGACCTGCTGTGATTCATGCCTATAACCAGGCCATGGGTGGTGTTGACTTGGGCGACGAAAAACTTTACATGTATATGGCTGAGCGCCGAAGCTTGAAATGGACAAATAGAGTTTTTTTTTCCCTATTTGGAAGAGCTATTCTAAATAGCTATATAATCTACCATTGCAACACATCAGACAGACCAAAGGTACAATTTCATCGTGTCTGCACTAGAGAGCATGACATCAAACTTTGTACCCCAAAAAGTGATACGTCAAAAATGCACTAGAACAGAGATGGAGGCTGCACGAATGGGTCCAACACCACTAACCCAGACCGTGGCAGGTCATCCACTTGATGGACATGATCTTAGCAAACTGCCAGTGGGGAAAAAACGACAGTGTGTTGCTGGTCATCCAACTCGTGTCAGAACTGGGTGGGAGTGCACAGGATGCAAAGTTGGACTGTGTCCAGAGTGTTTTGCTAAATATCACAGACAGTTGTAAATAATCATTCTTTCTACTTTTACAACTCTTATATATATGTGTGTATATATTTTTTTCTTAAAATTTTCTAAATGTGGTGGTTTTTTCAAGCTTTATTAGTTGTGATTCTCATGGATTAAATTTTTGTTGTGCTTTTTTAAAAAATGGTTTGTATTATTTTTTAAATAATTTATTTTTTATTAATATATGTTAATTGTCTGGACTTAATTAAATTCCTTATTCAATTAGCTTTTCAAAAATGTATATGTTTAATAGGCTACAATGCATAGTTTAGCTTCTAAAAGAAAAATAAGCAAGTGGGTCTCCAATGTTTGTAAACACAAGAATTTTAATCCCACTTTTCAATGCACTCTCTGTAAAATAACTGAGCACTTGAAGAATTAAGTTACTTAAAACAGGTGATTAATTAAATCTATTAAAGTTTTAGTTCAAAACAAATACTAACAGGATCTTGTTCTTCCATGGCATAGGCAAAGTTAAAGAATATAGGTGTCTGCTTGTTGAATTTCTCTAAGTGCTCCCAGAGTGAGGCTCCATAGGTTGGATGTTTGGAGTCTGTAGAGTTTTGCCTGTGGAGAAGAACAACACGAGAATGCTTGATTCCAACAAACCTCTGTACCAATTTTTTTCCAGTAATTTCCAAAGTATCATTGCCTAGTTCAGCCTCTTACAGCCTCTATGCCGTTGTACCTATTTCTTCAGTACATGATATTTCATGAAAAAAGAAATGTATCAGAATCCAAAATCACTTAACAAGGTAAATAGGGGGCATGATGTTGCTGGTAAAGCAATTGGCTTTTCAACCCAGAGGTCTTGGGTTTGAAGCTTAGTGAAGACTGGAATTTTGAATTTCATGATTTTTAGGACACCCCTGATTCCACCCAAATGTAGTGAGTACCTGGCATAAGTCAAGCAACATGAAGTCCTTGTTAACCATTAGCTTAGAAATGACCTTTACATTATCTGCCCTACTGATGGCAAGGTCAGAAAGGGGTACTTTACTCCCTTTTTTACCAGTGGTAAATAAACCACTTGTTTAGCCATTGCAAATATCTTCCCTTTGTTGAATTGGTGTGGTTTTATGTCTTATGAGAAAAATTTCTGAAAATTTGCAATCAACATGAACCAGTATGTCTCAACTAGTAATAAGCCTAAAGTTTATCTGAAAAATGATTTACTTCAATTAAAAGAGAAAGTGAATGCTTGATTGATAAGAAAAACTTTGAGTTTTTATTATATCTAGAACTGAGAAAGACAGTAAGAAAAAAGAGGAAGGGGAGAGCATATTCCTCAGGTGAAGAGGACAGTTAGATATAGGGGGTTAAAGGCTGGTAGGATTCAGCAACAATTTATAGAGCATATACAAAAGTTAATTTTTTGAATCAACCTTCTTAAGAATGAAAGTAAGTTTAAAATAGTAGATATTAAGATCAGATTTGTTTATTTAATCAAACAATTTAACTTCAAAGAGTAAGCCATGCTATGTGGGGATCAATAATATTTTGTTTAAAATATTAAGGCATTTAAAAAAAAAACTCCCTTAGTTACATTTCTGCATGTTCACTCTATTACTGACAACTTACTTGCTGTCTAGCAAAGCTGTAGGCTTGTTCAAGAAGTCTGGTATATCCTCACTTTTAGTGTCACTGACTGAAGACATCCTCACGTCTTCCATCAGCCAACCAGATTCTACTCTCTCTAGCTCAGAGTCCAGCATGAATGTTTTGAACCTGTTGCTGACACAATGGTAGGCCAAGTACCTCAATAGATACTGGCTAAACTCAAAGGATAAAGGGAATTGATGGTGGATCTGTTGATAAATTAAAGGAATAGTCAATTTTTGTATTACTATTATTTCATGGTTAAAGATACATAAACATTGACATTGTATAAAAAGGCTGTCATTTTTTTTCTTTCCTTTAAAACTACTTAAAAAATGTTCCTTTTCTTTTTTTTTTTTTAATACAATACCTCTATTCAAGTCATTTCTTCATGAAATCTGGATCCAGCACAAACCTGGATCCAGAAACCTGGACAGCTGATCTCAAAAAACGCCTCTAACAATTTTTCTAAAATGTTAATAGTTGATGTATATCGCAGAGAAAAGAATGACTAGTTCGTTGGCCACATGGGGGAAAACTCTAGTTTGACCGTTATAATTTTTCGAAGTAGAAAATAAATAGATATAAATTTGGCTTGACTAGACTAAAAAAACAAACATGGTGTAGTCAGCCATAGTGTTCTAAATTATATGATAACAGAGTAAATTTAAAGTTGTTTCAGTTTTATTGAAAGAATATCTAAGCTTTAAAAAAATTATTTTTTACATAAATCTAATTACATCTAGATTCTAGATACAGAAGGAGATCTATATTAGCTCTTAAGAGTTCTAAATAAGAAGTCAACTCTAATATTAGATCTAGATGTCCATATAATAATAATATCAATAAATGATCATAAAAGTATGAATTCTTGGTGGGTGTATTGGTAAATACACATCAAAATATGTTCATGCATCTTACAGTGTAGAAATCAATGGATGGCTACCCGGTTTAAACCAAATGTAGTTTTTTTTATAAACATTTGATTGTATTTAAAGTTGTATAAAGGAGGTATTGTCTTTTTAAAACATCTATTTTTTTTTTATGTCTTTCTGGTTTAAATTGTTGTTTGGAATATTATGTATTATGATATTTGTAACACTTAAAGTATAAGTGGTGCAATTAGTTATTTTAGTATATATGTGTTTATGAATGCTATGTAAATTTAAGAGTAATCAATTATTATAATTATAGTCACATTTGCAGATTTCTACACCACACACCTCATAATATAAGGCATTTAGTTTTTCAAGAACAAGCTAACTAAATGTGAATGCTTATAACCAGAATGTACCTGAGCTGAAAAGTGTGTTCATTTTGTTTTCCAGCTAAAATGAATGGTATGAGTACCTTTGACATTAAGTAGTTGGCTTTATTTGCAATAAAGTCTTTGATAGAAATAGCAAAACTGCTGCTTCAGACTTTTTTCTCTAATGTAAATTCTTATGGATTATTAGGAACAGCAATACACTTATCATTTAAGCATCTTATATTCAAAAGCCCAGTTCACATTGGTCTTTCTCCTGAAAGGAGTGAGCCCATACAGCCTCAAAGTGGGACATTTACCATTTACTGCCTAAAATTTCAGGATATTAGAATAAGAATATTTTAATTTAGCTAAACAAAATAGCTTAGATTTTATCTTTAAGGCATAGCTAATGGCTGCAATTTGATATTGTTGATACACAAATAAAACAAAAATGTTCACAGATTTTAATTTTACTAACTTTATTTCATATATATTAAATATATTTAAATAATTATCTTCAAGGCTATTGAACAGGAATATTAGTTTCAAGTAATAGAATTTTCAGAATAAAAGTTAGCAAGTCACAAACCACAAATTATTATGTTAATATAATTATTATGTTAATAATATGATCTCATTTGAAGTTGGTTAAAGTTTTTAGCTCTAAAAAAAAAAGCAGGAACTGTTTGAATAATATTAACTCACTTGATGGACAACATCCAAGAACTGTAAAAAGATGGGGGCAAATCCACTGGTCTGTGTTGCTGCAGTCTGGTTGTTTCGATGGCTAAATCTATGACCAAAGCTTAGCCACTCTTTCTCTATCAGTGTTTTGAAGCCATCAATAGTTCTGTAGTAAGGATCCATCAATACCTGAGACACTGAGACAATCTGTCAGACAAAGTTGTTCACAAGCTATCACTTACATGTCTATTAATACCTTCTAAGTCTCAATGGAATTCTTGTAATTATAATTACCAATAGCAACAATAACATTCAATCTGGGATGTAATTTCTTGAGTATTTCTAAAGCACTGATCCATACAAACACAAGAAGGGAAATAAAGTTTGTATTACTAACAAAATGATAGTCAGCTTCTCTAGGCCAGACCTACTCTAGTATACTTAGACACAGTCACATGTAAATGGCATTCATAAAACTAATCTCAAATGAACCTATATTGAACTATTTGTTACTATTCATAGATGTGCTAAGAGAAAAATCAGGATCTTTTGTCTACCTCTTTAGAAATCTAGTATGAATTTAAAATAGTACACATCCCATACAGATAGTAATTAGCTGTATTAGCATGAGGTAACTTTTTCATTTTTAAACTCAGAGGCGGCCCCCATCAAATTCACCAATGGATGAGAAATATATTCAAGTCATATTCTTGTTTTGATTGTTTAAAGAAATTTTGTTAAATTGGCGTTATTTTTCACATAAAAGCAAACAGTGCAACACGTCGTCTTTGATAAGACTCTTCTAACTCTTCTGGAATAAGTAGAGTAGCGATAAGTGATGATCTAAGATCAGCATATAAACATCTTGATACAGTGTCGGTGGCACCTAGTGCGGTAGCTCAGGGTTTCACCCCTGCCCATCAACTTTCTTGAAATATGTTCCAATGAACACTATAGCTAGTTATTTTTTTTGTTGAACCAATACAGTGAGCTGATTACCTACTTTTATTGATTTTTACTCAAATGCAAAATCCCAATGTTTATTACATTTATTCAAATGTTATTGCAAATTTTACAACAATATTTAATTAAAATTATAAACAGACTTAACATCAAATGAAGAGGTTTCTTTTGTTATACTTTAAATGGTATGACATTGTGCTGTATCATTTACACTTAAACTACCATCTAGATGTGTCAAGGCATATTTAGGCATATATCTAGAGATTTTATTATTTATCTTTTCTTGTGTGTCTGCTTTTACCAAGTTATAATTTATCCAACTTGGTTGTCACCCCCAAAATGGTGTCGACTAGTGCAGACCGCACCCCTCAAACCCCCTCCCCCTAGTGATGCCACTGCTCCCAAGATATATCTTGAGCTTTTATTATTATCTTTTCAATGTGTCTGCTTTTGCTAAATTAAAATTTTTCCAACTTGGTTGTCACCCCCAAAATTGTGTCGACAGGTGCGGACCGCACTCTCGCACCCCCTAACCCTAGTGATGCTACTAGTAAAGTAAAAAGTAAAGTTCCCCTTTCAGACCTTGTGATCTATAGGGCAGATAATGTAAAGGTCACCTGATTCTGTGCCTACGATTAACAAGGGTGTCAGTGGACAGCATAACGACTAACCGCCTTTACTTTACTCCAACTAATTTCAGGTACCCATTAGAGCTGGGTGTATTCAGAGGCGCCCGAAGATCCCGAAATTAAAAATCCCAGTCTTCACCAGGATTTGAACCCCGTACCCCGGTTTGGAAGCCAAGCACTTTACCACTCAGCCACCACGCCTCCTAGTGACGACATTGCTCCATCATATATCTCGAGATTTTATTATCTTTTCCAATGTGTGTGCTTTTGCCAAGATATAATTTTTCCAACTTGGTTGCCACCCCCAAAATGGTGTCGACAGGTGCGGACCACACCCCCCCCCCCCAAATGATGCCATTGCTCCAAGATACCTACTTCTTCCCAACAATTTCGATTAATATAGTGGAGTAGACGTATTAAGAAATAAAAAAAATGAGCCTGCGCAACTTAACAAGTTTCCCATGTGAACAGCATAAGCTAATTCACTATTACCCACTGGTAGGCCTACTAATCGTGATCATAATCGCTCTATTTACTTAATAGGTCTAGACTAGATCCAGAATATAGAATATATATAGAATCTAGATCTACAAAAGATCTAGATTTCTTGACTAGTTCTAGATATGATATAGTATAGATCTAGAATCTAGATCTACATCTAGACTAGATTTCTAGACTAGTTCTAGATCTAGATTATTCTAGACTCTTAATCTAAACTAGATCTAAATCTAGTCATCTCGATTAGAATCTAGACTAGGTCTAGAAGCTAGATCTACTAAGTTTAGGTCTAGACTAAATAGACTCTAGATAAAGAACCAGAACTAAATCTATAGCCTAATCTAGACTAGATCTAGAAATAGAATCTAGAAAATAGATCTACTAGAGCTAGATCTAGGTCAATATTATGATCAGGATTAGTTAATTAGTAGGCCTACTACTGGGTTTTAGTGCATTTATACTTTATACTTATGCTGTTCGCATCAGATTCACTTCTTGATGTGATACTACTGCTTAAATAATAAATAAATCTGCACCCCTAACCTTCCAGAAGATAAACTATTTTCTTAATGGATTATAAATGTAAATTTTGTTCAAATTGTTTAAAAGTAGTTCGTTTTTTTTAAAACTTACAATTGAATCAAAGTTCGTAATAAATTCTTTTTAAAAACAACATTTGAATCAGTATTCTATTCCATGAGTTAGTTAATAAATGGAAAATCTATTTTATAATGATCCATTGATACTTTTTCCATTGTGACCTTATATGCAATTTTTTTTTTTTACCAATGTGCGAATCTGTGAATGAAGCTTGATTTATTAATGAAGAAGTCTGTGACCTTTTTAAAAGACTTACTTCCCCTGAAGTATTTCATTTTAAAGTGGTGTAATTTTTTGAAAAATCTGCTTGCATATATAATTTTTAAAATTAGATGGTTCACTTTGGGAAAAGAAAAAAGTGGCCGTTGCATCAGAACTTTGAATGATCTATAAAATATATCTATATCATGATGTCCGAATTTCATTTTCTCTTCTAGTTTCTGAGATCTAAATGGGATGGATGGACAGACAGGCCACACAAAAATAATAGAGTCTTTCCCCCTTTCGGGGGCTGCTAAAAATGGTTTATACAAATTTGAATAAAAAATGTTATGCAAATATTTTGAGAAAGATAAAAGCAATGATGAAACAAAATTTTTAAAAGTGTTTAAACTTTTTTGAGAACTAAAATTGGCAGAGCGAAAGAGAGAGAGCACACACAAAATGTGAAAATACCTGAGTTGTTATATCCCACCCATCTTCCAAACAGACCATGACAGATGAACCCTGGACATCAAGTAAGTCCACTACTGCACCAGAAAGTTGCAATATACTTTGCAGCTGAAAATAATATCATGATTTTGTTTCAAGTCACCTAAAAAATGGAAGCTAAAAAAAAAATAGAATATACAAACTATTTCATAAACACAAAAAAAATTAAAAACATCAAACCTGCAAAAGCCATTCTGATTCTTCCACAGACTTTTGAAAGTTATGATCTGGACTAGGAATAGTACTCGGTACACATGCCCTCATCAACTTTTTAAAACTTGCCTTAACCTGTTTTACTTCATAGAAGTCCACAGGAATGAAATCACATTTAGGAAATGAATCTGATTTGATGCTCTGAAAAGAAAAATCAGTGCTTCACAACAATAGCTTTCTCTGGAAGGTTTTCGAGATATTCTCAAGTATACATAGTAGTTGGGGTACTTAAGCATATTTGGAATGGGTGTCAAAAAATCTTAGGAAGAGAAAAGGTTGGTGTAAATTAATGAAATAAAAAAAAGGTTAAGGGGGGAGGGTTCAATAATAAGTCTACTTAATGGTTTATTTAAGGAAAAAAATTGTGAAATCCTATGTTATGAAAAATAAAATACTCTTTAAAATAAATTTATACTAAATAAATCCTTTACTAAAATAAAATGATTTAGGCCAGCTAAAACGTTCAAGGCATTGGTTAGTACCTTCATCTGAGCTTTCTCTCCCAGGACATAAAGGGACGTGTGGTGTAGGCGTTTTATACTGTTGGTGATCACATCTCCATAACTAGGCTCTTTGAGTGTTCTAGCTCCTCTCTGATTCAAAGTAGGCGACCTGTCTCTGAGACTGCCCATACGATTCACAGCTACAAGAAAAGAATGTCATAAACATAAGGAGAGTCCAACTATTTTATCAACTATAATGAGCAACTTTTACACTTGATGGAATAAAATATCCCATAAAAAAAGTGAAGAAACTTTTCAGGAGTGTATGTTCTTGCTGTCTGTTTATATTCTAATGAAATATGAGCTGTCTTTCACAGGATCATGTGGGGTAAACACAACGACCCAACATTTTCTTTAATTCCCCAACTGATAGCAGTTACCCACTAGACTAGATCTGGCAACAAATATAAAAATGTACACTAACAATATCAGATTTAAAATTCTGGAATCTTTATTCAGCAAGCAGTAAATCTCCAAATATGACCTAAAGTAACTATTTTATCCTATAAAGTATTAATGTTCACTGTGTTGACATTCAGCAAGACTATGCAAACACAAGGCAGTAATTGTAAGCTGATAGAAACAAGTGCTTGGAGGTAAGTACAGTCAAAGCCTATTCATGTTGTTGGGGGATAGTGTTTTCTGGAAGTTGTTAAAGCACATCTATGCCCATGCATCAAGGTCAGCCATCTTCAACAAATCTAGTTACATTACGGACAAATTCTAACCCACAGCAGACAAAACCTAAACATCCACCAATAAGACTGATCAACAGAGGAGTAAGGGACTGATTTCTTTCACCAAACCTCAAATATTTATTTCAGCAACAGTTAAAAGCTAGAGTAGTTGGTTTATTTAAGGATAAATATTGCTAAAAGATAAACTAAGCAGTCATGCCAACTGAAACAGTGAAGAAAATAAAACATGCTGTAGTACAGACTTAGAAAAATATAATAACATAAAAAAATAATTTTTAGCATGGTAGCCTGTGCTGACAATACATTAGCTGTGCAGGCAGACCATGTCTGATATATTTTGCTGTCTAGCTGACAGATGGAGGGCTCTTTCAAAGCAAATTGACAGAAATCCAATACTCAATAAATTTAAAGCACATCCTTTTAGACTTATAATAAGTTTGAGTGAAAAAAACACAAGATCTGACCCTTGCTGGATGACCTGAGTGTACCTTAAGAAAGGATGTATAAAAATTGGATACTTAAACATTCTGAGCATTTTTTTTTATCTTGATAAAATGTTGAAACTAAATCAACTAATGTTCCAGTGATGCAAATTAAATAATTGAACAACAGCGAACATTTTTGGTCAAAACAGAAGAAATATTTTTTTTGACTACAAAAGAATTCACAAAACTGAGTTAAGATCTTGAGTAACTGTATGTCATAATGGTAAGACAGTTTTTGTGTTGCCAATACAATTCAAAGTATGTATCTTTGGCGGCAATGGCGTAACCGATTAAGATATGGAGGTCTAAAATTGTATTTTGACAGTTTTCCAGCATGAAAAATGATTACATCATGTGAATGATATGAAATGAGAGTTGATTTACTAAATATCCCAGGCATTATTAAATAACAGTATACCAATTGTTTTGTCATAACATAACGAGAGTATATTGTCTATAAATGTGATTGTTTACATTTGTTAATTTAAGAAAATTGTTATGTCCCATGCTATTGTTTATTTTACAAAAGAGAAATTAGCCCTATTGACAACATCTACTAAATACAATATTGCTAATATTAATAATGTTGCCACAGTGAAATAAAGTTGATTAAAAGTAGAATAAAATCTACAGCTGAGACACAACATCTGTATAAGAACCCCATGAGCAAGTATAAAATGAGTTATAATTTATGAACTCAACAACAATGTTCATATCGTCCCAATAATGCATTGCTGATTTTGGTCTTTATTTCAGTTTGCTTCAAAACAGTCAAAGGAGTTTGATAATAACTGTTTGCCAGCGAAACTAATGATCAATTGTGGCAGTCTCAAGTATGTTTATGTACAGTACTGAGACCAATTCATTGCTTATTCAGTTAGTAATTACTGTAAAGAAAAATCTAAAGACACACAAACTGATTTATAGCTGATTTGATTTGGTTAGTAATAAAAATGTCATGCCTTCATTCTAATATCAGCCTGTGGCTGTTTCAAGCCAAAATTTGAAAATACTTTATAAATTAAAAATAAATTGACAGCAAATGTATTATGTATAAAAAATTTAATACAAAGTATTAAACTGTATATTTTCTTTACTGGATGAATTATAAAACAAGTTTCAAAACAAAACAAATGGTGGTTAACAAGGTGTTGGAAAAAAAGGTAAATTTGGAAGTTAAGGGGAGTTAACCAACAGGCTGACATTGTTTAGAGACGAGTGGATTAATAAGGAAGATATTACATGTCCAGTTTCTGTTTGTTCGCCGAGGCAGTGTCAGAACTGAAAGGTCAGAACATATTTGGCAGGAAGATTAAAAAAAACAAACATTTCAACAGCAAACAAAAAAATGTGAAACTATAAGAAGTTGATGATCTATTGTGAAGAATGACTTAAAAAAAAAAGTAGATTCCCAGGCTATTTAAATAACTAACAAGAACACCTACTATCTATTTTTATAAAAATGTCATTGAAATATTTGGCAAATTTTAAGTGATCTTTTTTGTAAGAAATATTTCAGTTTATAAAATAAGCCGACTGTGACTATTAAATAAATAGTTGTTTAAAAAGAGAACCAAATCAAGTTTAAAAAAAGAATAAAATGAAATTAACTATAAACACCCAGGAAAAATCAACATCTCTAATACACTTTCAAGTGTCTGTCTTTCCTAGGAAAATTCATAAAATAAATAGTGTGTACATAACGAGCTTTGAAAAAATATTCCTCAGTTCAATATAAAGTAGCAGTTAAAATCTATTATTAAAAACAATAATAAATTTATAAAAAATGTTAATTTCTTTTTAAGCATACAATTTTCTTAAAAACAAAATTGTAAATGAAATGTAGAATTTTTTTTTATGTGTGTGTGTCTATTAAGTATGAGGATAAACTCAGGGTTAGTTAAGAAAGAAAAGTGATGCCAGGAAAAAGAGCTTTGAAAGTGAATAAAATATATTATTATTGCTATTATAAAAAAAAAGTACAAATACCCACTTTAAGTGTGAAAGGATTTAACAAGGCATTCTACTAGCTCCAAACAACTAAATATCCACCACATAACTAGAGTCACTACAGTTTGTCCAAAATAAAAGTGAAAAAGAGCCCAATACTTCACAGAAACCCATAATATAGATAAATGTATCAAAATATTGTCAACAGTTGGTACAAAATGTTTAAATTTAAAAGTAGTGAAGAATCTAGTTTTGAAAATACAGATAACATAGTCCACTGGCTACAGCTAAAAACTGTTTTGGATTGCATATTTAATATTGAACAAAATAGGGAACTAGAATAGTTCTTTAATCACTGTTCAACAGAATAAGGATGCTATTAAAGAATGTGATAGCGAGCATACATATATGTAAATAAGAAAAGGATAAAATATTGTATTAAAAAAACCTGTGTATGTTTAAATATTTGATTTCAAATTTCCCACTAGAAAGAGTAACAGGTTGATAAAAAGCTATGACCTTGTCATGACATAAAACTATGACTAAAAACTAGTTACTTTGCAGATGAAGTTGTTTTTTTTAATCCTCTAAATAAAACATTTAATTTTGAATTTACATTTCATTACGTTACAATGTTTACATCATATTTCTCTCTATGAGCATACATATTGTAACCTACTTTACACTAAAAGACAGTGACAGTGAACTAGAGCACAAAAAAGTCACATTAAGAAAATGTGGATCAATAAAATAAAGGGTTAACAAATAAACATGAGCTTAAACCAAAGGGAGTTAGGTCAAACCTCAAAGTGAACAATTAGAAATGTTCCAATCTTACCCCAGAAAACTGTAGTGTCCAAAAAAGAAGAGTTTGGGAAAATTAAATATTATCTTTAAGCACAATGCAATTTGACATACTTTAATGGAGTTTTTTGTTTTAAAGTGTATAAACAGATATAAAAAGATAAAGAAAAACTGTGAATGAGAATGTTAACTGTTACTAGATAGTAAATCTCAACACTTCAGAAAACAGAGTCAAACAGAACCCATAAAATAAAATATTTACTCAAAGAAAAGAATCGTATTTTATAGGATTTATAGGAGGTGACTTGATAAAAATATCAGTCATAACTTAGGGTACTTTATCTTTTGGAATGTTTTTTTTTTTTTTTTGCATATATTTTGAATAACCTATAAAAATGAACTATTAATACAATATTGTAAAAATTTATTTTAATAGTCGCTCCTTTGTTTTTTAGCTTAAAAAAATTTTTTGTGTAAAATATGAGCCTTAAAACATAACTTTTTCAAAGCTATAAGGAATACATTGTTACACAGATTTCCAGGATATAATGGTGTTTCAAGGAAGCAGCAATGAGCTTATAAGGCTAAAAATAAATACTCACAAGCATTTTTACTCCTGTGGACTCCAGTTGCAGCCGGCGCACTCACCCTCTTATCTACCACGTCACCCCTGCCTGCATGTCTAGGGAGCTCAGGGGTGGAGGGAATGACAAGGGGCTCTGCTCCCACACCCAGAATGAGAGAGTCCAGGGATGTGAGGGAGTCACTGCTGGCGTTGAGGAGGTTGTTAGTACGGTGACCGCTGGGCGTGGCTGCCACCAGAAGTTGGAAGTATTTCTCCTGTTCAAGGCCAGATGAGGCTTCTCCACTACTTGATGATCCTGAAGAAGATAAATGAGCTAAGTTGACTTCTACAGTAGTCTACTAGATTGAACTCTTCAAGAAGATAAATGAGCAAAGTTAACTTCTACACCAGTCTACTAGATTGAACTCTTCTAGAAGATAAATGAGCAAAGTTAACTTCTACACCAGTCTACTAGATTGAACTCTTCTAGAAGATGATGAGTGCAAAGTTAACTTCTACCGAAGTCTACTAGATTGAGCTCTTTACACCTTCATTTAACAGTTCTGAAGTGTTTATAGATCTAGTATCAATATATGAAAAAACAAAGAAAACTCTTGGTATAAATGTATAACTTAAATTTAATGTAGAAATGTTAAAGACTTCCATAAAACAATGGCTCTTAAAAAAAAAAAAAGAAGTATCTAGGATTTAAAATTAATGCATCTTTTTTTCTTTTAATTTTTCCTTGAAAAAATGTATTCTTGTATTTTATATTTATAGCATTTAAAAGAAAATGATAGGTAGAAGTTATTAAATTTACTATTTGTTTATTTAAACATAAAAAACCGTCATTAGGCTCTAAATATACATCTGCTGCTTCCAGTTCTCCTGAGAACTGTGCATGTAGGGGCAGCATGAATAAAACAACATCAAATAAATAGAAAAGATCTTGATAGCTGTCAATTTAATAGACCTAATCTAAACTTTACCTATTAATCCCCTAGAGTGAAAACCACTGGCTCGGAGAAGTAAAGCTCTCGTTTTAGGATGACGCCATGTTATGACAGGAAACCTGAGATCACAAAACAGGTTAAAGGTGTGAAGGAAATTTTTCCAATAATTTCTTTTATAAATTACTTTCTCAGTAGCTAGTAAGTTATTAAATTTTAATTGACAATGACTATTACTATAAAACTCCAATTTATCTTTAGATTTTTCAATATTTTAATAACACAAAAGTAAAAAATAATATTAAAAAATTAAACAATACACAAGCAAACTAATTTTTAAATTAAAATTTATTTTGATCTTAAGGTATTAATGATCATAAATAGTAAAACACTGAGCCAAGAGTTTTGAATGGGCATCCTAAAAGCTGCTGGCAAAAGCAAACCCCATTTGGGCAGTTGTTTGAGACAAATATCCAGCAAAAAGCTAAAGATTCTAGAAATAAAAAATCACCCATTGGATCAGGATTTTTTGATTTTACCATTGCAAAAGAGATACAGGACACCGATAGCAAAGACAAACAGACACAAAAACTCTTTTGATCCCATGGCAATGAAATCATTAAATAGAAACAATCTGATATAAACTTTTCAAATGTAAATTATGAGTGAGTGTGGTGTGAATGTACATTTTTTTATAGTTATTATGTTTTGTTTGGTGTAATGCACAAATTGTAAGACAAATTTCCTTACGGACAATAAAGATTATTATTATTATTACTATTATTGTGAAGCAGAGATTTATCTGAGATTTAAGAATGTTCTGATTTCCCCTGACTTTAGCTTTATTGAGTATCTGTTCTACAAAAACATTATCAATTTTGTCTAATCACTGATCAAAAGGTAACAAAAACAAAACATACTGCAACTTCTTTTTTGTTTACTGTGCAACTAGTTACCCCCATTGCAGTAATAATCAGGGCAAAATAATGACATAAAGATCTTTAAATCAACAATGTATTGATGAGGTCTAAGAACATTTGTCAGTGAAATTGCAAATACAATTATGGTGATCTAATCACTACCAAAGTCTATGACATTTGTACCTCAGAAATCTATGAAAATTAAACATAGGAAAACACATCAGCATGACATAAACATCAATTTGCTGGAGTAAATTATTTAACATCTTGCTAAACACAGAACTACCATCTCTTAAGGGAACTATTGGTAAAAGAACTATATACACATTATGCTTTAGTTATATCAAAACTAGTGGTCAGCTCAGCTAAAAACTCTTTTAAAACTCTTATGTTCCACTGTCAGTCAGGGTGTTCTCCCTATTACACTTTGTTATATCAGATCTGGACCAAGTGGTCAGGGCCTAGATAAGATTTAAGAACTCTCCATAATCAGAACATCACACCACCAATTCTTATTTTCCAGACATACAAGCTTGATGCATGCCCCAAACATTGCTGTTTTGAACAAAAACTAGTTTTAGTCTGTTTTTGTGCATTAATTAAGGGCATCCATTGTTATAGTAACAAAAAGGACATTTTAGCCTATATTTCTATTGGTTTGTGTGTATAAAATTGTCATGTTAAGTATACTAAAAGCAGATGAAAGTGACAAGTACAAACCTAGATTGTCTATTGCACCTAGAGAATTTACGTATACTTTCATCTGATACTGATTGAGGGACCACCAGAAGACCAGGATAGCTACAAGAAAAATAATAAGCATACCATAAAACACATAAATAACAAATACTTGAAAAAAGGAAAGTGCAGTGAATAATAAATCGAGGTCTATTTAGAGTTATACATCCATTATTTGCATACATTCTTAGGCTTAATCATTTGTTGTAGTTTTGTCTGTAGTAAAATAAAATGTTAAATAGTAAACTAAATTTAAACAAAATAAATCAATGTGGTTAAGAAAGGTGAAAATACTATCAATATAATATAATGTGATATAATGAGATATATTTCGGAAGGTATCTTTTATTTATCACTTCATTTTACTTCAAAATTCTAACCATTCCAGAAAGTGACAATTCAGCAAAGCTCCTCTAGCCGTTATTTTTATTTCATGACTAAAACCACAAAAACTATCTAACTCTGTCATGAATACAAAGCTAGCATATTGTTTAACACACTCAAAAAATGTAAAACTAAACAAGAACTTGCCTTCTGGTAAGTAGATAGGTGGAGTTGACTGTTGATACTCTAAATGGTTCAGAGCGGCCGCCTCGCTGACCAGACATGACCACGCTGCCTAGTCCCAACCTCTGATAATCCTGGTAGACATGTCTTTCCATGAGCCTTTCTACGTTTCGAGGATCACTGGAGTAGGAGGGGATCATCTCATTCTCATCTATGACTGAAGAGGAATTGACAAAGAAGGCAGAGATGGGAGGGTCTGAAGAATATAAAAACCTTCAGATGTGCTGGCATGGCTCAAACAAACTTATTTTACCACACATACAATGGGCTAGTAACTTTACAGAAATTAAGGGCTTCTAAATTTTAAAATATACAAAACTTAAGCTGATCAGATGCAGCTGGATTTTGAATGAAATTTTATTTTTTTTAAAGGCAAAAACAATTTAAATATTTTACTAAGGAAGATTACTAGAGACACTACTTTTTAAAAAGAATTATTAAAAAAAAAAAAGCAATGATAGAGAAAGATGAAATACTAAAGGAGTAAACATTTCTACAGGGTTAAATATTCAAAATTAAAAAATTGTTATTTGACTTAGCTTTAAAAAGTAAAAGGATACCCTATTAACAAGTAAATTCAAGTTGTGATGCAGTCTAGGTTCATTATAGCAACTTTTAAAAATTATGGATATATGTTTCAAATGTTAAAAAGGCTCAAGTTTTATGAAGTCTTATTGAGCTTATCAATTTTTAAAAATATTTTTTTTCTGTCAGCAAATTTCTTAAAACAAGATTTTTAAAACATGCAGCAAGTGTATGACAAACAGGTAACAAACAATTTTGACGGTGAAGTTTTCAGTCAGAGTTAAAGGAGATGGCATCTTCTCTACTGTAGAGCTGTCCTGTCTGTCCCCAGAAGCTCTAAGAATTCCAGTTATTTACACAGACAAAGGGTTTTAGCGCAACAGCCATGCCAGCACTTGTCAGCATCAACTCAAGCAAAATGTTGCACACATAAAATAAATTAGAATTGGTATTAGTGGTAAATAAATAAAATTGAAAAAAACAACAACAACAACAACTGATTGTACAGATGCAATAAAATCATTTTTTAGAGATTAATTAAGCTTAAAAACAATAAGCTTTAAAAATGGTTAGTAAGAGACAGTGGTTAATGAATAACTTTGTATTCTAGTGTCACTTGGAGATATGATTTTATTGAATGCAGGCTCATAGTTTTACATAAATCCTCCCACATGATAACCATAAAATTTGATCATCAAATAAAGTAACACCCTAAGAAAATGTCACAAAAGTTTAAAAAAATTATAATCAAAGTGACATCTAGAGAACTTGTTTTTCAACAGTCACAGACCTATATATTATTTAGAATTAACTATAGACCTAACTGTTTATCATCTGTTATTTTATCTGATCTATTAAACATTTTATAACATTTAGCTAATGTGATTTAAATCTTTTATTTTTTTTAAATTGGTTAATACTTCATAGTATATATGATATATAGCTGAATGGCTACAACCTATCAATATCAACTAACTGATTAATTGCCAAGAAGATTATAAAAAAAGGATAGAGCCACATATATAAATATATTGGCTAAGATTATAAAGCACACAAAGAAATGGCTCAAAGTTCTAGAGACCTACCTGAAAGCTCATCATAGTGCACACTGCCTGTACACTCAGATTCACTGTCCGAAGAATGAGGAGAGTGATTCCCAGAAGATTTCCTTGATGATGGTGGGCTGGTAAAGCCATATTTTGTTTTCGCTCTTGATCCTTTCTTCAAACCAGCTTTCCTGGCTGTCTTTAACAAAGTTCTTTTAGCAAATTGCCTGCAATGAGAGAGATGTTAGAATGATAGAAACTACTCTCTGACTTACCTAGATATCTACAAAGATTATTCCAGCAATAGAATTTTGTGGTATATATGTAAGTGCACAAGACTTATGTTAGTAACAGTTTACTAGTTTCAGAGACCAACAGGCATACACATATAAAGGTTACAGTATGGCCAGCACAAAGTTATTTATTCTTCCGCACCCCCCTTTCTTCTGAAATCAAAATCACTGTTCCTCCAGGTCAAAGCATAGAAAATAAATTCTATATAGCAGGTTTTAACTCTTTCTCCCCGTAATTATTTTTCCATGTTCCGACGGAATTATTTATTTAATTCATATATATTCCACTACCCTGTTATGATTTAACTTTAATAACTTTTTTGTTTGTTATCACAAAATGTTATATTTGGTATACAATTAAAGGAAAATGCACACCCTTTTTTAGATAATTTTAATAGATGTTTATAAAACAAAAATAAAAGTTCATTTTGGATAATGAACTTTTAAAGTTAAAACTTACTGACTGTGGACAAAACTCCCTTCAAACTAGATCTTGACTAGATCTAAGCAATATTTTATGATCCAAATTAAATAAAAAGTCTTTTTTTTATTATATTTATTTATCTCACAAAACTTAATATGATATATATATATAAAACATTTATATTAATTGTCTTGAGGTCCCTATCCCATGTCACACCCACTTTAAAAATTAAAATAGAAAAATAGAGACTTTTTTAGCCCCTACTCTGTAAAAACGTTGTTTTTTTTGTAAAAACAAAATCAAAATGAGAAAAATCCTTACTTTTTCCAAAGGGAAACTACTCAAGATTTATTTATAAGCAATTAAAAGCATTTTGTAAGGAAAGATAACAAAATAACTGACTTTTAAGAATAGCCTATGTCATTGATTAGGCTGCATGATGGGAAAAAAATCAACGATGATATTGTCGATTAGGAGAGAAAGAGTATAAATAGAGGCTGACATAAACATTAGAACCAAATGATGGTACCAACCTTAAAGAAGCATTTTTCTCCTTGCCCTTCTGTATATGTGTAGCCGAGTGGACATAGTGACCAGTGAAGGCAAAGGTGGTGAACACAGTGGGTGGGTTTCTGACTTTATTTACCAGTTTCCTAAAGGTCTCAATGTTGTCAGAACCAACCTCCTCGTCGAAGGCTATCCTCATCAGCTGTGACAGAGTGGAAACATAATTTTATTTCATGTCTACTTATACAATAGCTATAAACCTTTGATGTCATTCAAATTACTGCCTTCTTTGTTAAATTCTCACCAAAGGCTGTTATCATCAAATGTGTGAGAGCGTGGTAAAAGATTTAATTTTGTTTTGATCATCTAAATTAATGTTAAAATCTATTAACACTAATAGCTGTAACCTTTTCTGTAACTGCTTTCTGTGATACTAATACTATTAAACACAGGTGGATATTACTTGGCAATAGCACTAAGTGACAGAATAGAATAATAAAACTGAGGTCTTTGCCATCACAACAAAATTTAAGATGTAAAAAGATTTGTTTAATGATTCTTGGGTAAAGCTTTTTGAATATGTTTTTAAAGAGAAATATGAAGAGTGTATTCTGTGTATTACCTGGAATACATTTGAACGCAGCTGAAGCCCTTCCTGAACCCCTTGCTCAAGATGAGCTAAAAATGATTGGACACTGATCCTCTTCTCCTTGGTTAAAGAAGAGACTGGGAAACTTCTGATCACTGGAGTCTCACAAGCTGTGCATGAGAAATGATTTAAAGATACTAGAAATGTAAGGAAATCTAGAATTGCAGAAATAACAACAACAGCAAAAAAAGATATATATATATACATATATAAGTAGGTTATTGATGAGAGCAAGTACATGGTTTTCATGATTAGCTCAATTAGACAACTCATCCCCAGATCTTGTATTACTTTGAAAAAAATATGCTTGGTGCTAAGAGTTCTATTATTTATAGCTCATAACATTAACATTTGTTTAAATCACTGAAGCTTACTGTTAAAGGAAATAAAATAATAATTTAACTCTTTCTCTCCTAAGTGACGATAATATTGTAGATGTTTTTCTTAAAAGTCGATTAAGTGACGATAATGCAGTCTGTGCATTTAAAAATCTTTGTTATGTTCCTATTCTTGGTTAATAATTGTAAATGCTTACATTCTAAAATTCCGCTTGCAAAAGAGTTCAATGTTTACTTCCTTCAACATGGTTTTAATATAACAGAGCGTTTTGAAAGTCATCTTTTTTTTTTGTGTGTGTTAAAATGGAAATGGAGCCCGGCCCATCTAAAACTTGTAGATCTAAATTATATTCAGATCAACAAGTAAAAGACCTTATTGATTCAGATGACAGTGATTTTGTTTTATCTGTTCATAGTGATAATTCTAGTGTCATAAATTTATAAATTTCTGGCCATGACTACAATGATGGGATTAGACTCGTCATTATGTGCTGCACATCCATATGAGTTGTTTTAAGTACCACAGTTACAACATGGAAGTTGTTTGTTGTTCAGGCAAACATTATGTAAATAGCAATGAATCACTTTTATTTGAAACATATCATGTGCAGTGTAATTAATTAATTAACTTAATGTTGCAAGTTGTTGTTTTTTCTCATAAATTTTCTATGGTGGTGACCTTGGATAATGTGCTCCAGTTTTGTACTTCATGATTTTTTTTTTAGTTTTAGTGCCAGTTCTATTTCATGAAAATATGAATAAAGATTATAAAACAATAGCATTTAATTCAGTTTGGAATAGAAATGATATTCTTATATGACTTGGATTAAAATTTTGTCGTCCATTGGTGAGTTTTCACATTTTTACTTTTCATAAACGTGGTGGGAAGCATGGTTGAGAGGCCAAGTGCGCTTGAATTTGGCTTGACTTGCTACCTAGAAGGGGGCTTGAAGTTCGACACCCGACTCGGGCAGAGGTGTGTTTACTGAGCTCCTAAAGGCAGCATGGAAAACCAACTCCTAGATACCCCCTCCCCCCATTGGTCCACAAAAGAAATTGGACCAAAAGCGCTCTGAGCATGCTATAAGCATGAAAGCAGCTCTATATAAAAGCTATAATAATATAAAAAACAAAACAAAACAAAAATATCACTTCAATTAATAACCTTGATTTTGTAATATCTAAAAGAACATTCATTTTCCTTTAAATCAATATCAAAAACATTATTCTATGATTGTAAATAAAAAAGTTATACCATTTTAATTAGAACATGTTAGTGCACTACAATCGGATTAAATTAATAATTTCATCAGAACGTGGAAAATAAATACGGAGAGAAAGAGTTAAGAAACACACAAGTGAAATTAATCTCAGATAAATGTTGATTTTGGTTACTTAGTAGTATAAGCTATTTATGCTTGCTTCCAACCCTCTCCCCCCCCCCCCATTTAGCAGTGATTATTTACATTTGCATATAATTTGAAACCTACCAAGTGGATCACATGGCATTCCTTTGAAGATAATACGATACGTTGTGAGAAACACAGCTCCTTCAGCAGGCAGAAGACTTGGGCCACCCATGTTGCCTCCAAGACCCTCTTCCCTGCCATCAGGCAGCAGGTACACCCTCAACCCTTCCATGACAATCTCCTCATTGGGAAGAAGTAGTGGCATCTGTATTTTTGGCTGTTCAATGGAAGACAGATGTACATTTATATTTGTATTTATGTATACAATTACATTCTAAAGATTTATTATTAATAATAAGGTAAAATTGTAGTTTGCTGATAGATCATATCTATACATTTACCTTCTGTACAGGGGGCAACCTTTTACTTTCTCTGTTCACAGCCTCTAAAGTTTCAATATGCATGGCCACAACACCTAATTCCAACAGAAAGAACAGGTGAAATTGAATTTTTTTTTTACATTTATAAATGTTGATTTCCAAGTGGATTCCAGATGCAAATATCAACTGTCTATGTGTGCCTGATTAATATAACAAAAACCTATATATAATCTTAGACCAATTTTAATGCTGTGTGTCAATTCAAAATGAATAACTCTGCAAGATATTTATATAAATCATGATCTACATAATACCTGGTATCATTTGATGCAGGGCCTTGATGTGGTCCTGGGTCACACTACCCTCACTGCATACCTTGTCCACAAAGCGGGAGACAAATTTGGTCACTACAGCAGCCACGTCAGTCTGCTCTGACTCATCAAAGCCACTTTCAGCATCTAAGCTGTCACTCTCAGCCACGCTGGAAATGTTGAACAGTTCAACATTGACACACACACACAAAAGTTGCAAAAAAAGTTGTGAAATAACCACATAACACACCAAAGCAAGGTGAATAACAATATATACATATTTAATTGATGTACAGGACAAGAGTAGTCATGACAAAAACAAAACCAAGAAAGGGAAAAACTTAGGGTTGAAAATAGTTTTCAGCTTCAGTGAGAAGCATTTACATGGTTAAGTTCGGCAACCATATTGTACACAAAAAAATATAATAAAACTTCATAAACATTACTAGTCTACTTCTTGTTTATTAGATTTATATACTATTAATTAAAACTATGAAAACCAGCAATCATAATTATGAATAAAGGTTGATCTAAATGATGAGTGTTCAGTTTGGATGCCTTTACTAATGGTAAAATAAAATGACAAAACAGTCATTATGGATTTAGCCTCTATATTACAGAGATCTAGTTTTACTTACTGGATCTAGAACAGACAAAAGATTCTAGATACAGAAGTTGAATAGTAATAGAACGTACATCTTGAAGTATTCTAATTCTACTAGACCCTACTAAGCCTACAAGATTTTTTTTTTGTTGGAATTGAGACTTGTGGAACAAAAAGGTGTCAATGTGGTATAGCAGAACAGTGAGCTTTTTTGGGGGGGATTTTTTAGAAACTATTCTGTATAATACATAACTGTAGGCATGTCAGCAGGAAATAATGAGAGAAAAACTAACAGACAATTAGGAAAGAAAAAAAAAACTGAGTACTTATGATGTATTTTAAAAGTAAATGAATACAGACAAAATTATAGAATCTTTTCTGAACAACATTTCTAAGTGTATTTTTTAATAACAAGTTCGATAACAAAAGCTTTTGTAATTATTAAAAAAAATGTATGCAAACTGATCAGGTGCCTCTTTTTTTTTTTTTTTCAAATTAATATTATTTTATAACATTTAATCAAACAAATCTAGATAAAATAACCCAACTAACTTGAACAAAAAATATATGCTATAAATTCAAATTGGTGGCTTCGCAATCTTTCCAATCATAATTATGCCTCACTCACCTTGGGGTCACTGTGCTACTGTTTTCTTCAATGGCCATGTTTTTCATGGACCTGGAGGCATCCAGTGGCACTCTCAGGTAAACCATGCGGTAGGCAAAATGGATAGCCTGGCTATAAACAGTTGACTCTTCATTATTGATCATTTCATGTTGCTGCTCAGGCGTCAAAGTTGACCACACCCTCAACTTTAGGACAAGACACAAATACATTCAAAAATTAACCCATAATTTGACACCCTATAAATAATAAACAATAAAAGATATTCAAAGTTCCTAGATAAGAAATTTATTCAGAAAAAAAAAATTAACACAGTATGCAAGGCAAAGCTTCTTTTCTAAAAGATGCTATTTGTCAGAAGGATGTATTCAATTCTTCAGGCTCGATATGCAAAAACAATACATTAATCTCTATAACATTTTTGTGGGTGAGTGGGAAAGTACTTGGCTTGTGAACTGAGGTATCCCGTGTTCGAATCTCTCAGACCTGCCTACCTAAAAAAAGTCCAAATGTGTAACACTGATGGTCAAAATGTGTATTTTGGCACCAGAATGTGTAACGCTTCCGCGATTGACTATTTTGTCAAATATAATATAAATTAAATACATAGAAGATATAGAATATAGGGAATCGTAACGTAATGTCTAGCTAGACTCTATAGTCTGTAGTCTAGACTCTAGATCTATTCCTGTATTATAAGTAATCTAGATGTAGATGATAGATCTAGAATTCTAGATCTAAAATGTGATCTGAATCAAAAGCGCTTCAATATTTTTTAAAATATTAAAATGAATATGGGAATCAGGGATTCATTTTTCTTTAGCATTCCACTTTTTTAAGCTCCAAAATAATTAATTTCTACTAATAAATTAAAAAAAAGAGTTGTATTGGTGTAATAGCTAACTGAATGGTACCAACCCGCCACTACACCACTCTTGTGTTCTTCATTTCTAGACTAAACCTAATAATTGCTATCAAGAACCAATCAAGGTATAGATCTGGGCGTAAGGTGTTGCCCCCACTTTTTCTGTCCCCCCCCCCCTCCAGATGGTTTAGCGTGACCTCTGCAATCTGAGACCATTCCTCTACACTCTCTCTACATGCGGAGGAAAAAAAAAATCGAAATGCGTAACTTGACAGGCTAAACTCGTATTTGTGTACTGGTGGTCATTTTTGGTAGATTTTGCGTAATGAATACGCATTTTGCGTAACAGTAGGCAGGTCTGATCTCTGCAAAGAGTGACATTTTGAGCTTTGGGATTTTTAGGACGGCCTTAAGTCCACCCAAATCTAATGGGTACTTGACATTAGTTGGGTAGAGTAAAAGAAAATTGGTCATTGTGCTGGCCACATGATACCCTAGTAAACCGAAGGAGAGAAAAACAGATGAGCTGCCCTATAGATCACAAGCTCTGAACTAGATACTTTACTTTTTTAAAAGACATTTTCAAAATCATTGTAAATGATGACTGCAATAAAAATATGGTGCATTTTAATTTTTAGTGACCTTAAGTTAGAAAGGTATTTTATAGTCATCCCAATCATCTCTTTATTATTTTCCATGACACATGTTAGGAACATATTATAGCTAAGTAGACTGATTTTTTTTCAGAATTGGGAAAAAACATTGACATCAAATTAAGTGTTGAACCTATGGCTATAAACTATAAAGCCACACAACACATTCTCCCATATAGATAAAACAAGACACAAACCTGTTCTGCTGTAATTTCTAGAGCGCCAAACTGGCGAGGCTTGAGTGTTGATGTTTTATCACAGTCGTGGTTGTCTCTGAACATGTCATCATTGCTGTCTGAAGACTTGGTCATCAGTGCTGTGTGCTCCTCATACTGACAAAGAATAAACAAAGCTAATCAAGAAAAAAACAAATATACAGATGTGAAACTGTACAACTTAATAAGATGCATTAATAATTCCCCAAAACCAAACATTCACTGCCCAGCAACTAGAACCCAAACATAGCAAAAGTAAAAAAAAAAATCAGGAGTCTGTAGTTTGCAGCACATACTAGAAGATCCTGCAACACTGATGATACTAAACTGTCAATTCCATACCCATCAGTTACATAAAGAAGGAGGAACTGCTGAGTGGCTAAAAATGTTTCTGTAATAGATAAGTCTGGCTGACTCTAATCCTTTCAGATAAGCTTTAGTTGTTCTATGAAAGAAGGTAGCCAACAACAGAGAACAAGAATATTAAAACCTAACAGCAGGAAGGATGAAGAACTTGAAGCAACCACATAAAATACACTCTACATAAAAGGAAAACTGAATGATTAAAATTAGAAAAAAAAAATAGGATACAAGACTTAGGAAAAAAAATAAAAAAGAAAAAAAATTAAAACTTTTTAAAAACAAAAGCTTATACAAAGTGTAATTGTATCAATTAGTTTGGATCAGTCATGCAAATAAATTTATAATAATCTAGACTGACAATAATAAATCTGTGAGATTAGAAATATTTTTACCAATTGTTTTTGTTTAGCACTATTTTATTCTTCTAGCTTTCTCAATGCGTTATATCCTGTCACTTAACTAAGCCAGTTCTAGGTGAATTTTAACCATAATCTGTCTTTAAAAGCATTTTTAAAGAAAGGAGAACGACCTGAATTCGAAGTAATGACTCTCATTTACTCAGGCTTACAATGTTAGTGAGCTGCTTATAACTAAAGAAGATTGTATAGTTACGTATTGATTGTTTAAATTTACTTTAAAGCTGTGACCTACAAAGACCACTTCAGTCAATAACAATTTCTTTCCCTTATCGAGATATTAAACAAAATAATTAATTACCAATAGTTAATTAACTTGTAGTTTTTTTTATGGATTCTTGTGTGGTACGGTAAAATAAATAATAGTGCAAAATTTCAGCTTGATTTGAATTTTGGTGTCTGAGAAATAGTGCGTACAAACTTTTTACCAGACCAGACAGACAAAGTGAGTTGATATAGGCTTTGTAAAAAGAAATGGATTAGGAAGCAGGCAAACCTAATTCTAAATGGAGAACATTTTTCTTTCTTAAATAATGATAGTGTAAGAAATTATTTTATTTATAACTATCATAATTACATTTATATTATTTTAATAATTAATATATTATTAAACAACAGATATAATTTGAAGTGGTACTATTCCATACTCTGGGCAGATAAAGCAGACGTATCTGAAGCTGCACATCCTGATAAAATGATTGCTCCCAGAACTGGAGGCTGCTCCACACTGCATGCTCTTGTATCAAAGTGTAGGCAAACTGAATCACACCAGTGCATAATTTCTGAAAGAAGAGTCAAAGACTCATTTTAAAATGCTATAATATAGAAAGATGTTAAAACTAAAAATTAAAAATTTGTCAGTTTATTCTTTTCAAGGGAATAAAGCACAAATAAAAAAAAGATTACTCGACAGAAAGCTGTGGCTAAGGGCAATATGGCAGCTGCAACTCCATTTTCATCTAAGCTTGACTCATTCTGTGGGGAAAAAAACAACATAATAGTATAAAGATCTATAAGAAAGTAAGAAAGAATAAACATGGAGCAGTTGGGGTCATTCAAAAAACCAATAATAAATACAGCCATGACAGAGTCATCCAGACCAGAAACCATCATGCCTTTACACAAACAGGGAAATGTATTCATATCATATTCTTTAATTAACGGAGATTGGAAACTGATAACTACTCAAGTGAATGATTTTCTTCTTATTCTAGCCAGCTGTGCTGTAAGCTCTTATGCAGACTGTGCCAAAGAAAAAAGTGTGCAGTTTTTTCTGTTGTTCAACACTTCCATACAGTGTTGGTTTTGATGGGCTGTAGTGGTAGTAAGGTGTGCCTAGGGTGGATTCAAATGGGACATTTAAAGAGGATAAGATTCACAGTTTAGTGAGGGTGGACGCAGTGCTTTCAGTGGGGTGATTGATTGGGATTTATTTCGTTTAGTGAAGGATTTTAAATTGTTTGGTTACCCTAGTATGATTTTTAACATTATCATTCATGATTTTATTAATCACTAGTGACATTCTACAAACTATTCACTAATAAGGTAAAAGTAACCAAAATACAACACGTCATCAACTCACAGAGAGGGCACAATTGAGCAGCTTAACAACTAAGTCAAACTGTTGATGTTCTAACATTGCTCTATTACTGCGGACATGATCTGCTAACTCATGGACCAAGGCTAATCTGGCAACCTTTGACTTTAAGGCTCTTAGAACAGCTGGAAAAATCTGAAAAGATGTAAAATCAAAATCATTTTTCAAACTCTAAAGGTTGATATATATTTTTTTAATTTACATAAATACATTTTACTTAAAAATATTTGTTAGTATTTCAAAAAGCATAGAATATCAGTACTCACAATTTTGGCATCTGAGATTTTGTTGTCAAATATGAAATTAACACAGTTTTTCAGCACCTCTAACCTCCTGGCATTATTCTCTAGTGTCCTTTGCTGTCCCCAGGTACTGGTTGATACCCCCATGGGTACTATACGCATTGTATTAGGTCTGACACTACCCAGCCTAAAGAAAAACACAAGATTGGTGCTATGAACCACTGTTCAAATTAGTAAGATATCAAATCATTTATAAGTTAGGCAAAACAGAAAGAACAGACATTAGAAAACATAGGGTTTGATTTTGGCACTAAATATTTCATCCACTTGATGTAAGAAAAGAGCATTATGTACAAGTGAAGTATTTTTAAATCTCCAACTTTTTTAACAAAGTTGAAATTTGCAAAACCAATTTTTTTTTAAAAATTTTATTGCTTATCTTCCAAGAACTTGGAATAGTAAATTGTATGAAATAAATTGTTTTCATCTTGGGAAATCCGATTAATTTAAAACTTTTAATTTCACACATTTCATTTTTCAATTAAATATTTAAAAGTTTTTCAGTCAAATGACAAAGTTGTAAAAAATGTGTTAGCAATCATGCACGTTTTCACACCAGCTTTGTTGAATCAGTAGTTGGCAGCTCTTAGTATGTATTAGTAAATGAATCATAGGACTTACTTTTTGCCATGGTTGTTGTACAGACCCTCGTCAATGATGTCTTGTATCAGCTTGCTGTCCAAATGTGGGAACGGAAGCTGGTGTATTCTGGCATAAGCCCCTTCAGCAGGCTTTGGCACTTTAGGGATGTAGGGTTGCTGGTTGGAACATTCCTGTATCAACAAGTTTATAATATACAGAGCAGAAGTAAGTACAATGTCTATGTTATAGAATGAGCTTCAATAATTTATTATTACTACTTTCTTTTCTACATCAAAAGGAGTCTACATAATTAGCATGGTGTAAATAAGAACATTTATCATTTAAGACACAGTAGAAGATTCACTAAACTCTAGGTGAATCAAATAGTGAAGTTCATTTCACTCATCTCACAAGAGGACTTTTTCATGCCTTTTTTTTTCTTTCTATTTTAAGCATTCCAACATGCTCACAAAGTTGACTAAAACAAACTCTCCGCTCAATGAAATTCAAGCCTTACATTGATGTAGAGATGTTGTGCAAGTTCTTTAATATTCTCCATGACTTTGTGTGGATCATTTTGTTCTTCAAGTAACTGATCTTGTATAGTGGCCACTACCTGCAACAACATTCATATACCTTTTCACATAATTTTTGTTGAATCAGTAGCTGGTATGCCTTAAGGGAAAATATAGTCTGAAAAGGTCATTCACTTCCCCAACATGTGATAATGTGATATAAGTGTAAATAAAAAAAAAAAAAGCTTAAAATGTCTCTTTAGTAACTTCAAATTAAAATCTCAACATTAAAACACTTATTTTTGCATTAAAAATGTTTCTTTATGAATCTTAACATGTTAATGAGAACATTATGAACAAGTAGACTTGCCTCATCAAATATATCACAAACTCTGTATGGAGGGCCTCTCTCTGAGACAAAGGCATTGAAGGCCATACCATTGATGACTTTACCTAAGAACTCCTCCTCCACCATTCCTCGCTGACCAAGAAAGTGTGACTGTAAAGAGATCAAAAAAATAATTTTACAACTCATATAATCTAAGCACTTAGTTTCTAAAACAGGGCCCTGAGTTCATATCCTGGGATATTCAATTTAAAGATCATTAGGGTACCTGTCATTGGTTGGGGAAAAGTAATGGGGTAAGTCGTAGTGCTGGTTACATGATACCATCATTAACCATAGGCCACAGAAACAGATGACCTTCACATACATCTATGGTAAGGTGTGTTGACCATATGATAAATCTACTTGTATTTAGCTAGCTATGAGTTATTTTCTATTTATCGTCAGTTTCTGGCACAATCTCAAAAACTTATTTTGTGACATGGACATTCAGTATGTCTGGAAAATCTCAATAGAATTATAATACTAGCCTTGACAAATGTGGCAGTATTCTTAGAGAGAGTAACTTGTTACATGGTATTTGTTCCACTATCTTTAGAATGTTAAACTATTTAGTTTTGTGATTTTTCTATATTTTAGGATTTAATAATCTTTCAGTATGTTGATTTTTTATATACTTTAATATATTTTTTTTTGTGTTTAACCCAAAAGCTCTGATTTCTGATATGAAAAACTACCCTCATCTTTCTAAGTAAAGAGAATAACTTAAACATAAACAAACAACCTTAGAAAATCAAAACATATATCTTGTTTCTAATGTTAATTTATAATTCTTAAATCTTTCTAAAATGCTAACATTTTTCAGTATTGAGGGCTTAAAATATGAACCAAAGTCATATTCAGTTTTCCAATATTATTTACTATAATTATCATGAAATAGTGAGTCTAAATGTAAACAAAATAATTTTTTCTACTGGTAAACTATGTCATTGGTAAATTTGTGGAAAAAAAATACAAACACCAAATTTCCTACCTTGTGAAATGTAATAAATGGAGTTGGATGAATACGAACAACAGTTAGACTAGAGCGATAACCAGAAAAAAGTTCAGCAAACATTCTGATGAATACAGCACGAAGTTCTTTGTCCTGAAGAATATGGTGATGAGAAAACACAAATCTTGATGTTTAAAGGAATGGCAATTTTTGGTTCAAGAAATCTTATTAGCTTGTCTAAAGTGATTTGCTTTATAATCAGTGTAAAGTTTAAACAAGACATATTTAAAATCAAGTATTAAGCCAATTGTTTTTTTTTAAAACAGTAAATTGACAAGAACTGTTGTTGAACACTGGCCATCTAGTTTCTGGAAAAGATTTTAGATGATATCTGTAATAAAACCTATATCTCCACCCTCCCTTTCTAGATTTCCATTACTTTTTACTGTAATCAAGTAATATTTACCCTGTGCACAATGGGTGATGTTTTCTTGGGTGATGGTGTAAATGCATAGTCTGCACATAGTAAATCAGGATTCAAAATCTAGAAATTAAAAAGAACAAGTATGATAATAAAAATAATAATAACATCAATGGAATGGGATATGCTCAAAATATACACCACTCCCTAAACTAAACCAATAATAAAGTAACCAAGTGTAGTAACTAAAGTAGCCTCACCATGGTTAAAGCTTGCTTGGCTCCTATCAATATATCCTCTGGGATAGAATGTACTTTCACGCATTCAGGAATCTTAACGCTGCCACCATCGAGATCAACAACTATAACATCTAACTGAAAACAAAATGTTAAAACAAATACATTTCAACACCTTTCTACAACAGTATTAAAAGAAAAGCTGGTATCATAAATATAACACACATGGAATGTATTCACAATAATAAATCTATTCAATCATTTACTACTAATAGGTCTTCTTGCATTATTTAGCAGCTTTTGGGTCAACAAATAAGTGAGGGGAGGGGGATCACCTTAAAAACAACAATGGCAAATGAAATGGAAACAAATCTAACTGAACAACATGAATGGAACTATTCAATGTTAAATTTCAATAGTTTGGTCTAATATTTTATGCTAATATCCCCACCCTCTTTTTTTAATGCATTTGCTTTTAAATTTAGTGCAAGTTTCTAAAGATAATTATTCACCAAGATACCACATGTTGTGTGTTTTTTGCAAGTCTACTTAATGACTACAGTTAGTTATCAATTCCAAGTAGAAAAAAACTTAACAATTTTTCGGCTTTCTTCAGATCAAGTTTACAAATAATATACAAAATACACTTTGAACGTATATTAATTCAACACTAAGTGTATAAAATAATCTAAGAACATAAGGAAAATGAAATATAAATGCAGCTTTCTCTTAATAAACTAGAGCTCTACACACTATTGCAATTTCCAGAAACATCCGAAATATCTTAGGTCAATGTGCTTTATGAAAAAGATAAGATTCAGGGGATACAAGACTGAAACAAATAAAGAATTGTATAACATCATCTTATAGTATAACTAAATATGCTTCAAATTGAACAAAGCAGCATGCCTGGAATCGCCACTATTACACACACAACTGTTTGCCTTTACAAAGAAAGCTGCCTACTGATGGTGCTGTGTACCAACACTTACCAAGTCTGACCTTTTCATTGTCTTAGATTGCAATTTAAGAGATTGTTTAAAAGAAAAACGATAAGAATAAATGAAACAGGGTTAGGGAAAGAATATTTTTTTAAACCAAAGCTTATCTAAGGATAAATAACCACCATTTATCTGAAAATTAGAGGGTTTAGCTCCTTTTCTGTTATATAAAACAAAATTAATTAATTAGTACTACATGATTAACTAACTAGTTAATTTTTGGATTCATTCATGTATTGTTATTGACAAATAATTATGCAAAATTTAACTTGATCCAAGAACGGGAAGTGGGAAAAAAACGTGTCAAAATGTAATAAGTGGACTAAATTTGTATATATCCACATGTTTCATTAATTAGCATTTATTCCCCTTATTTCAAAATGAAACAAAATAATTAATCAACAACAATTAATTAACTAGTTATTTATTTTTTTAAATTGATTCAAATCTTGTCAGGTTCAATGAATAATTGTGTAAAAAGTTGTAACTTGATCCAAGAATGGGAAATGGGAGAAAAACCATGTTCAAACTTTTGACCAGACAGACAGACAGAGTGAGTAAGCTTTGTAAAAATATAAACAACATAATATCATTGATATGTTATAAGGGCTACCATGTTTGCTTTTAAGATATGTTTTTTTTATCCTAAATCGTAATCAGGGTTCAATCATAACAGGGAATGTTTGAGGAAAGTTGAACAATTTTTTTTAAAAATTAGGCAGCATTAGCATGTTTATAAATTAATACCCTTGGAGATCAAAAGATGATTTAAATGACTCTTTATCTAAATGTGTTTGTAACAGCATAACTTTCTGTTGAAACTAGGACTTAGATCTCTGCAGGTCTGGGTTTCTTTGCTTTTTTAAACAATAACTATCATCACTGTACATTGTTGACTTAATGATGAGATAAATGTAACTTCCAACCACAATACAACTTAAAAGAACAAAATACAAAACTTTGGCCTACTTCATAGGCTTTAAACTTCCTTTATGTCTGTCTCAATGATTGTTTGATATTTGGCTAAACTGAAAAAACACCTTCTCTGGAACAATTTTATTTTCCCATAGGTGACAGAACTTTTTAGTTGACATGCACAATTGCACATTTCACTTAACTTGTAGTGACTGTTAACAATTCATTAGAATATGAAACATATTTAAAGGATTGATTCATAAAAAAAATAACAGACTTAACACCAGGAAACAGTCAGCCTATTCAGTTTCCTTAATGAAGAATTTCAAAAGAAACTGATATTGTTTACAATATATCAAAAGAGGCTAAATCAAAGACACCAGGCATTTTTATAGGCATTATTAGAGCATAAATCTGAAGACTACTATTGAAACATTTCAGAACAAATGGATATGTAGAGCTTAAAAATCTATCCTTGCAAAAAAAAATGGCCATTCTAGGCTTGATAAGACATAATAGTCTATGTCATTTCTCAAATTATTTAGAAAATAAACTAAAACCACATACAAAACAAAATGGAACAGCAAACCTATTAAAAATGTGTCATGAACAACACTTCTATCATAAGTTGGCAACAAATGTTAGTTTCAATCAGATCAGCTAAATCATTTTGAAGCCAAGCAATCTAACACTTACAAGGTCTGCTATATCATTCTTCAATGTTGAGTGCACCCCTGCAATGAATGGAGTTGGGGAATTGAGGACATCAAGAAATGCTGTGGGGAGAACTGGGATGAAAACATATCTGAAATAAAAGAACATAATGATTATGTACAGTCATATATATATGTATATATATATGTGTGTATATATATATACTACTTCTGCGCCTATCCTCTAGAAGAACTTTCCTCTGGGCTTCACATCTACTCTCCAACTGTCTCTTTCAAAGGTCATCTGCTACCAGCTACTTTCCTCTATGCCCGAAAAGACGTGGTTGTCCTCCCAGTGCAGCTGTCAAATGCTAAGTAGTGCTTCTATTTTGTCCTCACCAGCCTCCAGAAGAACATGATTATTTGTAAGGTAGTCCTGCCATCATATGCCCATTATGGAACGACTAAAGCATTCTAGGAGATATATCCCTCACCTATCTCTCTTGATGTTTTTATATAGGTAGATAGATAGAATTTAGCTGATAGACAAGCCCATATAAGAGGAACATTCATGTTAGAAATCAGGAAATCTTTATCAGAAATATGAATAACAGAAAATCATTAGGGACTCTTTTGAGTGTTAAAAAAAGTAATATTTTTCCTTTACAAGTTTTAAAAACAAATACATGCAAAGAATCATTCCTCCAAATATAGAGCTACCCTGTTTGTATCATGACAGTAGCAATCTATTATCTGCAACACTGCATCAATAAATGTTTCTTCAACCTTATTCTTAATCCACTAAATAAGAAGACTATATTAAATTAATTTTTTTGGGTTCTATAGGTATACAAAGCATTAAAATTTATTAGGATCTTAACAAAATCTGTGCTTCTCTATACAAAACATTAAGAGTTTTTTTTTTATATTGCTTTCAAGACTTGACTGTTGAAAGAATACATAATAATAATAAGGATATACATATGATGTATAAGAACTTACACATATTTAAGGGGGTAATGAAGGGTCAACAAAGCCCTACTGGCCTCACATAGCCGTGAGCAGCTCTCAGAGTAGAAAAGAATCTTGTGATCAGTCAGTGCAGCAGAGAACACAGTCAATGTGTTGTTGACACCTTCAAATCAGAAAATTAATAGTAATATTGATAAAAAAAAAGGCTTTTATCTACCAAAACTAAACTGACATATTCAAAGCATTTTATTGTAAAAAGTTTTTACATTGACATTAGCACTGATTTGCTCATTTGCAATGTTCGCAGACAAGTACAGAAGCTGGAATGTCAAGTTAACAATTTCAATAACATTGCTACTATTACAACTAAATCCTCTCATCTGTCCCTTGACTTCCATTGTAGGGGCGCTATGGCAGTTTGCGTAACCAAATCCCTCAATTTTTCCCAATCAGCAGCTGTTCTAAGCAGGATATCAAGAGAGAGGCCTGTCCATTCTTTTCAATTATCCAGCCAGGTTTTCTTTGGGACAACCTTTTCTCCATGCTCCCCCCCACAACTAAATACTAGTGGAATAAAATATCTTACATTTGGTTGTCTGCAAATACACAGTCATAAGCTGTCTATATAAAGCTATATTAGAAATGATTTATATTTCAATACTTCAACCTTCCACATTATTTTGAATAAATACAAAATTTTGATTAATAAAAAATAGAAAAGAAAAATTGTTACATGATCAAAGTTTACACACATGATACGCTAACTTACCAAGTTGTTCAAATAACATTGCCACAGATGTACTACTAACTGGCAAAGTTGGGCTTAGTGGAGGCTGTAATGCCTGTCTATCCCCTGCCCCTATGGAGAACCTAACTTGAGGGCCACCTGAAAGTTTTAACAAAATCATTTTAAAAAATTACATATCGGCAGAATCATACAATATTACATAGAATGTCTTTCACTCTTTCTTTTATCAAGAGATATTAGTTTAAAAAACAAACAACTAAGAACATATTTCTCACTAAAAGTCAAAAGTAAGAGTGTAGTAACATGAGTGTGAAAAGTAACAGTGCATCTGCAAGTTGTTTGTTTATTTTAAATATTTCTAGCTCAAAATATCTGAAAGTAGCACAAGAAAACAAACTAGTGGAAAATATCTGACAATACCAGGTGGTGGAACTTGGATGCAGCCTAAGATGTTGCCAACTAAAGTTTCTATCTTTACTGACAAATTTTCTAAGTGCACTGTGTAGATAATACCAAGACAATTCTGAAAAGATATAACAGCACAAATTAAATAACACTAAAATCAAACATAAGATATTTATTGACTTTGCTCTTTAAAAATAATTTCCTTAATGAGCAATTTTTTTTCTAGCACTCTAATGGCGTGGAACAATATTCTGTGGCATTATTTGTTAAGTTCTAAGCCATCTCAATATCTACTTAAAAGTTTATTTGGATGTGAGGTAAACCACATTAAGATTGTAGAAAGATGGGACCACTAGAAAGCCTTAACATGAAATGTAAAAATCTGTTACTATACCCTGAATGCCTCAAAGTAGTCATGGCTGGACACAAGGATGAAAGCTTTTGGGGCAAACATTGAAGAGTGGTGGATGATGGTGCCTTCTTGTTCGTCCTCCTCATCATCTGGCTTGCTGGGAGTTATGGCAATAAGCTCATGGAATTTAAACACTGCACAGTAGTGGCGCTCGCCATCCATGTCTGTGAGAACTGCCACATAAAATGATGGTGGTTGTCGTTTGGTTGATAATGACCATCCCATTGGTTGACAGAACTGGGGGAAAAAAAAAAACAAGATAGGTGAATGTACAGGCCAAAATATTATATTCTTACAGATCATTTTTTGATCCTTCAAATAATAATAATATATCAATATTTAGTAACATTTATTAGAGAAAACAATGAAGGCTTAAAAAAATTAACAAAATAGAATTATCTTTAAAAAACACTTTAAACAATGCTATTTCTTTAATCCACAAACTCTACATGCCCAATAGCTCCAGTTGGATGACTGAAGAGACACTTGTCAATCTGATTTAATCTTAGTGTACCAAAGAATTCAAACTAGGAATCATTAGTTAAGCAGATTTTTAGTTTAAAACTTTGCTTCTAATATTCAGAGCATCTTAGTGTAAGTTAAAACAAAGGCTTGAGAGAACAAATGTAGATCACACACCAATGGAAGGCCTTCCATAAATGGACAATCATCCCAGTTAACTTCAGGAAATCTTTGCAGAACTTTCCCGCACCTGTTTCCACAGCCTGTTGAGTAAATAAGAAGATGTATAACAACAATGGATATATATGTCAAAGTAAAATTATTTACATAATTTTTTTTTCCCAAATGTAATATGTCAGAGGATGACTTGTACTGTTAAAAATAACATTTTGAAGGTAGTGCTGAAAGTAGAATAGTGGCTGCCGTGAAGTCTGCACTTTTTTTTAAAAGTTTCCCTGTATTTTATTTGGGAGCCTACTAAGCATTAGTGTCCAAAGCTGAGTGTAATTATACCATTAGAATCTACTTCTAGAAGGTAGTTAACTACAAAGGAATGCCTTTTTAAAAATGCACTGATGCATAGATGATGTCTAGTTCTTTTTTTTTATTAAGTGATGGGGATCTGAACCTGGGCCCACAATTACATAAGCCTAGTTATGCAACTGGACTCTTTACACACACACACACATATATATATATACTCTTAATAAACTTTACTTTAGGAAATTAACTCAACGTAGACTAGATCTAGATCTATTTCTCATTTTCCCCTTAAAGTCGAATGTTAACCAGATTTAGAGATTGAACAGTTTCTTAGAGTCTACATTGAAATCTAGAGTAAAGTTGCCTAAGTATTGAACAGGTTTTATTAAGACAAAAAGCTGCCATTTTTGCTTTTTAATTTGTATAACACTGTAATGATTAGACCTAGAAAAAACTGAAAACATCTATTAACTCATTATCCATTTAACAATAAAGATAGATTATGTTTCTTACCTATAGTACTATAGTTAAAATAAATCTGATATATGATAAAGATCTAGATCTAAATCTAATCTAGATTAGATGATTATTAGTTTAGATCAGTAGACTATATCTAGATGATTCAATGAATATTTTTATTCAAGTTCAATGGGGTTGTTCTGAATTTCTTCTGAGTCACGTTGTTGTTTTGTTTACATCTCAAGCGGTGCTTAGTTTTTGTTAATTTATAGATAAGTGGGAATCTGAAGCATTTTAGGACAATATTTAGTTATTTTAATTAATTAATTAGTGTCTATAATTTGTTAATAACAGGAAAATCTAGATATCCATCTTTTTAAAGTTCCAATTTAAACAGATAGTTAAACATTTTGACAGATGGTTTGGAAGCATTGGCTTATAGATCCTATAGTTTGCCATACCGAGATATCTAGATTTCTTTATCTACACTTACAGTTATATGCTCAGAGCATTCTGATAATCAACCGTAGAAAAAATATATAACACTTTCATTCACAACCCTACAACCCTCCATATCTGCCCTAAAATAAACAAGCTAGAACACTAAAAGTTGGACAGTAGCCCATTAGTGTGTGTTGGATTGGTCAGACAGTATATAAATCTTGCAAGATTTTATTATATAGACATAAATTTCACATAAAAAAACAAACAAACATAAAACTTTACAGCCTGGGTTTAGACCAAACAAACTTAATCATATATATTATATCGTTTGCTGCATAGTATTCATGACAGAGGCTAGTAGGCCTATAATTGACATCTCCATGGCTATACAGTGAAGTTACATTGAGATATACTAGAGCAAAAAAAAAACTAATTTTAGCAGCTGCTGTTTCTTGATTAACATACAATTATAAAATAACTGAACTATTCATAAACTTGTTCAGTTGACTTTACTATTAAAAAAAGGTGAATACCACATATATATATATATATAATGACATTAGCAGTTGAAAGTAATGGAAATAACAAGGCCTAGGCATTGTAAACAACACAACGACATTGACATTTTGAAAAGTAGGTCAGAGATTTGTAACAACCCCATTAGATCTCTTGAATTGTGACTACCTGTCTTAAGTGTCTAAATGTTGAAATCTATAGGGAGGTGAAATAAAAAATGTATCCTTGAAAAAACAATTTTTTGTAAGTACATCATTAAAATACTTAAAAAGAACTTTCCAATGGTGTATTAAGTATGACTGTATGTTTAACAGTTTGAAAGTTATGATTTTTTTTGTGTCGTTTTAACCTAACATTGTTGACATGGAACAAGTAAGGAAAAAGTTTGTTGCTGGCTCAGCTGGTGAGACACACCCCCATGTCAAAAGTTAAAAAGTTGGAATTGAGTTTCGTAGACTTATTAAATGAGATATTTAATAGTTAATCTAGTATTTGTAGTAAATTTCTAGCTCACAAATCTGATTTCATTTATATTTTTATGAACTTCATTTGTTTAAAATGTAAATATTGATGAAATAAACAAATTATCGGGTCTAGAGCTACAAGAAATGTCAGAGAGGCGTGGACAAAATGGCGGGGTTGTGATGGCAGAAAATAAAAAAATATTTTAAAATTGGAATCAAAGTTGCCTGAAACATTTTTTTTCAAATGCGTTTTTAAAATAATTGCAAGGTAAAAACTCTTTAAACAGTATCTAGATCTATAGCTAATAATATAGACTGCTACAAGATTATAATTTCACTTGTTGGTGACAAACAATATCTTCTACGACTTACCAGTAATGAGTATCAGTAAAAATAAAAATATATAAATATATATATACTATCAATGCAAAATAGTTTTTAAAAAAATTATTTTAAATTAAAAAAATTGTCAAAGACAAAAATGTTCTTTATCATCAAAAGTTTACAATCTAATTCACTTCTTTTAGCAATGATATCTTTATATATACTGAGCACAATCAATTACAAACAAAGACCTATGTAGAATTACGGAAAACCCCGCTCAAGATTTTACGCCATTTTTGGACACAGGAATTTCCAGAATTTAACCTCCCTAGAATCTATCTTCATCAATGGACCTTATTCACCAATCGTAAACAAGCACCATTTAGCCATGTGACTATTATAGATCTCTTCTATACACAAATTACGTAATACACTAAGGCTGTCACGTGATATGTTTTTTTCATTGTTTTATTAACATTATCACATGGCTAAATGCTGTTTGTTTACATTTGGTGAATGAGGTCCATTCAATCATAAATCACATCAATGTAAATAAAATTAAAAGATGAGCTAAAATAGTAAAAATCTAAAAAGGAGCCTAAATACTAGATATCTAAATTGATCAGGACTATTATAAAGACAAAATTGTCAAAATAGAATCTGATTTGTGAGTAAACATTAAAGCACTTAAATAGTATCAGCAGTTGAGTGAGTAACTCTCAGTAACACATCTTTTAAATTCATTAATTTAATGAGTGTGACTCTCTGAGAAGTTTAGTGAGCTTGATTCTTGATTCAATGATTGAGGCTTGACTTCTTCGCTCAGACTCACTCAACACTGTGACTTTCGGGATCAATGTAAAAACCCGTCCTCATAATGAATTAAACTTACGGTCTTTTTCATGCTCATCATAGCCAACTACTACAAAATAGTCAGCAAGACGAGACATCGCCAAATTTCTTTTTTTATACCGGTGCTTCCTAGTTTATCGGCATCGGTATTCTCGCTTAGGTTTTGGACCTAACGCAGCCATTTTGAATATCAAAAACTTTCATGCTCATAGAAGTTCATAGATGTCGTTAACAAACAAATTTACCGAACACATATACGTATTCGATTAGTCATTCCTAAAAAAAAATACAAAAGTATAACCTGCGTCTCGGCATAAAATATGTTTTCCCTGCAATATAAACTAAAAAATATGCATTAGTGCCTACAATGACATCTTTTAAAAATTATTTAACGATATAGATCTAGATCTATTATAAAAAAAAAGAATATCCAGATCTACTCTAGATTGATATTTAGTCATAAGCCAAAGTTCTAGATCCTATTTTCTAATTTTTATCAGGGAAATTAAGCGAGAAAAAGCAAAACTAATATGTATTAGATCTATATGCGCGTATCAATAATATCTAAATACTAAATTATTTCCCTTCGTAAGTCTGTGATAAAATTGTAATCAATGGAAACGTCCTGCATTTCTATATTTAGAGCTTGCTTTTCAAATCGGCCATATTTTTAAATCCCGATTCACCATGTCAAAAGCTTTGGTAAGTTTAATTAAGGCATTGTACAGGTCTAGGTTCTGTTCCCTGCGTTCTGAGCTCCTGCCTGCCCGAAAACCACAATGTCTTTCCGTGTGCACAACGCTTACTGTGGAGCTGGTCAGTCGGTCGAGGAGTTTCTGTTACATCTTATCTTATAAATTACAGACGTTCCTCTTAACTGAAGATAATAACGTCCTATGTGTCAATCTAGTCGTGCGTCTTATTGTAGTGACTTTTTAGAGACTTAAACTTTGATAAGTCATTGATTTTTCTGACTGATTCAGGCAACCTGTTCCATGCTCTAATGCAGGCATGTCAAACTCGTTAAGGTGTATGGGCAGCATAAAACACTTACTATGGCCTGAGGAGCCGCAGCCAAAAATCCGTTGCAAAACAGCATACTAGTTTTATGTAAATTAGAAACAATACAATAGAATACAATAATTAATGGCATATCTGTCCCTTAGTTAGCTAAATTTGTAGTACAATTTTGTAATTAAGAATTACTATGATTGCGCATTTTTTTTTGTCCTGATGATTGACATCTTTCTGGGATACAAGTTTATTAATATCGGGTGGAAGCTTGTTTGCCACTGACACTATCATCACTGACGACAAATTTTGATCCAATAATCTCGAACGGTGAAGTGATTTGTAGCTTTCATTATAGAAAAGAACTGCTCACAGAGATCAGTGCTTGCAAAAATAGCTAGAATTCTGGCTGCAAATTTCTGCAATTCATCTTACCGTTTAGGTAAATAACTAAATTTTGGAGCACCCACTTCTTTATACGTCGCTTTCAACAAAGAATTTGACTACAATTCTATCAGCTCTAGTTGCCAGCAGCATTTTCAGAAGCAAATGTCTTGCAGGTGACCAGTGAGGTCAATTGCAAATGCCAAATCCTGAACCCATTCGTCAGTATGGAAATGTTCAACACGCAGTACAACAAATCTCTTCAATTCTTTATGACAGGAGAGCCAGCAAATTTCGTGTCCAATGTCATTCAGAAACATTGAAAATTGGCGATGATTTAAGTCATGGGCACGAATAAAATTGATAGTGACTGAAACCTGTTGGAACTGTAATGGCTTTGTGCGTTATGTTTCTTGGAGAATGATGCACTGAAAATGAGCAAATCTATAATTAGCATTAGTCTCTCTTATTTTTTGCAAGTAGCTTTGCATCAAAACCATTTCATAATGGTTAGTGCGCCATCCGTTGTTAGACTAGCTAGCTTTATCAAAGGTAAATTGTACTGCAATATCACCTGTTATTTCTCAAAAACATCCTCGCTTGTTGTGGCGTTATGTTTAGAACAAGTAGCTCCTCATGTAACTCAAAATTCCTGTCACAGGCCCTTATGAATATAGCCAACTGTGCTACACCCGTTACATCGGTTGACTCATCGAGAGCCAATGAAAATAATTCAAAATCTATTTTGTTCTTTAATTGTTCATACGAGCTGATTGACATGTAATTTATTCTATCTGCCTAAGTGCTCCTAGTTAACGCTTTTTCTTTGAATACTTTCACCTTTTCTGGACAATTTACTTCGGCAGCTTTAACGACACACTCCTTCATAAAATCCTTTTCACTAAATGATTAGCTATGGCTTGCAATTAAGTTTGAAAAATGTAGCTGGCTTTCGTTGTTCAGTTTAACAAATACTATTTTTCAATTTAAGTAGCTTGTCATCTTTTATTTTCCAGCGTAATAGTTTAACATTATTTTGATAATTTTTGAGGTGGCCAAGCGGGCCGCATACAAGGTGGTCGCGGGCCGCATGCGGCCCCCGAACGTCGTGTTTGACATGCCTGCTCTAATGGCACTATTGAAAAAGGAGAACTTGTAACAATTTGTCTTAGCATATACGAAACAAGAAATGTGCCATTATTTTTCTGAGGGTTTCAAAGGTCAAATCAAGTACAGTGGCGACCTTTTAGATCATTTCTCTATAGAGAGTGGTGTAAAGCAGGGATGTGTGCTTGCTCAAACGCTCTTTGCATTGTTCTTTGGAGTAAATAAAGCGACGTCTGCATGAGGGCATCTCCAACAAGTTCCGCACTGACGGCAGCGTATTTAACTTACGCGCTTACTCTTTCATTTGGTCGTTTGGTCTATCAACCTTAGGAAAATGGTGTACATTTTTTTTGTACAATGTTGTCAACCATTCGTGTAGATCTAATTGGGCAGCGCAGTGTCCAACGATGCTTCACTGGGAAAATAATTAGACAACCTACTGGCTTAGGCCAACAGCGCTTTTGGTCGTCTCCCAATGAGAGCATGGCTTACCAAGGAAAATCAATGCTTATAAAGCAGTGGTTCTCACCACACTTGTAAAAGGTTTGTTTTACATGTTTCGGACGTTCCTTCAGAGTTGAAGATAATTTACTTCCTAGTCCAAACCTCCCTTAGGATGGCGTGGGATGGCAGTGGGCAGGGTATGAACCCGGGACTATCGACAAGTCCGAACGACAGTCCAGTGCGAATACCGCTCGACAAGGCAGCCACAGTTGTGTATGTCTCTAAGACCTGGGTGCTTTACAGAATGTATATCCTCAAACGATTCCGTCAAACGTGCTTTCTTTGTGCAATGAGCATAAGCTTGCTTAGACTACCTTACAAATCACCTTGTTATGCTTTCATTTTTCCCAAAGTGGGTAACACGTACCCCCATAGGTATGGGAAGATTTTGAAAGGGGTACGCGTTGCAACTCATTAACTATGCTTCTCCTTCTCATTGATGCATATTAATGTTATTAACTTATTTATAATGTAACATTTATTTCTATTTTTTATGAACAATTTTATTTTTCGTTTAGTATTTTCAAAAATATTTTTTTATTCGGCTAGGGGTACCCAGAATTACGAAAAATATTTCAGGGGTACGCATATGTTGAAAGTTTGAGAAACACTGGCCTAGACAAAGAGCAGATTAATGTGATTAACTTTAAGGGGAAAGAGCCACAAATAAAAACAAATTGATATTCCCCCTCCCTCCCCCCCAAATGACTGAGAGAGGAAGAGGGCCTATTTATATGGAGATGTATTATTAGTTTTTGTTCAATTTTTATTTGAAGGGACTTTAAACTTGAAATCTCCAATGGCTATACAGGAGATAAGGGTGGTTAAACCTCACCCCCCCCCCCCTCCTTTCCAGTACAAAATTATAACCAAACTACAGTCACCGAATTATATATTTCGGTTTGAGGTTTGAATCGCGACCGCCATATATATATATATATATATATATATATATATATATATATATATCATGGGCGTAGCCAGGGTTTTTTGGGGGGTTCAAATCCCCCCCCCCCGTAATGAAATTTCCCCGAAGGGGGGGGGGATCGGAATTTAGTGACTGATTTTTTGCTTTGATTTTGTTTATTTTAGGTGAGATTTTAATACCAAACCGTCACTTGCCCGAGCACAAACCAGGGGGTTTGAGTTTAAAACGCCCTACCAGCGGGTTTTGAGTTTAAAATCACCTACCATGGGGCTTTGGGTTTAAAACCTCCTACCAAGGGTTTTAGCAGTAAAATCCCCCTCTTCTATAAGAAAAACAAAAATGCAAACGACAATCCCCAAACTCCAAAAGCACAGTTAAGGAAGATTTTGATTTTAAAATCCCCTCCAAAATTTACGATAAACTCCTTCTTCAATATAAAAAAATGTAAATTAGACACTCAAAATTTTGAGGGGTTTTAGTTTACCCCCCCCCCTTTTTCAGTAGGGTCTGAAGCCAAAGAAATACATCTTCAATATTAAAAAAAAAAGAGCTAATTACGCACTCAAAATGTTTTGAGCGTAGCTAAATTTGTTTTGAGTCAGTTTTGAGTTTAAACCCCCCTTCAGCGGGGTTTGAAGGTAAAAAATACCTCTTTAATATTAAAAACAAAGCAAATTATACACTCAAAATTCTATGAATGTAGTCAAAGGGGTTTTGAGTTTAAACTCCCTTCCAGTGGATTTTGAAGCTAAAAAATACCTTTTCAAAATAAAAAAAATGAAATTACACACTCCAAAATCTATGAGCGTAGCCATAGGGGTTTTGAGATTAAACTCCCCTTTAGAGGGGCACTATTTCCAGTATTGAAAGCCTAAAAAAATGCATATTCCAAGGAATCTACAGTGCATTATTCTGCTAAATAAAAAGAAGTTTTATTTCAAAACCTAATCTGCTATTGTTACTGACTTAGATCCCCCCGAGCCGTTTGGCTCATTGGGCGGCAAGCTGTTTCCGCAAAAATCTGTCACTGGTAATGTCTGAATTCCCACCTGCTCTGAGGACCTCTATGAAAGTGTTGCGTAAAGTTGTACTAGGATGTTCCTGTTTGAGATTTCCTCGTAATGGCATCCATGTCATTGCAACTCTTATTTTGCGTAATTCATTTTTCGGAATACATTTCCCGAAAACCTCATGCGACGCTCTGTCACAACCTTACCTCCCAGTTCGGAATAGGATTTCCTTGATTGAGACCCGATCTCTACAACTGACTCCTAAAATCCGTCTTAGCCATCTTAGTTGAGCCACATTTAGTCTTTTTCAATTTCGGCAGATGACTATCCACTGCACTTTATTAATGGAGTCCAGCCATTGAAATTTTGTAACATCTCTTGGCTACGCTCTTGGAATTAGGTAACTGTAGTTTGCTTTATATTTTATATCGAAAAGGGAAGTTTTATCGTCAAAGTCATCTGTTGTGGGGTTTTAAAATAAAAAATCTCTGGAGTTTGTTTTTTTTTAAATTCAAAACACCATTTAGCTACGCTCATAGAATTTGGTGAGTGTAGTTTGCTTTAGAATAATATTAAAAAGAGGGTTTTCAACCTCAAAACTCTCTGTATGGGGATTTTAAACTCAAAACCATCTGGAGTGGTTTTAAACTATAAAAAAAGCCATCTGGAGGAGGGGGTTTAAACTCAAACCCCCCCCCCTTTGGCTTGGCTAAGCTCAAAGAATTTTAGTGTGTAATTTAAATTTTTTTCTAATATATAAAAAAAAGAATTTTAAAATTGTTTTGCTTGTTTCTAAGGATTCAAATGTGTTTACAAGTTGGCACAAAGAGGTTGACACATGACAATAAAGCATGTTTCGCAATAGATGGCTTGACTTTTAAGTTTCAAATGTTTCTTCAGGATTAGTAGTGATTTAGGTCTAGCCCAATCCTACAATACACAACATTCTAACTAAAAGCATCTTGACGACAGTCCAAAGCGTGGACCGCCCAGCCAAACATTTATTTTTAGTGGCCCCCGAAAGGGGAAAAGACGCTATTAGTTTTATGTAGACTGTCTGTCCGTTTTGTTTTTGTACTAAAATATTTTTTCTTGAGACTTTGAATAAGAAATTGACCCTTTACAAAACAATTAGACCAATTAGATAATCATTATACGACATCAGCTAGGCCAGGCTCACATCTAGCTTCACCTTCACTTTCACTTATCCCTTGATCTGCTGGACGGTTGGGGCTCCACACAGGATATGCCAACCTTCTTTCTCCATTCTTCTCTGTCGTTTGCCTTTGATAGCATATCATTAAGATATTGATACCTGCCTTTTTACCTTCCTGGGTGGACCACTTCGGGGATTTTGACTTTGTGTTTCCACACAAACTGTCTTAGATACCTAGTTTTTTTTTATAGTTTTTCTTTTCTTTTAATGAACTGTAATTAAAAACCCTTCAGTCTCCTAACAGTCCTCTTAGCAAATACAAGTCGAGTTGTTACAAAGCTATATCAACTCACTCTGTCTGTTACAAAGCTATATCAACTCACTCTGTCTGTTACAAAGCTATATCAACTCACTCTGTCTGTTACAAAGCTATATCAACTCACTCTGTCTGTTACAAAGCTTATATCAACTCACTCTGTCTGTTACAAAGCTATATCAACTCACTCTGTCTGTTACAAAGCTATATCAACTCACTCTGTCTGTTACAAAGCTATATCAACTCACTCTGTCTGTTACAAAGCTATATCAACTCACTCTGTCTGTTACAAAGCTATATCAACTCACTCTGTCTGTTACAAAGCTATATCAACTCACTCTGTCTGTTACAAAGCTATATCAACTCACTCTGTCTGTTACAAAGCTATATCAACTCACTCTGTCTGTTACAAAGCTATATCAACTCACTCTGTCTGTTACAAAGCTATATCAACTCACTCTGTCTGTTACAAAGCTATATCAACTCACTCTGTCTGTTACAAAGCTATATCAACTCACTCTGTCTGTTACAAAGCTATATCAACTCACTCTGTCTGTTACAAAGCTATATCAACTCACTCTGTCTGTTACAAAGCTTATATCAACTCACTCTGTCTGTTACAAAGCTATATCAACTCACTCTGTCTGTTACAAAGCTATATCAACTCACTCTGTCTGTTACAAAGCTATATCAACTCACTCTGTCTGTTACAAAGCTATATCAACTCACTCTGTCTGTTACAAAGCTATATCAACTCACTCTGTCTGTTACAAAGCTTATATCAACTCACTCTGTCTGTTACAAAGCTATATCAACTCACTCTGTCTGTTACAAAGCTATATCAACTCACTCTGTCTGTTACAAAGCTATATCAACTCACTCTGTCTGTTACAAAGCTATATCAACTCACTCTGTCTGTTACAAAGCTATATCAACTCACTCTGTCTGTTACAAAGCTATATCAACTCACTCTGTCTGTTACAAAGCTATATCAACTCACTCTGTCTGTTACAAAGCTATATCAACTCACTCTGTCTGTTACAAAGCTATATCAACTCACTCTGTCTGTTACAAAGCTATATCAACTCACTCTGTCTGTTACAAAGCTATATCAACTCACTCTGTCTGTTACAAAGCTATATCAACTCACTCTGTCTGTTACAAAGCTATATCAACTCACTCTGTCTGTTACAAAGCTATATCAACTCACTCTGTCTGTTACAAAGCTATATCAACTCACTCTGTCTGTTACAAAGCTATATCAACTCACTCTGTCTGTTACAAAGCTATATCAACTCACTCTGTCTGTTACAAAGCTATATCAACTCACTCTGTCTGTTACAAAGCTATATCAACTCACTCTGTCTGTTACAAAGCTATATCAACTCACTCTGTCTGTTACAAAGCTATATCAACTCACTCTGTCTGTTACAAAGCTATATCAACTCACTCTGTCTGTCACAAAGCTATATCAACTCACTCTGTCTGTTACAAAGCTATATCAACTCACTCTGTCTGTTACAAAGCTTATATCAACTCACTCTGTCTGTCACAAAGCTTATATCAACTCACTCTGTCTGTTACAAAGCTATATCAACTCACTCTGTCTGTTACAAAGCTATATCAACTCACTCTGTCTGTTACAAAGCTTATATCAACTCACTCTGTCTGTCACAAAGCTTATATCAACTCACTCTGTCTGTTACAAAGCTATATCAACTCACTCTGTCTGTTACAAAGCTATATCAACTCACTCTGTCTGTTACAAAGCTTATATCAACTCACTCTGTCTGTCACAAAGCTTATATCAACTCACTCTGTCTGTCACAAAGCTTATATCAACTCACTCTGTCTGTCACAAAGCTTATTTCAACTCACTCTGTCTGTCACAAAGCTTATATCAACTCACTCTGTCTGTCACAAAGCTTATATCAACTCACTCTGTCTGATAAAAAGTTTGCACACGTTAATTCTCCCACACCCATTCTCGGATCAAACAAAAATTTTACACAATTACTCATTGGCAAAGACAAGACACAAATCAATAAAATAAATTAACCCCTTAGTCAATTAGTTACTGGTAATTAATTATTTTGTTAGATATCAACAAAGGAAATGAATCCTTCAGTAGTCACAGATACGGCTTAACATTGAAGGTTTGGTCCCATGTGATAATTGTACATTTTTTTCCCCACATCCGTTCTCGGATCAAGTTGAAATCGTAAACAATTATTTTAGTACCGAATGAAATGAAAAATTAACCAATTAGTCAATTAATTATTGGTAATTAATTACTAATAAGGAAAATAACTTCTACATTATTGAGAGATATATAGTTGTAAGTGTGTGGTTCTTTTCCTTAAAGAAGCCTTTTTTTAAAATGATTTTTAAATATTTCGCTTGTTAAACAAGTGATTTGACATGAAATAAAGAAACAAGATCACATTTATTTAAATAATTTTAATGTACTTTTCTCTTTCATGTACATAAGCATTACATTGTCAGACAGGTTCAAACATTTACAGATAGAAAGCTTGTAACAAACTGATTTGTACATACATTTGTCTAAATCTTTGCAAAGAAACATACCACACCAACCTGGTAATTGAAAAATATATTTTTAAAGAAAGAGAAAGAGCATTATACAAACCTAAGATTGAAATTAAATTTCATGTATTTGTGGAATTTATTGTGTGGTGACAAAATTAAAATGTTTTTAAACATGTAACATTGCGAAATTCATCCTTCATATAGCATTATTAAATGGAGCTTTCGATGCGGGTTAAAAACTTTGTATTCTAGATGGACGTCATGTGATTTGATGCGCCTGCAACATTCATAAGCATGTTATCATAAATTATGTCTGAATTCCAAATTTCCCATCACAGTAAACGAAACAGTATTGCTAGAGGGAATAATACATAAAATCGGGTAACACGATAGAATGTCATTAGTAATATTGATGTAATATTTTTTTAAGCAATTTTTTATATCTCTGGAATGGAGAAAAAGAAAGTGGATTCACCTTCTATTGTTTATCAACACAAATAATACAGTTGACTAGAAATATAACAACAAAATCTTAAATAACAAGAACAAAAGCGACCTTTAATAATGAAATAACAATACATTGAACATGTCAGGGTAATTAAAACACATTTCACCGTAGTTTCATTGTTGTATAAGCTTTAATTTTTAAAAAAGACTGCACACAGTTGACAACAGAGTACCGCGCACGCAGCGCATCAGATGGGAGAGTGGGGTAATGATTATTATGGGTTCATTTGCGCACCATTTTGGTTTGTGTATGTGGTAGCATGTATAATTGTACACAGAAGTAGTCTTTTTTTTTGTCCTCTACAATGCTGTTTATTTTTCGCTCAACTGATTATCGACCTAGAGACTCTGCAGAGGGCTCTTATTGCTTCAAGTCTTTGATCAAACTAAAAATATATAGTTGACAACTTGGTGAGATGTGCCAACGAAAAGAACAAAAAGAGGGGGAGGGGTAATGAGTAGAATTGTTTAATTTTTTAGAGATTAAATATATATAAAGCCAATAAACATAAAGGCTAATTACATATGCATTTTTACCGCATCACTCAAACCAAACGAAGTTTCGCGAGTGGCTGCCTGGTCGTGCGGTTTGGGCGCTGGACTGTCGTTCGGATTTATCGACGGTCGAGGGTTCAAACCCTGCCCGCTCCCATCCCCCGTCGTCCTGCGGGAGGTTTGGACAAGGAAGTAAACTATCTCCAACTCTGAAGGAATATCCGAAACATGTAAAACATTTTACAAGTTATTTTTTTCTTAACAGGGGAGGTAATCTTATTTAAAAGTAAGTAAAACTATATTTGACTGCCCTTCCGACTGAAAAGCTCAACATTAAAAAAAAATCTCTTCGGCAAGCGGGTTCAAGATAGTTGAACTCACATCTTCCCCATTTTTTTTTACCTTTACCAGATTAGTATCATATTTGGCATCACACAGCCTGCAGTGAGTTGCTGTATATGTTTTCATTTGAAAATGATATTTTTCTGATCCGATACGCCATATAATACAGATCAGTGCATAAATACAACTTTAAGCTGCAGAACGTATACTATAGATACCAGTATACAAAAAGTAGCCTCGTTGGCACAATTTTCCATCTTACATTTTTAATTGACAAGTGTTATATTTGGTGGTATTTTTAGCGAAAGGGGCCACAGAAATCTTTTCAACATTTATTACAGATTTTCGGACAAAATCAACTTCGAGGTTCCCTTGTTGATAAACAAAAAATATGCCTATTTTAACGTTAAGAATGCGGTAAGAGGTGAAAGTGAAGGGTGTCCTAATTTTCGAATAAGAATCCGGCTTCAAAGGTAAAATCCGATAATTTTATTCAGAATACAATATTCGTAAAGCTAAAAATACAAGAATTAAATATGTATTTACAATAAATAACATTCCAGTCTGTGACTTCAACCAAATCGAGCAAGAAAATCAAATGTACTATTTACATCACAACTCATTGGCATATAACATTCTCCTAGTTTTGATGGCAAGATATGGCTTTATTGTGATCACTACAAAGTCAATGTTTACATTCTTCTTCAAAAAGTGTGATAATAATATCACTCCGGAATGATTTCATCATATTTAATACAATTTACAAATAGTAAAATCATGTATCACCAATGAAAAAAAATGTGAATCTATACCTAGTTAAAATGAAAAAAAAAAGTGAATCTATACCTAGTTAAAATGAAAAAAAAGTGAATTTATACCTAGTTAAAATAAAAAAAAAAAGTGAATCTATACCTAGTTAAAATGAAAAAAAAGTGAATCTATACCAAGTTAAAATGAAAAAAAAGTGAATCTATACCTAGTTAAAATTTTAAAAAAGTGAATCTATACGTAGTTAAAATGAAAAAAAAAAGTGAATCTATACGTAGTTAAAATGAAAAAAAAAAGTGAATCTATACCTAGTTAAAATGAAAAAAAAAAAGTGAATCTATACCTAGTTAAAATGAAAAAAAAAGTGAATCTATACCTAGTTAAAATGAAAAAAAAAGTATATTTATTCCTAGTTAAAATAAAAAAAAAGTAAATTTATACCTAGTTAAAATGCAAAAAAAAAAGTGAATCTATACCTAGTTAAAATGAAAAAAAAAGTGAATCTATACCTAGTTAAAATGAAAAAAAAAGTATATTTATTCCTAGTTAAAATAAAAAAAAAGTAAATTTATACCTAGTTAAAATGAAAAAAAAAGTGAATTTATACCTAGTTAAAATGCAAAAAAAAAAGTGAATCTATACCTAGTTAAAATGAAAAAAAAAGTGAATTATACCTAGTTAAAATGAAAAAGAAAAAAAAAAACAATAAGCAAGATATAAAAAGTACTTTTTTTTTCAACAAAGCTGACATAAGGGAAAGAGCTACATATTTACATCTATATATCTCAATATTGAAAGATTTATTTTTCTTATTCTATATTGAACAAAATTAACTAATTATTGCTAATTAATGAATCATTGGTAAATTTTAAAATTGTTTCATGTGTTGTTTGGGACAATGTACAATTGTGCAAAAATTCAACTTGATCTGAGAATGGGAAGTGGTAAAAATAACATGCACAAAATTTGTACCTGACACACAGACAGACGGCGTAAGTTGATATATAAGCTTTGTAAAAAGTTAAAAAAAAAAGAAACTCGTCCAAATTGTACAAAGAAAGTTCACCTCTCAAAGCAGGCTTCACAAGTAGTATCAGATCTAAGTCCTGGCTTACAACTACTGAAGCGAAAACATCTCATCTATCGTCATTTCTAAGGATAAATGCGAGTCGGAAATAAAGTCCGTCTCAAATTTTGCCCTCAGTGAGCAGCCAAGACCTACAGTCGTCGATTGACTATGTCGTCAAAACAAAACAACAAAATAACAATGGACATATTTCAAACAAAACCAAAACGGAAGCAATAGTCTTAAAATTATGAGACACGTGATAAGAACCAGACAGAGAGAGAGAGAGAAAGAGAGAGAGAAAGAGAGAGAGTTAATGATAAACGAATTTCATCATGATTTACTTTCAAACGCCAAGTAAAAAAAAGGTTCTCAAAACATGTTTGCTTTTAGATCAAGATAAATACAACATGAATAGCAGACGGTACATGAGTATACTTTTTGAGCACTGCACTCCCCCATATTTTTGGGGGGTGGCTTTTCTTTCTTTCTTAATGATGATAATGATGAAATATTTAAATCACTTCATTAATAACCATGTAACTATAACAGCACTTGTAAATTTGCACAACTTCGATGATTCCATAGCATCGAACTAATGCTCTCCAATGTCACTTCTGCTGAACCAGTATGAAGGTCACTCTCGATGATTGGTAAAAACGTATCAAGGAATTCATTAGTAACCAACATTGTGTGTGTATTTCTTTATATCGTCTAATGTCTTACAATGGAAAACGATTCTTATTTTTCATGAACAGAAGTAGTGTTTAACATGTTGAATAAATAGGTTTATAATATAGATATGAAGCGAAGTGTTATTTGTTCAAAAAATAGGTAGAGCAGCGAGAGCCAAAGCCTATTTCTGATTGTTAACTTTTGACGTCATCATTGTATGTGTGCACAGCAAAAGAAATTGTTGAATCACAGATTGTAAAGCACCAGCGAAATAGTTTTGTCCCTACGAGTCACTTGACTATATATCTATATAGACCATGTTCAATGTAGTTTTCCATGGCGATGTATTGAGTTAAAAGTATTGTTGTTTTCTTCTTTGTTTTCCAAATGTCAGTTCATCATCTTTGCTTCACACATTTTCTTTAGTGGTGTCTGTTTTCCCGGACCCGCTCCATGGCTTTGAGCGAAAACTTGTACACGAGTCGTCTCCCTTCCACTCTTTCAAGTATACCTCTTCGGTAGTAATGTCTGAGGGAGGAGGAAAAAAAAGAGGGTAAGTAAGAGTGAAAGATGTTGAGTTAATTTTTGAGGGTTGTTATCTTTATAAGTGTTAATGGGTCACCTTTTACACCTCTGAACAAAAAAAAAAGTTTAAAAAAGGGGGGGGGGAATGGGTGAATACATGGTAGAACATTCGTCAAGTTTGATGGATGATAGAGGTGTGTGAACGTGTGTGTGTGTGAGAGAGAGAGAGATTGTGCGCGTGCATGAGCTTGTTTGTATTTTTAGTAGAAAAAAGTGGTAAGGAGTCATAAGTCAAATCTTGCATACCTCAAGAGAAAACGAGTGTGTGTGTTATGTATAAGGGGGATGGCAGAGAGAAATAGAGAGGCAGGGAGAGAGAGAGAGAGAGAGGCAGAGAGAGACAGAGAGAAATCGTTTGTATGAGTGTGTGTGTGTAATATATAGGGAGGGCAGAGAGAGAGAGTTAGAGAGACAGAGAGAGAGAGTGAACTTGTGTGTGTAATAAATGGGGTAGGGGCTGAGAGAGAGAGTGAGAGAGAGAGAGGAAGAGCAGTGAAGTTAACTATGTCTATGATATACAAATTAATTAAGCTTAAATTTTTCTTTCACAAAAGTTTTTTTTTAAATCAATTCATCCTTTATAAGACTGATGGTGGTCTTTGGTTTTCTCATTCTTTTAATGGTGCCGAGATTTGGAAGCAGATGGGCAAGACGTGGGGACAAAATGGAGTGACCTGCCCAGAACTGAGACGCCTGGAGGAAGCTGGTTGGTGGCCTATGCCCCAGACGGGACCACCGGCAGAGATGAGAGAGTTGTATTTCTTGTATTACTACTAAATTGCAATGGGTCTTTCCAGTGAGCTTTGCACAAACAAGTTATTTTAGTAACAGTCCGGCTAATGATTTCTTCATAAGACTGTACGCAAATTTAATTTTTCGATGATTATATTTGAAAAGCTTATAACGGTCAAACCAGAATTTTTACAGAGTGGCCAATTAACTAGTTATATATTTTTTTACCCAAACATAAACTGTGAAATTTCTATGAAAATCGTTAGAGCCGTTTTCGGGAATGTCATCTACCCAGTGTCCAACTTCCAGTTTTTTACTTTGTACCCATGAAGAGTCTGCAAGCTAATAAGAGGCATTGTAAAAAACGATGCTACTTCTTATTTCACGCAGCCTTATAATACACTTAGTGAACCAACCAATAGATATGAATGTAACAAATACCTCATGGCTCGGCTCAGTTTTTCATACGTCATATTCTCGTTGTTCTTCCTTCCGCCCCACAACTGAGCCACGGCCTCTGATTGGACGAATCTGAAGACGCCATCTCTTTGATTTTCCCATCTCAAGAACTGAGGGTTGTAAGCAGGGTTCATCAGTGTCTCGTAGATAAACTCCCACAGGTGCTGATTCTTGACTGTTGCAAAGAAAAAAAAAGTTACTTTTTATCTTAAGGTAAAAGTATTTTAAAAATAAGTGTAACAGAAATCAAAGGCGTGACTAGTGGATGGCCTACTAAATCTAGAGATTTGCACCAGACAAACAAAGGTGGCTTTAGTAGTACGTGGGATCCTGTGTGTTATATGCGGGGCCTAAATCAAACTCTAACCCGAAATATCATACTAAGAGATGATAATAGAATTGGTATAAATATCTGAAATGCTTCTACAATATCAAGTCCTCAAGAGAACTTTTAGAAGAAATCGCCCACATTATTTTTCAGTCTACAGCGTATTGGTAGACCCTACAGTCATACAGTACTTAAGTAGCGGCAGAGGCTCAACATATCTGTATGTATGATGGTAACGAAAGAGTCTCCATATCGCTGGGTCCACTCATGCACGGGGTCTTTGGCAGTCGCCACTCCCAAAAGCCGCTCTCCTACAGTCCTAAGAGTCCACAAGTCAAGCGAAAAAAAAATAACCCCTGTTTCCGTATTCAAGATTTACTGTGGTGACATGTGGTAAGCACAATGATGAGTGACCCAATATAATCCACCCAAGAGATAAATAAAATTAATCGAATTCCTGCAAAATTATTCAAATCATTAGAACTGGAACCCAGGCCTTTCGTTCAACTGCCAATCACTTATCTACTAGCTCTAAAAAAAAAAAATAAAAGAACAGGAGAAGTAACTCTTAAAAATACAATGGATCGCAAGACTGATCGTCCAATTTATCTTTTTGTTTGGGTATAAATGAAGTATACAAAAACTTATTATTATATCCATTTATCAAAACCTACTGACCTTTCTTATCTTTAGTGGCCCTTTCCTCCTCTATAAGACCCTTGACCCGAGGTCGACCAGGTCGTCTTCTGGGAAGCTGAGCAGTGAAAGGTGGGGTAGGGTAGCAACAGGGAGTTCGCATCGGAGGCGTATCTTGTGGAGGGTACTGCATAGGGTACATTCCATACTCATTCTGATACTGATCTATAGAAGATATAAGGAGATGGTATGTGTCAGAAAACTGCATTTGGTTATGCGTTGGCAATGTACGATACCGGTAGGTACCAGGTATGGCATCTTCTTATCATTTCTAGACAACATAATGGATGTATTACTCACCTGAGCATTGCGAGCTCGCTAAACATGGAGTATCGTCAAGGTCGAAATCATATGAAGTTATATCGATATCACTTTGCAAATTGGTACATTTCTCTTGCTTGAAGAACGAAGTCTCGTTTTGTGCAATACCTGAAATAATAAAATATCGATACGCGAAATTAAAATTCAAATTAAAAAAAGGCAGGCGATATGTAGGCAAGGATGAAAGAATTATCTCCCTGTTTTTTTTTCCAATTCTAGAAAATAGAAACATGAACACGTTTGACAGGATGGGATATTAAGGAAGACAGCGCACTTAATGCGTATGTTATTGACGTACAATATTAACGATACTTACCATTACTATTGACGTCAGCTTCTACGCCGTGGTAGCTGGTGTGTGAGTAGCCCTGAAGACTACTACGGGATTTAGTAGGCGGGCAAGGTGATGAAGAGAATGGAGACATAGGCTCGCACTGCGTAGACATCTGGTCAGGTTCCAAAGGTTTCCTGAACGAAACTGTAATAAGAAACATGGATTTGAGATAATGATATGCTAACATTTTTTTTCTACTGACACTGTGGACTAGAAGAAAGGGGAAGAACTACAGGGAAAACAGAGAAACGACAGAGAGAATGCGTTACCTCCGCATAGATTCTTCAGCATCTCATAGATAACTCTGCCGAACCTTGGTTCAAGCTGAGTGAAGTCCCCTAGCCCCATTTGACAGAGTTGAGCACCGGTCAGATTTTGAAAGTTTTCTCCCCTGAAGTCCTGCATGTCTAGACCTCTCTCTTGAGCCACAAAAAATATCCAGTCGAGGACGTCGCTACTGGACCAGTTCTCCGGGTGATGCCGCGTCCAACTTAGCAAGCGATCGCTGTCTGTTGAATGAAGCATGTTATATTTATATATATATATTCATTCGGTAGGTTGGTGGGTAGTGTTAAGAAACGATAATAAAATTAACAAGGTTACAAAGACAGTTTGTGTGAAAACACAAACTTAAAATCGGCCCCCAAAGTGGTCCACCCAGGCAGGCTTCAATATTTTCAGTAAGAACATCCAAAGGAAATTATATCAAAGACAAATGAGAGATAAGAATGGAGAAAAAAGGTTGACAGATCTTGTGTAGTGCCCCAATGGTGCAGCAGATCAAAGGATAGGTGCAAGTGAATGCAAAGTTAGATGTGAACCTGGCCTAACTAGTTCCCCTTTCAGACCTTGTGGTCTATAGGGCAGATGATGTAAAGTTCATGTTTTTTTGTGGCCTACGGTTAACGAGGGTGTCATGTAGCCAGCACAACGACCAACCGCCTTTACTTTTCCCCCAACTAATGTCAGTTACCCATTAGAGCTGGGTAGACTCAGAGGCGCCCAAGGAATCCGAAGTTGAAAATCCCAGTCTTCACCAGGACTCGAAACCGGGACACTCGGTTCGAAAGCTAAGTGCCTCAATGAGCCTCCCCTGGTCTAACTAAAGTCTTATAAATTATGTAATTGTTTTGAAAAAGGCTGTCTTTTATTTGAATTACAATTTTTGAGAATGTAAATTAACAAATGTTAAAGAAAATGATGTTTATAAGATTACTATTCATTATAAATTAGGTGTAACTTATAATGCATACTAATTAGCTTTTTCTCTTTAAAAAATACTGCTTGCATAACTGATTTTAAAAATTAGATTTTTCGCTTTCAGGAAAAAAAAAAGTAGCCGTTGCATCAGAACTTTGAATGATCTAAAATATTGTGATGTCGGATTTTTAATATCTTTTCTAGTTTACAAGATCTAAACGGGACAGACGGACAGACATTTCGCACAAAACTAATAGCGTCTTTTCCCCTTTCGGGAGCCGCTAATAAAAACTGCATTATTAGTACATTGTCTTCCTTCATTCGAAAGACGAATATGACTCATCTCACGGAGGTCGAGATATGTTTGTTTGCTTATATGCGTGCATGTTAATGAATGCTTCTGTGTTTGTGGACATTCAATAGTGTAGGCCTAACCATCTTTAGACTACTACCAACTGAAAAAAAAACACTTTTCTGTACACTTAGGCCTATTTGATTTCTCGTTATATTGGTTAAGATTCAGAATCCTAATGGGAGACAAAGGGTGGGTCTTCGCCAGTCTGAATCTTCATTTTTTTATGCACTTGTAAACATTACACTTGAAACAATCATTTGATTCAGACCTTCACCGTTTGACTTTCAGGTGCGCGTCAAAGGGAGGCGATTCAGTTGGGATTAATAGCAGACGAAAGCAGTAATTCTAAAATGTATTTGTTAAAGGACTAGAAACAAACATTAGAAAATAATAAGGCTGCGGTTAGAGAGTTTTTAATAAAACAAATGTTATAACGAAAACAGATTAATTTGAAGCAAAATGTCGCAAATTGAAATTTAACAGTGAACATTTAAATTTATATTAGACATTTTAAAGATGAACAAGGTCTCAATCATACTATGGTGTCACAATGTAAGGGAAAAAAAAGAGCAAATCCGTTTACTGATTCTGAAAAAAAGGTTAAATGGATTGTTATTTTCAAAATGCAATAGCTCTATACATAAGAAAAGTAGGGAATTATTGGCGTAGGGATATCTTGAGGTAGAGATCTCTTGAAGTTAAAATCAAAAGATCGCAGAAAAATATCGTATAGTGAGTAATGAAATGTCATTAAGTAACAAATCAATGTTTGGGATCAGAATTTTTTTTTGAAAGACTAAAACTATTGAGGCCTGCTTACCTAATAGGGCTTGCTCTGATGGACATGAAGGATAACTCTTTTTGCATGCAGTTCTAGATTCAGTAAATCCTACTATTGATTGATTACTACTTGTAGAGCTCTGTCCGAACGGGCTGTCATTTCTCAAAAAGTTGCTAGGCTGGTTTGGATTGGTCTGCGAAGTCACGTGGTAGCTTGCATTGTCATTGGTTAAAAAATCGTTGGAGGAGCCCGGATCCGACGTGTTTGGATATGCAAAGCACGAAGAAGCGGGAGACAGAGGCGGAGACGAAGAGGCTATCGAGGAAGAGGAGGATAAGGACGAGAATGCGCCTCTGTCGTAGTGTTCAATGTTTGTGTACATGTTCCCTGATGTCGAATGGGAATCGCGGTTCCCGCAGCTGGAGGAGAAGAGGGACCGAGTGAAGTTCCCGGTGAGGGACTGCTCAGCCATAGCGCTCAAGTACTTGACAGGGTCATACTCGGAAGTGCCAGAGAAGCCGTTGCCATTTTTGAGATCCATGTTGTAGAGATTCGCGTTGCTGCCTTGGCAGTGGTGGTTGCTGTTGGTGATGTTGTGATTATTGCTGCTGACGGAGTTGGCTGTGCTGGTGGAGCGGATGCAATCTGTTTCATTGTTTCTGATCTCCCCAGACAAAACATACGGGGTCTGCGGCTCAGTGTAGACACTGGAGTACTGTGGAAAACATGGGAGGGAACTTCAGTTATTCATCTATGTTTACATTTCCTTGGATGAGTTCATTTACATTTTCTTTTATCTAACGAACCATAACTCATATGTTTCATTTAACAATTACGCGGTTGCCTACCTTTCATTACTATCATTATTATTTTAATACCGTCAATAGTCAAATTTTGGTATATACTTTTTCTTTTACATAGATCGTTTAAATTTCGATAATAATTCCATGCAACTATGTAGGACTTCCTATTTAATAAACAGGCTGGAGATTAATTAACCCAAAATTAATAAAAGCAATGATTTGCTACAATGTATTTCGCTTTTGGAATGTGTATCAATGCATCATAATGTAACTAGAAATTATCTGTATGGGTCAGTGGACACAGACCTAAGTATACATATTGAAACTTACCGTATATAACGGACTTGCTGAAGGCATGCTGCGGCCTTCGATGGTTTCCACTAGACAAAGGGGAGGAAGAGGGTGGGGGCGACTGGTCAGTGAAGGCGTGTCTGGAAAAAAAAAGTTTTTTATTAATGAATTAAAAGTTAAAAATTATTTTTAAAAAATTCAGGGTAAGGGGAGAAGGAGAGAGAGAAAGTGGTAGAAACGAATGCAAAGAAAACAAATGAATGAAAGAGTTGTAGAAATGTACACACAGGATGTGATAGATGGAAGAATGGAGAGATGTACACATAGGATGTAGTAGATGGAAGAATAGAGAGATGTACACATAGGATGTGATAGATGTAAGAATGGAAAGATGTACACATAGGATGTAGTAGATGGAAGAATGGAGAGATGTACACATAGGATGTGATAGATGTAAGAATGGAGAGATGTACACATAGGATGTAGTAGATGGAAGAATGGAGAGATGTACACATAGGATGTGATAGATGTAAGAATGGAGAGATGTACACATAGGATGTAGTAGATGGAAGAATAGAGAGATGTACACACAGGATGTGATAGATGGAAGAATGGAGAGAGAAGAAAGAGAGAGACGTCTACATTAACAACGACACAAATGGGAAACAACGACATAGCATAAAGCATTAACCAAAAGATTTGAACGCTTAATAGGTAACTATAGTTATAGTTTGCTAGTACATTTATCAATAGTCATAGTACCACTGGAAGTGAGCTGGGTATTAACAAAGCGCTAGTTAGATAGGACAAAAACTCATAAGCGTAACCAGAGTAAGGAGCGTGCTAACATGAAACCGGCAGGTAAAAAACTTATGATAACAACTGGTAAGAACTTGAATAATGTTGTAACACACTGAAATGCTGGACAAATTACACCAGAAGTTTTGTGTTTCCATGAGAGTTTTTTAAGGACATAAACACAAGATGAACTCAATTATAAAGGATGTAATTATTAAACAAAACCATTTTCGTTTATCAGGAAACCTTAAGAATGACATTATATATAAATTTAAAGACGGAACCTATTGTAAACGACTTTATCACTAGATGAATGAATGAAAGACTGGTCATTGTTACCGTCTTTAAAACACACACAAAAAAAGTAATTAAAAACAAAAACCTTTCATTATTTCATTAATCTCTCCCTGTGCTTGAGATTATTTTTTTTTACGATTCTATGACATAATCATATGATATGATCACTTGTGCATTTTATTGCGTTGCTAAATGCAAAATGGCTGAGTTACAGTTTGATAGATTTAGAAAAACTATTTCAATACCTCAATTAAAAAAAATATTACCTCAATTTAAAAAAAAAGATTCTCTCAAGTTAAAAAAAAGATTACCTAAATTTATATAAAAAAGATTACCTCAATTTAAAAAAAAATTACCTAATAAAAAAAAGGAAAAAAAACAACACACTTAAAAGTAAAGTAAAGAGAATAACTCGGACCAGTTTTACACCCAGGGAAGACAGAGTTAGAGACTTCGAGCACTCTGCCACCACAGCGGAAGACAGGCGACCCCGTGGCTCATAATTAATGAACGCAGGCAACTCTGTTAATTGTTACAAGACTCAACGTTATATTTCACTACAGGGATGTGGGCGACTTTGACTGTGTCACCTCAATGTTAATGGTCCTCATTGACCAATGGGAACTTCTTCCGCATAAGATGTACACACACACACGCTATTTCGTGTACAAACACACATGCATTCGAGTACAATGTTTGCTACAAAAAAAAAAAAAAAAAATAGACAATAAAAACACATAAAATAGAAATAACACTATTTCATTATAATAATAGTAATAGTTATTATTATTATTATTAAATAATGAGCAAATAGTCAATAATCTCTAGCACTGTCAGGATCAAGAGTAATGTATGGAAAACAGATTTTAGTGTAGTCTAACAACTTTTTTTTACTTTTTATTATTCAGAGTATTTTCAGTTCCCGAAAATGTTTATTATATCAGTAGTAGGCACCTGTCGACTGACATCATACAAGGGTACATTTAATTACACAAATAAGTAAAATTATCTTATAAAATACAGACGTTACTTCAGAAAAGAAGATGATCACGCCCTACGCGTGTTCCCTACGTCTATCTAGTCATGCATGTTAATCAATGACTTAAACTCTGCCTAGTCACTGGTTTTCCTGGTACAGGCAACCATGCTCAAATAGCACCAGGGAAGTAGGAGTATGCTGGACATTTATCCTAGCATATGGTACAAGGAATGTGCCTTTATCTTTGTGTCTTTCTGAATATTTTATTAGGTACAATAATAATTAGTGCTTATTATTATTATTATTATTATTATTAGTAGTAGTAGTAGTAGTAGTAGTAGTAGTATTCATGCTTTTGTTTTTCTGTAGCTCAGCTAAAAAAGGATAATTAGCTAAATTGTATCACAGTTCACTGCCACTGCAAAATTTTGATGAAATATGTTCCTAATTATTTAGCAGTTCCACAGTACTGCCGCATTCAGATCGACAACAAAAAATCTTTTCAGGCTTATTCAGAGCCCCGGAGAAATCGGCGAATTCTATTAAACATTTTCACGGTAAACTAAATTCTGCCAAGGACGCTAAATCGAACCACAATGTAGCTAACCCCAAAAAAATGACTATAAAATAGAAGTGTAATTTTGTTATTGAATGCACTATAATGTCAGTAAATTCATAACTGTATCCGGGTGTAACACATTTCTTTTTAAACTAAGTTTTGAACTTACTCCTATAGGTCATAAAGTCGAATACTGCCTTCGTAATGATATTATTTTTGTGCTATAAAGAGAACAGCCTAGAAAATATGATTCTGCATTTCTTAAAAGTGAATCAAAATATCATATACCTTCTTTAAAACAAATAAATTGTGTGAACACTTTCTTTAGTTTGTAAATTGGATACACCAAAAAGCTATCTAATTATAGTTTTCCGCCATAGACGAAAATCGTCAAATGACATTGGCTGAAGTTACAGTAGATTTTTTTTGCTTATATGATTTAGTAACGTATGTATTTTTTTTTCCAACATTTGAAACCTTCTTTATCAATGATTTTCGAGTAAATAGCATTTTAGAATAGCTTAGAGCAGTATAGACAATAGAATTTAAGCTCACTAGAAAGTGTAATTGTTTTTCTATAGTTTCCATTCTAGCCAGAAAACAAAGAAGACGAGCGTGTTATATAGCCAACGTTTTCAAGATTTGTTTTCCAAGTGCCAAAATAAACAAAATTAATTATCTTTATGTTTGTTTTCACGCTTACAATCTGCATTTTCATGTGCTGAAAACTTTAGTTCCGGTTTTTATTTTTAAAAGTTTAACGTAAGCGCCATTAGTTACCCCTGTCAAGGATGGCTGCATTTTTTCACCCGTTAAAAGTAAAAAATGGAGGCAGCGATATTAAATGTAATTCTGTTCGAATAAAATTCTGTGAGAGGATGAACACAGTATTATATAGATATCTAGAAGTAGATCTAGAAAGGAATTCAAAAGCCCTAAGCAGCCAATGCACATTTTATTAATAGTAAACAGAGATTCGAAAATAGGTACATAGAAAAAAACCCACAGGAAAATGGAGATTTAAAAGAACTAACAAACAAAATGGAAATAATACATTCTAACAGTCGATGTAAGAAGAGTAGTCTAGGTATACAACCGGCAGACTCGTCCAAGGATTAACGTAAGTAGGTCACTTCTGTATATTTTAACGTTACACCTCGTCTGGACCACGGGCCAACTTTGAGTCTCTGTTGCTTACACAAACATTAATAATAGCATAGCTCATGGAGGTGGGGGAGGAGAGAGAAAGAGAGTTTGTCAGTAACGAATATAACAAATTGAATTTTTATTTTAATTGTTTGATTACTTCATTGCATTGAATAGATTTCTATCTCTTTGAGATTGCTTATTTAATTCATATGTTGCCTGTTTTGTTTATCTTCATTCAGTCACAAGATCACTACAACACAACTGAGCAGATACACAGATTTTCACAAAGCTTAAGCTTATATCAACTCAAGAGTCTGTCTGGTAGTTTTTTTTCTCCCACTTCAAATTCGCGTAAAAAGTCAGAACTTTACACCTTTGTACCTAACGAAACATGAATTAATAAAAAAAACAACAACCAATTATTTAATTAATTAGTGGTAGTTAATTATTTTGATGGATATAAAAGGGAAATACATCCCAAAGTATTGAGAGATAACGGTTTGTTTGTTTTTTATGGAGTTCTTTCCTTATATAAGTGGGTTTTTTTTCTAAAAAGTATTTTCATATTTTGCTTCCTTTGCAACATTGCCTCAATTGCAACTATTGAGGCCATTTCAACTTTGTGTGTGTGTGTGACAAGACCTGTTAGTCTAAAGTTTGTATCTGCTATTTTACTGATGATATTTATCGTAGATTAAGCATCGGGATTCTTTTCTTCGTGAAATATATCATGTTAAATTGGCATCGACTTTGTCCATGTGCTTGTTTAAGAAGTTGTTACAAAGCTTGGATCTATAGCAGCTCACTGTCAAATTATCTGGCACAAATTTTGAACACGCCATTTCTCAAACTTTCCATTCTCTGATTATGTTGAAACTTTGCACAGTTATTCATTGTTCCTAACAAAACACGAATCAATCAAAAAATTAACCAATTATTAAATCAATTTTGTTTAATATCGAAAGTATTGAGATGTGTGGCTGTAAATGTGGCGTTTTCTCCCTTGGATAAGCTTTTCATTTTTTTATGAAGTGTATCCCGCTGTGTTTTGCTTTATTTTTTCCCCCATTCTATATTTGTGATGTGCCAACATTTTCTGGTCATGGCAAAAGAAGTGTCAACAAATACTCTTCAACTTTCCCATTCGGCCACTAATGTCGCATATAATGTCGCACACTCAAATTTAAAGCCACTTTTTTCTTAAGAAGAGAAGGACCTCTGATGTATTGCATGAAAGTGTTGTAGTATAATTATTAATGTTGCAACTATACATATGATTAAAAAAGACAGCTTTAGTGACATTCGTTATTGACATTGTGTTTACTATCTAGAATAACTTTTTTAACAAAAGATTCATAAAACCTCAAATATTACAAAACCACCAACTTAAACTGAAAAACTTGCTTGTTAAATTGAATGAGACTTGTCATACATAATTTCACTTTTATAATCATTTGTGACTTAATTTTCCTTTTTTTTTTGTTGTAAATACAGATCTATGTGTTGTGTCAAGTTATTATCTCTTCTTTTTTTTTCTGTTGACGCCGCTCCGTTTTGATATAAGAGGTGTCCAAAATATGAGCCGACTAAACATTTGAATGTGAATATTCGTTTGTTATGAATCTCATTTCTCTATTTCGTTTTTGTTCTAGTTTTTAATGTTTTCTTGAGTTGAGGGGTCCCAAACAGAGGTTTCATGTTCTATTATTGGCCTAACCAAGGTTCAATTTTAGTTTTATGTTCTTTTTCATTTCTAGAAATTTCTCTCTCTCTCTCTCTGTATATATATATATATATATATATATATATATATATATATATATATTAGGATGATCCACAAAAACACTGGTTCAACAGACAGATACAGACAGAGAAAGCTATTTTTTAGGTAAGAAAAATCTTATAAAGTTAAATAAAACTAATCATAGTCGACATTATTCATTTATTAATTAGTTATTTATTGGCCTATACATTCTCAGTATCTGACCTGTTCTTTAGGCGACATCCTTTACAGCCGTATATAAATATCCAATTAGGAGTAAAAGAATGCACAGAGTTGACGACGTCAGATCTAAGGGTTGAGCTGAATCCGTCGCTCACACTAAAGTCAACTTATTAGATACAACGCCTTAACCCTACAACGAGCATGCACTGTTTGCACCTCATCATAGTAGATACACAGATAGCTATCGCCACAAAGATAGTCTGTGTTCCTAATACACTCAGTCTTGTTTAATGTGGGTAAGCTGTATCTTGTTTAATGCTGTTCATATAATTAAGTAGGCTGAATGTAGGCATAAGTTAGCACACTGTTGACGGACACTATGAATGCTCTAAAAATGTATGTCCGTTATGCTTTATATGAAGATCTCAATGGAAAAAAAAAGTTCTGGTTTCATGCTAAACTTAGCAGACGATCGAGGTGTATGCGTGAAAATTACTCCGCTATGTGAAGGGGAACAACAGAACAAAAAGAGTATTGTCTCGCTCTCTCACTGTCTCTCGCGCTCTGTGTGATGCGTCTGTCCCCTTGCTTGCTTCCTCCCCACCTCCCATTTCTGACGTCCACCCTCCCTGGTCGCTAACGGCGTCGCTTTGAAATGACAAGAGTGACACTGCCTTGTCACTTGACAATAGTTTCGCCATGACAGTTTTCATGCACCTTTAGCAGCCTCCAATTGGCTCCAAGGCATATGACGTCACAGGGCTTACATTAGAATACCTAAGTTACTTGCGCCCCATCCCTAAGTATTAAAAAAAAAGCTATTTTATTTTTCCATGACTGAGATACAAATGGGTGTTTGACTGTTCCGAGGTAAAGCAATATGCAATAACAAAATTAAGCACTGGAAAACATATTGGGTGTGGGCAAGGGGGAGATTCAATTCCGGAGGGAGGGCGAACATACGCGGGAAGTGTTGAAGGGGATGTCGTAACATGTACAAGAACTAAGCCTATTGTTCTGACTAACTATCAAATTATGATCGTCGATCTCCTGGCACCGTGGAAATAGTAGAAACACGCCTAGCTACCTCAGTACCATCTAATCCCACACAAAGATAACGGTACATGAAAGTCAGGGGCGGCGCCACAGCAAACAAAAGAAACGGGTGAGAACGTGAACATTGGACAAGTGTCACCAATCCACAAACAAAGAGGTAATAGATGCAATGTAATCATGTGATATACCAGAGAAGTACTTATGTTAAGGGTGTGCCTCTTTCTAGCCAGATCTAACAGGGCATTTGTTTCGAACAGAACTCAAATGTTTAAAGAAATTAAAAAATACATAATAGAATAGAACTTGAGAGTAAGTCAGACGAGTGAAGAGTTGAGTGTGGAATAGTCGGAGTGAAGACTTGAGTGTTGAAATGTCAGGGATGAAGAGTTAAATGTTGAAATGTCATAGATTATGTTTAGTGCTGAATCGTCGGAGATTAAGAGTTGAATGCTGAGATGTATGAAGAGTTGAATGCTGAGATGTTTGAAGAGTTGAATGCTGAGATTTATGAAGAGTTGAATGCTGAGATGTTTGAAGAGTTGAATGCTGAGATGTTTGAAGAGTTGAATGCTGAGATTTATAAAGAGTTTAATGCTGAGAAGTATAAACAGTTGAATGCATCTACAAAGAGGTCACTAAAAAAGTAACAAAACGCCCTTGGAAATCTTTTTTACGTATACCTAGTATCGATTTGCCTTGATTTCCAAGAATACTGCAATCCAATGAGTTTTAAAATGGGCTATATCTAAGACGGCTTTCAATCTTGGTGCAGATAAATAGTTCTATCATTGAGTTTATTTCTCTCGAGTTGGCTAACATTGTCTAGCAGTTTAGAACAGCACTTCAGAAAGTCAAGCTTCCATAATCTTTCTTATCAGGATCTGACGTGAAAGCTGTACACGTTTGGTTTAGTTGTTAAGTCGTTAGTGCGACATGAGAAATCTAATTAAACATCTAGTCTTGTACTACCAACTTGCGTTAATTCAATAAGATATTTAAATTTCTCCCCGTTGAGCAGTTTTCATTAACTATCAACGGTTTAAACTGCTTTTGTCTGGGGAACTAAACCAAGTGCAGACTTCTATGTAACAAAAAAAGTTGTGACGTGTTGTAGGAACAATCAATCACTCTCATTTCTTTTACCACGTAACTTTCATTGATCTCAATCATCCACTCTCATTCACTCTCATTTATCTCAATCATTCACTCCCAGTTTTTTTATCATTCACTCTCATTTATTTTAATCATTCACTCTCAGTTTTCAATCATTCACTTTAATTTTGTTATCATCCACTCTCATTTATTTCAATCATTCACTCTCATTTTTCAATCATTCATTGTCATTAATTTCAATCATTCATGCACAGTTTTCAATCATTCAATCTCATTATTTCAATCATTCACTCTCATTTTTTAAATCATTCACCCTCATTTATTTCAATAATTTACCCTCATTTATTTCAATCATCCACTCTCATTTTTTCAATCATTCACTCTCGTTTTTCAATCATTCACTGTCATTATTTCATTCATTCACTCTCATTTTTTCCAATCATTCACTCCAGTTTTTTAAATCATTCACCTTCATTTATTTCAATTAACCCTAATTTTTTTGAATCATGCGCTCTCTTTTTTTATCACTGACCGTCATATATTTCAATAATTCACTCTCAGTTATTTCAAACATCCACCTGCATCTCATTCACTTCTATACTATTATTACGTTATACAATTTGGTTTGGCTTGTATTCCTACTCCATTGTACTGTTTTACTTGGTGTCTAACCACCAACACAAAGAAGCCACAAGACATGACCCTACCCCCCCCCCCTCCTTATCAACGTCTCAACACCCCTCCCTACTCTTAGCAGAGAAGTTGTATACAAAATATATGTGTCGACCTTTGTTTCGTGACCCCAGCTGACCAGTCTCCTAATCCTATACATGTGTCACAGCCAGGTACATGACCCCCCCCCCCCAAATGGTTTTGTTTTCTGATTACACTGTAGCACGATGACCAGGTTGGGGAGGCGAGGGCTCGATAAAGGTCTCGATAAGGAAAGGGGAAAAAAAGGGAATCTGCTTGGCAAAACATAAAACTGTTTCTTGTAGTAAATGTACGCTACAGTTTTTACAAAGCTTATATCAAAGTATCCTCATCTGTCTGGTACAAATATATGCATAATATTCCTCCCATTAGTGGTAATTAGTTTTTTTAGTGTGATATTTAAAAAGGGACATAAATCTTACAGTATTGAAAGATATGGCTGTAAATGTACAGTTCCTTTCCTTATATAAGCTATGCTTTTTGTTTTGTTTAAGTATTTCTTATCTTTTGCGAGCTTTTTTTTTTTTGGTGGAATTAAAAGAAAGGGGAAAAAAAGTCTTTAAGTAGTGCTACCCAAACTACGCCCGACTCGTGACGCTGTGATATCCAGACCCTAGAAACTTCAGCTCACTGTGCGTAATGAAGTCGCACATTGCACAGTCCAGAGCAGCTGTTGCGAAGCTCAAACGATCTGGAAAGACAAAGACCTAGCCAGACTGATGCGCTCCTTTGGTCAGGGCAACATTCTTGTTTGTCTGCAGATTCCTGACGTGAACTGCAGAATCAGATTGAAATACCCTAAGAAGAAAGCAAGAAGAAGAGACAGAGAAAGAGTTGGAAGACAACATCAAAGAAAGGAAGGACATGTCATTGAAAGAAATTCTATTCAAGGCTAATGACAGAGGAATGGAGAAAGACAGTCGAAAGATCAAACATGGTGCCCCAACGGTCCAACAGACTAAGGGATAGATGGTCGTGAAGGTAAAGGAAAGGTTCGATTCATTTGGAGTTGTTTTGTTTTTTTTCTCGCTATGCTGAGGTTCGTAGACGCCAAACGGTTTAGTCGTTATCAAGTAGACTACTGTCCGAAAAAAGAGAGAAAGATATTTATATCAGTAAAAGGTTCTCATACTGTAACTAGAATAAATCAGTTTCCTAGAGTTATGCTTTAATTGGATGTACAGAAATCCGGGAATCATTGTTTCAGTTCACTTCCTTTTTTTTTTTTTTTTTTTTTTTCATATGACAGACATTTACCCTTATAAATGGCTTTACTGGATGTCTGAAAAGTTTCCTAATAATTAATTAATTTGTATTACCGGTACTCTCGAAATAATCCTTTACATGCCCTTCTCCCAGTGATGCTCCCACCCCCATCTCCAACCGGGTCCTAATAATAAACCTATTTCACGTCTTTTCTAAATGCTGCCTTCTGAGGACAGAGAGTTTCTTCTAATGATGATGCCATCACAATTGTAAACACTTATCATATAGACATAGGAGGCGCGGTGGCTGAGCGGTAAAACGCTTGGCTTAGAAAAACCAGGGTCCCGGGTTCAAATTTTAGTGAAAACTGGGATTTCTTATTTCGGGATCTTTAGGGCGCCTCTGGGTCCACCCAGCTCCAATGGGTACCTGACATTAGTTGGGGAAAAGTAAAAGCGGTTGGTCGTTGAGCTGGCCACATGATACCCTCGTAAACCGTAGGCCAAAGAAACAGATGACCTTTACATCATCTGCCCTAAAGATCACAAGGACATAACAATGCGTTTAAGGGGAAAATGTGCAAAATGAATGCATATATTCACACCAGTGCCACAATAATAACCTAAGTCTACCTCCTCGAAGCTATTTACTCTTACCATTCTACTCCCTCTGACTTTTAACTACCGGAGACAATTAATAACAATCTCTTCCTGGTGTTGTTGCGTGTTATATGTTATATTACCAGCATGTCCAAATGGAGGAGGGGGGAGGGCGAACAGGAAATGAAGGAGATCTACCCGTGTCAGCGTGTCTGGACAAGACATTTAGTTGAAAAAACTTCTATTCGATAAAACTTCTAATTGATAAGACTTCGAATTGAAAATACTTCTAAATGAAAAGACTTCTTACTGAAAAGACTTGAAACTTATACACACGCACACATTCAGATAAATGCATTGTCGAGTGAGGACTTTCGCTGTTGCAGATGAGGGCTTTCCAGTTTGACCTGAATGCCAGTTGGCCAGACGTACTTCTATTCTAACGAAATACTTAACTGTTGACCATGTGATCAGTGTAAGAAGTGAGGGCGCAAAGAAAACTCTGCGATCTCTTTAGATCTTAGAAAGAGTGGGGGGAGGGGCTGTGTTTGAATAGAAATGTTGTTGGACAACACTTGAAAGATTTTATTTGGACAAAAGCTGGTGATAAAGGGGGAAGTGAAAACATATGGAAATAAAATAACTAAAGGTACTCCGAGTAAAATCGCTGAGAAGCCTTGATTCGCTGGAAGAGAAGCCAGAGTATATTGATTTCACTGCTATCCGTAGATATGTAACAACAGAGGGAAGATATAGAGTAGGAGGGCTGTATGGAGTGGGTTGATGCTAGAATATACATTAGAAAAACACCGGTTCAAATCATGTAAAAGTAAAGTTCCCCTTTCAGACCTTGCGATCTATAGGGCAGATGATGTTAAGGTGGCCAACGGTTAATGAGCAGGGTGTCACGAGGCCAGCACAACGACCAACTGCCTTTACTTTTCCCAATTAAAGTCAGGTACCCATTAGAGTTGTGTGGACTCAGGGGTGCCCTGAAAATCGCGAAACTAAAAAGCCCAGTCTTCACCGAGATTTGAACCCAGGACCACAGGTTCATGAGCCGCGCGTTTTTAACCACTCAGACACCTCACCCCCCCCCCTCCCCCAGTTCGAATCATGGTGCCATTCTAAATAAATACACTCCTAAGGTTCATTTTTAGTTGTTGTTTTTTTTCCTTTATGGTGCGCAACAATATAAATTGAAGACCACGCATACAAAGACACACACACACACAACGACTGAGCAGAACTAGGTAGATAAGAAAAACATTTCCTTGGCTTACTTAATAGAAAGGTAGATAACAGCTAGACTTCTGCTTCAGGCATTCCAATGGTTGTCATTAAAACTACCCACAATAGTTTTTTACATCTTTTACGACAAATCAATCCTCGAGACTTTATACACATATAATTAGTGGATGAATTGATATTACAAACTAGTTTGGCTTTTAGTGATTTCTGTTTTTAAGTTTGGTATGAAGAAAATTGATATGTTCATTTTATTGGTATCATGATGTATCTATGTTTAATCACTATCCCACTGAGGCTTAATATTTAACAAATAGTGTTGTTATTATAGTGTCTTGGCCCTAAGCAAGGGATTTATCAATTTCAAAAGTTGTCATCATAAATTTATATATATTATATCTAGACTGGAAATGGAGATCTTTTAACACTACAAAAAATGTGACATTGTTTTGAAAAGTTGAAACAAGGCTTTATTTTGTAAAGTAGTTATAAGAAGTAAAGTTGTTTTTTTCCAACCCTAACCTATGTAACATAATTTAATTTTTAGCTCTAGATCTAGTAATTGAACATCAAATATAAGAGTACTATCGTCTCATAATTATTATATTGCAATTTTTAGATATATAATCTAGAAAAATCTAGGTAATCAATCTATTTAAATGTGCATAAGATGATTAAAATCAACAAACATGGTTTATTTCGATCGAGGAATTTTGAAACATTATCTCAATGAAACTAACAGGAAATGGCTTTGTTTCATATATTTGCTTGAATATCATGGTGAATATACATAGTCTTCTAAAGAAAATCCAATAAATGATTTTGCATTGTTTCTAAACTTTGAAAACTAAAGATAATTACTTTTCTAAGACAGAAAAGATTGATAGGGGCGACTTCCCCTATATATATATATAGGGGTGTGAATTTATCAATCGCGGATAAGAATTTGTTTCCGATTTCCAGTCTAGATATAATATATAAGTCTATGGTTGTCATCTTCAGCACAATTATTTTCACCTTTTTTTTTTTAGCTTATCAACTTTACTTTTTTTTTTTTTTACTGAGCGCCAAGCAACAGTGTAAAATAATATCTAATAACTGAAATTGAACTTTCGTCAGAAAATGCTGCATTCCGACCTTTTTTTTTTTTGTTTTGTTTTATTTTCAATCGAAATTACGGCACTGTTAGACATAAAAGGCCCCACATCAGAGTGACATTGAGTAGTTCTACCCCGCAATCGTTAATCATGAAGCGTATGAAAAAATTTGGCACAAACCTATATAGAAAGCTGGTGAATGAACCAATCAGATCTGTCAGTTCTGCACTCTTGGTATTGAGCAATAATCCTCAGTACGAAAGCAGCTTTCCAAAAGCGACGTAATCATCTGAACCATACAAAGGCTCCTCTTCTTCTCGGGACAAGGAAGGCTTGCTATTTGGAACTAATACCGACCGTCTAACTGATTTGTGTTGAGGAAACAGGTTGTCTTTATAGGTCCCTGCTTTGTTATACAATCCTGTACATAGTACTAAAAGTAGTGGTATGGATCGGAGGGAAGTAGGGACAGATATATATATACATTAATGAATTCCCGATCTGCACACGGTCCGTTGTATACAGTTAGATCCTGGAATAAACATTTTTGTTTCGTTTTGTTATTTTATCCAACCGTAGAGCCTGGCTGCTAGTTTTTATGTAGTCACTCTTTTTCCGTAATGTAGATATTTATAGAAAATGACGATATTTGGTTCGGAACATTTTCCGGCCTACTAACTCCATGCTGTACATCCGGTCTATGATAAATGAAATGACTCCGGTAGCCTACACGCGACTTATGTCCAGGCATTGACAAAGTAGTTTTTTAAAATTAATTAATGGAAGAGATTTACATTGGCACTAGGAAGAAATTGCGACGTCAGGTATCGTATGATTATCTTAGTACATTTCTATGACATCAGAAATGAACGTCAATTATGTTGACTATAAAAGAAAAGCGATTGCTAATTTAGAAACAGATAATTTGCGAACCATCAGAACTCAAGTAAGGCGCCAGGAATAACTAAAAGCAAGTTCATATGGGGTCAAAGTAAGAAGGTTTAAAGCACACATTCTTTACAATAGAAAACTATGTTTTTTAATGGTATGATACTATCCATTCATTGACGCCTTGGTTTCGACAGAGGGATTGTTTCGTATTTATGAATGTGGCCATGTCGACATGGGAGGTAGTTTTGTAGTGTCAAGTGCAAAGCGAATGGAGTGGCTTACTCTTTAAGCTAACTTGTTTGTCTACATTTGGGTGAGACTAGTTTGTCTACATTTGGGTGAGACTAGTTTGTCTACATTTGGGTGAGACTAGTTTGTCTACATTTGGGTGAGACTAGTTTTGTCTACATTTGGGTGAGACTAGTTTGTCTACATTTGGGTGAGACTAGTTTGTCTACATTTGGGTGAGACTAGTTTTGTCTACATTTGGGTGAGACTAGTTTGTCTACATTTGGGTGAGACTAGTTTGTCTACATTTGTACTATAAAATGTATTACTCTTAAACCTCGTTTTTTTGTTAAAGGCGTAGGTTGGGATGACTTTTGTCTTAACATAGATGCCACGCGAGAATGTGGAGTCCCACCCGCTGAAGAAATGTCTATAGTACTCTAGAGGTATTGCCAGGCATGGGATTTGGTCTGAGGGGAATCAAAGAGCTGGAAGATACAAGCAACGTGGTGAAGATTGATACATATTGTTGTAGACGGATGTTGACTTGTAGCACTAAACTTCTGGTAGACAACTAAGTCGCTTAACCTCATACAACTTGAAATAGCTTGAATAACTTCTTTTGCGAACACAACTAAATAGAACATAAAGTCAACTTGAGATCAACTGAAAACAATGTAGTAGACTTTAGTAATAATATAAAATGGTATTTTTTAAACTTTTTTTCAATCTCATATTCTGGAGTTGTCTGTCTTAACTAAGACCGCTGACGATAATGCCACCTATGGCCTATCATACATCATTGGTATACTAATCGCTAACTAACCTCTTCCCAACATCACCATAGAAACACACAAACACACACACTCCATAACATGTATTCAATGAGTCATATTGTTATAAATATTGTAGTGTTATCATAACACAGGTCTTGCAAACAAAAGTCCCAAATATGACTTTGTTTTCTCCTTGTCACCATGAGCTATTTCTTGTTCTGACTAGATGTGAAGTGATTAGAACTGATGTAACGCCAATGTAACAAGTAGCAGAACAAAGACCTTCCAATCTCAAATACAAGTGAAAACATTCATTAACTGTAAAGAACAAAGTTGAAGAGAAATACAAAACGCACACACATACACACATTACTGTACTTCCACATTATTTTACTTCCACATTATTTTACTTACACATTATTTTACTTACACATTACTTCACTTACACTTTATTTTACTTACACATTATTTTACTTACAATTTATTTTACTTACACCTTATTTCACTTACACTTTATTTTACTTCCACATTATTTTACTTACACCTTATTTCACTTACACTTTATTTTACTTCCAAATTATTTCACTTACACTTTATTTTACTTCCACATTATTTTACTTCCACATTATTTCACTTACACTTTATTTTACTTCCACATTATTTTACTTGCACATTAATTTACTTATGCATTACTTTATTTACACATTACTTTACTCACACATTACTTTACTTACTCATTATTTTACTTACACATTACCTTACTTATACTCACATAATTCATTTCTCACAAGCTCACACTTAAGCATATTCACAGCACTAGCTTCAAAATAACCAACAACGACAAACCATTTAACTTTCCCCAACTAATGTCAGGTATCCATTAGAGTTGGGACTCCCATAAAAAGGTAAAGCTCCCCTTTCAGACCTTGCGATCATCTGTTTCTTTGGCCAACGGTTAACGAGCAGGATGTCATGCGGCCAGCACAACGACCAACCGCCTTGACTTTTCCAAAACTAAAGTCAGGCACCCATTAGAGTTGGCTGAACTCAGTCGCGCCTTAAAAATCCCAAAATTAAAACCCAGTCTTCAGCGAGTTTTGAACCCTCGATGCGGAAGCCAAACGTTTTACCACGCACCCCCGTATTATTATTATTATAACTACAAACATGCGTCTCTTTGTCGAGTTGTTGCAATCTAGACATATGACCATTATCAAATGTTGTACAGCTTTGAATACGCCATGTTCTTTTTATTTTGTTTTAGAAATGGTTTATATGTAGCAGAATGTGCATACAGTATGCATTCTAAATTTTAAAAAAAAACAAACATTTGTTAAAAGCTCTTTCACTCGCTATACGATTCACGATATCACCTTCACCTATCTCTTAGTCTGTTGAACCATTGGGGCATCACACAAGATCTGTTGACCGTCTTTTTCCATTCCTCTAATCTTTTGCCTTGGATAGAATATCTTTGACGATAACTATATATGGACCCAACCAAATAGTTTCTTACTGTTACGTCAATTGAGACCAAACAGAAAAGCAAAGCACCACAAAGACCTGAGTGTTATCTAATCCTATCTATATCAGAGCTTAGGACGGGAGAGTTTAGTAGCATGGTATTGTTTTGTAACTTTAGAAACTGAGAATCACGAGTAGTTTCCCTTGTTTGAAAAGTATAATCAGACAATCTATTCGTGTCTCATTGTTCTCTGACACTTCTGTCCCTCAGAGGTTGAGGAATAAAAACAACAACACTATGATCAAAAATGATCTAGTTCTAGATTCTACAACAAGGAAATCACTTTTTTTTTGTTCAACTAGAAAACAATTACCTTCACAGCCTGTCTGCAATATTTTTTACCTGAATGAGTAGCCTTTCCTGAACTTAGTCTGAGAAAGCAAGAAGATTTATCCTTGAGACAGCGAGATGATAAAATGTATAAAACATCCATGAAATTTCTGTTTGAATTTGTTCACTGGCACAAACGTTATTTAAAACAATTATGAAGTATTAATTAGTAAAAACAGAAAGAAATTAAACAAAAATGGAGGTCAACAAATACAAGATTTTTTTTTTTAATTCATAACTAATTCATTAGGAAATCCTCTACTCCTACGCGTAGGACGTAATCATCTTCTTTTTTGAAGTAGCGTCTGTATTATATAAGATAAGATAAGATTGGCACGTGAAATGCGTAGGATGTAATGATGTTCTCTTTTGAAGTAACGTTTGTAAATCTATAAGATAAGAAGATAAGATAAGAACAGACAAACAATGATTCTATTTTAAATGCTTATCTCTCAATAATAATAATAAGGCTTGTCTTCAAGTCCGAAGATTAGTGAGGAATACAGTATTTCCCGTGGCTGCGCAGCCCCAACTATGACCTACATATTTTGCCACATCCAGGGCAAGCATAACCATTGTCCGCAGGTAGTCGATTTAGATTTTCTTTTCGTCGTCTGCGTTTGTCCTCGGCAGCAGATTTTTTTTTGTCTCAACTGTGTTTCCACGGCCTTCGTGAGTGACCTCCAGCTGTCTCGTTCCGACGCCGCATGCAGCCAGGTGCTCTCTTCTATGTCAGCCAAGGAAAGTTGACGCCTAAGCTGGTCTTTGAAGCGTTTCCGTGGGGCGCCTCTGTTACGTCAACCACCTTTTAGCTCACCAAAAAAGACTGCCTTTGGCATACGTTCATCTCCCATATGGGATACGTGCCCTGCCCAGCGTAGCTATCGGACCATAAGAAGTCCTTCTATACTGTTCATACCGGCGTTCGCAAGGACATCGCTGTTTGTAGTGCGGTCCTGCCACCGTATGTCTATGATGGAGCGCAAGCATCTTTGGTGAAAACGTTCAAGAAGTCATAGTTGTTTTTTTATATAGTGTCCATGTCTCAGAGCCATATAGAAGGGTTGAGAGAACCACCGCCTGGTAGACATTGATTTTTGTAGGCAGGCGGAGCGATTTGTTCTTCCATAATCTCGCCTGAAGGCGTCCAAAAGCGCTACTAGCCCTGGCCAGGCGGTTATCAACTTCCCTTGAAAGTGAGGCGTCATTTGACACTATACTACCTAAATATGTGAAGTGGTCTACCAAGTTTAGGGGCTGTCCGTTTACTGCGATCCTTGGGGCTGAGTATGTTTCATTGGGTGACTTTTGGAACATGACTTCTGTTTTCCCGAGGTTTATAGATAGACCGAAAGAACAATCGGATAATCCCAAATCAAGACTAGTTTATTATACTTATAGGAAGTCAAAAAGTTTCACCAAAGTTTCAGTCTTTCTTTCGGAAATGAAAATTTTCATTTCTAGTTCTGTGATGCGTTAAATTTTATTTTTTACTTCTGAAGCCATACAAATTTTCGACACGGGCTACATGACAGCTAAAAAGCAAATACAACAACAAAACAACAACAACAAAACGGAACAAATGGATGGCTGCAGGTCGTGTGGCATTCACGCTGGTCTGTCGTTCGGCCATCTTGATGGTCCCGGGTTCATACCCTGCCCGCTGACATTTCCCCGTTTGGGAGGTTTGGACTAGGAAGTACATTAGCTTTAATCCAGAAGGAACATCCGAAACATGTAAAACATCCGAAACATGTCAAACATCCGAAACATGTCAAACATTTTACAAAATTGGGAGAATTCATTATTTACTGTGGGAAAAGCTATAAAGGGGCCGGATAGCAGGGTTTGTCTTAAGCATAGTTAAACTTGGCAGCCGCCTAGGGCCTCCGATCGATGGGTGCCTCGCACAAAACTCAAAACAACTTTTTTTAAATAGAAGAAAAATTCGAAAATTGTGCCCAATATTATTGTTGGAGTGTGGACATTTCAAACAATAAAATCTTAAGATCGATGATACAATTATACTAAATGTAAGGACCAATTATTATTCCTCTCCATTTTTATTTTGACCTCTCTTCTTTGTCCTTCAACGTTACTTATGAATTTGTATAGTCCAAAAAAGGACCAAAATACTTGCCAAATTATCAGGCAGCCTCTCATGAACACTGTTTTCTTACACCTTTCTGCAACAGACTAGGTCAATATGGTAGGCAAGGTTGGAACATATAGAATATTCATAAATAGGAAAGGTAACTTACGAAAAATAAAACACATCTAAAAAAGAGATCGTGGAGTGCATTTTAATAGACGAGAAGACGCTACACACATTCACAATCACACACAAACGGTGACCAGACACCTCATCATACGAGACATTTCATCATTGCAACATTTCATCATTATAGTAATTCATCATTTAGGGTTAAGGTTAACTTGCTCAGTATGTTAATTACTTGATTACACCTGCATGTACTTATGTTTGCAAAATGCACTTTATGCAATGATGAAATGTCATGGTGATGAAATGGTGAAATGTCTCGTATGATGAGATGTCAGGGAACCCACACAAACATACACATAATGTTAAAGAGATATTTATTTCTAAAAATTCTAAACTACTGTAAGTAAGACGGAGATGTATTCTGAGAGAGAGAGGGAGGGAGAGAGTGAAAGAATTAGAAGCAGGCCTCGAAATTCCAATTTAATGAGAAATTTAACATTTTCCTCCAATTTCAGTCTGTAAATAGAGTGTTCTAGTTATCAAATTCTAATTATCAAATTCTAATTATAGAATTCTTATTAATAAATTCTAATAATTAAAGGACTTCATAAAAATTTGTTGTTGTTTAAAAAAAAAACCTGTATTTATAACAAAAGCCTCACAACAAAAAACAACAAGAAAAAAGGTTTCAAGGTTATTTCAAGGAAAACAAAACATATTTTTTGATCTCTGCAGACGATATTTCATTCCACCTCTAAGCTTACACAAAAAAAAAAGCATAAAGCTACCAACTTTTTAACAAACCAGTTCTGAAAACGATTCGCGAAAATTTTCCATTAAATACTTTTGACCTCGTCACTGCGTCAGGGCGACAACGGAAGATCATCCAGGAGTTTTACTTCCTTTTCCAGTCATAAGTCAGCGATGTGTCTCGGCTAATTAATGGTCACCTCCACCCTCACTTGGCCCAAGAATGTCTATCCGACTAGCTACTGAATCTTCATGGCAGCGGCGTCAACACATTCACATTTTTTTAGACTACTCATTTTAATAAAAAAAAAAGATTGTTTCATTTACGATAATTTTTTTTTTTTTCAAAGAATTACTTTTTGAGGAAAAAATAATGCGAAAAACAATTGAATTTTTTAAGATTTAGGACGGATAAATATAAATAGCTAATTATTTGGTGTATCCGGTGTACTGATAAATAGTAAGTGTTGGTTACAGTTTAGAACCGTGATGCCCAATTTAATTCGACCTGCGGGCTAATTTAATTTTCGACACTCGAGTCGCAAGCCATATGACCAAAAATAGGAAATAAATATAATGAACTTGACTTGAAACAGTTTCATTAGAAACCCATGGGAATCCAGTACTTACATTCATTAATGGGATGTCAGATATTTATTTTTTTTATTTTTTTTTTTTCGTCCAAAAATGGCAATTTTTATTGTGAGCAACATTGCAGTTAGCTAGCCGACGACTCATTTTCTTCTCTTGGCGTAGTTTAACACTCTTTTTATTTGCGCTCAAACCAAGAAGGCCGTCATATTTCTTTTATAATGCCGTTTATATGTTATTTGTTTTTTAAGATAGGCACACAGTCTGTACAAATATTATCATATTCCACAAAAAAAAAGTAAAATCCGTTTATTTTGCCCGGTAGATTCTACATTCAGAGTACACTAGTAGGCCTACATGAACGTATACATGTCTAAGGTCATAAAAACAAAAAAAATCAAAGAAAATGTTAGGGCCCTATCGTAGGTAAGATACATTTTTAAAACTTTTTAACTTTTTTTGTAAAAAAAAAAAGATGATTTTCGTTTTATGCTAACTAATCCGCAGGCCGGATGGAACCAAATCGCGGGCCGGACCTGGCCCGCGGTCCGTATTTTGGGCATCACTGGTTTAAAAGATAATTGGACAAACTTTGTACAATTTTTAGCACTGTAAAATCAAATGTGTAAGCCCTTACGCTTAAAACACAAATTTCATTATTTAGTTGGCAACAGTGATTTTTTAGTATAGCGTCCTTGACATTGTTGAGAATCGAAAAATTATCAAGAAATTCCCCAATGTCATTAAAATAAGAGAAAATGGAGAATTTATCAATAGCAAACTTTTTGGTGAACAGAATACTTAAAACTAACGATTTTCTTCTATAACTCAACAACTGTAAATAGTTTGTTTGATGTATTCAGTGTACAGAAGAAAGGAAGTGCTGCTAAGCTAGCCTTTTTTTATGTATCAATTTTTGTGCACTTTTTTAGAACTGCAGAATTAAATTAAATATGAAATAAGGGAACAAAGAGCTGATAAAGGTAAATAACCTTATTTACGATATATTGTGTATCCCTACTATATTTCATAAATCAATAATGATAGGCAATGGAGTATAAATTGTCTTTGGCAGAAATGAAGATTTTAATAATAATAATAATAATAATAATAATAATCTTTATTGTCCGTACGGAAATTCATCTTACAATTTGTGCATTACACCAAACAAAAAACATTTTAACTATAACTCTATAAGAAATCGAAGTGTACATTCAAACTAGACACACTCATAATTTACATGTGACAAAGTTTATTGTTGAATTCTTAAAGTATTTGTAACGGATATAATTAAGAACGCTGGCGGCTCCATTCTAGAACATACTGCCGATATTTTAATAATATTTAATTACAAACTCGTTGCATTTCGGACATTTATCCGCCCCTTTTTTCACCAAAATTATTATTATTATTATGTTAGAAACGAATGAGTACTCATTCTCTATGCGCTGCTAGGGTCGAGTTTCGTTAAAGAGAAACAAAATTCATCGTAGTCCCTTTAACAGTTTTCACTGACGACTTTTCTGGTGATGTGGCCTTCAGCAGTATCGCCCTCTGACAGGCAACGAGGATGTTCCTACGAATGTAGAGGGCATTGAAGGTATCTGTTAGTTCAGTTGTTATTATCCCCTCGGTTGATATAACAATGGGGTATATTATTTTTTTGGATAACTTCCATAAACGCTTAATCTCCAAGCATTGGTTCCCATATTTTGTTTTTTTTATTTCAATTATTCTTAAATTATGAGACAGTGGTATTATTATTATTTTACCCGTGGCATGTCATCTAAACTACAGAATGTAAGAAACAAATGTAGGGAATGAATACTCGCAGTTACTCAAGGAAACAATACTATGCAGTTTAATAGTACATATGTACGGTACATACATACATAACTAAAGTACCAAAAGCTTGGGACCAGTGACACCAGTCACTAATCATCTGAAGTGGACATAACATAGTACTGACCTAAATAGTCTTCCCCCCACTTTTACCCCCCCCCCCCCACTCCTTATTTTTTGTCTTTTCTCTTTTTTCAGCCTGGCAAGGGAGACAAAGTAGAAGGACGTTGGTTTCATTGTTTTAAGGACAAACTGCTTGGGTAAACTAGAACTTTTGAAAAAAGAGGAGTGGGGGGAAAAAGGTGCGAGAGAAGTGGGGAGGTACTGTCTACTTAATTATACTGTAAGTGTGTGAACATGTATTGTTTTGTAAAAGGGAAAATAATAAGAGGGTAGGGCTGGAGGAGTCCTGGTGACTATATGTGGATAAGCAGGAACTTAACTATCGGAGATCTCCGAAAAAGCAACAAACAAGTCAGCAACGGTACATTTTTTAAGACGTGACTGTCAGGTGCGTCTGGGGGTCATAGGTTCAAGGCCACCAGCAAACTAAAAGGGATTTACTTTTTTTGTTGTTTAAATGTTATTTTAATTATTTTAAGACTTCCTTAAAATGTCAAAAATGTACTTCTTTCTATCTATCTATCCGTCTGTCTGTCTGTCTGTCTCTCTCTCTCTCTGTATATATATATATATATATATTATATATATATATATTATATCAGAACATTAGAACTATATATATATATATCAGAACATCAACCTTTTGTTTGTAAAACCTTACAACTAGATACCTTAGATTTTTTAAAATTTAATTTTACTTTTCACTATTTTAAGTCACAGAAAGTTATGTTCATAGGCCTATAAGCCAAAGCTAAAAATCTCACTAATTCAAGGCATTAGGACTTCATAATCGCTAATTAAAAAACAGAGTAATCCCTGTGACTTAATCACTAGAATGGTAATTTAGAATTGTAAGAAATCAGGCGTTAAGCATTAGTGTTCGAGCTAGCATATAAAACAAAAATTAGTTGGTAGTTTATGTTCTGTTGGATTCAAATGCTGGATTTCTGTGCGATGTCTATTACTTTTATAACAATATAATATGGAAATCGTATTAGACTTCTGCCCACCTGTTGCCCCGCCATCAGTATTAAGTAATGGGTTCATGAAATCATATTCAAATGTTTGAGGATAACAAAAAAAAGGTCGAGACATCATATTATGGTATGCTGCTGGGAGTGATAAGTGGAGCTCCTAATCTGGTCAAGCCCCGGGGGGCATGACAAGCCCTGTCATTGCAACAGGGGGAGGGAGGGGTGAATTATCATTGGTGCATAACGTCGGGGCGCGATTGTATCGTCAATACCACCAGTCCTAAACTTTTATAAAAACTGCATGTCACTTATCTCTCCCCCCTTCCCCGACCCTTTTACCCACACTCAATTTCACTTTCACCTCATACTGCACTCTGTGTAGACTCAACCTAGAGATGGCAATCTCGCAGCTCAGAGAGAGAGAGACACACACACACACACACACACACTTTCACTAAACTCTCTTGTTGCCACCACAAGTCAAGATACAGTCACTGACTCCAACGTCACGACAGGGTACGCTGCTACTTCGGTTGACTTTATCTCGTTAGGCTGCGCTCCCCCTCCCCCCATATCAATCCCCCCCTCCTCCTCAGCGTCGCCGAAGTTTGGTGCCATAGAGAAAAAGGGTTGAGACAGGGTATCAGAATCTAAATGTGTATCAATTCTAAACTTAGATGTAAACGTAATCAATATTCATTTGAATCAGACGAAACAAACAAGGTCAAAGGTATGAAGAAAAGGAAGTGACGTTAAACAAAATGGTGTAGCCCCTTCAGTCCTTGCATATGTTTCCATCCCCCTCCCCAGTCGCCGCCTACGAGGTTACCCTTGGTGTCGCTGTTTGGCTATCACATTATCATAGATGTGGTCACTCACGATGCACCATCGCCACTATTCATCTTTGTTAAAATATTGCTCTGTCACTCTATCGGTTGATCGTTCGTTGAGGTCTGTTTCTTTCTTTTTTATTATTTTTTAAAACTACTCCTTGTGAGTAACAATACAAGGAACGGATTTTTTAAAACTCGTCTTTAAATTTTCCATTTAGTCCCATTGAAAAAATCGTTAGTCGACACCACATGCAGAGTTGAAATGATAAGCTGTCAAAGATGTTGATAAAGCCGCACAAATTCAGTGTATGAGTTATAAAGTCCTAAGATCTCTCAAATAAAAGTGGACAAATATTTCAAAAAGAAATGAAAGAAAATGGAAATTCCACATCTCTAATTGGTAGGCCACACACAAAATGAGACTTTAATTGCTTGAAACTGTTTTTTAAAATGTGGACAGAGTTGGATGTGGTCAAATGTAAAATTAAATTTGAAATTTGGAAGAGAATATAGAATGTAATGTACATGCTAATGTTAATTAACAGGTGATTGAGGAATATTTGATTTGATATAGTTTCTAAATACAATTTCTACACCATCTTATCACCTTATCTTAAAATGTTTCTTCAAAACACAGGCTCAATATATCCTACATCATACGTGAATTTATGTGGTAATCTTAATAAGATCTGTAAACTCTGCTAAGTCAAGTGTTATTCTGACTGATTCTGGCAAATCTTTCCAAGCTTTAACCCACTAGAGAAAAAAGAGCATTTCTACAAATTTGTCTCAGCATATGTGATAAGAAATGTGCTTTTATCTTTGTGTCATTCTGAGAGTTTTTTGATTTTTTTTTTAAATTTTGTTTTTGTTTTTGTATCTTTAAGATATTCACTACATTTGTTAGACAAACTTCTGATATATTAATTGTAGTTATTTGGAATATCAAATGATGCTTTTCACAGCGAATTTAAAGTGTAACAAATATTTGGAAAAGTTGAGCTTGATTATATTCTATGCAGATCCTAATGAACAGGGCCATGTAGTCTATAGCTTAGGGCCACCAAGAAATATTTAGCACTGGTATATAATATCTGGACTTATAAAAGAGCCGCCCCAAAAGGGCCAAATGTCTCAAATAGCTTAGGCTCTTTTCGAGTCTAAATACGGCCCTGCTAATGGAATGAAACACTTATTTTAGTGTTTCCATTACCCATGTTATTGCTTCTTTTTGTCTGCAATAAAATTCTCAAAAATAAAATCTTTTTTTTTTTTCATAATTGAGATGCACGAAGCATTTAGATTATTTCTTTTTAGAATTTTTGAAATGAAAACTTGATATTAACTATCTTTTTAAAATCTATTCTCCTTTTGTCTACAATACAATTTTCAAAATCAAATATTATTTAATTAAATAATTAAATGAATGTATTATTGTAGATATGCAAATACCCTGCATTTTGATTAATTGTAGGCCTCTAAGCATGTGGCTTTTTTTTCTCCAAATGTTCACCATATTTTTTGTTATTTTTACATCCATTTTGTTAATGTGAGAAAAATATCAAATGGAAAGTTATCAGTAGCAGATAAATCAAAGTCGGGAACTACACTAACCCTGAATACCAAAATTGAACGTGTTCTCTGGTGTATGCGTATGCTTTAATTTTCCGCTGTGAATATTGTCATGCGCATATTGAGTTGGTTCTTTGTTCTTTGTTTCTCCTGTGTGCACCATAATATTTTATGCGCTGTTTCAAAAGACGCGCTCTGTAAAATCATTACTTCTTGTGTTTTGGTTTGAGTGGCTGGTTCTTGTTGGAGATTCTGTTTGTTGTTTCAGTTTTATGTTACTTTCTTCTTTAGTGCACTGCTCCATTATCGGTTGTCATTATAATCATGTTGAGTGCCAGTCACAGGGAAATTCATACTTTCTTGTTGAGGGACTCAGGCTTGGGACTCTGTGAAAGTCAAGCTAGATCAGAGCCTGATCCTTTGTATTTGTATGTTCCCTACTAGGCCATTGTGCAAAGATCGTATTTGGTTGTTCCGGAGCGTATTGCTGGCATTGTGTCTAAGATGTGCCTTCATGTAACTTATGTTATATAGTTTGTATATACATCGGGCTCCCTGACTTATTAATTGTATATTATATTAACTACCCTAGATCTAATTGCTATGTTTAACTATCATTCATGTCATGTTATATCATATAGTTGAATCTTTGTTACATAAGCGATTGCTGTTAAATATTATACGTTAACAAATCGCCATTAAATATTAAACCCCAACCTATTGACATTTCTTGTTCTCTTCTTTAAGTACTATATTAAACGATAAACTGTCAGGGGTGCCCGCACAGACGAACCAAGGCAAAATAAGACCCCGACCAAAAAAAAAGTTTATGTTAAAATATTTATTTAATATATTTAATATTTATCAAAAGCACAAGCTTTGAAGGTGCAATAAAACATTGAAAAAAAAAGATTTGAGGTATAGGCATCAATTTAGTATCCTCGCAGTTCTCTCAATAAATAAACAGCTGCAGCACACAAAAATAGGCATAGTTAGCAAGTCTTTAAAAATTCTTTTTGGTTTTAAGATGCGTCGAGCCTTGCATTTGTAGGAATTCGTCAGCAATAACACTATGCCAATTGTTGCCAACTACTAGTCGAAACAAACTTGGACATGCATATTATATTAAGCATTGTTTACCGAAATATACAATATATGAAGATAAAACATCTTCCAACTTCTACTCTATTTTTAATGCTGCTATTTTGACTGACATTAGACAGACATTTTTCCAAGGGCAGGCGAATAAAGAAACAAACTCGATTTTTTTTTTCGTGGAATTTCATTTGGCTAGTCTTTGAAGTGACAAAAGTTTGTTATCTCAGTCTAGTTCTGAAAACTAACAAGGATTAGTCTCATTTCTTTAGCATTAATCACACTAACCCTGACTTCAACACAGGCATCAAGATAGAAATAAAGCGATCGTGTCTCAGACCATGTTTTAAAAAGCACACAAGCACACCTTTATGCATGCATGTTAATGACACATTCAGTGCAAAAAAAAAATATTTTTTATTATTGTTATTCACACCTAAATCTAAAAGCGACACAAACAGCTATAAAGAAACTACAAACCTCTGTGTTTGGATCATCCTTTTGAAATGGCTAGTACATGACATCCAAAGTGTCCATGAATAAAATGTTTCACTAAGAAAGCACAAAAGTTCTTTTTTATCTTCTTATAAACATCTTGGTTCTTGTTTTTTTTTTTGTCTTTCGGAACGCTAAAGGCGACAAGTTAGACGTTTTTCAACAGAGCTCCTCAAATTCAAGAGCTCTGAACAAATTGCTTAGTGATTAACCAACACGTCTCCAGAGTCTTGCTCTGGCAAGAAACATTTTGTTTGATTTTGTTTGAACGATATGGAGACAGAAAACAAAATGCTTCCAGTATGAATTAGAAAGAGACAGGACATTTAATGCTGAGAACGGGCCCACAAACATTTTCAACTTGAGAAGAAAAAAAGAAAGATAAAAAAAAAAAAAACAACTAGCTTGGCAATACTTTGGTTACAATTATTAAAGCTCTCCCTGTTCTTGGCTGTCACGGCCAAGCTTAATTTTTTAGACCAACTCCGAGCGTGTGCTGGGGGGGTTTCTGAATTTATTTTCTCTCGTTTACTTTAATATTTAGCTACTTAGGGTTCAGCGACCTCACCCCCCTCCCCAACCTGAGCTGTAAATGTAGCCTTTCGGTCACAGCTAGAGCCCAAAGAATAGAAAACGTTGGCCAGTCACTGCCTCTTTCCCTCCTTAGACACAAGCCTTCCCCCCCCCCCCCCTCCCCGTCCACCTTGAATACTGGCGATATTCTGAACATGTTTACCAACAACGTCTGCTCTGACCTATGTATTTACTTTAAACTTATCTTTTAAATAGCCTTTGGGCAGTTAGGTCCACGTCCCAATGTGTACAGTCCACAAGTTGAGAAATGATTAAAACAAACATGCCCGAATTACTGGCCGCACGCTTCTAGCTAAAAATAATCATTGGGGGTGGGTACTGTTCCAGGTGTTTGGAGGGCACATTTAATATTAAAGTTATACGATCGTTACTCATTTTGACATCAGGGGCAGATCAGCGAAACTATACAGATTAAGTGCTCTTGTTTTTTTTTGTTTTTAAATTCAACAAGAAATTATCGAGTAAGAGAAAGAGCAAAGAAGAGATAAAGAGAAAATGAGAGAGAAAGAGACAGACAAAAAAAACAGAAAGATAGTTAGGGAAAGCATGCGTAAAAAGAAACAACTAATCAGGTTCATTACAAAATTATTTTTTTTAAATACCTCGCATATATTGAGTAAAATTACATCTACTATTTAATAATTGCACATTAAACTATATACTAGCAGTACAATGCAGATTGGTTATTTAAAAAAAGGATAAACCACCTTAGTTTTGTAAGTATAATCCGAGAGTATTATTAGAATTTGTCTAGTCTGTATATAGTTCATTACTACTTCTGATGAAACTTGTTGTATTGGATATTGACTAGAGTTTCATTCGCGCTTTGATTTAAGCAAGGTTAAAAAAAAAGAATGATGTTTGAGTCTGAATTCGAATACGAGCCTCCATGATGGAAGGCCGACATGTTTTGCTACTGAGTCATTCAAGTAATTATAAAAATAGAAGGCTAATTAGTTTAACATTTTTAACGAAGGGCCTAGTTCTCGCCGATTTAGTAAATTTTTCATAGACAACAAAATTAATTATTCACGACTAATAGGTTAAATAAATTGTTAATTGTTTGATCGTTTAGTGTGTTGTCATAGCGCACTGAGAAAGCTAAAAACAAAAACCATTGGTAAAAATATTTGTAATCGCATAGATTTATTATTGTTGGTCTAAATCTATTACAAATGTAATTACATGACCTATCCAAACTAATTGATACAATTACACTTAATATAGGCTCTTTTGTTTTCTTGTTTTTTTTAAAAATGTTTTTCTTGTTATTCCATCAAGAAAGTGTAAGCCAAAAGTAGGATTTGTAAAATAAATAACACATTAAAGATGCCAGAAAACAGGATTATGCAATTTTATTTTTGGCAGGACATAGAAAAGTCCATACGTGCCTCACTCAATACTGGACAGTACCCCGAAAAAAAATCAAAATAAGTTTTTAGTGCTACGTATTATAGTAAACGCATCACAAACCAAGAAATCAGAGACTGGGTTACTGCAGCGATTGGACTTTACAATGACCTGCTAACTATCGTAAAAACAAAAACGCAAAGCTAAAAACAGTGCCAGAAAAAAGAAGAATAGGAAGAGAAAGCGATGGGAAGACAACATTAAAAAAAATGGAAGACCTGCCATTGAAAGAATTTCTAACTAAGGCAAAAGACAGAGAGGAATGGAGAAAGATGGTCAAAAAATCTTGCATGCTGCCCCAACGGTCTAACAGACTAAGGGATTGGTAAAAATGATAGTAACAACCTGGGTAAATGAGAACTGTAAAGCTTTGAAGAGTTCACAAGTTTCCAAAAAAGAGAAAATTCACAATTCTATAGGCATACACTTCTCCTTTTCATCTGATGGACATATTTTTAAATAGAAACTTATAACGATAAAAACCGTACTACTATAACTGGGTTATGATAAAATATATTTTGAATCTTGCTTTTAGCTTCAAACACAATTCATTTTCACAATTATTTATCAAAACGTGAAACAAATTTATGTTAAATCTACACTACATTTACACACTCAACTAACTTTCAATAACACAAAAAGAAGAAGATTGCATACTACATAAAATAGCAATCACAGTATTTTCATTTAAAATACCAAAATGTTTTCGGCAGAAAGTCAGTTGAAAACAGCTCGACAACTGATGTCACAAGGAAAACTGAGGTATTCTTTAAAAAAGTGGAAAGATATTATTTTACATTGAAACAATATATATTTTTCCACTTGCGAAAAGTAATAAAACTATTCTCAGTTAATGTCACGCCAGCTTTAACTTTATTAATATAATGTTATTAACACACTGACGTATCATGGCCTGCCTTAGATAATTAAAGGCCCCTGGCGAAGTGAATTTGGTGGCCCCCAATAGAATAGAAATAGAAAAATAAAAAAAAGATAAACAGCGAAAACAAAATTACGCAATTTCGTATAAACCTAGTGACTCCAAAATATTATTGGGGAAAAATATCATATCATCTTCTCTAAAAAAATAAAAAATTATTTAAAGTCCTGTGCATAGTTTGCCTATGCCTAAGGCGTATACAACATAGTAGTTGCATAGTAGTTGCGTTAGACTGTCTATTGATAATAATAATAATAATAATCTTTATTGTCCGTATGGAAATTTGTCTTACAATTTGTGCATTACACCAAACAAAAAAACATTGTAACTATAAGAAACCAAAGTGTACAATCACACCAGACTCAAAGTTTATACCAGATTGTTAATAATGATTTGATTGCCAGGGGAACAAAAGAGTGTTTGTGTCTGTCTTTGCCATCGGTGTCTTGAATCTCTTTTGTGATGGCAAAATCACAAAATCCTGACACAAAGGGTGATTCTTTATTTCGAGGATCTTGTTAGCTTTTTTATAGATGTTTGTCTCAAACAACTGCCCAAATGGGGTTTGTTTTTTGCCAATGATTTTACCAGCAGCATTTAAGATTCTATAAAGTTTATTTTTATTTTTAATGCTCAGATTGCCAAACCAGGCAGTGATATTGAAACTTAAAATATTGCAGATGTGAGCGTGATAAAATATAGCCAAGGCCTTTTCGCTAACATTAAACGAGGACAGTTTTCTTAGTAATCGTAATCTTTGCTGCCCTTTTTTGCTGATATAATCAGTATTTGCAGTAAAATTTAGTTTAATGTCTAGGATAGTACCAAGGTATTAAAGGATTGCACTATTTCAATAGTCTCTCCAGCTACAGAAACAATATCATTTTCCTTCTTTTCCCTCATTTCTTTGTTTTTTTTTACATTTAATAATAAAAAATTATCTTTACAGTATTTTTCAATGTGCTCTATTTCTCTGAAAAACTCATTTACGTCTGAGATCTCTGAGAGCAGGGCAAGAAGAGCCGCATCATCAGCGAATTTTGTGAAGGAGCAAAAAGGACTATCGGATTGAAAAGCATTGGTGTACAAAATGAACCACAATGGCGATTTCATAGCCCCCTGGGGCGCCCCTGTGTTAACTATGCGTTCATTTGATATAACATTGTTTACCTTAACCCTCTGCGATCTCTGGGTCAATAATTCATTAGCCCATAGTATTATGTATGGACTAATCTTCACACTGGCGGATCCAGGGGGGGGGGGGCGGGCTAATTTTATTATAGAATTCACACAATTTGTATACGAATTTATTACTTATGTTAAACATATATACTAATTATTTATATTTTAACCTATTTTTAGATTATTTTGCTGATCCATTTAGTATGTTAGCCAATTTGGTGGGGTCGGGAGGGGGCGATGGTATCAATCCCGCCCCCCCCCCAATACACTTTCGAGTGGGAGGAGCGGTCCAATTTATTTGTAGAAATCACAGCTTGCTAACAGAATCAATAAAATATCTATTTGATTAAAATTGTTATTGTTATTGATATTTTAACCGATCTTTATATTATGTCTTTCCCTGTATGCTGATTGATGGGGGGTGGGGGGGGGGCGAATATTGCTACTGCCCTTCCCACCTAAACCCTTTGAGTGGGGGGGCGGTCCGTTTTTATGAAGAAATCATAGTTTGTTAACAAAATTAGTTGAATTAATAGTTGAATTAATATATCCATTTTATATTTTGTTGCTCCCTTTTTGGTATTTTGGCCGATTCGGTGGGGTAGGGGGGAGGGCGATTGCATGTACTGCCCTCCCCACTCTAGCCCTCTGAGTGCTGGGGGGGCGGTCCTATTTTTTGTGGAGAATCATAGTTTGTGAACAAAATTACTTAAATATCTATATAATATAAACTACATATTGATATGTGATCCATTGTATATTATGGCGTACCACAATCTAATCTCAAATGGTATAATTAGTAAATTTAAATAAAAAAGGTTTGTACCAGGTGGGAGGGGCGATACATGCAATCGAATTTCCCCCATCGGACAAATCAATACTTTTTCTTTTTGTATTATAGTTAAGAAATTACAAAATTTAAAAAATCTGTCACTAATATAATTTATATATACTATGAATTAAATTCTTATATCGAGTCGGCCCACCCCTATTCTTTAATGCTAAATGCAATCTTTAGCAGAAATTATTAAAGGAGCGAGGGTTAGGTTAGGGTTTCACTCTACCGACCCTCCCATTTCCTGACAAAAGTTTTTGTATTTTCACATGAATTTATCATAATTATTTTAAGAAAAACTTTGCATTGGAAAAGTTAGAATTCATACGAAATTTTTCAGTAAAAGATTAATGATTGAGATGAGTTAGAGATGCTATTAGAGCATGGAATGGGTTGCCTGAGCTAGCCAGAAAAACCAGTGACTTGGCAGAATTTAATATGCATGACTAAATGCATGACGCGTAGGACGTAATCATCTTCTTTTTTGAAGTAACGTCTGTATTATATAAGATAAGATAAGAGTTCTAATCTCAAATAATATCTTCTTAGTCGCCATTTCCCAACCTTTACTCAATCTGATATTTTTCTAGTTAAATAAATTTGGGACTATAACTCACAATTTATACTTACATTTTCTTGAATACTATTTATCGAATAATTTATTTTTTTCGGCGGCGATCCTCAAAGCCAAAATCTAAATATGTGGGGTATCTTATCTTTTCAAGGAACAAATCGGTTTTATTTGCAATGTATTTAGGACCTATAAATTCATATTAGAATATTTTTCAAGTACAACATTATTCAAAAGATCCTTTTTTAATAGTTGGAATAATGAGCTTTAGGTCAGGAGAATGCGTTTCTGCAGTGAAGAATGCAAGAAAACGCTTTTGGCGTCGGGGCTTCGCCACGAACTCTTTTGATGAATAAAGAGCTGTAGATGTCAGGAGAATATGTTTCTGCAGTGAAAAAAGCAAGAAAACGCTTTTGGCGACGGGGCTTCGCTCCGATCTCCTTTGATGAATGATGACCTATAGATGTAAGGAGAATGCGTTTCTGCAGTGAAAAAAGCAAGAAAACGCATTTGTCGTCGGGGCGCCGAACCCCACAAGAGAACCTTATAGCGCTGCCCCAGTTATTTTGTTTTTCGACGAAGGTTGAGAAATGCTGCTTTTTTTATACTCATATATATGTGTGGGGGTGGGGATGTGTGGTGTGTGTGTGTGTGGGGGGGATGTTGGTGTGTGTTGTACGCACGGTTATGCATAGGGTTAGGGTTTACTTGGCGTTAGGGTTTGGAAAAAATGCCCCCCCCCCCTCCAAAGTTCTGGATCCGCCAGTGAATCTTCAACACTTTCATCTTTTCAAAGAGTAAATGAAGTTGTATAGTGTTAAAAGCTGATGAGAAATCAATAAAGAACAATCTTACATAAGTGTTCGGTAAGTCCAGATGTTTGTAGACACAATTTAAAATATTAAGAATGGCACCGTCTACACCTTTACCCTTTTGGTAAGCAAATTGTAAAGAGTCTAACTTACTACAAAGATCATTCAGAAGAAACATTTTAACCAATTTTTCTAAACATTTAGACACAATGGAAGTAAGTGAAACAGGTCTAAAGTTATTCATTTCCTTCGGTTTGGAAACCTTTGGCACAGGTACAATTATAGATGACTTCCACATAGATGGTATCTCATGGTTTAGTAATGAAGTAGAAAAAATATCTTGGAAAGATTCAGCTAGTTGTTCAGCACATTCTTTTAAGATTCGCCCTTTTATTCTATCAGGCCCACTAGCTTTTATCGGGATGATGTTACTTAATGATTCAATATGACAGTAGTCTATACCAGAGATTCGTTCATTTGTAACGCTTCAAATGTAGAAAGGTCTGAAACTTCAATTATTTTGTACCTAGCATCACTCTGAAACATGGAAAACAAATGAATCATCAACAACAACAAATGTACAGACCTTCATCAGCAGATGTCTGAGAAATATCACTGGTTTGACAAAATAGATAACACCAAACTGGGGGATGGGTGGACAAAGAAATATAGAGGTGCAAATCTTAGAGAGAAAGTGAAGACAGATTGATCACACCCTTAGAAAACATACCAACAACAGAGCTAGACAGGCTTTAGAGTGGAACCCCCTAGGGCACAAGACGCAGAGGAAGACCAAAAAGAACATGGCGACGCGTAGACTAGATGAAGCTGAAAGGACAGGAAAGATCTGAAAAGCCATTAGAAAAACTAGCAGGGACCATGGAGAGTGTCTTTACTAAGGCCCTATGTTTCACAAGGAACGCAAAGGAAAGATGATGATGATGATAATCACAATAACTATTACAGTGGCGTTAAAACCCATTGGAAAAAAGAATATGAAAGATTATATAGAGCTACATGCGATTGGAAGACCCATCCGTGACATATATTTGATTCATTTAAAGTATTTTAAGTCATTGTGGGAGTCAGAAATCAAAGCACTATCTTTGTAGACTTAATACAGGTTCAGTAAACTCCTCTTAGTACAGCTCACGAAAAAATACCATGAATCATACCCATTAAACCCAAGCCAACCTAACATTTAATATATAACTAGGATCGTTTTACTTTCAAATAAAACAAACAAATCTAATTGTAAAAAAAAAATCTACAAAAAAAAAATAAAAATAATAATAATAATAAAAAGTGAAAATAGAAAGAAGGATTTCGATTTCGAAATTGCAAGCAATAAATTTCAGGGATGGGGTCTACAAAGAGTTTCTACGTGACGAAGTAAAAATCCATGAAATTTAGCGATTTTTAAAAAGGCGACGTTGCACCTTGTTAACCAGGCTACAAGGCATTCAGCGAGCTGGTTTAATTAGGTTTTAATAGCGGCAGGGAAGAGTTCATTCTTCTGACGTGTGGTAAGAGCGTCCTCAGTCATTAGTTTTCAGGGACATCTAGATACATCCTACAGCATCCCCCACATGTCCGTATATCTAAGTACGTGGTCAACTCATGTTGTAAGCAGTAACCATGACACGGAGGGATCAGTGCCAATTGCCCAATATGGGCCCAAATGAGCCCTTGAAAACATTTTAGAGGCCCCCTAAAGGGGAAAAGACGCTATAAGTTTTGTGTGACCTGTCTGTCCGTCTGTCCGTCCGTTCCGTTTAGATCTTAGAAACTAGAAGAGAAATTGAAAATCGGACATCATGATATTTTAGATCATTCAAAGTTCTGATGCAACGACTACCTTTTTTCTTTTCCGAAAGTGAACCATCCAATTTTTTAAATTATATATGCAAGCAGATTTTTCAAAAAATTACACCACTTTTCAATGAATAACATCAGGGGAGGTAACTTTTTAAAAAGGTCATGGACTTCTTCATTAATAACTCAAGCGTCATTCATAGATTCGCGCATTGGTACAAAAAATTAGCATCTAAGGTTACAATGGTAAAAGTGTCAATGGATCATTATAATATATTTTCCATTTATTAACTAACTCATTGAAATGAATACTGATTCAAATGTTGAAGCGCGGAGACCCGCCGCCAAGCACTATTTCTGATATTAAAAGCCAACAAAATGCGTATTCTGAGGTATCTACAGTGCATATTATAAGTTGTACTAGGATGTCATCGCAACTCTTCTTATGCGTAATTCCTTTTGTCGGAGAACATGTCCCGCAAACCTCATGCGACGCTCTGTCACAATCTTACTAAGAGGTCGAATCCCAGTTCGGCATAGGATTTCCTTGATTTACACCCGATCTCTATAACTGACTCCTAAAATCTGTCTTAGCCATCTTTGTTGAGCCACATTTAGTGTTTTTTAAATTTCGTCAGATGACTATTCCCTTCACTTTATTAATTGAGCCCCGCCACTGGTAGAAATGTGTAACCTCTCTTGAATACGCTCTTGTAGTTTGCTTTAGATTTTTTATCGAAAAGGGAAGTTGTAACGTCAAAAACATCTCTTGGGGGTTTTAAACTAAAAAATCTCTGGAGTTGTGTTTCTTTTTAATTCAAAACCCCATTTAGATACGGTTATAGAATTTAGTACAGAGCTCTGACGTGGCAGCGAGCTATTGGTCCAAACTCTACGGGAAGGCCTCCATCATTTGAAGCCGGCTAGCAGTTGTATGTGCAGAAAGGTTGTTGAGTTTTTAACACTAAAAAAAGTAGTCATGCCTATTTTCAATAACGCAAATTGTTTTTGAGATAAGATCGTGCCTAAGCCGACATTTTCCTCACCTTCTCGTTTCACCTTTACTATATGTACGCTTTCAATATTATTTATGAACAAAATGTACTCTGTCAGACAATGTACTTATTTTAAGTTAATACACGAGATGGTTAAACTGGACTCCCAATAACGCTTTTAGCCTATATGAAACTTTAAAAAATTGACAGGAAGGCAGACGCACAGAAGATTATGCAGAGGGATAGACAGTACTTGCATGTTAATAGCTTTGTCCTAAGGGAAAAGGAAAAAAAAGGACCTTGACCTATTTACACTTACACGTAAATGGGTAATTAAGATTCAGCCGGAAGCAATGGAGCAATGGGTGGCCACTGAAAGAGAAGTCCGAACTTATATGTATAACATACATTTGATTTTCGCCATCTCTTCGACCTAATTTGGGCTTCTATTTTTCTAATTCATTATTAGGTAAGAATTAAGTACAAAAGCATGTGAATGGAAAAATAAACACATATACTTTCAAACTGACTAGCGACTTAATGTACACATATACTTTCAAACTGACTAGCGACTTAATGTACACGTATACTTTCAAACTGACTAGCGACTTAATGTACACGTATACTTTCAAACTGACTAGCGATTATAACATAAAATAAAGAGTTTCTTGTTTTAAAGAAAAACAACATGAACAGAACAAAAAGAATAGTTTACAATAATGAATCATCGTTAAAATTATTCTCTCCCCTAGTACGTTAAAAAATATTTTAGCATTTCTAAGCCAGTCTACCAAAATGCATCTTTAAAGCTAACAAGAGAAGATGATAAAGAGGAATGAGTAATGTTATGTTCTTACAAATCAGTACAATCTGCATACATTATGATTAAATGGAGATTTATGTATTTTAGAACTGACTTCTAGGGCGATTTAGTGAGATAAAATATCGTTAGATCAATTTAATTCAGAATGATATCCAGACTATTTACCTTCTGGTTTTAAAGCGTTAGATAAACATATCTTAGGTCACGTGGTTACATTTTTATGTCTACGTTCACATAACCATATTTTCATATTTATAGTTACATATCCACGGTTACATATCTACTAGCAGTACACACCGGCTACGCCCATTTATATTTTCCAAGGCTTTATAATAATTTTTATGGCCGGAAAACCCCCCCCCCCCCCCCATTTTTTTATTTCAATAAAAGGGCCATAATTTAAAGATCCACCTAACAAACTTTTTAGCCTATGAATTAGTGTATCTTTTATAATGACATTTTACGGCCCACTCTCTTTCCTTCGCTCTCTCTCTCTCACTGGAACCCACATTTTTTATATTTGTTTTCACCCTGAACATCATAGTTTCTCCGACAAAGTCGTTTGGCTTGATTTAGAAAGACCCGCCTTATAACGGCCCCTCCACAGAGAGCCCAGTCACATATAAGCACATATGCCTTTGGCCCGTGATTTCTAGTATCGCTTTTATTTAACTGCTCTCCATCTCACCTATCTCTCGCCCACAACAAAACGTTAGTCCTATGTAAAATCTCTGCTAACACACTTTTTGGCTTTTTATTGTTATAAAGACAACCCTAAAATTTGTTAGCATCCTCTGATTGATAGACCCTTCACCACACACTTTTTCAGCTTTTGAATCTATATGTACTATCTATGAATAGTTTAAACTTCATTTCTTATACATCCCCTAACCATGAGAAAAGAATCTAGATTTATCTTTTTCATACTATTATGATATTTTTTTAAACAAAATATTTTGACTGCGTCTAAAAGGAAACGGAAAGACGTATGGCATATTAAAAATAATAGACTTTGTAAAAAAGAAAGAATTGCTTTAAAAATACGGAATTTTCGAGCTTTTACTTTTTATGCTTTATATATATATATAAATACTTCAGGCTTCTGGGGAAATACCGTAAATAAAATACAAAGGTTTGATAGAAAGCATGCCTTTTTTTTTTCGCTATTTGCGGTGGTCTGGCTGTGTATCTGTTCTTAGCAAGCGTCTAGGAAAAAGGAACATGTGCACAAAATTTGATGCGAACCAGTGCGACAGTTAAGAGATCTCTTGATCAATGAGTCAGTGGTAACCCTAAGGACAAGACATATGTGGGAATAGGGTAGAAGAGCTTAAAGAAAAAAACATCAAATGTGGGAATAGGATAGAAAAGCTTAAAGAAAAAAACAAATGTGGGAATAGGGTAGAAGAGCTTAAAGAAAAAAAAACAGAAAAAAAAAACAAATGTGAGAATAGAGTAGAAAAGCTTAAAGAAAAAAACAAACAAATGTGGAATAGGATAGAAAAGCTTAAAGAAAAAAAAATGTGAGAATAGGGTAGAAAGCTTTAAGAAAAAAAATGAAGGTGGGTATAGGGTAGAAGATCTTAAAGAAAAAAAAACTAAAGTGGGAATAGGGTAGAAAAGCTAAAAGAAAAAAAATGAATAGGGTAGAAATAGGGTAGAAAAGCTTAAAAGAAAGACTCAAATGTGAAAATAGTGTGAAAATAATGTAGAAGTATTTCAAGGTCAACACACCTCATTGGAGTAGCTAGGGTTGGGGGAGAGGGGGGTCCACATTTTAAAATCCCCCCTTCCCCCCAAATAAGTGTCGGAATTGGTTTTTACATTTAATATTACGCCATTAGCTCATTTTATGATATCGAATGTCAAAATGATAATAATAATAATAAATAAAAAGGAGTGCCGAGAAGGGGAGATAATTGTGAAAAACATTTCTTGAAAAAAAACTGTTTTAGTACTGGCTGTATCGTGACCTTTTTTTTGTTCACAAAGCTTAACTTAAGTCAGAGAACACGCCCCTATCTCACGCCGACCCACACGCCTGTCGTACAGTCCCACAATTAGACACAATGTGTGCTTATATTGACACAGGGAGGTAATCACGTAATTGAAATGTTTGATTTCGTGAATTGGCTACCAGGGGAGACAATGTTAGGCCAATCTATTTTTAGTTAAGGAGCTCACCCGACGTAGTAACCAGTAAATGTGTTACAACTTAAATATTTAAAAAAGTCTTAATAAATTAATAATTAAATTCATTCAATAATATAATTATAACATTTTTACTTTACTTTCTATTTGTCTGTCCTCAAGTGTATCTAAGTTTTAATTCAACTTATAATGTTACTCTATTCTAATTTGAATATTCGTTTGTTATCAATCACACCACAACATTTAGTATCCATTAAAAGTCCACAGTGTCGGAGTCAACATTCCCATGTAGCCGAATTAAAGAATAAGCGAGTACAGGGTGAACGTTTTAGAAGCGTCTTTATTTTTACCTAACAAATTTCTGCTATTGTATTTTTTTAAAACTATTTTTTTAAATATTAATTGTATTAAGTGTTTGTTTCCATACCTCTCTATTTTTTGCTGCCCCTGGGCAGTGCCTCTCGTGCTCAATCACCCAATCCCCTGACATTAGAACACTGCAGCTCAATCAAATGACATTAGGACACTGCAGCTCAATCAAATGGCATTAGGACACTGCAGCTCAATCAAATGACATTAGGACACTGCAGCTCAATCAAATGGCAATGTATCAGCAAAAAGTTGTTAGTTAAATTTCAAAAATGTTAGAAGAAAGGGTGAAGGGAAGAGATGTTAAAAAATAGGAAGCTGGAAAGTATGGACAGGAACAGAGTTTCAAATATTATGATTACATTATTGTTAAGAATATGTAAAAGTTCTAATTTCTAATATAGGAGGGTATAGCTCTTCCTGACTGTCGGTTTAGAGATTAGTACTGTCATGGCGACTGTCCTACATTCAAGAAAGAAACTGCGTGTACACTAAATGGGCGTCTAAGTACCTTGAGCCACAGTGAGTGTTGGAATAAAGAAATCGTAAGGAATCGTAAATGTCAGTATCTTTCGATGTTAAATAAATATGGTTACCAAAAAATAGTAGCATTCAGAAAATAGTTAAGAACTTAGTTTTTGTTATCAGATCACAATGTCATATCAGTCCAGTGAAAGACAACCGAAGTTTGTGTGTGTGTGTGTTTAACCTTGTAAAACAATGTGTATGGATACAACACTAATGTGTTCTCTTGGGGGGGGGGGGGGGGGGGTCACAGGGTTGGCAAGCCTAAAAGCCCATGTGATCCTAATAAGGTTACGACCTAATGAAAGGATAGCTTCTCTCCAAAGGTGTCTTGGTGCTTGGCCATGTTCACGTACGCTAGGACGTCCACTGACCTACGTAATGACTTTATTTTTATGAGAGCTGCTTTACTGCTACATAGGGGCTAATCCATGTCTACGCCATTCTTGTGAGTCATAGAAGTCTACAACAAAAAACCCAGGTAACTTATAGATGCATAGCCCCCCCCCCCTTTTTTTTTTTACCCCGATCTATACTCTCTTAGCCATTAACGTACACCACCTTTGAGATGTGCGAATTTCGCCTTTCCCACCACAGTAGAACACTGACTTTTATTTTCTTGTACCGCCCACCACCAAGCAAGAGAAATAAATTGACAACAAAAGTTTTCAGCGAAGAATTTCAAGACCTCCTTGACAGTCACATATCAACAAAAGATCTATTTGTCATAGGCGATGTGAACTTGCATTTTGACAGTGAAAATGAGACATACGCGATGTCGCTGAAAAATACGATAAAGGAATATTCAAGACGTGATTTTATTTTGATTGTCCAAAGTAATAATGTTTCAAAGATTCAATTGCCCTTGTAAAAAAAATGTTTTTTTTTTCAGTTTTACATGTTTTGGATGTTCCTTCAAAGTTATAATTAACTTCTTTGTCAAACCTCCCGCTGGATGACGGGGATGGCAGCGAGCAGGGCATGAACCCGGGACCGTCGAAGGCATTGGTGTTAACTTAATAACAAACTGGTAACAAACTGATAGCCTATTATTGATATATTACACATTACAGCTTGATATCCACAGGATATGTACGATATGTCAGACGAGCGATTTTAGATCATCTTTCAGCATTGATCTGTAATCGAAGAAAAAAGAAGAAGAAAAGAACAGATTTGGTGCTTGACGGTGGCTGAGCGGGTTCGAATCCTGGTGAAGACTGGGTTAATTTCGGGATCTTTGAGTGCCTCTGAGTCCACCCAGCTCTAATGGGTACCTGATATTAGTTGGGGAAAAGTAAAGGCGGTTGGTCGTTGTGCTGGCCACATGACACCCTCGTTAACCGTAGGCCACAGAAACAGATGACCTTTACATGATCTGCCCTAGAGACCACAAGGTCTGACTTGGGAACTTAACTTTTTACTTTTACTTCCACGTCTCAGCACAGTAAACAACAGAGCTAGTGGCATTGTCATTTCAATGGAACAGATAGAAGGAACAAAAAGATGTAAAAATGCTTTTGAAACACAAATTAGGAGGTTAATTTTATTAAATAATGAAATCAATAGACTATATTTTGTATTTTCATGTGTCAAAGTAAAGAAAAACTGTGCAAATTGTAGTACATTGTACTTTATAGCATTGTTATAGGTTTAGTTTAATCGGGAATTTGACGAGACTTTTAGACGGAATAAGGAATGATGGGAACTTGACGGTTAAGGAGAAGAACGACGCACTCCTCTTTAATGGCGAGACATCAACTTTAGTAGAACTGTTGACATTTGGACTGTGCCCCTTCGTTTTGGATTAAATATTATTTATCAAGTTATATACCGTTTTATCAAGTCAATTATACAAGTTACTATATGTTGTTTTGGTTGAAAGCGAACTCCGTGATTTATTAAAAAGACTTCATTTAGACCTAGATCTACTTTATAATTATTACTAAAAAAACAACTACAACAGCATAGAAGAAGATATATATCCTCCATCGTGATCGAAGATGAGCATGGGTAGGTTTGGTCAGTTGCAAAGAGGCATGCTTCTTCTCTCAGCTTTTTGTTTGATTCGGCGCTCTTTCACGATGGCCACTCTCCTTGCTTCATATCAAGTGACTCCGAGGATCACAGTAGTTATGCTGAGATGGACAATGCTAGTCAAAATGAATTTCATTTTTCGGACCAATAAAATTGTCTTATTTTGGCTTTTTAAAAACTTAATATTATAATCACACGAGTGGGGTGTAACATTGGGTTGAAAGGGAGAAGGTGTAGTGTGTCGAGTGAGCGTGTGTGTGTGCATATGTGTGTGTGCGTGTGTTTTCCCTTAATTCGCTATGGGGAGGGAGAAAGTGTATATAAAAACTATTTTTTTTATTACGTAAAAAGTTTATGACCTGCCCGAGCCTTTAAAAACCCACACATCCCATTGTTCCCTGACCCAATTCCCATTTTAACCTTAAAAAAAGAATGGGGTTTTAATATATGTTTAAGAATTATTTTCTTTGTTAAAATAAGAGACCACTGTATGGCTTTGGGGAAGAAAAAAAAAAGAAATGATTTATGCACCAGCCTTAGTTTTATGAGCGTGCTTTATGGCGGAAGATGTGCATAAGACATTTAGAGATACAAGACCTACTGACCTAGTAAATGTATGCAGTTTCCGGCGAGGTCAGACCTAATGCTGGGTCAAGTCGTCTCAGGGAGAAACCCAGTCGAACAGATCGCCCGATAACTGGTTGCTAATAGTTTAATCCACAACATTAATTGTTTGTTTTTTTAAAGCAAGCCTATTAGCAGATATCATCCAAGAAATATTTGGTGTTTATCTGATTTATGTCATTGCTTCTCTGTAAATTGGTGGGCGGGGCAAGTATGTAAATGCCCGAATGTGGAATTGCATTGTAGGTGAAAAAAAAATCTGGGGATAGAATAATGTGCACTTTTCGCTTGATGTATGCCTTTGATAAACTTGGATTTAAGAGGGCCGAAAAATGTAGATTTATTATGATCTACACATGTAAATCAGGTGTGACGCCCTTTTCACACACACTCACACACACCAGGGCCGGCCTTAGATAATCGGCCCCAAATGAAATAGAAAAAAAGCGAAACAATAAAATAACACAAATTATTTATAACCTAGTGACTCCAACTACAGCAAAGGGCACAAAGTGTTGTTGAGTTCTTTGCTGGGCCCTCACTAATCGGAGGCCTAGTTTGCCCTTTCCTACACACAGACAAACTGGCTTGTAGATGCACATTTGTGCAGTGCCCTACACGTATTGAATCCTATCAATCATATTTTTTGTTTTGGTTTCAACTGATTCAATGGTTTGAAAACAAAAGTATAAAAAGCGGCACATATAGACTGTTTTTTTGTGACGGTACGCAAAGGTACGGCGTACAGGTATCTTTTTCAATGTGGGGAGAAAAGTAATTTTCTTGTATTTTAACGTTTATTATTAATTTATTAGTAGTTAAAAGTTAGACAATCCATCACTGAGTACCGGCACCTTACAAAAAAGCATTATATATGTATATATAGGTGCTCACTAAGAACGGTTTTTAACAGTTTCGCAACCTGATAAGCACCGTTTGGCAAACTTATATTATATAATACAGACGTTACTTTTAAAGAAAGAAGATGATTACATCCTACGCTTCATGCATCTAGTCATAGCTTTCCTGGCTGGCTCATACTCTAATAGCACTAGGGAAGAAGGAGCATTTGTAGCATATGGGATGAGAAATGTTATATTTGTGTTTTTCTGAGTATTTTATTAAATTTTGTTTTTGTATTTGAAGATTATGGTTCAGAGTTTTATGTACAATTGCTACTTTACTTTTGAATCTTCTGTCCTGGAGGCTTTCTAAATTTAGTGATTTTACTAAAGGTGTTAATCTAGTCAAATGTAAATATTCATTTGTTATGAATCTCACTGCTCTATTTTGTCTGTTCCAGTTTCTTAATGTTTTCTTTTGAGTTTAGGGTCCCAAACAGAGAATGCAAATTCTATTATTGGCCTAACCATGGCTAAATAACATTTTAGTTTTATATTCTTGTTTGATTATAGAAATTTCTTTTAATAAACCCTAATGCTTTGTTTGATTTTTTGATAGTTTTATCAATATGGGGATTCCATGAAAGTTTTTCATTTATTATAACACCTAGATATTTTGCGTTTTTAGTCTGTGTTACTTGTTAACCATGAATAAGATAAGTAGAATTAATTTGTTTCAAGTTTTTTTGTTACTCTTAATAACTGACATTTTTCTGGGTGGAAAGATATGCTCCAATTTGATTCCCATTTCTAAAAATTCATCTCTCTTTGTAAAGTTTCTGTATCTTATGTTGTTTTTATTGTTTTTTTTTAAAGCAAGCCTATTAGCAGATATATTGTTCTATATATTATGCAATCGTCTGCAAATAATCTGACTTTTGTTCCTGAACTAATGCAATGTGGTAGATCTAGGGAAATAAGCAACACCACCAAGATAAGGCTCTTTAACACCATTGTTACGCCAATACTTTTATCGAGCAGAGACCTGGATAACAAAATTCAGGTTTTCATCAATACCTGCCCGATGAAGCGTTCTTATGATCCGCAGTCCAAAAGATCTCGAATGAGGAACTATGTGGCAAAGAATAAAGCATCAGCCCATTGAAGTAGATATCCTTCAGAGATGCTGGAGATGGATAGGCCACACCCTTCGCAAGCCTGCATCCAACAAGGCAAGCCCTAACTTGGAACCTTGAAGGACAAGAAGTAGGGACAGTTGGAAAGACTAGCCCAAAACTAAGATGTCTGGAGGAAACTGGATGGTGGCCAATGCCCCAGAAGAGACCACAGACAGAGATGAGGTGTAAGTCTTATAGTTAAGTTTTTTTTTAGAAGTTTTCTGGGTTTTTTTATTATTAGTGAAGCAGGTGGTCCGTGTGAGCTCTAAGGGGAGCGAGTTGAAAAAACATTTGTTCACTGCAGAAAAAAAATTGCACAGTCTGTAAGTTGTTAAGAAAAGCGGCACTGTCTTTGTTAATACAATTTTCTAACATGATAAGTGACAGGGAATATAATAAAGTGATTCAGATTTGGTGGGAATATCTGGAAACCTAATTGGGGTCCCCCCAAAAAAAAACTTCTGGAAAAGAAGTGACAAGCTGTATATGGATGAAACAAGAAAGCAGCATCACGAATTAAAATTTGAGTTGCTCGCTTATTCTTTACAAGCTTTAGCAAACGACTATTAGCATTCGAGAACATATGAGCATTAGCAAAAGACCATTAGCATACGAAGACATACGAGCACTAACAAACGACCATTAGCATACGAAAACATATGAGGACTAGCAAATGACCATTAGCATACGAGAACATATGAGGACTAGCAAATGACCATTAGCATACGAGAACATATGAGGACTAGCAAATGACCATTAGCATACGAGAACATATGAGGACTAGCAAATGACCATTAGCATACGAGAACATATGAGGACTAGCAAATGACCATTAGCATACGAGAACATATGAGGACTAGCAAATGACCATTAGCATACGAGAACATATGAGGACTAGCAAATGACCATTAGCATACGACAACAGAATAGAAAGATGAGAAGATTACGTCAACAATAGAACTGTACACTTCTTTTGAAGCACAAATGTTTTATATGTCAGTGTTGACGAAACATTGCGTCTGAACTATATATATATATATATACTGAAAGAAAAACACGCAAAACACTTTAAAAAGTGGATTTGAGAAATAAACAAAACAAAGTAAATATTAAAATATATAGTTGAGAAGAAATTGTTGACGTAATTGTCCAGTTATAAGTACAGGACAGGTAAGTGAATCGTTCAAAACACAGAATATATTATTTGCTTAACAATTGTGTCATGTCAACTATATATTGTATTTATTTCAAGGTATCGTGTATTCGTTAGAATTGTGGAAAGGTTGGTGTTTGCTTATAAGTTGTTTAATTGTATAATAAAAAACATTATAAGGCTACCTCATAATAGAAGAACAGATTTTTTTCCCAATGAGTTCCGTGACGTCACCAACAGCAATGGCTGTGCAATGAGATGACAAAAGAGTTAACTTCAATAATAATAATTTTAGCCAATCAGCAAAATCGTATCGCAATCAGAACATTCAAGTTTATGCAATGCCAACATTAGCAGTGTCATTGTTAGCCATTTTATAATTAGAAGTGTTACAATTAGCAAAGCTATAATTAGTATATGTCACGCCAGTGCTAGACTAAACAAAAAAAATTCTCTGACGTTTGTATGTTTTTTTGTTTTTTTTTGGTTTTGTGTTGTGTTGTTTTTGTACCTTGGGTGGTCACCTAAAAGAGAACACAAAATAAGAAAGTAAAACATTTACCTTCGACAGAAAAACATATATTACAAAACTCAAAAAAAAAAAAAAAAAAAAAAAAAAAAAAAAAACTTTTTTATGGCTTTCTTGAAATGAAACATTACCGGTACATCTGTTCTCAAACATTAAAAAAAAATCTTACTCTTTCTCCAAGAGAAGTGGAAATATCCGCAAAGACTTCATTGAGTCAATATGAATGTATAATGCACATGAAATGCACCTAAACTTAAAATTATTAAAAGTTGTTTTACAATGGTGCAATTTGTAAGAAAATGAATAAGAGGCACTACACACAATTTCAGATTGATTTTAACACATTTTGGGGGGATATTGAAATGTATGATTAGTTTGTGGGTTATTTTATTTATTTTAAAAACATAGTCTCTTCACTGACTGATTTGTTTTAACGCATAATAAGATTTATATATAAGAACAATGGGTGCAATTTATTTTTGACCCTATAGTGCTGCCATGCTAATTTGAAAATATTGCGTCTATACGTATAGAAATGGGCAAAGGTTTGATATGACTTACAGATCTATCAATGAAATAGGAGGACAAAAATAACCATGACTTGTCAGACTTTTTATAGTAGTATTGTTGGCAATACACTCAAATAAACACATTAATTTACCAAGAAATACGTAAACAAACTTGATCATCTGTGGCACATGGTTACGATACAAGAGTCCCTATCTACCTTGAAAGAAAAGAAAAAGTTGTCTGTAAGCCTGTATTCTCTAGGACAGCAGACGTCAGTACGAAGTCCCCCGTTGCCTTTCCCAGCTATGATTTGTTACTGTCAGAAGTTTTTTTTTTGACAAGGGCCCTGTACTCTGATCCCCTGTAGTCTTCCCTTGTCCTTAAGTACTTCACACGAAAATTCAAAGATTAAAAAAACAAAAGGCGAGGGGTGGGGGGAACTGGGCTAAGAGCACTTCAGGTTACAGCAGGGGTCACTGTGATTTAAGATGATGGATTTGGGGAGGGGTGGACAAGCTAGCAGGGTTATAGAAAAGTGACAACGTAGTTTTTATCACTTATAAAAAAGGGCCACTAAATTTCTTTGGAGCTTTCCAATTTGTCGTCACCAGTACACGTTATTTCCTTTCATCATCACCTGACCACATAACTAGTAGGATCTCAGCATTAATCATCATCAAACGAAAAGTTTAAAAAGTCTAAAATATAGTGCAAGTGTTGATCTCATTAACTTAGTTTTGTGTTACATATTTGGGACAGCAGTGACCTAACAGAGGTCTATACGTAGTCATTCTTTGTACAGAATAAAGATCTAGTAGCTTTGTATTTAGTTAATTATTTTTCTCGACTCGATGGAATATAGGTCAGTGTCTTAACACTTGTTCAATGGAATACATGTATATGTTCATATTTTAATATATTATTCAGCTCTGTCTCTTTCTTCATTTTTTTTTTGTTATTTAACGTCGAATGTATTAACCCAGAATGACGGTCCTTAACATCGAATGTATTAACCCAGAATGACGGTCCTTAACATCGAATGTATTAACCCAGAATGACGGTCCTTAACATCGAATGTATTAACCCAGAATGACGGTCCTTAACATCGGATGTATTAACCCAGAATGACGGTCCTTAACATCGAATGTATTAACCCAGAATGACGGTCCTTAACATCGGATGTATTAACCCAGAATGACGGTCCTTAACATCGAATGTATTAACCCAGAATGACGGTCCTTAACATCGAATGTATTAACCCAGAATGACGGTCCTTAACATCGAATGTATTAACCCAGAATGACGGTCCTTAACATCGAATGTATTAACCCAGAATGACGGTCCTTAACATCGAATGTATTAACCCAGAATGACGGTCCTTAACATCGAATGTATTAACCCAGAATGACGGTCCTTAACATCGAATGTATTAACCCAGAATGACGGTCCTTAACATCGAATGTATTAACCCAGAATGACGGTCCTTAACATCGAATGTATTAACCCAGAATGACGGTCCTTAACATCGAATGTATTCCCAGAATGACGGTCCTTAACATCGGATGTATTAACCCAGAATGACGGTCCTTAACATCGGATGTATTAACCCAGAATGACGGTCCTTAACATCGGATGTATTAACCCAGAATGACGGTCCTTAACATCGGATGTATTAACCCAGAATGACGGTCCTTAACATCGGATGTATTAATCCAGAATGACGGTCCTTAACATCGGATGTATTAACCCAGAATGACGGTCCTTAACATCGAATGTATTAACCCAGAATGACGGTCCTTAACATCGAATGTATTAACCCAGAATGACGGTCCTTAACATCGAATGTATTAACCCAGAATGACGGTCCTTAACATCGGATGTATTAACCCAGAATGACGGTCCTTAACATCGAATGTATTAACCCAGAATGACGGTCCTTAACATCGAATGTATTAACCCAGAATGACGGTCCTTAACATCGGATGTATTAACCCAGAATGACGGTACTTAACATCGGATGTATTAACCAAGAATGACGGTCCTTAACATCGGATGTATTAACCCAGAATGACAGTCCTTAACATCGGATGTATTAATCCAGAATGACGGTCCTTAACATCGGATGTATTAACCCAGAATGACGGTCCTTAACATCGGATGTATTAACTCAGAATGACGGTCCTTAACATCGGATGTATTAACCCAGAATGACGGTCCTTAACATCGGATGTATTAATCCAGAATGACGGTCCTTAACATCGGATGTATTAACCCAGAATGACGGTCCTTAACATCGAATGTATTAACCCAGAATGACGGTCCTTAACATCGAATGTATTAACCCAGAATGACGGTCCTTAACATCGAATGTATTAACCCAGAATGACGGTCCTTAACATCGGATGTATTAACCCAGAATGACGGTCCTTAACATCGAATGTATTAACCCAGAATGACGGTCCTTAACATCGAATGTATTAACCCAGAATGACGGTCCTTAACATCGGATGTATTAACCCAGAATGACGGTACTTAACATCGGATGTATTAACCAAGAATGACGGTCCTTAACATCGGATGTATTAACCCAGAATGACAGTCCTTAACATCGGATGTATTAATCCAGAATGACGGTCCTTAACATCGGATGTATTAACCCAGAATGACGGTCCTTAACATCGGATGTATTAACTCAGAATGACGGTCCTTAACATCGGATGTATTAACCCAGAATGACGGTCCTTAACATCGGATGTATTAACCCAGAATGACGGTCCTTAACATCGGATGTATTAACCCAGAATGACGGTCCGTATCAACTCTATCATGCAATCATTTGTAAAAGCAAGTTCACGTTAAATAGAGGAGCACCTTGAGTAAAATCACTACAGAACAGAAGTACAAAAAGTATAGCAGCAATAATACATAAAACACTGAACCATAAATAAATAAAAAACAACAACTAATATAATAATAATTGTCAATGTCTTTGATTCGGCAGACTGGGAACGAATGCAGTGTTTCACGTGACTACGCAAACCTAATGGTACCTGTACATTTTTCCGCAGCACTCAGAAAAACACAAATATAAAGGCACATTTCTTATTCCATATGCTCTGCAGCTAGAATGAATTATTACAAGATGCTCCTTCTTCCATAGTGCCTGAATCATCAAGGAAAACCAACAATTCAGTGGATTTTAACATCAATGACTAGACTGACACATGAAACGCGTAGGAAGTAAATATCTTCTCTTTTGAAGTAACTTCTGTAATTTATAAGATAAGATAAGCCGAATGTATGCATATATCTCTCTTATACATTTTTTTTCTTTGCTGCATCGTGCTTTGGACTGTCGACTTAATGGTCCTGTGTTCGAACCCTTCCCGCTTGCCATCCTGCCAGAGGCTAGAAATGGGGCGTAGTAATTTATAGTCATGAAATCTTCAACTTTGAATAATTCACATTTCTAAAGATGTTTTAAGTCTATTTCAATAGCACATCTTCATGCTTGCATATATGCATATATTTAAAGTAGAAATTTCGACAAATTTATGACTGTCAGAAATGTTGCATTCTGTGGGCAAGGCTTTCCTTAATTCTAAACCTACTACTCCAGACAATCACACCTTACAACAGTTTGACGGGTTAATCTATGTCTTCTTCAGCTTTTAGATGCTCCCAGACGTTGCATGGGCAGTAAATAATGAAGGCGTCATACTTTGCAAACCTCAACACATATCTCATAAAACTAAAACACACTTTTGTATTCTAAACACATATTCACACCAGTGGCATAGCTAGGAATTTGGGGGTCCCGGCGGGCCTGGACCTCTTTGGGGTGGGGGGGGCCCTGCATTTTGGGCAATATTTCATATTTAATGTAAAAAACAATTTCGAACACTCATTTGGGGGCCCGAGGGATTTTTAAATTCTCCCCCCACCCTAGCTACGCCACTGATTCATACAAAAAACTTCTGCCGAAAACTTCTTAACTATCATCGCTCATTCAATGCACAATCAACTCCTTATAAATAATACGTAGAAATATAATGAAACATTTCTTGACAAGCTTTAAGCGAAAATAAATCAGTTAAAAAAACAACAACACTGAAGTTCATATTATTATAACCTTTATTTGCTGTCATTTAATTGCACCTTCTTGATATAAAGGTCGATAAAGCAGACAATGTAGAATACCTTCATTTCTGTTAAGTAGACCTGCTACTTGCTAAGCATTTTAATTTTCCTCCTCTCAACCGGTAGCTGTTTAGAGGTGACTTTGTTCTAGAGTACACCAGAGGTTCCTTAAATGGTGCACTACGGCATCTGTGTATGCGAAGCTTCAACGTAAGTTTTACTAAAAATGCTCCAAGAGCATAGCTGTGACGATACGAAACTTGCATGCAAAAGTTCATTTGAGTTTTTCCCAGTAAATCGTGGGAAACTTTTATTTTTAACATAAAACAATTATTTTCTTGTCCACCCATAAGTAAATTGTTATAGAATTTATCTCCTTTCGCACTGTTTCTCACGGGACGAATCTCGACGTAAAACATGAACTAGCTTCTCTAGGGCTAACTTTTAAGTTTTGACCGCTGTACAGGTGACCAGCACACAATAGTCGCGGCACCAGCGCTACATGCAGCGGCCTAATAATTTTTGACACGCTAGGATTCATACCGTCTCCCCTGTAGGGAGTTTATTAGTGAGGTTTCATAAGGGACAAACGGGTAAGTGTAAACATTTTACTATACTTATTTTATCTTATAGTAATGTGTGAGTACACATTAGTACACAACCACGTTCCCCGTCATTAACATTATGACTTTATTATGCATGTATATTGTACTATTTTATGTCGATGCTATATCTTCATATAGTATTATTAATGCCGCTATGGTTGTCTACATTGGAAACCGTAGTTATTATATTTGATTTGTTATGTTTCATCCATTCCTGTATCTTAGTGATTAATGTAAACAATAACCTTTTGTGAATCTAAGTACTGTCTTACAGAGCCCATGTGAAATTAATCATTTCACATTTCTATTATATATCCCTCATACATATTATTATGTCTCACGCCCTTGTGTATTTATAGTTCCTCTTGGATGAAAATAATTTTGATCAATTATATCAAACCCCCTATTACTGTAGCCATATCCCTAGTATTTTATGTTCATCTTATCCTTTAGTAAATACAATGCTCATTCCCCATTTTACTATAACTGATTACTTATCAACGTAATCTCATTCGATGGATGAATCTTGCCTAGTATCATCTTACTTGTATTTTGTTTGCTATTGGGTTATACGCGTGCTTTAAGATTTTATACATGATTGTCTTAAATGCCTTATTGGGATTGATACCAATGCCTGCATCTGAATGATTGCAAGGCATATGGGGATCCCTACTCAATGCCTTTAGGAGGTTCCTAATTGTCTGTCTTATCCCCAGCCTGGTTGCTACCCCTGGTTGCTACACACGATTTTGCTACACCGATTGCTATAACTACCAGATCTCCACCCAAAGCTGTAACCGGAGCAGACCACACCAGATAACCCCCCTCCCCCCCCCCAAATTATATACCTGTTAGCAAGAAGGCATTGCCTACTGTCCTTGGCCTTAACATATTGACCAGTGTCCACAGTGCCTTATACTGCCCAGTATCATCTGCCCAGTTCCCGTCCCAAACTGTCCACTGCCCAATAGCTATTGCCTAATGCCGACTGATTTGAGCAACCTTCGCTGCAGAAGATAAACTGGTGTTGAGTTAGCACGGCTCTCTACGAGATCACAGCTGAGAGATAGTCCCACTACAACTTAGTCTGCAGCACCAACCCTCTCTACTGATAAACAGGCAGCGGCCTCACGCTTGAGCCAGCTTGCCTACAGCATAGAGAATATCCCGAGCCGACGTCCTAAGACAGAGCCGGATGACTCATCCTTCCGAGTGCCAGTCCTACGACCGCCAGAAGACGACCCACGGGCTAGCAGCTAAGAATATAAGTAGCCAGACATAGGAACATTCTTCTATTCCAATCACTCACCAATTAGCAATCCATGATGAGCAGTTATGTTAGATATTAGCACCTTCATTTAATTTCTCGATTATAATTTTATTTGATCATTTATCTTTTGTAAACTTTCATTTATTAAATTATTTTTATTTATAAACGTATAATATTGGTCTGTTCTTACTGTTAGTTGCGGTGTGCCTGTACAAAATCGTATATGTGAGCGTGATAAATTAATAAAATTTTCCCTAGACTTAAATAAACAAGCCAAATAATAACTAATTAACATCTCGTCACAATAGCTGGGGGGGGGGGGGGGTTTTAAAGCCCCCTTCCGAAATTTACGATAAATTCCCCTCTTCAGTATAAGACTATCCATACATCAGTCACCTGATTCTATGAGCGAGCCAAGAGGGGTTTTGTGTTTAAACCCCTCCTGCAAGGGGGATTTGCAGCTAAAAACCACTTCTTCAATATAAATAAAGCAAATTACACACTCTAAATTCTTTGAGCGTAGCCAAAGGGCGTTTTGAGTTTAAACCCCCCCTCCAGCGGGGTATGAAGCTATTAAAATACCTCTTCAATATAAGAAAATCAAATTACGCTCTCAAAACTCCATGAGCGTAGACAAAGGTTGTTTTTTTTTAGTTTAAACCCCCCGTCAGTGGGGTTTGCAGCAAAAATAACTCTTTAATATAAAAAAAAAGCAAATTACACACTCAAAATTCTATGAGCGTAGCCAAGCCCGGGGGGTTTTGAGTTTAACCCCCCCCCCCCCCCCCCGCTCCAGATTTTTTTTTTAAAGTTTAAAACCTCTCCAAGTGGTTTTTAGTTTGAAATTCCCCTACAGAGAGTTTTGAGGCTGAAAACCTCTCTCTTCAATATTATTCTAAAGCAAACTAAATTCTCCAAATTCTATGAGCGTAGCTAAAGGGGAGGGGGGGGTAAATTTATAAACAAAAAACTACAGTGATTTTTTACTTTAAAACCCCCAACAGATGATTTTGACGATAAAACTTTCCTTTTCGATATAAAATCTAAAGCAAACTACAGTCACCTAATTTCAAGAAAAAAAAGAGGTTACACATTTCTACCAGTAGCTGGACTCCATTAATAAAGTGCAGTGAAAAGTCACCTTCCTAAATTGAAACAGACTAAATGTGGCTCAACAAAGGTGGTTAAGACGGGTTTTAGGAGTGAGTTATAGAGATCGGGGGGGGGGGGGGGGGGGGTCTAAGTCAGTAAGAATAGGAAATTAGGTTTTTGAAAAAAAAAAACTTTTTAATAGCAGGAAAATGCACTGTAGATACCTCAGAATATGCATTTGGTTGGCTTTCAAAACAGAAATAGTGCTTGGCGGCGAGGCTCCGCCCCGCGCTGGGGGAGCTCCTAGCGATCCCCCAGACCCCCTTGCTGACAATGGCGGGGAGTCTACAATTTCAGGAAGAACCTATTCTACGCACAATAAACGTCTTCCGAAAGAATGAAGGGTCAGAATGTATATATGTATATATATATATTACCAGGGCTTTTTTTGTGACGGCTCTCACCGGTACGGCGTACCGGCACCTTAGTTAGGCAATTCATCACTAAGTACAGGCACCATTTTTTTTTTTTTACAAAAAAAACAAACCCACTGTCTATTACATTGTTGATTAGTTGATTTGTTTGTCACCTATTTTCTGTTTTTATGGTAACCTTTACATTGGTAACGGGAAAACGAAAGAAACTATGTAGTAAGGATTAGAACAGTCTTCATCAGCACCAAATCAGAGGTCAGCTCAGCAGCTGAAGGATCTATCGTTCCAGATTCCATTTCATCAATGTCATTTTTGCACCGGTGTTGGCACGACGTTTGGTTACACTCTTGACATATTATTATTATTTTTATTTATTTTATTTATCTACTGTGGGTGTAGTATTTCTTAATCAGCACACAACTGATAAAGGTAGCCACCTAAGTAATCCATGTCAGATAAGGACAGTATGACTTTGGATTAGAACATGATCTAGATTCAATAGATCAGTCTCAGACTCAGTGATTCTCAATGTTGGATAGAGTAACACCAACAACCATCAAACTGGATCGACAGCACCACTGTTAAATAAAGTGGGTGAGAACATTCTGTTTAAGAACACGGGATAAGCGATTGCTGATGCACTGTTATTTTTTTCGATTGAACCAATAAAAAACATTTTTTTAAAATCCAACTGATGTTAAAAACCTTTCCTTTAATAAATAAGAGGAATTGTGTAGCATATTTTATGTAAATTCCGGCGGAAACCGCTCTGATTTTTTCACGTGATAATATGAAAAACTACTATTAATTGTTGTTTTAAATTATATTCCACTTACATGCATATTAAATACATTTTTTCTCTTTCAAAAAAAGTTAACAATGTTTTGTAGATGTAGTATTTAGCATGACAAAACTTACTGAATTTAGCAATACATTTGTAATTTACAAAAAAATCCAAAACCGTTTGCATAAATGTGTTCAAAATATGGTAAATGATTATCTCCCTTACTAAATAGCCTTCCGTGTTTGTTACTCTTTATGGTGAATAGTTGTAAAAATGGTGTATTTTTATGAAAAAACTGCTTGCATAGTTGATTTTAAAAATTAATTTTTTAGTTTTCAGAAAAGAGAAAAGTAGCCGTTGCATGGGTCGAAACTCATGGAAATTCATTGAACTCTAGCCATGTAAGCCTGATAGAACAAAGTGCTTTGTCTGAAAGAGGTCCAAGCTAATGTCCATTTTAACACTGCTATTTTCGAGAGGGTCGGACAATTCGGACACACGAACTAGAATAAGTGGCCGAAGGCCGAGCACACCGGGAACTTCGCCATCTTCCTTTAGTTTACCAAGCTAACCGGCCATTGATGAAGCGTTCCCTGGATTTTGACAGGGTCGTGGAAGCTCTCTTACAACTCCGCACCGTGCAATGGGACATTCTCTCGCACTCCCTTAGACGCTCCTAAAGAGTCTTGTTTTACTACACATTTAACCTAATCCCTTCCTCTAGCGATCGTTTCCACCCGAGTGCCGCGTTGAGGCAGGGTAGAGTACCTGGGTTTATAACCTGATGTCCGGCTTCGGTGTCTTTCTTATGAAATACAATAAAGGGAACAACACAGTATAGAAACAAATATCTAGAGCAGTGCTTTTCAAACTTTGGTACGCGCAACCTCTGGTGGTACTTCAAGCCATGCCAAGTGGTACTCATTTGGTCTCTTCAACGAATCGATATCTCGATCTTTCCGTTTTACTTCTTTTGATAATTTTCCGAGTAAGTTTATCGAAAAAAAAGAAACGCCAAAGGAATAATACTTAAACTTTGTGTGTTTTTTTTTCTATGATCCCCCCTAGTTAGAGACCAAAAACAGTCATTGAGAAATGATGTAATACTAGTCGCGTGCATGTTTAGCGTGTCAAACCTAATCGCTTCTTTAGGGTTCGTCTTTATCTAGTTTTTAAACTGCAGGCAAAAAAAATATGAAAAAATATTTTTTTACTAATGTTAGAACTGCAAAGTTTCTAGTGATGCCGAAACTAGAGGGCGGAGGGTGGAAACCTAAACCTAGACACGGATCTCAAACACTGCTCTAATGATTTTCCTATAATATTAACTGTTGGTGTATATCGCTGAGAAAAGAATGACCAGCTCGTTGGTCACACTGGGAAAACTCTCTTTTGACCGTTATAATTTTTCAAAGTAAAAAAAAATATTTGGCTATTAGACATGGCGAGATCAGCTGTAGTGTACCGATAGCTGAGTTGTTTATTAACTTGAATGTTTCTTTCTGTTTATAGATAGATTATTTAAGCATTGCTTATATTTGTTACGTAAATATTATCTAGATTCCCTTTTTTTTAAATTTAACATTCATTACGGCAGTTACTACGAGAAAACTAATCGCTCTATAAGTTGTATAAACGAAGGTTTTGTCTTTTTAAAAAAAAAAAGTATTTTTAATGTTTTTATTTTTTTTTTATCAATAAGATGTTTAGCGATCTTTCAAAATGTCCAGCAAGACAAGAAACACTTGGCTTGGAGAAGAATTTCGGGATGACAGTGTTGGACATTCTATATGCATTCGTTGTCTGGAACAAAGGAGGCATCTATCTTCAACTCTGAAGGAACATCCGAAACATGTAAAACAAACAAACAACAAACATGACTCTTGAACAACTCATAGAGAGTTACTGCGGACTAAGAAGACATAGAAAGAGAGAGAAGGAGACAAGACTATTCATTGTATAGAGCTAATGTTCAGATTATATAAAGAGAAAGAGAGAGAAAAAAAGAGAGAAAGACCGTGAGAGAGAGAGAGAGAGAGAGAGAGAGAAAGCAAGAGAGCAATCGCGAAAAAGAGATCGACAAATAGAGAGAGCGAGAGAGAAAGAGAAAGTTAAACAGAAAAGGGTGTGTGTGTGTGAGTGAGAAAGAGAGAAAGATGGAGGTAGTTATAAAAAAGCATACTCCTCCAGCGTTACGAAAGAAATCCAGAAGTATTATGTTGCATGATACAGTGGATGTCTATGTACAGTATTGAAGAAAGTAAGTAATCAATAGTACGACTAAGTGATAACATATTTTGAACCGAGGTCAAGCTGTTCTCAAAGGAATTGACGTGGGAAAAGTGTTGAGCAAAACAAATACTAATCCATAACTAAATACAAATGAAACCATTAATAAAAACAAATTATATGGACAATGATTAACATAATTAATGGCTATTAAACCAAAACAACCTTTTTACATTATCCAGTCATGTTACTTGCAAGCAAGCATTGAAAACATTTTTTTGTTCGACATTATCATTACCCTTTCAGACTTTGTGATCTTTGGGTCAGATGATGTTAAGCTCATCTGTTCTTTTGGCCAACGGTTAAAGAGCAGGGTGTCATGTCGCCAGCACAACGGCCTTTACTTTCTCCCAATTAAAGTCAGGTACCCGTTAGAGTTTGGGTGGACTCAGGGGCGCCCTAAAAATCCCGAAATTCTAAATTCCAGTCTTCACCTAGGTTCGAACGCAGGACCCCTGGTTCGGAAGCCAAGTGCTTAACCACTCAGCCACCGCGCCGCAAGTGTTCTGTTACTACAGAGAAATGAATGAATGTAGACTAGTAAACATAATAATAATTGAATAGAGACTTCATCCTTAGTAAGAAAAGATACTTAAAGGTCTCCTTGTATTACTTCCAATTATTACAAAGAGAAGAAAAGATAAAGACACCACTAATAGTTTAAAAAGAAATATAAATAACATTATTATTGACATCTCTTTTCCCCCTCTAAATAACTACATTGCTCAGTGGACACTCGTACGGGGACTAGAAGGATTATTCAGTATTAACAAACACAGAATTAGAAAATATTTATTATGGCCAAAGATTTTGTATGTACTTTAATTTTTTTTACAATTATATGTTCTTATGTGTGTGTGTATATGTGTGTTTGTGTGTGAGAAGTTCTGTGTAATTAATTAACACAACTACTTCGCTTTAAAAAATATGATTAATTTTTCATAGTTTCAACCAATAATCCACTTTATTTAAAATATAAATCTAATATCACTTGTTGTACAAGGGTATCGTAATAGTACATTCCGTTTTAATCACCTGAATGTGTCGATTTTTAAGATATTGAAAGCAAGGCCGGCATTTGGCATAGGCAAACTAGACATCCGCCTTGGGCCTCCAATTTGTGGGGGCCTCGCACAAGACTCATAACTACATAACATAAATAGCTACCATTATCCTTAATGCTGTTGTTGGAGTATACTAGGTTTTTACTAAATTACGTAATTTTAGGATTTTTTTTTCGCTGTTTATTTTATATTTCTCTATTTCCTTAGAGCCACCAAATTCACATTTTCACCAGCCGTAGAAATGCGAAAATTTTTTTTAGAAAACTCAAAGAAACTCGAATGTATTTTAATATCTTTTGTGAAGGCCACTTTCTTGTGGAGGTCCAGGGGGTCCTGCCGTCACTTAAATCCGTCCCTGCTCAGTGATATGCATCAACTGTTAAATTTCTAGAAAAATAATTAGAGCCGTTTTTGAGATCAGAGCTCTGATTCTGCCCACCCACCCTCCATGAAGTTGTGACTTGAATAGAGGTAGTATTGTAAAATAAATGAGTAACATTAAAGGTTTTTTTCATATCAATTACTCCCTTAAGATGAATGTCTATAATTTCTCATTCTATTTATTACAATGCTTCTATTTAGCTCGTAACTGCTTAGATCCTGGAAACTTCTGGGTGGGTTTAACCTGGACATGGATCTCGAAAACGCTCTTACAAGTTTCCAAGAAATTTGACAGTTGGTGTACATTGTTGGAAAAAAAAATCTTGATGGCCATACTGGGAAAACTCTTGTTTTGTCGTTATAATTTTTCAAAATAAAAAAAAAAGAAATTTAAATTTGGCAAAAGAACGAGTAAATATTTGTCTTGAACAGACAATACGTCTTTGAGTATTTCCGCACATAGGCATAATTTTTTCAAGGGCTGAATAAATGAACGTCCAGGAACATCGTATTCTAAAGATCTAAAGGCCTATTAGTGGAGTTATAAAGTAGATTTATTCATTCGCTAAACCAGGATTCTTTCTTGGGGGGAGGGGGGATGGGATCAATGTAGCGGGATACAAAAATGTTTCTGTTTTTTTCTATCTCACATCCTGTAGCGATTTCGTGACCTCCTTCAGTCGTAACGACTATGGTTCATCTCGAACAAGCGAGGTGAAAGCTTGAGAATTGTTTATGGTCAGAACGATGTCGCCCACACAGCAGCTCGCCCCCCCCCCCTCCACGCAGCTGATGTGACCAAAGGAACGGAATATCCGATACAGTTTGGGATCAGTAGCGCCGCAGGTTCTGCTAGTCCATAGGATAGTGTGCCACAATCATGACCTAACCAGCTCCTGATTTTTCCTCGGGGTTCTCTCCCGAAGCCTTTCCCGTGTTTGTGTATAGCCGCAGTAGCGATTAAGAGAAAAATAATCGTTCAATAAGTTGGCTAAGAAGGTATTGTCTTTTTAAAGAAAAGTTTTTAAAATGCTTTTCATGTTTCTTGTATTGTTACTAAATTGCATAATCAAGTTTTTCTATTAACTATACCATTTAATCATTTCTACATAAGAATGTGCGCAAAATCTTCACGTACGTCTATTTATGTTTCAACCTTTGACTGAATACAAAGAAACATTTCAGCGAAACCAATCGTTATGGAAGACCTGAACACTGACGTGTAACGTCACAACCTGTGGGCCATTTAGACCAATAGTTTGTTGCCACATCCTACAGACTTTCGACATGGCAACGATCTATTGGTCTAAACGGCTCACAGGTTGTGACGTTATAGGTCAGTGTTCAGGTCTTCCACGATTGGTCTCGATTTCATTCGAAGTTCGGTTATTTCCGCTAAAGCCTTGTTTAAAAAAATACACACAGATGAAAGATATTAAGTCGTTTTCATAAACAAAATAAATAAAATATATTCCTTGAATCAAAACCCACCTACAGACCTCTGACTTAAAATTCCCTTTTTTTAGTGCCATTATCAATCTAGTTCCATTTATTTTTAATCTTAATCTCAGCTCATACTTAAAGTCACTTTAAAAAGCTGCTAATACAATGTAAGAACATTTGACCAACATGGCAAAGAGGAATTGTCGTAAATTAAAAACTAGAATGACGACTCGTCTAACGACATCTCCTAGAAGCATTTAACCTGCTTTCTTGCTGCACTTCTAGGCCGAAAAGTGCAGAAATTTGATGTCGTAAAGGCTAGTTGGTTTTCTTATCTTGCAGTTTGTTGGTAGTTCTTGGATTAGACCGTGTCTGAACTAGCACAGTGACCTATGATCCTGCCCCTGTCTTGGCCTTAGCGCATAATCCAATAGGAATAATATGCTAATAAATCAACGTCATGCCCCAGGAGTCTCAAAATGTGTATGTCACAGATCCCATAAAAAATAAAACACTCAGATTCATGTCCCTTAGTCATTTTTTAAAAAAATCTATGAACTTTGAACGCAGTAAAAAAGGTTTGATTGAAAAACAAGCAAATATAGAAAATACTTTTTAAAAAAAAAACTTATATACTGGAAAGAAAAGCACAATTACTGCCATATTTGTCAATGCTGTAAGATTGATCTCCTTTTCTATATAAATAAAATTAAATTAATTACCACTATTTAATGAGCTAATCGGTAATTTTTTTTTATTCATGCACTGTCTTCAACAAAGAATTATTCAAAGAATAATTGTGCAAAGTTTCAACTTGATCAGAGAAAGTTAAGTGGGAGAAATAATGTGTACAGCATTTGTATCAGACAGAGGAAGTTGATTAAAGCTTTGTACAACATTTGTATCAGACAGAGGGAGTTGATAGAAGTTTGTATAACATTTGTATCAGACAGAGGGAGTTGATAGAAGGTGTGTACAACATTTGTATCAGACAGAGGGAGTTGATAGAAGCTGTGTACAACATTTGTATTAGACAGAGGGAGTTGATAGAAGCTTTGTGCAACATTTGTATCAGACAGAAGGAGTTGATAGAAGTTTGTACAACATTTGTATCAGACAGAGAGAGTTGATAGAAGCTTTGTACAACATTTGTATCAGACAGAGGGAGTTGATAGAAGCTGTGTACAACATTTGTATCAGACAGAGGGAGTTGATAGAAGCTGTGTACAACATTTGTATCAGACAGAGGGAGTTGATAGAAGCTGTGTACAACATTTGTATCAGACAGAGGGAGTTGATAGAAGCTTTGTACAACATTTGTATCAGACAGAGGGAGTTGATAGAAGCTGTGAACAACATTTCTATCAGACAGAGGGAGTTGATAGAAGCTGTGTACAACATTTCTATCAGACAGAGGGAGTTGATAGAAGCTTTGTGCAACATTTGTATCAGACAGAGGGAGTTGATAGAAGCTTTGTGCAACATTTGTATCAGACAGAAGGAGTTGATAGAAGCTTTGTGCAACATTTGTATCAGACAGAGGGAGTTGATAGAAGCTGTGTACAACATTTGTATCAGACAGAGGGAGTTGATAGAAGCTGTGTACAACATTTGTATCAGACAGAGGGAGTTGATAGAAGCTTTGTGCAACATTTGTATCAGACAGAGGGAGTTGATAGAAGCTTTGTGCAACATTTGTATCAGACAGAGGGAGTTGATAGAAGCTTTGTGCAACATTTGTATCAGACAGAGGGAGTTGATAGAAGCTGTGTACAACATTTGTATCAGACAGAGGGAGTTGATAGAAGCTGTGTACAACATTTGTATCAGACAGAGGGAGTTGATAGAAGCTTTGTGCAACATTAGTATCAGACAGAAGGAGTTGATAGAAGTTTGTACAACATTTGTATCAGACAGAGTGAGTTGATAGAAGCTTTGTGAAAACAACATTTTTAAAATAACTTTCTATATATTTATTAGTTTTTAAAAAGATTTATAAACTTTTTAGGGATTCCCGATGGTGTTGTATTAACAGACAGCTAATTTGAAAAAGTAAAGAACTTACAGTTAGGGAATTTACTCACTGTTTGTGTTGAATGGACACTAAAGAAATAGAGACCTACATTTAAACTTACTTGGAATATAACTTCAAATATACATGAGATCATTTCTTTTCTAAAGTCTCATTTTGTTACTAGAGTACTTAATAGATCAAACTTATATTTGAAATTATTCATAACACTAGAGGCGTAATATAAATAACAAGTTCTATGTGTTGGCTATCACCCGGTGAGGTAACCTCATGTCATCACCGGACTCCCAAATTACGTAACGACCAAGGGGGGAGGGTGGTATAAAATTTGTTACGATTTGTTATAAGTCGGGAGGGGGGGGGGTCTGAAGATATGTTAAGAAACAAAATATTCAAGCGAAATAATAGACAGCCACAAACAGTTCAAAAATGTAAAAACACTGCATAAAAATAGACCTGATTTTTCTATCATATCAGAACTTTTTTCAGTGTTATTTCATTCTAAAGTTTGCTCTTAGCAGAAAGTTCAAGTAATATAAAGTGTGATTTAATGGTCAAAAATATTTTTAAAATGTGTTTGTTACAATGGTAAAAAATATTTCAATGATAATAATATTAATAAATAAGTAAAAGTAAACTCTTTCTTGTCATGTTACTCTAGACTACTCAAGAGGGGGATAGGGTTATCGAATTTGGTTTCGATTAGGTACAAGGGGGAAGGGAGTTAAAAAGTGGATTTTCGGAGTTACGTAATATCCGAGAGTTCCCTGAAATTCATAAGAAAACTATTGACAAATTAGTTTCCAAGCTGAATATACCTAAACTTAATCTCTACTAAAAGCATGAAAAGTTAGCTCAAAATTCTAAAGGGAAGCCACTCATAGTAGTCAAGTATTTCCATTAAAAATAAATATTCAAAAAGTAACTATCTGGACAGCAAGTACAAGTTATGGACAATCATTTTTGGATATCTAGCTTCTTTTAAATTTTTGTATAAATTAGTTTACTTCTGTAAATGATGAAAGAACAGAATAGACTACTGGATGTCAAAATGTGCGGTCCGAACCTTCGCACCCCTCAGAGACGCCACTGCATATAAATAACAACTCAATATAGAATGAGCTACATAATCCTGACCAGTACTACATTTAAATTGTATCATAACACTAGTAGGGTTGTTGTACAATTAGTTAGTACAATTAGCTGTGATACTGGGGCTGCCATATAAGTATTTTTTGTGAGTCTAACTGTAAGAATGAAGGGTCCCTATAACTAGACATATTGCTGAGAAGAAATGCAACATTGTAGAAGCCAAACAAGCTTTTTATCTGAGATGAGCGCCTCAGAGGAGGAGCTAGCAATGTGCTGGTGGTGCGGTCAGGGCATCAACATTTCCCAGTATGTATTAACCTTTAGAGAAAAATCCTGAAATACACTGAGTTTTTAAAAATGTTTTCAGTTTTTTATTTAGTTTTTTTAAGGGCATCAAAGGTGCTGCCACACTGGGCATCAAATACCCTACCTAGGCCACTGAGCGGCGCCCTGGTTTCTGGGCCAGTGTTTCATTAAAAGAACTGCATGAGTCATAATGCACTGAAAAGTATAAGAACCAATGCTTAAGTAGGCCAAATCTTACACAAATGGCACAAAATTAACATTAGAATAACTAACTTGAAGATTGCCCATGTTTTTTTACCATCACCATTTCTCACTTTGACTCACTTTTGAATCAGCGTCGACCAATAAAGCAAAGTTTTACTTATTCACACATTATGTAGATTGGTAAGTGGGGCTTGACCAATTCCTCAACAATTGCTGGCTAGCCTGTGTCTTTAAATGCGCCTTAAAATCTATAAATTTTAATTATTGTCTCCCCTCTACGATGCACGGGAAAGACCCTTTCTATGATGCGGACCGCTGAATCCTCCACATTAATCCAAGACCAGAATTGATAGGATTGACCCATAAATGGCTAAATAAATTATCAAAGGATTAGAAAAGTCAATAATATTCGGAGCATATTGGAGTGCGCGAAGCTCCGGGGAATCTGATCAGTTCATTTAAATTGTCTGGTAACGCTCAGCCGGGTACGCTACTCTGCCTCAACGTGGCACTCGGGTGGAAACGTTCACTAGAGGAAGTGATTAGGCTAAATGAGTAGCAACACAAGACTCCTGTGGAAGTGTCTATGGGAATGCGAGAGCTTCCTCATTGCACAGTTTGGAGTTGTAAAAGAGCTACCACGACCCTGTCGATAATCCAAGCGCCGTTCCTCTAAATACCGCTACACCAATGGCGAGTCATTGGTAAAACATAGGAAATGGCGGGGTTCCCGGTGTGCTCGACCTTCGGTCATGTATTCTAGCCCATGCGACACAATGGGAATAACAATGTTTTATATAGACAATACTTGGACCTCTTGCAGACAGAGCGGTTTGTTCAATCAAGCTTGCAAACCTTCGGCTCAACTCTTTTTGACAATGAAACGGTAAAGCTCAACATTATTAGCAATACTTTTTATTTAAATCAGTAAAATGATGAATCTGTGGAATATTTCGTTAAAAGAGTTTAAAATTTGAGCCAATGCAGGTGACGGTCTTATGACAGGACAGCAAACACGCCTGTGTGTGTGTGTGTTCGTGTTATGTGCGACGCATGTGTTACAGTCTATTCCAATTCCTCATCTTGAAGTCCCAGGATTAAAATTATTTTGAAAAATGATACAGCAACTACAATGTGTCCACACTTACGACCCTAGTACACAGCCCCAACCAGCAAGCTCAGTGATTCTCAAACTTTTGCTAGTGTAAAAATTCGTTGTGGGTTAGGGTATTTTAAAAATATTGGCAACAATGCACACATCCCAAACAAGCTAGTCCATTGCATACATGACCAACCAGCTAGTCCACTGCACACATCACCAACCAGCTAGTCCACAGCACACGTCACCAACCAGCTAGTCCACAGCACACGTCACCAACCAGCTAGTCCACAGCACACGTCACCAACCAGCTAGTCCACAGCACACATCCCAAGCAGCAAAATAAAAATGTCATTAACGAAGCAAAACCTAATAATAACATAGATTAACAAAGCAAAGTGTGAAATGTCTTAAAAAATTGACATAAAACTAGACTCAAGAAATATAATAATTCAAATTTCTGATACTTAAAATCTGCTTTTGTTTTCCGTTGAGTCAACAAATCAGTTTTAAATGTAGGCAGTAAATCAAATCAAGGATTTCTATCTCAGCCTAGAAACACCACTTTGCCAATTCTAAAATTTCTGGCGGCCAAGCAGATTTCGTTTGGTGTGCACTTCAGACAGTCTAGAGTATGGTCTAGAGTTCGAACCTTGCCCGCTTCCAAGTCGTGACGTTCTGCAGGCTAGGATATTTTGAAGGGACGTCCTTATTGTATAAGACTAAACAAGAACTCTTTCGGTTGCTAGAGTTAACTGCTCCTTCATTAACCATCCATTGCCTCAACATTATGCTTAAGAGTTTCTCAAACTCTTACCGCTAGACTAAAAAAATCGTTCGCGAATCTAGGCAGACATCTATACAGACACCTAGACATCTAGATTCTAGACAGACATCTAGACAGAAATCTATGCAGACATCTAAACAGACATCTAGACAGAAATCTAGTGCTGTACAAATAAAATATTGGATGGCAACGACAGAAAAACGAGAACTATTGTATTCGTTGTCTGTCAATGTTGACCTGAGATTCACGTCTCTCTCTCTCTCTCTCTCTCTGAGTCTCACGAAAGGCGAGGTGGCCGAATGATTAAACGCATGGCTTCCGAACATGGGGTCCTAGGTTCGAATCTCGGGGAAGCCTGGGATTTTGAATGTTGGGATTTTTAGGGCTCATCTAAGTCCACCCAACTCCAATGGGTACCTGACTTAAGTCGGGGAAAGTAAAGGCGTTTGGGCGTTGTGCTGGCTCCATGGCACCCTGCTCGTCAACCGTTGGCAAAAGAAACAGATGAACATCATCTGCCCTATAGACCGCGTGATCTGATAGATCTTTAGATCTCAGAAATTAGAAGAGAAAATGAAAATCGGACTTCATGCTATTTTAGATCATTCAAAGTTCTGATGCAAGAGCTACTTTTTTTCTTTTCCGAAAGTGAACCATTTAATTTAAAAAATTATCAATGCAAGCAGATTTTTAAAAAAAATACCACTTTTCAATGACAAACTTCAGGGAGGTACGTTTTTTACAAAGGTCATGGATTTCTTCATTGATAACTGAAGCATCATTCATAGATTTGAGCATTGGTACACAAAATTGCATCTAAGGTCACAATGGAAAAAATAATGATGGATCATTATAAAATATATTTTCCATTTATTAACTAGCTCATGGAATGAAATACTGATTGAAATGTTGTTTTTAAAAAAGAATTTTGATACGATCCTCGCTTTAGTTGTAAGTTGGAAAAAAAAAGAGCTACTTTTGTAGCGCGCAGTTTTGACATACACTAAGACTAAATAAAGGCAAGATCTCTCTCTCTCTCTCTCTCTCTAGAGAGAGAGAGAGAGAGATAGCTAGATAAATATAGATATTTATGTATAAATCACCCCCCGCTCCGCCCCAGACCCCCTTCTGGCAATGGCAGGGAGACTACAATTTTTCCACTAACCCCAGAAAGAACCTATTCTAGAGTACAATAAACGTCTTCCGAAAGAATGAAGGGTCAGAATGTAATAAAGATTAATTTTGTACACACACACACGCACGCACGCACACAGACATATATTTTGTTTGCAAGGGGGGGGGGGGGGGGAAGAAGATATACCCCCAAAAATCCTGGCTACGCCCATGATATATACAGTGCTTTTTTGTTTACGGAGTAACGTTGGGAGAAAATTATTACTTTTCTTGTATTTTAGTGTTTATTATTAATTTATTAGTTGTTAAAAGTTAGGCGATCCATCACTTAGTAAGACTACCGGCACCTATTTTTTTTTTTGGCCTCTGTAGTCACACAAGTCGCAAAGGGAAAAGATCGTCTTTCGAGACATAAAATGCCATAAATGTATTAAAAGTTAAAGTAAAATTATCTTATCTTATCTTATATAATACAGACGTTACTTCAAAAAAAGAAGATGATTACGTCCTACGCGTCATGCATTTAGTCATGCATATTAACCAATGACCTAAATTCTTTCAAGTCACTTGTTTCCCTGGCTAGCTCAGGCCGAAGCAGGACGTTTTGGCGACGCCGTTTTGGCGACGCCATTTTGGCCCCGCCGTTTTGGCGCGAAGGTCGTTTTGGCGTGAGCCGTTTTTGGCGACGGGACGTTTTGGCGCTAAATACCATATGTACGTTTATTGTATTATTTCTTTTAAAAGAATTATTCATATCTATGTTTTGCATGAGTGTTTGTGTTTAGACATATTTTTCACGTACTAAATGTAAATGTGTGTTTGTTTTTCACATCATTTTCTTTAATAAACATTTTGACTTGTGTATGAGTGTTTATCAAGAGGCACACTTTTAGTTTCAAAAAAGTTTTTTCAGATATTATTTTAAAATTAAAATTAAAAACAAAATGAAACGATGATAGACTAAAACTGGATGCAATTATTTGTTGACATTAACATTGGTTTGTTTAATGACTGTATGGTATCTCCAGCTACACATACCAAACACTTGCTAATAATAAGTAAAAATATAATACATGTACCATATTACACTAATGTCAAATAAAAAAAAATCTTTTGGAAAGAAATCCAAAAATGTCATCCAGTGCGATTAGCAGAACTCACATATAGCATGTCATTACCATTCAGGAATCTGACTTATTATAGGCCTAAAGTCATAAAATAAGCAAAACCTTTATAATAAAAAAAAAACAATTAGCTGAACGGTGTTAGAATTCATACTATACATACAATATTATGGTAGAGTGAAATAAACATTGTTATAAAAGCTACGTGCTTATTCGTAATCGTCAAATAATATCTCGCGCCAGACGTCCCGTCGCCAAAACGGCTCGCACCAAAACGTCGGGGCCAAAACGGCGGCGCCAAAACGTCACGTACCGAGCTCAGGCAACCCATTCCATGCTCTAATAGCACAAGGGAAGAAGGAGCATTTGTACAAATTTGCCCTAGCATATGGAACGAGGAATGTGTATTGGGAACATTGTATTATTTGATCATACATTTGAATTAGATGCTTTATAGAAACCAAAACCATATTAAAACTTCTGTATGTTTTGTTATAATTGTTGTATTGAAGCAGAATTGTATTATGTCTACATCTATACTAAATATTTGATATGCTCATATTTGAATGTCATTTTGTAAAAAAAAAAAGGTAAAATATCTGCCCACATTTGAAATATCTGCCCACATTTGAAATATCTGCCCACATTTGAAATATCTGTACACATTTGAATGACATGTAGCAAAACTTCATTACATGCCCACATCTGTCTGTCAAGCTACGGCCGTTCTGTACTACATGCATGATGATGGAAGGATTTTGTCTTCGCTTAATTACTGCCCTTTTTTAACGTTTGCTCAGATAATTATTAAGACATAATTATGCGAAAGAAGAATAAGATCACCGTCGCCTGTGCATATCTAATGCTGCATAGCAGGCCTCGTTCGGTCAGGTACAGCACCTTTACACCACAACCCTCTTTGACATCATTTCTGTAAATTTTGACCTAGACCAAGGTCCCATCCCGTATTCTAGTGCATTTAAAAGTAAAGGAGGTGAGGTTGAGGTGAAGGGCTTGGGTCACTCAGACTCTTCGAATGTAATGAAAAAAATAGAAACGTTATTGTGACGGCGACATGGAACAGCAAATGTTGGAGGGAGTCTTATATATTAGCACGATTATATATACACTTTTGGTGAGAACGGTTCATTTTGCTAAATGTTTTATTTATTAGTCTTAATATTAATGTAACTCTGATGGACAAATCAGAGCAGACTCAACGCAAACTCAAAAAAAGCTTAGATTTAAAAAAAATACACAACAATACAGAGGTATAGGCGGTTACCAAGTCGTCTGACATGAATTTCCGACTTTGAACACTCCCCACTGCTATTCCGTGACTCCCTCAAGTTTGGATAAGAAAATAATAATTTCTGAAGGAATTTACTAAGGAATTTATTGAACAAATGTACACACGTAATAAAAAAGAAAATAAATCTAGACAAAACATCGATACTTCAGAGGAGACTCAAAGAAAACTCAAATAAAACCTAGATAAAACATCGATACTTCAGAGAACACTCCAAGAAAACTCAAATAAAACCTAGACAAAACATGGATACTTCAGAATAGACTTATTATTTCGAAATCCTTTATAAAACTTCTTGTTTTTATATTAACTCAATTCAACTCTTCGTGAGTGGAACCTGGAACCTGGGCACTGATCTCGAAAACGGCTCTAACGATTTTCCTTGAAATATAACAGTTGATGTATGTCGCTGAAAAAAGAATTACTGACTCGTTAGCCACACTGGGAAAACACTAGTTTGATAGTTATAATTTTTTAAAGTAAAAAAAAAAAAATTAAAAAAAAGGGCTAGAGAATGAGAAAATATTTATCTTGAACAGAATATATGTCTTCAGATATTCCTCATTCCTTGAAGAGTTTAATAAATTAATGTTCAGTAAAATTTTGCGCATTGTCTAGATCTAAAGGCCTATGATTGGAATATTATAAAGTCTTGTAGATGTATATATTTGCTAAACCAGGATTCTTGTCGGGGGGTGGGATTGGAGTGGGCGGTAAATAATGTTCCATTGTTTTTTAAAGAAGCATTTATTAGTTATTAAGAGAAAAACAATCGCTATATCATATACGTTTTTACAAGGGACGTATTGTCTTTAAAAAAAAGTATTTTTAATGTTAATCGATGTTACCGAACGATGAAGTAGCGTGCCGAATAGGAAGGGCAGGGAACATTCTCCAACGACTGCAGCCTATTTGAACAAGCCAAGCCATTGGACTTTAGACAACAATACACCTTTTTAACACAATCGTCATCCTAACAGCAACATATGCATGAGAGACATGAAGTCATCTGCCAAAATTGAGAAAAGACTAAATGTGGCTCAACAAAGATGGCTAAGACGGATTTTATGAGTCAGTGATAGAGATCGGGTCTCACACAAGGAAATTCTATGCCGAACTGGGAGTCGTTGTGAGTCAGTTGTGAAAGAGCGTCGCATGAGGTTTGCGGGACATGTTCTCCAACAAAATGAAATGCGCACACCAAGAGTTGTGATGACATGAAGGCCAATACGGGGAAAGCACAAACAGGGACGTCCTCGTATAACTTGGCGCCACACTTTTATTGAGGACCTCAGAGCAGTGGACACCAGGTGAGAAGAGGCTTCAGACATTGACAGTGACATCTTTGTGGAGATAGCTTGCCGCCCAATGCGCCGAACGGGGTGGGAGGATCTCAGTCTATGCCTAATATTTCTCTTGTTTTTTTTTCAGTTCTTTGAAATGTTAAAACATACTGAATGCATAAATTCAGTTCTTATAGATATTTTAATTAATGAGAACTTGTGATTCAAAGATTCCGGTGCCTTTGTCAAATATAAAAATAATTCTTGAAATGATTTACTAATGATTGAAAACTATTGAAAAAAGTCCCTCGACAAATCAAAAGAAATGTTAATATAACTTAAAATATTTATATCTCGAATCCCTGAACAAAAGAATTAATGGTTGAAATAAATGTCAGTGCCAATACGCACGCAGTAAACTACAGTCTTTCATCAAATCAATAAAAAAATGTGTCAACAATACAGCATCTGACTGAGAATACAAAATTCTAAGATATTTCATGGCAAAGGGAACGTGAATAAGTGTATAAACAAGTTTACACATTATAGATGTCCAAGTGATATATATATTAAATCTTGAGAACCATTGAACCTGGGCTCCCATCGTCCAGTAAATTGATTTGTTAGAAGCGGACAATGGCCAGTCACTTAAGTAAATGTCTAGCTAGAGAGGCTAAAGAGGATCAAGGAGACTTAACATTCTACATGCGGTCAGTTTACAAAACATTGGGGGCGAAGTAACGTCTATCTACATAATACTATCTTATAAGATTATACCCCCGCCGGGACAACCACTCAAATCCCTTTTCACAAACGTATATACTTGTAAGCTGAAGTAAACAATAGAAAGACGATGTAAGAAGATTTACCATTGGGTAATCGTGGGGTTAGTATAATAAGGATTTTTTTTTCTGTTGAGTACTTTTTTCTTTCTCGAGGCACTTCTTTGAAATGAAATCACTAATATGTCTATATTGGAGTGTGTTTGTGTGTGACTGTATGACTTTGTATGTATATAGGTATGCGCGTATATCTGTATGTTTATTGGATCGTCGATGACACAATGGTGTGACGTTTACAAAGGGTAGACAAACTAGCAAGACTCAATATTAAAAGAAGGACGAGTAGTCTTTCGTTACTTTGTGGCGGATTCCAAATGGTCGTTTATTAAAGAGCGAACTTAAAGATGTGAGCTATAATGCAACATTACAAGGGGGGCCATCATATGGGCCATCATAGGGCTATTGGAATAAGAAAATCGCTCTAACCCCACGTGTCCCGTTTTTTTAAATATTTTAAACAAAATTTGTGAATGAAAATTTTTGATGTAGCGAGGATACCTGTTCAATCCACATACTGGCTAGCTGCTCAATCTACTTTGTGGCTACTTGTTCAGTCTGCCATATGTCTACATGTTCAATCTACCCAGTAGCTACCTGTTCAGTCTACCTATTGGCTATCTATTCTATCTACCTAGTGGCTACCTGTTCAATATACCCAGAGGCTACCTATTCAGTCTATCTAGTGTTTACCTATTCCATCTGCACAGTGGCTATTTGTTTAAACTACCAAGTGAGTATCTCTAGAGTCAACCATAAGCTTTAACTAAGCCTTAGTTTAATATCGAGGTAGAGGCCTACACAAATGACGTCATAACGCAAAAGAGTCTGGAAAGCATTTTATGTTTTAATAAGAAGAACTTTATCTATTACTTCTGTGCCGAATACATAAATGATGGATGCGCAATTTTCTACTCATGGTACGAAATAAAACATAATCGAATGGACAATGGACATTCACCGTTTCTGATTACAAAAGTAGTTTGTCAGAATGTTTACATTATAGGTCTGTTATCATCTGCGAAGTTTTTCCCATAGGATCAGCTATTTGCACCTGTCCACACACTATTTTTACAAAGTTTGTATCAACTCACTCTGTCTGTCAGGGTGGAATCTTGCAGGCTACACGTTATTTCTTCCACTTGTCATTCTCGGATCAAGTTAAAACTTTGAGCAATGGTTCATTGTCGATGTCAACATATGAATCAATGAAAAAAATAATTCATTGATGAATTTGTCGCCATTATTTAATTTTTGTTTTATATAGAGACAGTATGATTTACAAAGCTATGGGAGATAAGCCTTGCGTTGAGAACTAGGTTGTTCGCTAAAATTTTTAAACCAACAATAAAACCTTATAATTTTATAAGAAGTTGGATAGCTCAGCGGCTAACGAGTCATCTTTCCTTCGTAGAGTCTCGGGTTCAAATACAGACTCGAGCAAAATTAAAAAAAAATGTTTTTTGAAAAAACAACATGGAAACCTTTTTGCATATACACCCCCCCCCCCTTTTTTTTAATCGTTTCATAAAAAGGATTGGATCACAGCGCATTGAGCATGCTATAGGCGTGAGAGAAGTGTGCAACAAAACAAATATTTCTAATCGCACTCATTTATTATTGTTAGTCTAGATCTATTATTATATTACAAAAATTAATTACATGATTGATTTAAAATAATTTACGCAATTTCACCCAGCATAAGCATTGTTTTTAAAAAAAAAGTAGCTTACATATTTGACTTGTATGTTTGTCTCCCCTCTTGTATTTGACTTGTATGTTTGTCTCCCCTCTTGTATTTGACTTGTATGTTTGTCTCCCCTCTTGTATTTGACTTGTATGCTTGTCTCCCCTCTTGTATTTGACTTGTATGCTTGTCTCCCCTCTTGTATTTGACTTGTATGTTTGTCTCCCCTCTTGTATTTGACTTGTATGTTTGTCTCCCCTCTTGTATTTGACTTGTATGTTTGTCTCCCCTCTGTATTTGACTTGTATGCTTGTCTCCCCTCTTGTATTTGACTTGTATGCTTGTCTCCCCTCTTGTATTTGACTTGTATGTTTGTCTCCCCTCTTGTATTTGACTTGTATGCTTGTCTCCCCTCTTGTATTTGACTTGTATGTTTGTCTCCCCTCTTGTATTTGACTTGTATGTTTGTCTCCCCTCTTGTATTTGACTTGTATGTTTGTCTCCCCTCTGTATTTGACTTGTATTTTTGCCTCCCCTCTTGTTAACGGTGCTGTCAAAAAAGCAGAACTAAACAAGCCATTGTTACTACACATCAAAGAAAGCTACTCACAGAGTGTGAAACACGAGGACGGTGTGTTGTGTCACTCTTGTCAATACACAGGACAAAAAGGTAACGCCATATTTCTTCTTCCTTCTTGGTTGATCATGCAGTAACAATAACCATACACAGAAAAGGGAGGTGGGGGGAGGGGAGAGGAATCTTGTTGATATGTGAGACTGCTATAACCGTGGGTTAATATGTCCTCGATATGGCGGTGCCTTGTATTCACACATGTACGCAAACTCATTTACACTCACGCACATGAGCTAACGCACTTAAATATTCGCGCACAACCACTCAGTTGCTTACAGTCATACCCTTTAACACACACACACACACCGATTTCTGTGTGTGTGTGTCTCTCTCTCTCTCTCTCCTACACGCACACACAGAAGGAGACAAAGCCAGGCAGATATAACGTTCGAGAAAAGGTAGCTACAAGTCTTGTAATTATTGAACTCCTTTACTGAAGAGTTACGTGAGGTAGGTAGACCGGGGGGGGGGGGCGGAGTGGAAAAAAAGGAGGGGGGCGGTTATGACAATGGCGGTGACTAGAACAAGCATTCTGAGGTGGTAGATGTGGATGTCATCAATGTCATCTTGTCAGCATTAGATCCTCGACACTATTTGTGACTGTGTACCAGTGAATCAAGCAGTGGCGGTAGGCTTGATGAGGGAAGTTTGTTATGACATAGTTTAGAATAACCTTTCCGATACATCGATACAGGGGAACAGAGAGAGATCAATGAAAGGGAACGAGACCAACTAGAGACTAAGACATAGACTTGTTTTTTCTTTTAAATAATATATGAGATTATTGTTCCTGTGTTTCCATATTGAGCACATTGCTCCAAACTTCCGGTTTAAATTATCTCTAATGGTTTTTTTTTAATGGAAACAAACATTGGATTGCTACAGTATATTTTATTATACTGTTGACAGATTGGCTTACACTAACTAGAGTGTATTTGACAAAAAAAAAACTTTTAAAAGTGCTGAATTTGCAATTTGGACAACCTGAATGATCAATAAAATCACAATTCTCTCAAGGATCTTTTATAAAAGAAATAGAATTAAAAACCTATCGATCCAGTTTGTTCATGAATAGATAAGCTTATATCCACAATTTTAGATGTTAAAAACATTTAAAGTAGCACTTTAAGACCCTATGGTCTATGAGGCAGATGATAAAATCATCTGTTTCTATGGCCTACTGAGGGTGTCGTGTGGCCAGCACAACGATCAATCACCATTACTTTCTAAAGTCAGGTACCTAGCTGAGTTGGGTGGTCTCACCGAGATTCAAACCAAGGATCTCGCGTTTTACCACTCATCCACCAAGCCATTAGATCTCTATAAAAAGGATCACAATAGCAATTGGGTCCCATGATGACCTAAAAAAAAAAAAGCAATCTAAAACCTAATGGCCATGGCACAACTTATCAGCACTCCCAAAGACATTCCTTCGGGGAACAGTACCAGTGGAATGGATGGGCCTATCATTACAAGAAATTCTATCCAAGGCAAACAGAGAGGAATGGAGAAAGACCATCGACAGGTCATGTGCGGTGCCCCAACAGTTCAACAGGTGAACGTATGAATGTGATCAAAGGTGAGTTTGTAAAATGGTTGGGAGTGGATGTAAACTCTTATGTTTCTTCAGTTTTTTAAAATAGATCGGGTGGTCCTTCTTTAATCTTTATCAGTGGTGATAAACCTTTTGTAGCCCTGTGGGGTGTTTACATTTCCCACATCAGTTTCATTAAACGCATTACCTGAAATATGTGTTGAGTCACATGGAACTGATTCTCAAAAGCTTCACTGTGTACTGGAGCCAGAAGTTTTCTGATAGGCGGTAGAGTACAGCGTCACGTCCAGAAATGGCTGTGTCTATGTAATTTAATACCTAGAAAAGAAAGGGACAACTACTTAAATGGAATCATGTGCAGTAGTGCTCATGAACTATTCAGTGTAATGCTATATGGCTTTAGGTCACTATCAGCAATACAATAGAAATGTTTGTTGAGGGAGTAGGATGCAACGTGAGACCTAGAGAGCAGTTTCTAACGGTGGACTGTTGACGAGAGTGCCATGTGGTAAGCACAACGATACAACGTCTCAATTTAATTTTAATGAGCAATCTTTCAGTGAATGTAAAAGCCGTGAGCCCTGGTACCAGGCAATAAGTAGGTCATGGCCGGAGGAAGGGAACTTTGCTTTTATTTGGCTGACCTAGAGTTTCAAGAGCCTCGGTTCAACTCTATTAGCAATTTAAACTGGTCATAGCTGAGTAGACTCAGTATACATCCCTGAATTCGTATTTATATGGAAGGATCTACTTAAAGGCACCACAAACTATAGATTAGCCCCCCCCCCCAAAAAAAAAATTGGCACTGGCATATAATATCCAGATTTATAAGGGTCCTAAAGTGCCAAATATCTCAAATCGCTTAGGGCCTTTTCAACCCTAAATAGAGCACTGTGAATTTAGAAGCTCGCTGACCACATCCGAGAGATCGAACGGGAAACCAAACGGTAAGCCCTATACCATCACGTTTCATTTGTTTTTCTCTAAGTTTTCTGTAAATTAAAATAGAACTGTAGTCATCTGACCTAAAATCAAATGAGCACACCATATTTTGTATTTGTTTTTACAACTTCTTGGTTACCTTGGTTACCAATACCAGCTTGTAAGTTATGCCATTATATAAGCACCATACTTATTACATGTCAACAATTTTGTTATCGCATTGGGAGTTTCGTTATAAACAGTGCAAACGAAAAAAATCTCCTTTTTTTATTAGTGAAGAGTCTAGTTATACTCTGACCCTCATCAACAATGTGTTTCAATGCCAGTTTCTCTCTCTCACACTCTCTCACTATCCCTGTCTCTCACATTTTCACTATGCCAGTTTCTCACACTTTCACTGTCCCTGTCTCTCACACTCTCGCTGTCCCTGTCTCACACTCTCGATGTCCCTGTTTCTCACACTTTCACTATCCCTGTCTCTCACACTTTCACTATCCCTGTTTCTCACACTCTCGCTGTCCCTGTTTCTCACACTTTCACTATCCCTGTTTCTCACACTTTCACTATACCTGTTTTTCACACTTTCACTATCCCTGTTTCTCACACTCTCGCTGTCCCTGTTTCTCACATTTTTCACTATCCCTGTTTCTCACACTTTCACTGTCCCTGTCTCTCACACTCTCGCTGTCCCTGTTTCTGACTGTGGACGAGGTTGAAAACTTGAGTTAACTTATGAAAAAAATTTCTTTCTCTTTTCTCTCCCCTCCCTTTCTCTCTCTCTCTCTCTCACCAGAATCTGTTCCTCTTTCTCATTTTTTCTTCTGTTTTTCCCTGTCTCTTCTGTTTATTTTGTTAAATCTCATCTTGAAATCTGTTTCTCTAAGCTGAGGACCATAATTGTTTTTCTCCATCCTTGTAGCTATTTCAGTTCGACTGTTGTCCATTTGTTTTCTCAGCGAACACTGTTTCGTCTTTCTAATTCATTGTCTTCAGCCTTCTCTCCATTTCACCGCCTTTCCTCATATCTCTTTCTTTCTCTCTCTCTCAGTTTGGCATTTAACATTCAGCTGCCACTTGATTGTCTGTGTCTCTAAATATTTGTCAACTCCTTCCGCCTTCCATTCGCTTTTCATTGGCTGGCCGGCAGTGCGATGGCGACCAATCCGATGAAGGCGTTTCCCTGTCTTTATTATTTGTGTTCTCCCCTTGTCTCTTTAATTGTGCTGCTCTCCCCTTCTTCAACCACACACACTCCCTCTCAATTACAACCGTGTTTACTATAGTCTCTCCCCCCACCCACAGGTCACTATCTAGGTCACACTATCCACGTGAATGGAGAGGTAGACAGCGAGGGAACTTAAGATTCTTGCGCGATGTGATGTGAGGGTGACAAATTGGTTTACCAATGTTCTGGATGGCGAGAGGTTTTTCTGTTTTGTTTTTACCAGGAGCAGGCATATATTATATATATATATATAGGCAGAGGCGAAGCTTCGAGAGGGAAGAATAACAGGAAATGAGGGGGTAGGGCCCAGTTCTCACGTGTTACATTTTTTATTAGCTCAATATCTGTCTGGTACAAATATTGTAGTACACCTTATTTCTCCCACTTCCCATTTTTAGATCAAGTTGAAAAGTTACACAATTGCTCATTGCCCAACAACAACATCAATACAAAAAATAAATTTTTATCAATTACTCGTGATTGATTAATTTTGTTTTATAAAGAGATTGTACTAGCTAATGGGAGATAAACCTTCTGTAGAGAATAAGGTCGTCGGCTAAAAAATTGAAACTAACAGTATATAACTAAAAACATTTTATTTTCATAAGCGCTTATCTAGATCAGTGGCTAGCGTGTTGGTATTCAGGAGACTTGAGCTCTCGAGTTGAAATTCTAGTCGAGCAACTTTTTTTTTGTTGTTAAATTGCTTTCGAAAACCCAGCACGGAAACCTTCTCTCAGATATCCCCCGCTCCCCCTCCTCCAACTGGTCCACACATGTGATTGGGACATAACGCTTCCCTAGTGCTAGTAGAGCATGGAATGGGTTGCCTGAGCTAGCCAGGAAAACCAGTGACTTGGCAGAATTTAAGTCATTGGTTAATATGCATGACTGAATGCATGACGCGTAGGACGTAATCATCTTCTTTTTTTGAAGTAACGTCTGTATTATATAAGAAATAAGATCTATAGCGCATTTAGCATGATAAAAGCATGGAATTGCGTTAAACAGAAACAATTGGTAAAATTATTTCTAATCGCACAAACCTATTATTGTTTTCTTGATCTATCACAAATTAATTACATGATTGATTCAATATAATTGATGCAATTACAACTCAATATAAGCTTCCTTTTACTTTTTTTTCAATTGAAAGGCTTATATCAGCTCACTCTGTCTGTCTGTGTATCTGTCGGTCTGGTCAAAGATTTTACACGTTATTTCTCCTACACCCATTCTCGGTTCAAGTTGAAACTTTATGCAATTATTCATTGGCATAGGCAAGACAAGAGTCAATAAGATAAATTAACCATTTCGTCAATGAATTACTTGTAATTTTTTTTCTAACATCAAGGGGAATTAATCCGTCAGTATTCAAATATACGGCTAAATATGTACGGTTTTGTCCCCATAGATAATTGAACACGTTATTGCTCCCACACCCATCCTCGAATCAAGTGGATACTTGAATCAATTATTTATCGTCCCTTACAAAATCTGAATCCATAAAAAAAAAATCATTAAATAGTCAAATAACCTATTAGTAATTAATTGCGTTTAATATCAAATAAGGGAAATAATTTCTACATTATTGAGAGATTTAGATGTAATTGCGGAGTCGTTGCCCTTAGATAAGCTTTTTTTTTAAAATGGACTTTTGGAAATTTGCTTGTCGTAATCATGATCTCACAGATTGAAAAACTTTTTGGCTAATACTACAAATAACGACTGACTAGGGAGTTCCTTGAAACACTATCAAACCATTCTAGTCGGTAAACAAAAACGTCAAAAAGAACGGAAAGAGAAAAGTAACAAAGTAAAAGTGAGAAGTTCAAAGACAAAGACTATTAAGACAGCTGTCAAATAGTACACACATAAAAAGTAATAAAAGAAAAGTAAAAAAAAAATGGAGAAGTACAAAGAGGAAAGTAGGAATCGAGAAACAAAGAGAGAGAGAGAGAGAGAGAGAGAGAGAGAGACAAAAAAGAGAATAGTACAAAGAAAGAATTAAAAGAGAAAATATTAAAGTAAAAAGAGAGAAGCAAATAGACAACACATAAGCCTATTTATTTTTAATTATTTCACTAAGTTTAGTTGATTGAATTACATCTAAAACTTACAGCATGAACCGCTTCAATGGTCATCAATAACAACGGAAGTTGTTTAGTGTGTTTGTAACACTCTTATTCTAGAAATGAGATAAACCTTGTGGTAGGGCTAAAAATAGCTCACACTACTCCAAAAGGCGCTAAAATAAACTTAAACCTCACGGTAAGCAAAATCTTGATAATTTCTAGTTTTTTTTCTAGATCAAACATTATGCCAAGGAGCACAAGAAATGAAAAAAAAAATGGAATTTTTATTCATTGTGCTTCACTTCAGTACTCACACTCTGGGTTGACAGTGGCGTTCCTAGAGGGAAGGGAGGGGGGGTCAAGATTTAGGGGAGCCCTCCAAATGAGAGTCCAAAATTTTTTTACATTAAATATTAAGCAAATGCCATGTTATTTTGTTATTCGTGTTGTTCTGTAAATTAGTGACCATTTTGCACATTAGACTTAAATATTTTTTTAGTGCAATATCTCATGTCATAATGTCGAATGTCAAAATGCAGGGACCCCTAAATAGGGGCAAGTCTCCCTGGCCCCCAGATTCCTTTCAATGACACTGGTATCACACTAATGTTCCACTATATTCTCCTAAATACACTCTCAAAAGAAGTTACAATCAGTTGTGTTTTATCAATTAGTAGGTGGAACTGTGTGAACGTCTCAATGAGGCATTTATAGAATCATTTCTGAATTCCAGGCGTTGAAGAACACCAGCTGTTCTTATCTCCCTTATCAACAGCCGGACAACGTTTGGGGGAGGTGGGGGGCAGTTCAGACAACATCAAAAAGTGGACGAGTAATTTTACTGGGTTGTTTTATTTTAAATGAGTTAATGGCTTGTTTGGGGGGGGGGGGGGGGAGAAGAGGGGAATTTAACAAACAAAACAAAATTATTCATTCATCTTCAATTACTGCCCCCCCCCCCCCCCACGCTTTAAGTGCATAAAAGTTTTTTTTAAAAATCCCTTCCCTGCACACTAAAAAAAACCAAAAAAAAAACGTTTTGAATGAAGAGTGGAGAATGGGGGGGGGGGGGGGGGGGCATGGGCCTAGTTATTAATTTTCCATCTTTTTTGGGGTCCGGAGGGGCTTGACTTATTTGAGGGGGGCCTGCATTTTGCGTAATATGTCATTTTTAATGTAAAATACACTCATTTGGGGCCCACTTTCAAGTGGGGGCCGGCCCGGCCGGGGGGGGGGGTTCAAATTCTCCCCCCTCTCCCTAGCTACGCCTCTGGGGGGGGGGGGCTCAGAGGTTGAAACTTAAATATGAGAGGAATGACAATTAAGTGCAAAGAACTTTTAAAATAATTATTTTATAAAAAGAATAAAAACTAAAAAAATACTTTAAAAATAAGCTTATATTAAGTGCAAATTGTATTAATTATACCTAGAATAACAATAATAAATATTAATAAGTAATAAATAAAAAGTTGCTCGACTTCAATTCGGATTCGTGGACTCAAGCCTCCTTGAAGGAAGGCTGACACGCTTGCCACTGAGCTATACAAGTACATATGAAAATAGACGGTTTTATAGTTATCTTTTTGAGACCCAAAGGAAAGTCCTTATTGAAGACAGACGGACAAAGGGTCATTAAGATCCTCTGCAGTTACGGTCCCTGACTCAAAGGTCTGGAAGCAGGACCTAGAAAGACTTCTTTCAACAGGTTCTCCTCGTAAAGTAAGCTTTTGACCTCGACTAGTGCCGGAAGAACACCAAGGCTATGATTTCACAAACTCAACCATCTGTGATTTTGATAAATAAAAACGTTTAAATAATGCCTGTGTGCGTTTTTGTAAGTGTGAGCTCTTTCTCTCTCTCTCTCTCTCTCTCTCTCTATATATATATATATATATATATATATATATATTTAATAGAGAGAGAGAGAGACAGAATTTTTTTGTGGTGGGGAGGGGGGGGGTTGTTTTTTTTCTCCCCCCCCCCCCCGCTAAAATTTATACGTGTGTGTGACCGCACATACACACACACAATCTTTTTTACATCTTTCGGAAGACGTTTATTGTACCTTACAATAGGCTCTTCCTGGAGCAAGTGGAAAAATTGCAGACTCGCCGCCCCCTGTTAGCAAGGGGTTCTGGGGGAGTGCTGTGAACTCCATATCGCCAAGTACTATTTCGGGTATTGAAAGCCAACAAAATGAATATTCTGAGGTATCTACAAGGCATTGTCCTTCTATTAAAAAGTTGTATTTCAAAATTCGTATGTGCTATTCTTACTGACTTAGACATCGTTCGGCGCTGCTGCTTCCACAAAAATCTGTTGCTGGCGATTTCTGAAGCCTCTTCCTTCCAGCTCTAAGGACCCCCATGATAATGTGGCTCCAAGTTGTACTAGGAAGTCCTTGTTTGCGCTTTCCTTGTAATAGTGTCCATGTCTTCACAACTCTTATTGTGCGTACTTCATTTTGTCGGAAAACATGTCCCGCAAACCTCATGCGTCGCTCTGTCTCAACCTTAAGAAGGGGTCGACTCCCAGTTCGGCATAGGATTTCCTTGATTTAGATCCGATCTCTATAACTGATTCCTAAAATCTGTCTTAGCCATCTTTGTTGAGCCACATTTGTTATTCAATTTCGGCAGATGACTAGTCACTGCACTTTATTAATGGTAGAAGTTTGTAACGTCTCTTGACTACGCTCTCGGAATTAGGTGACTGTAGTTTATTTAGATTTTATATCGAAAAAGAAAGTCAAAATCATCTGTTGGGGGGTTTTTAACTAAAAATCTCTAGAGTTTTTTTTTTACAAATTCAAAACCCTACTGGATTGGCTACGCTCATAGAATTTTGAGTGTGTAATTTGCTTTTTTTATATTGAAGAGGTATTTTTAACATAAAAAACGGCGGGAATGGAGGTTTAAACTCAAAACCCCTTTTGGCTACAATCATAGCATTTTGAGTGTTTAATTCGCTTTTTTTATATTGTAGAGGTGGTTTTAGCTGCAAACCCCGCTAAAAGGGAGTTTTAAAGACAAAACCTCTCTTGGCTACGCTCATAGAATCTGGTGACTGATGTATGCATAGTCTTATATTGAAGAGGAGGTTTTATCGTAAATTTCGGAGGGGGTTTTAATATCAAAATTTCTCTAGCTATGCTCGTGGAATTTGGGTATTGGCGTTTGCATAATTTTGTTTTGTTTTGTTTTATAGAAGACGGGGGTTTAACTGCAAAAACCTCTGGTAGGGTTTTTAAACTCAAAACCCCCTTGGCTGCACTGGGGCAATTGATGATTATGTATTAAAATCTCACCTAAAATAAACAAAATCAAAGCAAAAAATCAGTCACTAAAGTGTAAACCCTCCCCCGGCTACGCCCATGATATATATATATATATAAATTTTAACAACTAATAAATTAATAATAAACGTTTAAATACAAGAAAAGTTTTATTCTCTCCCCACATTCAAAAAGGTGCCGGTACGCCGTACTGGTGCGTGCCGTCACAAAAAAGCACCATATATATGGTGATAGATAGATAGATAGATAGATAGATAGATAGATAGATAGATAGATATAGATATAGATATATAAAGAGAGAGAGAGACGAGAAAAAGAGAGACATAGATTCAATGTTGACCAAACAAAGTACATGCATGTCAAGGTTGTAACATACCGCCAGATAGATCTAATAGAACATAAAATACAATTCAAAAGGTGCGACGTTTATAAAAAAAGATATGTAACATTCTAGATACTAGATTTTAGACTTGATAGCAGATCTTCGTTTGAGATTTTTTTTTCCCTTTCGTCCATTTCCAGATATACAACAACATACAATCAATGTTTCTCGCTTATTGTTGTGAAGAATAAGTCATCAATCATTGGTTGACTTTCCACCACATAAATCTCTCTTATGTTACATGTCATGGTGGTCCAAAATCTAGATCAGGTAAAACGTAAAAAAAAAAAATTTCCCTAGGCGTTCAATCAACGTCACGTTTGTCAATAAACGAAAATAATCTGTGACGCAAAGAGCGCCCATCGTGAAGACAGCTTCTGATTGGCTGAAATTACAAGAAACTAGATTCAGTGGTATGTGTTCTTGTTCTTATTTATAGTGAATGTGACATTGTTTGTGTTTGTGATTTACCTTTAATGGTGTGTGTGTGCTAGAGAATTAGAAATATGTGTTGCACAGTGCTTACCGTTATCTTATTCCTACTGCTTCTAAATATTAATTAACAGATGACCTTCACCAAAGACTTCTCGTTTTTTGCTACCAATTAATTTGATTCTAAAGGCTGTGAATGGATGATGGGTCGTATTTTGAAAAACCCTTTTTACAATTCCTAGTTTGGCATTTTACGTCTTGGGAAATAATATTTTGTCTTTCAAACTTCTTGTGTTATTAAAGAGGCCCATCCTTGATACACAGCAGCCGTCACAGGTAGGGCTTATGTCATCACCAGGCGCCGTACTTTCACCCTTCTTTCTACTACTGTTGTGTATGACATCTGCGATCCAAGACCCTTCCTTTATGTTCGCTCTCCGTGTGGATCTATCCAGTGCCACTTCTTCTCCGCTGTTAGTGTCGATTTTGGAGAACTTCATGTCGCGTTTACACACATCAGTATACTGTAGAATTGGACAACAAGAGGCTCTCCTGCCGTCTGTTAGATCAGCATACAAAATGTCTTGTAAAAATCGACCTGGTGGAATTCTGTGAACATGGCCAAGACTGCATCTGGAAACACGACAACAGAAAGATGGGAAAACCTGGTCCATCATACAAAAGACTTCCTTGGGGCACATCTTTAATAGAGTAATTACATAACGATCTCAGTGAAAGTATCCATCTTCCAGCCCAAACAGGCAACATCAAAGGAAGGTATGTACCTCCTCATCCCTATAGCGGTCTATAGGGCAGATGATGTAAAGGTCATCTGTTTCTGTTACTCAAGGTTAACGAGGGTGTCATGTGGCCAGCACAACGACCAACCCTCTTTACTTTCCCCCCCCCCCAACTAATAAGCTATTATCCCACAATTTAAAAATCCCATTATTCACCAGGTTTGAACCCGGGACTCTAAGGTTCGGAAGCTAAGCGCTTTATCACTCAGCCACCGCGCCTCCAGTGGAATGTATGACGGAATCAAAAAGGCTATCGGACCTGCCCAAAACAAATCAGCACCTCTTATATCAATCACAGGGGAAATCATCACAGACTGTTAATTACTCAATGTTTTTTTTTATTGTATAATTCCAATGTCTGGCCCATAGACTTATATATTATATCTAGACTCTCTCCTCCTAATCTGGCCTTCTGTAAACACTGCTAAACACACAGCACAACACATCAAGAGCTTGACAACAAGGCTCCAAATAATCTGATACCTTAATAAGGGTCAAATAAAACAGCCAATATGGCACAATTGGCAACACAATCAACTACTACAACGTTATACTGTATATCACTGTACTACGCTCATAAACTCTACTGTCTCTTCCTGGACTCGTACTTTTCACTGGAGGACTGCACCAGGACCGACATCATGGCTGACTAACACTCCCGGTCTCAATGCTCTCCGGTCTTGAACTGCCGCTTTCTTACACACTGTGTCTCTGGTGTGCGCAGGTCTATGATCAGATGACCATAACACGGGCGCTATTCAGTGCAAAGTTTATGTCAGTACTGTCCCTTGCCTTTCAATATAGCAGGCTAAACTGTATTACTGGCCTGTGTCACATATGTCAGCTGATCACACACAGTTAACCCTTTTGCGTCGCGATTAGGGTTATAACAATATTATATCTAGACTGGAAACCGGAAATAAATTCTAATCCGCGACTGATCGATTCACAGACCTATATATATATATATATATTTTTACGTAAACTCTTTTTTTCAAGCTCTAAGGGGAGTCGCCCCAATCAATCTTTTCTGTCTTAGAAAAGTAATGATCTTTAGTTTTCAAAGTTTAGAAATAATGCAAAATCCTTTCTCGGATATTCACGCAATTATATGAAACAAAGTCATTTCCTGTTTGTTTCCATTGAGATAATGTTTCAAAAATCCTAGATCGAAATAATTCATGTTGATTAAATCATCTGGGTTTAAAAACGTCAATATTGACCTATTATTATAGCAATTGTAACTATAAAGAACTAAGGCTAAACAAATAAGTCAAAGTCATGTGTAGATATAAAAAAAACTAAAAACTAATGACATCTCTAATAAAAAATTTAAACAACTAACTAGTAACATTTACATTTTTTTTTTCAAATTCTTATCTGCTTGCAAAAAAAAATCAAAAAAAAATCAGACTTTACATGGGTAAAAAAAGGTGGGTGGAAAAGGATCTCGAAAACAGCTCGATTTTCCTAGAAATTTGATAGTTTACATATGTCTTTGGGAAAAGAATTGCTAGCTAATTGGCCACCCAGGGAAAACTCGTGTTTCACCGGTATAATTTTTCAAATCTTATTTAAAATTACATTTGGGCTGGAGGTCTAGACGATCTATATCTTGAACATGCGTCAGCGGTTTTACCGCATGTGTTCATTAAAGAGTTAAATAAATAGACATTTTGCGCACTGCCTGAAACATAGTCTTATATATATTATATCTAGACTGGACACGGAGATCTTTTATAACTACAAAAATGTGAAATGTTTTAAAAAGTTGAAACAGGGTGTTGCTTTGTAAAGTAGTTATAGGTAGTAAAGTTGTTTTTTTTCCTAACCTATATAACATATAATTTAATTTTTAGATCTAGATCTAGTAATTGAACGTGAAAAATAAGAGTACTCTCGAGAAGATAGGACATGCCTATTAATACAATATAATGTTTTGAAACTACACACTCATAACACCCAGCAGTTGTGTTACACAAGCGAATAAGAAGAATAGTAAAAATGAAACATTCTATGCCCTTATGAAATCGGCTTGTGTTCTTATTAACCCTTAAAGTGCTGAGCTGCGTTAAAATGAGTGCATACAAAATGGAATTACAATTCTGATGTTTAGAGGCTAATCTACCACACGCGTTTTAAGGGTTAAAGCTTCCATGGAATTAGGAACACAGATAGGACTGTTCTGAAACATAACCAGATTTAGTCACTCTTCATCACTCTTAATTAATTTCAACAAAACTTTTTTTAACAGAATAGCTAACCAGGTAGCTTCTCCCCGCGACCATTTCAACGCCCACTCCAGAAGTCTGTGTTCTCTTCCTTTACTCCATACCATGAATGCAACCCTTTCAAGTCAATCAAAGATTTGATACAAGCCGGAAATTAGCCTCTCTTTGCTGCTGAAGAAACTCTTTGGTCCAAAAGTTTTTTTTAAAAATGCAAAGACATTATTTTTTTCAAATTTAATAATACGAAATATTTTTTTCCTAATCATGCATTTTTTAAATCATAATCTAAGCGTTATTAAAATGAAATAACCTGTTTTCCTGGTCCAGTAAAAATATCATGGCTGCTAAGGTTGGCATTAATGTAATTATTTCTTGACTGAGTAAAATAAACGAATGTCATAGAAGTTATTGTGATAAGTGACAACAGATTTTGTCAAGTAGAGGCACTCAGCGGAAAGTTTCTCAGCTTTTGTCTCAAGATAAAAGGAATTTCATCCTTTCATGTTGGAAGAGTCGCAGCCCAGGAGAAAGACGAGGCGAAAACAATGTGAATAACTCTTAGCACTAAAGGGGAAAAAATCCATAATTTAAATAATTTTAAAAATAGAGCAAAACAACTGTTCTTAAACAGTTGACGCGCATCTGCTCAGTTTATAACAATTTCGTAATAATTGTTTTTTTTTAAACTTAATTGTTCTAAATGTAAATGGCGCCACTTGCAGCGGAAGTCAAAAATTACAAAGTGCCTCTAAGCGATTAGGAGAACAAAACCACAATACTTGAATCCACTCTCATATTCTCTCGTGTCCAGAAGACCAGACTCTTGTTTTCAACTTCTCTTGAATGTGAAGTATGAGAGGATTGTAATAATCAAATTCAAGTCTGTTGAAAACATAACAAGCAGATCAAAAGACGCCGAGATTTCTCTTGATGCGTGAATGTGGAAGAACGAGCCAAGAGATTATAGGCCTCTTACAGAGAACTGCCTGATGTGGAAACCACTTCGCGGTTCATCTCAGATAAAGGATCACTGATCTGAACCCTCCGACGTGTAAAATGAGAACGAACAAGAAGATTATATACATCTAAATGACACCATTCCAAATGTGACTGTGATTTAAAATTCCGAATGTGTCTGCCAAGTACAAAGCCGAATGTCTCTATGCTAATTGTTTACCTGCTTGTCTTTATGATAATTGTTTAACTCTGTCTATATGCTAATTGTTTACCTGTCGGTCTCTATGCAAGTGTGAAGTCCACTTCTCCACCCGTCGAAATTACCTTCTTTTGCCAAGAGTCTGTGCATCTTTGTGGATATGTGTGTGTTTCTGAATGTATGTGCATGTTTGTGCATGTGTGTGTGTGTGTTTGTACATGCGTGTGTTCGAAATGTTTTAAATGTCTCAACATTTGGCACTCCTACAATGTACAGGGCTGGGAGGCGCTCTGTTTGTAATTTTGTCCTTAGGTCAATTTCTCAGATTACACTGTCTCTGCCGGTCTATCAGTCCATTATTTCGTCCGTCCCTTCGTCCATTTGTCTGTCCATGTGCGCGTCTCTCTCAGCAAATCTTAGGGTCAATATGTTGTCATAGCTAATTCCGAGGTACAACTAAGCCACCAGGTTCTGCACAGTCTTGTTATAAGTATCACGTGTCTCTGGCGGAGAATCGGTCTCAGTTTCTGGGGGTGGGGTGATGGTTTACGAAGGCTGTATATAAGTTCAACAGTCAATCATCATTAGTTTGTACTAGTTTGTAGATACCCTGGGTCACTGTCTATCTTTGCAGCCTTCGTTGGACAAGTTGGCCGGATTTCTTCCTATGAATTTTAACTTATGACCTTTTAAAGAGCTACAAATGTTTGAGTGGTGAATTTAATGAGAGTCTGGAATCTTAATTCTCGCCGTTGAAAAGCTCGCCTTTCAGCGGGGGAGCTTAATGCAAAGGGCGTTGTCTCCGGAAACGTACTTTCGAAATCCCATACCTGCATGCTCTGCCAGCTCTAATACACAGACACCGGCACGTTAGGCTGGACTTTCTGGACTTAACAATTCAACATTTTAACAATGTTGTTGTTGTTTTTTTTTGACACAAAGCACAAGTGCCACAAAGGCAGGCAAAACATGTGTACTGTAGTACACAAGATATACATTCATACCCCAGTTTCTCTTTAACATTACATGCACAAGTCCCAACAGTGAGTTGATATTTTGTCCAACGATTTAATTTCCAAAGGAACAAAAGAGTTTTGTGTCTATTTGTTTTTGTGATCGGTGTCTTACATCTTCTTTGTGAGGGTCAAATGTTAAACTCATGAAGAAGAGGCTGATTTTTTAGGCTTAAAATCTTAATAAACTTTCTAAGAAATGTGTTTCTCAAATAATTATCCAAGTGCGGTTTGTTTGTTGCCTAGGACCTTATCAGCAGTATTTACAATTGTATAAAGATTTTTTAAAATATATTTTTTATGTTCAGATTGCTTTAAGAGTTACCTTTTCAAATGATAGTACTTTCTTGATGAATAGACTAAGGTTTTTCAGTAAGTATATAGATATTGAACTTAGTAGTTCAGCTCTACATTGGGGCCTGGACCTCCCCTTCTCTCCCCACTTTCATAGTCTTTAAAACAGCGAGCGGAGACTCGACACTAGAGACATTTGTGGCGTTACTAGAGGGTTACCAAAGTGAGTCTCAGAGTAGCGGATATTCCCGCACCACTAGAGCAGACGATAAATGGAATGACCCCGCTCCCTTCTTATCTTCTTATCTTATCTTATAAAATACAGTCGTTATTTCAAAAGAGAAGTTGATTACGTCCTACGCGTGAGTTCCTAAGTCAATCTAGTCAGGCATATTAATCTATGGCTATAATTCTGCCAAGTCCTTGGTTTTCCTGACTGACTCAGGCAACCCATTCCATGATGAAATAGCACTAGGGAAGAAGGGGCATTTGTACAAATTTACCCTAGCATCTGATAGAGAAGAGTTTCACAAATCAACATAATATAATAAGGCGACCCAAGTTCAAACATGTTTAAGAAAATATTTATGAAAGTTTTCATTTCCAACCCTAGGTGCAGATGTCCAAGGTAGTCTGCGAGTCATAGAGATCTATAAATTGCATCAATCTCTCTAGAGTAATCCACACCAATCTAGCCTGCTTCCTGTGTCTTTAAAATGTTATTCCAACCTTGAAGAAATTCGCTTTCCTATAATTGTTACCGACGAATGATGTGACACTGCGTTAAATTGTTTATAAAGGGAGACTAAACTAGTCCCTAATGTTTAGATATATGTAGGTCTGTGGTGTAGATATTAAACTTTTTTTTTTTATTTTTATATTTTAAACAAATGGCATTTTAGGTACAACACGTGAAGCTCCAATAACAAATATACAAAGTGGAGTTCGTGCTGCTAGAGTCATTCGTTGAAGTTGTCCATCTGTCATTTTACTTTCCCTCAAACGTGTCAGCACTTTGCATTGTACTATTGTCAGAATGACGTGTTCCTAACATATGCCGAGGGTGGTACTTTTAAAAAACATTTTTTTTTTTCATGTCACTCATAGCTTTACTCTGTGTCTGTGGGAAGGAAATGGTTTTGATCAACAAATAACGCCATGACCGAACCTGTCTCAAAGAATGAACCAGCCTCCATAAAACAGCCTGTCTCCATAGGCGAACTTGTCTTTATGAACGAACCTGTCGTCATAAACGAACCTGTCTTTATGAACGAACCTGTCTGTTTTTAGAAAACTATTTCTACGTCTGTCGCTTAGGTAAAAAATAAAAGCGCTATTTAAAATCAGCAATGCCGGATTTTAAGTAAAATGAGGCCCTAGGCAGGGTTTTTATATGGCCCCTACTCTCTTCAAGCTTCACTATAAATACTGTTACGAATCTCCCTATCCAGGCTCTCTGCAAACTGCACCATACACCACCAACGTAAAGAACTTGACAACTCAGGGCTCCAGAGTAGCGTAACCCCTTAATAGTTGAATTAATAACCCTAACGCAAGTCGTCTCAACTGTACTTTACAGTACTTCGCACTGAACCGTCATAATGCTCCGTACAGAACCACACCGTTGAACTGTGCTGTAGTCGACCGTGTTCTGAACCCCTGCCGTGAACACTCTATCGTGAACCGTCTTGGCTGTGACACCTCCGCTCTTTATTTAGGGTCCCTACTGGCCTTCTAGAACCGGACAGAACGTCGCTGGACCATTCTGGATGGTCAGATGACTACAACCCTCGTGACGCTCCTGAGCTCTGTTCACGATGGCGATCCTTCCCGAACCGTCCTGTTGACACTCGACTCGGCTGACCGTCGTAACTCGTCACGGTTGACCGCTCGTCTAGCGTTGGCCTGGGGCGATTTGCGTCGGCTGACTACACTCACACCACTACCCCATCTGTGCCACCACCAGGTTTATAACAATCCATTTTATTTTGGTTTGCCTACATCTCAAAGCAAGTCAGGTTTGTGAAAAAAGAAACAGAGTTATTGTAAATCTCATTTCCTTAATGTCCTTACAGGTAATAGACCGCTTCTTATTTTGATATTTTTTAAACATATATTAAAGGGTGAGGCCCTGCAGCTGCACAGGCTCGAAATAGTGACAGTGCTCCGAATAAAAGTAACGGCTATTTTTGGTCTGCTAAATGGAGAGCTCCCTGATTTGGAAACAACTTCGCAGTTTATTCATATATCGGTCTAGTCATCTGAACACTCCATCAGTTTGTCTCATATATCGGTCTAGTCATCTGAACACTCCATCAATTTGTCTCATATATCGGTCTAGTCATCTGAACACTCCATCAGTTCATCTCATATATCGGTCTAGTCATCTGAACACTCCATCAGTTCGTCTCATATATTGGTCTAGTCATCTGAACGCTCCAATAGTTCATCTCATATATTGGTCTAGTCATCTGAACGCTCCAATAGTTCATCTCATATATTGGTCTAGTCATCTGAACGTTCCAACAGTTCATCTCATATATCGGTCTAGTCATCTGAACACTCCAACAATTCATCTCATATATTGGTCTAGTCATCTGAACGCTCCAATAGTTCATCTCATATATTGGTCTAGTCATCTGAACGCTCCAACAGTTCATCTTATATATTGGTCTAGTCATCTGAACACTCCAACATCAATATGAAGACGAGGAAGAAGAAGGCCTACCGAAAGCAAACTTTTTTGTAACTGATGGACATCAGCGGATCAAACAGATTTACCAGGACAACAAAACAACAACATAATCCTGGTTAGGCTCTATTATTCTAATGATGTGCTTTTAGATCTTGATCATAGACCTGTAATAAGATGCGCCACCTATCTCTAATGGGTATCTGTCAATAGTTGGGGAAAAGTAAAGGCGGTTGGCGGTTGTGCTGGCCACATGACACCCTCGTTAGCCGTGGACAACAGACACAGATGACTTTTACATTATCCACTACAAACATCATAAAGTCTTAATTTTTTTTTATTTTTTTAATAACGCTTGGAGCTTGGAGCTTTTAATTTTAGAATATTTTTAATGTATGCAGTCGCCCCAATCCAGCTTGTTCAAAAGCTGGCTCTGTTTAATTCTGCATGTATTCAAAGATGCATGTCATCCTGGCTGTGTTTGCCGTTTGTTTTATATGTCATATATTTCAACAGAGACAGTTGGCAATTAAAGTTTACGTGGACCTTTTGATCTGTGTCGAAATTAATCCGTCATTTTTTTTTCTCTTAAGGACAAACTAATACATTATCAATCCTGTTTGAAACAGACAGTTTAGTTCATGCTGACGACGTATATCCCAGACAACTAGATCATATTTCGTGACAATTGGATTTATCATTTGATTTGTTTGTAAAGCCTACACTAATATGTGTCGGTAGCAGGGTGACGTAGAGCGCATAAGTAATGTAAGTTAAAGTTCGGAGTGTACTTTTCTAATCAAAATTTGAACTCAGTGGCGTAGCAAGGGATTTGGGGACCCAGTGGGGCTTGACATTTATAGGGGCCTTTGCATTTTGACATTTGAAATCATGACATAAGATCATGTACTTAATAAATATATAAGTCATATAAGTCTAATTTCAAATGGTACAGTACATGAGTAAAATTGAAAAAAAAAATCATTAAATCTATTTTTTAATGAATAATACCATTGTTTATTGACGAGAGAATGCACACGTGCAAATCTCGATTTGAATCGCTTCAAATCGTGCGTTCTGTGCTGTAAAGGTATCGATAATATCATCTAGATCAGTGATGCCTAAAATACGTCCCGCATCGCCGAAATGTCTGCACAAAATGTAGAAAATCCCCCCCCCCCCTTTTTTTTTTTAAAAAAAAGGTTGAAAAATGTATCTTTACCTACGTTAGGGGCTTAGGGCCCTCAATTTTTCTCTGAAAGTGTAACTGTTTTTAAAAAACAACAACATATAAACGCATATTAACACAAACATAACGACATTCTTGGTTTGAGCCGCGACTAAAAGATTGTTCAACTATGCATAGAGATTAGAAGATTGATGGAAATATTGACCAAAAACAGACAAGACAAAAAAATGAGTTGGTTGTAAAGCTAGCTACAATGTTGCTCATATTTGAAGTAGAGAAATGAAGCCATTTATTTTCCGACGTGTGAAATAAAAAAAAAAAGAATAAATTTCAAATTAATTAATGAAATTCTGATTTTATGGATTTCTAATTAAAAAAGCTTCAGGTCAATTTCATTTCGTTTTTTTGTAGTTTTACGTTTTTCGTTCATGTGGCCGGCCATTAAAATGGCGCCTCGTGTCGAATTAGGCTGTACATCACTGATCTAGATCAATGATGTCTAGTATTTCTTGACTCCACGTAAATAACAAGATTACATGGCAGTGGCGTAATATTTTATGCTTAAAGTAAAAAAAAAAATAATTAGGACATTCATTTGGATCCCCTCCCCCACCCTATATATGTATATGGGCCTAAACCGCAGCCACGATTGTTAAGGCGTGGACAAGGGTCGCAATTGAGGAGATGTATATTTAGCAATATAAGAAGGAAAAAACGAAGCTGCCGAAGTCAAGAGAATGAAAAAGAAAGCTGCCCTGTCAGCTAACCCTAGAACAGATGCATTTACATGCAAAAACTGTGGCAAACTCTGCCGTTCCATGATTTGCTTGATCAGTCACTCCAGAGTCTTCCGAGACAGAAGGAGCCATATATATATATATTAGTATGTCCTGCATAGCTGTTACATGTCTTATTATATTCTACAGCAAATTGTGATCTGCCGGATTGAAGAAATTTCATTGTTAGTACTTTGTTTTTGATAATACATCTTAAACGGGGTCATGAGCCTCAATTAAATCTGCATGAGCCTTCCACATCTAGAACGATGAATTTTATGATGTATCGTCCCAACCAAGGACTGTCATTAAGTTCAAAACCATGTGAGAAGCGATTTATCCCTCATGTTATAATGATGTATAAGTCCCAACCATAAAGTGTCAATAAGTTACCTACTTCAAGAGCAGCGCTGAATTTCCCCTCCCTAAACTTTCACCAAGAGATCCCTCCGCCAATCACTTTTTCTAAACTTTCACCAAGAGATCCCTTCACCAATCACTTTTTCTTAACTTTCACCAAGAGATCCCTTCACCAATCACTTTTTCTTAACTTTCACCAAGAGATCCCTTCACCAATCACTTTTTATTAACTTTCACCAAGTGACCAATTTCAAGAATCTTCAAAAACTAACATGGATTGTCTACATTCGCATACATCTCAGGAAAAACAATTGTACTTCTGTCTTTTCTTGTGGTGCCTAGAGGAGGCTTGTCTCCCTTATCAGTCATCAGTAAATTTTAAAATCTATTTTAGACGCATTCAAGCACAATGTAAATGTTAGGTCCTGAAATCTGTTGAAACTTGTCCATCGCAATAGAGTTTGTGACGCAATGTTCTAAGAATGTACTCTATATTGTTCCTCGTGATTTATGGCCGTCATCGAGCACCGGCTTGCTCAATGTCGTAGAGTGTCTTCCTCACACAGGATGCCTTTTTGGAAAACAATTTGTTCACTACATTCGGGTCTTGCATTTTGAGTCGCTTTTTATTTGCTCGAAGAGTTCGGGTCAAAGAAACTTTTCGAAACTTGATCAATAATAAACAAATGTACAAATAAAATGGATTGTACAATAAAATATAGTTGTGAAGCCTCTCTTCTTATTCTTTCACTCCCCACCTCATCACTTCCTTATTCAGTCCAAAATCACCATTTCCCAACTCATCACATTTTAAATCATCACCCCCCCCCCCCCCGAGCACTATCACAGGCAAAATAGTGAACTTATTGTATATTTGTACTTTAATGAATCGTGTGAAAGCAGAGAGTGAAAATGTACATACTGAACATGAGTTAGGTACAATATGTTTACTATTTAGCCTGTGACACACTCCGAATTCATCACCTTATAACTCATCACCCCCTAACTCACCACTCCTTAACTCATCATCTTCCAAAGCTACTTCATCACTCATCAAGTTTCCTATTCACCATTCACTAAATTCAACTCTCAAACTTGTCATGTTTCAAATAATCACTTAAAAATACATAATCTCACCACTCACTATTTCACCATTCACCAGCTTATCCCTCATCAGCTCAACACTCTTGACATTTTAAAACAGTCAATACACTAATCACCAATTCATCACTCATCAACTCAACACTCTTGACATTTTAAAACAACAGTCAATACACTAATCACCAATTCATCACTCATCAACTCAACACTCTTGACGTTTTAAAACAGTCACTACACTAATCACCAATTCATCACTCATCAACTTCTATTAAATCTCCACTTAACAACTCATCACTCACTAACTCGTCTATTCAGTGCCCCATAAGAGTCTCGTGAAAGTTGATGCTCATTTTACTCTGATTGTGCACCTTTCATCTTCACCTATTCCTTAGTCTGTTGGGGCACCATACTAGATCTGTTGACTGTCTTTCTTCATTCCTCTCTGTCTTTTGCCTTTGACAGAATCTGTTTCAATGATAGGCCCGTCTATCTTTTATCTTGTCTTCCCATCGCTTCCTATGTCTTCCCCTTTCTTTTTCCTGGTACTGTTCCCTGATGGAAGGTTTTTGTGAGAACTGTGGACCCTGTGATATGGCTATAGAGTTTTAGTTTGCGTTGTTGAGAGTAGTTAGCAGGTCATCGTGAGATCCGATATCTCTTCGTTTGTGATGCGGTCTCTGTATGTGATTCTTAGGATTGTGCACACTGTATTTTAAATAACATTGCAAGCTACTTAACTCAATCAGTTTTTATTGTTCTTTTAGTTCAATTGATCAGATTTGGCTAAATGCATTCACATACCAATCTTAAACACATCCACTCATCATTTTGGCTTTAAATCCACAATGCACTAATTTCATATCTAAACATTCACAATGAGTCATTGTTCCCATTTTAATTGCGACTTGCATCTGAGATTGCACTATAACGTTTTGAGCTCATAAATTTTACGTTTGTATATTATATGTCTCTTTTATTATGTGTTTTTGTCTACTAGTCTCTAAAAGCCCCATTAACAAGAGTCCATGACTCAACCCTCTGAAGTCTGCACTTTGCGTTGCAATGAACACTGTTTCCGCATTTGTCTATGACACTTTACATAGCTGCTCAGTGCCTCCAGCGTTGACATTTTGTTTTTACTACAAGGACTACACAGTTGACTAATAAAACCTTAGTCTCTACATCCACCTCCCTTACCCCATTCTATCATAGAATAGCAGAGTTGCTCCCCCGGAGACGAAGTAACGTGCTGTCATCTGATTGCGATCTCTCTCTCTTTCTCTCTGTGTCTCTCTCTCTCTCTCTCTATATATATATATATATGGCTCCATCTGTCTCGGGAGACAATGGATGTGCCCAGATGAGTCACTGACTCTGGTTTCGTCCTGAGATGGGGCAGAATCTGGTGTGACTGATCAAGCCAATTCTAGAGCGGCATAGTTTGCCACAGTTCGTGCATGTATATGTATCTGTCCTTGGGCTAGCTGACAGGGAGGCAACTTTCTTTTTGTTTCTCTTGGCTGCAGCTTCGTTTCTTTTGCACTCGGCGAAGTTCGTGCCAGCACGTCACAGTCTGTCTCCATGCTGTCTGGTCTTGGGCTATCTCCTCCCACATACTTTGGTCGATGCCTTGGTTCTCATGTCTCGCTTACATACTTCTCTGTAGGTTAGACTTGTGCGGCCCTTGGGTGTGACTCCCTCTGCAAGCTCAGCGTTTAGTATGTCTTTAGGGATTCATCTGGCATGCGAGTGACATGACCTAGCCAGCGTAGTCTTCTCTGTGTAAGAAGAGCATAGATGTTGTGCATATTGGCCCGTTTCAGAACGTCCTCCTAGGAGACATGATCCCTACAGGAGGTGCACAGGCAGGCAGCGTAAGTGGATGCTATTTAATCTGTGTTCTTGACGCATGTAAGTTGCCCAGCTCTCACTGCCATAAAGAAGTTGGCTCAGAACGCAGACATTGTAGACTAGGATTTGGGTTGCCGTAGTCGATTTGGTATTTTCCCACACGCGCTTTGCAGAGTTTTACCATTACTGCAGAAGCCTTTCCTATTCTTTTTGTCACTTCAGTGTCTAAATCTAGATTGCTGGCTATTGTTGTTCCAAAGTGTGTGAATTCCAATAAAATCTCAAAATATCTAGGTGTAATAATAAATGAAAAGTTATTATGAAATCCCCATATTGATGAAATTAAAAAAATCAAGCAAAACATTAGGGTTTATTAAAATAATTTTTTACAAATCAAACAAAAATATAAAATTATAATGTTATTTAACTTTAATTAGGCAAATATTTGAATATGCTTCCTTTGTTTGCGATTCCTCAACTCTAGAAAACATTAAGAAACTAGAACAAATTAAAAATAAAGCAAAGAGATTTATAACAAATGAATATTCTAATTTGATTAAAGTAACACCATTAGTAATATCACTAAACTTAAAGAAACTTCAGAATAGAAGCAATAAAAAGTTAAGTAGCTATAATACATAAAATATCTAAACCAGAACTTACAAATAGAAAAACAAAAACTAATAAAATACTCAGTAAGACACAAGGATAGAGGCGCATTTCTTATTCAGTATGCTAGAACAAAGTCCTACAAGGGCTCCTTCTTCCCTAGTGCCATTAAAGAATGGAATAGGTTTCCTGAATCAGTCAGGAAAACCAGTGACTTGGCAGCGTTTAAGTCATTGATTAACATGTATGACTAGAGAAGATAGACAGATGAAATGCGTAGCACGTAATTATCTTCTTTTTTGAAGTAACGTCTGTGAGATATAAGATAAGATAAAGGTTTGTTTGAAGCATCAACTAAGGTTTATTTCATGCATGAACTAAGGTTTATTTGAAGCATGAACTAAGGTTTATTTGAAGCATGAAATAAGGTTTATTTGAAGCATGAACTAAGGTTTGTTTGAAGCATGAACTAAGGTATATTTGAAGCGTGAACTAAGGTTTGCTTTAAGCATGAACTAAGGTTTATTTGAAGCATAAACTAAGGTTTGTTTGAAGCATGAACTAAGGTTTGTTTTAAGTATGAACTAAGGTTTGTTTGAAGCATGAACTTAGGTTTGATTGAAGCATCAACTAAGGTTTGTTTGAAGCATAAACTAAGGTTTGTTTGAAGCATCAGCTAATGTTTATTTGAAGCATGAACTAAGGTTTGTTCGAACCATGAACTAAGGCTTGTTTGAAACATTAACTAAGGTTTATTTGAAGCATGAGCTAAGGTTTGTTTTAAGCATGGACTAAGGTTTGTTTGAAACATGAACTAAGGTTTATTTGAAGCATGAATTAAGGTTTATTTAAAGCATGAACTAAGGTATGTTTGAAGCATAAACTAAGGTTTATTTGAAGCCTAAACTAGGGTTTGTTTGATGCATCAACTAAGGTTTGTTTGAAGCATGAACTAAGGTTTGTTTTAAGCATGGACTAAGGTTTGTTTGAAGCATGAACTAAGGTTTGTTTGAAACATGAACTAAGGTTTATTTGAAGCATGAATTAAGGTTTATTTAAAGCATGAACTAAGGTATGTTTGAAGCATAAACTAAGGTTTATTTGAAGCCTAAACTAAGGTTTGTTTGAAGCATGAACTAAGGTTTGTTTTAAGCATGGACTAAGGTTTGTTTGAAGCATGAACTAAGGTTTGTTTGAAGCATGAACTAAGGTTTGTTTGAAGCATGAACTAAGGTTTGCTTGAAGTATGAACTAAGGTTTATTTGAAACATGAACTAAGGTTTATTTGAAGCATGAATTAAGGTTTATTTAAAGCATGAACTAAGGTATATTTGAAGCCTAAACTAAGGTTTATTTGAAGCCTAAACTAAGGTTTGTTTGATGCATGAACTAAGGTTTGTTTGAAGCATGAACTAAGGTTTGCTTGAAGTATGAACTAAGGTTTACTTGAAGCATGAATTAAGGTTTATTTGAACCATGAACTAAGTTATGTTTGAAGCATGAACTAAGGTTTATTTGAAGCCTAAACTAAGGTTTGTTTGAAGCATGAACTTAGGTTTGTTTTAAGCATGAACTAAGGTTTGTTTGAAGCATGAACTAAGTTTAGTTTGAAACATGAACTAAGGTTGGTTTTAAGCATGAACTAAGGTTTGTTTGAAGCATGAACTAAGGTTAGTTTGAAACATTAACTAAGGTTTATTTGAAGCATGAACTAAGGTTTGCTTGAAGTATGAACTAAGGTTTATTTGACGCATGAATTAAGGCTTATTTGAAGCATGAACTAAGGTTTATTTGAAGGATGAAATAAGGTTTGTTTGAAACATGAACTAAGGTTTATTTGAATCATGAACTAAGGTTTATTTGAAGCATGAATTAAGGTTTATTTAAAGCATGAACTAAGGTATGTTTGAAGCATAAACTAAGGTTTATTTGAAGCCTAAACTAAGGTTTGTTTGATGCATGAAATAAGGTTTGTTTGAAACATGAACTAAGGTTTATTTGAATCATGAACTAAGGTTTATTTGAAGCATGAATTAAGGTTTATTTAAAGCATGAACTAAGGTATGTTTGAAGCATAAACTAAGGTTTATTTGAAGCCTAAACTAAGGTTTATTTGAAGCATGAACTAAGGTTTGTTTGAAGCATGAACTAAGGTTTATTTGAAGCATGAATTAAGGTTTATTTGAAGCATGAACTAAGGTATGTTTGAAGCATGAACTCAGGTTTATTTGAAGCCTAAACTAAGGTTTGTTTGAAGCATGAACTTAGGTTTGTTTTAAGCATGAACTAAGGTTTGTTGAAGCATGAACTAAGGTTAGTTTGAAACATGAACTAAGGTTTGTTTTAAGCATGAACTAAGGTTTGTTTGAAGCATGAACTAAGGTTAGTTTGAAACATGAACTAAGGTTTGCTTGAAGTATGAACTAAGGTTTATTTGACGCATGAATTAAGGCTTATTTGAAGCATGAACTAAGGTTTGTTTGAAGCATGAACTAAGGTTTATTTGAAGGATGAAATAAGGTTTGTTTGAAACATGAACTAAGGTTTATTTGAATCATGAACTAAGGTTTGTTTTAAGCATGAACCAAGGTTTATTTGAAGCAACAACTAAAGCTTGTTTGAAGTATGAACTAATTTTTATTTGAATCATGAACTAAGGTTTATTTGAAGCATGAACTAAGGTTTGTTTGAAGCATGAACTAAGGTTGTCTTGAAGCATGAACTAAGGTTTGTTTAAAGCATGAACTAAGGTTTGTATGAAGCATGAGCTAAGGTTTGTTTAAAGCATGAGCTAAGGTTTGTTTGAATCACGAACTAAGTTTTGCTTGAAGCATTAACCAAGGTGCTAGCACATGTCTACAATCAGTATGTGATACTAAAAACATTTTTTTTCTGTGCTAGCCCTAGTATTAGTAATCTATCAGCAATAGAGGAAATCTGTGGCTCGTGTTCCATTCTCAACTTCAGGGTCTGAAGAGTGACCGTTATTTAGAACTCCTTACGAGACAACAATAAAAATTTTTTAAAAATATATAAAAAAATAAAACAACGAAGAACGATGACACCTGAATAGAGCAGACGTCTCGATTATGCTAATCACTCGACATCACGTGGTGCGCTCTAGAAGTCTACAGGTAAACTTCTCGCGCCCTTTTGATGAATGGCTTAGTGGGCCAGTAAATATAGAAGGTCCGGTTTACGAGAGCTTGCAGAAGACACTGCAGGACACCCAGTGCAGAAATACATGTGTAGATGTGTGCTGACAAGAGTCGTGAGTGTGAGAGAGAGGATGTAATAGCTTATGTGAGTCATATTACATCATTTCATAAGTTAATGTACAAGACTACATCGAATCAGAGGCGGTAACTTTAAGGGAGCATCTACCGAATTAAATAGAACATAAATTGCATCCATTTTTACTGTCTGTCTGTCTGGTAAAAGATTGTACACGTTTTTTCTCACCTACCAAACCTCTGATCAGGTTGAAATTGTGCAATTCGTTTCCAAACCCTAACCGTAAGCATCTACCGCCCCCCCCCCCCCTGGATCCGCCAGTGTCACAGATACTCGCTTCTTTCTGCCCTCCCCCTCCTTTTCCCCAACTGGTCCAGACAAGCGATAGGATCATAGTGCATTTACAAAGCTAAAAGCATGAAATTTGCACTTAACAAAACCAATTGGTAAAAATATTTGTAATCGCGCAAATGTATTATTGTTAGTCTAGATCTATAGCACATTTAATTATAAGACTGATTCAAACTAAGTGATACAATTAAACTTCGTATAAGCTATTTTTGTTTATATATTGCTTTTTGTTGTGATTGTGTTGAAGAAGTTCTTATAATAGAGAAAAATATAATTTGGTAGCTCCAACAAATTGAATTAGCAATAAGAGTTTATTCACAGACTGGGGTGAACTGTTAAGGAGGTCAACGAATCAAAAAGCTGATATTACATGTTGAAGAACCTATCGCTTACTCTAGTTACTCTATAATTGAAACAAGAAAATATTTTTAAAAATACTTTTTAAAAAAATGAAGATTATATTAAATATACTTGAATCAATTAGTTAGGATCAGTCTTGTCATTGAATTTTAATATATCTAGACTAACAATAAAAAAGCATTGAATAAATAATATAAAAAGGTTGAACGACCTGAATTCGTTTGCTCAAGCCTTCTCAGGCTTCTCGAGCCAACACGGTAACTACTCTGCTAGTGGAGAGCTTATGGAAATAGATGTTTGTAGTTATCTTTTGTTTCTATAGTCTCGACCTATTTTTCAAGTTTGTGTTCACTAAGACTCAGAAGACGACATGTAAAGGGGAATAATTCAGCTAATACCACCACTTCAGTCAATTACAATTACTTTTCCTTGTTCGACATACCAAAAAAGTATCCCCAATAGTTAATTAACTAATTGTTTTTTTTTTATTGATTCTTGTGTTGTCAGGTAAAAGAAACAATTGTGCAAAATTTCAGCTTGATCCGAGATGGGTGTGTACAAACATTTTTCCAGACAGACAGACAGAGTGTGTTGATATAAGCTTTGTAAAAAAAAGACAACATAGTGTTATGCCCATTGTATAGATATGAGTAGATCCCATAAAGGCAAAGCACTAAGATAACTTTATTGTGTCTTTATTTTAAAATGATCTTTTTACCTGGAGAATCAAGAATGTAACTGAATGTATATGTACGTGTGTGTGTGTGTGTGTGCGTGCTTGTCTGCTTGTATATTTTAACAAAATACATTTATCACAAGTAGCATCAATTTGTTTTCTGTGCTATTTTCAGATTGCTAGCATGTAAAGCAAGTTAACAATGTACAGCACTGGCGTAGTTCGCTCTGACACTGGACCTTACAATAGTTGAAAAGTAAAAGTCGCATGTCATGTTATTAGAAGTACATTTTTTTCCCTCTTGTAGGGGAAGGGAGGGAGACGAAACCTTGTATGTGTGTGTGTGTGTGGGGGGGGGGGGGGTAACTTATCCAAGCAGAAACGAAGGTCACACTTTATGGTCACGGTTGTGCACGATCTCTATTTTGGCGTGGCATCACCCCTCCCCCTCACACCTTTCTTTAATCCAGACAACGACTCATTGTGGGAGCTGTCAAAGAGCGTTTACACAAATAACACATTCTAAGTTTAAAATGACATAGGTGATTGTTGCAACGTAAAAAAAGAGCAAATTTTTCTCCACATTTCAAAATTTGAACTTGGCTCGGCTTGGCTACCTATGAAGAGCTAGGGCTCAAGGTTCGACAACCGAATCGAGCATAGTTGTGTTTACTGAGCGCCTAAAGGCAGCACGGAAATCCTTCTCCAAGATACCCCCACAATCAAGATTGGACCATAGCGCTCTGAGCATGCTATAAGCATGAAAGTAGCGCTATATAAAAGATATACTTTATTAATTAACGATCTGCTATCTTCATATATGCTCAAATAGAATATTGAAATACAGTGGACGAAACTGAAGATTGAAAAGAGATGTCTAGCATCCTCGTGTGGAGGGTCTAGATCTGAATCTATAATAAGGAATCACACCAATCAGTTTTAGGACTGGCTAATGGATTGAGAACGTAGATGATAAAACCCAACAAGGCTCTCCTAGAAACTCAACAACGCTTCTATCAGGTTATAATTTTTTTTTTAATTTTCTTATCCCCCAATATAAAAAAAATGTTTAACTGCAAGTTTTCATCTATAACATAGAATGCATTGCTTTACATATATATATATATATATATATATATATATATATATATATATATATATATATATATATATATATATATATATATAATGAAGTTTCTATACAAATGTCTTTAGTAGTACATTGAAGTACATGGGCGTATCCCAAAAGTGTGAGTTTAAAATATAATCCTAAACTAAATTAAACAGAACAAAACAAAATTAATCTTATTTACTCAGCTATTTATAGGTTTCGACATCGGGCGGACATGATATTTGAATTAATTTAGATCCTATTGTAATAAAGAAACGGTACCAAATTTAAAGGTCACCTATATCATCAGAAAAGTCATAATGGTTGTCGACCCATCTAATCTATTAGCTGATCCCCTTTTAAAAACAAAATACTACCCCCGCACCTCCCCCCTTTCCTCCTGAATCAGAAAGAAATAAAAACACTGGAATTGTGTATCTTTATTTCGTGCCGTCAAACACTAAGAACGTTTCATTGTGTGTTTCATTGTTATATCAGGGCTTGTGCAGAGCTAGACGGCAGTCAACGAAACTATCATTCTTAAACTTCAGTAGTTGTTGGAGTTGGTTTGTTGTATTTTAATGGTAAATTTTCATAATGCTTTCAGCTGAAGATATTTCAAGTAGATCAAAGATTTGCTCGATGAGACGTATTATGGAGTGTGTGTGTGTGTGTGTGTTTGTATGGTGACGATAAGGGGAAGAGGTTAGCAATTGGTTGGTGTAGTGTGAATGATGCGAGATAAGCCGCATTGTCGTCAGCGGTCTTAGGTAGAACAGACGACTCCAGAATGCGGAATGAAAAGAAGTTTTTTTTTTTTTTTTTTTTGTAGTGAGTGAGATTTTGTTCAAAATACCATTTTATATATTACTAAAGTCTACTGCGTTTATTTCATTTCATCTCAAGTTAATTTTGTCTATATTGTAATAAACGTTATGAATAATCTGAACTTAAACGAATTCTTCCTAGCACGTCGATAACAACTCGGTTTGGTTTATGCCATGGGAACCCGAATGCAGCCTGTTTTATGTCTTTCTATGACATCGTCGATGACTACTAAAGAGAGATGGGAATAAGATACACCCTAATCTCTTATCTGTCTCGATGTTCCACCGTCTGAAGTGACACAACAGCTTGATTGGCTTTAGACATGAATCTGGACAAATCGTTGCGAGATGCCTTATTCTCTTGCTATTTTCCATAGTGATACCAATGGACGCTATCAAACATTTTTTTAATCTACAAAACTGATCAACATCCTTTGTTGTTTCGCAGGACGAAAACCTGTATAGTGCTTGGTTGGCCTTTTCGGAAGCAGCTGAGAAACACTAGTATAATTATAACCCTTTCCGTAAGGAGCTCTTAAAAAATCTATAATAAAAATGTTCAACTCAATATTTCTCAAATCAGTAATTACAAAATTAAATGTATGTAATCACTTTTGATAACATATATATATATATATATAAATGACATTTTAAAACAGAATTGAAAACCATTTTCGAGTGCAACCATCAATGAATTATCTTACAGTTTTATTGTTTAACATAAAGAAACCAAAAAAAGTTGTTTGTTTTTTAATGTGAAGATTATTTTTTCTTTTGTGAGGGGGGATTACACCCTGAGCTTACCGCACAGGGTGACACTGACCCTGGTGACGCAATTGACGCACGTACATCTGTAAGGACTTGATCAACACAAGATCATCTTCGTGCTCAATAAGACATCTCGGGAAAAATTCCACCATTCTGACGAGAAAAATGAATCGCGTTGTCAGAATTTTTTTTTTCGAAAACAGAATATAAGGCCCTACCGGTACTTGGAAAGTCTCTTAATTATATATTTTTTAAAATTGTTAATGTCTATTTTTTTTATGAATCCGATAAAAGAGATATTATTCCTTTGATAAAATGACCACCCTTCGCACACTGTCAGCACGTTGCCTCCATTTTGGGGTGAGAATCGCTACCTATGATATAGGAATAATTGCAAAAAAATTACAGTCCACGAATTGTAAGTAAAATATAAATATATATAAACTCTAAAGTAAAAGTAAACCGGATTTCAACCTGAAATGCTTTTTTTTTTTTTTTTAAGTTGGCAACATGTCTGTCAGAAACTAATGCCCAAAATAAGCATTAACCTACAGAGAGCAAGACGTGAGGGAGGGGATACGTTGGACATGGCGGGGATTCCCCTTCTGTTTATTTATCTTTAGCAGACGATGTAAAGCAAACACGCGATTGGTTGAAATAATTGTGTAACGTTAATACTTTTTTTTTCCTCAAGAGAATTGCGGACTGATTGTTTTTTCCTTTCCAAAATGTTCTTCAAAACTAAATGGAGTTGACCTTAGGATTTTGTTGATGTTTATAGAGGCATAAATATGTAATACATGCACGCATTTTTTTTATTACCTGTTTATGTCATACCGTTAGCTAAATTATTTTAACGGTACATTGCCTATAATTCTTTACTATATTTTACAAACATTATATAAACTCACTCTGTCTGTCTGGTTAAAAGTTTGTACACATTATCAAGACCGGATTTAGGTATGTGGAGTCCCAGGGCAAAATTTGTGTAAAGGTCCCTACACTTTTTCGTAATCTTAAATGAAAATCCACTTATTAAATAAATATATATATATTAATATCTAATTAATATATATTGATATCAATGCCATATTATAAAAGAAAGCACTTGTAAATTATATTTAATTTTCTTTCGTTTTAAAAAATATTTTTAATATGCACATTTTAGTTTTTAAAAAATTTAAACTTTTAGGGTTCACGCAATGTATTTGGTTTATCCGAAATAAATTACATGATTACGAGCCCACTATACGCGGACAATTTTTAACCACGACAGTGTCGCCAACTGTAAGATTTAAAGTAGTGTTGGTAATAAGTCGAAAAAAAAGTTAAATAAAGACCGTAAGGTTGCTGACATGTCGAAATATAGATTTTTTTCTCATTTGTGGAGATTTCCTTAATTCTGAGCTACAGTAATACTTTGTTCAGCACGCCCGAAGCAAATGTAAAACAGCAACACTTTGCTTCTTAATCATTTTATTGTACTTTTTGTTAAGGATGTTGCTTCAGAGTTGAATATTACATCCTAGCCCAAACCAAACCTCCAGCAGGACGCCAAGGCCCTTTTCGACCATCGAGACGGCAGTCTAGAGCGCATACCACGCGACCAGGCAGCCATCCATATTAATATAATATTGTATTACCTGTCTCCGGTCTATCCTCAGTCTCGAGACCTACTGTGTTCGCACACGTTGCGCAGCCATAAGTCAAAGCTTGAGATGGAACGCCAGGTAGATTGTTTCAAAGAATTCATTTTTGAACTGTTTACAATAATGGAAGTACCTAAAGACTGGAAAAAGACTAGCGCCACTCTTTTTTTTATTTAGTGAAAATTCTAATGTATTGAAATATATGTACAGAAAGTTAAGATGATAGCTTCCAGACCTAATATTTTGAAGTACATATACAACAAGATCAATTAATACGATAAGTTCACAAAAAATGTAAGCTAATGAAAATATTTTATATAACATTCCCAGTTTGATATTAGTGTGGACACATCTGTTGATACTTTTTTTTGACTTTGTTTTGTTTATCGAGTCGATTTGTTGTATAGGTCCACACACTATTAACATTGACAGACTTACCAATTTACAAGAAACTTCGTTCAATTCTACTTCCGTTAACTAATGATCTTGAAAAGTTTCTTCTCGCTCCGCTTGACCTGTAACTTCTTCCTTCTAGTTCCTCTCAACCCCCCGCCCCCCAGTCTCTTTTCTTTTCTTTTTCTCTTTCGTTCTGTCTTCTCATTCCACTTTTTCTCTGTCTGTCTCTGACTTTTCCTTTCCACTCGAGTTCCACATTTCCTCCTTTATTCAGAACTTCCTTGTTATTCCAACTGGACTCCAAAACAATGAGGAGACTTAGAGACAAGCTGCTGAAAACACAATGCTAGTCCCCCTTCCCCCCCCCCCCCAACATACGTTCCGTCTTGGCACTTCAACTTGCTAAAGCCTCACATCAGAATTGTATAGAAATCAACAACAACTAAACGCCAATTAATAATAATTTTAAAAAAAAAAGAACATAACAATACACAAAAGACGCACTACCCTCAATGGAAATATTTCAGGTAAATTTGAATTCATCTCTCAATGAACCACTTGATCATTCCAACGAATTCATTTCTAATTGGACGCATCCTTGTTGACCTCATTCTTCTCACAGAACGTGCGTCTCCCCCCTCCCCCCCCCCCCCCGTGAAGTATTTGTAAAGTACACTCCAGTTGTTGATCTCCTTGAGTGTTTTGTCGTCATCACACTAACAGTAGTTTCTAATAGTGACAACAGGGCCCCCACCAACTAGGTACTTTAAAGGACACGCCAATTATTAAGCCTTGTCTCTGTCACTGGGTTCGATGTAACGTTTAGTCTTATTCTTCTGCTGGTATTCAGAAGGTCGCAGTGTCTGCTCTGCTCATACATCTTCCCATGTTTTGGGCTCCGCTCTGGACCCAGCAACTAATGTCCTTATCTTATGCAATGGTGTATCTCTCATCGATCAATTTCACTTGGTTCATGCTGTTGGGGTGGATATTTTGTTGTTTGTTGTTGTTTTTTTTTGTTTTCTGTTAAGATTTCATATCTTTTTTTTTTCATCTTTTTTAAACCTTTAATTAATATCTGTCGTGTTATTATTCTTTCTTTCTTAACACATTACACATTTTGAAAAGAAAAAAACATTTTTATATTTTAAAAACATACAGACCCATCAACAGTATTTCCATTTGATTATCTAGTCAATCAAGTTGTTTTTTTTTACTTTTTTCAATCTTTGCACGTTGCGTTTTAATACTAGTTTACAGCTTGAATATATTTATATGAAACGAGCAATAGAAAAAAATGTTTTTAAAAACAAAGCTTATCTTAGGGAAAACAACCGCTAATTACTGCCATTTATCTGAAAATTGCAGTGTTTAGCCCCCTACCTGTTATTTAAAACCAAATTAATTAATTAGAACTAGATGATAAGCTAACTGGTTAATTTTTGAATTGATTCGTGTATTGTTATTGACTGTGAATAATTATGCAAAATTTTAACTTGATCCGAGAAGGGGAAGTGGGGGACAAAACGTGTCAAAGCCTAGTAGGGGGACTAAATCCACACATATATATATATATATTAATTTATTTAATTATATATACACATCCCACATCAAACAACATTTATTTCCCTTGTTTTGATGTCACAAAAATAATTAATCACCAACAATGAATTAACTAATTGTGTAACTTTTTTTTTTATTGATTCATCGCTTGCCAGGTTCAATGAATGACTGTACAACGTTTGAGCTTGATCCGAGAATGGGAAATGGGAGAAAAACCATGTTTAAACCTTCTATTATACAGACAGACAGAGCGAGTTGACATAAGCTTGGTAACAATAATAATACTATGGTATTGATTTCGAGTCCGAGAGTCAAAAGCGAAATTGCAGTTTTTTAGAGCCAGCTGTAACTTGCACAGCTTTCATTCTGATGCAGACAAAGATCAACATCAATGTTGCACAAACAAATATTGAATGTTACTGAACATTTAAAAGTACGTTTTACTCAAACTAAAGACGTGACTACGCTATCGCTTTCTAAATGTTCAGGCATAAATCACAAATCTTCAGCAAATAAGTTTTTTACGTAGACGTCACGTTTCACTGCACATTTTGTTCCTAAGTAAGTTAAATAAGACAAAGACAAAACACCCCCTTGGGTTTATGCAGATTCAAATCATTAAATAATCTACAGAGCCAGTGATCCATGTCCGTGAACAATGAAATGTCACCATGACACAGATTAAGTATTCTGGATAAATCTATTTTTTAGGCGCAAAGGGCTCTGATTCACTTACTGACAAATCACCAATTCTAACACATGGTGTGGACGAAAAATTCGAAAATTTAACCAGTTACAAGTTTCTGTGTGCCTATAACAACCAAGCACCTTTCACAATCTAAACATCAGTGGTTAAATGGACCAAAAACGATATTTTTATTCTCAATTTAGAACCAATACGCATTTAAAACTTTCTTATCTTATGTTATATAATACAGACGTAACTTCAAAAAGAAGATGATTACGCCCTACGCGTCATGCGTCTAGTCATGCATATTAACCAATGACCTAAATTCTGCAAAGTCACTGGTTTTCCTGGCTAGCTTAAGCAACCCATTCCATGCTGTAATAGCGCTAGGAAAGAAGGAGCATTTGTACAAATTTGTCCTAGCAAATGGAACGAGGAATGTGCCTTTATCTTTGTGTCTTTCTGAGTATTATATTAAATTTTGTTTTTGTATTGGAAGATTATGGTTCAGTGTTTAATGTATAATTGCTACTTTGCTTTTAAGTCTTCTATCCTGAAGGCTTTCTAAATTTAGTGATTTTACTAAAGGTGTTACTCTAGTCAAATGTGAATATTCGTTTGTTATGTATCTCATTTCTCTATTTCGTTTCTGTTCTAGTTTTTAAAATGTTTTCTTGAGTTGAGGGGTCCCAAACAGAGGATGCATATTCTATTATTAGCCTAACCAAGGTTAAATAACATTTTAGTTTTATGTTCTTATTTGATTTATAGAAATTTCTTTTAACAAACCCTAATGCTTTGTTTGATTTTTTTTTATAGTTTCATCAATATGTGGATTCCATGACAGTTTTTCATTTATTATAACACCTAGGTATTTTGCGTTTTTAGTCTGTGTTACTGGTTTAACATGAATAAGATAAGTGGAATTAATTTGTTTTAGTTTTTTTGTTACTCGTAATAATTGACATTTTTCTGGGTGGAAAGACATGCTCCAATTAGATTCCCATTTCTGTAATTCATCTAATTCTCTTTGTAAAATTTCTGTATCTTGTGTTTTTTTTATGTTTATTGTTCTATATATTATGCAATCGTCTGCAAATAATCTGACTTTTGTTCCTGAACTAATGCAATTTGGTAAATCATTTATGTAAATTAGAAATAGTAGTGGACCTAGGACTGTTCCTTGAGGTACACCTGAGTTTACTGTTATCGGTGTTGATTTAGAGCCATTTATTATTACAGTTTGTTCTCTCCCTATCAGGAAATCTTTAATCCACTGATGCAATGGACCATCAATGCCAAATTATTTTAATTTTTTAAGCATAGGGTGGTGAAATCCTTAGAAAAATCTAGTAAGATAGCATCTATTGGCTCACCATCACCTAAACCTTTTGAAAAATTCTTCCGTATTTATCCATTATTAAAACTTTGATTGTGTGTGCGTGCGTACATTTCTCCTTGGCGCGACATTGTTGACGGAATACGTGTTTTTGTGTGCACAAATTTTAGAATATAATTTTAAAAATGTATGTTTTTCCATGGAACTATATTAGTTCCATAGTGTATCTATATTATTGTGTGTGTGTTGATGGGGAAAGTAAAAGAATAAAGATAAGAAGTATTTTGTGTGGGAGATCGATATCAGAGGGCTGTTGTAATTTAAAGTAATAAACTGTAAACCATGGGAAAAAATTATGATAAGGGAAGGTTAACACGCGAGGGGGGGGGGGGGGGTTCGGCCAAAATATTATGTAAGTGTTGGATACGCGGGATGCAATAATAAACAAGCAAAGTAAAAAAAAAAGCTTATATTTTTTTGGATCAATTAGTTTGGATCAGTCTTGTAATTAAATTTGTAATAGATCTAGAATACCAATAAAAAATCTGTGCAATTAGAAATATTTGTAAGAATCGCAATTTCATGCTTCTAGCTTTCTCACTACGCTATGATCCGATCACCTGTCTGGGCTAGTCACTACGCTATGATCGTATCACTTGTCTGAACTAGTCACTACACTATAATCGTATCACTTGTCTGTACTAGTCAACACGCTAAGATCGTATCACTTGTCTGGACTAGTCACTACTCTATGATCCTATCATTTGTCTGGACTAGTCACTACGCTATAATCCTATCACTTGTCTGGACTAGTCACTACGCTATGATCGTATCACTTGTCTGGACTAGTCACTAGGCTATGATCGTATCACTTGTCTGGACTAGTCACTACGCTATGATCGTATCACTTGTCTGGACTAGTCACTACGCTATGATCGTATCACTTGTCTGGACTAGTCAACACGCTATGATCGTATCACGTGTATGGAATAGTCACTAGGCTATGATCGTATCACTTGTCTGGACTAGTCACTACGCTATGATCGTATCACTTGTCTGAACTAGTCACTACGCTATGATCCTATCACTTGTCTGGACTAGTCAACACGCTATGATCCTATCACTTGTCTGGACTAGTCAACACGCTATGATCGTATCACTTGTCTGGACTTGTCACTACGCTATGATCGTATCACTTGTCTGGACTAGTCAACACGCTATGATCCTATCATTTGTCTGGACTAGTCACTATGCTATGATCGTATCACTTGTCTGGACTAGTCACTACGCTATGATCGTATCACTTGTATGGACTAGTCACTAGGCTATGATCGTATTACTTGTCTGGAATAGTCACTACGCTATGATCGTATCACTTGTCTGAACTAGTCACTACGCTATGATCATATCACTTATCTGGACAAGTCACTACGCTATGATCCTATCACTCGTCTGGACTAGTAAATACGCTATGATCCTATCACTTGTCTGGACTAGTCAACACGCTATGATCCTATCACTTGTCTGGACTAGTCACTACGCTATGATCGTATCACTTGTCTGGACTAGTCAACACGCTATGATCCTATCACTTGTCTGGACTAGTCACTACGCTATGATCGTATCACTTGTCTGGACCAGTCACTACGCTATGATCCTGTTGGAGAAAGAACGGGGTATCTGGGTGTATTTATATTTTAAAAAATGAGAACGACCTGAATTCGAACTCGTGGGCTAAAGCCTTCTCGGGCTTCTCAAATCAACAAGGTAACGACTCTGCCAGCGAAGAGCGTATGAACATGGAAGATTGTAGAGTTATCTATTGTTTCTATTTCATGTTTGTGTTCACCAAGCCTCAGACGACTACCTATAAAAAGGACTAATTCAGCATATACCACAACTTAAGTCAAGTACTATTTCAAGTACTAATTTATTACCTTAAGTTTAAGTAATTGGTTAATTTAATTTTTATTTTTTTTATTTTTGTGTTGTTAGATAAAAGAAATAATTGTGCGAAATTTCAGCTTGATCCAAGGTAGGGTATGGAAGAACTAACGTGTACAAACTTTTTACCAGACAGACAGACAGAGTTTACCTAAGCGTTGTAAAAAGGTTCAAGCTTAAAAGCGTCAGAGAGAATTTGAAATATTTTGATAAAGAGATGAAAAGCCGATGAATACTCAGAGTTTGTCAGATATTGTATGTATGACTATTTCCTAAGGCGTAGCGTGAAAAAAGTGAAGAGGGGGTAAGTGATACCGGTAATCGAATTCACGGGTAAAAGTGATACAGGTAATCGAATTCACGGGTAAAAAGTGATACAGGTAATAGAATTCACGGGTAAAAAGTGATACAGATAATCGAATTCACGGGTAAAAAGTGACACAGATAATCGAATTCACGGGTAAAAACTGATACAGTTAAACGAATTCACGGGTAAAAAGTGATACAGATAATCGAATTCACGGGTAAAAAGTATATAGTTGGAATAGGTAGCGTCATAAAGCTGGCCGTGTCAATTAGATCTAATAGATTATAAATGTCAAGTTTCTAATTGGGGGCTAGGCGGAGCGAAAAGGATGGAAAAGAGAAAGGTGATATTGAATGGACAGGTCAAAAGTGAGAGTGTTTGGGAGGGTGTTTTAAAGCGGGCCGTTCCAGTGAAACGTATCACGGTACTAAGAATACACTGGTCAAAAAGGGAATGGTTAAAATGCGAAAAGTTGTATTCAAATTGTAAAAAAAAATTTAGGCAGGGGATACAGTCAAAGTTGTAAGTTGCCTTTCTTTGGAAGGGTTATTATGAGTGATTGGGTCCAGGGTTTGGGCTATTCTCCTGATTGTTAGATCTTGTTGCAAATCATATAGAGTGCGTTTGTCATAGTTTCTCCTCCCGCCTGAAGAAGTTCACCAGGAATGTTGTCAACTCCGGCTGATTTTCCCTATTTCAGGGCTTTTACTGCTGCTGCTACTTCCGAGCGAAGAATCGGATAGTCGTCAATGTTGGAGACTGCCGGGACATTTAGTATCTCTGAATCTCCTGAGATTTCAAAGTTATACAACTCTGAACAGTATTCAGTCCATCTTTTCAACACATCTTTGTCGCACCATCAGCCTCATAAGTCATCCCAGCAAAATACTGTTAAAAATTATATTAAACCGGCTTAAACCGATAGCAGACAACATATCAGAAGAACAAGCGGGTTTTAGACAAGGTCGCAGCACAACAAAACAAATCCTAAGCCTCAGAATACTCTGGGAGAAATATCTCCAACACCAAGAGAATCTTTTCCATGTCTTTATTGATTTCAAAAAAGCTTTCGATCGAGTATGGCACGGAGCCCTCTGGGCGACAATGGAAAAGTACAACATTAATAAAAACATAATCAAAGTTATCCAGAACTTCTACAAGGATGCCACCAGTGCGGTGTACTTCAACAATAATATTGGGGACTGGTTCAAAACCACAGTTGGAGTAAGACAAGGCTGCCTACTTTCACCAACACTCTTCAATGTCTTCCTTGAAAGGATAATGGAAGATGCCATCGAGGGCTATGAAGGTACTGTTAGCACTGGAGGAAGAAGAATTACTAACTTGCGCTTCGCAGATGACATTGACGGCTTAGCAGGGACAGAAGAACTAGCTGACCTGGTGATGCGCATTGACAAGACTTCCGCAGCATATGGCATGCAAAAAAATGCCGAAAAAAAAACAAATTATGACCAATAGCCATCAGGACTTTAAAAGAGGCATCAGTATTGGAGGTGAAAAGCTAACTAGTGTTAACAGCTTCAAATACCTCGGAGCTATTGTCTCAGATGAGGGAACAAAACCCGAACTATTGGCCCAAATAGCACAGTCCACAGCAGCCCTTTCAAAACTTAAAATAATATGGAAAGACAAGGGTTTAGCCCTCGGCACCAAAATCAGACTGATGCGCTCCCTGGTCATGGCCACATTTTTATATGCGTGCGAGTCGTGGACGTTGAATGCAGAGCTAGATAGGAGGATCCTAGCAATGGAATTGAGATGCTACAGAAGGATCCTAGGCATCACATTCAAAGACCGCATCACAAACCAAGAAATCAGAGACAGGGTTACTGCAGCGATCGGAGCCCATGACGACCTGCTAACTATTGTAAAAAGACGAAAGCTTAAAACCTATGGCTACAAGATCTACGGAGCTCGCAAAGACCTTCCTTCAGGGAACAGTGCCAGAAAAAAGAAGAAGAGGCAGACAGAAAAAGCGATTAGGGAGGACAACATTAAAGAATGGACGGGCCTGCCATTGAGAGAGGTTCTAAACAATGCAAAAAAAAAAAGGGAGGAATGGAGAAAGACGGTCGACAAATCTTGCCTGGTGTCCCAACGGTCCAACAGACTAAGGGATAGGTAAAGGTAAAGGTAAAAAAAACAGTCAAAGTATTATGTGAGCATTACGATTTGCAGGATGTACAAAGTAAAAAAGACCCAGACCAAAGATTATCATAGAGCCTATCAAATATTTCAAAATAACGAGAAAAAAAAGTTAGATGGTGTAAATGACTATTTGTTAAGGCGGAGAATCGAAAAGGAGGGAAGAAATTGATGCTCGAATTTATGGGCCGGTCCAAGTTGTAAGTAAGAAAAAAAGGGAGGAAGTCCTTGGGGAAAAAAATGTGTAACCTGGGACTAAATCAACGGGAGTAGCCGGTGGGTTTATTATAATATATTATATAGCTTGCTTTTCTAATCAAGATTTTTCCGTATTTCAAAACAGTTTAACTGAATTTTAAAATATATGTATATAAAAAATATATGGGAATTCTGTGATTACATAATATAGAGTTCTGCATAGCTTGAGCATTGGTGAAATAATTTCTACCGATTCACATCTTCGTTACCGTCCAAAACTTGATTCATTTATTCAGACAATTGTTCATTATTCTATCCACTTTAAATTTCACCAAATAAATCCTTGCTGAATAACGACACATGTTATTAAATTTTCAGAAAGATCATCATGAAATGTTGGATTACAATTGTATTTACAGCCGTTACAGCGCAGTGTATGTATGTCTTTACTATTACCTCATTAGTCTTGGATGCATTATCTCCCTTCGACGTTCCAGCAGCCGATATATCACTATCTATAGGACTCGGAAAATAATAATTTTTTTTTTACTTACTACCAGTATTTCCCTTTTCCCATGATATTTATCATATATCTATATGCGGTGGCTGAGTTGTAAAGCGCTTGGCTTCCGAACCGAGGAGTTTCGAGTTCAAATCCTGGTGAAGTCTGGGATTTTGAACTTCGGCAATTTTAGAATGCCCACCCTACTGAATCCATCCAACTCTAATGAGTAGCTGACATATTCCGGGGACCGGGGAAGTAAGGTGGTTGGTTGTAATGCTGGCCCAATTAACTCTCGTAAACAGTTGGCCATGTGTTCCTCCGCCCCCCCCCCCCCCCCCCCTGCCCCAAAAAGATCGCAATTTCTGAATGAAGTATCTTTATTTTATTATTATCTTTATTAATTGGAATGGTTACTGTAAATTTTAAAAAAATGTTTAGTTCACTATATTATTTGAACATAAAGTAAGAATTAGTTTTTAAAATGTATATCACTTGTTGTTCACACGCTCACAGGAGCGTGGTCTTGTATTTTTTTTTTTACAACGACCATTCCAAGCAGCACACTAACTTATCTATATCTATATATGTAGATCTAGATCTTTTCCGTACAAAAAAAGTATCAGCATGAAAGGTAATACCATTTTCTATAGATCCAGATCCAATCGACGTTCTAAAATTTACTGACACAGAGCGTCAATAATTACAAATTACTACAATTCATTCATGGAATGTTGAAATGACAAACGTAAGCCTGCAACATATCTCAATTCCGTTTCAAATTAATACCTACACGCAGGGACATACATTTTGTATGGAGGGATAGCCATTGCTGACGTTTGTTTTCTTAACTAATAGAATATAGCAAGGTACCCACTTTTTAAAGACGTCATCATTGACGTTAAGCAGCTGTGTATGACGTCCGCTTTATACGCGATACTATTTTATAGTAAGTAAACATTTTTGTTTAGGTAATGTCGCAGAAGCATTAGCGCCAAAATCTCTCATTTGCATAAGATTAAGCGCGAAAGGTGAAGGATAGTCCAAATGTGAATTGATTTTGTTTCCTGAAAAGGATCATTAAATATTTTACTCAAATGGCTTCCAAAAGACTAATAGCGCGAAAGTGGGTGTATTCTTTACAAATGTCAACTTGAAATACTGACTTTAAAAAAAAACAACAGAAAATCTAGTTTCAATTTAGGCCTAGATAAACTTTTATATGTCAGTAGTGACAAGATCAGCAAATGTTGCCTCGAGCAATGTGTTATTTAGCACAACAGACTAGAAATCAGAAAGCATAACTAGTGAGTGTCACATGCAATGTTCAAAGCCCCCCCCCCCCCAAAAAAAAAAAAATTGATATCCGAAATAGAATCTTAAACTTAATTCTCAGAATCTGATGTCATTAGCAATGAAGCAGAAAGGGTTTGACGAGACATCCATGGTAGCCACTTTTTTTGGACACCGTTCTCTTCTTTCCACAATTTTGTTTGTTAGGTTGATAGACTGTTATTTAACGCAGGGCTTATGTGTGTCTATATCCGGCACTGCCATAAGGCTTTTGTACCTGAACTGATAGCATCTGAGCATTGCAGCGCTGACTTATGAGTTAGGGCGCATTAATAATGTGTATCTGTGTAATGGGTGCATTGAAGTGAAGGTGGCTGTCTGGTCGTGTGGTATGCGCTCCAGAGTGTCGTCTCGATGGTTGAGGGTTTAAACTTTTCAAGCCGCTTTTCCATGCCGGAGGTTAAGACTAGAATGTAATACTCTTCAGATCTGAAAGAATGACTGAAAACTTTGAAGTGAAAAAAGCTGTCAAAATTTAGTCCAGAAATTGTAAAAACTTCACCTAGCTATATGGCTGACGAGAGTTTTGTGTGGCTAGCACAATGATCCCCTGATAAACACGGAAATAAAATACATATTAACGCCCTTTAGAAATGAACAATTGGAAACCAAATAAAAAAACATGCGCTCTACCGCTTGGCCGCAGTCAATATTTTTTTTTTTTTTTTGAGGTGTCAGTCCAGATCAATGATTAGCTAACTAAAACCCGCGAGCCAACTCCGGTCCAGTGAAAGATTATATCCGGTCCCTTTACAAATCTGATCAAATTAATTAAAACTAACAAGTACATGTCATAATGGGGAAAAAAACAAGTTTTAAATTCGAGTTGATATTCTCTTTACCGTGGACTAAAGTTGATCTATGTCACATAACTTATTAGTGATTTTTTTTTATTAATTCATGTATTGTCATCCGTCATGTATGCAAAATCTGATGACGATTGGGTGAGCAGAATTAGTCGAGAAATCGATAGCAAATTTCTACAGAACATCCAAGACAGATACAGATAAGCATTGTACATTTTTTTTTAAATTTCATAACCTGTCAAATTTGTCCTTTTTTTTATTTCAATTTGATTAACCAACAAGAAAATAGAATCATCTTATTGTAACAAGGGGAGAGATCAATCCAAACACCGTTGAACAATTTAAATGAAGTTAAATTCAGCTTAAGGCCACAGTCGATGTCTCTGTCGATAAAATACGTCCTACCCTTATGAAATCCTATCACCAACTGATTTCACTTCAAGGCAAGAGTTCTAACAGTTTCAAAAGTCCATATCTATGCCTCTCACAGTTCACCATAGTTCATAATATGTAGTAATGTGACACTCTGTAAACACTCAGTTCATCATAGATTAAATGATGGCAATGTGGCATTCTAGCACTTAGTTGATCATAGTTTATATGAAATGGCAATGTGGCATTCTGTAGATACTCTATTCATGATTTGATTTCCTCAACAAGTGTCCTCCACTGGCAGTAATCTAACAACACACAATAGTATAAAATGATTACAAAATTTATTTCCACATTTAATCACTTATTCTTGTCACCCCATTACGCGATTTCGTCCATTTTCTTTTTCCACTCACCCTTTCTCCATAGACCTAACTTTTATCAATGATAGATGAAATGATGCACAATAAAATATATACATACTCACTTTCAGGTGTCTATTTAAAAAAAAAATTATACATATCTCCCCTTTTCAATATCATTCAATTTGTGCCATGATAATTGATATTAACACATAATAATATAATACAAAACAGCAATGTACTATATCCATAGTATTTACATGTATCTGTTCCTCATATAAGTGTCAATTTAGACAACATATAAACTATTTACCATTATTAATCAATATATAGCCTATAGGCTATGTGTCAATATAGTGCCATTTTAAACTCCCACATTTTATAACTTTATAAGTTTAAGACATATCATCACTATTCCAAAGTGTACTATGTCAGAATTTACTCATTATAGTTATATACTCATTAATCAACATTATACTTCAATTTAAGATTCATCTGTTCCATATTATTTTTCAACTTGTGATAATACACATAACATCTTTTTAAATAAAACTTTAATCAACAGAGAATCGTTGGGTCCTGCAGCATTTTTTATTCTTATGAGATGAACTCTGAACATACAGTAGCGCTCATTGTTTTTTTTCTGTTTAAGGAAATGGGTGGCAAAAAATAATATTGAAAATATACCCCCTCCCATCCCGAAATTCCTGTCTAACGGTCTGTGTCATTACAAATCTAGAGTTGAAGCAGTAGTATGAATGCTTCATATGCCGTAGACTAGAATCTTCTTGGCGAACAGACGTAAGTTCCAGAGAAACAACTGCTGCATAGCTCGATGAAATGAATGTAAGTGTTACAATCCCTTGTTTTATATATATATATATAACTAGTCGACCGGCGGCGTAGCACACGCCGCTATTTTGCAGGCGCCTTCTACCTATGCGACAGCAGTGGGGCCTGCACTTTCATAGGGCCCGCTCTAATTCAAGGTGTATAAATTATTAAATTAAACCATTTTATAACTTAAAAGAGATTTCCCGCGCCCTCCTGACGATTTACCAGGAGCACTTTCATAGGACCCGCGGTAATTCAAGGTGCATAAATTAATTAATTAAATTATTTTATAACTTAAAAAAGATTTCCCGCACCCTCCTGCCGATTTACCAGGAGCTCCCGGAAATCTCCCAAAATCGCAAAATAACGAAAAAGTTTTTAAAATATGCGGAAATATATACACGAAAATTGTCATTTTGGGGTGTCATTCAATATGGAAAACGCCAATCTTACGCGCAACATTATACATCAGCCGTATTTGTGTAAGCTTCTCGAGCCTCAAACTAATGAAGAATTACTTGAGGTCAACAATTCTCAAAGATAGATTGAAACATTTGGAGCATGTCTTTCCACCCAGAAAAAAGTCAGTTGTTAAGAGTAACAAAAAACTAAAATAAATTAATTCCACTTATCTTATTCATGGCAAACCAGTAACACAGACTAAAAACGCAAAATACCTAGGTGTTATAATAAATTATACATTAGCAATTATACATAAAACACCGAACCATAATCTTTAGATACAAAAACAAAATGTGCAAACATTTTTTCTGGCACATTTACATTTTTTCTCTGTATGAATCAGTTCGATTGATGTGTTTTCAAAATAAAAAAGAAAGCCAATTCTCTAAAGCAAACAGGGCACTTATAAAGTTTATTTTAAGTATGTAACAACTGGTTTATTCTTAAATAAGAATAAAAAGCAAAGCCAAATCGAACACTCCTAAAGTTTTCCACCAGTCTTTTGTTTATTGATGTAACTTGTTGAAATTGTTTTTGGACCTATGATACATTGGTTTTGCTTTTCACCTGTACCTAACAGTGGTTGGGATTTCATATTTGTTTAAGTGTGGTCAACTCTATCTTGCATATTTCACAGGGAAATAATTTGTCAGTAGCATGACTTTTTCTTTCATCATCTACTATTTCCCTACGTTTTTTTTTCTTAAAAATTCAGGTCAGTCTCCTTTCATGAAAAAATAATTCTGAGGAAGAAAAAATACGACATATTAATTATAAGAGAAATAGTGTGAGAAATGAACAGATAGATTGACAGATAGATAGTATGGCATATATAAAAGTAAGACAGGTACTAAGCAAATGAGAATCTCAACCAAGAACATCACAAACACACACACAAAGAATTAATTTATGATTCAACTACTAAGTGGTGTGATGTGCATTAAAGTGAAAAAAAAATGTAAAGTTGGTTTTAATGTTGGTCCATTTCTACATGGCATCTGAATTGTCAATTAACTGGATAATCTAGGTGCTAGAAATTTTTTTTTAAACTGTTTTGCTTGGTTCTATCATTATCTATCTGTTAGAGCTTATCATATTTCTGTAGCATGCAATCAATACACATCTAATTAAACATCAACAGTGTGATGTGTGACCCCCCCCCCCCTCCGGCTAAGTCTATGCATCACTATATTTTTTGTATTATTTGTTGATTAAGACAAAAAATGATGTTCAGCCACCCCTCCCCAGAAGATTCCAGCCTTGTTACACAAGTAAAACATTTTTGATGTCCTGTAATATATTATAATTTCCTTTGTTGCAAATACCGAAATGAGCAATTTATACTCTCTTGTCAGTAAGTCACGTCCCACAGGTTGAAGAAATGTAGGTTTAGAAATTTAGATACTAGTTGTAAAGACAAACCTGATGTAGAGTTATCATGATTTCTACACATGTGTGATCATTAAAATTGTCTGAATTTTTTGGGGGAAAGATGTCTTTTCCATTTCTCTATTTCTAATTTTTCTATTATTTTTAATAGTAAAATAGTTTTTTTTTCTTCCAAGTCAAAAGAGCTACTTAGGTTTCTTAAAAGCCTAAAACCCAGCAAAAGATTGCTACCTCTTCCCAAGATAAATATCTAGTAGTAGAAGAGGAAGTACTTAAGTTAAGAGCTAAGTAAAAGAATATAAAAACTTACTAGTTCCTCAGCCCACAAACATCAGTCCCAGCTGCTTGGTATGTACATTTAAAGTGAAAGGAATTGTTGAAACACAAACCTGATACCCGGTTTAAAGATTTCTTCATACGAGTGGTCATTAAAATAGTTGTCTGATTTCTGTTTGAACATATTTGTTTCATCAATTTCTTCTTTTTCAATTTTTATTTCATTTTTCAGTTCAAGAGTAAAATCTGGTTTTTCATCAGTCAAAAGTCTAAGAGTTTGTTTATCTAACAACAGTGATAGCAAAACATTTTCATTTATTTCTTGTTTTTCAATTTTTATGTCACTTTTTAATTGATGAATAAAGTCTTGCTTTATATCAGTTGATGATTTATGCTTTTTTTCTGTTGAAAGTGTTGAAGCTGTTTCATCAATATCTTCCATTTCCATTTTTATTCCACTTTTTAGATGAATAACAAAATCTTGCTTTTTATCTGCTGATAGTTTATGAGATTGTTTTTCTGTTGAATGTGTCATTGATATTTTATTGATATCTTCATTTTCACTTTTCATTGTTATTTTAAGATCTTGGTCATTATGGGACAAAATTAAACTCTTGTTTCTTAAATGTTTACAATTTTCCTGTAACTAAAAACAAGATAAACATTACCAATTCAAAAAAACTTAAACAAAAGGTATGATATGTTTGCTATTTAAATGATACTAACTAATTTTAATAAATCAAAGTGCATATATGTTAACTTAAATTTAACTATTACTAGCCTTGTTAAGAATCTACAGCTGAAACAACTTTAAAGTAGCAGGGAACAGAAAGTGACTTCAAATTAAAAGAATTTGAATTATACATCAACAATAGATATAACTGAATTTCATATGGATTTCCTATAAAGTTATTTCCTTTGTTAGTGAAGTCCTCAAACCTGAGGTCATTTGGTATTATATATATATATATATATATATATATTACATAATGTTTCCTACTGATTCTTTAATATTGTTGACAAATTGTTTGCCAACAGCTTTTAAAGGAGTGTTTTACTGTTGTTGTTGACATTTTACTACAATGCTGTACATATTAATGTCATTCCAATTGTAAGACATAAAATGTGTAGGCCTATTTACTCTTCAAAGAATTACGACTTAACAGTTCAATGAATCTAACAGTTCAATGAATCCATTCAGTTAAGAACTTAGAAAATAGTGATATAGTTAGTGATAGTGATTACTACAATTTACACACCTGGTGTATGCATGACAGTGATATAGAGAGGAAAGAAGAGGTGTCAAAAAGCTTATTAAATATTAAATCCATCAGAAAGAAGAAGGGTAGGTTCAGGGGAAGTGCAATTTTTAAAGCCTTATGATATATATATATATATATTATAAAAAGCTTAAAAAAATAAAAGCATTTTAGGTTTCAAAAGAGATGGAGGAACATATGATGCATAGCCAAACTACCTAGGAAGGAGTGACTAAAATTGGGGTGGGCATTCCATAAAAAATATTTTTCAATTATTTTTTTTTTACAACTTATCGTCTTATTTCTCTATGAAAATAAAATGATAGGAATCTGCTGAACATAGATCTGATGGACATATTCAGAAGGGGCACAGGAGGATTAAACTGCTAAATATTGGCCACATCATCTATGATGGCAGTGGTGTGACATGAGTTACAAACACAGAAAAAAGATATCATGGAGCATCTAAGAATAGAGACAATAAATCAATATGTATCTTAAAGTTAGATATGTATATTCCCTCCCTCCATAAAAATTCATCTCAGGTGTAAAAAGAATATGACTGAGTGAATTTGGACATTAGAATTATCATACTAATACTCTTACACAGCTCTGCATTACTCTTATGATTTCTGAACTGCTGAAATACCTTTTTCATCTTTATTCCTGATTTTTTTTTCAGGATTAAAATTGTTTGAATTAAAAATATTCATATATATATATATATATAAATATATATAATATTAAAAAAGCATATATTTACTTGTGACCTGTCAAAACCAACATGTTTTAAATTGGTGAAAGCCTCAGGTTTGCAGGCAGACAACTGTTGTTGGTGTCTTTTTAAAAACCTGCAAAGCCAATCTTTTCCAGCAATTTTGGTTTTAGTGTTGAATCTGTGCTTTATGCCTAAATTTGTGGCAAACTCATAGACCAATTTACGTATGTCAAGAGGGCTTAATCTGAAGACTGTTGCTCCATTTTAGTAATAATATCCACTAAGTCCAATTCCTCAGCTTCACTAAAATCTCTCCTAAAATGTCCAAGTATGATGGATCCAGGCTTTTGAACTTTGGAGTCTCTGTGTCGCCTTAATGTTTTGGGAGGAATGTTGAATTTTTTAGATGCCGTTTTAAGTGACACACCATCATTAAGAGCTGTTAAAGCTTCTGTTAAATTCTGAACTCCATAAGAAGCCATTTGAGTTTTTCTCTGGTAATTTCTCACCATTCTCTGAAATGAAATAGAAAAACAATATTTTAGATGATGTACTTTTGATATTTAAAAAAACAACAACACATCCTAATATATCAGTTAAAGTTAGATAGATCTTAATCCACAACATAAAACTAAAAAATTTATTTAAGTACAATAATTCTAAGATCATAGCCAACAAACTTAAAGCAGCAAAAAAAATATATAGTGTTGATCTACTAAGAATTATAATCTAACATTTATATCTATAAAATGTATGCATATATACGGTACTTATTTCTTGTCTGAACATAATTTGATCCCCTAGAACTCAAGATCTAATCTTTATTCTAGATCTAAATTTATATCCAATTTTAATTTAGTTAATTTCCAATTAGAGGCGTGGTGTCTGAGTGGTAAAGAGCTTGGCTTCTGAACCGCAAGATCCTAGGTTTGAATCCTCGTGATGACTGGGATAAAAAAAATTTATTTTGGCTTCTTTAATGAGCCAGATCTAAATCATTGGGCTTAGGACAGACGACTACGGAACACGAGACTGAAAGGATTTGTAATTGTAGAGTTACATTTTGTTAAAATTCATTAACTTACATTATAAAATATAAGTGAAACTAAATTTATTTTATCTCATAGCAACTTGAGTTTGTATATATATTTTAATAAAAGTTATATATATATAGTATCTTTCACAAAGAAGTTACTCAAGTCATTCTTAAAAGGTTTTATAAGTAAAAATATAATATGCCTACAGCGGTTTTGTTGTCTACCAGTAGTCAACAATCCTCAATGACACGCATATTAAAAAACAAGAACAAGATTAAAATGATTATAAATTAAACTAGACCCTAGATCTAGAATGTGTAGATCAATATAAATCTGGATTAAATATGAAATTCAATAAGATGAAAAAGTGTTACAATGTTATATAATATAAATATAATATATAAAGTAAAGAGAATGTGTGAAAATAAAAATAGTTTGAATGTAGATAGAATAATAATAATATAATTATAATAATAAGTTTGTCTTAAATAAGAATAGCTATTAGATCTAGATTTTATCTTAGTATCTAGATTCTAATCAGTATAAAATAAAAGAAAAAAACAAGAAATGAAAAGATCTAAATCTAGTAGAATAGATCTACCAATATCACACCTGCTAAATTAATACCCTAGTTTCAAGTTTAAAATAACTTAAATGACAGTTCAAGATCTAAGTCACAGAAACACGATATCAATATAGGTCCGTGATCTAGTCTAGATCACTTTATCACAAGGAAGTACTTTTCGTCATCGAAAATGTCTTTCGCAAAATATATATTCTAGATCTAAATCTAGCGGGCGGGCCTTTTTGCCCGAGGACAACCTGCTCTAAATTTTGTTCGTTCGCATAAATTTCGATCTATTAAAATGTGAGACCCATTTGACAGTGGCGTCACTAGGGTCGGTGTCACCCAGTGCGGTAAGCTCAGGGTGTCACCACCTCCCTCAAGGAAATAAATAATCTCCCCCCAAAAAAATCAACTATTGTTTTTTTTTAATTATTATTATTGTTTCTTTATGTTGAATAATAAAATTGTAAGTTAATTAATTGATTAGTTACACCCGTAAATGGTTTTCACTTCTTTTTTAAAATGTCATTGAATGACATTTTATCATAAAGTGATTACATAAATTTAAAATGTACACGTATTTGAGAAACATTGAGTTCAACATTTTTATTAGAGAATATTTAAGAGCTCCTTACGGAAAAGGTTTTAAATTATACTAGTGTTTCTCAGCTGCTTTCGAAAAGGCAAATCAAGCGCTGAACAGGTTTACGTCCTTTGAAACATCGTCGAGCAAAGACTGAAATAACTAGAAAGGATGTTGTTCAGTTTTGTGGATTAAAAAAAGAATTTAAGTTTGATAACTCTGGAAAAATATTAATCGCATAAGGCACCTCGCAACAATATGTCTAGATTCAGCGACATGTCTAAAGCAAATCAAGTAGTTGTGTCACAATAGACTCTGGAACTCTACAACATCGAGACGGATATGAGATTAGGGTTATCCCCATTTATTGTAGCCATCGACGATGACGATTTTGCAGACGACATAGTATTACTTTGAAATACAAATAAATGTATACACGAGAGGACGGATAAAGACGCCCTCAAAGTTATGCGTATTTGGTGCATGTTACTCAAAACCCATATCAACTTTGGTCATACAGATCTTGAACAAATAGAAATGTTAACCTATTTAGTAACTGGTATCACAAGCAATGAAGTTGCATATCATGGTGTTGCATATCAGATTTGAAAGCAGGAGCCGTCTTTCAAAAACTACGCCTTTCTGAACAAACAAATCAATTAGCCTGGATTTTTAAAGTCTACGTACTCAATACAATCATTTTCCGAACGGCCACCTACGCTTTAAGACGTGGAACTGAAATGAGGCTGAACAGTGATGGCTGAGAAAAATCCTACGAATAATATACCGAGATAGAGAAATCTTTTCCTGCACATTCGCCGTCTAAGGAAAGTGGCGACTGAATGTCTATGGACATTTGTGAGACATAGCACTAGACAAAACGAAACACGTTAACAAAAGTCAGCCTTAACATGAAATCCGAAAAGAGGAACGCAAAATAATGGCGTCACATCTTTTTAGAAGGAAACTGACTGTGAAAGTCGCCTAAAACTGATTTCTGGGGAGAGAGCTTGCAGCCCTATGCTTCGAAAAGCGCGCGAGGGGCTTAAGTCTATGTGTTTCTCAACATTTTACAATTTAAAAAATGTTATATTCGCCACTCACTTGATCAGATAAGATGTTTAGCGGAACACCTTAAGCTTACTCATAGTTAACCGGGACAAAGCCCCGGGCGCCAAGCGTTTTTCTACATTTTTGAGCTTCTACAATGTATTATTTTTCTCATAATAGGAAGATTACAATTGAAATTGAATGAAATTAAGAAAGTTTGAGAAATCTTGATACTAAACTGAGAGACATTCAAGGTAGTAGCCTAATTTTTATTTTTAAAAGTTGCATTAAAAAAAAAAGCATTTTTCCGGCTTTTTGGTGTCACCCCTTGGTGGGTGTCACCCGGTGCAGCCCGCACCTTGTAACTCCACTGCCATTTGACTATAACCTATAATACACATCTAAAAAGGCCTATATAGAGCTAGCTTGTGGACTATACTTTTATAAGTCTGTTCTATAGATATAAATCTAAATCATTACATGAAAATAGTATTTTTACTAAGTCACTCACTAAGTGACACAGGCCTACTAGATCTAGATTCTAGAAAAGAAATTTGCTGTTACTGGCGCACTAAGGCCTACCCGAGTTCCAGCTTTTTGTAGTGTTGAGAAAGACGTAATCTGTGGTGGGCTTAATTGTTTACGTAATAACGCCGAGAGATAGTACGTCACTTAGAAGAAATTAGATGTCGTTAGAAAGTAGACACTAGAATAGCCTTCGCCCATCAGCAATAATACGGAGACTTCATTTTATCCGAGAATTTAAATCTCCTCTTTATTTTAGTATTAACGTACATTAGCCGACATCTTGAATACAAAATCTATATTATTAAACAAAAACATGACAACAACAGAACGCAATGTTGATTTAAAGCAACGTCTGTAATCTATAAGATTAACGAATTTATAAACCACTAGTCGACCCACGGCGTAGCATACGCCGTTATTTTTCAGGGCCGCCTTAGACCAATGCAACCTATGCTACCGCAGTGGGACCCGCACTTTTAAAGGACCCTCGCTAATTCTATGAGTAAATTATTTAACTAAACCATTTTATAACTTATAACAGAATTCCCGCAGCCTTCTGTCGATTTACCAGGAGCTCCTGGAAATCTCCTGAAATTGCAAAATATACGAAAACGTCATGGACATCTCCGAAAATTATTAAAATCTTTTGAAAACTAAAAAAAAAAAAAATAAATAAAAAAATTCCTGAAATATATAGACAAAAATTGTCATTTTGGGGTGTCATTCAAAATAAAAAACGCAAATCCTACGCGCGATAAAAAAAAATCGGCATTATTCAATACCCGTAATTGTGGAATCTGGTGAAAGAAGCTTCTCGCGCCTCAAACTAATGAAGAATTACTTGAGGTCAACAATTCTCAAAGATAGATTGAAACATTACGTAATTCTTGCTATTGAGCGTGATATATTTAGGAAATTATTTTTTATGATATACTGTATGGCTTCGCTACACGCAAAGCTCGTACAGTCATTTTGTAGGTACTAAAGAATGAATAAAATGCAAAGACGAATTTATTTTCTAATACAAATTCTAAATTTTCACTCATTATCAGTATCCCTACCCAAAGTTGGCCCCGCCAAATCCATTTGCATAGAGCCCCACAATGGTTTAGTCCGGCCCTGCTATTTAGTGACGAGTGAATACAGGGTATATTACTTGTTCTCCCCTCCCCTCTTTTTTTTTCGCCGCTTAAGTTACGTGATTAACTCTAGTCCGACTTGCAGAAATAAAAGAGTGATCTTTTCGTGACTTCTAGGTCACAATGGTTACGTCCGGCCATGCTATTTATTGATGGGTGAATACTACTTGTTTCCCCACTTTTTTTTTTTTGTCGCCGCTATGCAGAAATAAAAGAGTGATCTCCCCTTTACTTCTTTTTGTCCAAACTGTTGAGCCACGAAGAGAATCTATATCTATAATTTTCTTCTTCCCTCAAGTTTGGACGAGAAGCAAGAAGTAAAGGAAATATCACTCTCTTCTTTCTGCGGATAAAGTTACCCCTTTAAAAAAAATGGGGTCGGGGAGAGAACAAGTAGTATTCACGGATGGCTGCCTGGTCGTGCGTTTTGCGCGCTTAACTGTCGAACCCTGCCCGCTCCCACCCCCACCCCCCTTCGTCCTGCTGGAGGTTTGGACTACGAAGGAAACTATTTTCAACTCTGAAGGAACATTTGAAACATGTAAAACATTTTACCAACAAACATTTTACAAATACTAAATAGCAGCACCGGACTTAACCATTGTGACCAAGAAGTCATGGAAATAGAACAACTAATATACTATGTATATTCACCCGTCACTAAATAGCAGGGCCGGACATAATCATTTTGGGGCCTTATGCGAAACGGATTTCGCGGGGCCAAGTTTGGGTAGGTAAGCGGATAATAAGTGAAATGAGTTTGAATTAGAAAATAAATTCGTCTATGCATTTTATTCATTCTTTACTTCGTACAGAATTACTTTACGAGCCTTGCGTGTAGCAAAGTCATACAGTATATATCATAATGTGAGCAGGTCAGGGTGGCGCTACTGAGTGAGGCCCTTTTGTTACTTGCTGCTGCTCAACATTTGTTTATTTAAAACAGTAGGCAGGTGGTAGCTCTACTGGGTGGGCCCAATCTGTGCACCTCGGTCTGCGACCAAGGGGCTAGAGTCGCCTAAACAACCAGACAGCACAATCAAACTAAGTTAAACTAAACTAGCTAACTAAAGATAAAAAAACCAACTACAATTATAAAACAAACTTATATACACTTTATTTAGAACCAACTTACAAAGCAATAAAAATATAGGTGGATACGAAAATGAAAATAAACTTAGAAATAAACAAAAACTATATATACACACTACTAAATAATTAATCAACCCTACTTAACTTAACAACTCCACTAACCACCCTCTGCCGCCTCTGTATCTATGTTGCTAAATCTACAACTATTACTAACTAAACCGACCACCAAATAACCTAAATTACCCCAACACTAAACAGTAAGCTACTAGCAGCAGTAAAGCATAACTGCGGCAGACAGTTAGGCCGTAAGGCAGTTAGACCGTAAGGCAGGAATTATAGCAGGCGGTCCCAGCTGAAATTACACTACCCAAAAATAACTTATACAGGCACCACTGTCAGCACTGACCACTGGTCAAGACAAAAGAGAGCTCAACGTGGTTCCGAGCAAGCTATAACTGGTCAGCGCGAACATATCGGAGAGCATGACGTCACGCCAATTATCTATAACTAAACTGGACTACTGATTTCCCTAATTTGTACCTAGCCGTACACAACAATAAAATCTAGCAAATTACTAAAGACACGGACTACACAACATTATATACCAAATTAAACAGCATTAAAAAGAGAATCTTAAAATTTAAATCTACAAAAATACAAAAAGGAAGATAAAAAGTTATTTCTATTCTAAACTCACATGGGGGCTCTATACCGTTTACAGACCTGCACATAAACTGATATGAAAAACAACAACAACCAATCCAACGCTAATGCCAAAGACAAAAATAAGCAGAACTAACCAGGGACAAAAAATAGGAAAGGACATCCACAGTTCCAAGACTAGTTAACTATTTTAAAAACTACTTTTCCTCTACGAGTAAAACACAAATAGAAGAATAAAGACTAAAACTAGATGAAAGTTATAAATAGTGGAAACTACAAAATACACAGCACTGAACTATAAAAATTAAAAAGGACACTGAATTATAAACATCATAGCCCTGGCCTATATAAATTAGATAAAATTAGGTTAAAAATTAGATCTAGGAGTGCCAGCTCACAATAATAATTCTGTTTCCTGAATAGCAAGAATTACCAAATGTTTCAATCTATCTTTGAGAATTGTTGACCTCAAGTAATTCTTCATTAGTTTGAGGCGCGAGAAGCTTCTTTCACCATATTACACAATTACAGCTAATGCATTGTGTACTTGCGTTATTAAAGACAAGGTCTATTTACAGTTAAAATTTAATAGGTAGTGAAAATTTAATAATTTAGTACAAATCTTTTGTAAATATTATATGTTCACAATTTCACAAATCAAATCTTCATAGACAATCCCACCTCCCGGACAAAGCCGGGTATCTTCCCAGGGTCGACACTATCGAACAGTGTTTTTAAGTTGTAGTCCACGACTTACTGCCGTACAGTAACGTGCTACAATATAACACAATGATATATTAAGTCTCAGGTTAAACTGGTCTTTGTAAAATAATTTTTTGGCTAACTCTCGCGTTCCAAAAAGCTTCAAAATCCAAACCAGAGACTACACCTCGCACTGAAGTTCACAATTCACGTACATCTATAAAGATTTTTCCCTGATGTCACGGACAGCTTTGAATTATAGTTCTGTAACAAAACAAAATGTATCACTTACAAATGTTTTTTTTTTTTTAAATATTATTTTTCGAATATTTTTTTTTCGGCGATCCTCAAGGTTTTAATTTAAATATTTTGGATACCTTATCTTTTCAAGAACAAATCGGTTGTATTTGCAATGTAGTAAGAGCCTGCAAATTAAAATTATAATATTTTTAAAGTAATACATTATTCAAAGTTCCTTTTTAATTGGATGAATAATGAGCTGTAGATGTTAGGAGAATACGTTACTGCCCCGAACCACACTGGGGGAGCTTACAGCGCTCCCCCAGCTGTCAAGGGAAAAGCCTCAGCATGGCTGTTTTTTCTTTGTGTGTTTTTCTTTTCGCCGAAGGTTGTGAAACACTGCTTTTTTTATTAAAAAAATCACACACACACACACACATATATATATATATATTATATATATATATATATATATATATATATATATATATATATTATATATATATATATATATGCAGTAAGCGCGATTATGCTTAGGGTTTACTGGGAGTTAGGGTTAGGTTTGAAAAAAAAATCGCCCCCTCCCACTCCAAAGTAGGTGTTGATCCAGTTTTTTTTTGTTTGTTTCACATAATTAAAGAAAGTTAAAAACCAATTTGATGAGACTACCACTGACTACTGTAAACTTGTAAAGAGAACATTTAAGAAGCAGAGAAGCCTTTCAAAATCAACGCATTTTACCGAAATATCGATGTCATTGTTTCTCAATTAATTGACAGATCTCATTGGCATAAAATAGTCAATATTTTAAGGCGTTCATTTAAGTCGTTTCATTTTAAATGCAAACGATGATACCTACGTGTGTCTTGTCTCCTCTGACACAGATGATATTGCCATAGAATATTATTCAGAGATGCAATGCTTGAAAAAGACTTCTAAAACACATATAAAGTCTGTGTTCAGTACTGAGATGAACTCCAATTGGTGACAAGGCAGGGAGACCTAGGACTCCCGTAGTGCCTTGGTAAGGAACTCTGCTGTTTGCCGTAGTGCCTCATAGCTTCCATACAAACATAGCGAACCACCGGATACATCTTCCCGCAGCTCGCGGAGCTGCGGACACCCTTGCAAGACGTGCGCCACCGTCTCTTCTGATTCCCCGCAGTGTCGGCAACGGGCATCAAAATTTGGTCGAAACCGGGCGAAGTACGCACCTATGGGGCAGTGTCCCGTACGCCACTCCGCTATTGTTGTTTGTTCCGACCTTTTTAGCCTCCACCACGGGTCCTCTCGATTTGGGCGACGCATGTGCCGCCAGACTCCCCTGGCAGTATTGGAGGATTTCAACCACTTTTCATGTACCCACTCTCGTATAACTGTGGTAGCCTGTTTAAACGTACTTGGTGATTCGAAAGTGGGCACGGCCAGCGCTCCTTCTCGAGCTAGAGCGTCAGCCACGGCATTGCCCCTCACGCCGCAGTGCGAGGGCACCCACTGCATAAAGATGACAGCTCCAATAAATAGGCGGATGTTATTTGCGGCGCCTAATGCCTCTTCCACCAGTTCGGACTTTCCCCCTAAGCCAGCCATGGCTTGGAGGCAGGATTGGGAATCGGTAACCATTACAACGGTAGTCGCAACGGTTATCTTTTCACGCAATTTTTGGAGCAGGTAATTGAGTGTGTTAGTTATCGACGTTAATTCTGCGTCAAAGCTGCATGCAGCGAGGCCGCATGCGCCTGACAGCTTGTCTGGTTCATGATCTGGGTAACAGATATAGGCCCCATACCCAGCTCTTACGGGGTCCTTCATGACCGACCCGTCTGTATAGCAGTAAATGGCGTTGGCCGGGTAGGTCTTTAATGTGTCCATTGCCATTTTTCTTAGTAAATCCGGGTGTGTGTGTCGTTTTGTGGCCCCCTCCAACCCGTGTATGATTAGATTTATGGGAGGGATGGGCTGTCTCCTCCAGGGCGGGCACGTGCTTATCCGTCGGATTGGGACCCGGTCAGTGGAGAGGCCAGCTTGAGCACTCAGTGCATAAATGATGTCCGTTTTATCCTGTTTTTAACTCTCCACCGAGTGACTAATGTATGGGTCGGTAGCCCTGGTTCGCCCCTTTTTGTAGCGTTCCAGGGCCGTTAGCACGGCGCGCTCTCTCCTCAGGCTGAGAGGAGCCACGTTGGACATGATTTCTGCAGCGGAAGTTGGGCTCGTTCTATAGGTGCCGCAAATGAATCTGAGAGCCTGGGCCTGTACACGATCGAGTGATTCGAGGGCCGTCTTGCTGCGTACACCTGCACGGGCAGGCTGTACTCGATTTCGGATCTGACAGCCCCCGTGTACAGTGTGAGTAGCATTTCAGCTCGGGCGCCCCACTTGGTACTGGCTAGCTTTCTGAGTAACCCTAACTTCTACGAGGCCTTTCTTTCAACGTCCTGGATGTGCAAGTGCATTGAGAGCTTTCTATCTAGGGTGACTCCTAGATATTTTGGCGTGTTTTTACGTTGGAGTCGCAGCCCACCGAGTTGGAGCTCGAATGGGGCCCCAAGAATGTCGATTCCCAGGCTGAACAGGCACCAGGTCGTTTTGGCAACGTTGATTCGTATCTGCCATTTTGAACAATACGAGGAGATGTATGGATATCGGCTTGTAATGCTGCCTGTAGTTGGTCAGCTTTCATCCCGGTTGACCAGAGGACAATATCATCAGCATATAGCAGTTTGCGACATCGGAGTGAGCTGGGCAAATCGTTAAGATAGGCCATGAAAAGGATACATGAGAGGGCGGATCCCTGGGGTAACCCTCTGATTGGGATGTTTTCCCCACTTAGAGAGTACTGGAACTGTGTTCGTGTTTTCCTCTCAATTAGGAACTGTTTTATCCAGTTATAGGTCCGCCCGTGTACGCCCATGGCTCTAAGCTTAAGATAGAGGCCTTGCTTCCACACCCGGTCATAAGCCTGTTTTAGGTCTATAAATACTGCATATGTTCTCTCGGCCCTATGGAACCCATCGGCCACCTCCTGCATGAAAACTGTGACCTGGTCGATCGGGCTCAAGGCTGCCCTAAAGCCAGCCTGCTCTGGCGCTAGGATACCGGCACTCTCAAAGCTCCACACGAGTCGCTCGCTGACCATCCGTTCTACTATCTTGCCGATAGTGGAGGTCAGGGATATGGGTCTGTAGGACTCAACGTTAGTCGCGTCTTTGCCCTTTTTTAGTATTGGAACAATGGTAGCACAGCGCCAGGCCCTGGGTAGTCTGGACTCTACCCAGGTCCGATTCGCAAACTCAAGGAGCTTGTCTTTCGCAATACCCCCGAGGTGTTTTACCATCTCAGGAGTAACCTTGTCTGGCCCCGGAGCTTTTCTGTTTTTGCACTTTGCTATCGCTCTGTCCAGCTCAGCGCGGCAGAAGGGCGCATTGCACGTGTCCAGGTCTTCCGACCCATCCGGCTCCCTCTCGAGTCTTTTACGCTCCTTGTTGAGGGCTATAGACGTGGCTGTCTTCTTTTCGGACTTGCTTATCGAAGCGAAATATTTGTTAAGCAAGTCGGCCATTTTTTGATCTTTTGCCACTCGATCCCCACTGGGTGACAATAATGGGGTGGCTGTACGCGCCGAATCTTTGGCCTCAAGATTGCGAAGAAGACGCCAGGCTTTGGAGGTATCCCGAAGATCCAGCCCGGCACAGGCATCCCTCCAGTGGTCCGCCCGTACACGTTGGCCACCTCGCTGGCCTTCCGGCATAATGCATTGAACTCCCTGCGGCATTCGGGGGTCCCCTTTCTTTGTGCTCTGCGCCTTGCCCGTTCCTGGCCCTGACTATTCGGTCTAATTCTCGGGACCAGGCGGGTCTATGCCGCATGCCGGGATAGGTCCGCGGGATATGCTTCCTAGCCGCACCCAAAATCGCTGCAGTGATTTCGCCGTATTTGGTGTCGACTGTCCCTTCCTCCACCGCGATACACGACAGGGCGGAGTTGACAGCCGCCCCGTATGCTGGCCAGTCACCCTTAGTGTAGCTCCATTTTTTGGGCCGTTTAGTGGCTACACCCCTGATCTCTGAGAGAGCAATAGTGATTTCAATGGGCCTATGATCACTTCCAACATCCTCAAGCACAGTAATTGTGGTTTTCCCCTCTAGGTCTGCAGAGATTAGAGTTAGATCAGGTCTCGACAGAGACTCGTTGCCAGTGTGTAGGAGGGTTGGCAGGCTATGTTTATTTTGCAGGCAAAATAAGTTCGTAGTGTTGAGAATTTCTTGGATTTTTAGGCCCGAGGAGTCGGTTATGTCATAGCCCCATGCAGGAGACTTGGCATTTAGGTCCCCAGCTAATAGAGTTTTAGAAAGAATATTCTTATTGCCGAGGTTAATGGCAAGTTCGTGTTTTGGCGGGTTATAGCAGTTAATGCCCGTAAGTTTTCTACCAGCTTTGAATATATCAAGCGAGATGGCGTCGGTACGCCCGCTTTGAGGGCCAGGATTTTGTAAAACTGTCATGCCGTTTCTTACATATGTGATAATTCCACGGCACTCATCGCATTTACATTTATAAGCCGTGTAGCCACTGATGTGGCTACTTCGCTTCTTGCCTACCAAAGTCTCTTGCAAGAGCGCGATGTCTATTGCCCTCTTGTGGAGGAGTTTTGTGAGCTCTATTATCTTGGGTATTAATCCACAGATATTGAGCTGAAGTACTTTTATCTGGCTGTTTATCGCTCCCTAAGGGTTTAGGACTGGGAGCGACAAACCGTTGTAATGGTTGGTGTTTTGCAGGACCGATGGTCCTCGCTTCATTGGTCATAGTCGGTTGGGCCTTTTGGGTGGTAATAGTTGGTTAGGCCTGGTGCGGGACATGATCACCAGGTTGGTGTGGTTGGCTAGCCACACCTTGGCTACCGTTCTTCCGAGGGAAGAACGAATGCAGTGTAGCCTGGGAAGAGGGCTTTTTCCTGAGAGGGGGAACCTTCGCTAATTTATCGTGGTTCGACAGGTTCCGCCGGATCGGAACCACGGGGCGAGTAGTAGAGGATTTTTCGTTGTCGGCCTGCCGCCCACTACACGCGCGCCGGAGCCTGTTTGGGTCTGCTCGTACCCGGGTTTTCTGGTTTGATGTGTAATATTCATGTTTGCATAGAAGTCAAAGACCGTTGGCGGCCTTAGTTATTGCCGATTAGAAAGTAGTGTACACAGGGCCTGCAAGAGGGTCCGGGATCTTAGGGTGCGGGAAGTCCGCACCACTGGTCACCACCTCCGTATGGCAAGAGCTCGCTTACGAGAGGAGTGGTTGTGTGAGGATTGCTCGATATCCCCAGTATCGAAACTGCTTATTGGGAAGCGCGTTCCTCTACTACCTCACAGGAGACGGGCTAGTTAGAGCCTAGCTCGTGGACGCCAACCAGTCCGCCCGACGCAGCCCGCTAAGGCCGCGCCAGTCAGTCTTTGCCCAAAGAGAGACCCGCGAATCAGCCGAGTCCCAGGAGAACCCGACCAACCCTCGAGTTGGTGTCCAGCGCTGTCCGCTTTTCGGAGAACCCGTGAGTCTCTTACTAACCTTTGTCCCGGGGCCCCACGGGGGGGGGGGGCTAGACGTAACCCTTTTGATTTCCTTTTACACTTGCCGGCTGCTCATTCATCAGCGGCAAGCAACCAGTACTCTTGGCCACTCCAAAAGAGCGGAGTGTTCACCCGACGACCACTATGAGGTGGTACTGGAACGCCGAGGTGTTCAGTACTAGATTTTGTTGTTTTATTTATCATATACAAATACATTTTATCGTCAATTTTTCGTTGTCACATCATTCATGTTATTTCTGGATTTGTCACAGATTGTTCAGCTGAGCTGTTATTGTCGAAGCTGTAACTGATAAAAAATGATTTAAGAATTTCTATGACACATGGAATGTTGGCTTCACTTTGTGTGTTTTTCTTTCTCTGAGCGAAAAACTGTCGGGTTTTCATTAATTAAATCTGTATAATAGAAAAAAAATTACACATAAAACATTTGTTTTTTTATTTGAACGCTTCAAGTCGTTTAATTCTGTTCAGAAGTTGCAAAAAAATATGTGCAATTTAAGACACCATTATTTGATGGAGTCCTAACTGATTAAATTTAATGATATTATTACTTATAAAAAGGAGTAATACTTGCAATAGAATGTCGTTTTCTAAATACATTCAGATTACTCGAGTTTTTGTCACACACTAAATTAGTCTTATTGACGGGGATAGATATTCTTGAACCCGGGCCCACGGCTCTCTTGCTACGCCACTGATCACAGCATCATATCCATCAACACTGACACATTAAAGTCTCCCTTCCTTAAACCATTAACACCAACCAAAGTAAAATAATTTGAGTAGAAGCTATCATTACCCACCGGCTACGCTTGTTCATTTGTTCCCAGAGGGCTACCTAACAGCGTTTATCGCGACTAGGAAATCTTTTCGATCCTTAGAAGTCGACCAATAGCTACTTACTGCGTTCATGCCACAATTTTTTGGAGTTGGCTTACCACATCATATTTTACTCCACGGAAGTTGCTATAGCGGATTTCTTTATCGTTAAATTCATCACCAACAAAGTAAACCTAAGAAACGTGTACGAAGATTACTTCAGGTATAGCATTAGACACCATATCCGGTGGTATACCTACTAATTAAACAATTAACGTTGGTATGACGTTCTCTTCTTTCAATTCTATAGCTCCAAACGACGTTATTTTAAAGCATCCGTTTTACTTTCGGGTAGCAGAAAGAAAAAGCTATGACAACGGATGTTGGTGGGTAAGAAGGCTTTTATGAGTTCAGAGTAAGGTTCTAGAGCATGGAGCTGAATTTTGCTGTCACCACAACACATTCTGGGGGCTTCTTCCTTCCACTTCTGGACATAGCGCCAGACACAGGGGAGACCGAGATTAAAAACCAACAGCTTTATTTTTGGGAGTCAATCTGACAGTCATATTTGATAGCCCAATGAGAAATCGCTTTGTTGTATTATTTTAGCTGCTGCCTGATTCACACTGGTTTTTTTTCCCCCAGATATTTTTTAATAGAAGTAATGTGTATTTCTGCGTTACTATAAATATATTTTCAACAGCTTTTTTTTAAATCACGAGTATATTAGAAAGAAGCATTCTTCAATTATTATATCTTTAAATTGAATCAAAAAAACGCTTCTTAGAGGGTCTGCTTGAAAAAAAGAGTTGAGGCTGTAAAAACATTGAACTGAATGAATTAGAATTAGGGAGGAAGAGAACGATAAGAAGCGCCTGGCAAAAGCTTGGTAATGGACTGGCCAATTATTGTCTTTTCAAAATAGTACAACATTGACTTTGATTTATTGAATATGAATGTGTTAATTATTTGGGAGCCCTGAATAGTCAAGTTTTTTGAGAAAGTTATGTCGTGTGGTGCAGTTTGCCGAGATCCTGGATATTGAGTCATACAATATTTTAAATGTAAAAAAAAAAAAAAACAACAAACAACGGAGCAATAAAAGTTTATACATGACAAAATAATAAAACATTTAATGGGTTTATTGTGTGTTTATAATTAGACGATAACAACTGGACGCCGTAAATGAATTCTGCTCTCTGGGATCCACAATTCAAGATGACCTGTCTCTAGTAGAGGAGATTTAGTGAAGGCTGCCTCGACCTTTGCTAGACTCAGGTAAAGAGTTTGAGAAAACCAGAAGCTCACTACAGTGACCAAAATAGAAGTCAACAATGCAAGTGTTATGAGTATGCTACTGTATGGCAGTGAATCGTACCAGTTTACCACCTACGCAAAGCAAGAGAGAAAACTAAACTCATTCCATGTGCCCCAGAAGAAAGGAAGAAACTAATAATAAATAAAATAAATGAGAAATGGACAAGCTCTCATCCAAATCACAAGAAAGATGATGCCTATTATAAGCTATCCCGACAAGATAAATTCAATCTTTCGACTCAGGACCGGACACAACAGAATGCGACAACACATGTACCGGAAGCTCAAAATTGGAACCAAGTGAAATCTGCCCATGTGGAATGTCACCAGAAAATGCCGACCATGTCAAGACACCCCAATAGAAAGAACACTATATGGAGAGCTCCCTGATTTTGAAACCACTGCGCAGTTCATCTCATGTATTGGTCTAATCATCTGAACGCTTCAACATAAAAATGAGAACGAAGAAGAATTCCATGCGCGATGTCTCAGAATGATCTTGAAAATCACATGGAAAGAAAGAGTGTGCAATACTGATATCCTTACGCAAACATGTAGGTATTCCCAGCATCTTTACACAGCCAACGTCGCATGCGCTCGCTTGGGCATGTTCGCCGGATCGAAGACAATCGCATCCCGAAAGTCATTCTCTACGAACTACTCGCGACTGGCTTAAGAAAAACTGGTCGCCCCACCTCCGTTACACGGATGTAATAAAAGGGGACCTCAAATCAGTGAACATCGATACGGACCATTGGGAAGACATAGCTCTATACCGCACTAGATGGAGAGAGACAGTGACCAAGAAAGCTATGAACGCGAAAAAAAACTCAGCTCTGGAAGAAAAGTATGCCATGCGAAAAATGGCCAGCTCCTCAACCACCAAACCGAAAGCCACCTTAACCTGCGAAATTTGTGGACGGGAGTGTCTCGCTACGACTGAAGGAGGCCATCAAAAAAAAAAGTATATAATGAAATGGAAGACTATCCGAGCCAATTACAACAAGCTTTTTTCTTTGCCTCCCCTTGAAATTTATTACGCAACAAGTTTCTGGCCGACGAGTGAGGCGGGGAAGGCACTCGTTGCCAGTAGGACGAGAAGGGGGTGGGTGGTGGCAGCTTAACTGTATTAATCAAAAATCAGGTCGCCAGCCGACGTCGAGCAGTGAAACAAAGGGGAGAATCTCTCCATCCCCTGCAACCGAAGGGCCCCGTTCGTCTAACCGGAAGGGGGTTGGAATGGGCCCCGGAAATAAAAAAAAAAGACCCGCACAACTATCCGGTACCCCATGCGGGTGCCTAACTCAGGCCGGACCTGAGCAGGTAGCTTTGCTGGCTGGGTTAAGATTTTGTCTGGTGTGCGAGACCTTGTGTTTTCTGAAATTCTTAGGGTCAGAAAACCTTTTCTCACATATTTGACATTTATATGGTTTTTCCCCAGTATGGCATCTTAGATGAATTTTTAAGTTCGATGGCTGGGAAAATTCTTTCTGACAAATTTGGCATTTAAATGGCTTTTCCCCAGTATGAGATCTTTGATGAGATTTTAATAGGGTCCTACGAGAATATTCTTTCTGACATATTTCACATTTAAATGGTTTAATTTTTGCATGTAAAAATACATGTCTTTTCAAAGTACTAGAATCAACAAAATGTTTCTGACATATTTCACATTGAAAAGGTTTCAGCCCAGTATGTAAAAGCTTGTGTTTTCTGAGATAACTAGAATCACAAAATTCTTTCTGACATAGTTCACACTGAAATAGTTTTCTACAGTGAGATCTTGTGTGCCATTTTAAATGGGAAGGATGAGAAAATTCTTTCTGACATATTTGGCACTGAAATTGTTTTACCCCAGCATGCGATAAAATATGGCATTTCAGATTGATATAAGCATAATATTTTTTTTTACACATTTCACATTCAAATGGCTTTTCCCCTGTATGAGTTGAGAGATGACCTTTTAAATTAGAAAAAATTAAAAATCCTTTTTGACACATTTCACATTTAAATTGTCTTCCCTTGGTATGTGATCGTTGATGACACTTTAAACTTGAAGAGTGAGAGAATTCTTTCGGACATAATTCACATTTAAATGGCTTTTCCCAAGCATGATTTCTTAGATGAGATTTTAAATGACTTAAATAAACAAATTCTTTTTGACATGTTTCGCATTTAAATTGTTTTACCCCAGTATGTGATTGCTGATGAAACTTTAAGGCAGAAGAATAAGAGAATTCTTTCTGACAAATGTCACATTTAAATCGCTTTTTTTTATTATGACATACCGGTATTTGATGTTTTTGTAAACAAGAAAGCTGTGAAAATTGTTTCTTACATATTTGACATTCAAAAGGTTTTCCCTCAGTGTGACTTAACATATGTTTTTTTAAATATAATAAAGAAGAATATTTTTTTTTACATACTTCACATTGAAAGGACTTTTTCAGATTGTGAGATCTTTGATGACGATTTAACTGTGAAGCATTACAAAATTGTTTTGCACAAGTTTGACATCTAAATTGTTTCTTACTAAATTTAACAGAATGAACAAACTGTTGTGCTTTTGAATTCAATGTGCATATTTGACTATTGAATGATTTCTCATTAGAAGGTGTCCCATGGTGGATTTGCAAAGTAAAATCCTTTGACAATGTTTTTTGTTGTTCTTCTTGACCTTTTAATATTCTTTTCTTGTCCTGACTCAGATGTCGATGTTCTTTTATTTTTGAACCATTGCTTTCTTCAATTTTCTTCTTCTTCTCTTGTTTCAAGACTTTTTCCTAAAAAAAAAAATATACTTCATTAAACAACTAAATACATAAATCTCTATTTCAATTTCAAATTGAACAGTTTTTAACACACATGCAACATTGCTTTAAAGCCTTTCAGCGTAATCCAGCTTGCCCCAAAATCAGAGACCGCTACACTAATGCCAATGGAGAGGTCCAGCGGAATCTGAGACTCATGAAGGAGATGGTATAACAAAAAAGCAGAAGAAATCCAGTCCTATGCTGACAGTAAAAATGCAAAATTGTTTTTCAATTCAATCAAAGCTTTTTATGATCCTCAGCAAAATGGCTCATCCCCCATATTCAGTGCTGATGGAAACAAACTTCTCACAGACAAGGAGGATATACTTGTTCGCTGGGCTGAACACTTCAGTACCATCCTTAACTGTCCATCAAGCATTAGCACCGAAGCCATAGCACGCCTGGAACAAGTCTCAATAAACCATTCACTCGCTGACCCTCCCCAGCTCAATGAAGTAATGACTGCAATATCCAACCTCTCAACTCAATTAAGGAATATTTATACATCCTCTTTTTCAAATGCCACACTTCAAGAAAAGATAAAGAAATTAGAAAATTATTCAAAACAAAGTATGATTTGGAAAGTATGAGTATGATTTTTTTTACTAAGCCCCTACAAACAAATATGCTCAACTGCTTCAAATGTTTTTCACAAGTATTAACCTATTCAAAGCTGTCTTTGTTGAACTTTTCTAAGAAGAAAGTGTGGTACCAGTATAGGCTAAAGGAAAATGAATTTTGGAAGTTTAGAATGCAGGATAACACTTGGCCCAGGAGCTATCAGACCCTCCTAGATGGATAAGTAAGAGACACCAACTGATTTTTTGGGGGGTTTAGAGAAAAGCAACATTTAAAAGTTTGCATTCTTCTTATTGGAAAAAAATAATTTTGATGTTAAAAGTGAGAAAAAGAGATATAAATATACATTTTCAAATTTAAATGTTGCATCAACTGGTTATTATTTGGTTACAGTAACTATTACTCAATTCAAACAATTTAGCACTAATTGCAAACAATATTATTATTTTGAAATCATTATTTGTTGAATGCCAGGTATGTAAATGGGGCATATCATCATAATAGTGTGATTTTATATTTATTAATGAAATATGATGGGGAATTTTTTTTTTCTAAATTGAGCATGCATCATTAGTGTGTGTTTCAATATATTCCTTAATACTTTGTTTAAAATATTCTGTTGGTAAAAGCAACATCTACATACCTAAAGACTTTTCAACATTTGTTGTCATTAGTTGTCAATGAGAGAAAATCAAATCGAATCAAATAAAGTTTCTAATTTTTATTTGCTTAATGTTGCTAATTTGTTAATTATCAACTGCAGGAACACAGAAGATGAATAAATTCATTTTGAAATTGTGGTGAATTCGTTTCTGTGACATTTAAAAATAATTTAATATTAAAAGGAGGCATGGTGGCTGAGTGGTTAAGTCCTTGGCTTCCAAAGTGGGATCCGGGATTCAAATCCTTGTAAAGACTGAGATTTTTACTTTAGGAATCTTTAGGGCCCCTCTGAGTCCACAGAGGTCTAATTCGTACCTGAAATTAGTTGGGGAAAAAAGTAAGAGGTTGGTCGCATGATACTCTCGCTAACCATGGGCACAGAAACAGATGACCTTTAAGACCAAGTTTTATTGATCTTTATAATGAAAATTTGTTGTGATTACAAGGACTCTTTTCTCATATAAAGATACAAGGTCTGAAAGAGGGAACTTCTCAATTTCAGGATATATAGATATAAAGTTTGATTTGGTGTTCCATCTTTGAAAGCTAATTAAATAAGGGTCAGAAATAATTAGACTTTATTCAGCATGATTTCGATTTAAAAACTTTTCCTGTCTCTGCCTCATCAACTCTGAATGACCGAAGATAAACTCAAAGCTAAGGAAATCTTAATCAAATTCTAGAAAAATGAATTTAACTTAACAATTTAATATTCATAAAATTGAAAATCTATATCAGTAAACTGTATAAAAAGGCTTACCTGACACTGACTTCCTACATTTATATCACAAGTATGACTTTTGTTAATAATGTGTTCTGGGGGCCTAATTGATATAATTTCTTGATTTGTATCTCTTGATAACTTAGGAGTATATTGTTTTGATAGTTGTGTTAAAAAATTTTCAGCTATTTCTTCATTTCCAATGTTCATTTTATTTCCCAGTTGCTGAGTGAAGTCTTCTTTTGTATCTATTAATAATTTTTGAGTGTGTTCAGGTGATGGTTCCATCAACAAAACAGTTTCGTCTATTTCTTCAGTTTCAATTTTTATTTCTTTTTTCAGTTGAAATGTAGAGAATTTGTTTGAATCTGTAGTTAGTTCAAGAGTTTGTTCTTCCGATGGTTGTGTTAGCAATACAGTTTCATCCATTTCTTCCTTTTTTACTTTTATTCTAGGATCATGAGGAAAGTCTCGCTCTACCTTGATCATTTTTAATTATGATGTTCCTGAAAAAAAAAGAAGTTAAAAATGCATTCAAAATTATGTAACATTAATTCTGTTAAAAATATAAACTATTATAATATTTAAGTTATGCTTAAAAACTTAATAAGAATTCAATCAATGGTCTAAACTCTACTGAAACCTGTTTTAGAATAACAGTTTTGTCCCGCCCCACAAAGTTTGTACTATTTTAAATTATTTAGTACTTTTACTAAAATTGAAAATAGTGACATATTTTAACGACTAGAAGAGTTTCTACAGTTACAGTACGATGACATTGCACTACTCTGGTCTACAAATAATACAAGAAATGACGGAGAGATTAGATAGAGAGGCACCCAAATTTGGGCTCTAAATAAACTTGGATAAAACTTAAATTGTTCGAGTATGATACAAGGCAAAGAATACCCCTATCAGATTTCGCGAGTCAGAGCTTGAAGAGATAGATAAGTTTACATACCAAGGCAGTAACATGGCAAACAATGAGGATAACTACCATGACGTAGCATGCCAAATAGGAAAGGCAAGGAGCATTTTCTAAAGGCTGTGGCCTATTAGGACTAGCAAAGTTATTAGACTTGAGACAAAAATGTACCTATTTAACGCATTCGTCATCCCAACAGCAGCGTATGCATGCAAGACATGGAAGTCACCTGTCGAATTCCAGAAATGACTAAACGTGGTTCAGCAAAAGACAGATTTTAGGAGTCAGTTACAGAGATCAGGTTATAAACAAATAAATCCTATGGTGAATGGAACTTGACCACTCTTAATGAGGTTGTGACTGAATTACCCATACCAAGAGTTGCAATGACATGGAGGCAAATACAAGGAAAGCGCAAGTAGGGATGTTAGAAAGAAACTCAGAGCAGTGGACACCAGGTGGGAAGAGGCTTCAGACATTGCCAGTGACAGATCTTTATGGACACAGCTTGTTGCCCTATGTGCCAAATGGCATGGTAGGATCTAAGTCTAAGTAAGTAGGTTATCACTATACTATATAAATTATATAGATGTATATTTGGGGCCAGTGGCTGAGTGGTTAAATGCTTGGCTTCCAAACTTGGGGTCATGGGTTCTAATTTCGGTGAAGACTGAAATTTCATATTTCATGCTTTTTAGGGCATCCCTAAGTCCACCCAACTCTAGAAGGTACCTTACTTTAGTTGTGGAAAGAAAAGGTGGTTGGTTGTTGTGCTGGACACATGACACCCAGCTCATTAACCAGTGGTCAAAGAAACAGATGACCTTAACATCATCTGCCTTGTAAATCACAAGGGGAACTTCATTTTACTTTAGATCTAAATCTATATATATGAAAATATAGATCTATTCTAATCTTGTTGAAAATTGTGATTCATAAAAATAAATACTGAACAGATTTCATCCTGCGAAACATTGTCGAGCAAAGCTTGGAATACCAACAAAGGATGTTGATCAGTTTTGTAAATTTCAAAAAAAGCTTTTGCGTTTGACAGTGTCCATCAAAATCACTCTGGAAAATAGCAAGAAAATGAGGAATCTTGCAACAATTTGTCAAGATAAAGTGACATCTCTAAAGCAAATCAAGCTTTTGTGCCACAACAGATGATGGAATAACAGAATTTTTCAATATTGAGACTGGTGAGATCTTATCCCCATTTCTCTTTCTTCTAGCCATCAATGATGTCATAAAAAACCCCACATTAAACAGGCAGCATTCAGGTTGCTGTGGTGTAGACCAAACCGAGTTGAATTTTGCAGAAATATTAAATGTTTACATGAGATAACAGCTAAAGACGCAGACAAAGCTATGCCTATTGGGTGCAAGTACAGCCTTTCTGAACAAATCCATATTAAAATCTACCTCAATACAGTCATTTTCCCAACCGCCACCTACGCTTTGAGACATGAAAGGTTAAAAAGAGGCTAAAGATGGCTGAGAAGAATCCCTTGAATAACATACCGAGATAATGTTACCAAAGGAGAAATCTTTTCTGCAGACATTTCCCATCAAAGGGAAGTGGCGACTGAGAGGCGATTGAGATAAATTTGTGAGACATAATATTAGACAAGACGAAACATGTTTACCGAAGTCAGCCTTAACATGAAAATCACGTCACACCTTTTTAGAAGTCCTGAATTTTGGGGGCACCAGTTGAGAAGTGGTTGTGAAGTCGCCTTAAAGACTGATTTCTGTAAGGCAAAAATGTTGTTTGCCACTGAACTGGACAGATACGATGTTTTGGGGAGCTTACTCAAGCCCCAAGAGTTTTCCTGCTGTTCTGACCATAAGAAACTCTTTCTCCTGGCATCTACAACGCATTAATTTTCTCATTGTAGGAAGATTACACATCAATTAAGAAGAGTTGCGAAGTGTTGATATGTAACTGTGAGAGGCATCTGAGGCAGTAATTTGTATTTTTAAAAGTTGAATTTGGAAAAGTGCATTTCACCACTTAGTATCACCCCATGGTGTGTGTCACCCGGTGCAGCCCGCACTCCCTAGAGACACCAGTGCTTAGATCTAGACATATAAATTTAAGCCATACAAATATTTTACAAATTGTTTTTCTTTAATAGCTTTCTCAATGTCGGTATCAGTGTATGATAGTGTATCAATATAATAGACTCTTCTCTCTGGTCTCTAGACACTAGCCGGAGTCTAACTCTAGAGGTTTATCCAATACTGCCTCCTATAGTTGATAGATCTAAACCTAGAATTTAGTTACTAGTTCTAGTAGTGCTGGCTCAGTGACAGTATAGTAGTATTAATAATATTACTAGGATTAAACTAGGATTAGTTTGATTAGTAGGACAGATCTATTCTATTATTAGTGTAGATCTAAGTATTATTACTATTATTATATAGAGTAGTTTATGCTATTCTGACGCTTATAGGCCAAAATTTCAAAGTTTGACTTTTACAGCGCATTATTTGACAATGGTTTGACATAGAAAAGAAAATGAAGTATCAAAATCTTCTTTAGTTTAAGAAGAATAAGGATGACTACTTATATTTGTACCTCTAACCTATATTTGTTATTATGTTTAAGGTCAAAGAGGCCATGTGTTTTCATTTAATTCAGAAAAAATTTGACCCACATTATTTGATTCCGGACAGTATCTATATTTAGGCATAAAAAAACTGAGATTTTAATTCTATATCAACATTAACTAAATTTTAAGATCCCCAGGCATAGCCCCTCACATGAAATCATTAAGATTAAGATGTTTTCAAATTATGCATAAATACGAACACAAAAAAATAGAAATATGAACACACTTATTCTACCAAAATTAGGTCACTGGGATAGTGACTTTTACACAGACTTTTAGACTTATTTTATGTTTGCATGATTAGATGTGTGTTGATTGTTTGTGTTTTTTGTTTATTGATTTAATGATCTTTTGTAGTATAGTACATGTTAGGATAGCCATTCTTGCCTAAATAGCTGAATCCTCTCTATATTATATATATATATATAAGTCTAGATCTAGGCATTTAATTTCATTCAAATGTAGTCAAACTAATACTAGTAATACTGATTCTTTTTCTATTCTACACTATTGTTCTATTAATAGATAGATCTAGAATCTAGATCAATTTAAAAGATTTTATTGATATTGTGTTGAAAACTTGACAACCAGACCCAGGAGCATTTCTTTTTATAAACTCTATTTAAAGAAAATAAGAAACATTTTAGTTTTTCGTAATTTACTAAAATAAAATGATATTTTTAAATTTTAATTTGATTTGCCACTTAGAGTTAGATCTATAAATTAAAATTCCTCCTTTGAAACTGTACAGTTTGATATATATACTTTTGTATATTTACTATATAATATTATAAATATATGTATAATATATTCACAATTATCACAATAGTTTTTGAAATATTCACATTAAAAGAAAATTTGCCTCACTTTTTTTATATTTCTCTATTAATAAAGTCCATAGGGTGTCATGATCATTCATGATGCTTCGGACAAACTTAAGTTAAAATCACAACTACTTTTGAACCAATAATGATTGAATAAATAATGCTAGATCTAGGATCATAAAAATTTGGTGGTGTTCAGTTGTCAGAAAGCATTTTTTATCCACTTTCATTTATGAGATCTAGAGGCAATAGTTTAAATGCCCAGATACCTCTACTGACCACCATGTTGTTTTTAATGTGTCTTTTTTTCAATAACTTTTTTAAAAGAGATTTCTATTCTTATGCTGTCACTTATGTATTTTTAAGTGTATTTACTGAAATGAAGGTGTAAAAAAAATGTTAATAATAAATTGATGAAGTTGTTTCTTCATTTTTTCAATAACTTTTTTAAAGAGAGTTTTTTGTTCTTATGCTATCATTTTAAATGAATTTTAATATTAGATCTAGAGGAGGTTCTTATATTTTGAACACCCCATCAAAGTCTCCTTTCTGAACGGGTCGTTTTTTTGTTTGTAATTCATTTGTTTTTATGTTTGGAGCTAAAAAACGACGTTTCGGGACTGCGCATGTCCAATTTTAGATGTTCCGGTAATTTTGTTCAGTTTTTCCAAAGCAGACGGCAGTTATTTAGATTCTCGGTAACCATGTATGTAAAGCTGTTTTAACCTCCCCCGGCAATTCATACCCAAATGTTTGATCGTAGGCTGATGGGCATATCAAAATAAACTTCCAAACATCTTTAGAAAGACATTCCAATCACATTTATACCGTTAGCTGTTAAAAAAAATTTAAAAAGGGGGCGTCCAAACAAATAATAATGAATTCAGCTCATTCTCCTTTTTGAACACAGCAAAGTCGTATTAAGAAACATTATAGGGATTAATAAATCTATGATTTTTTCAATGAATAAGCATGACCTAGATCGAGATATCTAGAATATATAACTTATGAATGAAAGAAAAAGCGTGGGCTGCTAATTTGAAGCCAGAGACTATGCCCACTGCATGTGATCACGCAATATAAGCTGGCGGTGAGGAGAGGTATACACTCAGCATGTAGTGTCACAAACTACAGTAGAACGTCGTTTATCCGACTCAATTGGGACCGGACACCGTTCGGATACGCGATTGTTCGGATAACCGAAAACCGAAGCGATCCATGCAGTATATGCAACCGGACACTATACGAATATTGAAAATCATCACATGCGGGACACGTGCGTGAAGAACGAGCAAAATAGGTGACAAATGTTGCAATTTTACCTTTATTGTGGAAAATAATCACTTATTTTTCGTATTCATACAGTATATGTGCATTACAGTACATGTGGTTGATAAAAAAAAAAAAAAACTGGTCCGGATATTTGACGCTCCGGATAATAAACGTTCGGATAAACGACGCTCTACTGTATCCAACAGGCAGTGGAGGGAAGTGGGAGAGAGTCATGAAAAGAATTATAAGCATCTACGGGAGGGAGGGGATGTTAAGGTTTCACAAAACGAACATCCAAATTAGGAAAACAAGAAGAGGGTCCTAGGATGGGAGTTAAAAGAAAGACAGAGAGAAAATACAAGTAGCCTAGTAGAAAATATCATGTTTATTAAAATAATTAATTCATAGCTCTATAATCTATATAAATTTATTTCTGTCTGTTTCTACACATAGATTATATAGGTATTTATATATATATATATATATATATATATATATATATATACAGAGAGAGAGAGAGAGAGAGAGAGTATATGCGGAAATTTTTAAAATCAACTTTGCAAGCACTTTTTTCATAAAATTACACCATTTTTACAACTATTCACTATTAATAGTAATAAACACTGGATGCTTTTTAATAAGGGCTCTACGACAAACACATATTTATAACACATTTATGCAAACGGTTTTAGATTTTTTATCAAAATTTTTTTTTTTAGAAATGTATCGCTAAGTTATGTAAGTACTACATTTACAAAAAAAAAAAAAAATGGTTACTATTTTTTGTTTGAAAGAGAAAAAATCTATTTAATATGCATATATATAATAAAAGTGGAAAATAATTTTAAACAACAATTAATAAGTAGTTTTTCATATTATCGCGCGAACTGCGCCCATATGCACAATAAACTAACTATTTTTAATAAATTTTTTTTAAGAAATGTTTTTTTTTATGAGTCTTTCAATAAGAGATTAGCCCTATACAAAAGAAATAGATTAATACGATAATCATTATATGAATTCCGTTATGCCAGGTTCACATCTAACTTCACCTTCACTTTCACCTATGCCTTGGTCTGCTGGACCGTTGGCGGGGCACCACACAAGATAAGTCAACCTTCTTTTCCCATTCTTCTCTGTCATTTGCCTTTTAATAGAATTTAATTCTGATATTCTTTCTGAAACTATTGAAACCTGCCTTTTTACCTGCCTGGGTGGATTTTGAGTTTGTGTTCAAACACAAACTGTCTTTGTAACCTTGTTTTTTTTTTTTTTGTATTTGTTTTGTTTTAACTTCAATCGGAATGGCCTGCATTATAACGCCCCCTCCCCCAAACACACACATAGGATACTTTTCAGCCGTATATTCTAATAGTGTCCACATACACACACAGTAGAGAAAACAAAAAATAAGAAAGAACAGTGTTTATATATGTAGTAAAAATGACATAGGACTTCATCAGTGTTTCTCAAATGCGCCAAGCTAAATGTTGTCTTTTTCTTTTCATAAATAGTGTTTAGTACCGGTATATAATTTTAAAGTGTCTTGTATAACCGAAAAAGTTTTTCCTGGAGACAGTATTAGAGAGGCCTCAGGTTCCCTCCCCTATAATTAGCTCCGCCGAGCGTTTTACTCCGTTCTGAGCTTCATATATAAATTCTTTCTCTTGCATCTTCAGTGCATTTGTTTCTTCTCGTGGTAAGAATAGCTCAAGAATGTCAATATTACAAAAATGTCACAAAAAAAAAAAAGGTAAACATTTTCAAAGGTCCTTATGTGATACGATTTAACTTACAATATTTTAACTTTATGAATATTGATAATAATTATTGATAATAATGTCATTTTACAGCTTAATATCCGAAAGTTGATTGATTAGTACAATGAATTATTTTTTTTACTTTTACCATTGTAAAATCATTTGAATGACTTCGCCTCTCCCCAATGTTCATGATGTAGCACTCCCCCCCCCCCCCTCCATGGAATGCCCACACTGCTTGAGAAAAGCTGTAGTAGATCATGCAAGTTTATAATGAGCCTGCAGCGCTGTCCTAAAATCATCCTCGTGTTTAGCAAGACGTCTTGAAGTGGGCCTGTTCTGTTCACACAAACACTACGTCAATAGTACGATCATAGTCTATGAGTATGATGGTACGTTAGTAGGGAGTCCGTTCTGCTGTTAAAAGGAAGTAGGCTATATAGAGAAATTATGTTTTCTTTAAAATAATCTTTTGAATTAATCTTGTTGCTAAGGTAGAGAAAGGCTCTACTTATAAGATGAAACGACATCAACAATTTAATTTACAAAAATTTAGGTAAAATATGTTTTTTTTTTATATAATTAATGCTTAAATTATAAAATAAGAACAATGCAAATACAACCAATTTTTTTTTAAAGAAAGACCATCTTTTCATCCCCCTTGTAAACACGTAACGATTTGGACAGTCTAGCTTACTAAGGTAGATGTACATACCGGTATACATGTTTTGGCTATATAGCTTAAGATTTTTTTTTGTTTTGGTAAGATTTTATATTTTTCACACTAGGGTGTCAGACTCAAATAGGTGTCACTCGGTGCAGACGGCACTCCCTAGTGACGCTACTGAGTAGAATAATTATTGACACCCTCTTGTACCAGATCGCCTGCAACGTAGAAGACATCATAAGACAGAGCTGGAGGACTCTTCCTTCTGAGTGACCGTCGCCAGAAAACGATACAACGTGACAGCAGCTTCTCATACGAGTAGACAAGACGATAGGGACACTCAATCATTCAGACATAAGCAATTAACGATGAACATTTGCTTTGCACATTTATTGCAGCCCATTATTTTATTAGACAGATATTCTTGTAAATTGTATTAATTAAATTAATTTTAATATTCAATTAAAATTTACCAATCTGTTCTTATTGTTAGTTGAGGGACGCCTGTTATATATTATTACATATGTGAGCGGGAGAAGCAAATTAAACTTTCCCTAGAGTTTAATCAAATAAGCCAATAATAATAATTAAACAAAAAAACTCGCCTCACTGTAAGTAATTAATAAGGTCTCCATTCTGACATTTAATCTTCTGACAGTATAAAGAAATAAGAAGTGGACGCTGGAACATTAGAACTTTGAGAAATGTTGACCCAGAATCAATGTCCTGAACATACATATGATGCTCTGTGGCCTAGTAATGACATGGATAAGCCTATATTATGCGGAACAAATTTCTTTAGCAAAGAATGGCATCTTTAATAGGAAGAAACAAGGAAAACAATTTAAATTTATTAGCTCTTATTCAAAGCACAAAATCAATCCCAACTCTTTTAGATTGAAAACTGATAGATATGTTTGTTTTAATTCAAAGATTGATAATACTATATTGGAGTGATGCCCAAAATACGGCCAGCGGGCCAGCCGAAATGTCGGCAGAAAGTGTAGAAAATCCGCTCCCCCCCCCCCCCACCCCTAAAGAAAAGGTGAAAAATGTCTCTTTACCTACGTTAGGGCCCTCAATATTTCTCCGATTGATTGGTACCATGACCTTTAACATTTGTGTGTTTATGAGATTGAACTCTTAATGTAGAATTAACCAATATAAAAAATGACCTTTACTTTTTGGTAGAACATAATAAGCCAATATATTTGAGTTGTACCTAAATAAAGTGTGGCTGTTTAAAAAAAAAAAGAAACACATTTAAACGGCATTATAAAACAATTTGACGTCATTCGAATAAAAAGATTGTTAAACTACGTCTAGAGATTTAAGATTAATGTTAATATTTACCAAAAAGAGACAAGAAAATGAGTCGTTGGTAAAGCTAGCTACACTGTTGCTCATATTTTTAGTAGAGAAATGAAGCCGTTTTCTGACGCATGGAAAAAAAAAATAATAATATCCCATTAATGAATGTAAGTAGGCCTACTAGATCCACAGGTTTCTAGTCAAATAGTTTCAGGTCAATTTCATTTCCTTTTTTGTACCTTTCCTAATTCCTTTATGTGGCCAGCGACACCAGTGTCGGAAATTAAAATGACCCGCAGGTCGATTTATGTTGGGCATCACTGCTATATTGGTATGGTATCTAGTGTAACTAGTGGCATATATTCCCAGTGACATTGCAAAGGAAGATGACTTCATTAACCTACAGGCCAGTTTTGGAAATTAATGCTTCACTAGGTTTTACAATAAAACATATTTCTATGCAAATTTAATATGAAAATATTTTACAATATCATCAATGCAATGCAATGCAACTTTGTTAACATAAATATATAAATTGGACTTGTCTAAAGACAAAAGTATCAAAATGTTGAGTGTATTATACTACAATTAATGGATTTTTTTTTCTAAAAATGTTGAGTTCTGTTTAATGTTGTTGCTTTTTTTACCTGGAATTTTATTTTGGATAATTAATTCAAGATGTTTTAAGACTATATAATTTTCAAATAGTCTCAAGCAATTTTTGTTAGATTCCAATGCAAAATAGAAAAGATATATATGCTTTTAAATGATTGAATGAAGTTGATGTAAACTACCAACTAAAATTAAGTGAGACTAAAACTAGGGATTTTAACACACATGACACTTGGTGTCAAACATTTTAATCATGTAGAATAGTGTCTTTTGAAAACAATACAATTCTAAATTATACCATTACAACAATTCTAAATTATATCAACATAATTTTACAAGAATACTAAATACTAAAAATATTATATAACAAAAATACAAAAGAATAACAATATAATATTATAAGACAACTAATCTATAACAATATTAAATTTAAACAAATGTTAAATTATATCAACATTATATACAAGAATACTAAAGTATAGCAGATAACTATTGCAAGAAAACTAAACTACAACTATATTTAATTAGAAAACTACTAAATTACAGCAATATAAATTAAAACAATGCTAAATTACAGTAATATTATATTACAATTCACAAGTTTATGCTTATTAATGTAAAATGGTTGTTTGTGCCACTAAGAATTAAAATTCCAAATTTGGTTCTACAATAGTATTAGAGCACACAAGCCAGATTTTTAGATTTCTATAGGATTTTTATCATTTCCTTAACTCGTCAAAAATAAGCCAAATAAAATGTTGCAATAAGAAGCTATGGGATATTAGTATTTGTTGTAAATAAACTGTTACAATCTAAAATGCCCTCATATGTTTTTCTTTAAATGTTGTACAGCAAGTTATATTTCTTTATCAACAAGACAACATTATTCCTCTGGTAATAAAATGAATACACCTATGCAATAAACCTTTTCATAAGCAACAGCAATTTATTGTTCAACAACTGAACAGAATGTTTTGTCGTGTCCCTGGGGGAGGTACTGTTGTAATAAAATATTATTAAAATTTCTATTCATTTTCTATGCTTTCTTCCACTAGATTTTATAATATTGATGATGTTATTAAAAAGCTAACATCAAAGGCAAAAAAGGAAAAAAATGGTGATTCAAGATTTGTACTTTTGTGTATGCTGAATTATGTTTGTTCAAGTTTTAATTATTCACAAGAAGAAAATCTACTAAAACCATTACAACCACAATGGTTGTAGCCTGCATCACACTTTCAAAAAATGACATGTCTTGATGATGCTTTGCACACACAAAAATAATTCCAAGTTTAGATATTAGAACTAAATGATGATGAAAAAAAAAAAAGGGGGTCAGAAACAACCAGATCAAACTCATAGTGGTTTGACATTTGATGCAACAAAAACAAGCTGACTCAAATTTTTGGTGAAAGATTGAAAGTGTTTGTCCTTCCACAGGAGCAGAGTCATGAGGAGGAATAAGGAGGAAGAAAGACTATTAACTGTCTTTGAGGCAGGAGGGAAACTTTATCAGTTTCCCATGATACCATTTGGTATCACGAATGGGGTGGCATGTTTGATAAAATTATTGAAGACAAGCAATAGGAAAAAACATTGCTTATGTGGACAATGTGACTATCTTTGGACACGATGCCACATCACTTGATAGAAGCCTGCTGCTCAGAAGTATGGAATTAAATTTAATGAAGTGAGATTGGCACCCAGCATGTCCGACTGTTGGAATACAAAATTTCAAAAGGTCGGCCTGATCCAGAAAGTCAGAGAAAGGTTTAGAGCCCTGTGGGAATTACATGTACTGTTAAACTTACAGGAACAGAATACTAAAACAAATAGTTGGCCTACTGACTGATTATTCGCAATGAAACCCCAAACATATGATGAGGCAATTTAGTCACTAAACAACATCTATGTGCAGTCAAAAAATGAGGTATTCGCATATTCAGGCCTTTCTTCAAAAACTTCGCAGTCTATCCAAGGATTGCAATTTCAAAGCCGTGACAGCTGAGCAACATCGTGACGAATCCATACATGATGCATTCATCACAGGAATAGCCTCCAACAGTATTAGAAAACGCCTCCTAGAGAAAACAGATTTAAAGTGGAAGGATGCATTTGAGGAAGCCAGAGTACTTTAACATGCCTATCAACATTTTTTGTACAAGTCACAGCCAGAAGCCACTTGTGGGGCTACTACAAATGCTGTAAGAGAACACTCTGCTGATCCTGTCGCTCCCCAGTTGCCTGATCTACGAGCCTAGATCAATTTGACTCAAAACAAGTGGTAACTGCTATATCTAGCAAGTGTTACTTCTGCAGCAAAGGAAGACATCCTCGTAATGAATGCCCCGCACGTGAAGCAACATGTAATCTGTGTGGCAAGAAAGGACATTTTCAGAGATCTTGCAAATCAAGAAAATCTACTGCATTTGCCCTCGCTACGTTGCACTCTTTAGGACTAGGAAAATCAACCTCCTTGATCCTTCTCAATGAGGTGCAATTTAAAGCCTTGATAGACACTGGAAGTTGTAAGAGCTATGTATCAGCACGAGTTGCCAGGAGTCACAAGTGGCCGATAAAAACCTCCGTGGCCAGAATATTTATGGCTTCTACTCACCTATCTCGAGTTACTGAAGGCCATATCTTTACTACCATTCAACTTAAAAGATGAAACATGAAAATATTAAACTGTCACTTTTAGATGGATTGTGTTCAGATGTAATTCTAGGCTTGGATTTCATAAGCCTACACGAGAATGTACAGATTCCTTTTAGTGAAAAGAGACCACCTCTGTGTGTAAATACCCTTAGACCAGCTAACTTATCTCCAAACTGCACAGTGGCAATAAGTCACGCAGACACTCACCACAGGACTCTATTTATTAATGCTGAGATTTAGAGATTACTAAAAGAAGAAGTGATAGAACCTTCTAAATCCCCCTGGCAGGCACAGGTTCTAAAAATAGCCAATGAGAGGCACAAAAGACGTATGGTTATTGACTATAGTCAGACAATGAACAGATTTACGCTGCTAGACACCTGTCTTATGCCAAGAATGGATGAATTAGCAGAGAAGATAGCACAATTTTTTGTCTTCAGCACTCTGGACCTCAAGAATGCATATCATCAGATCCTGATTAAAGAAGAAGAAAGGCCATTTACAGCTTTCGAGGCTGGGGGTAGACTTTACTTATTTATTTTATTTTGACTATCTGTGGTTGTGTTACATGTATAAAATTTAAACGTGGGGTAAATGTGAATTTGCTTATTTGATTGTTGCCCCTTAGCGTTTGTTTACATTTGTTAGCCTGTGTACTGACCATATTTCATGTTGTGATCTCTGCTTACAGGGGTGATGAGAAAATAGAAAGATTAAATGGCACATTTTTGGAAAGCTATAACGTTAGCCTTATATTCTCAGGACTTGAATACATCTAAGTGAGAATTGATATTACACAATGCATGGCACTCAAATCAGTCATATCTGTGCACAACAACAAACGAAACTCCACAAAACAAACTTTGTGAATTTTATCCTAGAAGTAGTTCTAGTACTTCTCAATAAACATGGTTAGCCAACCTGACTCTGCTAAAGGTTGAGCTTATAAATAACAAGTTTTATGAGATCATTTCTAAAATATTTGATAGCTAATCTCCACCATTATGAGTCTTGTAATGTTTTTTTAAATGACAAGACTGAGAAAATGCTTTCTGACATATATCACATTTATATTGTTTTACCCCAGTATGCGACAAAGTGTGTCTTTTCAAAGCTCCAATAAAAGAAAATTTTTTCTGACATATTTGACATTCAAATGGCTTTTCCCCAGTATGAGATCTCTGATGATCTTTTAAATAAGAAGACTGAGAAAATTCTTTGTGACATGTTTGGCATTTAAATGGTTTAATACCACTATGCAATAACATGTGATGCTTTAAACGAGAAGAGGAAGTAAATCTTTTCTGACACATAAGACATTCAAAGGGTTTCTCCCCAGTATGAGATCTTTGATGATATTTTAAACCAGATGAAGCTGAAAATTCTTTCTGACATATTGGACATTTGAATGGGTGTCCCCCAGTATGAGACTTTTGATGGCTTTTTAAAAGAGAGGACCGTGAAAATTCTTTCTGACATATTTTGCATTCAAATAGTTTCACCCCAGCATGAGATTTTAAATGATATTTTAAATGACAAGACTGGGAAAATTCTTTCGGACATATGTGGCATTTGAAGGGTTTTATCCCGGTATGCAATAAATTGTGTCTATTCAAAGCACCAAAAAAAGAAAATGTTTTCTTGCATATTTCACATTCAAAGGGTTTTTCCCCAGTATGACATCTTTGATGTTCTTTTAAATAAGAAGATTGAGAAAAATGTTTTTCACATATTTCACATTTGAATGGTTTTGGACCATTATGTAAAAATATGTGACTTTCCAAAAGAGGAAAGGAAGAAAATTTTTTCTGACATATTTGACACTTAAATGGCTTTTCCTCAGTATGAGATCTCTGATGATATTTTAAATGAGACAATGAAGAATAGGCTTTCTGACATATTTCACATTTAAATGGTTTCACACCAGTATGAGATCTTAGGTGAGATTTTAAATGAGTTGATCGATTGAATTCTTTTTGGCATATTAGGCATTTATATGGTTTTACCCCAGTATGTACTAACTTGTGTCTTCTTAAAGTACTAGGATCAGAATATTTTTTCTGACATATTTGACATTCAAATGGTTTTACTCCAGTATGACATCTATGATGTGATTTTAAAAGAGAATACTGAGAGAATTCTCTCTGACATATTTGGCATTTAAATGGCTTTTCCCCAGTATGACATCGCTGATGATATTTTAAACGATAGGGCCGGGAAAATTCTTTCTGACATATTTGACACTTAAATGGTTTAACCCCAGTATGTAATAACTTGTGTCTTCTCAAACTACTTGAGTCAGAAAATTTGTTCTGACATATATGACATTCAAATGGCTTTTCCCCAGTATGGCATCTTTGATGTGATTTAAAATGAGAAGACTGAGAAAATTCTTTCTGACATATTTCACATTTAAATGGTTTAACCCCAATATGAGATCTTTGATGACATTTTAAATGATAAAGCAGAGTAAATTCTTTTTGACATATTTCACATTCAAATGGCTTTACCTCACTATGCACGATCGTATGGCTTTTCAAATAAGAGGAAGAGGAAAATTTTTTATGACATATTTCACATTCAACTGGCTTTTCCCCACTATGAGTTCTTTGATGTGATTTAAAACGAGAAGATTGAGAAAATTCTTTCTGACATATTTCACATTTAAATGCTTTAACCTCAACATGCATTATCTTATGGCTTTTCAAATAAGAAGAAGAAGAAAATTTTTTCTGACATATTTCACATTCAAATGGCTTTTCTCCAGTATGAGATCTTTCATGGCGACTTAAATGAGAAGCATATGAAAATTCTTTAAAACAAATTTGACATTTAAATGGTTTCTTACTAATCTTAGTTGTATGAATTCCATTTTTGATTTGTAAATTGAAATCAAGTGTTTCTTGTCCTTCTTGACATGTTTTGTGGACCTGAATCTGCTGTTCATCTTCTTCAGTTTGTGAAAAATTCTTATCTGGGATCTCTTCCATTTCTTGTTTCAAGAATCTTTCCTAAAAATAATATACAAACATGATAAAAAAAATTTTTTTTAAATCTCACTTTCACTTTCTGCTTCCTGTCTCTCTCTTAATTATTTATGCATATTGTAACAAACTAAAAGAATTTACAATACTGGTACTACTTAAGTACATCTGAAACACCAACATAGCAATCAAAGGCACGTTGGAGATATTCCATTTTAAATTTCTTCTTTGATTAGCAGTGTACTTTTAAGTTTTGTCCAGTATCATTACTTCACTTCAACTGATTTCTTATACTGGAAAGTTTATATACCATAAAGCCTCTCACCACACTTGCTTTGAATTCTAGAAGCTCAAGATATAGTCCAAAATCTAGCAACTATCACATTAAAACCAACCACCACATGCAGATGCAATTAACTCCTAGTGGCCCCTCCCATACAAACTGGATTTTGTGTACAGCAGTGGTAGCCATAAAGATTATTTGCTTCAGCTTTACATACTCCTTAGCTAGCACCCCCCCCCCCCCCAATTTCTCATTTGCAATAAATATGAATAGCAATTTTATTTCTTTTAAAGAAAGAAATCTATATGAAGGAGTGACAGCTTTGAAGTTTATAAGTTAGTTATTCATTTTGTTCAACCTCTAATGGCTAGATTCAAACAATAATACCTACATCCTACATTTTAAAACTGTAAATGCTAAAAGTCCTCAATGATGAAATACCTTGGCTTCACTCCCCACTGAAAGATTTTTTTGACAGTTACAGTTGAGTGCAAAACGTTATTCCAAACATATGGATAGAAACAACTAGACAATATACCTTATTTTTAGACAAAATTGAATTTATAGGTTAGTACCATCTCTCAGTTTCTGAGTATATTTATGAAGAATTATTATTCCCCAGAATTATTTCAGGGCTGGAAGGCTTTATTCAGCTTAATTTCCATTTTCTTTGCCTGTCTTTATGCTCACTGTAAGCCACTTTCAAACCACTCAAATCTAAGAAAATCTTATTAATTTTTATTTTTTTTTGGTTAAGTTATAAATTAAACAAAAGGCTTACCTGATACTGAATTTCTGAGGGCCAAACTGATAAAATTGCTTCAGATTTTCGCTTTGTATTTGTTAATAGTTTCTGAGTTTGTTCTTCTGGAGGTTGCATTAAAAAAACTGTTTCTTCAACTTCTTCATTTTCAATGTTTATTTCCTTTTTCAGTTGAAGAGTGAAGTCTTCATTTGTATCTGTTGATAGTTTATGAGTTTGTTTTTCTGATGGTTGTGCTAAATAAACAGTTTCATCGTTTTCTTCAATTTCAATTTTTATTTTAGGACCAGGAGTAAAGTCTTGTCCCACATTGGTCATTTTAGTTGTTTTATATATATGTATATATATTATATAAAACTAGAAAGATGTTCCTGGAAATAAGGAAGTAAAAGTTACATACAGTATGTACTTAAATCTGATGTTTTACAGCAATTTTCTTTTAAAAAATATCTATTGATGTAACTATGTTTTACAGCAATTTTGTTTTAAAAAATATCTATTGATGCAACCAAAAAAAAAGATTTTTTTTTTAAAGACATTTCATCCTTTATGAAATTGATCACTTTTTGTAAGAGCTATTACTTTGCTCTTAATAATTAATAAATGGTAGATTAAAAAAAAAATTGAACATTTTTTACCCCCCTGGAATACTCAATGATGTATGTGTGTTCAAGCTATAAAATGTCTTGACATCCAGACCAAAATTAATTTTAAAGATTATTATAATTAAAAAATCATAACATAATGGTCACACCAGAGTTTTTCCTTTGTCGGCAATTAGCTATTCTTTTCCCAAAGATATATACATAAACTATCAAAGTTCTAGGAAAATCCTTTGAGCCATTAATTATTAAGAACAGTGTCTGCACAGGATTTTGCTATCTTGTAAAAATTCAATAGGAAAAAACATGTATTTAATATCTGGTTAAATAACTCCATTATAATCTGTTTAAGGCTACCAGTGTTGCTTTCCTAGTTATTTTGTCTTTTTTACTATAGAAATACTTTTGATGTCATGAGTTTCTATTGTAACAGTACATGGTTTTTATCGCCCATTTTCAAAGAACAAAGTGTCTGGAGAATCTGAAAACTAAATTATAATCTTTAAAGGAAACTTCATTGCTTAAATAAAATTCTTCAAATGGAATCTGAATAATATCACAGCTTTCAAGAAGATCAAAGAATGCAATTTAAATAAAAAAAAGAAATTTAAAAAAGCCTTTAGAAATAATAATTAATAGTTGAAGTTTATAGAAGGAAAACCTATATAGAAAATTTAAAGAAACCAAGGCAGAAAGAGTTTACAAAAAGTATATAAAAATTAAACACCTAACCCAAAAAGTAAGCAGACAGCTGCAGAGTGAATACATAAACAATGTAATATCTAAAGATAACAACAAAAACCTATGGTCATACATTAAGTCTAAGAAAATGGAAACAACAGGCAAAGCGCCATTAAAAGATGAACATAACATAATACATAATGATAATGAAACTAAAGCAAACATCCTAAACAAATACTTTGCATCAGCATTCTCAGCCCCAGGAGACAAAGACATATTTCTTAATTTGAACCAAGTAGACAACATAGAAGATTTAGTAGTACAAGAAAATGGAATTCAAAAACTATTAGCCAACACCAAACCAAATAAAACGTCTGGACCTGATGGTATTCCAGATAGATTACTCAAAGAACTAAGCAATGAGCTAGCCCCAGTGTTCAAAATACTCTTTCAAGCATCGCTTAACCAGGGCAGAGTACCAAAGGACTGGAAAGAAGCTAATGTCACCCCCCTATTTAAAAAAGGAGAAAAATCTGATCCAGGAAACTACAGACCAGTATCACTTACCAGCATCACATGTAAAATACTAGAACACATAATATGTAGCAATATCATAAACCACTTAGACAAACATAATGTCCTCACCCCATACCAACATGGCTTTAGGAAATATAGATCATGGGAAACACAACTAATAGGACTAATTGATGATTTTTCAAAAGGTTTAGATAATAGTGAACAAATAGATGCTATCTTACTAGATTTTTCCAAGGCTTTTGACAAAGTTCACCACCATAGTTTGCTTAAAAAATTAAAATATTTCGGCATTAACGGTCCACTGCATCAGTGGATTAAAGATTTTCTGATAGGGAGAGAACAAACTGTAATAATAAATGGCTCTAAATCAACACCGATAACAGTAAACTCAGGTGTACCTCAAGGAACAGTTTTGGGTCCACTACTATTTTTAATTTACATAAATGATTTACCAAATTGCATTAGTTCAGGAACAAAAGTCAGATTATTTGCAGACGATTGCATAATATATAGAACAATAAAAACAAAACAAGACACAGATATTTTACAAAGAGAAATAGATGAATTACAGAAATGGGAATCAAATTGGAGCATGTCTTTCCACCCAGAAAAATGTCAGTTGTTAAGAGTAACAAAAAAACTAAAACAAATTAATTCCACTTATCTTATTCATGGCAAACCAGTAACACAGACTAAAAACGCAAAATACCTAGGTGTTATAATAAATGAAAAACTGTCATGGAATCCACATATTGATGAAACTATAAAAAAATCCAACAAAGCATTAGGGTTTATTAAAAGAAATTTCTATAAATCAAATAAGAACATAAAACTAAAATGTTATTTAACCTTGGTTAGGCCAATAATAGAATATGCATCCACCGTGTGGGACCCCTCAACTCAAGAAAACATTAAGAAACTGGAACAAACACAAAATAGAGCAGTGAGATTCATAACAAACGAATATTCACATTTGACTAGGGTAACACCATTAGTAAAATCACTAAATTTAGAAAGCCTTCAGGACAGAAGACTCAAAAGTAAAGTAGCAATTATACATAAAACACTGAACCATAATCTTCAAATACAAAAACAAAATTTAATAAAATACTCTGAAAGACACAAAAATAAAGGCACATTCCTCGTCCCATATGCTAGGACAAATTTGTACAAATACTCCTTCTTCCCTAGTGCTATTAGAGCATGGAATGGGTTGCCTGAGCTAGCCAGAAAAACCAGTGACTTGGCAGAATTTAAGTCATTGGTTAATATGCATGACTAAATGCATGACGCGTAGGACGTAATCATCTTCTTTTTTGAAGTAACGTCTGTATTATATAAGATAAGATAAGAAGATAAATGGACAGGAAACAAGTGTTTTTCACTTTTTCTTTTCTATCAATTAAGCCCAATTTAAATAAATGGGGGGGGGGGGGGGGGGGGTCCTGGTTCGGTTTTACATTTGCAAGAATTGTAACACCAACCACATGCAGTAGAACAATGTTTAAATTAATTGCAGCTCTTCATGATAGAAATGCTGGATTATATTATCTAGACTGGGCTAGATTACATTAGAATAGGCTTGGTTACACTAGATTAGGCTAGCAGGCTAGATTAGCCTAATCTAGACTAGACTATTGACAAGACTTTGTGTCATTGTGACCTGTATGGATGTGCATGAATAGATGGAATGGATCATATCTGATGATCTGCTTTTTTAAATTTATTTATTTATTACCATTGGTGCAACTGAACAGGTTCTATGGACATTTTTTTTCCCCTGGTCGAAAATTTATTATGATAGATAGGCTAGACTGGGCTAGATTAGATTAAGCCAGGGCTTAGTTAGACATGATTAGGCTAGACAGCTAAGTTAGCCTATTTTTAACTAGACTTTATTGTCAAGATTTTAAGACACCTAGATACAGTCAATCTAGTTGCTGCTTTAAACCCGAAGAAAGAACAACCAAATAAGATAAGAGAACACATTTTTAAAATTACAAGGACAAAATAGATCCCCTCACCCTCAGCTAGAAAAAAAAATAAACAACAGATTTATTATATTATATTGAACATTTTGATAATTTTTGGTTGTGTTTTTACTACAACAATGTGAGCATTGGTTACAGACTCATTGTTCAGTTTCTAATTTATTTCAATAATTTCAAGAAATTGTAAAACATTTGTAGCAGCTTAAAGCCAACATTTGGATCACTCTTATGCTAATGGGAAGCGTGGTCGAGAGGCCAAGTGCGCTTGAACTTGGCTTGGCAACTTAGAATGGGGCTCGAGGTTCGACACCCGACTCAGGCAGAGTTGTGTTTACTGAGCGCCTAAAGGCAGCATGGAAAACCAACTCCTAGATACCCCCTCCCCCCACTGGTCCACAATTGAGATTGGACCAAAAGGGCACTGAGCATGCTATAAGCATGATAAGCATGAAAGTAGCGCTATATAAAAGCTATAATAATATATAATATTATTAATATGTATTCATGTAATATATTATTTAAAATAGTTTTGAAACAGCATGGCTAGACTTCCAAACCCATGGTGTTAGTTGATTAATTGTTGTTTTTACATTCGCTTCATTTTTTAAAAACCCTTGTGATTATAACCTTAAAGGAGGGTTCCTAAGCTTTTGAATGATACCACATTGTCAACAAATGAAAAGTCATGTTTATTTAGAAAATGTACAGTAAAGTCATATGTAAGAATGATTTTGCATTTACTATAATTTTTAAGCAAGCTTGTTTTGTTTTTTTTATTGTATTTAGACTTAGATTTATGCTTAAAGTTTGTTATTTCAATATTTTTTTATGAAATTTTGTCCTCCAAAATAAAAAAACCCCTAACATGCTATTAACAGCTATAAATGATGCCAAATTAGGCAATTTTTCGAAATAAGAAGGTGGAAAAATTATAACTACCATAACAATCTATGACTATAGTATTAAAATCAATATTTCTATTATAGAGTAGTATTAGAAATCTTTTTTTTCTATACTTAGGTACACAAAATATAATAGGAAATCAGCTTATTAAGGCAAGTTTGGGCTGATCCTGATGATGTTAAATGAAGTCACTCCATGATGAAGTGACATGTGGCATTAGCAATTCTGGTTGATAATATATGATGAAGTATAAATGATTTAAATGCATTGTTTAATGGCTTATCTTTGATCAACCTAGTGGAGAGAATGCTATGAAGGTGTTATTTTACATTATATTTATAAATATTATTTATAAAGCTGCTCGACATTTCTACCAAAAGGCATTCTAGAAAAAGGATCGAAGTTATTACAAACTATTGGATTAGCTGTGAATGTGAATTAATAGCTGCATGTGAAATGAAACATTCAAATTAAAAATTGTATAATGGGGTAGCTGTTATGATGAGATAAAGATGAAAATTCATTTTTTCGATCAGTTTTTTGGACCTAGTTCATTTTTCTACACATAAATAAAATGGCATAATTTTGCTCCTATATAACATAGAAAGATAAATTTGGTATCATTCATTGTAAACCTCTCAGCAAGCTCTACATAACTGTTATGATTATGACGGATGTTCTTATATAAATATATATTTATTTTGAATTTTATGTCAAAGTATCTAGAATCTATATTAGGCAGGAAATGTGACATAGTAACTCATAGTTAGATTAAGACTGACGTATTACAGTGTCACAGTGACAACACTACTAGATCTAAATCTAGTCACTAGTAAAGTAGTATTATAACGTATAACTCATAAGTGACATAAGACTAGAGTATAGGCATAGGACAGTATAGATTTAAATTTAAAATAATAATAAAATAATAATTTTAAAAAATAGTATATAATCTAGACAGGTCTATATACCATTATCATTATATACATAGTACTAGATCCAAGTCTAGTACTAGATTAATTCACACCCTAGTTACTATGTCTGTTTTGTTTTATCATAGATCTAGATAGATCTATCTCACTCTACTAGTCTAGATCTATAGATTATAGATCTAAGAGATATCTCTAGATTTAGAACAAAAACTATATCTAGATTATCTCCCATGTTTGACCTTGCAGTACGTGCCAACTTTCTTTTTTATTTTTCCGATAAGAAAATAGCTTTTCGTTCGCGCAACATTTCGTTCTCTTTTTTTTTTTTTTTTTTTTTTTAGTATAATTTTTATCACATACTGTCCTCATTAATAAAAAAAATTAACAAAAACAAAATATAATATTAATTAACAAAGAAACTCGGATTAGGCCTGACATCTAGCAATCAATTTATTATTATTGTGTTTTTTTTAAATAAGAGCTACTAAAGTTTTAAGGTAAAAAAAATTAAACACGCGACGAGAATATATAATATTAACAATATGTTACTATCCAGTGAACGTTTTGTCTCTGAACAATTTGTCTGTGAACGAATTGTCAGTGAACGATTTGTCGTGTGCATGATTTGTTGTGAACCAACTGTCGGTAAACAAGTTGTCGGTGAGCGATATATGTCGGGTGAACGAATAGTCGAATGATTTGAATTGTCGGGTGAACGAATAGTCGGGCGAACGAAATGTCTGGTGAACGAATAGTCGCGTGAACGAAAAGTCGTGAACGAATTGTCAATTGTCAGTGAACGAATTCTTGTGGAACCCCTATAGAGATATCTGCAAGCGAGACATAAGAACAACAGGCATCAACCAGAGTATGTTGGAGGAGATAGCCCAAGACCGGACAGCATGGAAACAGACTGTGACGTGCTGGTACGAACTTCGCCGAGAGCAAAAGAAACGAAGCTGCATCAGTCAAGAGAAAGAAAATGAAAGCTGCACTGTCAGCCAGCCCAAGGACAGATGCATACATATGCACGGACTGTGGCAAACTCTGTCACTCCAGAATTGGCTTGATCAGTCACCACAGATTCTGACCCATCTCAAGACGAAATAAAAGCCAGTGACTCATCTGGGCGCATCCATTGTCTTCCGAGACAGAGGGAACCATAAATGTAGTGGTGTGAGCGGGATTTTTTTTTTGGGGGGGGGGGGGGGTAGACCCAGGGTGATACTCCTATTATAATGTAATAATTTCATTTTGTAAACATCATTTTATGAATGTTATAGCCTACTCTGTAGTATAACTATATAAGACTTATTTGTTATCAGATTACGTGTAGGTCTATATTATTGTAAGGTAAGTTGTACTTGTAGGCCTACCTACCTATCATAATATGCTAAATCAGATATTTTTTTTTTAGATAATAACGTGCTAGTGAAATAGGTAGACAGACAGACTGCTCCACTTTCCTTTTTGTGGAAATAAAATGAAAAAAAAAAGGGGGGGGGGAGGTCGGGGGAGTTTAAATAAAGGGAAGAAAATTTTCTTTTGATTCGTGTATATATACTCTAGAAAGTAACCATGATTTATGTTTTAGTCACTTCCGTCACACATGCGCACAAGTCTGGTAACTAACCTAAACAATGGTAAATACCATTCGTGAAAATTAAATATAATCTAGTTCTAGACATCACAATATGCAGTCATTGTATTACAGGAGCGTTATGCTACGACTTATTTTACTTTAAAAAAAAAGCTTAGACTAATCATTAGATATATATTAAAGTTCGGTGTTTCTTTGCAAAAGGTCAATATAATATTTAGAATCTTTTCGTTTACCACTGTGACTGAGTCTGACCACTCTTTTACTTTTAACTTTTAGTTTTAGTCTTTTAGTTTACTTTTAACTTTTACACCTTACTCATTACTCAATTACTGTAGACTGTTGGCTTTTCCTTTTAGTCTGTAGTGTAAACTGTAAGTTTGAAGGCTTACTTTAAACTTACTATAAAATTAATAATTATAATTTATAGTTTGAGTATATTATTATTATTATATTTATAGTTATAGTAAGTTATACTAAATTATCAATACTGTCTTTACCATGCCTTAACTTATGTTACAGCTTATTATGCCTTATACAACTTTAAAAATTGAAAATCATATTATATTCTAGTGATAACTCATTATTCAGATCTAGTCATACAATGTGATACAGTTTTACAGTCTATATAGATCTAGAATATTGAATGTCATCTTCATTGTTGTTAGCAAACTTGAGTATTCATCCAATCGGATATGCCAATAGGCTTCATGTCTAGCTTAGAAAATATCTTGGTGTTTTCAAATTGTGGCAAAATATCTTTTAGCGTTGGAAGCTTATAGTGTTTACTTTTGAGGGCTTTGTTCAAATGTTGTGGGTCAAAGCAAATCTTAAGGTTTCCATTTGGTTTCTTGACCACAATCATTTGAATGACCCAGTTAGTTGGTTCGTCAACAGGGACAAGTATTTTTCATCTCATCAATCACTCAATTTCTTGCTTGACCTTTTCTTTCATGGTATGGGGGATCTTCCGACACTGAGAGACCACTGGTACAATTGTTTTGTCTACAGTGAGATGGGTTTTGCCTAGATCTCTTTCTTCACTATGCACAGGTGCAATGAAATTTTCGTTTATGACTGTTATTAGTTCATGACGTTTGCAAGTTCGTAGACCCAATAAGCACTGTAACCCGTTGTACATAACAGTGATGCTCACTTCTTCTTGACTGCCATTCTTTGCATTCATCATGATGAGGTCAGTCATGCCAGCTGGCTTCATTTTTGACTGATTCCACATGGTAAGAGTTTGAGATGTTTCTCTGACTTGGCTTCTTCTGATGAATTTCTTGCAGATGATGTTTACATCTGCTCCTGTATCAAGTTGAAATCTGATGTTCTGATTGTTGATTTGAAACACTGCCGCCGTTTTGTCACTTGGTGTATTCAGTGCATTTAGGGTGTTCAGGTGTTCTTCATTGTCAATCTCATCTGGCTCTTGTGTCCTTATTTTATTTATGCGCTTAGCTGCAAAAGGGTTTCTCTTTTTGCATTTAGCACAAACTTGTCCCCATGCTGGACATTTTCTTTGTTCATGGGTTCTCCTGCAATACCGTCAGTTTATAATCAGGTTTTTGTTCTATGGCCTGGGGTCTTTAGATCTTACTTTGTCGATCCGAATAGGTGCCTCACCATTGTTAAATTCATTCAAGCTGTTGTTGTATTGTTTGAAGGCTTGGCATATTTCTATGGTTTTCTTCAGTGTTAGTTCTTGACATCGTAATAATTTTTCCTGAATCTGTCTATGTCTATTCATTGAAAACACTATTTTGTCTCTCAACATTCTTTGTCCTGAAACTTGCATTTGTCTGCTTGTGTCCTCAGTTCTATCAGGAAACTGTAGAAGGGGGAGCTTTCTTTTAGATTCCAAAATCTAAATGTCTCCAACACTTCATTATTTCTAGCGCTGCAATACTATTCTAGTTTTTTAAGTACAGTTCTAGGGTCGTTGGGTTCTTCGTCTTGCTCATAAGTGAAATGGTTGTGAATCTCAAGCCAGCACTGTGTAGTATAATAGCCACTTGCTGATCTTTTGGTTTTGTGTTGGCACCAGAAGCCGCCATGTAAACCTCAATGAGCTATTTCCATTTTCTGAAGTTTTCTGAGATGTTGCTCTCGGTTATACACAATCCAAAACCAAGCCTTGTGTCTAATTAGTGGAGGTATGAGAACTACTCCCACAGCAGCCTGTGAAATAGACTTCAATATTGAACCTCTTAAGTTAAGCCGCAACAGAGCAGCATTAGAGCTTTAGAAGCTATTGAGAGATACAGAAGGTTGGAGAACGATCATCCTAATAAACTACTAACACAGAGAAATAGGAAAAACAAAAAAAAAAAGCAAAGAACTCTGATCCAACTTATTGACGAACTAGCCCTAAAACACAACTTACCCAATAACAGAGAAAAAATTACCATATTTTGAAACATAACGCCCAGACTAAACTACAGACAACCAACCATTAAAACACATTATTAAATAACACCTTAACAAAAGAATTAAATTCACTGGAGCTCAAAGTAGGCATCTTCAAAACAATTGAAAGTTATCCAAAAACAGCTATCCATATATATACTGACGGATCTGCCTTCAAAGCAACCATCAATGCTGGTCTTGGTGCCTTCCTAGTCTTCCCTAAAAATGAACACTTTGAAATAAGTGCACCCTGTGGCGATTACTGCTCAAACTTTCAAGCTGAAATTGAGGCAATTACCATAGCGCTACAGACAGTGGAAAACAAATTACATGAAGGAGTGCAATCACCATCAGATATTGTTGTCTTTACAGACTCCCAATCCACCATGCAAGCACTTAACAGCAACACCTCAAACAGCGCAAGAGAGTTGACAACACTAATTGTGATAATCCATCAGATGATATTAAAATTAAATATTAATATCACACTACAGTGGATCCCTGGACACATTGGCATCATGGGAAATGAAAAGGCAGATAAGCTATCAAAGGCAGGTTCATCTATGGAACAACCAGACAGACCTGTAAGCTACCTCACCCTAAGGTCGATGTTAGTCAACAATCACAAAGAGGAGTGGCTCAACCAATGGGCATCAGGAAACACAGGCAGAGCCATGTACTAAGAAATGACTATGCCTAACAAACTGGACAGTATTAACTTCCTCCCCCACAAAGAACAATCTACAATTTTCCAACTAAGAACAGGACACACACCTCTATTTAATTACCATCTGAACAAAATAAACTCCACACAACTCCCCCTTTGTGGACATTGCGCCCACCCTTATGAAACCGTAAACCATATCCTCTTTGAATGCCCCTTCCTAATCCACCTTAGGCAGACCCTACTTTCACTACAGCCCAACATAACCTACACCCTGTACGGCAGTGCTGAACAACTGAAGAAAACAACACACTTTTTCTCCTTGGCACAGTCTGCAAAAGAGCTCACAGCTCAGCAGCAATAATGCTGGCTAGAAGAAGAAGAAGAATTGCCCTGGGTTATATTTAGGTTGGTTGGTGGTTTGAACAGACTCTCCACCATCTTTTGTTACCTTCGCTCTTGATCTAGGTTTTGACCTGATTTCAAGATTCTGTTTTTCTTCTCTAGTTATTCTGTAATACTTATTCTTTGTTTCAAAACAGTGGGTTTTGATACTTCACTGCCACAATGTTAATATTAATGTATATTATTAATTTTTAGTAGTTAAAAGTTATAATAGGCAATCAACTACTAAGTACCAGAATCTATTTTTTTTTTTACAAAAAAAAAAAGCATTGAATTGTGTAGCACCATGATGATGTTGTCAGAATGATGATCATCATCTCTCCCCTTGATGAGGATTATTATTAGTATGTTTTGGTAATTCTGAATGTGTGATGATATATCAACTAGACTGTATCTAGATGACTCACTTTCTGACTAGTCTAGTTGACTTGTCTGACTTAAATTACTGAATTAGTAACAGTTAACCAATTATTCAACTAGATTGACTAGACTCTAGATCTGAGATGAACTCCAATTGGTGACAAGGCAGGGAGACCTAGGACTCCCGTAGTGCCTTGGTAAGGAACTCTGCTGTTTGGCGTAGTGCCTCATAGCTTCCATACAAACATATTAAACCACCTGATACGTCCTCCCGCAGCTCGCGGAGCTGCGGGCACTCTTGCAAGACGTGCGCCACCGTCTCTTCTGATTTCCCGCAGTGTCGGCAACGGGCATCAAAATTTGGTCGGAACCGGGCGAAGTACGCACCTATTGGGCAGTGTCCCGTACGCCACTGCGCTATTATTGTTTGTTCCGACCTTTTTAGCCTCCACCACGGGTCCTCTCGGTCTGGGCGACGCATGTGCTGCCAGACTCCCCTGGCAGTGTTGGAGTCATCCCAGGATTTCAACCACTTTTCATGTACCCACTCTCGTATAACTGTGGTAGCCTGTTTAAACGTACTTGGTGATTCGAAAGTGGGCACGGCCAGCGCTCCTTCTCGAGCTAGAGCGTCAGCCACGGCATTGCCCCTCACGCCGCAGTGCGAGGGCACCCACTGCATAAAGATGACAGCTCCAATAAATAGGCGGATGTTATTTGCGGCGCCTAATGCCTCTTCCACCAGTTCGGACTTTCCCCCTAAGCCAGCCATGGCTTGGAGGCAGGATTGGGAATCGGTAACCATTACAACGGTAGTCGCAACGGTTATCTTTTCACGCAATTTTTGGAGCAGATATTTGAGTGTATTTGTTATCGCCGTTATTTCAGCATCAAAGCTACATGCAGCGAGGCCGCATGTGCCTGAAAGCTTGTCTGGTTCGTGGTAGCAGATATAGGTCCCATACCCAGCTCTTACGGGGTCCTTCATGACCGACCCGTCTGTGTAGCAGTAAATGGCGTTGGCCGGGTAGGTCTTTAATGTGTCCATTGCCATTTTTCTTAGTAAGTCCGGGTGTGTATGTCGTTTTGTGGCCCCCTCCAACCCGTGTATGGTTAGATTGATGGGAGGGATGGGCTGTCTCCTCCAGGGCGGGCACGTGCTTATCCGTCGGATTGGGACCCGGTCAGTGGAGAGACCAGCTTGAGCACTCAAATTTGTTGCGCAGTGCATAAATGATGTCCGTTTAATCCGGTTTTTAACTCTCCACCGAGTGACTAAGGTATGGGTCGGTAGCCCTGGTTCGCCCCTTTTGTAGCGTTCCAGGGCCGTTAGCACGGCGCGCTCTCTCCTCAGGCTGAGAGGAGCCACGTTGGACATGATTTCTGCAGCGGAAGTTGGGCTCGTTCTATAGGTGCCGCAAATGAATCTAAGAGCCTGGGCCTGTACACGATCGAGTGATTCGAGGGCCGTCTTGCTTGCGTACATCTGCACGGGCAGGCTGTACTCAATTTGGGACCTGACAGCCCCCGTGTACAGTGTGCGGAGCATGTCAGCTCGGGCGCCCCACTTGGTACTGGCTAGCTTTCTGAGTAACCCTAACTTCTCCGAGGCCTTTCTTTCAACGTCCTGGATGTGCAAGTGCATTGAGAGCTTTCTATCTAGGGTGACTCCTAGATACTTTGGCGTGTTTTCACGTTGGAGTCGCAGCCCACCGAGTTGGAGCTCGAATGGGGCCCCAAGAATGTCGATTCCCAGGCTGAACAGGCACCAGGTCGTTTTGGCAACGTTGATTCGTATCTGCCATTTTGAACAATACGAGGAGATGTATGGAGATCGGCTTGTAATGCTGCCTGAAGTTGGTCAGCTTTCTTCCCGGTTGACCAGAGGACAATATCATCAGCATATAGCAGTTTGCGACATCGGAGTGAGCTGGGCAAATCGTTAAGATAGGCCATGAAAAGGATACATGAGAGGGCGGATCCCTGGGGTAACCCTCTGATTGGGGTGTTTTCCCCACTTAGAGAGTACTGGAACTGCGTTCGTGTTTTCCTCTCCGTTAGGAACTGTTTTATCCAGTTATAGGTCCGCCCGTGTACGCCCATGGCTCTAAGCTTAAGATAGAGGCCTTGCTTCCACACTCGGTCATAAGCCTGTTTAAGGTCTATAAATACTGCATATGTGCTCTCGGCCCTCTGGAACCCATCGGCCACCTCCTGCATGAATACTGTGACCTGGTCGATCGGGCTCAAGCCTGCCCTAAAGCCAGCCTGCTCTGGCGCTAGGATACCGGCACTCTCAAAGCTACACACGAGTCGCTCGCTGACCATCCGTTCTACTATCTTGCCGATAGTGGAGGTCAGGGATATGGGTCTGTAGGACTCAACGTTAGTCGCGTCTTTGCCCTTTTTTAGTATTGGAACAATGGTAGCACAGCGCCAGGCCCTGGGTAGTCTGGACTCTACCCAGGTCCGATTCGCAAACTCAAGGAGTTTGTCTTTCGCAATACCCCCGAGGTGTTTTACCATCTCAGGAGTAACCTTGTCTGGCCCCGGAACTTTTCTGTTTTTGCACTTAGCTATCGCTCTGTTCAGCTCAGCACGGCAGAAGGGCGCATTGCACGTGTCCAGGTCTTTCGACCCATCCGGCCGAATCTTTGGCCTCAAGATTGCGAAGAAGACGCCAGGCTTTGGAAGTATCCCGAAGATCCAGCCCGGCACAGGCATCCCTACAGTGGTCCGCCCGTACACGTTGGGCCACCTCGCTGGCCTTCCGGCATAATGCATTGAACTCCCTGCGGCATTCAGGGGTCCCCTTTCTTTGTGCTCTGCGCCTTGCCCGTTTCCTGGCCCTGACTATTCGATCTAATTCTCGGGACCAGGCGGGTCTATGCCGTATGCCGGGATAGGTCCGCGGGATATGCTTCCTAGCCGCACCCAAAATCGCTGCAGTGATTTCGCCGTATTTGGAGTCGACTGTACCTTCCTCCACCGCGATACACGACAGGGCGGAGTCGACAGCCGCCCCGTATGCTGGCCAGTCAGCCTTAGTGTAGCTCCATTTTTTGGGCCGTTTAATGGCTACACCCCTGGCCTCTGAGAGAGCAATAGTGATTTCAATGGGCCTATGATCACTTCCAACATCCTCAAGCACATTAATTGTGGTTTTTCCCTCTAGGTCTGCAGTAATTAGAGTTAGATCAGGTCTCGACAGAGACCCGTTGCCAGTGTGTAGGAGGGTTGGCGGGCTATGTTTATTTTGCAGGCAAAATAAGTTCGTAGTGTTGAGTATTTCTTGGACTTTTTGGCCCGAGGAGTCGGTTGTGTCATAGCCCCATGCAGGAGACTTGGCATTTAGGTCCCCAGCTAATAGAGTTTTAGTGAGAATGTTCTTATTGCCGAGGTTAATGGCAAGTTCGTGTTTTGGCGGGTTATAGCAGTTAATGACCGTAAGTTTTCTACCAGCTTTGAATATATCAAGCGAGATGGCGTCGGTACGCCCGCTTTGAGGGCCAGGATTTTGTGAAACTGTCATTCCGTTTCTTACATATGTGATAATTCCACGGCACTCATCGCATTTACATTTATAAGCCGTGTAGCCACTGATGTGGCTACTTCGTTTCTTGCCTACCAAAGTCTCCTGCAAGAGCGCGATGTCTATTGCCCTCTCGTGGAGCAGTTTTGTAAGCTCTAATATCTTGGGTATTAACCCACAGATATTGAGCTGAAGTACTTTTATCTGGCTAAGTTTGTCGCTCCCTAAGGGTTTAGGACTGGGAGTGACAGACCGTTGTAATGGTTGGTTTTTTGGAGGACCAATGGTCCTCACTTCGTTGGTCATAGTCGGTTGGGCCTTTTTGGTGGTAATAGTTGGTTTGGCCTGGTGCGAGACATGTTCACCAGGTTGGTGTGGTGGGCTAGTCACACCTTGGCTACCGTTCTTCCGAGGGAAGAACGAATGCAGTGTAGCCTGGGAAGAGGTCTTTTTCCTGAGATGGGGAACCTTCGCTAATTTATCGTGGTTCGACAGGTTCCGCCGGATCGGAACCACGGGGCGAGTAGTAGAGGATTTATCGTTGTCGGGCCTGCCGCCCACTACCCGCGCGACGGAGCCTGTTTGGGTCTGCTCGTACCCGGGTTTTCTGGTTTGTTGTGTAATATTCATGTTTGCATAGAAGTCGAAGACCGTTGGCGGCCTTAGTTATTGCCGATTAGAAAGTAGTGTACACAGGGCCTGCAAGAGGGTCCGGGATCTTAGGGTGCGGGAAGTCCGCACCACTGGTCACCACCTCCGTATGGCAAGATCTCGCTTACGAGAGGAGTGGTTGTGTGAGAATTGCTCGATATCCCCAGTATCGAAACTGCTTATTGGGAAGCGCGTTCCTCTACTACCTCACAGGAGACGGGCTAGTTAGAGCCTAGCTCGTGGGCGCCAACCAGTCCGCCCGACGCAGCCCGCTAAGGCCGCGCCAGTCAGCCCAGTCTTTGCCCAAAGAGAGACCCGCGAATTAGCCGAGTTCCAGGAGAACCCGACCAACCCTCGAGTTGGTGTCCAGCGCTATCCGCTTTTCGGAGAACCCGTAAGTCTCTTACTAACCGTTGCACCGGGGCCCCACAGAGGGGGGGGGGGCTGGACATAGCCCCTTTGATTTCCTTTTACACTTGCCGGCTGCTCTTCCATCAGCGGCAAGCAACCAGTACTCTTAGCCACTCCAGGAGAGCGGAGTGTTCACCCGACAACCACGATGAGGTGGTACTGGAATGCCGAGAGACTCTAGATCTAGATTGCTCTACTCAATCTAGATCCACTAAGACCACTATCAGTAATCAATAATCTATCAATAAATGAATGTATATGCATCCTCTGTTTGGGGCCCATCAACTCAAGAAAACATTAAGAAACTGGAACAGACACAAAATAGAACAGTGAGATTCATAACTAACGAATATTCACATTTGACTAGAGTATCACCTTTAGTAAAATCACTATTATAAATTTAGAAAGCCTTCAGGAGAGAAGACTCAAAAGTAAAGAAGCAATTATACATAAAACACTGAACCATAATCTTCAAATACAAAAACAAATTCTAATAAAATACTCAGAAAGACACAATGATAATAATTTGAAGGCACATTCTTCATTCCATATGCTAGGACAAATTTGTACAGATGCTCCTTCAATTCTTCCCTATAGTTCTATTACAGTATGGAATGGACTGCCAGGAAAACCAATGACTTGGCAGAAATTAAGTCATTGGTTAACATGCATGACGAGATGCATGAGGCGTAGGACGTAACCATCTTTTTTTAGAAGTAACATCTGTATTGTATAACATAAGATACATATCATTTAATTACTATGTAATTAGTCTAGTACTGCTAGTAACTAGTTTAGCACTAAACTAGATCACTAGTCCTACATTATGTCTAGAATTTAAATCTGGTAAATGCTACAGGTCCTTACTAATGCAATTGCAAAAGATAATGTCTTTTATCAAAGTAATAATGTCATCTAGTATCTCATAAGTGTGCCACCTACTGTTTAGACAGACATCTATTATAATAAACTAATTTACTTCTAATCAGTAGATGGAGTTTAGTTTCTACTAATTTCTTTTTCTAAAATAATCTAGTGTTTTGCAAAGATTTTAAAGTTCTAGAGTTAGAGCAAGCTGTACAATCAAAATAAAATTTCAAAGAATCATACTCTAATAAAACCTTCACTGTTAAAAGTAACTTGATAAAAGATTTCAAACTGCACTAAATTTTTCCTTGTATAACAAGCAGATGGGGACTAAAGGGGAGATATTAATTTTTCAAGGTCAAACAACTTACTCTTAAAACAATCTCAAATCTATGACGGACACTTCCAGCTAAGTGTGCTTGCAGAAATTGGGTCAAAATATATATAATTCTGGTCAGCATTTTGACCATCAAATCATAATCACCATCAAATCAAGCACTTTATTTTAATTATCAACATTTTTAAGTGGCAGTTTATGTTGATCTACACTGGAGATGTAATATTGTTTGTGCGAAACATATTTTAAAACAACTAACCCACAGGGACCACTAATAATTAGTCAGTAACACAATTTAAATGCTCCTAAATAGTATTTTTCAAAGCTTTAAATTGTTAAGACTGAGCTATGTTTTTATTTTTTTTATTTTTAAAACATTTTTTTATATCAACTAGATCTAGAACTTTCCTGTGTCAAGATGTGCACCTCTTAATTATTTTTTTAAAACAATTTTTAATGAAGGTTAGTTTAATTACAAAAGAAACTAAAAACATCAAAATTAAGCATGACTGACATTCACGTTATATCTTGTAAACCACAAAGGTTAGCATTTTCTTTAGGCCTACAGAGGTAAAGGCTAATAAAGAAGTAAAGTACCTCTTTTAGACCTTGCAATCTATAGGGCAGAGGTTGTAAAGGTCATCTGTCTCTGTGGACAACACTTAAAAAGTAGAATAAAAATAACTTACATTGTTTTAGCACAGATTTTATATCTCATTTTAATATCTTGACTTAAAAAATGACATTAATTTAAGATCTGAACTTCATATTTGTCATCCTAATTTAGGGTCTGCCAATGCTAAGATAAAAATGAGATACTCAATTTCATTTAAACTATTATTTAGACAAAATAATGCTTCTATTTCACAGTTGAAGGGGAGATTTTCTCATTGAACAATGCAGCAGCCTAATAATAATAGTGAAGCAGTCAAGAGATGTATGATAATGCCTGTAGCACCTCTTTCCAGTCAGTTGCGCTTCCAACCACATCCACCATATGGAGTTGGTAATCCTGTTAGAAAAAAGCCACGACCTTTCTCAGGTAAGAAAGTGTATAATTAATATGTTGAATTTGCAGTAATCACTAGTATGAATTGTTTAGGCAAATAAATTGTTTTAAGAAAGTGATTAAACTTAGTTATATTAGAAATTCATTTTCTTTTCAATGTATTTTTTTTTATTTTTTACTTGTTGAAGTATCAATATTGATGCAGTGCTTGATTTGCCTTTTTTTCAAAACTTCTATGCATTAAAACTTTGTATTTCATATTGATCTGCCTCATAAGTAGACCAAAATTAAAATATCCCTACTTGTCTTATACCCAGTAAATTTATAAGATAAGTTATCTTGTTGTTTTTTTCAGGTTAATAGACTTTAATTGCAAACTAGTTTAATCTGTTAAGCAATGTTGTTGCATGTTTGTTTGTTATAAGCAATGTTGTAGCATGTTTGTATATTATTTCTGTTGTTTTTAATTGCTTTTTCAAAGCATTCTAATAATTGTCTATTACATACTATTTCATGCTATGTTTTTGCATTTCATATAGTAAACTAAATTTATTTGTTATTTTGTTGGAATCATGATTGTACATTTCCTTCTGTAACTCTAGCCCCACAAAATAACAGAAGCTATGCAGTGGCTTGGCATGGGTCAGCTTTTCAGGAGCCAAAATATCCTACACAATATCATAATGTTTCTCTCACCGGTCATCGTCCTGTTGACTCAGACATCAGTTCTCATGCTCCCTTTGCAGGTAAGAATGTAGAAAGAGGTTGTTTTTTTAAGATAGTGATTTTTCAGGAACTTTTGTATAGTACAGTGGCTTCTGTAGGAATTTAATGAGTCCTATCAACAAAAAAACAAACAAGTAAAACACTTTTAGCTTACAGAATGTTTAGCAAAGTCTCACAAATTATCTTATTTATAACAGCACATGAACATGACACTCTTAGACACAAATCACATGATGCTCACACCAAATATAGATTTATGTTAAGGGAGATAAAATAGCTTGAAGATATTTTCTGGGTATAAACAGTGTGAAATTGAACAGTTACTTCAAGGGGTTTTCTAAGATAGCACACTGAAAATTAGTATCATTGGTAGTTTTAATGAATAACGAGGCTAAGCTACTTTCTGAACTAAAAATGGCAAAAAAAAATGATTCAAAAGATTATGAATTAGTGCAGTGTTTCACTTGAATATGCAAACCCAATAACAACCCAGATATTTTTGCACCTAATGCAGACAAATCTGTTGTCCCTCGACAGTCTATTTAATATTTCTTTCTGTCTTCTGCACCTGTCATCAATAAGGATTTTCCTTTGGGTCTCGATTGTGAGTACTCTCCAACTGTCTCTTTCAGAGGGTTTAATCCATATACCATAATGGCCTTGTCATCTCTGACATTTATGTCTAAAAAATGCTAAGTCATTTTTTGTATAAATCTTTGGTAGCACTACTTATTCATATTTTTTGTTCATTTCTTACTAATTTTTCATATAAAAAAAAGTTTTCAAAATTTTTTGTTGTTTCTTACCTTTTACATAATTTTAGATAAAACATTTTTTTTTTCTTTCTTTTTTTAGCTCGAAAATTAGCAGCTTTTTTAGATTCTGCATTAGGCTACCCTCGTGTTGATAATGGTAAAAGTGTCACCTTACCTTCCTATGACCCTCTTAACGATCCTCACCTTGTAGAATATTTTGAAAGACGGTTTGGCACCTTGCAGCTTGAAGAACTTCGACGACAGGTTAGAACAACTCATTATTAATTTTAAAATTAAAATATCGCAGCCCTGTCAATAGATCAGTCTATATAACCATCTCCAATTAGATATCTTTAACTAATCAAATGACTTATAATGTAAAAAAAAATAATTTTTTATACAGTAAATATGAAAAAGACAAAAATTATTATTTTTTGGCTGTATAGCTAAAAGAATACAATTTATAATTACCTGCTCTGATATAAATGCAATGAAATAAAAATAAATTATACATTTTAAACACTTGACTACAGAAACACATTTGTTCAATGTATGAAAACTTTTTTTTCTAATTTGAATCAAAACAGAAACTTTTTAGTCGACTTAGCAGCTCAAGAAGTTCAGGCTTGCTACCAAAACGCAGGAAACTTGGCAAAGATGAGGATGTGATGTACAAAGTGGCAGTAACCACAGGGGATGTCAAAAATGCTGGCACAGACACAAAGGTATGGTAGTTTGGAGTGATTATTAGGTTAATTGATTAGGTTCACCTTTTGTCTAGGTATCTAGAAGCCCAACATTGTATGTGTTTCTAGGTTACTGCCCATACCATTTGTCCATAAGGTTTTCATGACACCAAGCTTGATCAATACATGAACACAAAATCAAAATTGGATAGATGGGTTAAACATTATTTTTGGTTATATACAGTAACAATTAGTTCTGTCCCTGAACTTTGGCCACTGTTCAAGAACTATTCACCACAAATGAGTTGCATGGAGAGCTCAGGTTAAAAGAACTTAACAAAGCCATAGAGAAGATTAATTTCATTAATTCCAAATTGTGCTGTCTCTTCCATACCATGAAACTCACCCTGAGATACTTGCTCAAACAAGTCTTCCAGAATATGCACCATCCTCAGATTAAATAATGTCCAACAAATGAAGGATGAATGAATTTTTAAAGTTATCCTTTATTGGCAACTTTCTGAAGTGTCTTATCTCCATGGTTATATCTTCCATTTAAGTTTCTGTAATTTACATAATAATTTATTTTTTTTATTTTGCATTTTCAAATTCTTTGTATAGTTGCTTGTTTTTGTAATGAAAGCAAAATTTTGTTATTCTATGTTTTCCAACATTGTTATATGATTAGAAAAAAATGTTTAGTTTGTTCTCCATTAAGGGAATTAAATTATGGCTTGTTTAAATAAAACTGTTAAAAGGATCACAATTATAATTTGCAGGTCTATCTTAGTTTGAAAGGCTTGAGGGGAAAAATACCAAGGACTCGTCTGACCAAAAAATCTGGTTCTGTCAAATCTGGTAAAAAAGTGAGATTTCGATTTGCCAAAGGAACAACTCACATCTTCAAGGTGTGGGGACCTAACATAGGAGACATAAAGTCATTAGTCATAGAGGTAAAGAATATTTATTTAATATATAGCTTTCATAGTTTAGTGGTTTGTTGTTAGGAATAGTATCTAGTATCGAAAGTCTTGTCCTACTTACTCTATGTATCTATTTGTCCATACTGTTAGCTGTAACAATTTTTTGTACCCAACATCAGTGTTTCTCAACTTTTACTTTTTATGTCCTCCCATCCATAGAAGAAAAAGCATTGGTAATTCTGCAGGAATTCAAGGGGCAGCCATCTTTGTTACTATTTTGTTATTGTTTATGTTTCAAAGAAATCCCAAGATAGTGTCTTAAAAAATACCAAGAATTAACATTACTTCTGTGTTTTCAAAGCAATGCTATTTTTTCTTTTAATTTTGAATTGGTGTCAATACAATATCAATACATCTCTTATTGTTCTGTCTTCTATTTAAGTGTTAAAATCTAAATATTGTCTACATCTATTCTGAATTATTCTGATATAGAGAATCTAAATTTAACTAGGCCTACAATAAATATCAGCACAGTTTATTATCAAAAATTAGTTGACCTTTATTGCCTTTAAGAACCTTGTCATATTAATATAGTAATTAGTCTAGTTCTAGCAGTTAGATTATGAGTCTAATTAATAGACTTATTAGGACTAGATGATACCAGTTTAGCTAGATCTAGCATATTATTTAGCTTCAAAAATAAAAACAAACAAAAACCCAAATTGGAGAGAAAACCCAAGATACAAGATTACAGTTTAAACAATAACAAAGATGGCTGCCGATTGATCTCCTGCAGAATTACCAAAACATTTATCCAAATCCCTACTCTTCCTTCCAAACTAGCTAGGCGGTCTGGGGAAGTGCAATACGCTGATTCTAAAACCTGGTGCCACACTTGTTTTCCACATTTTGGGCTTTTTCCTGGTGTTTGAAGTACACACTTCCTGGAAGTACAAAAGAATACAGCTGAAAACAAGAAGTGTTGGGCAGATAGTGAAGTGAACATATTGAACATTTGAGACACATGTAGCTCACATACCTCTGTAATGGGCTTGATTTTGTAAAATAATTTTCTTGACCCTATTGTTTTTTAGACTTTTTTTTTACTTAATATTTAAGCATTAATTTGTTCCAGACTTCAGCCTTGAAAGAAGAGGAAGCTTGGTATTTGCAAGAAATAGAAGTGAAGAATACTAAAACAAAGAAGTCCTACATATTTTTCTGTAACCAGTGGCTGTCATTATACCATAATGATGGTCAGGTCAAAAGGGAACTCTTTCCTGTGACAAGCACAAAAACAGGTAATGGCTTTGCACTTTAGCTTTGTTGCTGCCATTTCTATTCTGTTTGTGTAAACCGTCATCAAGTAAAAAAAATTTCTTTCAGACCTTGCAATCTATTGGGGAGATGATGTAAAAATCATCTGTTTCTGTGGCTTAGGGTTAACGAGGGTGTCATATGGCCAATACATGACCAACCACCTTTACTTTTCCCCATCTAGTGTCAGGTACCCATGAGAGCTGACTCAGGGGCACCCAAAGATCCCCCCCAAAAAATCTCAGTCTTCACCAGAATTCGAACCCGGGACCCCGGTTAGGAAGCTAAGCACTTTACCACTAAACACAGCGCCTCCATTATTTCTAGTACTTCTTGTTAAATTCTAATAGAATTCAAATTGGAATTGCCAAGTTCATTGTACCAATGTTAATGTTTCAGAATATGAGGTTGTCACTGTGACTGGAGACAAGCCCGGGGCTGGTACTGATGCTAATGTGTTTGTAACCTTGTTTGGTAAGACTGGCAAGACAGAAAAAACTCTCCTGAAGAATAACAGCAAGAACCTGTTCCAGCAGGGTGCCACTGACACATTCCGCTTCAAGTCCAACTGTGTGGGCCCCATGAAGAAGCTAAGAATAGAACATGACAACACAGGATTTGCTCCGGGCTGGTATCTTGAAAGAGTAAATATTTTTAAAACTATATCATTATTTCATTGAATTGACAGAGAAAAACTTAAGATAACTAATATTGGTTTAGACCCTTATTGAAGTAAATGCTATGGACACAGAAAAAAATAGTATCTATTTTAATCTACATTTTTTATTATCTTTAGCATTAGAAATGATTTTTTTTAAAGAAAATATTTTTTTTAGTTTCATATATTCCAATGAAATGTAAATAAAATTTTTCTTTTAAGGAATTTCAATCTGTTTTTAGCTTGTATGTAACTGTCTATCTTCAATTCAATTACAAATAAATACTGAAAATGATTCATACATTTAAAAAAAAAATATAAATTATGTGCAACACTATATTATTATTATTATATTATTTTATGCTTCTTTAATAATAGCACACAAATATGGAAAGGTCACATTTGTTATTTAATGCTTTTGATTCTGTAAATGATTTTACAGGTGGTGATCACAGATTTAATGAACCCTCGGTGGAAATACTTTTTCCCATGTGCTCAGTGGCTAGCTAAAGATGAAGGTGACAGAGAAATATGCAGAGATCTAATTGGCAGCATTGATCCTCTAGCTATTAGAAAACGTAGGTCTTTTTTAAAAGTACTTTTATCTAGATCATATATATATATATTAGTGGTGGCAGTGGAAGCTACATCAAGTGAGGCAAGGATGGCTACTAACAATAAAGATGAGATCAGATGTAACATTTAGCATGCAAATTTTCATGTTTGTCTGAGGCATATGTTGCTAAGTATCCAGCAGCTGCCTTCCATCAGCAATACACATCTCAGGATCCAGATAAATAAGCACCAACTCCAAGATAAGGCACACCATTGTAAAGTCGCGACTACTTTAGGGAGCAGAGACCTGGAAAGCCACCATGAAAACAAGCTCAAGAAAAAAGAATACTCTTTTAAAATCAAAGCTTATTTAAGTGAAAGAAACATGAATAACTGCTTTTAATTTCAAGATGGCAGGGCTTAGCGCCCATTCTGCTATATGAAACAAAATTAATTTCTACTAATTGATTATTTAATAGGTTCTTTTTTTTATTGATTCGTATATTGCAGTTGATTATAAATAATTATGAAAAATCAACTTGATCTGAGAATGGGAAGTGGGAGAAAAAACATGACAAAATGCTATAAGGGGGATAAATCCACATCTCTCATTAAGTAGCAGTTATTCCCTTTATTTTGATATCAAGCAAAATAATTAATTAATAATAAATTATTAACTAATTCATTTATTGTAATTGATTCAAGTTTTGTTAGTTTCAACAAGTAATTGTGCAAAGTTTCAACTTGATCCAAAAATGGGAACTTTGAGAAAACTTATGCTCAAACTTTTTACCAGACAGATTGACAGATAGAGTTGATATAAGCATTGTAAAAATCCAGGCATTCCTTAACACCTGCTTCAGGAAGATCCTTATGGTCTGATGGTCAGACAAGAGGAACTATTAGTAACTGTGGCAATGGACAAAGCAGTAGCCAATTGAAAAAGATATTCTTCAGATACACTTTTGATGGATAGGTCACACCCTTCCCAAGGCTGCATCAATCATTACAAGACAAGCCCTCACTCAGAACCCCAAGGAAAAAGAAAGAGGGAATGACTGAGAAATATTTAGCGCTTAGATTTGGATGCAAACGCCTAAAAGATGGGGTGGACATGGCATGCCTTGAGGAAGCTTCTTGGCGGCCTCTGCCCGAGAAGGGACCACAGGTTGAGATGAAGATTAGCTTCAGATCTAGGATTCATAGTCACAAGAGGCAATGCTCTAAAAGGAGATCTTGTGCTTTAAGATGTGAAAGCTCAACTAAATAGGGAAAATAAGTTTGGATTTAGCAATCATTTTGGCAGTGAAGCGAATGTTTTTTCTTTCACAAATATTAGAACTTATAAATATTTTTTTAAAATCAACATTTGAATTTCTTATTTACATGTCTATCAGCCATCAAGTACCAAGTGACAGTCTTCACTGGAGATAAGCCTGGAGCTGGAACAGATGCCAATGTTTCCATCACCATGTTTGGTGACCTGGGGGAGTCTGTAGAGAAGAGATTGACCAAAAGTGGGACTAACCTCTTTGAAAGAAAATCGTAAGTGTGCTGCTTTCACTTGTTAAAAATAACTTAGAAGGGGCCATGTTTATAAGTATGAAATAAAAAGCCCCAACTGAAACAATTCTCCTACCTATAGTACACAAAATCTATAACTTTCCATACAATGTTTATTGTAATTACTAAAGACATTTCCTCAGAGAAGGCAAAACAAAAGTATTCTACTGTTAAAGATTACTAGAACTGATGAGTCAAAAAAGTATTAAAGAAAGATGTCTGCACAAGGAATAAGGTTCTAAAAAAAAACCACTATATAAGAGAAGTTTTTTCCCTTTTTTGAAAGATTCTTCTTCTCAGGCTGTTGCAAAAAATGGAGTGAAGCAAGTTTTAGGGTTAGAAGTGTGTGTGGGTAAGGTGGAGGATGCACTAAATTGTTTGGGAGGTGTCTTTCTGAGACTATTTCATAATAGAATTAAGTTTAAAGTATTATATCTTTCAAGAGCTATTACAAATAATTGGCCATTTAATTTGTAGTGAGGTTAGGAAAAAATAATTAACATTACACAGCAGTAAAACATAAAACACTGAACCACAAATTAGACAAAAACACAGCATAATGAAATACTGAGAAACACACAAAGAAGAAGGCACACTTTTTTGTAACTCCTCTTATTAGCTTGCAAACTCTTTATGGATGGACAAGAATTCAAAAACTGCTCTAATGATTTTCCTAGAAATTTGACAGTTTACTTATATCATTGGGAAAACAATTACTAGCTGATTGGCCTCACAGGGAAAACTGTCTTGACAGTTATAATATTTCAAAATATAATCAGCTTAAAATAAAATTTGGCTTAGGTCTTTTTTTTAAATACACATCCTATAAATACTTAGGGTCAAACATAACAAGAGACGAGGTTCAAAAAAAGAGATAAAAACTTGTTTAAGCTTGGCATCAGCTGCCATGATGGAATCATGGAAAATCTGGAAGGGTAAAATCAGCTGCCAAGTAAAATTAAAACTGTATTCTGCACTAATAGTCTCTGTACTCCTATATGTTTGTGGAAATTGGACACTGAACGCTGAGGCTGAAAGATGAATCCAAGCTTTTGAGAGTAAATGTTTCAGAAAAATGCTGGGTATCAGGTACCGGGAAAAAAAGACAAAAGAGTGTGTATTTTTATAAGTCAACACTGTGGCTGGTAAAAAGAAGAACTCCTCAGTACTGTGAAGAGAAAAAAAACTGAGCTGGTTTAGTCATATTGTAAGACATGACTCGCTATCAAAAGTCATCCTTCAAGGTACAGTGGAGGGAGCAAGAAGAAAGGGTCATCCAAAGAAAAGCTGGCTAGATAACTTAAATAATGGACCATCTCTCTCTCTTGATATCTTGCTAAGAACAGCTGTAGACTGGAAAAGTGGAAGGATTTGGTTATGCGAACTGTTAAGCACCCTTACTACAAAAGTGAAGGGACAGATAATGATGATGATAATGATGATGATGATGACAAATCAGTGGGAATTCACACAAGTATTAAGTATACAGAGATTAATTAATTAAGAGATTAATAGATGTTCAAGAACATTTTGCCCTCTGATGTACAAATTAATAGCTGGGCTGCTTAAATTAATTTGTGACCATACACATATGTCAATGGTTCTCAACCTTTTAAGCTTGGCAACCCTTTTTACAATCCCCCACTCTGACATGACCCCCCCCACAGCACTAGAAGAATAGACAAAAACAATCCATATTTTTGATGGTCTTAGGTGACCCCTGGCAAATCATCAATTGACCCCCAAGGGGGTCCCGACCCATAGGTTGAGAACCCTTGACATATGTGAATTATACTTATTTTTTTAAATTAATACACATCATCAATACTATATCTCTAACTAGATCCAGTATTCTAGTCTAGATTACTGTCTTTTAATGTTTCCAAGTCTGTATCTATATCACCAAACTAGATATTTTATAATTGAGTAGATTCAAACATGGGCTTAACCAGGATTTTTTTCCAGAGGAGGAGGGAAATTGGGGCTGGGGTAAACAATTTTCCTTTTATTTCTCATTCACTACTTATTAAAAAGCCATTAGGAAGCATTGGTTTTTAAAAAAAACTTTCTTTTAAATTACTTGTATTTCCATATGCCAGTCAACTTCTTACTAGTGCTCCTTCTTCCCTTGAGTATGGAATTGGTTACCTAAATCAGCCAGAAAAAAAAATTCTTGGTAGAGTTTCTGTCTCAGTTAACAAATGTGTTGGTCACAATAATTTTATCTTTTGAAGAAAGATCTCTAATTTATAAGATAAACATCATCATGTCTCATATCCAATGCCATAGCATCACATTAAGAATATTAATTTATAAACACTCTCTATATTCACTACATTTTTGTTTGTTCTTTTGTTATCATATGTGGGGAAAATGAAATACATCAAGGAGACCATGAGAGGACATGCAATAGAACAAAATGTATTATTTATTTACTTTTGAATCAGACTATGATAAATGTTTATCAATCTTGTAAACACTGTGCACAAAGGTAATGCCATGAGGTTCAGGCTACAGCCACTCAGTATAAGCCAACACACCTTATCCCTTCTCCTGTGTTTACATTTTGTCTGAGACAGAATGATGCATTAGTTTAATTTCTTGTTCTCAGGCTAGTTCCTTTTTTTTTTTTTTTTTTTTTTAATACAGCCGAGACCAGGAATGGGTTATTTCTGTTGCTTGTGTTTAAGGTTGTGGATTGAAGCCCCAGGAGAAATATATTTAACACCATACATTGAAGCAAAGAAATGTTCAATATTAAAACAACTAATAACTACAAAGCTCTTTTAGCTGTGAAAAGCTCTATAGAATTTTAAATTCTATTTACCCCAAATGAATTACTGACTAATCAAAATTTAATATTCAATCTTAATAATCCATTTTGGTATTCTATATAATATTATATTTCTGTCGAATCTTTCTTTTTATCAAAATAATTATTGTTTTTTTTTTTATTTATTGAACTCTAATACTCTGGTGTTTGAACCAGATATCAGGGCTTTCACTAGAAGTCTATAAAGGGTAATATAAGCTTAAATCATACTAGTTTGGATACCTCTTGCATATTATATTAATAATGCTACTTTACTTACACAAGATAAGACAATAAAAGATGTGGGTTATTTTTCATTAACACATAGCAAGTCAAAATTTAGAATTTAACTGCTTGGCTTTGTTTTTTTTTTTTTTAAGGGAAGATAAGTTTATCCTGACATGTCCACAACTGGGTAACATTGAGAGAATAAGGATAGGTCATGATAACTCTGGATATAAAGCTGGCTGGTACCTAGACAAGGTAATCGGTTTTTACTGTTCATTTTTTTTTTTTTGCTTTTTAAAGGCGAACTATTTATTGCTCTCTAGGCTTATTTTTTTTTTAAATGATGAAACCTGTTTGTTTAAGATGATGAAATCTGACTCCTAAACCAAATTTCTTAAAAACAGATGCATGAAGTAAAAAAAAAAGTTTCTCTCTAGCAATTTGATTGTATTTAAAGTTAAAGCTTCTCTCAGTTTAACAGCAAAAGAAGGTAGTGCAGGTACCCATTGGTAAAGAATAAATGCTCAGTGTATTCTTTCCTCTTGAAAAGAAAACTATCTGCCCCATTCAGTAGATCCTTCTTAAAAATTGTTTTAAATATTGGGCAATGAGGATTTAGTCAGGTCTGATCAATACTTGTTACTAATTATGGAGAGGTTTTGGTTTCTTGAGATATATACATTTATATATATCTTCTTAACACCCCCTTCAGTCCATGGCACATCAACATTTTTGTATGACCAAAGGTAACTTGTGAGCCAGTTGCTCTTTTTCTGGTTCATAATTCAATTAAAACTTTATAAAATGTTTTAAAGTATGATGTTTTGAACAAACACTTAACAAAAAGACACATCATTTTTTAATGGAAAAACAAAAAAGAAATTCTTTTGAAAGGTAATTTTTTTTTAAATTCACAATAAATTTTACAACAGTCTTATAGTATGTTGCAAAGAGTAAATAAGTCAGCAAATAATGGTAAGTCAACTAGCTAAGAACATATTGAGGTGGGTCTTTTAATAAAAGTTGTAAACTTTTTTGATGTTAGTTTGGCATATTTTTAAATTAATCTGTTAGCTAGCAAGCAAATTTGAAATTTTTACATTTTATATAAGTATATTAAAAAAACAGATATGCACTCACTTGTAAAGCTAATATATTTTATAATTTGATGTCAAAAAATGTTTCAATTGCTAAATAAATTAGCACATTACACAATTTCAATAAATACACTAATACAAAATGATAGTAAGTGCAGATGCCATAAAATTATTAAAATATTTAACAGTTTACTTTAGTGATTTTCTTAATCATATAATTATATTTGAAAGAAGCATTGATTTTTTTCATTTCCATATAATGAGCTTTACACATAGTATCTCATTTGCATATCATTACAGAATTATTTTTTGTTTGTGTGTGTGCAAACAAAAAAAGGCCTAGATTACAAAAACAAACAAAAACCAAATGTATGCTTTAGGTCTAGTTTATACATATTAGACAAGTATGTGATAAAACATTTCTTTATTACAATTTTATTTACAGTTTATTATTGAACCTCTTTCATGAAAATATGGCATTTATATTATGTCTCATCTCTCACTTCCTGTAGACCTTCCCATACTGCAATTTGTGTGATGTTGATGTATTCTTTAAGATTCATTCATTTCAATATAATAAAGGGCAAAGAATAAATCATTTTTGTTGTCCTGTGGGTTCTTAATGCCCTTGTGTGCATGGAAGGTGTATGTGAAAATAGATATAAAGATTGAATTTCAGGTCAGATGAAAAAAGAGTAAAGCAGAGAGGCATTAAATAGTCAACAATTAGGCAAAAATAAAGACTTTGACATTATAGTGAGCTTCCATATAACACTCTGTCAGTCAGGAAATTATTCTCCAAAAAAATTTCTTCTTAGATTTTTTTTTTGGTGAAGTCTTTGACTTTCAGTCTAAAAGATTTAAAAAAATAGAATATTAATCCTAGCATTTATTTAGTCCTAAATTTTTTTTCCAGCTGCTAAACAAAATAGAAACATTTTTTTTTTAAAGGGACATAATCTTTCTTATACGAAGAGACTGAACAAAGTAATGCAGGCAGTACAAATAGCATTGATCAGATCTGTCTTCCAGCACCTATGCCATATTTATAGATTCCCAAACAAACATTAAACAACAACTAAACAGTACACATTCATACATAAATATTGCTTTTGTCTTAAAACACTAATTGGTTTGAAAAAAAAATCTCACATTTATAAAACGAAAAAGTTACATAGGCTTATATTATCATTCCATACTTTCAAACTGTTGTTTTTCTTGTCTTGGCATATCTCCAATTAATTAGAATTGTTATAGATTAATATACATTTTTTTAAAAAAGTTAACCCTCATTATTTTTAAGGCAGTGAATTCCTTCTCCCACTTGAGTTGTCAGTGAAAAATCTGTCTAGTTGGCAACTTTAATTTTGCAAAGGGAAGCAAACACAGTGGGTTCATTTTTTTTTTAAAGATATTTACTTTCGGTGTTTTTTTTTCCTCCCCCCTCCACATATTGGGTTTATTTTATCTGTCACACTGACGTCCATTGTACATCGATGAAATTAACAACCTAAACACACACGAGCACAGATAACCCCACCAGATCGTCTTTAATAGGTCTTTCAGTATCATCAGTTTACCTTTTTTTTTTCTGCATTGCAACCATTGCGCTCCAAATGATTCTTTTACTTCAAATATTTCATTCATTTGAAAGTTTATTATAATTTCACCTTCTTATAATATCATTTGAGCATATGTCCATCTGAAGTGGCCTATGTTTGGAAGTGTTTTTTTTTATTGTTATTTTTACGTTGTGAAATGAAACCATTGACGTGACATAATTTGTCTCATTCAAATGAGAAGTTGACGTCTGCGCTTAAAAATGTCAATTGGATTCTGTTTTGTTTGTATTAGTAAACAATACAAAATGTATCACTTATTTGTAATCCCCTTAAACGACGCAAAAACCAAAAAAAAAAAAAAAATGCGCATCCTTTTCCTATCCACGTTCTTTTTAAAAGGGTTGTTGTTATTTTGTTATTAGTTTGTCCCATATTGTAGGCGTACGCTTAGCATATAAAGTTCCAGACGAACAAAGTTGAAATATGGGCGGTTTGTTCATTTCTGTTCCACCGGGAGACAGCCTTTTTTTTTCTCCCCATCTTTAAGCTTGGTGTTGGATGTTAAGGGATGGTCAAGCCGCACTCGTACCAGTCTGGTGAAGGCTTGAGTGTGCTGAGAGTGGCCTGCACGGGCTCCTCGCCCCACTCACTCCGAGCAAAACCTGAAACGAGTCAAAGGTGGAAAACATTTTAATGTGGATATAAAATATGCCTTTAAACTACATTTTTAAAATTGCACCTAGCCATTGGTGTACAGAAATGCACCTAGCCAGTGGTGTACATAAGTGCACCAAGCCAGTAGTATATCTATGTGCCCATAGCCAGTGGTGTAACTATTTGCATCTTCTAGCCTATGTGTACATAACCAGTGGCGTACCCATGTGCACCTAGACATTTCTTTAACATTACTCCCCTTTTCCCCAATCAAGCCAGGCCCCTCCCTGAGCAGTAGCGCCCCTGGGATGGATGTGTAGAGAATACGGAACCTACACAATTAGATTAATAAATATATCAAATCTTAAGCTTTAGGCTCTAGCTTTCCACCTGGTTAGTTAAACAAAAATTAAATAAACTCGATACTTTCGACTCAGAGCCATTAACTACAATATCAGTCTGAAAACTGGAGAAAAATTGTATACATTTTTTTTTTACATTTACAATGAGTACGTCCGAATCACAGCTAAAGAAGACTATCTTGCAAAAGTTTGTAGCAATTTAAACAGTTGTCATAGCAGTTTTATACGCGAGACTGTCTTGCGAATTTATTTTTTGTTGTTAATATCGTTGGTAAGGATACCTTCTTTTTTTTTTGTCGGCCCGACGAAAAAAAAATGACGTTTTAACACATAATAGTTATATATGGCGACAGAATCTATATAACTGCGCATAAATTTAAAATACGTTTTGAAAGAATATGCTTTGGTCAATTTGGAAGTATAAGAGTAACAATTTGAGATAAGTTTTGAGACCAAATATTTTTTTATTCGCCTTTTTCTAACTTGTACTAAATTTGAGATTTTTCTATTGTATAAATAACTTTGGGACTATAATTCACAATTTTACTCTTGAATCCTAAAATAAAATAAAAATAGTAAAAAAAAATCTAATCTACCTGATTTCTTCTTCGTCTTCCGATTTTTTTTTGTTTTGTAGATACAGAGTTTTGTATCATAGTTTTTTAACATAACGAAGTTAAAAACAAGCGCATTAAACAAAATTAATAAGTAATATATTAGATTTTAAAAAATATATTTTTCAGACATTTTTTTATTTTGGCGGCGACCCTCAAAGCCATAATCTAAATCAGTGGATTATCTATTCTTTTCAAGGAACACATCTGTTGTATTTGCAATGTACTTAGGGCATATAAATTTTCATGAAAATTATAAAAAAAAATGAAAACATCATTTAAAGGTTTCTTAAAATTTAGACATTTTGCGCACGTCAAAACAGTCGAATATCTAAAGAGCGTATACCATGGTGTCTTTTTTGAGCAAAACACGAAGACAATATTAGGATAAACACGCGTAATAAAGATATACTTACACTACTTGTATCTCGATTGTCACTCACACTTCAGTATCGGCAATTTCCCCCTTGTACTTTATTTAACTAAGTTTGACTGGCCTTTTAAAATAGGATGAATAATGAGCTGTGGATGTCAGGAGAATGCGTTTCTAGCAGTGAAAAACACAAGAAGACGCTTGACGCTTACAGCGCTCCCCCAGCAGACCCCCTAGCTAACTAGGAAAGGGCCACTAAAATGAGCTTTTGTTTTTGCGAAGTTTGAGAAACACTGTTCTAGTTGTAACATGAGCACTTTTTGTTATATATATATATATATATATATATATATATATATATATATATATATATATATATGCTTTTATACTTAGGATTAGGGTTTTCTGGGTGTTAGGGCTAGGGTTTTGAAAAAAATCTCTCCCCACACTCAAAAGTTCTGGATTCGCTTGTGAATCATACCCTTGATGTATCTGAAATTATCTCAAATCCAATTATACCCTTGGTGTTTCTGAAATATCTTAAATTCAATCATACCCTTGGTGTATCTGAAATTATCTCAAATCCAATCATACCCTTGGTGTATCTGAAATTATCTCAAATCCAATCATACCCTTGGTGTATCTGAAATTATCTCAAATTCAATCATACCCTTGGTGTATCTGAAATTTCCGTTAAACCACACATAAGACTGAACGTAAAATCAACGGTGTCTACTTTTTGTTTCTCTGTCAGGGTGGGACACTGTGGGATTCAGTGTGAAAGATCTTTTCTATCATATACCCTACATATTAATGTGTATCTATGTTTTTACTTCATTTCTGAGCTGCTTCCTAAACGTTCTCGCTCGTGATGAAGCTAAACAGACACCATTCTGACAAGACAAGCCTGCAGGCTCTCAGGTTCCCATCATTTCATCTTCCAATACAGCTGTAGCTTCTCTCCGGTACTGTGGTTTGTGACACATGGCACTTAAAGAAATGGAGAGGGTGACGTGAGAAAGAAACGTGGGAGAGAGAGAGAGGCAGAGAGTGGGATAGAGCTTATACATCGGACACAAATAATGAAATAAATTATTGCTTTTAGAAAGAAATTTCGATCCACATCTAACAAATTAGTCACTGTCTGTTTAGTTGAAGGCCTCTTGACCAACACGTAATCGTGTAACAAAGTATCACCCATTTCCTTTTGTTTGAATCATTTCGTCCCCTGCCCACCCTGACTTTTCAACTCACACACTCCATGACACCCACTGAATACATCATTCAAAATTATACAAACGCGCACTTTTAATACGAGATAATCTTCCACATTTCTTGTGTGAGGTCTTCAAATCAAAATTGTGGCCATATTAATTATTTAGCGTTGTTGAAACTTTCTTTTGGATTACATGTAATGAAATATAAGTATAACTTAATCATCTTGGTATAAGCAATATATATATCATCTCATCATTTCCATCTGACCCTTGACTTTCATGGTAGGTGTGCTGTGACAGTTGGCACAACTAAATCCCTCCACTTGTCCCTGTCAGCAGCTGTTCTTAGTATGATAGCCTATCAAGACAGAGCCCTGCCATTCTCTTATGTTATATTAGAAATTATATATTTGTTTGTAGGGAGTAGACCTATATGCCGTTGTTTTCTTTTTTTTTTTATTGGCGAAAAAAAACAAACATTAGATGATAATAAAAGGAATCAATCCGCGGAAACATTTAAATAATTAACAAAACGTTGGCTTGAAAACTATGTTCTATACATAATTACATATTGCCTCTGCCATCAAACCGGAACTAGCCACCATTTCGAGATGTGTTTATTAGATAAGTAATGTCTTTTTTTGTGCCCTTGGTTAATAGTTATCACCGTGCTTACCAAGTGTAAGATGATTTTACCAGAAGTTTCCAGTGGCGGATGAATACCCTCAGCCCTATGAAAAACCAGAGAGTAGGGAAGATCAAAATGATTGGCGTATTTTGTGATATATATATATTGTGAATGTACGCTTCTTCTTTTTTTTTCAGGGGGGGCTCTCTAGGCGGCGTACGGCAGCAGAAGTGGTCTCTTGATAACTCACGACTTGACGCAGAGGGAACTTACTAAGTTTGGCACTTTGCCATTTCGCTGTCGATTAATGTATGTGCACATGGCTGTAGTATAATATATTTATAGAAGATGATTCCAACAACACAAAATTGTGTTCCGGTCTCAACAATTAGGAAAGGAGTCTAGATCTAAGTTTTTTAACAGTCGCACATAGAGGGGTGAGAAAGAGAGCATTTTAATTTAATGTTAATTAGCAGACGTTTTGGCGCAAGCCATCTTTATTGTCTTGGACAGTCTTAGTTCAAAACCAGGCATGTGATAGAATGTATAAACGTCCAGTCAAGTGAAAATTAAAATGTTACAAAGAAAGAAATGTAGATAGATAGACAGATAGATAGAAAGACAGACTGACAGATAGATAGATAGATAGATAGAGAGAGAGAGAGAGAGATAGATAGAGAGAGATAGAGATGGAGATGATAGAGATGGAGATGATAGAGATGGAGATGATAGAGATGGAGATGATAGAGATGGAGATGATAGAGATAGAGATGATAGAGATAGAGATGATAGAGATAGAGATGATAGAGATAGAGAGATGATAGAGATAGAGAGATGATAGAGATAGAGAGATGATAGAGAGATAGATAGATAGATAGATTAGATAGACAGACAGACGCACGGACTGTCGAACAGACAGACTGACAGAGGTAGATCTGGATAGATATCGCTTGATCGATCGCGATTGTTCACAACTTTTATGAAAACTCTGTAGTTAAGCATCTGGTTTGCGGATCTATCATGCTTGGCTAACCTCAAGATCCAGACCTGGAACACATGCGTCCAGTAAAAAGACGGTGCTACAGATTCAAAGTCTAATGAAATTTCTAGGCCATTCTAGGGCATCTTCTTATGTACGGATTCACGCTCTCTCTATCGAGCTTTTTTTATTTTTTGGCTTTTGTTTAGCTGGGGGAGGCGGAGGTTGTTTTTTTTTTTTCGGTGGCAATTTCGAAAGCTGTTGACGCAAATCTTCTTCGTGCTACCTAATGGCGTCCTGTTTGCGATAAACACGTGCTCGTTTCCGCCTCACCCTACCTAAGTTTTGCGTCCATTAGACGGGCTACTATCTGCTGCCAGACATCTTATCAACGCTTTCCCTGCTGCAGAATTTTTGTGTGTGTTTGTGTGTGTGTGTGTGTCAGACGTAAAGTTGTAGGTTGCGATGTATATCATCTTACACATGATTGTTTTCAAACAGTCTGTTTACTTTAGGCAAAGGGCGCCCAGGAGCTTCATAGAACTGAAGGGGGGGGGGGGGGTTGAAAAAAAAAACGACTTTGGAAAATACATGTATGAGCCAAGTCAAAGTGGACACACGAGCCATGTGGTGTGGCTTGGAATGTCTGGGTACAAATAATTAGCGCAAGTTATGTCTTGATAATAATTGCAATGTCTTCGATTCCGAAGATTAAGGATGAGTGCATGTTTCCACTTGGCTTCTCAAACCCAGTGTCAACTTGAAAATATTGACAAAACTTATACAACTCACTCAGTCTGTCTGTCGGTCTGGTAAAAAGTAGGAACATGTTTTTGTTCTACCATTCTCGGATCAAGTGAATACGTTGTACAACTTATTCATTCAACTTGACACCCAGGCATGAATCATTGAACAAAATTAAACAATTAGTTGGGGATTAATTATTTTTGTTTGATTTCGAAATATGGGGGATAAATGCTACTTAATGTGAGCTGTGATATATTAGTTAATTATTTAGTACTAATTGATTAATATAGTTTTATATAGCCAGAAAGGGAGACACATCCCGTAATTTTCAGATAAAAGGCAGTACTCAGCGGTTGCTTCCCTTAGATAAGCTTTGTTTGTTTTTTTAAGTATTTTTTTTCTGCTATTGTTTGTTGCACATTGAATTGTCTTTTTAGAAAAGTATTTTTATGTTTTTTTCTTGTATGTGTAGTGATCATCTTGGCTTGAAGCACTTTAAAGTTACGACCGCTGCCTGCCTGGCCGTGTGCTATGCGCTTTGGACTGTCGTTAGAAGGGTCCCGAGTTTAAACCCTGCTCGCTTCCACCCTCTGCCGGCCCGCAGGGATTATGAACTAGGATGTAATTATCTTCATTTCTAACGGAACGACCGAAACTTGTAAAACTAACATTGAGACAAAGCGCGTGAATAACTTTCCGAAATGTAAAAAAAATATATTAAAAAAATCACAAAACGACAGATATAGACTTATTGTGAATAATAACTTGACCTTTAGACCCACTCACCCCCACCTCCATCATTATGATAAGTTTTGTTTCGCTACTTTACGTAAGCACTTGAATAAACATCTTTTCTTAAATTTCCATTCATATTTTTGAGTCATCCACATCACAGTGTTCCACAACATGAACTAGTTGAAGATGATTGGGAGAGTCGTCTGGGTATGTTTATCAATTCCTGATGGTGAGACACAGAAATGGGATATAGTCGGAGGCAAAAAAAAAAAAAAAGGTTGGGGTGGGGAGGGGGTGAAGGTTGTGACACTAAGATGCCAAAGGCAGCACGCGATGACCTTACCTGTTGCTGGCGCAGGTGTATTGTTTTTTTATTTATTTATTTATTTCCACCTTGATAATGAAATCCATGAAGTTATCTGCTCTCACTTAGAAGTGTTGAGTCATATAAATGCGTTGAACGCGCGTGAGCTAGCTCACATATTTACAATCTTGTTTGACTAATCTTGGCGTAACAAGCGAGTGCAGCAAACGTGAAGATGACATCATAGCCAGTAATCCGGTTTGTTCCGGTGCAGTCCAACGTGTCCTATTTGACTGATGCTCTTTTATCCGGCAGTTTTTTTTACAAAGTTTATATCAACTCACTCTGTCCGTTTGTCTGTCTGGTAAATTTTTTTACCCGTTTTTTTTTTCTATCACACCAAATCTCGGATCGAGTTGAAGTTTTGCTCACTTATTTCTTGTATCTGACAAAGCAAGAATCAATTGAACGAATTGAATAGCACTTAATATAAGCTTTGTTTTTTTTTAAGTATTTATGCTATTTTTTTTTGTTTATTTCTTCCTTCATAATGATAATTCTTTTGAGGTCTTTGTTGTGTTAGCATGTAGGCAAATGTTTCAGTTCTGGTGGGGGTGGAAGGCAGAATCTGTTTAAAAGATAATACTTTAAAATCGTATTCATCTTGGAATATCGTGTACCTACAAGATTATAGTAGTCATTTTTAATGTAATCTAGTGTCAAACTAAAATACGTTGTCACGATTAGCGATTTTTCGTTGCCCGCTTATATGTATATTATCCCAACCCCCCCAAAAAAATGGAACTCGGCCATACACTTAATTATAATTGCAACTTAAATGCATGGAACACGGTATTTGGGAATTTTAAACAAGACATTTAAAAGACAGTAATCTACTTTTGTTTAGGTAAAAATAAAGCTATAAAGAAGCTTAGACAAAGAAGATAAGCAATGTGGAGAACTGTGTAGTCGATATCAGTAACCTAATAAAAAAAAATTTCGTCTACACCTTTGATAACCTTCGCAAGACCCTTACATCTTAACAATGTTCTCTTCTAATCTTGACCCTAAATTGATACATTTTTTTTTAACGCTACAAATTTATAATTCAACCGAGCACCAACCTTGCTCATAGTTACGAGTTAGCGTGTTTCTGATGTAACAGCGAGTACAATTATCACGAGTAATTCATCCGCAGTAGAGGTTATAAAATATAAACAGGGGAATGAAAATTGAAGTGGGGGGAAATAAGCGAGAGACGAGTCACAGAAAGTGAGTTGTATTTTGTCGAAGCTGTTTCAGTTGTGTTTCAACATACATCATGTATACGCTATTTCAGTTGTGTTTCAACATACATCATGTGTACGCTATTTCAGTTGTGTTTCAACACACATCATGTATACGCTATTTCAGTTGTGTTTCAACATACATCATGTATACGCTATTTCAGTTGTGTTTCAACATACATCATGTATACGCTATTTCAGTTGTGTTTCAACATACATCATGTATACGCTATTTCAGTTGTGTTTCAACATACATCATGTATACGCTATTTCAGTTGTGTTTCAACATACATCATGTATACGCTATTTCAGTTGTGTTTCAACATACATCATGTATACGCTATTTCAGTTGTGTTTCAACATACATCATGTATACGCTAGTTCAGTTGTTTCAACATACATCATGTATACGCTATTTCAGTTGTGTTTCAACATACATCATGTATACGCTATTTCAGTTGTGTTTCAACATACATCATGTATACGCTATTTCAGTTGTGTTTCAACATACATCATGTATACGCTAGTTCAGTTGTTTCAACATACATCATGTATACGCTATTTCAGACGTGTTTCAACATACATAATGTATACGCTATTTCAGTTGTGTTTCAACTTACATCATGTATACGCTATTTCATTTGTGTTTCAACTTACATCATGTATGTGTTTTAGGAAACGATACGTTTATTTTTGCTTTAAAAAATGTTATTTCAAGTTTTAATGAAGTTCGGCATTAAGAAATTAATGCGCCTAAACGGTTTAGTTAGGTGGACTGTATGGAGCTACAATCTAACTAACGTGTATCAACACTGCGTATATCTCCGCCTTTTAGCTACTCCGAGTCATTGGCGTCTTTTTGTGACTGCTAGTGTAATGTGTGCCTGGGCGCGGTGGCTGAGTGGTTAAGCGCTTGGTTTACGAATCTGGGGTCCTGGGTTTGAATCTCGGTGAAGACTGGGATTTTGAATTTCGAGGATTTTTAGGGCGCCCATGTGTCAACCCGACTCTAATTGGTACCTGACTTTCGTTGGGGAAAGTAAAGGGGTTGGTCGTGGTTCTGGACACATGACACCCTGGTCGTTAACTGTTGGCCATAGAAACATCATCTGCCCAATAGACTACAAGGTCTGAAATGGAAACTTTTTTCCTTTACTAGTGTAATGTGTGTGTGTAATGTTTCAATAGTCCCCCACCCAAACCCCCGCCTGTGTTTTTCATCCCCATCAAAAAGATTGTCAATCTCGAAACATTGTGTGTTGATAATTGAAGACCTTGGCCTCGGCCACCCATAAAGTGTGATGGTTCTTTACACCATCAGCGACGCGACCAGAGTGCAGAAAAGTGAGGCTGGCTTCCCCTAAGTCAAACTCACCACAGCTTGCCTTTGATGCTCGCAACTGTGGCACTCACGCTAAGCAGTAGCATATGACCTCACGAGATGAGTTATCTCAAGCTCACCGCGCCCTTTTGAATAGTTTCAAGAAAAAAAAAATAACATGCGCACTCAAACTGCAAAATAAGTTACGTCATCTAGAAAAAAAAAAGTATAAATTCAAGTATTCTAAATTTGTAGTGACTACATCTTTACTTATTGTTGTTAGTTTGTTGTTGTTGCTGTTTTTATCGTGGAATGGGTTGGTGCACAGAAAGTTACAAGAGGTGAAAGGAGCTCGAAGGAGGGGAGAGAAAGGAGTTAGAAGAGGTGAAAGCGGACGCGAAGAAGATTTTTTTCGGAGGAGGAAAATTTTTTGCTTTAAATTTTCCCAATGATTTTTTTCATTTCAATTCTATATTTGAAAATAAATATATTAACCATTCTTAGCTGATGCTGTCAGAACTTAATAGGCCAAGTGGTAGGGTGCGGTTATATGAAGCCGGTGTGAGTGAATTTTCCATCGTTCACTCACCCCTAAAGGATACCTGATAGCTATAGGGACAATGTGTGTTAAGTCGTTGTTAAGCCACATAATTTCCCTTATAAACTACTGATCAATGAAAGGTGTGAATATCGAACTATATTTTAACGATTGCAGTTTACCATATTTAGTACATCAAATTATTGAACTACCGAGGGCCTGCATTTCTAAATAATGTATCTCTTACTTTTTAACAAGTTGTATTCATTGTTTATGCCCCCCGTTGAAAATGTGTACTTTTTCATCTTCGATATCTTCCTTGTACAAAGATCTTTATGTTTCCCAAGTTCGTCTAGCTCGGTCCAACTTTCTCCCTAAGCACTTGCTCTCTGTGGAACGTGTTATGGTCAAAAGTATTTCACATCTCTAGGGACGTGCGATTCCTTGAGGCCAGCCACGAAATGCGTGGATCGTTTGAAGTATAGAGAAAGGATTGACTTTCGGGCGTCTGTTCCAAGGAGTTCACAGACAGAACGTGGAAGAACATGCTTTTATCTAGGTCCTGTCTGTTTGGATGATTAAGTTATCCATTCTTAAATATAGGAAACCAGACAATATTCTAAACATTTTATCTAGGTCCTATCTGTTTGGATGATTAAGTTATCCATTCTCAAGTATAGGAAACCAGACATTATTCTAAACATTTTATCTAGGTCCTATCTCTTTGAATGACTTAGCTATCCATTCTTAAATATAGGAAACGAGAGAATATTCTAAACATTTTAGAAATCCAGAAAGCCGAGTGGGCAGACCAAACAAAAATACTTCGTTTTGTTTAATTATAATTACAGATTAATAATAACTAGAATGGCAATGACAGAGGCATAGTCAACTAGAGTGTTTTATACAAAGACTGAAGGGAAAGAAAAGAAAAAAAATACATATGAATTGGATGAAAAAGATAAGCGTTATAGGCTGGAGATCCTAAACGAAAATTATCTTCAAACTATGACGGTGAAAATGTTTAGTTAATTGAGATATGAAGAGATGACCAGTAGCTCTATACCCATAACTCTGATTCAATAACATTAGTATAGGGCGCTAATTGTTACCGCGAACTGAAACGCTTTAATCTTTGCTGAAACGGATGCTCTGCCCAACAGATCTATTGAAGTTTGCCCCCGGTAATTTCTGTTTTCTTTGATGCACGTACTTTTGGATTGACTATCAATGATAACTAAGAGCATGAGTGATAACATTCCGCGATACTTTTAGTGCGTGTTGGTATGTTTTACTTTCTGAGTTACTCCCCAAACTCTTATCAAATATATAACATTATTGGGGTGGTTTTTTTTTTCCTGTTTTTTTTTTAAAAACGTTATTTTATTTTGTTCACTACCTAATTTTCATGGACGTATCCTTTTTTTTTTGGGGGGGGGGGGGTTACTTACTTTTTCTGTTTTCTTTACACACAAACACACACATACATATTGTTACGATAACAAATAGTTTTATTTGTAAATAGTTATCTTGGAACCAAAAGACTAGCTAGGGTTACAACTAGATGCCGACCAGGGCAGGGTGAAGTACTTAGTTATAGAACAGGACAAAGCGAAGTATTTAGGTACAGACTAGGACATGACCAAATACTTTGGTGCAGGCAAAGACATCGTAAAGTACTTAGGTACTGACTAGGATATGACCAAGTACTGTACCAGGACATACCTTACTTAGTTATAGAGCAGGGCAAAGCCAAGCACTTTGGTACAGACCAGGACATAGCCAAGTAATTAGGTGCAGGCAAGGACATGGTCAAGTAATTAGGTACAGACTAGGGCATGGCAAAGTACTTAGATACAGACCAGGACATTGACAAGTAATTAGGTGCAGCAAGGATAGGCCAAGTACTTAGGTACAGACCAAGACATAACCAAGTACTTAGGTGCAGGCGAGGCCAAGTAAATAAGTGCAAACTTAATATGACTAAAAAAATATAGGTGTAGTCTAGAAAAAAGCGACTGGAAAAAATCACTTTGTTGGCCACACCCAGTCTAGAAACAGAAATTCTGAAGGTGGCCGCCATTCGATCGGCTCAGTTAGTTCTCTGTTTAAAGGTTTTTTTTAAAAATGCTGCTAGGTAAAACATGTATTATATTTTTCCAAAACTATTCCGATTTCTGCCATTGAACCGTGTTCCAGCAAGGTAAACAATTTTACTAAATCATTTCAAATACTTGAACAACTGTGGGGGTAGAAATATCCGATGCCAAAACTTGTTCTCGGCTAACTGCCAGAGTTGAACTCCTTTTTTTTTTCTATTTCAAGTTAGTGAACACGTAAACAAGCTGTTTCACCCCCCCTCCCTCTGCGTTCCAACATACACACACACACACCACACAATTCAATTTTATTTGACTTCCAGTGAGTCTCTTGCATGTCACGTTCATCTATTTCGTCATGTCCACTGCCCAGCAGACGATATCTCGAGAGGCCTACAATTTGAGCCATGAAATATTTGTCCAGATCTATGTTACGGACTAAGTCGAGAAATCTGTTGATCTAAGGGTGTAGTAAAACAGTTAATGTGAAGTAATTGGCAATCGTTGTTCACATTTGGTAGGTCTATCCGTCTAAATGTTTGATTTTTGTGGCAGTTTCCTGTGAGACTTCACTTGAGATTTTGTTTTAATAATTTGATTTTTGTCTTTTTAAAGTAATGCATACACTCGAGAGTTGTTGTTTTTAATCAAAACTTATGTCAGCTCACTCTCCATCTTTCTGTCTGTTTGGGTGGATTCTAATACACGTTTTGTCTACTTTTCCCATTCTCGGATGAAGTTGTAATTTTGCGCAATTACTCATAGTCGAAGAAAATAGTCCTACAGGAATCTATAAAAAAAAAATTAACTAATTAGTTCATCAATTAGTGTTAATGAATTACTTTTTTTTATTTAGATAAAGGGGGTATAAACCTTGCAGTATTGAGAGATATAACAGTTACCCTGCGTAAGTTATATATATATAAATATATATATATATATTATATATATATATATATATATAATATCGGTATAGAGAGACTTCTTATGGTCCGACAGTTACCCTGGGTAGGGCACGTATCTCGTTTGGGAGACGAACGTATGTCACAGGCAGCCTTTTTTTGGTGAGCTAAAAGGTGGTCGACGTAACAGAGGCGCCCCACGGAAACGCTTCAAAGACCAGCTTAGGCGTCAACTTTCCTTGGCTGACATAGAAGAGAGCACCTGGTTGCATGCGGCCTCAGAACGAGACAGCTGGAGGTCACTCACGAAGGCCGCGGGATACACATTTGAGACCAAAAGAAAATCCGCTGCCGAGGACAAACGCAGACGGCGAAAAGAAAATCTAAATCGACCACCTGCGGACAATGGTTATGCTTGCCCTGGATGTGGCAAAATATGTAGGTCACAGCTGGGGCTGCGAAGCCATGAGAAATACTGCATCCTTCACTAATCTTCGGACTCGAAGACTAGCCTTATTATTATTATATATATATATATATATATCTTAGAAGTGTTCTCCTGGTGTTAGAATTGATTTATACATATGTATATATTTAAGGTAAAAATCAAAAGGTCATTCTAACTGAAGACCCAATCGTTGTACCTATTTCTAGTGTTTTTAATTTAGAAATCTTTATTCGGCAGACGAACAACCTAAACATAATAGCGACTCTAACATTGTAATAATGTCTTGTGAATTTTACTTTAAAACTTTCCAGTTTCACTATTGACTATTATGTTGCTAATTCCCTGTGGGCAGAGAGATCTGCTCAGTGTCAGAGAGAAGAACTGTAACAACAAATCTTGCCATCTAGTGAAACTCTTACGAAAAGAAAAAGAACACGTAGCACATAAAAGTAAAAGTTGCCCTATAATAGAAATTCAACTACTGAATTGTTCACTGTCTGTCTTAATATTTGTTTTAATGGATTTTAACAACAGAAACAGTCTACTCACCCTGTGTAAAATAAGTCGTCCCCCTGAATGGACTCAGTTTCACTTGTGATTTGGCCATAGCTCCAACGAACTCGCAGTGGTCTTCCCCTAGACCATAAAGGTCTCCGACGTTCAAAAATTTGGAGTGCAGTGAGTTGGACAGAAATATTTTGTATCGTGTCGGGGAGCACAGTACCACGCCCACCATCTTGGCGTTGTGGAATTTGAGTTTCTTCACGTACTGCTCACCGTGGCACTCCGTCTTAGAAGAGTCGTACTCGAAATTCAAGGGAAGCCACGCGTCCAGTACGTTTAGTTTTATTTCAGTCTTAAGCTCCATTACCTCCTTAGTAGTGCTGTTGATGCTGTGGATTAGGTTGAACTGCTGGCTCTCCAGACTGTCCAGCTTCTTCCTGAAGTCTCTGTGCTTGCTGGCCAGCTCGTTGACAGCGCCCTGGACTTCATCTATCTCCTTATCATTTTTCAGCTTGTTTTTCATGTTCCTCTCGAAGCTGGACAAGTCGATCTGAAGGAGCAGCACATTGTCCTCATTGACCCGGATCTGATCGTAAATCTCTTTGAGCTTGTCGCGGTAGGTGCTGTTGAGCTTGTTGATCAGGATATTGACGGCCGAGGTGACGTTCTCCTGGGCGGACTTGCAGTAAGATTTGATGCTGGTCGCGTTTTTGTCTATAACTTCGCGTACCTCCCTATACTCTTGCCTGCTCTCGTTCCTGTAGTGCTCCAACGACTGCTGGTAAACGAGAACGAGTCTTTCAAGCTTTTTAATCTTCTTGCCTTGCTCGTCGAGCTCCACCTTGGACAATGGATCCGCGCTGAGGTTTTTCTTTATTTCATTGACAAGAGTCTCCAAAGGATTTAGTTTGTCCATTTTAAGGAAAGAGTCTTTGAATCCCTGAGATAGCGATTCTACTTGAGAGATTGCAGATTTCGTACCGTCGTCAATTTCTTTTAACTTGGCTTGGAGATCTTTGACAACTTGCTGGTTTTTTTCTTCTTGCAGTTTGATCTTCTCTTCAATGGCAGCAGCTTTTTTGTCAATAACGCTGAAAACCTCCGCCAACGGGGTATACAACATGGCGGTGATCTCGTTTCGGAGTCTGTCCGAGTCAGTCTGCTTGTTGTGCTGATCGCGGATCATGTTCTCCTTCCACGCTTTGTCTTCTTCCACCTCGTCGTCTTCAGTGTTTGGTTTGGAAGAAGAGTCTGTCACGTTTGCCTTGTCATTTTCATTAGACTTGGCGCCGATCCTAGCGGCGGATATGTCACTGTTAATGTCTTTTCTCACCGCATCTGTCGTCTTTGATTCGTGAGGCTTCTCGATGGTCTGGCTAAAAGTATCGTTTGCTTCGGAAACGTTATCGACAAGAATTATTCCAGATGTTACGTTTGAATTTGTTATCACAGACTCTGGCTCGACGATTGGCTTTGTGGTATTGCCTTCCAGCTTGTGCAGCGGACTGGAAGTAGTGATGCCTGAATGACTAAAGGTTGTCGCACCACTCGAGAAAAACAGCGTCTGAGACAATGTCTCAAGGGTAGTTACATCCATAATCTTTTCCAGGATTTCGCTGGTTGCCTTATATTTTCCAGTTGGTGTAGTAGCGGTGGTCGTGGACGCTGGGTGATTTTTTTGAGTTGACACATCAGAGTTCTTTGTAGGCAGCATCCTGAAAAGCTGGTTATAGAAAAGCACTTGCTCTTTAACATACGTCTCCAGCCTTTTGGTATAATTTTCAAACTTGCCATTCAGTTCAGTCTGTATCAGCGTTCTAATCACGGAGCTCGACGTCAACTGACTGCTTTCCAAGTGTTCCGGAGCAGCTTTGTCGTCCAAACGTTTTGTTTTACTGCCGATAGAGAGCGTCATGTCTTCTGGCAGCTGATCAAAGGCCTTCTCCAGCATGGCTAGTCGCTTCTCCAGTCGACCACTGAACTCGTCCTCCTCCGAGTCTTCTTTCAAGGCTCTACTTAGCTTCTCAATCTTCTCTGCGTTGAGCTGCCTCTCTTTTTCAAGCTGAAGCTTCAGGTCGGCCACCTCCTGTTTGTAGATATTTACTTTCATTTCTATTGCGTTTATCCGCCGATTGACCTGTAAAAGAGAGAGCGAGAAAAAAATCGAATAAACCGCAATGTTAACCCAAAAAAAGATGTATTGTTTCCTGCAAATAAACTAGCTTTGACAAAAGTAGACATCACATACCAACGCTTTTCCTAGACACATAAAACCCTGCACTGTTCCTTAATATTCAGGCTAAAAACATGCTTCTTACTATTAGCTAGTGTTTTTTTTTTCTTCCGTTTTTTGTTTGTTTTAAACAAAAATCCTGAAGTTCTGAATATTTTTTTCTAAGGGGAAAATAGAAATAACTCCGTTTTTGCCTGTTTAAATACCTATATAATGCACAGAAGGCTGTAAGGCTAAATAGATCTGTGTTCTTCTTCTTTATCAAATAGACAACAACAACAAAAAAAAAAAAAAGCAAAACGCAAAGCTTATCTAAGAGGAAGAACCCTCCCTTAAAGCTATATCTATCAATAATTTAGAAGTTATTTCCCGTATTCGATATCAAACGAAATAATTATTCACCAGTAATTAATTGAATACTTAGTAAATTTTTTATTCATTCATGTTTTATAGTTGCTTAAAGTATCAACTTGATCGGAGAATGCGTGTGTTAACAATTATTTAAGGGGTCTAAACCCTACTAATTTAGCCAAATCTGTGAATACTGAAGGATTAATCTCCATTGTTGCTATCAATTAGATACTATCAATTACTAGTAATTATTGACTAATTGGTTAATGTTTTGTATTGATTCATGTTTTGTCTACGTCAATGAATAATTGTGCAAAGTTTCAATTTCATTTGATAAAGAGCGTGGGAGAACTAACGTGTACACACTTTTTACCAGACAGACAGAGAGACAGCTTTGTAAAAAGCTTCACTCTTCACGGAGCATGTATAGATCATTGGGATACATGGAAAACACCATTGGGTTTGTCTGATGTAGTCACAGTGAAAGTCAGAACAATGTTTTCAAACTAGGTCTAGATCTCTAGCTACATCTTCGCAATGCCGAGTGTGTGTTTGTGAGTTTAATCGAAGAAAGAAATGTTGTGAAGGCGAGGCTTAAAAACGAATTTTGAAACTTCTGACGAGTTTTGAGTTAATAATAAAAACGGTAAACCAAACATCCAACTCATACATATCTATGACATTCACGTTGACTCGACATCATGGAGGTATTTACGTTCAATATTGCAACCGCTTTATGATAAAAATATTTTTGACTTAAATTTTTTGTTTTTGTTTTGTTACATAATTCCATTAGATTTGAAAGTCTTCAATTTATACGACGGTTAAATCAGATCAATATGACTTCCTCTTTTGCCATTGCATATGTAGTTTTGTTAAGTGGGTGTAATATTCGCAAAAATGATTGCATTTGTAGTTTTGTTAAGTGGGTGTAATATTCGCAATAATGATTGCATTTGTAGTTTTGTTAAGTGGGTGTAATATTCGCAATAATGATTGCATTTGTATTTTACGTACAAGTTGAAATCAGTTGTTTTTTTTCGTTTGATCAAACTTGAGATTGACCTCCCTTTCTCCCTTTTGATGTAGATCTAATTGTAAGGTTCAAGCTCCACCAAGGACAATGGATCCGCCTTTGTGATTTTGGATTTCATGACAAGAGTTTCTTAAAGATATATTAACAATTTATTTAACTTTTAAAGTTGATAGTTGTTTGATCTGATGAGTCCTGATTGCAACGTTCAGATCAAATATGACAACATTTTAAGTGTTGACATTTTCATTCAACGGTGCTAGTAAAAAAATGTCAATGTTTTTATTAAAATAATTTAGTATATATATATATATATATATATATATATTTGCGCCATACATTGACTGTAACGAAATATTTATAAGAGACTATACTCATTCTGAACATCGAATTAGTTAATGAACAGGTTTAAACAAAAATAATTTGTTGTATTTAGAGTTGAACTCTTAAGATTAGATCATGAAAAATGCTTACTTTCATATCATAGGTGTATTTTTCTTTCTTAAAAACACTATATTTTGAATCCTCATTTTTTTTTTAAGTTAGCTGGGTGTGGAAAGTCCGAATTAAAAATCATTTGTTAAAAGTATATAATTTGTATTTATTATTTGAGTTAAACTAACTGCAATCACTCAAAATCACCACTAGATTACAGATTTATTATTGAATTCGCCCGAAAAATATTTTTTAAAAGTACAATTTCAGTTAAATTTTTGAATCTACTTGTATAGCGCTATGACCAACTCTTCGTGCTGAAATCGAGATCAAATTTATTAAAATCTGAATCTCAGTTCATCATGAAAAAAAAACAACTGACCTTCTCATCCAGTTCACATGAAGACTTCATCTTATCTCTAGGGACTATAAAACTTAGTATACAGTTCTGCTCTAGGTCCAAGTTGCTGCCCAGGCCATAAACCAGAGTGGACAGTGTCCAGAAGGAGAAACAAACCGTCACTAACGTCCGCTCCACCATTTTGAAATCTAGTTGAAGTTTTTAATTTGACTTTGGCTTGCCCCGAACAAAAAGATGGGTGGAAACTTCAGAAGAATAATTTCTTGATGTAAATCCAAAAAAAAAAGGTATGGAATATAAACACACTCCTTAAAAACATTAGCAGCTAATTAGTTAATGACAAGAATCAGGTCAGTGAGGACACTGAATGAAAGACCTCTTCAGAACAGCACGTGATGTGATACTTGTAATGAGCAGGCAGTTACAGAGCTAGCAAGTCTTACGGTTGGGGACACAACAACGTTATTCACTTATTCACACCATGACCATTTTCTTAATAATTACTGCTACAGCTTGTTCTGTAAAAAAATTTTGTTTACATTTTTAAAGAAATATCTTGCACTTGTTAAAAACGTGTGTTCCACTTAAATACAAGAAATTGTTCGGTCTGAACTTAATGTAACGTAAGCGTCTTTTCAACACGTTCTAGAACTAGTGGATAGGAATGGCACGTGCTCAATAAATCCATGGTTCAGAATGAAGTTGAAAAACGTATGGACGAAACACTGAGTTGATGTGTTTTCAAGTCATCTTCAGCTTGGTTGTTCTTCTTGATGAGTGAAATAATTTAGTTTATCAAATGATGCTTCTGTTAGTTCTTTCCCTCCCACCCTCTCTCTCTCTCACTGCTCCCCTTGCTTGTTTTCTTTTACTTTCGCACTATTTGATTTCTGCTCACTTCTTCCCCACCCCACCCCCTTTTTTTTTTGCGACGGCAAGGGCGAGAACTTTACGAACATGCTCGATGCACGAGTTATCTGCCGGTGGGAAAGCAGGAGGTCACTAGCACCGCAGACGTGAGCAGTTTTTATGGCGGCGATGATGGTAGTGTGGTGATGGTGGAAGTTGGCTGCTGGTGGTTTTGATTTATTCACAACATTGCGTGTCAAGGCCCGTGTCACAATGCAGTTGTCACATTCCAAAAGCAGTGCCACAGGCTGTTGTCTTCACTTTCTGGTCTAAGCAGTGTCACAGGCTGTTGCCGTCACTCTCTAGTCTAAGCTGCCCTGGAATATTTGACTTGCAGATCTTGTCTGTTTTTCGTTTTAAAAAGATATCGCTCCAGAAAGGGAAAGGTGAATGCCCCCCCCCCATCCCATTTCAATTATTATCTAGATGTTATTTCAGATGTCTTTCTCTCCCAATCTTTCGCTCTCTCTCTTTTTTTTACGTTTTTATTTAATCAACAATATATCACCTCCACATTTCTCCGTATCTCTGTCCTTTCTTTATCAAGTTACCCTGTTTTTTTGCGTAAATAATGTAAACTGGATCTTACACATGGAAATGCTAGCAGGACATTACTGAATTTAAAATGTATTATGAAAATCATCAATCTCTTAAAGCGAAGTTTTCTATTTTCCTCCGAACTAGCGTTCATGCACTGTTCAAGGTTTTTTTTAAAGCATTTTGTACAAAGCGCATATCAGCTTCACACTCTTTCTGTCTGTCTGGTATACATTTTGAATATCTTATTTCTTCCACATTCATTCTCGGACCAAGTTGAAACTTTACACAATTGTTTAATGTACCTAACAAAACATAAAAGAAACAACATTTATTCAATTAATTATTGATAGTTAATTTTTTATGGTAAAAAGGGAAACTATTGTACAGTATTGAGATGCATAAGTATTTTTATATATCGCTTGTAAAATAATGCAGCGCAACTTTGTTCCATTTATTTTTGGGTACCAACTTCAACCGAGCAACTCTGTAATGCCATTTACAGAAATTAAAAGGCATCAAAAGGTAAACATGAAAAGGATGCTTTATAACAGATAGTACTAAAACACACACAATGGCTTTACAACGGTGCTATACTTGACATACAAAGTTGTTTTTCAGTCAAGTAGGCCGTGTAATTAAAACAAAATAAAAGTACAGTTATCCTTTTTTTTTTACACGTAAATACATCTATCTCCTATTATGAATGTTTTTTGTGTAAATTGGTGTAAATGTAGACTTTGTTTAATGACGTGTGAATTTTATTTTAATTGTTTCTCCCAAAATGCATCTCTGCATCTACTTTCTAGGTAGTTCGAGTCATAAAAGTCGGTATTAATGTGTTTTATCACATCTCCCCCCCCCCCTACTGCCCTACCTTATCCTTTATAATAATAATAATAATGAAATCTCTTCTCTAATGTCGTAGCTGAGAAGCCTTCCTGTAGTTTTAACCGCCAGACGACATAGCTGCTCTTTAAGTGCCTCCAGGTTATTTCATCCTTCATTTGTTTGTGCGGAAGTAGCATTTGGCGTAATCTGGTTGGCTGGAATCGCATTGTTTACAAACTATTAAGGGGCCGGTACTGCCAGAATTAGGGAGTCGTTCCTTTACTCCAGATAGAGACAGGAAGTGGGTGGTGAAAGAAAATGAAAAAGAGACCAAAAAAAAAAGCGAGAGGCACGTGATGCCTCGTCTGAGGAAAGAGTTAGGACAACCTGGTAGATCTAGATCTAAATGCTTATTTATCATTCCTCGAAAGTGAAGCTTGCAACGCCCTCGCTTACAAAAAAATATTGCGTCGTTACGGCTAAGGCATTATTCATTTTACCTTGCGACCCGTCCGTTGTTTGATATCAATGAACTCATGCTTGAAATCCCCTCCGTCTGCGAACTTTGAATTGGAACAATACACGATTTCATGATTTATGTAGTTGTTGTTTTTTTTTAATAGCTAATAATCCTCGTATAAAAATGCTAAGTTGAATTCCTCCATTTTGACCAAGCTTCTATCAAGTCACTCCGTCTGTCGGGTACAAATCTTGTGTACACGTTTTTTTCACTCCATTCTCTGACCAACTTTGCACAATTATTCATTGTCCATGACAACACATGAGTCAATCAAAAAACAAATTAGCCAATTAATGAATTAATTATTCGTTATTAATTAATTTGGTTTTGTATATTAAAAATACTAAGATAAGCATTGTGTAGAGAATAAGTTTTTCGATAAAAATTTTAAACTAACTTTAAAACTTTCTATATTTTATAAGTAATTGAATAGCTTAGTGGAAAACACTCCAACCTTCCATCATGGAGGCTCGACTTTAAATTCAGACTCGAGCAGCTTTCTTTTTTTTTTCGCTCTTAAAATTTAAAAAGGCAGCACGGACTCCTTCCGAATCCCCCCAATGTTCGACTAAAGTGATTGGATCATAACGAAGTGAGTATTCTATTAGCATAAAAGTTGCGTTCAACAAAAAAACAGTGAATACAAATATTTCTATTCGTTTATTTTTGTTAGCCAAGGGCCTAAGTAAACGTACAAGAAGAGACCGGCCTCTCTCTTGAGAACCCGCTGACCGAAACTAAGACGTGGAGGGATGCTGAAAGAGCGATGTACTAAACATGAATGACATCACAGACATATAGCCCTTTTTACTCCTTAATAAAGTTTGCTGAGAACGCGGCTCTTGTTGCCCTGCTTTCAGAGAGCTCAGACGTAAAGTAGTATTCAAGAGATATAAACAATATAGAAAAATTCTAAGAATATATAAATATAAGACACCGATCACAAAAATGAATAGACACCAGAATTCTTTTATTCCTTTGGTGATGAAATCTGTGAACAAAATGAAACTTACTGTTGTACATTTTACATGCAATGCTTAAGAGAAACCGAAATATGAACTTATACTTTGTGTAAAAAAAAAAAGTAGTAAAGTTCCCCTTTCAGACCTTGTGGTCTATAGGGCAGATGATGTAAAGGTCATCTGTTTCTGTGGCTTACGGTTATACTTTGTGTGCTATCGTACAAATTATGTGTTCTAATTATATATGTTTTTTCTTTTTTTTGTATTGCACAATTGTAAAACGATTTGCTCACAGATAGATTTGACTATGGTTTTGACCTCAAATTTTTAAATATCTTGTTAGTAGCAGTACTGAAATAATTTTGAAAGGTTTAAATTCATATTTAATGTGTTTATTTATAATAAGGGGAAAAAAAGGTTCAAGTAAATGCAGAATACTATTTTGAATATATTGCCTGTTTCCCGTGAAGTTGTTCTAGATAACCAACAAGTCTACTAGAATATCAGCATTCTTTAAACACCACCTAGCACACGCACAAACGCCAGCGCGTGCGTCTCATGTTTGGTCTGAGGCTGACGTCTGCTTCGTCCAAAAAGACGGCACAGGGGCGGAGGTAGTGATGATTCTTTGTATTTGTGAGTAAACATTAGACCGCCCCGCTCCCTACCCTCGCCATGTCATTTACTCACCGTTACGGAAATGCCAGAGACCCGCTTAATGTAAATAGTTTGGGCCATTTGGAAAGCAGATGAAAATCTTTTTTTTTTTAACCACGACATTTTTTTTTAGAACGGCCAGGAGCTTCATTCATGATCCATTCTAGACAGTGTTCTTTTTGTCTATCAGACTCAGGAGACACTGCATGTCTGTAATATGTGCTCTTTAAAGACAAAAAAGAAAAACAACGAAGGTCGAAGACGAAGAAAAATGAATTGAGGATGTAGGCCCCAAGTGGTTTATCCTGGGAAAAGGTGGTTCTAATCTAAATGCAAAATAGAGTGTGTGTGTGAGAAAGAGAGAGGGGGGGGGGGGGGGGAGAGAGAGAGTGGGGGGGGGGGGGGGGGAATGACACCTAAGACGACGGTGTTTAAAACATTCTGGAAATCTTTGAACAGCGAGAGAGTTGGTTTGGTTTGTTTTATGTGTACATTTCAAGGGGGAGATAGGAAAGATTTGGGGCTAGATTCCATGAAATTCCTACATTGCTTACAATGATAGAGTTGCTTGCAATTAGTGTGTCAAAGAGGAGGTGCCGAGCTTGCATTATTTTTAATTTTCAATTGTGAAAACAGTTAGTACTATTTGTTTGAGTGTTGAAGTGATGGAGTTACTGTTAATTAGATTGTGGCGTGAACCTTGAGCTGTGAAATTGGGATGTTGTGATTTACCAACCAACGCAATATTTAAAAAGTTGGCTAGATGGCTGCTTGATCGTGTAGTGTGCACGTCATCGTCAGCCGTCTTGCACGAGGCGTGGGATAGGACGTAGAACTCTTCAGTTTTGAAGAAACTTTTGAAACGTTGGCCTCTGAAAAAAAAAAACAACACCTATATATTAAAAAAAGCAATCTTTTTAACAAACAAAGCTTATCTAATGGGAAGAACTGCAATTCACTGCCACATGCCTCAATGTTGCAGGAGAACGTGTACAAACGTAAAAATGGAAATAACTCCACATATACGGCCATATTTAAAAAGATTTCCCTTTTTCGAATATCAAATAAAATAATTAATTACCAATAATTAAATAACTAATTGGCTATTCTTTTTAATTGATTCCTGTTTTGTTAGGTACACCAAATAATTGTGTACAATTTCAACTTGATCCTAAAGTGGATGTGAGAGATATAGATAGAGACGTAGATACAAGCTTTGTACACAAAAAATAATAATATCAATAATAGAACATTTTCATGAAAATTTGATCTGTTGCTAGTACTTACTTAATCATATAAAGTGACTGATGGATAATGCGTTGTTGTCTTTTACTTGGACTAACACAAACAGAAACATATTTTTTATGCTTACTAAATACATGAAAGAAGGAAAATTAGCATATACAAGATAGTCTATTTCTTTCTTCAAAAATATGACAAGCTTTTAGATTTTCTTATTAATGGTAATTTTTGCATTTTTATTAGAGCATGGCCCTCCACAAATCTCCTGCCTAGGGCCTTGCTGCTGGAGTCAGTGATTTGTATGTATGAAATATGGAGGAGTCTGGGTACTTTAGTATGATATCGAATTGTGTGTGATTGGGCTAGATCTAAATAAATATATTATTTCAATTCTAGACGATCTTGTTATATGTGTAGGTATTGCAAAATATAGGAAAAAGCATTCAGGTCAATCTCATTCTGTAACACAACCCGAATGCAACAAAGTTTAAACCTAGTTATACCGATACTTTATGGAAACGAAAATGGTGTACAGATCTAGTTATTAGGTATAAACTGACAAGAGCTAACATCTTTGAAGGTGATACAATAAAGGAGGCGGATGGATGCATTGAAGGTAATAAAACAAAGGAGGCGAATGGATACATTGTAATTCATTCAATTACCCTGTTCGATAAAAGTGTTTACACAAAGTGTCAGATCGGAAGGTGGTGTGATTCCATGCGCAAGATGCGCGCGCATGCTATGTGGTCTATCCATGGAACTATACTTATCCTTTCTATAATATCTTAGTTACTTTATTGAAATAACAATAGTTCTCATCAAAGTAGCTGACGCGCCTTCTGGTGTGCAGCACATTCACTGGCCTTCTAAATTGATTTATGTATTTAAAGTCGACGTGTAAATTTGATGTATGCAGCCCTAAGAAAATAATTGAGCAATATTCCATGCATATTTGACCTATTGCAACAAATCTCTATAATTTTCACGAATATGCAAATACTCTGTGTGGTATTTTATTATAAGCTAAGCAATGTCAAGGACGCCGAATTGAACTTTAATTCTGCTAACTAAATACCCCCCCCCCCCCCCCCCCCCCCCATAAAATGAGCTTAGAAAATTTGATTCACAAGTGCTAAAAATTTCACAGATTATTAGCATATAAAAGAACATAGCTTATCACTACTTTATTCAGTACACCAGAAACCCTACAGCTAGCTATTTAAGCTAGAGTTGTTGTTTTTCCGACGTATATGGAAATCTCTAATATTATAAAACGTGAAACCCCTCCCCCGAAATGAAATTCCTCCCAACATCTTCGTTTAAAATCCCCCTCTTGAGATTATCCCCCCCCCCCCCCCTCTAATGCAAACGACAGTCACCAAATTCCATGAGCGTAGCCAAGAGGGATTTTGAGTTTAAAACCCTATTCAATTTATTTTTTTTTTACGATAAAACCCATCTCTTCAATATAAGACTACAGTATTTTTTTTTAAATCCTGGCTACGCCCATGCTATACAATATGTTAATTTTACCAACCGGACTGGAATTTTACCAACCGGACTGGACTTTATAAAACATTGTTAGATTGCTTTCTGGGGAGTAAAACGAATACAAAATCAGAGATATATGTTGAAATGAATATCACTTAACTATGCAGCAAGGTGTATTGTAATGCTGTTTCCTTAATCAAATCGGATGAATAACATCGGAGCAAGACATATTCTAATTTTCTATTAAGCGTACAGACATGCTAAGTCCCTGCGTGTTTAAGTATGACCCTGTAGGTGGAATCAAATTTTTTTTTTCTTCAGTGATAAGGTCAAACATTGAGCTAATGGATGTTTGGTTTGATGGAAGGGTTGGCTTGAGACGCGAGGTAACGGAGCGCAAGAGGAGAGAAGTGTGGCCTACTAGTGAACATAGTATTTTTTTCTTTGAATACCGTTTTGACAATATCAATGGGGCAGACGTGAAGACACCAGTCAAAAACTGACAGATGATTGGGCAGGTATTCCTCGAACAAAACTGAAGCGTGTTTTTTTCCCCACCAAGCCTAACCAGCTGTTAACCTTGACCTTGTGGTTAACAAAAGTTTTGTTTTAGGAGAGAGTATGAATACCGCATGACACCACTGCTAAATGCCAGTCGGGGCTAAAGAAGTTATGAGGAGTATTTTTATCCTCAAAATTGTAATCTGTGAGCAGCAAATGTTTCTTTCGTGAGTTTCTAGAAATATGCATCAAATTATCATTGCATTGAAAAAATTTTGCCTTTTTATTTGGTTAGTTTGTTTTTTACTCAAAAAGACTATGCTGAAAGAATGGGTTTTAATTCGTATTTTTTTCGCGACCATTTATTTTTCTGATTAACTCGATCTAAAAAACTGACTCGAGATTATGTTTTTTTGCGGTCTCCTAAAGGGAAACAGCCGCTATTAGTTTTCTGTGATCTGTCTGTCCGTCTATCTGTCGTTGAGCTCAGAGAAACTAGAAAATCCGATATCATGATATTTTAGATCTTTCAAAGTTCTGATGCGACGGCCACCTTTTCTTTTCTGAAAAGCGAAGCATTTAATTTTTAAAATTAAATATGAAATCAGTTTTTTTTCCATAAAATGAATAATTTAATAATAATAATTTTATTTATAAATCGCTGTTAACAAACACAATGAAGGTTCACGAGAGCTAAAATGAACAACGAATGTGAAAATGAATATGAACAGTGTACATGGGGTGTTTTTATATGCTTTTGAATGGGATTTTTCCTGGTATGATTGAGAGCAATAAGTAGTTCATTGTTTTCTTAGAGCAGAACAGAATATGTGTCTTGTTGCTGTTGTTGTCTTTTTTTTTGTGTGTGTGTGGATATTACACTCTTATTTTACTGGATAACTGGGGTCTCTTTTGTGGAGTTTAGTATTTAATCGTTCGTAAGTAACCCCTTGAGCCAAGTAAGAAAAGAACCTGACACTAATATCAACTCTGTCTGTCTGTCTGGTAAAAAGGTTTGAACACGTTATTTTTTCCACACTCATTCTCTGATCAAGTTGAAATGTTGCATAATTATCCATTAGCATAGACAAGACATGAATCAATTAAAAAAAAACAATTAGTCATTTAATTAATGGTATTAATTATTTTGTCTGATATCGAAAAAGGGAACTAACTTCTACATTCGATAGTTGTAAATGTGGAATTCTTCCCCCTAGATAAGCTTTGTTTTTTTTATGTTTTTTTTTTATATTATGCTTGTTACAAAGCTTAAGTCAACTTGCTTTGTTATTGCGTCTTAAAAAAAACACATAATCAAAAATTGACCAATTATTATTTCAATTAGTGTTAATTAATTAATGTTGTTTTTATATAGAATATACTTTTTAAAAAAAGTTCAAAGTATAAGTGAGAGATTTCCTTATTTAACAAAAAAAAAAAGTTTTATTAGTAGACAAAAGTGACCGCCGCGTGCTCTGTGTTACATTTTTAACATTGAATTGGAAAGAAATGAAATGCTGATCAAATAACTTCGAAATATTTATTTATAATTAAGTGTTGATTAAAAATGATTTTATTATTTTCTTCTATCATTTATGACTGCCAAAAACAAGGAACTGCGGAAGTTTTAGTTCGACTACCATTGGGACAGTGTTAACAGACTAGTGCTACATTAAGGATCTCACATTATATGTTTCAGTTGTTTGGCTTTGAATCTCTTGATAGATCTATAGATAATTCACACTTTTCTTGTTTACATCTCGCATCTCTCTCTCTCTCTCTCTCTCTCTCTATTTCTTAATCTGATGTATATTTCCCCTCCCCCCTCCCTCCACATTACACCTCCCTGGCAAATGCTGCAGGAGTATTATTCCTTAAGTGCTTAACTTAAGCGACAGAAAGTGCGACCACTCTTGTATCAGTTCCACGGTTTGTTTTCAAGAAACTAAGGCTTTTAGTGTGTGTGTGTGTGTGTGTGTATCCATAGCAGAGTGAGCATGAGAATGCGTATGTGTTGTTCGTTTTTTTTCCAGTAAGTAGTGAAACACTTTCTTCTAGAACTTTGACTTCAACTAAAATGATGCAGAAAATTGTAGTGGCCATCTTGGTAAACTGATAGAGAAATTTTATTATCAGCATTATTAAAATATCTGTGCTGCTGTTATATCGCCATGATGTTTCTCCTATCTAGACGTTGTGTCCTCATGATGTTTCTCCTATCTAGACGTTGTGTCCTCATGATGTTTCTCCTATCTAGACGTTGTGTCCCCATGATGTTTCTCCTACCTAGACGTTGTGTCCCCATGATGTTTCTCCTACCTAGACGTTGTGTCCCCATGATGTTTCTCCTATCTAGACGTTGTGTCCCCATGATGTTAGTTATCTTTTCTTCGTTATATCCCCTTGATGTTTCTTATGTCTACTTTGTTAGATCATTGCAATGTTTTCCATTTTTTTCCTCAATCATAGGACCTAAAATATAATAAAATGTGTGTTAAAAAAAAGATAGCCATTGTTTACATTGAAAAGGTTACAAACGTTGATCACTAGAGTGACAAAAGACATAACGGTGGCTGAGTGGTAAAGTTCTTGGCTTCTGAACCGGGAGTCTTGGGTTCGATTTCTGGTGAAGACTGGGATTTTTACTCTCGGGATAATTAGGGCGCCTCTAAGTCCACCCAGCTCTTGTTGGTACCTGACATTAGTTGCGGAAAAGTAAAGGCGGTTGGTCGTTGTGCTGACCACATGACACCCTCGTTAACCGTGGGCCACAGAAACAGATGACCTTTACATCATCTGCCTCCATGGCTCACAAAGTCTGAAAGGAGAACTTTACTTTAGGTGATTTGAAGGCTTGCGATTGTTTGTCTTGCTGTTTAATTGAACTCTGATTTTTGTGCCTAGGTCATTGTGGATGAACTGGAGGAGCCAAACAGAGTCTTCAAGTTCCCCTGTCAACGTTGGCTCGCTAAGGATGAGGATGACGGGAAGATCACACGAGAACTTCTTAAAGATCATGGCCCCAGGGACATACAAGGTAAAGGAACTCTTTATTTAGCGCTAGAGTGAAAAACTGAGAAACAAAACAAAACTGTTGGGTTTTGGCCTATACAAGCTCAGTACAATCTTAGGTTGGAACTTCTTGACACTCGGATTCTTTCTGACCTCAACTGTGCATAAAATGCTCATCAAACTGTTGTTCTTATGTGTGTATTAGCTATTAGCGTAAATTTTGCATTTTATGTGTTACGTTGTTATTTATTGAAAGGTGCTTCAAGATTTCATTTAGAAATAGGTCTTCACATATTATACTTGCATTTCTCAAACTGTGGGGCGCTCCTTTGGGCAAGAGGTTCTCTCAAAATGGACAAGGGACGCCTTGACAATTGGAATGGGGTGGGGGCAGAGCCGGTCAATTTTTCTTGTTTAAATGGTCAAAAATAAAAGTTGTATTTTCATTGTAGTTATCAATCCTTGTTTAATTACTAACCAAGTAAAAAGACATTATCACCAATGTTAAATATTAAAATATGTTAAACGTCATTTAATTTTCTAATAAGGAACTCTTAAAATGTCTACATTTTTTTCACGTCTGCAACAATATCGACTCAAAACTTTTAAGGCATTTCAAAATGTCTCGCTCAACGTGATTCTGCTCGCCTATTTTATTCATGTTAGTGTGGTCAGAATTCTGCCGACTGCTAGGCATTGTTATGTTGATGACTGGTGTGAGAAAAAATAAAAATAAATTCCAGGCAAGACATCTCACTTAACAGGAAGATGATCTTACCGTGTTCACGCCCATTTCATAATTGCTCATAATTTATCAATATTATGTCTAATGTATTCCTTTTGTTATTTTATTGCTGCCTAGACGAGCCAGGTAAGATAATTTTAGAATAATAGATCTACTTTGCGGTAAAGTGAACCTGTTGCACATTGTTAAAGTCAATATGATTCATTTAAACAAGAATAAACTCAATAAATTAATAATGAAAGAGTAATTAAGTCAATTTAATGGCTGCTATCAGACTTCATCAAATCTACAATGTAAGATTTCAGGATTAAGTGCAATTTAATGGCTGCTATCAGACTTCATCAAATCTACAATGTAAGATTTCAGGATTAAGTGCAATTTAATGGCTGCTATCAGACTTCATCAAATCTACAATGTAAGATTTCAGGATTAAGTGCAATTTAATGGCTGCTATCAGACTTCATCAAATCTACAATGTAAGATTTCAGGATTAAGTGCAATTTAATGGCTGCTATCAGACTTCATCAAATCTACAATGTAAGATTTCAGGATTAAGTGCAATTGATGATTATGTCTTTAAAAAAAGTAATAATAAGACATTGTCTAGAACAGTAAAAAGTTAACTTGATATTAAACTCACAAATTGACTTGACTAGGCTGAATTGAAAATGGTGGGTATGGAATACATAATTGTAGATGCTTTGGTTACATTTCAATTTAGATGTTTTCATTGCAATACTATTTGATAACTTAACCTCAGCATCTCTGCTGCCAAGCATGTTGATTAAGCTTTGACTGTCTTGTAGTTGTGCTGTACTAGTTATGCTGAGGCGGTCAATTGTAGTCAAACTGAATTTCCATTTGTTGGGACCAATAAAAAATGATCTCATCTTATCTTTAAATGTATTATTAGTATTGTCTTTGTAGTGGTTAGATAGGGCTGAGAGTGTGGTTCGAATCTTGCAGCCCTTATTCCCTCAAGCCATTCATCATGTCTGTCCAATGTTTGTGTTGGTGCTTCCATGTTCACTGTTGTTGGTATTTATTGGGCGGATATAAGTTAAGAAAATGTTTCATCAAAAAAAGCAAATTTAAAAAAAAGGCAATCAAGATACTAGAAAGGTCAAAGTATTTCCAGATCTATTCAGGATCTTTCTACAAATTAACAAAAACTTGATTCTTCTTTGTAATCTTTTAAATGTTCTACTTCTTACAATTCTTTTTACCATCTGAATTGAAGGCTACCCATTTGTTATCACTGTCAAAACTGGGGACAAACCAAATGCTGGCACTGATGCCCGGGTCTACATCATCATGTATGGTCAAGCTGGAAAAAAGAATTCAGAAGAGACAAGTGGTAAAATCTGGTTGGACAGTGGTGGCAAGTTTGAGAGAAACCAGAACGACTTGTTTAGAGTGGAGGTGGCCAAGATGATCAGTCCACTCAGTAAAATTGAAATTGGCCATGACAACAGTGGTGTTGGACCAGGCTGGTACTTGGAATCTGTGACGGTCAGTTTTTGGTTGGTCTTTTCTGTTTGAATAAATTGAAAACATTTTGACAATTATCATTGTTTTATTATGTATCTTTAACTGAAAAATGTAACCAATAACCCTTTCACCATTTAACAAAAGAAAAAAGTCTATGGTTCAAGGCAATCAAATTTCACTAATTACTAAATGTTTCAATATAATATTTTTTTAGTACAATTTTAGTTGACCTTGTAACTCAAGCAAATCAAACATCAATTTTATTGTGGTCAAGAGGTTAAGTACACTTGAACTTTGCTTGGCTAAATCCCTAAATTAATGAGAAAAATCTTATACTTAATTTTAATAACAATTAAATTTTGGAAAAATATAATTTAAAAAAATGTTTTTAGCATATTTGTCTCTGAACCATCTTTTAGATCTATAGTCCAACGTCAGGCATAGAGCAGTTTTTTCCTTGTCGTCAGTGGCTGGCCATAGATGAAGGTGATAAGCTGATACAAAGAACTCTTTATGAGCAGATGGCATTGCGCAAAAAAAGAGAGCAAGGTAAAGAGGTTTAATAGATCTCACATTTCTACCACATAAAGTTTTCATGTTCTGGATTGATCTTAGCTACTGGCAGTGAACAGTGGCCAAATTGACTTCTGAAGGCATACAGATTGATTTGCTTGAATCCAAAAATTAATGCATCAGAACTTAAGAAAATTCATTTTATGTTCAGTAAGGGTTGCAGTCATCTGGTTCTTTGGCCAATGGTTAATGAACAGGGTATCATGTGGCCATCACTAAGACCAACTGCCTTTACTTTCCCCTACTAAAGTCAGGCACCCATTAGAGTTGGGTGGACTCAGGCCCCCTAAAAATCCCAAAATCACTGAGATTTGAACCAGGGACTTAGTATTCATTGAATTAGTTAACATTTGATAAATGTTATATAAAAAGTTTAGAAATTAAAAAAAAAAAAAATTCATTAGTCCTCAATCTGTTTAAAAAAAATTATCTAATTGTGTAATTTATTGATAATTTTCTACAGAGATTAGCTGGCAGGCTTGGGTTCACACAAGTGACAAGAAAAATGCTGGCACAGATGCCAATGTTTTCATGTGTATCTATGGTGATAAAGGCAAGTCAGATGAAATCAAACTGGACAACAAGGGAGACAATTTTGAGCAAGGCCAAACTGACACATTCCGATTTACTACTCCCAACTTAGGTGCCCTGTACAAAGTGAGAGTATGGCATGATAACACAGGATCTTTTGCTGGATGGCATCTGAATAAAGTGAATACTCATTTTTAAATTTAGCTTATAAATACAAACTTTCTTCATATAAGATCCATAAGCTTCCTGCATAAACTTATCTAGTCGTTCTTTTTTTATTCAGAAAATAAATTTTGCTAATTTATATTTTCCTGGTTAGCTAAGCTAACTCTTTTCGTTCTTGACACTGGAAAGAAATATCTGTTTCATGTGTTTATCTTGACAAATACAATAAGAAATGTGGAGAGCCTCAGGCTGTTCTATAAACAAATTGTTTTACATGTTTCAGATGTTCCTTTAGAGTTAAAGATTTACATGCCAGCCTAAACCTACCACAGGATAATGGGAGAATGGCGGCTGGTAGGGTTACTACCTGGGAGCATTTTTTTGGCCAACCTTTAACTTGATTATCTCAGGAATGATCTAATAACTTTCTTTCCCTCTAATAAGACTCATAACATAAATAATATGTGCAGAATCAAAAACCTCAGGTGTCTATTTAAGAGTAAAATGTTCACCACTTAAAACTTCTAAAGTCTATGTTCTTATTGACAGCTGGGGCTAGCCTGGTCTTGGGGTATGCATGCTGGACTGTTGTTCAACCATCTCAGTGGTTCTGGGCTCATACTTTGCCCTGTTGTCCTGTGGGAGGTAGGACTAGGAAGTAGATTATCTTCAATTCTGAAGGAACATTCAAAACATGCATTTTACAACATTTTTTACAATAGGCTTACCAAAAGTTTTTCGTTGCCTAGTCGAGAGGCTAAGTATGCTTACACTTGGCTTGGCTACCTGTGAAGGGGGCTTGGCTACCTGTGAAGGGGGCTCGAGGTTCGACACCCGACTCAGTCAGAGTTGTGTTTGCTGAGCGCTTAAAGGCAGCATGCAAAACCTTCTCCAAGATACCCCTCCCCCTGCATCCCCCACTGGTCCACAAATGAGATTGGACCATAGCGCTCTGAGCATGCTATAAGCATGAAAGTAGCACTACATAAAATCTATATTTATAATAACTATTGAGAGCTAAGTGAAAACAGAAATTTTAGTAATCTTCACCAAGAAAATTCTGAATTTTACAACAGTTCCAGTTTGGAGCCTTCTTTGTCAGTAGCAACCTTCTAAATTATTCAATAAAGTCAATAGGACTATGCACCTCTCTATCACAATGTCCTTAGAAATCATGTATCATTCAAGTCCATTCTGATTTTTGGGTTCTCCTTATTGCTTATTTACAAATGGAACAAAAATTCAGTAAATCACTAAGTAACAATAGTTACATCATATTACAGATTGAACTTCAAAGTTTGGAAAGTAAAGAAAAGTACACTTTCAACTGTGACCGCTGGTTGGCTGAAGATGAAGACGATAAAGAGTTGATCAGAGAGATGCCTGCTGAGGCTCCCAGCATAAAGAAACCTTTGCCCTGTAAGTAGTAGGCAGTGAAGGCCTTTATTTTCTCCAAATCAACTGCTTATAAAAACATTAATTAATAAATCTAAGATATCCATTTTTGGGCTTTGTGTATAAACCTTTTTTTTTCTATCAGTGGTACATTACATCATCCAAGTCTACACAGGAAAGAAAAAAGGTGCTGGCACAGACGCCAATGTCTATATCAATGTTTTTGGGGACCGTGGTGACACTGGTAACAGATTCTTGAAGAATTCCAAAACCAATAAAAACAAATTTGAAAATGGGAAAGTAAGCTTTGACTTGTTTTGGAGCTACTTTTTTACCTTGTCTTTTCTGCTTTGTTTCTTTTTTGTCCTCACAAAATATGTATGTCCATATTGACAAAGTATCTTTTTTTATTGACAAATCAACAACGTATATATGTCTTTTATTGACAGTTGACAAAATATTTATGTTCTTTATAGTTTAATAAAGAAATTATCTATGTTTTTTATTGACAAAGTGACAAAATATCTATGTTCTTTATTGACAAATACTTTTCTTTAAAATATATACAAGAATGTGATACAAACAAACTATATGCAGATGCTTGTTAAATTTAAAAGAAAAAAAAAATTAATATAAATATCCATCTTTAATTACAACAGATGGATGAGTTTGAAATTGAGGCAGTGTCCTTGAGTAAACTGCGCAAAATTCGAATAGGTCATGATGGCAAAGGTATTGGTTCTGGCTGGTTTCTGGATAAAGTAGTGGTCATTCCCAAAGATGACAAACAAGGGGAAGTAACCTTTAATTGTAATCGGTGGCTGGACACTAGTCAAGATGATGGCCTTATTGAAAGAGAGATAACTGCATCAGGAACTCAGATGCTTAGCAGTATGTACAGAAGTCTTGAAACTTTTTTCCCCATAATATTTTCCAAATTTAAAAGAAGGAAAAAAAAAAACTATTAACTATGTGTTCTAGGAATATTTTCTTTTTCATTTTGTTTTCTCCTCTAGCTACCACATATCATGTATCTGTTAAGACGGGCAATGTTAGTGGAGCAGGCACTGATGCCAATGTCAGTCTCAAAATCTTTGGCACCAATGGAGACACAGGAAACCTGCAGTTACGACAGTCTGAAAATTCAAATAACAAGTTTGAGAGAGGCAAGACAGACTTATTCAAACTTGAAGCTACAGATATTGGAAAAGTAAATAGAATTTTTGACAATTAGTTTTCTTTAAATTTCTTAAAACAGTAATTCTAAAATTTAAATCTTTGAGCAGTAAAAAAAAGGACCGTCAAGGCTTATTAGTAATTCCATTGATCACAGTTTACTAGAATGTTTTGTGGTCAACTTAACGACCTTTCGTCTTTCCTTTTTTTTTTTTTTTTAATTTTATGGGCATTCAAATAGATAAAATAAATTTTTTCGGTAAGTGATTTTCAATAGTGCTTTGGACTCGGCTGCCCTGAACTTCATTACTTCAAACAACAGCGTAGAAAATGACATCATTTTTTTTTTATTTATGTTATTTATTCATTTATCCTAATAATAATTAATCATCTTTATTATCCATAAGGATTTCCATAAGGAAATTTGTCTTACAATTTGTGCATTACAGCAAACAAAACATCATAACTTTAGAAAACTAAAATATACATTCAAACCACACTCACTCATAATTTACATGTGAAAAGTTTATATCAGATAGTTCCTATTTAATGATTGGATTGCCAGGGGAACAAAAGAGATTTTGTGTCTGTTTGCTTTGCTATCAGTGTCTTGTATCTTTTTGTGATGGTAAAATCTCAAAATCCTGACCCAAAGGGCGATTTTTAATTCCTTTAATTCTACCTCTTTTTTAAATAGATTAAAAAAATCAAAATTGGCCATGACAACAGTAAGTTAGGGGCAGCCTGGTACCTGGAGGAGGTCAATATTGATATACCATCCAAAGGACAACATTACAGTTTTCCTTGCCGCAGGTGGCTGGATGACAAAGAGGGGACAGAGGTTGAACTGGATCCTGTGACTGTACAAGCCATTGAGAAAAGTAAGTTTGCTAATGTCTGTTTTTATATTCTACTAGATTGTGTGTAAGAAAGACTTTTTATTACAAAGATTAAAAAAAACTAAGATACACAAAAGAATATGAAATGCTTCAGTTAACATGAAATTTTTTGAAAACTATTTGACTTTTCTATTAAGATAAAAATTGCAGGGTTTTTTTATATTTATTTGTTGAATTTAGTCAAAAACTATAATACATAACTTGCTTTCCTAATTCTCCATTTGTCTGCTTTGGATTAGTATCCGAAAGCTCTTTATTTGAGAGTTTTCAAGTGGCCGTCAACGTCTGTGATTTTAATTCTAAATTTATCCTCTGAATTCAGTTTGTAATTCTGAAAGATATCCTCCACAGCCATACCCTATGAGATCACTATTTGGACTGGAAAGAAGAAAGGAGCTGGCACAGATGCTAATGTTTTTCTACAGATGTATGGCAAAGAGGGTAAAACTCAGGAGATACAGCTACGAAATAAATCTGACAACTTTGAAGAAGGAGAAGTGGACAAATTTAAGGTCTGCAGCATGGAGTTATATAGTTAGAAAACATAAACTATTTTTTAAAGAAAATATTATAATTAGTTTTTTCTTAGGAATAGGGAGGGAGGCTCAATAATAGTTTCTTGTGAGAGTTTTGTGGTTGTTTTTTTTACATAGAACTTGAGCTGAAAACAAAAGTTGTTGAGACAACAGAAAAAAATCTGTAATGATGGAACTGGGTAGTTTTAATATATCTTGGCATTTTCAGACGTTTGATCTAAAATCTAAATCTGATAACCAAATTCTACTATACTGATGGGGGTGTGGTGGCTGAGTGCTTGTCTTCCAAACCTGGGGTCCTTGGTTTGAATCTCGGGGAAGACTAGGACTCTGAACTTCTGGATTTTTAGGTCACCCCTGAGTCCACCCAACTCTAGTGGGTACCTGACTTAAGTTGGAGAAAGTAAAGGCCATTGATTGTTGTGCTGGCCACATGACATCCTGCTCATTAATCCTTTGCCAAAGAAACATGCCCTATAAACTGTATGGTCTGAAGTGGAACTTTACTTTTTTTTTTTACTTTACTGTATATTTGTTTAGATGAAAAAACTACAAAATTTCTCTTTATGAAATAAAGCACATTCCTCGGATAGAAAGTAGGAATTCTATTGAACACACAATATAATTTAATTTTAATAATAGATTCACAAAAGTAGACTTAACATGAAGCTTGAACTTCTTTTGATTGCTCCTGATAATTTTTTTCCTTTTTATATATACTTCTATTTCCTTTTGAATATAGTTGAGGGTTGTTTTTGAAGCATGTTTAAACTTTTTCTTTTCTTTATTTAGATTGAAGCTCCAGATGTAGGCATTCTTCAAAAAGTTCGAATAGGTCATGATGGTGCTGGCATGATGTCCGGGTGGTATCTTGAAAAGGTGAGTCCTATAAAACTGTGTGTGGTTTATAATTAGTTTTCAATAAATATGTTGCATATTTGAATGGTTTTAAATTAAGTCTTAAATAGTAGATATTGAAATGAATATTGAAGATTTATTAATTAGAATGACAAATTCATTATTCAAAATTAACTTTTTAGTTTGATTACCTATTAAATCTTTGAAGCATAGTTAATTTAAATGGTTTTTTTTGTAGTATTATGTGTTGATTGATTGTTGAAATTCTTTTTTTTATGAAATATATGAAATTTATATCTTTCATAAAAGTTACATCTCCACTCCATGTGGCTCTGATACAGAAAAATTATTTTTTTTTAACTCTTGCAGTCACAACTGCTGTTTCTATTTTTCTGAACTCATTGGCTTTTTGTATATCATCTCTTTGGCACTAAATCAAAATTGTGGCTGTTAGTCCATCTTATTCCTACCAAAATTACTTTAACAGATTTTTTTTTTGCATTCCTTAAAATGCTATATTTATAGTTTTTTTTCCTTATTTTTGCATTATTTATCTTTTTTATTTTAAGATGTGCATCCAACGAAAAGCTATCAAAAGCAAAGGTCTGAAGAGACAGCTCTCTCCACATGGTGCAAGGAAATCTAAGGCTAATCTCTCTGACAATGATTCTGACTCTGGAAGCTCCCCATCACCTCGAAGAAAGCGCAGCAGCTACAAAGGTTCCAAGTGAGTGCAGGGTTTATATGAGTGATGTTATGAAATCATTGACTAAAATACTTCAAAGTTGGTATCAATCATTCCTGTTGTGTGTTTATTAGAGATTTTGATTACTATACTGCTAGTTTGTTCTTTATTAGTTGAGTGATTCCAGAATAAATATAAATATTCAATGAAAGGGCTTTCATTATGTTTTGAAATCCATACCTTTCCTGCTTTTTATGAACTTACTTTATTTCATTCTATTTGGTATCCCTCAGGCCTAAACTTGATGCTGTCGAAGAAGAGGATGAGGATGACCAGGACACGGAAGATTACTGGTTCTTTGTGGACAAGTGGTTCTCTAAGGGAGAAGGAGACAAGTTGATTGTGAGGGAACTGATTCCAACAGATAAAGATGGAAAACCTCTTCGAGGATCACTGCAAGGTAAGGCTAATTTCTGGATTTAAGTTATTAATGATTAAATCAAACTTTTGAGTTTTTAATGACTGAATTATACTTTCCATCATAATATTAGATTTATAATCTTTTATTCTTTTCATTAACTGTTAAACAATAGTTGTACTTTTAGAAATAAAAAAAATTAGGTTCCAGGAGAATAAAAAAAAAAAGCAGTTTTAAAAAGTTGTTTCAAAGAAGTAAAATTGTGTTTTCTTCATCAATTTCTTTTTGTTATTTCACCCTTCAAAAATTTCATTTTACTCACCACTATTATTTTTATAAATAACACAATTGGTTTTATTGGGGTACTGTCATTTTACAGTTTCTTTTTTGTTATTTTGGTATCTGGATGCAGATTAAAATAACAAATCTGATTTAGAAGTCCTTTTTTTACTGTTAAGGGCCAAGAACATTTTCAACCTGGTATCATTCTGATGGCAAAATTGAGTTGCTATGGCTCTTAGCTGAAGTCCTGTATTCATTTGGGTATTTATTCCCAATGAAAATTGAATGGAAGATTACATATTTCGACAAATAAGAAATCCAAGATATTGTTGAAAGATTTTTGTAACAAAATGCATTTTCTTTTTTTTTTTTTTTTTTCCCATAATATCCCAATATTTTATATAGCTTTATTAAAATAAATTAGTTATTTTGTTTATCATTGTCATGATAAGACTTTCTTCCAATGAACATGATTCCACATAACACCCAACAGGGAGTCTGTTTTTGTTTCAAGCCAAACATCACATTGAGGCCAAGAATGCATAATAAGGAAGATTTTAAATGATGTCAGTGTAATAATTGACTCCTTTGTAAATGTTGTATTGTTAGGCTGCAGGTGTGAATGACTATATAGAAAATACAATAAACATGTAACCCTGCCTGACCAAGTAAAATTAAGGATATTTGGGCCACTAGGCCTGGCATCAGCTACAAAACAAACAGAAAAAGACAAATGTCCTTTGTTTTACTTGGTCTGGCAAGACTGAGAGAGAAAGCTGTTTCCAGAACATCACTTTGATCTTTGTAGATGGATGCCTATTTTATGAAGACTCAATTTTAAAATGTCAATAGTGAGCATTTCTGTTTTAAGTAGTCTTAAAGTCGTTTCAGCAAATGTTTATGTCATGTTACCTTCCTTTGACATGACTTTCATTTCATGTCTAGTTCCAACTTTTCATAGACCTTACACGACACTATTTGTATCATAGTTTCTTCCCATCTGAGACATTTCATGGCACTATTTTTGTTTCGGTCTATTTCCCTCACTATATTGACATGACCTAACATTTTTGTCTAGTTCCTTCCATCATAGACATCTCTTGACATTTGTTTAGTTCCCTTATAACATGGACATTACCTGACCCTATTTTGTCTAGTTCCTTCCCTTCACTTTTTTTGTCTAGTTCCCTCCCTTCTAAGAAATATCTTGCCACTACTTTGTATCTTTCATTTGCACATCCATTACCTTGTCACTATTCTTTTCATTATTCCCTCCCTTTCACACACAACACTGTAGCTTTCATCTAGTTCCTTTTCCATGGCAGACTTACATTTACTTTGTTTCCCCATCCAGTAGATGTAGATTAATTTTCAATCATTTTTAGTGAGCTTCATTTTATCAACCTTTAGATTTATCTGATGACGATGATCTTGAGAGTAAGTATGGCATGCCAATACAAAATTATAGATTATTCTTTATTGCGAGAAAACTCAATCCCAGATGAAGAATTCATTATTTCATAATAAATGTATAGACTTAACATAAATTGCTTATCTGAATCTAACTGGAATTTAAAAACAATGTCATCTTACAGTTCCAAGCATGCATTGACATGTTCATCAGTGTCATAATGGAATTTTTAGTTGAAGTAATGTAACTAATATAATACTAATTTCTCAGAAATAGTTGTTAAAAATAAATAACTTTCTGTTGAAAATCTTGAAATATTTTGATAAAATATAGGATTTTTTTTTTTAAATAAGTAAAGAACTATAACGATTGTTGCTCTTTTAAAAAATGTACTTAAATTTGTTTTTACCTAAATTTAGGCTGTTTAATAAATGAAGTATCTCAATGAAGTTATAAAGCTTATAATAGTCATTTTGTTGGCTTTGGCTTGCCTCCTGAAAATTTTCTTGCATGTTTTTATTTTGTACAGGAACTTCTCCTGCAAAACAACTTGATGCTTAAATCTACAATAGGACAATGCAATTGAACAGTTTACTATAGAAATCATTGACATAATTATAATTGCATGAATTTTACAAATAATAATAATAATAATCTTTATTGTCCATATGGAAATTTGTCTTACAATTTGTGCATTACACCAAACACCAAACAAATATACACAGAACATAACATAATAAAATTATTTATGCTGATTTGATAATCATATTCCATGAATTATATGAACAGTCCACTTCAATGAATGATTCATGGCATGCTGAATCAATAATGGAAATAATGAAATACATTGTCCCATGCTTGTTTTAGTTGCATAATATACATCTTGCATGCTGTTAGTGTCATTGTGTGATGTCTATAATCTTAGCATCAATCTAACATCCAAAGTTCTTAGATTCAAGCAATGTCCATTAGATTTGTGTGTTTTATTTAGGATAGCAAAAAGCATGAAATATTCACTTTCTTTCACAGTTTTAAGTTGTTGTTTTCTTAAGTTTACATCATGTAATATATTGAAAATTAGTGCTTCCAGTGTATTGTAGAGCATATAATATAGTTACTCTTGGACATCAGTAGCAAAGTAAAGTGCTTAAAGAGCTTTAAAATGTAGGCAGGAAGGAATGCTTTTATCAAGCTTTCTGGCAATGTGGACTGTAGCAATTATCCTTTATTCTAGTACACACTACATAAAATATTTACCAAAGCTTGTTGCTTTTAATTTTTGTTTCATTAATTGAAACAATCTGCAAATTATTTTTTTTATCTATTACAAAACTATTAACTGAAAAATTGATTTTGGATTTAAAACAATTCATTTGGAAAATTTACTACATATGAGCAGCAAAGTAAAAAAAGAAAGTACATCATTTTTTTGTTTGTTGCTTTTATCTTGATACTTGAGAGCTATTAAAGAGAATAAGTTAATGTTATAAATGAAATAATAAGTTTTATTAAAAAGAATTTTACAACCTTGAAAGAAAAAAACAACTTATTTCACTACTCAGAATAAGTTTTCAAAGTCTGAGGGAATGAATGTATGATTAAGCTGCATCTCAGTATGTTGGTATTCATTGTTTTTTGTTTGTTTGTTGTTTTGTTTTAATAAAAACAATTATAACAATTAAAATGCTGTATTTTATTATGAGGACTATTGTTTTTTTGTATTGGAGCAAAAAAAAAAAAATCCAAAACCCATCTCTGGTCTATTTCTTTATTTTTTTCAGAGGTGGAGTATACAGTGAAGGTATTCACTGGGGATGTCAGCTATGCTGGAACTGATGCCAATGTTTTTATCACTCTCTATGGGGAGCATGGAGACACTGGAGAGAGACACCTGAAAGAATCAGCAACACATGTTAACAAGTTTGAAAGGAACCAGGTCAGATGTGGAACAAAGGCCATCTTGTTTATTTCTGGATCTTTTTGTTCTTTCATTTAACCTTCTTTTCTGAATTTTGTTTTTAGTTAAGTAATTTTTCTCATGAGTTACACAAGGGCTGTATTAAAAAATTAAAAGACCAGCCTGAACATACAAAATGTACACTGTTTAAAAAAAAAAAACTCTTTAGAGAAAAAAAAATGGCTTTTAGGGTGTTTTAATTATGAAAATTCTTGCTCCCCCAACATCAAATAAATGAAAAAAAGTTTTGTAGAAGTCGTCAAGCTCTAAACAATGAAACTATTCTTATAGATTTGTTAAGTTTTTTTTTTTTACATTCTTAGTAGATAAATATCTGGAAATGATGTGTTGGTTAAATGAAGTATTTTGATTTAAACAAACTTGTAACATTGATTTTGTGATTTCAGGAAGATGTGTTCAGTGTTAAAGCTGTTGATCTTGGCAAGTTGGTGAAAGTGAACATCCGACATGACAACAAGGGAGGGGGTGCAGATTGGTTTTTGGACAGGGTAGAAGTGGAAGACCCCAAAAATAAGAAATCGTAAGCTACCTTTTCTTCATGAAACCTACGTTCTTTTTTTCTGTTATGAATTCTGAGTCTAACAATTAGTGTTATGAACCTGTTGATAAAAGCAGATACTTAATTAAATAGTAATTGCATCCATTTGATTTAATAGTTTGTTCTATTTTACTTTAAAAAAAAAAAAAAATTTCTTAAGGAGGCAGGTGAAGTAGATTTTACCTATTTCTGTGGCCATTGGTTAGCCATTGTGTTAAATAGCTAGCTACAAGATAGGATAACTTTGCTGTACCTGATACATGTCTTCGACTTGGTTCCTAAGAAAGTTAAGTTTCCATATTCTAGTATCAATAAAGATATTTTGAACACTAAATTAGGAATAAAACAATTCCAATGCACTCTTCTACCTTACTTAGATTTACCCTCACTATTTAGGTGGCAAGCTGTCTTCATTTATGTCATTTGCCAGCAATGTCCTTATTCCATCTTGTGTCCATGGTTTTTTTCATCTTTAAGAAAGTCGGGATGCCATGTTATGAGGGAGCCATCCTGTTTCCATCTTCCTCAGTTTGGCCTCCATATTGTTGTGGTCTTTGTGGAGGGTGTATCACATTGTCTTAGGACATGTCCCATGAATCTATTTTGTCATTCTGTCACAACATACATAGAGGACTAAGTGTCCATTTGGGAAAAGATTTCTTTGTTGGTGTAATGATGAAATTATGTGACTCCTAGGATTCGTCTTAGACATAACTTTACAGCCACCTTTCAATCTTTATAAATGCCATCCATATCTTAAATGCATAGATTGTCATTGGGACAAGTATTCTTATGTTGACAGGTCAAAGAAATAATTGTGCAAAATTTCAGCTTGATCTGAGATCTGAGAAATAACATATACAAACTTTATACCAGACAAACTGACAGAGTGAGTTAAAATGAGCTTTGTAAATAAAAGCAGTCTTTAATAAATAAGACTTTAGTAGAATTAACTTTATTTTGGTTTACTTAGCTCATTATCTAATTAGTAATGGCCCATCTACTTATTCTAATAAAGAAGAAATATTTGTTTAATATCAATTGAAAAGGTATTTTGGGTGGCAGTTATTTGTTTTTTTTTCTGTTTTTATAACTTTCAGCTATTTCTTCCCTTGCCAACGCTGGCTTGCTGTGTCCAAAGATGATGGTCAGCTGTCTAGGGATCTCATGCCAGTGGACATTGCACTCAAAAAGAAACTTTCCAAGAGAGATTCAAAAACAAGTATCAGAGATGAGATAGGTCTTGAGGTCAAAGGTGAGAAAATGATTGAGGCAGTCTATACTAGTTAGGGTTAGGGTTATACTAGTTAGGGCTACTTAGTGTAAATGGATCAATAACCTACATTTTAAAAGAAATAGAAAAAATTTGATGAAAGGAACTTGCAGTCACTTGCCCCAAAGGACCTGCTTCAGGCTTGAGAATTCTTTTCTTTCTTTTTTTTTTTTTCGGCTTTTCATTTAATCTTAAAATTAAAATATTTTTGTAAAGAAAAAAAGAAATAACAAATTGTTCATACATTTTTATTTATCTTGTTATCCATCCTTAAAGCTCTTTTGTATATCATTGTATTGATATTAACTTGTTAAGTATCATAGAATCTAATTGAGATTTTTTAAAATGATTTCCACTGAGATGTTTCTATTGGTTAAAAGCTTAATAGTAACATTTCTACATTACTTCATATTATGATCTGATCACTTCACAGCCGCGCTGACAACTTACCATGTGAAGGTGTATACTGGAGACAAGTTTGGTGCTGGCACTGATGCCAATGTTTACATTATTTTGTTTGGAGAAAAAGATCATACAAGTGAGCTGAGAGTTAAATTCTTTCTTATTATCATTCTGAGTTTTGTAAAAAAAAAATAATAAAAAAAACTTACTTTAAGTTAGCTTTTTACAGTTTTATTAAATGAAAATTTTTTTTCTTGCATGCAGATAAACTGTTCCTTAAATCTTCACAAAACAAAAACAAGTTTGAAAGAAATCAAATGGATGAGTTTACTTTGGAGTTGGCAAACATTGGAGAGCTAAAAAAAATCAAGTAAACCTCTAATTTTAATAAAGACTAGATGTATATAGCCATTATTTATAATTTATAATTAATTTTAAATGTCTAAATCTATTTTTTTTCAAAGAATCGGTCATGATAATGCTGGTGGAGGAGGTGCTTGGTTTTTAGATAAAGTTGAAATAGATGCCCCTTCTTTGGGTCACATGTGGGTGTTTGATTGTGGTCACTGGTTGTCAGATTCAGATGAAGACAGAAAGTTGGAACGAGAGCTGCATCCACGAGAGCTGGCTACTGAAGAATATGCTCCATGTAAGTTTTCAATATATGTTAAATTTAAATATTCTTTTAATATAAAGGGCAAACGCAGTTTTGCTTTAGTGAAATAGAAAAAATGTGAGTGATATAATAATAAAATTTACTTGTTTTTACAATTTCTTTATGTGTGTTCCTTATTAATTTGTTTTAAAGATAAAATGTTTATGTGTGTAGTAACATATGACTCTAGAGAATTGATTCCCACATATTTATGTTATGTCTTAAAATTTTAGAAAGCTTTTCTTTATTAACATAGAATAAAATATTTAGATGTTCTAACCAAAAAAATTCAATACAGCAATTTTATTTTATTGTAATCACTTATTATTTACCTATTTAAAATGTCAAGAAGGTTATGAGGGTTAACTTTACTTTTACCTAACTCTTTGACTCTGAAATTATTTTCCACATTTGGAAGAATAATGTTTTTGCCCTTTCAGATTGTAAAAAATGTTTTGATTAAATTTATACAACTTTTTTGTTTGTTAGTAGAAAATGATATATTTGGTATAGAATTAAAGGAGAATGCATACCCTTTTTTATATAGCACAAAGTCATTTCAATAAAACGAAAAAATTATTTTAATACTTTAAAATTAACTTGAAAACTTTTTGCAGTTTATTGCTTGTTCAATGCAAGCTCTATTGTTATTGAAGTGGGCAGGACATGGCCTAAGTTGTGCCAATTTGCCAAAAATTTAAAAAAATGGTTTTTGTTGCGATTTCTAAGCCTGGAATTGGTTATTTAATACTTTTTTCCCTTGTATAGGCATACCCTATGAGATCACCACATACACCAGCAACATGTCAGGGGCAGGCACAGATGCAATGGTCCATGTGACACTGTATGGCAAAGAAACAGCCACTCAACAGAAAAACCTCTGTAGCTCAAAGAAAGAGTGCAAATCAAAGTTCAACAAAGGCTCAGTGGATAAGTTTATTGTGGAAGTAAGGATATCTCTTTTTTTTTTCATCTACATAAACATATTTAAGCTGTACGCCTTTTTTCATTTTTTTTTAACTCACACATTTCTAAGCAAAGCAATATAATTCAAAGTAATGTACATTTATTTTTTTTTTTAACTTACAGTAACTTTTTACTTACAGTAACTTTTTACTATGCTTGAAAACTTGCACAAAGCATGGTTGATTATAAGTGTTATATTTAACTTTGTAACTTTGTTTTCTAAGCTTGAAGATGTTGGTCTAAGCATTGAGAAGCTACGTATTGGCCATGATGGATCTGGTTTTGGTGCTGCCTGGCATCTGGAGAAGGTTGAAGTTCGAAGGCTTCATGATTCTGGCAAGGTCAGAGTTCAAATTTGTTTATTTTTGCCCAGTTGATTGAATTTTATTTACATTAATAGAACAACATATAATAATAATACTTTAATTATTATAGTGTTGTTAATAAACATAATGTCGGCTCAAGACACTAAGAAAACAAAACAGACAAACATGAGAGTTAAAATGACAAAGAAATGTAAAAAAAAAAAAAAAAGACTAGGTATTTAAATTAAGCAAAGATGGACATTTTCTTTCGGGACATTCTTAAATAGACGGATGTCTAATGGTAGTGAGATCTGTTACGAGGTTGATAGATAGATAAATATTAATAATAATAATTATAAATGCAGTTATTCAATTATTTCAAGATACAAGGCTAAAATTATACATTCTCTTATTTCATCCTTTTAGAGCCACATAATACTTTTGGACTCAAATGTTTAGTCAAAATTCAGTGCTTAAAGGGAACACAAATTATTCTTATTAACTTGTAACCTACTCTATTTAGAATTAGTATTAAAAGGGAGATAACACATTCTATTTAAAAATAGTTTTGAAAGGGAGTTAAAATATGCTGTTTAGAATTAGTTTTGAAAGGGAGGTAACATTTTTGTATTTAGAATTAGTTTTGAAAGACAATTGACATGTTCTATTTAGAATAAGTTTTCAAAGGGAGGTAACATATTTTAAATTTAGAATTAGTTTTAAAAATGATGGAAGTAAAAAAAAAAATTTTTCATCTCAAAAACTCAATTTCTCCTTTTTTGCTTTTCTTGAAATTGGTCAACAGGATTTACATGTAAGTTGTACATGTTCAGAGTTTTAATTGTTTTTCTTTTTGCTTATCACCATAGAGAATCTGTTTATGAAATGACAGTTTATGGTTATTGGTTTATAACAGTGATGCCCAAAATATGGCCTGTGGACCAAACATAGTTCCATCCGGCCTGCCGAAACGTCAGCACAAAGTGAAGATAATCCCTCCTCCAAAAAAGAAAGTTTGAAAAATTTATATTTACCTACTTTAGGACTCTCATATTTTCTTTGAAGTATTGATACAATGACCTTTAATGTTTGTACATTTATGAACAGGAAATGTAGAATCTACCAGGAAAAGTGGGTGGATCTTTACTTTTTTTTTTTTTTTTGTGGAACATGATAATAAGCCAACATATTTGTTTTATAAAAAAAAACAACATATATATCAGCATTATTTAATAAATATGGCAGCATGCTTGTTTTGAACCACGAATAAAAGATTGATTTACTACAAACTAGACATTGGAGGATCAATGGGAATGTTCACCAAAAAGAGACAAGGAAATGAGTTGGTTTTAAAGGCACCCACCTACTCTGTTGCTAACATTTTAAGTAGAAAAATGAAGTTAATTTCTGATGCATAAAAAATACAATTGTCAAATATCAAATGAATGTAATACTAAATCCAAGGGGTTCTGGTAAAATAGTTTCAGAACAATGTCATTTAGCTTTTGTAACATTTGGTTCATGTGGCCCGTGAGACAAGTGTTGGAAATTAAAATGGCCCGCAGGTCGAATTAAGTTGGGCATCACTGGTTTATAACATATAACTTTGCTTTTAAAAATAATTATTGTATGTATACTTTCCATATGTGTACATGTTCATTTTTTTTTTTTACTTATTCATAACTTTTACAAATTTGAGTATCCTTTTATAGTGCAAGGAATGTTTTATCTTATAATGAGAGTCTTATACTTAACATCATTTCTTTGAAAATGATAATAGATAATTTGCATGTAAATGTTTAAAAGCAATTTGAATTTTTGGTTTATGCTATGTTTTAATAAAAATTCATTTTATATAATAATTTAGTGTTTATATGAAACATTTTTCTAATCCCACAAATTCATAGTATTAGATGCACAATTAGACATTTGAATAATATGTCCAGGTTAAGATAACTATTTAATAAAGTTCACTCACCATTTGATGATTCAGTCAATTTTTTTATTGTCAATTTCAATCCTTTATGTATCTGATGCCATTTGAAGTGTAAAATAAAAAATAAGTCAATTCAAAGTTGTCACTTTTCTCATTTATCTGAGTTAATTTACTTCAACTTTTGGCCTTAAATTTTATAAAATGTGCACACATTGACTCTTGAAGAGAATTTTACTTTCATTAATAGTTCATTGTCATTTTTAATTTTTTTTAGAAATAGTTATTTTGTCTCAAGTTAAAACAATTCATATGGATGGAAACTGTAAGAAATTATACTCACAACATTTAATTCTCTTTCTTAATGTCACATGATCTTAGTATTTCTTTTCATCTATGGTGTAATCATTAAATTTTTTTTCTGTTAGTCTGATTTATTATTAATTAGTTATTTTTCCACCTTTACACGCAGGGTTCTGTTACTTACACTTTCCCATGCAATCGTTGGCTGGCCAAGGATGAAGATGATGGTGCTATTGAGAGAGAGCTCTTGCCTGCTAAACTTATCCAAGAAGTTGTGGGAAAGGATGGAGAGACTAAATCAAAAGAGTTAAAAATTAAAGATAAACTAGAGTGTGAGTAGTTTTATTTCTTAAGTGATGACTACCTAGTGAGTGCCTTTCATTGCTTAGTTCTCTATTTCATTATTTTTTGGAAAGTTGATTATTTGCATCGCAGTCTAGCTTAGGTTCTGTTCATCTCGCATAAATATTTTTAAACTGTGAGATTTGCATATTCAGATAATGTAGAATGTGATCTTGTCAGGTAACCTGGTATTTTTATCTGATATAAATCTGGTCTGTTGTGCTCAACAGAACAAATCCTAAACCTCAGAATACTCTGTGAAAAATATCTCCAACACCAATGGAATCTTTTCCATGTCTTTATTGATTTCAAAAAAGCTTTCGATGGAGTATGGCATGGAGCACTCTGGGCGACAATGGAAAAGTACAACATTAATAAAAACATAATTAAAGTTATCCAGAATTTCTACAAGGATGCCACCAGTGTGGTGTACTTCAACAATAATATTGTGGACTGGTTCAAAACCACAGTTGGAGTAAGACAAGGCTGCCTACTTTCACCAACACTCTTTAATATCTTCCTTGAAAGGATAATGGAAGATGCTCTCGACGGCTACGAAGGTACTGTAAGCATTGGAGGAAGAAGAATTACTAACTTGCGCTTCACAGATGACATTGATGGCTTAGCAGGAGCTGACCTGGTGATGCGCATTGACAAGACTTCCGCAGCATATGGTATGCAAATAAATGCAGAAAAAAAACAAATTATAATCAATAGCCAACAGGGCTTTAATAGGGGAGATGAAAAGCAGCTATTGTCTCAGATGAGGGAACGAAACCCGAACTATTGGCCCAAATAGCACAGTCCACACTAGCCCTTTCAAAACTTAAAATAATATGTAAAGACAAAGGCTTAGCCCTTGGCACAAAAATCAGACTGATGCACTCCCTGGTCATGGCCACATTTTTATATACTTGTGAGTCTTGGACGCTGACTGCAGAGCTAGATAGGAGGATCCTAGCAATGGAATTGAGATGCTACAGAAGGATCCTAGGTATCACGTTCAAAGACCGCATCACAAACCAAGAGATTAGAGACAGGGTTACTGCAAGGATCGGACCCATGATGACCTGCTAACTATAGTAAATAGACGCAAGCTCAAACCTATGTTCATATTACAAGATCTTCGGGGCTCGTAAAGACCTTCCTTCAGGGAAAAGTACCAGGAAAAAGAAGAAGATGCAGACAGAGAAAGTGATGTCAGAACAACATAAAAGAATGGAGGGGACTGTCATTGAAAGAGACAGGGAGGAATGGAGGAAGACGGTCGATGAGTCTTGCTTGGTGCCCAAGACTAAGGGATAGGTAAAGGTAAAATCTAGTCTACAACTACTTAAACTACTTTTGCTTTTTATAACTTGACAACAGGGGCATAGCTAGGAATTTTCCATCATTTGGGAGCCCTGGGGGCTTGACCTCTTTGGGGGCCCCTGCATTTTGCATAATATCTAATATTTAATGTAAAAAACACTCATTTGAGGGCCCCCCTCAATAGGGGACCCAGGGGAATTTGAAATTCTCCCCCCTCCCCCTCCCTAGCTACACCACTGCTTGACAACCTTACCTTGGATTTTTTTATGAAGTTAATTAGAATTATAAAAAAAAAATTACAATAGAAACTTTGTTGTACTTTGAGCAGCCAAGAAGTACACTGTTGAAGTATTCACTGGGGATGTGTCTGGTGGAGGAACTGATGCCAATGTATTCCTGACACTATTTGGAGACAAAGGAGACTCTGGGGAGAGGCAGCTTAGAAACTCTGAAACCAACAAAGATAAATTTGAAAGGAACAAGGTCAGTTACTGACATTTTCTTAGAATTGTTTACTTTGAAATTCGTTTACTTTTTAAATTTTTTAGACTGAAGAATGTTATGGTGTTAAATTTTTCTTTGCATTATTTTTTTCTCTACTTGAACTGAATGAAGACTGAATGAATGTTAAACAGGTAGAATTTGTAAATTAGCTTACATGACTAAATAGTTGCCATTATGTGTACTCACCTTTTTATAGTATGCAAACAGACTTTTCTATAAGCCACAAAGACTTTTGAACCTTTCTTAGTATATGCTGTCCTACTGACCAGTCACAGTTGTTTACTTACAGTAATGGTATTTCTTGATTATAATTTTTTTCGTTTTAACTATTTTGTTTAATTCTTCTCTCTTGACAAAATGTGCAAACAAGGCCCACAAATATTTTGAACAATTTTTATTTGTTGACGGTAAAAAAAAAATTGGCAATTTTATTTTCTGTCCTTATAGCCAAATTCAATATAAACATATTACATATATTCAAATAGTCAATAATTAAAAGAAAAAATTCAAGAAAATAAGTAAGGTCAATGGGTATTAAATAGGTCATCACTGTATTTAAATCTTAAAAATTGATGAATGAAACTAACATTTGTTTATGGTTGAGGTACTAGAATGCCTTTCATTCTAGGTTTAAACATAGTTAGCCTCCTTCAGTTGGAGAATGATTATGGTTCATATCAAACACTTTTTCATGTGACTGTGGAGCACTATTTTGGATAGACAATCCCAGGAGTGTTTTAACACAGATTATTTGAAACTTAAACAGTTTATAAATATCTTAAATTTTGTACTTTCATTTATTAATTTCTTTGCAAATCAGCACATTTAACAATCCTTTTTGCATAGATCTACAAATAAATGAAAGAAACAGGCAACTTTGTTAGGCAGCTGTAGCAAGACACTCGTTCTTGGATCAATTTGTAACTTTGCACAATTATTGATTGACATAGACAAGACATGAATCGATAAAAATAAATTTACCAACTAGACAATTAATTACTGTTTATTAATAATTTTGTTTAATAGCCTCAAGAGAAACTAATACTTCAGTATTCACAGATGTGGGTACATTTTGGGGGTTAATCTCCTTAAAAAATTTATTTATTGTACCTAATAAAACATAGAAGGCACGGTGGCTGAGCGGTAAAGCACTGGGCTTTCTAACCGGAGAGTCCTGGGTTCGAACCCTGGTGATTTTAAATTTTGGAATCTTCAGACGCCTCTGAGTCTACCCAGCTCTAATGGGTACCTGACATTAGTTGGGGAAAAGTAAATGCAGTTGGTAGTTGTGCTGGCCACATGACACCCTCGTTAACTGTAGACCACAGAAGCAGATGGCTTTTACATCATCTGCCCTATAGACCAGAATTAACAAAACATAAATCAATAATTAAAATACTCAATTAGTCAATTAATTTTTTTTTATATTGAATAAGGTAAATAATTTTAACATTATTGGTAGATATAGTATGGAGATAAGCTTTAGATGAGCATTGTTGTTTTCTTAAAAAAGGATTTTTTTTATTTTTCTTGTTTAATCAAAACTACACTGATTAGTTTGATTAGTTAAGTCGTAAAATTGTTCTATGCTTTGATCTCAATAGATGGATAGATTTATTCTGGAAGCTGTTGACCTTGGGAAACTTTATAAGATCAAAATACGTCATGACAACTCCTTCATTAACCCCAGCTGGTTCCTGGACAGAGTTGAAGTCTATGATGGAAAAGAAAAATATATTTTCCACTGCGAGCGTTGGCTGGCCAAGAATAAAGATGATGGAAAAATAGAAAGAACTCTCTATGCAAAGGTTAGAAGGCATAAGTAGCTTTTTTTTCACACTATTACCCACTAGTATCTATTGTCAGTATTTTTTGAATGAAAAGATTTAATTTTTCTCTTCTTGGTACTACAATTCTTTTTTTAATGGCCTCATTTCAAATAGTGAAATAATCTATTCTAAGCAAATTATCTGAATTAGAAATTGTTTGAACTAACAACTGTCAAGTTAGAATGTAAAGTATTACAAGACTTAGAGAAATACAAAGTACAAAACTTACAGTTTTATCTGTAGTTTCTTTTTTTAATTATCTCATTAGTTAATTTTTTAAACTCCCAAACAAATAAGAATTGCTGCTGTTTTTTAACAATAGAGAGCTAAAGCTGCTAAATTTATTTTTTGTTAATCAACAGAGCGCAGTAATTTTGATTAGTAAATAATTGTTTGTTTAGTTCTAATAAGTTATTATTTAGAAGCAACATTTTGTGACAACAATAAAACTTAAATGTATATTATATTCAAATTAATTCATTGCTAACTACACAGGGTTATGATGGTGATATGTCTAGCACAGGGACATTGAAATCTACAAGGTTTGGGGGCTCTGTGGCCAGTTTAGAGTCTATGAGGACCACTGATACTTTCTCTAAAAGCCCCAGAGTGACCCGCAAACAGTTAGCCACTCTTGAGGAGGATGTATCGCATGAACCAAGTAATGCTTCTATTTTGTTATGTACCTAATACTTTGATTGGCTTGTTGTGTGATGCTTATGTTTGACGTGAAGTTATTAATATTACAATGATAAGGTTTCAGTTAAAGACTTGGAAGTAACCTGAATCTTATCAATGATAATTACTTTAAATTCAGTATTTCCATAATAATTATTTTGTTTCTTTGTCTAGTTTTACTTCATATATTCATTAATACTTGTAATATTTTTTCATCATATTGAAAGCAACAGAAGTAGCTATTTTACATTTTCCAAGACTTCCAAAACATTTTCAAAAAGATTTGTAAATAAATGCATTCAGGTTGTCTCACCTTTCAAGGACATTGTTATTGTTATTCAATCTAAGGGAGGAAAGTTTGTCAGGTTTTTTTTTTCATTTCAAAATGTCTGTAAGATGTAAAAAGTGTCATTTCTTTCTTGCAGCCATTCCTTACACCATCAAGGTGAGTACAGGAGAGGGCAGCGACAATGGCACCAGCAGCAATGTCTGGATTGACATATTTGGCTTGAAAAAGAAGCACACTGGTAAGCTTTTCCTGGAGTTACTACAGAAAGAGAGATTTGAATCAGGCTCTGTGGAAACATTTTCTATTGAGGCTGTAGATGTAACAGAAGTTAAGAGAATCCAGGTACTATTAGCTTGAAATAATTAGAATTGTTTCTTGTTCTTATGATGTTGCATTTTGTGCCTCCTTTAAATTGTATTACTGAACTTTAAAATAATTTTGAGAAATGTTTAAAAAGTTTCTTAAAATTTTGTCTAAAATGTCTTACTTGAATTTCTGGAGAAAGAGTTTTCTATAGCTTAAAATGTACATAAACCAAACACTATTTAGAGCAGTGCTTTGGAGTTAGTTAATTTGATTATAATTACTTCTGATTTATTTGGGACTATTAGACTGTTTCTGTGGAAAATCAAATTTTTCAAAGCCACTTTGCTGTCCTTTTTCTAATTTTTCAAATCCACTTTGCTGTCCTTTTTCCAATTTTTCAAAGCCACTTTGCTGTCCTTTTTCTAATTTTTCAAAGCCACTTGCTGACCTTTTTCTAATTTTTCAAATCCACTTTGCTGTCCTTTTTCCAATTTTTCAAAGCCACTTTGCTGTTCTTCTTCTAATTTTTCAAAGCCACTTTGCTGTCCTTTTTTTTAATTTTAAATTATGAAACTTTAGTTGAGTAGTCAATTGTCCTAAGTTTAAACTCTTATAAAAATTGGAATTTTTAATGTTGATTTTTAAGACTTTCCTCTATCATCTGCCATTAGTTCCATTAGTTCTCTATGCTATTATTTAATTCTTACTCAATTTATTCTGTGAGAGTCTTAGTATTTGTATTCTTTGCATGAGGCATTAAATTAAAATATTTTTTTTGCTCACATTTCTTAGATAGGCCATGATGGTACAGCCCCTGGAAGTGGTTGGTTCCTAAAAGATCTGGACGTAGATCTTCCAACTAAAGGAAAACATTATCACTTTGAATGCAGACAGTGGCTGGCTAGAGACAAAGGTGATGGTAAAACATCGCGGGAATTTAATGTTGAGGATGGCAAGAGTTCTATCACATCATACAAACCAAGTAAGTTCAACTATCTTTTCTTGGATGTTAACCCATTAGCTCTTATGGCAGTTCAGAACATTTTTCATTATATGCCTAAAACGGTCTGGAACATTGTGACAGTTATTATTTTTTAAACTTTCCTATAAGAAGAGCTCATCGTGTCTCATTTATGGGAAGAATAATAGTGTGATGACTCTTTTAAGTGAAAACCAGATATGTATAACGTTTTTATTTAATTTTTAAAGAAATTTTAGAATGAACAGGCTCGTAGACCCAGTGTATAAGCCCCCACCCTGGAAAATGAGATTTTTTAAGCTTTTTTATAATCCAAAGATATTAAAAGTAGGCTATATATTTTTTCAAACTAGACATAGTAATTTCTTTTTAAAATTGTTTATTTATTTATTAATATAAGTTCTTAAATTTATATATATTTTTTTTTTAAATTTTTAAAAGATTTTTTAAATTCAAAGTTACCCCTCTTTGCTTAGGACCTAAAAGAGGATTTTTCAGACTGGATATAGGTGAGCCATTGGGTTAAATGAAGGGTTAATTGTTTTTTTCGAAAACAAAGTTTCATACTTTCTCTGCTAGTCCTTACTATTTTTTTTTCTTAATTATTATTATACCTTTTATATAGCGCTACTTTCATGCTTACAGCATGCTCAGAGCGCTTTGGTCCAATCTCATTTGTGGACCGGTGGGGGGGAGGGGGTATCCAGGAATTGGTTTTCCTTTAGGCGCTCAGTAAAAGCAACTCTGCCCGAGTCGGCTGTCGAACCTCTAGCCCCCTTCTAGGTAGCTGAGACAAGCCAAATTCAAGCTCACTTAGCCTCTCAACCACGCTTCTTAACATGGTAACACACACAGATATATATTTATTATGATCTTGCAGTGATCACTTATGAGGTCACAGTCACTACTGGGGATGTTCCTGATGCAGGCACAGACTCAAAGATTTTAATGACAGTCTTTGGACTGAAAGGAACATCTTCTGTTCTGGAACTTGAAAAAAGAGATGACAGATTTGAAAGAGCTAAAACCAACCTTATCAGGGTATGCATATCACTTCATTACAGCTATTATTGAAAGTTTATATTTTATTTCTGGTTTTTCAAGCTCCTTTTTAATATAATTGCTTCTTTGTTGTTGTTTTTCTTGTCTGAAATGTACACAATTTTAAGTATATACCTATCCTATTTACAGATGGAACTAGATTTTAAATATATAACTATCCAATTTACTGATAGAACAAGATTTTAAATATATAACTATCCAATTTACACATGGAAATAGATTTTAAATATGTAAGTATCCAATTTACAGATGGAAATAGATTTTAAGTATATAACTATCCAATTCACAGATGGAAATAGATTTTAAGTATATAACTATCCAATTCACAGATGGAAATAGATTTTAAGTATATAACTATCCAATTTACAGATGCAACTAGATTTTAAATATATAACTATCCAATTTACAGATGGAAATAGATGATGTAGCGCCACTTAAAAAAATAAGATTGGAGTTAACTGGAAAAGGAAGTCGGCCATGCTGGTTTTTAGAGAAGGTAAACTCATTATTGTGTCAGAATATTTGTTATATTTGAATGTTATCTAATAACAAAAAGAGTTTTGGATCTATGTTAATGATCTAAAGCTAGGAATTGAATTTGGCTATCAGGATTTGGTTTAGTTAAAAGGAAGTATTGTTGAATTGAGTTTGAGGGGGGGGGGGGGGGGGTTAGTGTTAATATTGAATCTAAGTTTAAGGATCTTAATTAAGTTAAGTCGGACATTCAGGCATCCCTTAACCAGGGCAGAGTACCAAAGGACTGGAAAGAAGCTAATGTCACCCCCCTATTTAAAAAGGAGAAAAATCTGACCCAGGAAACTACAGACCAGTATCACTTACCAGCATCACATCTAATCCTAGAACACATAATATGTAGCAACATCATAAACCACTTAGACAAACATAATGTCCTCAATTAAAATATTTCGGCATTAATGGTCCACTGCATCAGTGGATTAAAGATTTTCTGATAGGGAGAGAACAAACTGTAATAATAAATGGCTCTAAATCAACACCGATAACAGTAAACTCAGGTGTACTTCAAGGAACAGTCTTGGGTCCACTATTATTTTTAATTTACATAAATGATTTACCAAATTGCATTAGTTCAGGAACAAAAGTCAGATTATTTGCAGACGATTGCATAATATATAGAACAATAAAAACAACACAGATATTTTACAAAGAGAATTAGATGAATTACAGAAATGGGAATCTAATTGGAGCATGTCTTTCCACCCAGAAAAATTTCAGTTGTTAAGAGTAACAAAAAAACTAGAACAAATTAATTCCACTTATCTTATTCATGGCAAACCAGTAACACAGACTAAAAACACAAAATACCTAGGTGTTATAATAAATAAAAAAACTGTCATGGAATTCACATATTGATGAAACTATAAAAAAAATCCAACAAAGCATTAGGATTTATTAAAAGAAATTTCCATAAATGAAATAAGAACACAAAACTAAAATGTTATTTAACCTTGGTTAGGCCAATAATAGAATATGCATCCACCGTTTGGGACCCCTCAACTCAAGAAAACATTAAGAAACTGGAACAGACACAAAATAGAGCAGTGAGATTCATAACAAATGAATATTCACATTTGACTAGAGTAACACCTTTAGTAAAATCTTTAAATTTAGAAAGCCTTCAGGACAGAAGACTCAAAAGTAAAGTAGCAATTATACATAAAACACTGAACCATAATCTTCAAATACAAAAAGAAAATTTAATAAAATACTCTGAAAGACACAAAGGTAAAGGCACATTCCTTGTCCCATATGCTAGGACAAATTTGTACAAATACTCCTTCCCTAAGGCTATTAGAGCATGGAATGGGTTGCCTGAGCTAGCAAGGAAAACCAGTGACTTGGCAGAATTTAAGTCATTGGTTAATATGCATGACTAAATGCATGACGCGTAGGACGTAATCATCTTCTTTTTTTAAGTAATGTCTGTATTATATAAGATTATATAAGATTAAGATTAGTATGTTTGTGAGAATTTCATTGTCATTTATCATTAAGCTAAGTTTCATCTTTTCATTTAATTTCTAATGATTCAGTGCCAAAAGTTAAATGTTTCTCTGTGACACACATGTTAAAAATAAGTATAAAACTATAAATCATTGAATAAAACTTGACTCTTTCAATGTTTTAACAGATTGAATTAAGAAATATGGAGACTGGCAATTTGTCTGTTTTTAAATACAACAACTGGATAGGTCATGGCAAAGAAGGAGCTAAGAATCCTGTTGATATTCCAGCCACAGAGAGAGGGAAAACTGTTGTAGAAAGTAAGTTTTCAACGTGTTGTGTTAAACTGGGAGGGGGGGGGGGGGGAGTTACACAGAAATAAATGTTCTATCCATGGTGCAAATTAGACTTTAGCTACTATTTAGCAAAAGCCTGCCAAGAGAAAAATAAGAAACCATAATAGAGCTGAATTATTTGAAACTACATAGGTAGTTTATAATAAAGCTATAGTGGCCCAGAGAACAAATAATTCAATAATTTAACATATAATTTTGTATGACTTTGATTATTTATTCTATTTTTCAGAGGGCACTTATAAAGTGTCAGTGAAAACATCTGACATGTCTGGGGCTGGCACAGATGCCAATGTATACATCATTCTTTTTGGTGCCTTTGGTGATTCAGGAGAGATACACTTGAAGAAGTCTGAGACCAACAAGCATCCCTTTGAAAGAAACCAGGAAGATGTCTTCACAATCAAAGATATCCTATCTCTTGGGGAATTGAGCAAACTGAGAGTGTGGCATGATAATAAAGGTTAGATAAATCTTTGTTCGTAAGATTAGAAAGATATTTATTCTGTATAATAGATAAACTAATTACTGTGCATATAAATTCATCAAAGTTGTTAATCAATCATAGCATGTGCACTTTAATTTATCAAGTCCAGATCATGTACCACATAACTAGACATCCATCAATATTGTGGAGGCATGGTGACTCAGTGGTAAAGTGCTTGGCTTCCAAACCGGGGGGTCCCAGGTTTGAATCCTGGTAACGACTGGGTTTTTTAAATTCGGGATCTTTGAGCACCTCTGAGTCCTCTGGGTACCCGACATTAGTTGGGGAAAACACTAGATAAGAACATCAATTTCCTAAATGATAATTAATCTCTCAGTGTACATTGGTGATGCTCCTTTGTCATGTGCAAAGCAAACATTTCTCTGAAAATAGACACACTTCAAACATATTTTAATGTGTATGGGTATTTGTAAGCTTTTTGTTACAATATAATCTTCCATTTAAGTATAGAACTAATTATTAGGCTAGAATAAATGGTTTAATAATTACAAATAATGTATAAATAAAATGTTTTTAAAAATTTTTTACAATAAATTTCTGTTCTGTTTTCCAAACCCCTAGGGATAGGATCATCTTGGCATCTATCTTCAATTAAAGTAGAAGATGAGAAGACAGGGAAAGTCTATACATTTGTCTGTGACAAGTGGCTCTCCAAATCTGAGGATGATAAACAGATCATCAGAGAGCTCACATGCAACACCACAGGCAGGTCTGACTCTGCTCGGGGCTCAGCTCGTAGCAATAAAGATCAAACAGGTACAATGCTGTTAGTACTATTAGTTGATGTTTTATTTTTACAGAAGAAATACTTAAAGAAAAAAGATGGCTAATTACTAAAAAAAATCTTTTGTTATATATGGCAGTGTCTTTTATTCTGAAGATTAAGGATGAGTGCAGTGTTTAACATGATTAGGTAAACCCAGTTGTGACATGCAAATTATTTTGCATCTTGTGCAGACAAAGCTGTTGCCTGCTGGCAGTCTATTTAAATATTTAGATGTCATCAGTTGTTTTGTATGTTATTGTGGCTCCAATTTGTTTTTCATGGCCTAAATTTATTAAAGCTTTCTATATCCACAATATCTGATACATAAATATTTCTAGAATTTATCATTTTGGTGTAAGAAAGGTGTAAGTATGCCAGTAGTTATAGATGTTTTCAATTGAAAAACTAATATTTACTATCTTTTTATGTGTATCATAATGATGAAGTAGTTTCATGCACTTTATTTTGTCAGATGCTTTCTTATATTATATGAAACAGATGAATAATAGTGAGCTTTATTGCAAAGCTTTTTCTGTTATGATGTTTAGTTCTCTGAATTGTGTAATGTTCTATTCTTTCTGCAATTTACTTATTTCTTAAAATTCTAAATTCTTATTAAGGGACCTTGTTTAAGAATACTGATACTGAATTGCCCCTTACATTATTAAAATTGATCAGATCACTCACAAATTGATATTTTAGTTTGCTTATATTTCCTGACCCCAAACTGTATCAGCACTGCCGTTCCTTTGGATACCTCAACTGCGTGGAGTGGGGGGAACTGATGTGTGGGCGACATCGTTCCGACCACAACTTATGCCCAGGCGTTCATCTCATTTCTATGAGATGATCTATAGTCGCTTCACACTGATATAATCTCAAAATAGGAATATGGCATTCAGATTTTCTATTAGGGCCTCTAGAAAGTTGTTAAGTCCAGCTGACTGCATCTAGCTACTTCTAGGAAACTTAAAGGATGTTAGGAAATAGAATTTCTGTAAAATATTCTTCCTATTTATTCATTTGTTATTACCCTGTATTTGTCTTTAGCTTTTAATTTTCCAGACAATCTTTTTGTAGTGTCCTATACAAATCTTCAATAGCTGTTGTGCTTTTTTTTTTAGAAATGAGAGTTTATCTTTATACTATTCTTTAGCACTGTCTGGGTACTTTTATGTTGTTGTTTTTTTTGGCTAATCTGGTTGCAGCATTGTTTCTTTCTAGCCTAAATCATCTATTTTGTCTACAATTTTATATTAAATAATCCCACCGCCTTCTACTCAGTATAATTTGGTGTAGAGCTTAAAAATAACTTGAATACCTGGTACTTGTTAGATAGCTAGTTTAGTTAGTTAGGTTGGGCACTTTATTAGACAGACAGTGAACGTACATTTTATAGTGACGACATAGACTTTGGGTTTGAGATTAGAATAGACCTTTAGAAATCAGTTACTGCTAGACTCTTGAGGGGTAAACATCGTTATTAGTGACGACTAGACTGTGGCCCATTCTGTATTTAAAGTTATTTAAAGTTTCATCTTGAGTCAACTTGGTCATTTAGTCTTTTTTCCTGTTGGTACCTGTTTATTCATTAGCATGCTCCAAGAGTTCGCCATTGTAATACATCATACAAGGTACTCATGCATGTAGTATAATTAAGTAACGTTAGAAATACTTCAAGTACATCTGATTTTCACATGCATCCGTTACATGCTCAACACAATTCCTTCAGAATTGAAGAGTATTAGATGTTAGCTCAAGCTTCTTGCAAAACACCACTGGCTGGGAGTGAACAGAGTTAAAACCCAAGACTATCAATATGATTATCAAGAGCACATACCGATTGACCAGGCAGCTATCCATATATTCAATTACTTTTCTGAATTCATGAGAATTATATTTTGTGTTTCAGTCTATGAGATAGAAGTAACTACAACTGATAAGAGTGAAGGTGGGACTGTGCACAATGGATGGATTCTGTTAGAAGGGAAACAAGGCAGCTCCAAGATTTTCCACTTAAAGAACAGCCCTCAAAATAAAATACTCAGAAAGTAAGTCAATTCATCACCTAAGGCCATCCTAATTCACAGAGGGCAGTCACCACATTCTGATGTAACAGATCACTCAGGTTTCAGAAGCCACTCACCTGATAAACATTTTAATGATAGTTGTGTTCAGTTTTACCATGTCTTATAAGGTGTTTGTCTACTTAAACTTTTTAAAACATATTAGCTTGGCTTTCGAACTTGGGGTTCTGTGTTTGAATCTTGTGAAGGCTGGGATTTTCAATTTAGGAATTTTTAAGGTGCCCCTGAGTCTACCCAACTCTAATGGGTACCTGACTTAAGTTGGGGAGAGTAATGGCGGTTGGTCTTTGTGCTGGCCTCATGACACCCTGCTTTTTATCTGTTGACCAAAGAAACAGATGACCTTAACATCATTTGCCTTATAGATTGCAAGTTCTGAAAGGGGAATTTACTAATTTGCTAGCTCTAATGTAGTAGAATGCAGCATTAACTGCTAACTCCTGATACAGTGCAATGTGATCATGAGCTCTTCAGGTTTCATTCACAATGAGAAGATGCAATTGAATGTGTTAACTTTAAACAGTTTTTTTAACCAATATGATGATACTGTAGTGTATATGGCCAAGCTTAGAAATTGAGTGCCTAAGCATTGTTTTTTCTGTTCATAAGTAAATATTCGTGTAAACTACAAATATTGTTCTATTGTTGTTTTTTTTGCATTACAATAACTTTTGCACACACAAAAATGACAACTTTTTTATTTAGAGCTTTCTCTCTATGCTTTGAAATGAAAATAGAACTTGTTAAAAATAAAAATATTTATTTATTTATGCTTTAATAGCTATGCCATGCTAGAAGAATGTATCAATCTTTATCTTAGCTTGCACTCAGTACTTATAAATATAAGATACAATGAGGTACAATGTTGATTTTTTGTCAATCAGAAAAAAACATTGCCCTTGCCCTTTGAGTTTTTTTTCCAATGAACATTTTTACAAATAAATAGGAAAGGATTTTAACAATTAACCTCATTGCAAAACGAAAATTAAAAACATTAGATTTCTAGAGTTATCTGAACTAATTAAAATTATTTTTTTTTTTTTTACATTTATTTTCTTTTCCAGAGGAACAACGAACAATTTTTCATTTCCATCTAAGCCATTGGGTAAACTTCAGTACTGCTTTGTCGGTGCTTTTGAACGGGATGATGTGCGGCTGGAAGACACAGAAGGGAGAGCAGCTATGTGGCATTGTCATGAAATAGCCGTCACAGATTCTGCCACTGGAGTAAGGTATGAAAATATATTCTTCCTTGCTCTTGGAAAAGTTTTTGTAAATGTATCTTAAGTCAGGGCATTCTAATTAAATGAAACTTATCTAATGCTTGATATGTCCCATACTGATAGAAACATTATTTATTGAACTATTGAGACAAAAGGGTACATACTTACCCATTGCCATTGTCTCTAGCTTCAGATTTATCAAAATAAATCAGTTCATCAACATTGATTTTTAAATGTATTCATAATGTGCCAAACATTAAAAAGTACTGATGATGTTTTTATAACTAATTAGGGATACTTTAAATGCACTAACACAAAAACACAGAAAATTAATGTTGATAAAAAAAAAAAGGTACAACATATTTGTCCCATCTGTTGCAAATGAAGATGTTTTCAGATGTTTTTCAGTAATTTCTCATCAATGCTTGTGTATTTCTTCAACAGTAGTTTTCTTTTTGGTCTAAAAATATTATGTGCAAATGTCTTGGAAGAAATCTTCAGCTAACACTTGTCTGAAGCTGGCTGTTGCTAAATGTCCCCCATGCCAGTAAAGCTGCCTATAAAATGTTTTTTTTAAAGGACTTGTAGGGAGCTTGTTTATTACACCTATCTATCACATTTAAATTTAATGTGGCACATTAAACCATTACTGCTTCTGCTGATAACAACCTTGTGAAGTTTAAAATAAGGCATACATCTCATTTAATTTAGGAAATAAATTGTTAATTTTAAATGATAACCAACTAATTCATTAATTCCTTTATTCATTATTTATTCATTCCTTTAACTTGTGCTACACTTGACATCAAGTAATTTTTTTTCTCTTCAGATATATTTTCCCATGTAAAGAGTGGATAAAAATTTATAGAAATATACGACCAGAAAATGGTAAAAAATTGACTGCCCAGAAAGTGGAAGAAAGTCATGTCAGCACAACTAGAAGTAATTTCTCTTTTTCTCAACTTTGCTCTAGTTTTCAGATCCCAGAACCAGAAAGTTATTCTCTACTATTGAATGTATAAGATAGTTTTTTCAGATGCTTCCACACAATTAAGCTATGTTTGGTTTTTCATATTTTTAAGCTTCTTTGTGGGGCTTTTCCTATCAATTTGTTCATTCCATCTAGAGAATTTTATATGATTGGTAGTGTTATTAGATATGTTCGATTAAAGATAATGAACTTTGATTTATTTAGTATTCTTTGGGGGTTTTGTTGGTTGTTTTGTTTTTTCAAATTGTGTATCAGGTTATTATTTTGTTTAAAGGTTTGGCTCCTGTCAAATATGAAATTGTGGTTGTGACTGCTGATGAAAAAAGTGCTGGCACAGATGCCAATGTTTTCATTACAATTTTTGGCACCAATGGAGACACTGGCAAGAGAGCCCTGACCAAAAAGTTAACAAATCTTTTTGAAAGAGGCCAGAAAGATACCTTTCAGATTGAGGCATTGGATTTAGGTCAGTAATTACATCCATTATGAGACTAAATATTTAGATATTTGATGTAAGTAATAATGTGTTGTTTTTTTTTGTTTTGCTGCAATTTGATTAAGCTATCATTAGCTTTAAATCGTAACATCTTATATCTTTCAACAAAATTTACTTAAGTGAAAGATAAAAATGCTTTGATGAATTAAAATAATACAAATTTCATTCATGAAATCATTTTGAAATACCAAATTACCTGGCAGCTCAAACCATTTTCTTTTGTTAACTTTAGATAAGCTGAAAATAATAGCTTTAATATTTCTAACAGCTATTTCAAGAATGGAATGGAAAAACCTAGCTTCCAATATTATATTGATGCATTGAAATATAATGAAGACTAAGAAGGATTATCATAAGAAAAAAAAAGTTTAACAAATGTTACATTTTTATTGTTTGATACTTATTTGCAGAGACATTATGACGGGGTGATTTGGGTAGAGGGATTTAGGGACACACCTTATATTAAGCTTCTGATACTTATTTTAAGAGACCTAAATTTATCAAATTCTTTAAAAGTGCAGTAATTTTAGTTGCAAAAAAAAGTAGCATTCAACAGTTGTATTCAATAGTGTGCATCACATGCATCTGTCTTATGATGTGTAGTAAATGAATCTAAATGGTTTTGTTCTTGGCATCAGTCCATCTTTTAAAGATGATAGATCTTGTTAGTCCATGGCCTTAAAATAAGGTGTAAAATTTGAGTATAATGCTAAATTGTCTACTAATGGCTGGTTTATTACAAATTTTATATCATTTTTTGTCTGACTGGCTGTCTGGTACAAATGTTGAACAGTTATTTCTCCTGCTTCTCATTCTCACATCAAGTTGAAATTTTGCACAATTATACATTGTTCCTAGCAGAGCATGAATAAATAAAAACAAAAACAAAATAAATATAGGTAATTAATTATTTTTGTTGGACATCAAAAAGATAAATAAATCTTACAATATATATGGTTGTAAATGTGGAGCTTTACCTCTTAGATAAGCTCATTTTTTTATACTTTTGCTTTCTCAGTTTTCTCCATCTGGTTTGTTGCTCACTTTTGTTTCTTGTCCTGCATTATGTCCCAGACAGGCATAGCGCCATTAAAAGATGAACATAACATAATGATAATGAAACTAAAGCAAACATCCTAAACAAATACTTTGCATCAGCATTCTCAGCCCCAGGAGACAAAGACATATTTCTTAATTTGAACCAAGTAGACAACATAGAAGATTTAGTAGTACAAGAAAATGGAATTCAAAAACTATTATCCAACACCAAACCAAATAAAGCATCTGGAACTGATGGTATTCCAGCTAGATTACTCAAAGAACTAAGCAATGAGCTAGCCCCAGTGTTCAAAATACTCTTTCAGGCATCGCTTAACCAGGGCAGAGTACCAAAGGACTGGAAAGAAGCTAATGTCACCCCCCTATTTAAAAAAGGAGAAAAATCTGATCCAGGAAACTACAGACTAGTATCACTTACCAGCATCACATGTAAAATCCTAGAACACATAATATGTAGCAACATCATAAACCACTTAGACAAACATAATGTCCTCACCCCATACCAACATGGCTTTAGGAAATATAGATCATGTGAAACACAACTAATAGGACTAATTGATGATTTTTCAAAAGGTTTCGATAATAGTGAACAAATAGATTTTACTAGATTTTTCCAAGGCTTTTAACAAAGTTCACCACCATAGTTTGCTTAAAAAATTAAAATATTTCGGCATTAATGGTCCACTGCATCAGTGGATTAAAGATTTTCTGATAGGGAGAGAACAAACTGTAATAATAAATGGCTCTAAATCAACACCGATAACAGTAAACTCAGGTGTACTTCAAGGAACAGTCTTGGGTCCACTATTATTTTTAATTTACATAAATGATTTACCAAATTGCATTAGTTCAGGAACAAAAGTCAGATTATTTGCAGACGATTGCATAATATATAGAACAATAAAAACAACACAGATATTTTACAAAGAGAATTAGATGAATTACAGAAATGGGAATCAAATTGGAGCATGTCTTTCCACCCAGAAAAATTTCAGTTGTTAAGAGTAACAAAAAAACTAGAACAAATTAATTCCACTTATCTTATTCATGGCAAACCAGTAACACAGACTAAAAACACAAAATACCTAGGTGTTATAATAAATAAAAAAACTGTCATGGAATTCACATATTGATGAAACTATAAAAAAAATCCAACAAAGCATTAGGATTTATTAAAAGAAATTTCCATAAATGAAATAAGAACACAAAACTAAAATGTTATTTAACCTTGGTTAGGCCAATAATAGAATATGCATCCACCGTTTGGGACCCCTCAACTCAAGAAAACATTAAGAAACTGGAACAGACACAAAATAGAGCAGTGAGATTCATAACAAATGAATATTCACATTTGACTAGAGTAACACCTTTAGTAAAATCTTTAAATTTAGAAAGCCTTCAGGACAGAAGACTCAAAAGTAAAGTAGCAATTATACATAAAACACTGAACCATAATCTTCAAATACAAAAAGAAAATTTAATAAAATACTCTGAAAGACACAAAGGTAAAGGCACATTCCTTGTCCCATATGCTAGGACAAATTTGTACAAATACTCCTTCCCTAAGGCTATTAGAGCATGGAATGGGTTGCCTGAGCTAGCCAGAAAAACCAGTGACTTGGCAGAATTTAAGTCATTGGTTAATATGCATGACTAAATGCATGACTAAATGCATGACGCGTAGGACGTAATCATATTCTTTTGTGAAGTAACGTCTGTATTATATAAGAAGAAGAAGACAATGGCACTTCTCTTACAGCATCATTGTCTTCCCAGCTGCTAATGTTGTTGCTTAGTACTTTTTTAAACATTTCTTCTGAAAGCGTACACATTTTTTGTTTTTATTATTTGTATTTTATTTCCTAAAGCCAACACACCATGACTATAGATCAAACAAAAAGCATTTTGCTTCCTGTTATTTTTCACAGGTACAACAGCCACCTGCAAAAAAATATAAATATATTTATTCTTTTGTTCAAAGAAACCAAAAATATCACTTTTTTTCTTTTTCATTCCCAGGTGAGCTGACAAAGGTTAAAATAGAACATGACAATTCTAGCTTCCTCCGTTCCAGTTGGCTTTTAGACAGAGTAGAAGTCATCAACATGGCTTCAAATGTCACCACAGTTTTTCCATGTGGCAAATGGCTGTCCAAAAAGAAAGGAGATTGTCAGATTTCCAGGGAACTCTTTACCAAAACAGATTAAATGAATTCATTTGACTTTGAATGTAAGCTTTTTAAGAAATTACAAAATGTGACAGAAGGGTACATACTTACCCGTGGCCATTGTCTCTAGCTTCAGATTTATCAAAATAAATCAGTTCATCAACATTGATTTTTAAATGTATTCATAATGTGCCAAACATTAAAAAGTACTGATGATTATTAATTCTCAATTTTGTGCATACTGAATTACTGGTGTTTTATTTGTTGTCTAATGATGTCACAAATGATCGTGATTGTTTGAGGTGGAAGAACAATTGTTATTCTGTTGTTTTTTTTTCATGTTTAGTATTTTAAAAAATATTCTAGGTTTTTGCCTTACGGGTAAAGTATTATATTTTATTGTTATTTTTCTTCTTATTTTTTTTAAATGCACAATTGGGTGTAAGATTTTTGTTGGCAGTTTTTACATACCTGTATTGAATCCTGAGCAATCAACCCTTATATTTCCTTGGTGTTTTTAATTACCGAGAATCATTTGGTACTTTTAACATAATGTTTATAAAACCTAAGTGCTTTTTTAAACAATGATAATGTAATAGACTGAGTTATCTTCTTGGTTTGGCATTTTTCAACCAACCCAAATCTGCAGGATGGCTATGATTAAGGGAGCTGAGTTTGAACTGACAGTCTGAACACATATAGCTCAGCAAGGCAACTATTATATTAAATATATACTTTATGACTGCTTTGTTGATTGCACCTTTAAAATTTCTTAATACATATCAGTTGTGAAAGCAGCTTTTTGTATCCTGTTGTTTTTGTCAACAAACTTCAGCCATAGCTTGTTATTTTAAATTTCACTTTTAATTTGTCCATTTATTTTCTAAGATCACACAAAACAATGTTGTCAAGAACTTTTGTTCATTGTTGACACAAGTGGCCTTGTGTTTGTATATTTTCTACATAGTGACAAACGTTAAATTTTTCTTTTAAGTTAATTATTTAGTATTACTCAAGAGAAGTATCAACTAGATGAGAGATAGACACCTTGATTTAGCAAGATAATCAATTGTGTTACTAACAGAGCATTTTTAAGAACAACAGGGTTTCTCAACAATCTTGGTCTTAATTATGACTATTTATAGTTGTCATATTTAGTCTTTTAATAGCATTTTACCAGTCAGGACAGACTGGTGGTTATCTAAATAAGTGTTCAGCATGCTTCACTGCAACAGCGTGGTGGTCATGACCAGTCCTGTTGTATTATAGATAAAAATAGGTAAAATAAAATTAATAGCAGAGTACCTAGGGTGCCTGATGCCCAGAAAAGCAAGATCTTTTGGGACCTCCCCCCTTCTATCTTTCAATAAGAATAATCACCAGTAACCAATACAAAACTTACATATAATCAAAATGAATAGAGTGACAGACAAATATGTTATTTTATGTTGTTCATTGGTACCCAAAAACCACAGTCCTGCACCCACGGTGGTTGCCCAAGGTGTATTCCACTGATTTAATATAATATGCTCCCACTTTTTAATACTATTGAATAGTTAATTTTAATACTGTTCAATAGTCAGCCCCAATGACAGAATTACTGAAATACAGAGATAATACGTTAAAACATATTTCTATGTATGCTTCCACCTTTTGTTAATGGTTCACCAAGATCTCTCTAAAGATCTCTTTCTTTTTTTTTTCTTTACTTTTACATGAAAAACGCTCATTTATTTTTATTTTGGTATGTTGAAAATTGTTGTAAGTGAATATGAAAGAAAACATTTTTTGTTTTATTTTTGTTGTACTAACTTAATAATTGTCTCCTAAAAAAAACAAGAGAAAGTTGTTTTGTTGTAATTTGATTGAGTAATTACTTTTATTTAAGTGTGCAAAAAAAAAAATGCCTACACTAGTTAATTAAATGATATTGTTTAAGCTAATTAAAAATGTTAGCTGTAATTAGATATTTTTTTCCTCTACACATTCCATTTTTCCCTTTCAGATTGTATGTGCCATTTATTTACCATGAAATTTACCCTATTAATAATATCGTATGTAATAATATTGTATGTTCAAAAGATAAAATAGCATAATTGAAACAGCCTGAACTTGTATAATGTTGTTATAATACTATATTGTTATTTTGCTTTACATGTTGAATTATCCGTTACATTTCCTTTAAAGTCAAGAACAAATTGCTTTCTGCTACATTACGAATGTTGCCTATTATGAATCACTGGTCTATATTTGGACTGACCTTACAGCTTTACTCTCTATCACAAATTTAATATGGACTATTTCCATGGCAGCCCTTTTATTTTTGGGTGTGAAGCTGTTTTGTATGAGAGTGTCAGTTTTATAGACATGATCAGAGGTGGCTTGAAATGGAGAGAGAGTGGCCCTTCCCCCCTCCTTTCCTTTTGGGTAAGGGAGAGAATCGTATGCTAGATTTTTCTTATAATTCTTGAATACTTGGCCCCTCAACCCCACTTTGTATGAAAGTGTAGATTTAAAAAATGATTTTTATAATACAACATTCCTCCATTGGTAAGACTATATGTATTTTATTTATTCTGATAAGTTAGTTTGTGTATTCATTGTATCACTATCTATATGTTCAGGTCTATTTAATGCTTTTAGATCAAATTTTAAATATAATTTTGTTCAAGGACTCTCCATGTATTGCAATGTGCTATATATTTATTTTTATTTTTTTGTCAATGTTTTTTTTTTTTGTTATAGCACAAATGTGATATTCTACTTGTTTTTAAATATTTTTTTTTATTACTTTTACCAACCTGCCAATACACAAAAATGACTCTTACAGTAAATGTATTTTTTTTACACAGTTTTTATCTAGTTATTGTAAACCTTTTTTTTTTTAATGTATTACTTCTACCTAACATACATAATTAAAACAAAGATGTTTTTCTTTATGACTTTTTATTTGAAATCTTTGATTCCCAAATCAATCAGTCATTCAATATTGAGATGTCAATTATTAGTCTTGTATATCTGCCAAATGCTTGGCTTTGCCCCTTCTCCAATCAGTGATAACAGTTATCCCGAATCCATTATATAGGGTTAGGGTCAGTGATAACAGTTATCCCGAATCCATTATGTTAGGGTCAGGGATAACAGTTATCCCAAATCCATTATCTAGGGTTAGGGTCAGTGATAAGTTATCCCGAATCCATTATCTAGGGTTAGGGTCAGTGGTAACAGTTGTCCTGAATCCATTATCTAGGGTTAGGGTCAGTGATATCCGTTATCCCGAATCCATTATCTAGGTCAAGGCCAAGTGGACGTGGTGGGTGAGTGGCAAAGCACATAGTCTCTAAACTGAGAGGTCTCGGTTCAAATATCAGTGAAGATTGGGATGTCTAATTTCTGGATGTTAAGGACGCTCCTGAGGCCACCCAACTCTCTGGTACCTGACTTTAGTTGGGGGGATGGGAAATCGTTTTTGTTTGTTTTGTTTTTTTGTGCTGGTCACATGACATCCTGCTCGTTAACCGCATTGGCCTTAAGAAGCAGATATTTACATCATAGATCAAGGTCTGAGAGAGGTACTTTCACTTGCCTTTTTATGTGAAGGCCAGGAGTCGGCCTGGTTGTCTGGGTCTATTCGAGAAGTACGCCACTGAAAACATTTTTTTAGGTACATATGTAGAAAAACAGATGAAATAATGATCTCAGGCAGCAGGGATAAAAAACGAATTTTTGGTTCCATATTAGATCATAAATTGATGAAATGTTCTTGGGAGAATTACCACCTTCTACCAAGCGTGTTTCCTGGGGGCAAATAAGGGAAGAACCCTTAGATTTAGGGTTAGCTGTATATACCAAATAAACAGCCGTGGACCAACTGGTTTGCAGTCTTGGTGGAGGGGGGGGGGGGTATTCCAGTGGTTAATTATATTTAAGATAGTCACAAAACACCTATAAGAAAATACGGGAAAAGGATTACACAAAAAAAAAAAAAAAAAAAAAGAGAATCAGGCCTTTAACCCTAGACCTGGGTAGATGAAACTCGTTAGCTAGAGATATTAATTTATCTAGGAAAGACAACTCCGAAACTAAACCACTTCTGCCTTGCAGTTGATCTTGGATGATTAAAGCTTATGAGAGCACACCCAAAAAGAACAGCCGGCTGAAGTCGCAGTCAATAGGCCTCCTGGTGCATAACACACTGACTTGCAACCTCGACTATTATTATTTGATTGTTTTATGTTTCGAATGTTCTTTAGGAGTTGAAAATAATCTACTTTCTAGTCCAAACTTCCGGCAGGACGACGGGGTATGAACCCGGTAGGCCTACTATCGGGACAACAGTCCAGTATGCATACCACCACCACATCAATGTTGGAATTCATTAACGATTCTAACCCTATAAACATGCCCATTACGGCCCAGTATAAGTTTTAATTAGGGTTATCCCCCTTTGCCCTAATGGGCGCGGGTACCGTTTGCACATTGGCGTCATTAGGGACCAATACGGGCAAACCTAATCGTGCCAATATCGGCCCAGAATGGGTAAATCCACTTTCGGATTCATTGGGGATTTCCAGAATCGCGCCATAATCAAGCCCATACTAGCCCCAATGGTTTAGTAACTGAGATTTTCATTGGGGTTCAATTAGGGATAACCCTTACTGTGCCATTATCGGTCCAATGCTGGCCCCAATGGTTTAGTAACTGAAATATTTATTAGGGCTCAATTAGGTATCTGCAAATACTGTCGATGGTTAAGTCATTAATTTTTATTATGGCTTAATTAGGGATAATCTGTTTTTCAATACTGTAGTTTAAAACAAATTCATTAGTGATTTTTTTTTTATAATGCCCTTTTTGTTCAGATGCAGCTCAATGGCTTAGTATGAGATTTTTAACCTTTTACAAAGGTCTACTTTCACACTGATGATTTAGATCTAGCAATAGAATTATTTGACATAATTGTTTGGAAATTATAATGAATAATTGAATCAGTGCATGATCTCTATATACATCTAGCTATAATGTCAACATATTTATAAAGTAATGGACATGTTATATTACATTTTTGGGTTTGAACACTAGCAAACAATACAATTTTTGGTAATGTACTATATAAGACTTGCATGCTCTGATCATTCATTCTTAAATCAAACTTACACAATTAACTTTTTATTCATGGAATAATTAACCAACACAAAAGACAAATATAACAGCACAAACAAGATATCAAGATAGCATTTTCATTCAATTCCTAGCATTCTTTACAAGCTGACTTCAAGACTGGTGGCAATAATTCATATTTTGACTTCCATGCAGCAGCTGGAACAAACAATCAAACAAAAAAATATTATAGTCATGTAACAAAACTACCTTAAAGCTGTATTAATAATAAAAAAAATCTAACAATTAAACATCAGAAGACCTTACATTTATCTATGTGGACATACTATTTAATGGTTATATTTCCAGCCCTTGATGATAAATGGTGCCTTAAGAATTAGGTTGCTTCTAAAGCCTATTTAGCAACACAAAAATTTAATGTTATTTCAAAATTTGGAGTTCAATCTTCTTAAATTAAATGTTATGAATTGGTGTCAGCAAATGTGGCACTGGTATTTGACTATGCTAAAAGTGCAATGGCAGACGAGATCTAGCTAGGCTTCAATTCATTCAATATTATATTTTGTCCAATTTATTTATATTAACTTTCTCAATGGCAATGGCAGACTAGATCTAGCTAGGCTTCAATTCATTCAATATTATATTTTGTCCAATTTATTTATATTAACTTTATTACAGGCTCTTACAAATACAACTATATTCTGTTGTAATTAGAGTTCGATGGTAATTTTAAAAATAAATTGGCTGAAAAGTTATTCTAGAATTAAATAATGATCACAGTGAAACTTAAAAAAACATAACAAAAAAAAACAACACAACCAGCATATTTCAAAATTAGGATAGCATTTTTTTATTTACATTTAATTTTAATCAATTCCATCCCATTAACAATTTTCTTTCAGATTGCTTATCAGTAATCTAAAAGCAAAATTTAATTCTTCTTACCTTCTTGAGCAGGCTTGCTTATGAAAAGATGAACAGCATCTGTACTGCATGCATAGGTTATTATTAACCTAAAAGATTAATGTCAACTTCCCCTAAAGAAAAATGCGGCGATCTGTTAAAAAAAAATAAATAAAAACCTAAAAAATATTTAAAGAATGCAAACAAAAATAATATTACAATAGATGCAAAACACAAAATGTTTAAGGTATGGTATACTAGAAGGATTGTTGCTATATAATGACATTAGGTCAAAAACAATTCTATGTAGCCCCTATTTTCATTGTATAAATGTTCATTAAAATTTTTTATGCAAATTAATTATGAACATAAATCTCAGTGAAATGACAAAAGCTGAAGATATTGGACTCGACCATTGTTTCATAAGATTAACATTTATTTTTACATTTTTTTTAATTTAATTGATTTGAACTCATTAAAATTTTCATTTGTTTGGGGGGTGTCACTGATCAGTAATCTTTAAGAAAATTTTTTTCTTCATACCTTTTTGAGCAGGCTTTCTCATGAAAAGATATTGAACAGCATCTGTAGTGCATACATAGACCATTCTTATTGTCAGCTGCCCTTAAAAAAAACTGACATTCTAAAAAAAAAAAATTACAATAAAGACAAATCCTGAAATGTTTATGGTATGGTGTATAAGAAAAACTGTTGCTATAGCCTAATGATGAGACTGTGTATTTTCTTTAACAGTATCCACACAATGAAATTTTAAAAAGCCTAAGCCTTAGCTAAGCCTATAGAATGAATCCTAAATCAAATTGTAGAAAAATGTATAATATAATAATTAGTATTAAGACCTCTAGATATTCTAGCTAGATCTAAATATGACAATCTAGATCTATGTCTAGTTTATAGATCTATTTAATTCTATTACCTAGAGCCTAGAGTCTTTAAAATTTACAAAAAATAAAATCTAACATGTATGGAGTATTGGTGAATAAAGATCTAATGCTACCTGGACCTGGTTATGTGGTATGCACGATGGACTGTTTGGTCGCCTTGATGGTCTCTGCATGGTCGTCTGGTTCATACCCCGCAACTGCCATCACTTCCCTAAGCTCTTTTGAGGTTTAGACTACCAAGTAGATATCTTCAACTCTGGAACATTAAAAAAAAACAATTTACAATGTCAATATAGGGCTATAGTCTATAGGGTTAGCCGTTAGTCTATTATATAGATATACTATATACATATTCAGCTAGACATATCTCAATATCTGATTTTAAAACCCAAATAAACGTTTGATTTTATTTATTTGTGTAAATTTAAACAATCTAAACTCTAGGCTAGATTGTCAAGTTCTGGAGTGTAGGCCTATTATTGTACATTAGTCTGTACAAAGTAAATATCTATATTTAATTATATATTATAAGATTATAAGTCTATAGGTCTATGACTATAACTAGATCTAGAATTATTTAATCTAAATGACCTATCGCCTATACTCCATAGTATGAAAAAATTAAAGATTAGTCTATATTAACAATATATTAAATATTATTCTATATCTACTAAATTTTCTAATAACAACTAACAGTAACATCTATTCTAGACTATCTTTTATTAGATCTAAGTTTTCTAAGTCTAGTATATCTTGTATTATAGGTCTAGGTCAATTTTTTTTTAACCTCAAAATATTTGAATTAGAATAGAACTAATATCTATATGAGTATAATACTTATTATATGATTTAGATAAAATTTAAGATCTAGTAAAGCCTTAACTAAATCCAATTCTATGCTGCAGATGCATTTCATGGTAGATTCTAGATCTAGAATCTATTAGATTCTAAATAGTAAATCTAGTCACTTAAGTTAAGTAGTCTAGATCTAGATTTAATAGGCCTCGAGTCTAGATATAATATATATATTATAATGTACTAATCTAAATCTAGACTGTCTAGATTTAGATTAGTATGATATAATATATATATTATATCTATATTATAACAAAACTAGTCTAGAGAGATCTAGCCAGATCTAGAATCTAGATCTATCTCTTAGATTCTTAGCATTCTAGATTATCTAGATATCTCTTCTAAGTCTAGAACTAATCTACTATCTAAATTAGATCTGTTAGCAGTGTTAGAATACTTAGAGATTCATCCTCTGTACCTGTGATAGGCTTAATACTTTGCCTTAAAGCCTAAGACTTTAACTTAAAAGTTACGACCATTCCATGGCACCATGCCAGTGCTGGCATGAGTTGAAGAACATATATCAAGAAGTACAGCTCATATAATAGATCTATATTCTATTAAATTAATGAAAGTCTAGATTGACTAGACCTAGATCTATAGCTCTATAACTTGTAGTATAACTAATAACTAAACAGATTTAGATCTAGCTAGCTCTAATTTGATCCACGTGTGTACGTTCTAGAGTGAAGACTGAATAATCCAGTTTGTGCCGAATATCGCGAGCTTAAAAGAAATGAAAGCTTCTTTTTCATTGGTTGAAAAAAATGTTAAAATGTATTTAATAAAATGGTCTTTAAATCTAAATCTAGAAAAAAAACGAATATGTTCTCCTTTAGATTCAATGTGTGATTAAATATTACTAGATATTGATATATTTTTTTAGTGTGCACATTAAAAAATCAGACACACACACACACACTATTTGATTACGAAAAGTCTGCATTGGGCCCATACGGGTAAAACGTCACTATTCCAGTTTGGGATTTCCCCAATAGAAGCCTAATTAATTTTTTTTTTAAATCTTAATATTACTTACAAAAAGGATTCAAAGCAAAATTTAGCTTTAAGACAATTAATACTAAATTTTAAAACATCATAATATTGTTTTTTATTTTATAATAAAGATTTCATCATGTTGGTTCTGGCGTGATTGGGGAAATCCCACACCGGCACGAAAGCGGAAAGACGTTAACGGCCCCATAACTAAAATCCCACACCGATCCGTTAACGTTTTTATAGGGGCGAGTGTAAGTAGGGCAATCTACCCAATGAAACCTTATTACCCCACACCGCGCCAGAATGGTTTTGATAGGGCTTCGTTTATAGGGAACAGATGTGGCGTTCTGCGCATGGGATCCCACTGCTCTGGTAGTTGTGTCAGGCTCTCCTCGAAGGAGCCCACACAAGTGAGCTGGTGGAGCCATAGGAGTAGAGATCATAAAATAACAAGAAAAACAAAAAAGTACCTTTTTTTTTAGAAAGAAAGCTTATATTAGATGTAATAATTGTATTATTGACCAGTTGGAACAAAAAAGTGGGAGGGGTTTCTGTATAAATGTCGCCATGCATTTTTTTTTATTTGTTCGACTACATCTATCAAGGACAATTTCTTTCCCTTGTTCGATGGCAAATAAAAAAAAAATAACCTATAGTAATTACCTAACTGGTCCATTTTAATTGGTTCGTGTTTTGTCAGGAATAAGAAATAACTGCAACATTTCAACTGATCCTGATTGGGTGTAGGAGATAAAACCTATAGAAACTTACACCAGATAGACAGAGTGAGTTGATTTAAGCTTTGTAAAAAAAAAATATTCAAGCGAAATAATAGCAACAAAAGTTTAAAACTATAAAAACACTGCATACAAAATAGACCTGATTTTTCAAGAATAGTAATAATGCTTTTCAGAAGATTAGTGAGAAGTGCAGTATTTTCCGTGGCTGCGCAGCCCCAGATGTAACCTACATATTTTGCCACACCCAAGGCAAGCATAACCATTGTCCGCAGGTGGTCGATTTAGATTTTCTTTTCGCAGTTCTGTCCTCGGCAGCGGATTTTCTTTTGGTCTCAAATGTGTATCCCGTAGCCTTTGTGAGTGACCTCCAGCTGTCTCGTTCTGAGTCAGCTAAGGCAAGTTGGCGCCTAAGCTAGTCAGCGATTCCGTGGGGCACCGTTGACCACCCTTTAGCGCACAAAAAAAATGAAAAATTTTTTTTGTTTTTTCAGTCTTAGGAATTTAGATATAGGCTTAAAAAAAACATATTGAGTCGAAATTGCTGTAACGTCTGTATTATATAAGATAAGATAAGATAATAAAAATTATTTTAGTAGGCTTAAATTTAACCCTTGCACTTTCGATCGGGAAATTGACTTAGTTTTTTCTAGACGCAGGTTTAGTAATAACAGGTTAAATTTTCAAATGTTTTGTTATCACATCATATATAATACAGACATTACTTCAGGTGTAATTAGCGATTATTAGTAAGTCAGTCATCAGAACTATATATATATATATATATATATACGTTTTACATATTTCGGAGAGAGAGAGAATTATAGATAGATCCATAGACTATATATATGTAACATATACATATAGTCTATAATAGATCTTAGTAGTAGAGGTAATGATTACAAGAATAGATAGATGTAAAGGGAATTAACACAGATGTCTTGATCAAATTGGAGAGAAAAAAAGAGTTAAATACCTTTAAAGTATATTGTTTACGTCATCACTATTTGCGCACAAACGTGGGGAATTAAAAAGTTTACATCACCATTACTTGTGTACACTAACGACAACCAGGAAATAAGCGTTATAGATATAGGATATTTAAAATTGTACAGATTTCAGGTAAATATAAATATTTACAAAAATATTTAAGACTAGACCTAAATATTAATTATTATAATTAGATGTCTACATCATCAAAATATTCATACGTATAAAATATAAATAGACTCATACTCATAGTAATGATAGTAGATAAGTAGAGTCTAGTTCTAGAGTCAGAGTAGTCTAGACTTAGACTAGTGTACACTCTAGATTAGATCTATATAGATCTAGTAGATCTAGTGACAATCTAGTCTAGATCTAGATCTACTCTACTTACTAGTAGTCAAGTCATACTTGAGTAACTTGTACTTTTGGTTAATTTGTTATTATTATTGGACTATTTGAACTGAGACAACTGTAACTGTAAATAAATAGTGTTAACTATACATACTAACTAGATCTAGATCTATAACACACTGAAACAGTGTTTGAATGTAGACCCACTCAGCCCACTGTATCACTGTGTTCTGCCAGTGTACCTGAATCAGTACACTACATAGTGTAGTAGGCCTAGATCTATACTGATTCAGTTACACTGGTTGAATTACAAGTTATAGAAACTGATATTTACATTGAATTTGAAGTTTATTACTCCTTAGCCTAGTATTATTAGTGATAAATGACAAGATCACACTATTGTAACATTTTTTACTTATGTCAATTGATAAATCTAGATTCTAATTGTTATAAATCATCTCATTCTCTGACAATTATTCTGAAATGCTGAAAAAAAAAAGTCTAGCTATGGCCCATTATTAGGGAAGTGTATTGGGGAAAACATCTGTTCCATAGAAGCAGGTAAAAAGTTTCATTATCAAATTAATTACCAGACTCTTAAACAAATACAGATTCTTCATTAATACATCTTTATTCACAAGCCACATAAAAATTGTAAATATATATGTATATATATATATATATATCAACATGAATAAATGCTGTAAAAAAATAGTGACAGTTTAATGGATAATAAAATGGATACAAAGTTATTAAAAAGTTGTCTATCATGGTCCCAATAAACCACCCCTTACTTAAAGGATCCATATGATATATATATATTCCAAAGAATTATTATAGGAATAGACCCTTCCAGCAGGTAACTAATAAAAGTTATCTAAGGTATGAGAGAAATAATCTTTACTGTCAGGAGGGTCTAATGCAGAATGAGAGAATGAACATGCATTTATATATTTGTTGTTTTCTCACAGATTTGTTGTTGTCTTTTCAAAACTTATTTACATAGCTTGAGAATTATAATTTGCCTTAGAAAAGTTTTTAGATTAATATTATTAGAGATTGAGATAGCCACTGCATCTAAAGAAATTCAAGCTTTAACTTTGATTGTTATGCTTGTCAACTAATGGCTGAGTATTTCCATGTCACATCATTGTTTATTTACTTTCCTCAGTGACATGAGTACTGTGACATACTGCTTTCTGACACTTATATGCAATCACTTTCTAGTATGGTCCTGTATGTTATGGACTTTGTGATTGTGTGTTTCTATGGTGATGGTGGGAAGAGTTTCACGATTGGTTATGAATGATGCAAGATAGGTGGTATTGTCATCATTGGTCTTAGTTAGGACTGATGACTCCAGAACGTGAGATTGAAAGGATGTGTTATTGTACTGACTTAGATTTTGTTAAAAATATTATTACTAAAGTTTTTACATTTATCTCATATAAAATAAGAGTTATATTTAGTATTGTTCACAAAGAAGTTATGCAAGCTATGTCATTTTTACTAATTAAGATTAAATACGCCTACAGTGGTTTAGTTAATCTACCAGCAGTTTGGTGCTACAAGTCAACGACCGTCCATAACACTGCGTAATTATTGATCTGTAGATCATTAAGTTTAAGACTATAGCTATCCTCTAAAGTGATCAAAATATGTTCTCGCTTGTAGACATTAAATTCTTTAATATTTTGTTTTAGATAGTAAGATTAAAAGGTCCTCTGACATGTATGCATATGTTCTAGCCTATGATCTAGATGTTAAGAACTAACTGGCAAGGGTAATGGTTGCCAATCCAGAATTTGAAATGTAATTAGGTATTATCATTCACATTCTGAGAACGTTTCTTAGTCAACCCAAATCTGGTGGGGAAATACAAACTGTTGTTCATCTCACTGACCACACATTATTTAGCTAATACTGAACCTCACCATGAATGTTAAAGGTTCTGGAAACATTTCCTAGTAGCAGGTAGCAAGAAGAACTTGAGGTCACTACCATTGCACCGCGACCCCTGTCTGGAGTCAGGCAACATGTCCCCAGTCCACCTCTGGTAAGGTAACCTCAATTTCAACCCTGTTATCATTTAATGTAGTATTGTTGTCTGGCTTGTGTACCGTACAAGTGAGCGGACGGCGCCTTCACCACACCTTACTTCCTCCCCCCCCCCCCTTTTATGTTAGCGGAAACAATGGTTTCTTCAGTTACTGACACATGACCTCTGGATGCCATCTTGTGCAGAGATGTACACACATACACAATTAAATTAACGGGGTTTTACTCGGGCCATCCGTAACCTGGACTGAGATATAGTGGAGAGACTAAATAGATTTGGGAGGGGGGGGGGGGGCTTAACGCGACAAATCTTTTTGCTATGAACTGGGCTCTATGCATGTGTAAGGGGCCAGTTGGATCTCTTTTTCAAGATTGAAACAACATAATTCTTTGCCGTCTGCAATGTCTAACGTCTGTTCTTCTAAAGATTTTTGTTTAGTCCCTTATTTAAAGTGTTATCGTTGTTTGATCTGTATGAACATTTTACTTTGAATTTCTATTGTTAACCACTTCCTAACTTCATTGTACCGAAGATTTGACAATTAACCAGAACTCAACTGCCGTCCTTCCATTGAACAGGTCAAAGACAATGGTTTCTTTTATAGAACAAAACAATCAACAACTTTCAGAGAACTCGATATTCTCTCCGTTCTTCATCAGTACCATTCATTGCCTTCAACATGTCTCATTTCTGAGACTAATCAAAAGTGATACGGTAAATGTGAATTTGTAGGCGATGTCAAAGTAGTATGAATTTACAAGACGAAACTAGTTGGATCAATGAAAGTATTTCTTGTAGTGTTACTGCGTGATAGCATTACACAGCATACATGGTTGTTTGTAACGCATGTTTAACCTCGCTGATACAGATGAACATATAGATGCCTTGTTTCGGGGCCTATGTTATCTCGCTTGCCGATGCGTCTCGCTGCTCTGACACGGCTTTTAGCACCTAATATCTTCTACATAGTCTATACACATTAAATTTCAGGCCTCTTAAATTCCTTAAACATTATTCTCATGACATTAAAACTAGGCAATGAGGTGATGCGCTGGTCTGATGTACGGCTGTTGAACTTGTATGTGGGGGAGGCACCTACGTTATCGAGTCCCTTTACCTGTCTGTTTCATTTCTGGCCACGGTGACCTATGACCTCCAGACAGCACACACGTACCGGTCATTTAAAAAAGCTTTTGGCACGGGTTGACTTTCCCTCCCTCCCGCCACCAGGCTCATAGAGTCCCCTGATCATTGCCACCGCGCTTCATCCACCTCCTGTGAACTCCTCCCTCCTCATTTTGGACGCTGTAGTTTGTAGGCACACACTCTGCCCTTCTTCCGCTTATCTCTCGCTGCTTGGAGGAGCCATCCCCCCCCCCCCCCCCCCGATATCTCCGAAAACCTCATAATATTGTTCTTAACGTTTGGTCAACAGTCCGGTTCGAAGAAGGGAAGACATCGCGCGCCGTTTGCTCTTCTAGCCATGATCTTCACTCTAGCAGCCTCTTGCGTCCATATGGTCAATGCGAGTCTCTAGGATCATCTTCGCCGCTCCTTCCGTGCCCCAACACACATCCATAGCTAAACACTCATGCACTATGTGTTAGTGTCAATATTTGCTTCAGAAATCATGCAGCAGTTAATAGTTGAAATGTAGGCACAGCGAGAAGCAAACGTTTGAATACAAAGAGTTTGAATAAGTTGCACACATTTTAAGCGGCCCCCGAAAGGGAAAAAAAAGACGCTATTATTTTTTGTTTAATGTGACATGTTTGACGAAAGGATTTTGTGTAGCAAAGGGGGGGGGGGGGGAAGCTTATTAACAAATCAGATCTCTATTTCAAAACCCAGTCACTGGATGCAAATTTCATTGATATCTGACTTAGCACTGAATCAAAACATAAGGCCACCACATCAAGTCGTGTCGAGGCTTCCGTTGTTTCTATTTAGGACCTACATCTATAACGCACTTCAAAGTTAGGTTTACCACCAGGTATTCATGTAACTGATGTGAGTGCGCATTGTGATGGAGTTTATAAAGACCTTTATTATTATTATTAACAACTTGATGGTTTGGAAGAGTTTATTGCCTTGGCTTTTATTTCATGTTCAATCCTGATTTTTTTAGGCCTAGTTTTGGTAGGTAGGCTACTGTTCACCTGCCGTCACCGTTTATTCACAATGTGTGAATAAAAGCGTGAATCAAAACAAAATGGACACTTTTGAAAGGAATTCCACCGCTTGGCGAATGGGACAGTCTCTCGCTGCTGCCTTTCGCCCAACTCACTCACTCCATGCAATGACCGCAGCCATTATGGTAGCGAGACCGATGGAATGGAAGCCGCCGATGCCTATGTCCCTTGGACTCAACTATTTGAACTTTCGGTGTTGCGCCCCGTAACTGTGTTACGGTGTCGGAAATTTCCATGGCCGCTATGTCGAAAAAAGTCACAGCTCTTGAGCCAGCGTGTTGTAGATCAGGCATGTCAAACTCATTCAGGTTTATGGGCCGCATCAAAACTTACCATGACCTGAAGGGCCACAGCCAAAAAATCAGCTGGAAAACTTAGCCCGCTAGTTTTATGTAAATTAGAAACATCACATAATAGAATACGCAAGAATTAGTGGAATACCTGTCATTTAGTTAACTAAATTACGGTAGTAGTGCTTCTGTATTAATAAAAAATTACTATGGTTCGGCATTATTTTCGTTGTCCTGATGCTTGACATCTTTTCTGGGATACAAGTTTATTAATGTCAAGTTGAAGTTTGTTTGACACTGACACTTTCATCACTGATGAAAAATTTCGAACAGATAATCTTGAAAGGTTTTGTGTTAGTTTTTGTTTTGTGTTTTGTAGCTTTCATAGTGGAAAAAAAACAATTAAAATCGTGTCCAATGTCATCCAGAAACATTGAAAATTGGCGATGATTAAAGCTACGGTCACAAATAAAATTGATAACGACTGGAACTGGTCTTAGTACATGTTGGAACTGTAATTACTTTGTGCATAATGCTTCTTGGTGAATGATGCACTGAAAATAATCAAATTTAAAATTAGCATCAGCCTCACTTATTTTTGCTAGCAGCTTTGCACCAACAACATTTCTAACTCCAATCATGGTTGGTGGGCACCTTGCGCTATCTGTTGCAAGACTCGCTATTTTTAGCAAATGTAAATTTTACTGCAATATCACCTCCTGTAATTTCTCAAAAACATCATCGCTTGTTGTGGTGTTATGTATAGAACAGAGCTCAAGTAGTTCCTCATGTATCTCAAAATTCCTGTCACAAGCCCTTATGAATATAGCCAACTGTGCAACACCCGTTACATCCGTTGACTCATAGAGAGCCAATGAAGAGAATTCAAAATCAGCTATTTTGTTCGTTAATTGTTCACGCAAGCCGCGACTGACATGCCATTTATTCTATCTGCCACAGTGTTCCTAGTTAACGCTATTTTTTTGAATGCGTTCACCTTTTTTCTGGACTTCTCCAGCTTTAACGACACACTCCTTAATAAAATCACCTTCACTAAATGATTTGCTATAGCTTTCAGTATGTTTGACAAAATGGAGCTGGCTTTCGCTACAGACTCACACTCGTTTTTAAAGTTAAACAACTACTATTTGTTGCCTTTTAAAACTATTTTTCAATTCAAGTATCTTGTCATCTCTCATTTTCTCGGTGTAAGCTTAATACGCCTTTTTGTGATTAGCGTAATGTCGTTTTGACATTGTACTCTTTGGGCACACTAATGCAGGAATGGCACATATTTAGTAGTAAATCTTATTTGATACCGATGTGTAGACATAATCTCACTCCCATCTTTCTTGAAACGATCTATTTGTGTCCATAATGTTTCTTTTAGTACCAGTTGCTGCTGTAGTTACTGATTCTTCATTAGTATAACATCCATTATTGTGGGACATTAAAAATAGACAATAAACTAGTGTAAATTGTCTTGCGACCGCAGAAAGTACTGAGTAAACTGAATATAAAGAGGGCCTAGTAGTTACTAAAATAAAATAGAATGACAATATTAACCGCCGATAATTTTTGTGTAAGTTTAACATATTGCTTAATTAAGATGTGTTATTAACAAAAAATAATAATTAAAAGTTATTAAAAAAAACAGCACTAACTTAAAAGATAACTTACAATATAATTCGAAGTTAAATTTTAAAAAACCCACACAAAATACCACATCTAATTCAATTTAAAATAAATTTTCGAAAAATTAGTTTCCAAAAATCTGATCATTAAAGAATACTCAATAAGTTCAACGAATTTGATTTTTACATTTTAGTTTTTTTGTAACCTGAAAATTAGTGTTGACTGTTAAACGCTTAATAATTAATATTATTTTGATAATTCTAGAGATGGCCAAGCGGGCCCGCATGCATAGTGGTCGCGGGCCGAAAACACTGTGTTTCACATGGTTTAAACCAACCGATGCCACAGTCGCAGCAGCTGGAAGATGTGTCATTTTCACTTGGACACAGGGTTTCAAGTTTGACCTTACCGAACGGAAAGCATTATTTAAAAATCAATTTGAGCCATTAAGTGACGTTGGAGAATAATGCTTGATTTATTAGATAGAGGAGTTAGTTATTCAAAGCATTGTTTCTGGTAAGGATGGAGAGCTTTTCTTATATACAGGGCGAAGTGATCCACATGTGGAGGTCATTGTGTTCAACTACCACGTGATCATTTTATCTGTGTGTGTGTGTTTAAAGTCTCATCTTGGGTAATGCTTTTGTTCAGGTTTACCTTGTTGAATGCTGCAAACGTGTTCGTAAAAGAGTCACTAAACAAACTAAACCATGACCTTAGAACATAGTGTCCCGAAAAGTATAAAATGCTTAGTGCTAATCTATGGTGTCTCACCTCTTCCTTGTGTTGCCTTGTAACAGGTGTTGAGTATCGTTTGACAACATTTGCATGAACTATACTACAGGAATATAGATCTAGGTTTTAATCAAGTAGACTTATGTTGTGTATTTACAAGGATCCTATGCTGAAACAGATTTGGATGTTGTTGTTTTTTTTCCTTGCGATTTAAAGACTTTGCCAAGTTTTGAACCTATGCGCCACAATTTTAAGCGGGGCCATAGTGAAGCTCATTCGTTAAATTTAGTACAAAGCTTTTATGTTGTAATACCTTTATTCTATATGTATGTGTGCGTGTATTATATGCCTACTGCAGTGCATTTATTAATTGGTGGTCAATGATTGCTTGCTTAAAAGGAATGTAAGTTCATTTTTACCTACATTTTAAGCGACTTTTGCCAAGACAGGCGCTCTCTGTTGGTCACTCGATCTCTGTGACTCTTGAAATTCTTCTCAGTCATTTCTGTGGAGGACATTTACCCCCTCCTCGATCTTTGCAGACGACTTCCTTGTCTCGCATGCATAGGTGGCGTTTGTGATGACGATTGTGTACACTAGGTGTGTGTGTATGTGTGTCTGCCAATAGTTTGAATACTAATATATGCATAAATTGACCTCGTTTTAATAACGACTCTGAGTATTGCTACATTATATTGCTACCCGCTCCCCAATTTCTCTCACTCTATCTCTCTCTCCCTCCTCGCATTACTTTTCAATGATTCTCTTGCTTGGAGGCACGGTGGCTAAGTGGTTAAGTGCTCGGCCTGCGAACCAGGGGTCGGAAGTTCGAATCCTGGTTCGGAGGCCTGAGTCCACCCAGCTCTAATGGGTACCGGGCATTAAGTGGGGAAAAGTAAAGGCGGTTGGTCGTTGTGCTGGCCACATGACACCGTTGTTTACCCTAACCACAGAAACAGATGACCTTTACATCATCTGCCCTATAGATCGCAAGGTCTGAAAGTGAAAGGGGAACTTTACTTTATTCTCTTACTTGAGTAAGTAAGTTCTTCTCTGCTAGGTCAGGACCAAGGTGACACATCGTTGGGGTATATAAGTAAATAATGAGGTGTTGAAGCAACAAAAGGTGTGTGGGAGGGGCAGAAGCGATATTGTAAATATCTGACTAGGAAGTAGGATACTGACTAGGACGTAATGCGTATTATCCTCCGACGTCTCACATTTAAAAAAAAATAGAATCACTTGAAAATAAAATAAAAAAGATTTATACTTTGATTTATGTCCTATTGGTTCTCAAACATTCTCTAGACAGTCACAGCAACTCAGACGTCTTTCGCGAAATTTCAAAAGGCAGTCGAATTACCTGAAACGTGATTCCATGTGAAAATGGACAATATTTTGTTGTCTTATTAAACTGTGTAAGTCATGACACGTTCTATTTAAAATAACTTCATATTACTTCCAAGACTCTTTGAATACAATGGCTCATGCAATACTTAAATATAGAATATATTCCACAAGATTGTCATTGGGTAATGGATATTAGCACTCCACTAAGTATAAAATGCCTCTTAATGGCATGCGTCTCAATAGCCTCTAACAACCAGTCCAAGGCGAGTAATTGGCGCCTGAAATAGTACGCTTCGGACAGGAGGGGCTCGTTAGCCATTGCTAGCTACCCATCTAGAGGAACTGAGAATTGAAACCTCTGCTGCCTTGTAGCTATACCCAATCATGGGAAAGGCTTCGGGAGTCAATCCTGAGGAAAAAATCAGGAGTCGGTCTCTCTCTGTCTTGAACATCCCCCCCCCCCTTTTTCCCCTGCATATTATAATGTTCTCTGACAGACTTTTGACTTGATTTGGATCGACCTTGCACACATGCTTTCGGCCCGTGAATTCTAGTATCACTTTCACTTATCATCTTTCCCCACGGCAGTGGATCAGATCTCTTGATACATAAGTCAGACAGTAAGTAATATTTTGTGCTTATAATTCAGATATACATATATTTTTGTGCATGGCAATTGTATAAACTACTTTGGTGTGATCTAAAGGGGCGCCTACTGCTTCCTCTATTATCTTGCTTTCCTATTTTGTTTTTCCAAAAAGAAAATACATTCCTTAGAATGAAGAAAATAATGTACATTATTCTTCAGTTTCCAAATCTTCAGAGAAACTTGTTTTCTAGAGAACGCACCTCGCATTGAAGGGTGAGATCACCATGTCCCCTATCGAACAGTTCCCAAGATTCTCTGAATTCTCTTCTCTTTAATCATCTTGCTCTCATTTTAATCATATTTTATTACTGCCCAATGTGCTGCCAATTCATCAGCTTTCCTCACAGAGATTCTTGGTGAATACTGCAATGACTATTCAGAATAAGATTATCTAAAAAATAAAATCTTTGTAGCAAGGTTAGGCTACAGTTCTAGTAACTCTGTCATTGACTGGAAAACATAACAAATATTAGCAGATTCGTCCAATTTCACTCGCTAAAACTCTTTACTGAATAAAACCTCTATCTTACAAAACATCTTGATGTATTCATTTAATTCATTTAGTATACACTAGTTTTTTATCTGTTCTAGAGGGAAAACTTTTTAGTAATTTCATTCATTTAGTACACACTACACTAGTTTTGTATCTGTTCTAGGGGACAAACTTTTCGACGAGTGAATATTTTCTGGAATGGTCCTTTAACTTCTTGTATGCTAGATTTGACTTCCGCTGACTTCAGAGCCCGTGTTTCCTCACTAGGACTTGTCTAAAGAATAAACTCTCCTCTCACTGTCTACTACACGACTTCAATACACTACATTACGTTACGAGGTTTGGCGCTGGAGACAATGCGAGACGGGGGTGGGGAGAGGCTAAGCCATATTCTAATGACAGTGAGAGAGACAGTCCGGACGCCCGACGTCTGTACTTTTTTTTTTAAGGACCGTGTTTTCACGGGCTATAACCTGGTTTGTTGTTGTGTGTCGTTGGTAGGAGGGGGGGGGGGCTAAGGCATTTAGTCCTGCCCCAACGATACACCGGGATGTCATCATGTCATTGAACGCGCAATGTTTATGGGTCGGTTGGGTCACCCTTCTAGGACCGTGTATTCTGGATAATGTGTAGAAGGTATGTAGGGCACTTTTTAAACACATTGATAATGACCTATTGCTTGTGTCCCCTGATCCTGTTGATTTTTTCGTGTGACCTGTGTGTGCTGTCTTTGATACCGTAGTGCACACACGGGCTGCGTTGTATTCTTGATAATCGTAGTGTGTTGTCTTGCACCGTGAATGTGTAGTAGCCACAAATGTAGGCTACACATGTGTTCAAGTGTGTCATGTGTATACTCGTGTAAGCCAAAGCTTTCTAATCCTAGTAGATCTATGTAAACAACTTGAGTGTGTTTTTATTTCTGTTCTTGTTTGTAAGATGTGTTCAACTGCGTGATGTTCTAAAATAATATGTTTACGATTGAACTAAATTGTAACTAGATCTAGATATTAAGTCTTGTTCTAATTGTATTTCTTTTTTTTTTTTTCACAGTCAGTCAGTTTAAAATAACAAATGAAATAGATCTAGATTTTAGATGTATGGTTTTGTGCTTTAATTCCCTATAATCACGAAGGTTGCGATATATACTAAAACAATTTAAACATCTAGAAAAAAAATGTCCAGAAATAATTTCAAAATATTGTTCCTTAGGTACCGGGGTAAGTGGAATGTCATGTACTTATGACCTATACGTCCCAGGCCTAGCCCCAGATTCCCACTTGATTTGTATGACACATCATCTGGCAACTCATATGTCATGTCGCCTGACCAGTGAAGATGAAGTGGCTATATCAACTGAATCAATCGACTGAGACACTTTGGACACAGTTTCAAAGATGAAGTCAAGGGAAATGTATTTGATGACAAACGGACACACATTCTCCCTGGCTAGTCCTAGTAGACATTCTAAGTAAGCCTTGGGAATGTCATGGGACGTAACCACACAGGCTGCAACGAAATGCAGTGGTGACCAACCTTTGTCGGCCTTGGGGCATACACAGTTCTGAGTCACGGGCCGCCTCACCTCAAAATCCGATGGAACCAAACGTCTGTACTGTTGGCAGAAATGTGAAGGGGACGGATATGTCCCGCGGGACATAGTTTTGCATCACTATTGCTTTACGTTTCTAGTCCAAGCGAATAGTGTGTGTGTGTTTCAACAGTTTTGTTTAGTTGTGTGAAGCAGTGCTGTTTATCTTACAATGAAAATTAAAAAAAAAAAGAATTGAATAAAAATAAAGAGCTTTCAAATAAAGATAAATAAGACAATAATAAAAATGTTTGTCAATGTTATATGTCCCTTCTCTTGGGTTTGTGAGCAGAACTCACGGTGAGAGAGTTTCCCAGCGATAATGTTATTGCTCGGGCTCAAAGTGTTTAACGTTACCCGTGTGTCTAGTAGTGCATACACTTGTTCAGCTATAGTAGTTTTTTTTCTCTCACTCTTTTTTTGTGTGTAATAGATGTAGATACTGATGCCATAGCCTGGTTCGTGGATGTCTGAAGGCATCGTTTTAAGCGATTCTTGGTGTTACTTAGAACTGTTCAAGTCATCTTCAAAAATTACTGTTAAAACTAGACATGGTTACGAAGGGAGTTAAATGATACACGTAAACTCATGAATGTTCAAATTAAAAATAAATAAATCGTGTAGTACTTCGAGATATGGCATTACTTGAGCAATCCTTTTCCTTATGTGAGCTTTGTTTTGTATATATCTGTTGTTTAGGATGTAACTATATCCACAGTTTTATCATTTTATAAAGGATTTTTCCATGGGGCATCTTCTCGATGTCTATTTCGAGACATTGAATGTTTTATTCATCAACTTTCTACACAAAATGTCGGCTGTATATTAAAAACGTGTTGTTTTTATAACTACGTTACTATTCTTTGAAATGTGTCTTATTGTCCTTGAAGTTGACATGCTACCATTTTATCTTTATAAATCAACGATCGGTCACTTGATAATGTTATATGTTATTCATTTGCTATTACCTATTCATAGCAGTCACGAAAGGGGAAAAGCCGCTATTAGCTTAGTGTAGTCTGTTTGTCCATACATTCACGTTTAGATCTCAACACTGAAAGCGTTATGGAAAAATCCGATTTCATCCTATTTCGTAGCATGCTAAAAAAAAACTGGTGAAACGGCCAAACAGAATGAGGTCCTATTGTGTAGATCTTCGTCTTTCAGCTGCACTGGTTGTACATGGTATTTAAGGGTGGGGGAGGGGGTCACGTTGGCGGCGTTGAGTGTTTGACTTATGACGTGCCATCTCACACCAGAGTGCTTGGTGGCGGGTGGGTCATGGGGCGCTGGTTTGTAGGTATACATTTGTCACTGTCACCCGCTGGACGGATTCCTCGCACGATAATGTTACAGTCATAGGTAGCAGGGCGGCGTTTTAATAAATGGGGCAGTGGCTATACGTTCAATAAGAGCTAGAGGTAGCGTTAAGAGAAATCAACTAGGCGTGTAGATAACAACAGTGAAGGAGGCATATTGATGTTCTACATCTGGTTAGACTTCTGGTAGGATTGATATGCATGCCAAAATTTAAAAGCCCCCATGAGCCCTCCATGTTCCGCTCGTTATATGTATCGCAGATCAATCTCTAAGAGCTCCCAAATTTAATCTCTTTATGTGACACAGCTCAATTTAAGCTCTATATGTCACATATTAATTTAAGTTTTTTTATTTGTCACAGATCAAGCCATACGATATCTCTTTAACATAAGCTTTTTATGTTTCTCTAAGAGTTCTCCAATCTAAGCCCTTTATGTGTCGCAGATCAAACCCCAAGAACTTTACCATTTAAGCTATTTATTTGAGTCGCAGGTCAAGCCTTACGAGTCCTTCATATCTATATGAATGTGTCTGTCGCATGTCGCACACAAACCAACGACTGAGCTGAAACAATATGTTGGCTACAGAAGAAAGATAAAAATTATGCAACCGGAAGCACCCGTTCATATAGACCTAAGGTTGAAATCGAGGCTAACGGCAACCTGAGAAACTCTTCAAAGTATCACCTTCCACAATGAATTTACAGCCACTGGTTAGGACAATATCGATCTGTAAACATTATCATACTTTGAGTCGTCCATGCGCCCTACCGGACGTCTAAGATGCTGAAACAAAAGGTTTGCACTAGGTCTAGGTGAGAGCCATGGGTACATTTTCCTTTGATGTACTGTTCTCTCAATGCTTCTGTGAGTTTCTTCACGTGCAGTGTGGTGTGCAGGTGAGTGACCTTTAATGTTGGTTTTCTTCATCTTGGGTAAACTTTACTATCGAGCATACCAACGCACACATTACTAATTTCCTTAAGCGAAAGCAAATATATGAAATAAAATATTTGGTTCACTTAGTGGCGATGATCTAAAGTTAGGAATTGGCGATAGAATAGTATTGCTTGAGGTCACATAATCCTGGAATCATATGTTCGAATCTTGATTGAAAAATGACTTTTTTTTTTAAATTGCTGATGTTCCTTAGCATTTTCTGTAACAGAACATTTTGTTTTTTCCATTGACCACTGGTGTTTTCAGGCAAAACCTTTCACTGCACGACATAACAAGACATTTCTAGTTATTCTCAACTATGTCTCATTAGACGTAACTCTTCTAAAGAACCACTGAATTGCAGGTCATAAGGAAATAGGGTTTCATAATTTTTTTAAAATTTTATTTCTAAGAAAAGTTCTCTTCGTACTTCCGGTCTCACGTTCTTCATTATCCCCGTCCCTCTTTTTTTTTCCTGGTGAAATAACGTTGAACAAATCAAACAAGTCAAGTGATGTAGGGTGGTGCAGGGTATGTTCAATTTATTATTTCAACCAGACCTTTCAAAGTCAACTTTCCTTTTGGGTATTTATTATTCCTTACTGTGTAACATTCGTTTTGTCTGTAAGCAATGCGCCTTTCTTCCGTTGAGTCGTCACGGGTTATTGAGGCGCTTTATAGAAATACTGTCCTTCAAGCATGACCGACTTCCTAAAGAAAACTCTATGACGGTATCTAACGGTATTTAAACAGCAGTGGACACAGATCTAGTCTTCTCTCGGAGGTGAACCTGAAGTGGCTTACCGTGTGTTTGTATTGTAAATTTTCAAAACAACCGTTCTTTTGGCCCCTATCCTTATAGGATTGCAAGTGAAACTTAATGTTGACTCCTATCCTTATGGGATAGCAAAAACTTTTTGTTGGCTCCTATCCTTATGGGATTGCAAGTGAAACTTTATGTTGGCTCCTATCCTTTTGGGATTGCAAAAACTTTATGTTGGCTCCTATCCTTATAGGATTGCAAGTGAAACTTAATGTTGGCTCCTATACTTATGTGATAGCAAGTGAAACTTTATGTTGACTCCTATCCTTATGGGATAGCAAAAACTTTTTGTTGGCTCCTATCCTTATGGGATTGCAAGTGAAACTTTATGTTGGCTCCTATCCTTTTGGGATTGCAAAAACTTTATGTTGGCTCCTATCCTTATAGGATTGCAAGTGAAACTTAATGTTGGCTCCTATACTTATGTGATAGCAAGTGAAACTTTATGTTGACTCCCATCCTTATGGGATAGCAAAAACTTTTTGTTGGCTCCTATCCTTATGGGATTGCAAGTGAAACTTTATGTTGGCTCCTATCCTTTTGGGATTGCAAAAACTTTATGTTGGCTCCTATCCTTATGGGATTGCAAAAACTTTATGTTGGCTCCTATCCTTATGGGATTGCAAAAACTTTATGTTGGCTCCTATCCTTATAGGATTGCAAGTGAAACTTTATGTTGGCTCCTATCCTTATGGGATTGCAAGTGAAACTTTATGTTGGCTCCTATCCTTATGGGATTGCAAGTGAAACTTTATGTTGGCTCCTATCCTTATGGGATAGCAAACACTTTTTGTTGGCTCCTATCCTTATGGGATAGCAAACACTTTTTGTTGGCTCCTATCCTTATGGGATAGCAAAAACTTTATTTTGGCTCCATCCTTATAGGATCGCAAGTGAAACTTTATGTTGGCTCCTATCCTCATGGGATAGCAAGTGAAACTTTATGTTGGCTCCTGTCCTTATGGGATAGCAAGTAAAACTTTTTGTTGGTTGCTATCCTTATGTGATAGCAAAAACTTTTTGTTGGCTCCTATCCTTATGTGATAGCAAAAACTTTTTGTTGGCCCCTGTCCTTATGGGACAGCAAGTGAAACTTTTTGTTGGCTCCTATCCTTATGGGATAGCAAAAACTTTATGTTGGCTCCTATCCTTATAGGATTGCAAGTGAAACTTTATGTTGGCTCCTATCCTTATGGAATTGCAACTGAAACTTTATGTTGGCTCCTATCCTTATGGGATTGCAAGTGAAACTTTATGTAGCTCCTATCCTTATGGGATAGCAAGTGAAACTTTATGTTGGCTCCTATCCTTATGGGATTGCAAGTGTACCTGGCATAATTTGGGGGAAAGTAAAGGAAGGGAGTCTTTATGCAAGCAGTTTTTTAAAGAGATAAAGCTAATTAGTATGCATTATAAGTTAGACCTAAATTAAAACGAATAGTAATCTTGTAAACGTCATTTTCGTAAACTTTTTTTTTAATTGCGAAAATATTTTCTTTTTTTTTTATTTTTGAGCATTCGAATAAGAGATTGAGCCTTTTCAAAAAAATTACATCAATCATAAGACTTCAGTTAGGCCAGGAGAGGCGCGGTAGCTGAGCGGTAAAGCGCTTGGCTTCCGAACCAGGGGCCCCGAGTTCGAATCCTGGTGAAGACTTGGATTTTCTACTTCGGAATCCTTAGGCGCCTCTGAGTCCACCCAGCTCCAATGGGTACCTGATATTAGTTGGGGAAAAGTAAAGGCGGTTGGTCGTTGTGCTGGCTACATACACCCTCGTTAACGTAGGCCACAAAAACAGATGAACGTTACATCATCTGCCCTATAGACCACAAGGTCTGAAAGGGGAACTAGTTAGGCCAGGTTCACATCTAACTTTGCATTCACTTACACCTATCCTTTGATCAGCTGTACCGTTGGGGCACTACACAAGATCAGTCAACCTTCTTTCTTCATTCTTGTCTCTCATTTGTCTTTGATATAATTTCATTTGAATGTTCTTTCTGAAAATATTGAAGCCTGCCTGGGTGGACCACTTCGGGAGCGATTTTGAGTTTGTGTTTCACACAAACTGTCTTAGTAATCTTGTTGTTTTTTTTTTCAATTCTAAAACAACAGTCACTGACGGGGTACAGTCAGGTCAAATCATTCTACTCTGGAGTTGGCGAGACAGAATTGTGTGAAAACAACTATCAGCGATTTTTTGGGGGGTCACAAATCTAGTTTTGAATGAGCTAGACAGAATTATTGGTCATTGTCTCCTGGCGCTGGGTACTTGTGAGAGAAAAAAAAAAAGAAGGGGGTGACGTTCGGTAACATTGTGTAGGCAGGGGGGGGGGGGGCATAAGGAAAGGTCCAAAGTGTATACATTATTAAATAAAAAAAAAGACTCCCCTCTTCCTAGTAGAGGGATCCTAAGAAACCGAATTAATTGCATTTCTGGGGTGACGAGAACAAATGCTTCCGTTAAAGTCCACCTCGCCGTTACTCACTGAATCAATTTTTGGGCTCTTACGTTAGTGATGATACATCGAGGGGAAATTAGATGATCCGCTTCACACATTTCTGGAATGTTCGATATCAGACCTTACCTTTAGCCATGGAGCTAGATGGTTAAAGCATTCCCAAAGTATGCACTAGCAAATTGGCTTCTGCTAGGGAAGCCTGTGGTTTGGGCAGTACAGTGTCTAGAGGCGCAGCTTCAATGCTCATCTACAAATCTAGAGGCAGCTCATTAATATCCAAATGAAACAGTAAAATGGTCAATAAGCCGCCAATCGAAGGAGGCAATCTCGAGTAAAAGAAGATTTAAGGATACTCTCAATTAAATTGGGGACGGGTGGGCAAGAAGTGGATAGGTGTATGTAGATGCAGTATTGCAGCAAAAGTTAATTAATAATAATAATCTTTGTTATCCCTAAAGAGGCGCGGTGGCTCAGCGATAAAGCGCTTGGCTCCCGAACCGAGGACCGGGGTTCAAATCCTGTTGAAGACTAGGATTTTTAATCTCGGGATCTTCGGGAGCCTCTGAGACCACCCAGCTCTAATGGGTACCTGACATTAGTTGGGGAAAAGTAAAGGCGGTTGGTCGTTGTGCTGGCCACATGACACCCTTGTTAACCGTAGGCCACGAAACAGATTCCTTTACATCATCTGCCCTATAAGGTCTGAAAGGGGAACTTGACTACTACTATTATCCATAAGGAAATTTGTCTTATATTACACAAGAAGCAACAACAACAACAAAAAAAAACAACAACTATAGAAAACCAAAATATAAATTCAAACCAGACTCTTTTTTAATTTACATGCGAAAAGTTAATATCAGATGGTTTCTATTTAATGATTTGATGGCCAGGGCAACACTGCACTGAATGATCGTATTCCCACTAGTTTGTATGGCATTGTTTGGCCTTGGCTTAACTCGAGACCAATCATTCTAGCGATGGGCCTGGCTTAACTTAACATTGATTACCATTTCTAATCAGAAAACTATCGTCCCGATCGTGCTGCTTTCCCAGTGTCGCCCGCATACACATAACGTAGAGACGGTTTTTTGTTTTAACTTGAAAGGGGGGAGGGGGCTGGTAGTATGGTGGCATACACATTTTTGCCCTTGAGATTGTATCGAGTCTTTTTGTGGTTATCCACCCCTGGACCCCATATCCTGCACCTATTGAAAATCTGTAATGTCCCCACAAAGGATTGGTTCGATGAAGAAACTGGTGGGTGGGAGGCTCACTACAGCCAACGGTTAACGAAGGGCTGAGGTGTTTCTTTATACTTAACTGTCGCAAAGTCGTTAAGTCAATAGCGGTATTGGTCACGTGCTGTGGGCATCTAGGAGATTGTGTTCAATTATCAAACAGACCCATTTTGGACTTGAGGGAACTTGGCCTAAATAAGACATCCCACCCCCAAATCCATTTTTTTTCCTTTAAAAAAGTTGTCCGAACCTATCCTTTTACCCACCACGCTAGGACACGTGACTATCTAGGTTGGTTCTCATGTAGTTCAAAAGTGTCAATTCATCTTGTAGATCTACTCTCTGTCTCTCTCTCTCTCTCTCTCTCATCAGGTCACTATAGTCCTTACACGAAGACTTCACAACTTTACCTTGTGTACGTGATTATTTGTCGTAACTGCTAGCATTCATTTAGTAAGCCACGTCCATAAGTAGAATCACTTTACTGTTATGTCGACCACATTTCACCTGGCTTAAACAAAATGTTGAATTTGGCAACCCGTCGAGCACTGTTGAACTATAAGCAGTCCCTCTACACTGTCCATTCTTATAGTTCCACAGCCATATCTATATATAAAATGAAATAATTAATTAGCTCCTTGCATAATAGCTCAAAAAAGACCCCCCCCCCCCAAAAAAAAAGCAAAATTTTATTGCGAATTTATCTTAATTGTGGTGGGTAGGGAATAGGAAGTAGTAATGGAGATGATAAAATGGGGGACATCTATCTATAGCTACGCCGCTGTACAGACTGTTCCTAACATTTCCAACGTAGATGAAAAAGAAAGTGTAGACAAAGTTGTCGATTTGATCAGAGTCTGATCTGATTAAATTTAAGGCTTTACTACGTCTGATTAATCTTATTTGCTTAATTTTCTTTTCGTTGCCATATTGTTTTTTTTTTCTAAAAATGTTTTTCAAGAACAATGTGTTTGATTTTTAGTGTTCACCTCGAAACCACATTAATAAATCGGACGCTGTATTGTGATTTGTGAGATGCTCTGTACATGGTTAGCAGTGCTTTTTTGTAAGGGGGTGGGGTCGAGCCTTCAAGAGCACAACTTAGAAACAGAAACGGTTGAACCTGGTCCGTATGACTTGCCTCGACGTTATAATTTACTCAATAAGTTATTTGAGAACAATAGTCGGTCATTGTGCTGACTGCCATTATATAAAGCATTGACCAGTTTTCTAATGGAATTTATATTCGTGTTCTTCTTATAATAATATTAGACACGTTATTACACACGCTTCTGTGGATATATACGAATCAACTTTGCTGCTAAAAAAATGATATTTTTGTATCAACTAGTGTAAGAACTAGTTTCCCTATAAAAGAATAAATAATATCTCCCAATCTATACCCATCGAGATAGTGTTTAAAAACATCTCTGGGTTGAAAAGGAATGTTCTAAATATAACTTTTAAAGCCTGTGATAATACCACTTCTTCTAAAATTAGATTCTAGCAATACAGTACATACGCCTTTGCCCTAGAAATGTATGATACTGATAATTAAGGTCGTTACAAGGTTCTCTACTGCTATACAGGACTGTATTTTTTTTTCTTGCGTATGAATCGCTCAAGCATAAAAGTATGTAGATAGTTACGAAGAAAAAAAAGTTATCTTGAAAGAGAAAAGGGTTTCATGGCAACATAAACTAGCGTCACAATGGCAAAACTAGGTCAAACTGTAGCATTTAGCTTAGTATGGGTATGTTAGAATGAAGGACAGATCATCTAGCAGTAATCTATATAGCAACATTAACTAGGTACAATGGCTAAACTATGTCAAGTTGTAGCATTTAGCTTAGTATCATAAGTTTGGGTATAATAGCATGAAGGACAGATCATCTAGCGGCAATCTAGCAACACAAACTAATCACAATGGCTAAACTATGTCAATTTGTAGCATTTAGCTTAGTATGGGTATGTTAGCACGAAGGACAGACCATCTAGCAGCAATCTAGCAACACAAACTAATCACAATGGCTAAACTATGTCAATCTGTAGCATTTAGCTTGGTATAGGTATGTTAGCATAAAGGAGAAACCATCTAGCAACATAAACACAAATTCCAGCCTGAGATAATCTACACAGTGTATTCACAATGTACTGGTATGAATGAAGAACAACAAATCTATGTAGCAGTAAGTGCAATCACTAAGTTGTCCCTCTTTTTGTTTGTATTTGTCTAGGTTGTTTTTTTTTACTTCAGCTTAAGTTCAATGGTTTCTTTCTCATGGTAATCTTTGACCTTGACTTTTGATGTTTTCTTCCTGTTTCTCTTGTTGCAACTTAAAGTCATTTCATTATGGATGTAGGTCATGTCATATCTATTTATTTTATATCAATCTTTTCTTTGAATTTTACTTGACAGGAGTGTGCTGAAGTGACCATCTAGAAACATAAGTTGACCATCTGATTCAATAAGTGCACTTGAATAAAATTTTTTAAAAAATAACCAAACAAAGAAAAGAAGAAGAAAGAAAAGCCTTGGCCGTACCATCTTAAAATGTAACATCGTTTCTTGACTAGAATAAACTTACAGAAGCCACAAGATTCTTAAATATGTTTGTTGGATTCTTATTTACCCTTTTGTGCTCTCTGGAAATATAACAGCCCTGTTAAAAAAAAAAAAAAAAAAAAAGCAATGTATAGTAACTATGAGTGGATCACTTGATGTAAGCTAAACGTATTTCTGAATAAGATGGAGCTCAAGGTATGGATGGATGGCATCCAGAGGGTGGTAAGTGGAGCCAACTATGACACCACATGCCGTGATGTTGTTTTGGCTCTGGCTCATGCGATGGGACGCACTGGCCGATTCACACTGGTGGAAAAGTGGAGGGAATCAGAACGGCCACTCACACCTGCAGAATGCCCCCTCTTATCACTGCATAAGTGGGGTGAGTATGCAAGTGAGGTGAAGTTTTATTTGATTCAGGCAGAGTCAGACAAAGTCATAGGCCATAAGAAAGGTAATCTTAAAGAAGCTAAGCTGGATGAGTTGATTAATAAGATTCCCAAAGGAAATCACTCTACAAACACTCTTGCTTATGACTCTCTTAAGAGGTCTTTGACATTTAGTGGAGTAAACACAATTCCTTGTCCTCCAATGTCATCCTCAAATGGCTCAGATGTGTCATCAAACCATTACAGAATGGATCATCGTTATCAAAATATGATGACCAATAATTCTTCTTCTGCTAACAGCAGTCGAGAGACTGTAAAGCCTTTGCCAAATGGAGACATAAGAATAACAAAAGATTATCGTCATAGTCATACAGTTCAGACATCCTTGAAAGACATTGACAGGTTGGACTCTCCAAAGCTTTCACCTGTAAGTATGCATGTATTAAACAGAGGTGATGGTAAGGATGTGCACCCTTTTGCTAAATCCAGTAGCTTGGCTCAAACTGGCAGAGGCGATGCCCGGGAGATACATCCTGCCAATATGCCAGGCTCTGTCTCCCCATATGATCAAAATCACAGTGCACCTCATCAGAAAGCTCTATCACAAATTCCTTCACATCAGAGGGTGTCCCCAAATCAATTCCTTGCATCATCACAACTTCAGAACCCTTCCTATGTACAGTCATCACAGAAGCAAAATACAGGTGTAAATATTTCATCAGCACCCACACCAGCTAACCGTATGCTGCATCAACCCCCTTCACTTCCACAACCATCCTCACTGGACATCCACCCTCCACCTTTGCATCTGCCATTGTCAAAACCACAGGCATCCTTTAGCTTTCACATTCAGCCTCAAAAAGAACCATCATCCTCTCAGCCACTACCTAAATCCTCCTCTCTGCAGTACTCTAATCACAACAGCCGCCAACAAACCAAACAGCGTCCTCTGCCGGCACCACGCCATACACAAAATCCAACAGCTCAATTTGAGTATCCCAACACCCAAAGTAGAAATGTTCAAGCACCACTGCCTAGGCAGAGATCTCGAGAAAGAAATGAGTCTAAAGAAGCACAGCCCCCTGCACTTCAAAAAAACAATGATGAGCAAACTATACCTTTAAGTATTCATAATAAGTGGCCTCCTCTTGAGGATTCATTCTACAGTAATGAGGACAATGATAGCAAGTTTCCAAAGCCTACCACAGTCAGGTATGCTCCCAACAGAAGATATAGGGATGAGATTAAAGACATCAGTAACTCTAACAATAACAGCAAAACTTTGAGTAATGTGAAAGCTGTTGAAAATGTCAGTTCTCCCCAAAACTCAAAGGGCTACGCTTATAAATCTTCCACACTTGAAAGATCTGTTCCTCATCAAAAAAAAAGTTTGCCTACTCCTGCTCGAAGTTTGAGCACTGGGGAAACTGATGACAGCAAGCCTGGGAGTGATCATCTGCCATTACCAGCTGTTCAGCTCCGATCAGGTTCAGAAGGGGCTAAATTGAATTTTGTGGACTCTGCTTTGATGAAACATACAAAGAACAGTGTAGACCCAAGCAGGTCACCAGGAGTCATGTCTTCCTTTGCTTCTGCAGTTGCCCATGTTCGCCAGCAGAGTGCTGATGGAATCTTGAAACCTAAAGTGAATTTTCATGTAAGACAAAGTAGCTCTGATGGTGGTCCCAGTAAAAACATGCTTCAGGAAGGAATAAAGTTGAATGAAGCAACTAATTTAGCATCTAATAGTCATAATCAACAGTCTGCATTGCATTGTTCAACAAATGATTCAACCAACGCTAGTTTAGAAGGTCATTCTAATCAAGCCACTTCTCAGCATTCCATCACACCTACCTCCCTCAGCTCACCACCTCCAGCTTTCTCTCCTTTAAACTTCAGACCTTCATCAGCATTCAAAGAAGTTTCACAAAGAAACAACAGGGTGCAATCACCCACAAAGGTGCCAAACTCCTACAACCTGAACCAACCAAGCTTTAGCACATTTGGCATTGGTGTGCCCCCTGCACACCCCCCAAGTGGTGGGAATCATTCAAGACAATCCAGTGTCGAGATTGAGGAATATGACCTAGACCAAAACTTTAAAGATGTGTTGCTTCGTGATACTGCAGGCACGACAAGTCTTGGCAAGAACTTGGACATTCCAATGGAGTATAGCCTTGATAGTGGTAAAGTCACCCCTGTCAAAACTGAGACTGAGTATCTACAGTTAGTACGGTTAATCAAAGTTCAGCAAGAGAAACTCCAAACTCAAGAAGCTAAGATTAAGGATACAGATATGGGTAAGAATTTCTACAAGTTTTTTGTGTGTCTGCATGGGGTGGATTTTCAAGGAGGAAGAATTTCTTTTTCAAAAATAACTTATGTGTAAATTTTAAATTATTATAAATTAACCATTATTCTTAATATTGGAGTTAATTAAAATTAGAAAGTCTTTTTTTTTCAGATTCAACAAGAATAAACAGTTAAAAATCTTAATGATTGAACATTTTCCTTTACATTAGTAACAGAAAATAATTCACAGATATATAGAATTGATAAAAATGATTTTTTAAATTTAAAAAATTTCTTAAAGGTTTTAAAAATCAATTAGGATTTTCTTACATTTAAGTAATTTGCAAATGAATCACTTAATAATCAGAAGGATATTAATTAATGTAAAGAGTTATCATTATGTGAGCCATTATTTGTGTATTTTTAATACATAGTTTAGTTTGTTAGTTACTCTTTGCTTATTCATTTAGTTGTCAATTTTGCTATCAGTTTTGATTTTTAAAGGTCTGTTTTATCCTTCTTTCTCATTGCCCTGTTAGAAATCTCCAGTTTAGAATCAAATGAATCGCAATATCATCTGAGTAGAGAAAATATTTCTGAACAATTCTCCATACTTGAGAAAGAGGAACTAGAAAACCAGCAAGATCTAATGGAATTGGAGAAAGTGGACTGGGTACAAATTATTGATGGAGAAAAGAAACAGGATTCTAATTATAAAATGCAGGTAGAAGAGAAGTTATCAAATCACTAAAACTCTTACATACGGGTATACAATTTTATGATTTGTTTAATGTCTTAAAAGTGAAGAACTTAAAAAATAATAACTTTTCACTTCACTTCCTTTTAGTATGTTGGACCATTATTTAGGTACATCTTTAGGTGTTTTGGGGAAGATCCTAAAATACTTTCGACACTATTTTTTTAAAGTTGAGTTTGAGTTTAGGCACATCGGCACAATTTAGGCCATGTCGTGCCCGTAATCCTTTATGGATCACTCTCCCTTTATATAACAAGGGCTAAATTCTATACAGTTAAATCTAAATATAAAAATGTATCACATGTAATGTATGTATTATTATTTCACAAATATTTTCCTTTTTGAAAGCTCAAGAGTTTCAGCTATCCTTTATTTGCAAACAGTTTAACTGTATGAACTGTGTAAATAAAAATAGAAATTGGGTAAACTGCTTTAGGTGTGACATTTTCTTTAACATCATCAATTAGAGCTGCATTTCAACTCAACATATTTGATGAAACTTTTTCTTGGTGATTGCACTTGAACAAGTCTTTTACTTGATTGCATTTGTACAAGTCTCTTGCCTGATTTTATTTGTACAACTCTCTTGCCTGATTTTATTTGTACAACTCTCTTGCCTGATTTTATTTGTACAAGTCTCTTGCATGAGTTAAGTGTGAAAAAACAGCAGTAGTGTTAATTACTAAAACCTAATTACTTGGTCACATTTAATTGAAGGGCTTAAATAATAGAGTTTCATTTTTTTTTTAGTTTTATGTGACTGATAGTGTCTCAGATGTGTTTAACATTCTATGTAATTGTTTTTACAGATTATGATATAATTTTTTCAATTAAATTAAATGGCTGAAAAACTTTATTTAATCCAAGAAGAAATGGGGCATTCTTAGTTGAGATTTAAGGCTTTTGTTGGGTATTCTTCATGTAAAACAGCCTATTTTAATGTTTGATCACTTAAGAGGAGAAAACATGTATAGAAGATGTGAAGAACATTTGAATGTAAACACATCATTTGAAAATGTACTTTAAAAAAAAAATAATTATCTGTAGGGTTAGGGGTTAGAGGTTTTTTCATAAATGGATTTTTTTTTTAATCTCTTGGTGATATATAAATATTTAAGAATGTCTTTTTGAGTTGTATATAACATTTCATAACAGTTAGTGAAACTCAAAAAGGAAATAGAAGAGCTTGATGCCAAATTAAAAAAGACAAGAGATGAAGAAGAAAAGCTGAAGAAAGAGTTGCAGTCTGAACAACAATCTGTTGAAAATAAGAAGAAAATCTTTGATGAGGTAATGAGAAAAATACTATTAGATATCATTTATAACAAGGGTTCTAAAATCTAAGTTTGTTTATTGTCTTTAGGTCCATTTAGCATAATTAATTAGATTTACATTTCTTTCTGGGTTTATTAGATGTGCATGTCTGGTGGGTCTATTAGATTCTAAAATTTAAGTGTTTTTTTCCTTAAGTACATTTAGCATGATATGTCTAGAAAAATTTAGAAGGACTCTTAAATATGTTTCTGTCATAAAAATTTCTGGATCTTCTTCAATATAAAACATTTGAAAACAGCTCTAATATAATTGTGTCATAACATGGCTTGAAAAATGTTTTGTTTTTCCTTTTCCTCTATATGGGTTATTGTGTTTAGCATAAAGGTCAAAGAATTCTTAGACCAAACTTTCTGAAAGAAAGCAAGAGATCATCTACTGGACTGTGCATTCAGAGTTTGACAAAGTCTCTTTAGTCCCTTCCGTCTGGAATAACCTTTATGTTGTAATGGAGCTGCATTTTATTTTTCAATGTCAGGGAGAAAAACTGGCTTCTTTGGAGCTGTCCAAATTGAAAGAGGATATATCTCTTGTGAATAAAACTATTCAAGAGAAGGAACATCAACAGAAACAAGTGGAAGACTCTATCAGAAATGTAGAGGAAAACAAACTTGAAAAGGTAAATAAAAAATAATTTTTGTAATGTTAAAGTCAAAAGAAAAATATATATGCCAAAGAATAATGTGTATGCCATTTATAAATCTATAATATTTGATCTGTAAATTACCAGTACCTGAGAGTTACAACTGTTATCTCTCTTGCTTCTAAAAAAATAATTGAGAATGCTTTTTTTTTCTTTTAACCTGCCTAGGATCTCGAGGTGCGCATTAAGCTCTCTTATTCTATTTGAAATAAAGTTGTTAGTACCTATGCAAGAGATTATCTTACATTCAAATTACTGATATATGAATAAATTAATGATTATTTTTTTCTTCTTGCCAAGATCTCTTGTATCTGAAAGCATTGTGATTATTTGTGTTTTAGTTTTCCAATGTTTCTCAGTCTGAGCTTGTCATTTAATTTTCCCATTTCAAACCAGGTATCAAAAAATGTTTCCCTTTGTTTTGAAAGTATACTTTCATCCTTAGATACATTTCTAGAACTCATAAGCTTATTAATTTACAAATAAATGTATTTCTATGCTTTTGATATTTACCTTAAAGGAAAAGAAAGTTGAGACTCTGCTAAGAGAGTGGGTGGATGACAGCGCAGAGGATGAAGATGAAGAACAAATGCAAGTTCTTACTGATTCTGTCTCTGAAGAGAATCACACTGAAGCATCTCTGGCTAGCAAATCACCTAAATTGTCAGCTTCTGATAATGGAGAAGGTTAGTTTCTTTATTTGGAATGTCTCACAAAATCATTTCTTTACCTTATCTAAATGTTTTTGTTTGTTTGATTGTTTTTGTTGTTTTTTGGTTAAAAAAAAAAAACTGACTTACATTTTAATATCGTGACCAACATTTAAAATGATTATCACCGGCCTCTTTCTTTTTAGACAAATATCAGATTAAGTATGCTTTTTTCTACAAGAAATAAAATATCAATGTATACAAATGCTTTAACTTTGTTTGGTTGTCCATATGATTGGTTACAACATATCATTTCCTGGGTCAGAAAATGTAATTTGAAGATACTGTGTAACAATTTCTCATTATAGCCTACATTTAGTTGTTTTTTGTTATGATTGGGTTTTTTTAGTTGTAGAATTTGTTGAGGAGTCCTTTAATTTATAATTGCTTTTTTCTTTGCATCAAGAATATCTATGGTTTGTTTTTTTTAAGGTATGTCATGGAATAATTCTTTCATTTTATCTCTACAGTTATTCTCAAAATTCTGGAAGGTCGTTTGTCTCCTCATCCAGGACTGGAAGGTTTAGTTAGTGAAGGTCTTAAGTCAGCTCTCAAGTCTCCCCTGACCATGAAGAATCCTAATGGTGTTTGGGTTTAAAGCATCCTGATGCCCCACACCATAGAATGCATAGAGAATTCTCTACAAGATTGTTGACAGCGGAGTTAACTGCTGGAGTTTTTAAATTTGGTGTAGGGCAGGCAGAAACTACTTAAAACTTTAATACTGACCTGACGGTCACTAACTGTTTTTTTTTTGTTGTTGTTGGTGTTTTTTAAATCAAAATTAGACACACAAAAAAGTGTATAGAACAGCAGATTATCTGAAAATGTTTCAGACAATATTTGAGATGTTGGTTTGTGATGTTTTTGAAGTTTAATTGTGATGTTTTGATTCACACAAGTGATAAATAAAAACTCTGATATTTTATCCAGGAAAGTCAACTGAGCATTCAGTCATGGATTATCTCTTAGAAGTCTTCCATATCTAGTTAACTAAAAAATTTACACTACTAATTAAATAAAAGGGATACCTTCTTGTTCGGACACTAACAACAATACAATGCATATATATATATTAATGTGACGTCTGTGAATACATTATGACCAAAGAAACAAGAATGTGCATATGTGTTTATTTCATACCTTTATCATCTATAAAGGATGGCTTTGCAATGATTACTATGCTTACTATGCCAAGGATTGTGTCAATTGAGTTGTTTTCATGCCTTGTTTATAAATATGTTATAACTTCTGTGGACCAATGCTAGATTTAATGTGAGACTCATTGAAAAACTATATTATGGGAGTTTATGTATGTCACATAAAGAACTCCTCATTCCAGTTCTATAAAGGTTAGGGAAATATTCAGCTAGAGATTATTTTTATTTTTCAAAGAAAAAAAATATTTACCTATCTTTTCAAGACTAAATCATTCCTACTTTAATAAGAAAATTAATTCATTCCAGTTCTATAAAGTTTTAGAGAAGGATTTAAGTATTCAGCTAGAGATTATTTTATTTTTAAAAGGAAAAAATATTGACATGTTTTCAAGACGAAATCATTACTACTTTAATAAGAGTACAATTTTAATAATTGCTATGTTCATGGCCATGAGGATCAAGAAATAAATAGAATAGTTCATCTGCAGTTTCCAAGAGTACAATTAAGTATTCTTGGCTGTATATTGACTTATAACTAACCTTATCATTTATGCTAATGCTATGAGCTTCAGATAATGTTAGAAATTGGATGCTGAAATTTGTATTTTTTTAGTATAAATATATAAAGATTAGAAATAGCATCATACAATTTGTTCTGAATGATTGCAGGAAGTTGCTGTTGTTGTTGTTTTTTGTATACAAAGGAGATGTAGCATGATTCTAAGTTAGAACAATTTTGTAGTTCTGATAAAAGCTCCAAAACATGTTATTTTGTTTTAAAATGGACCAAATCACAGGACTGAAACTCATCATGTCATGAACAGTTATGAAATATCAAAACTTTTTTTTTATAATAAAGGTTATTTGTGGTTTTTTTTGTTGTTTTTTTTCAGTTCTAAAGTGATTATAACATTTGTATTTATAGAAATAGAAGTACTCTAATGATATCTTACTTAAAAATGTGTAACATTTAAAGTGTGAGTGTGATAGACTTAAAGAAAAAGTCAACTGTTGAACTAGTCTGACCCTACTTATGTAACAATATTACATGTGCTGTTAGATGTGCTTTTGAGCCAGATTTTGATTCCATCATTTCATCCAGATCTTGTGGAGATAAAAATTAATTTCTTACAATTAAATTTGTAAATACAAACAGTCTGTGAACTTATTTTTTTTCCCCCATCATTTGAAACTATTTTCTTTTGGTTGATTTGGTTTCATGGTCAACAGATCAAAGTTTTATCTTTTTTATTGTTCTGTTCAAATTGGTTTTATTTAAATACTATTTGAACTGCTACTTATACCACAGAAATTTTAGTGCACAGATTTAACAATTATACAGAAAACATCACAGAAAGTGATACACAGATACAAGACTGATCTATAAACATAGCTACAAACAATGTAAATGTCAGAAATATATATTTTACAGAAAGCAACATAACATTTCTGCAAAAGCTGAGTTCCTGTTTTGATTTCTGGGAAGATGAATGTGGCTGATGTCTCAGCATAGCTTTTAATTATTAGATCTAGTTTTTAGTCAAAATATTTTTGGAAAATTATTAGTGTGCTCTCACATGTTGATTGTTATGTGTCCTAAAAAAATCAAGGATATTTTTTAAGGTTATTGATTTTATAAAAAATAATAAAGAATATAGATCTAGAAGGTTAATTTTTCATATATATATATGCTAAATTTTAAAAACAAAATTTTAATAATTGTACCAAGTTTCAAAAAAATGTCTGAGAAATAACATAAAAGTCTTGTCCAGTCTCTCTCTCTCTATATATATATCTCTCTCTCTTTCTCTCTCTCTCTATATATATATGTATATATATATATATATATATTTAAATATGTAAGTCAGTTTAGAAAGATATTTAGAAAACTCAAGTGACTTTTTTTTACCAATAGAAGGCGCTGAAGATAAAAAAATTGCCCAATGCATACAATGGCTTCATTTGCATCAGATTACTAAACTCTTTGCATCAGGCTCTTGATTGCCACTTTCGTGTATATGTTTCCAACTTTCTGTATGTGCACTGTCAGCCAAACTGTTACCACTTGTAATAAAAAAATATATAAACTTTTAATGTTTATTAAATTATATTTTGTCATTATATTAGATAATTCTTAATATTTTTGTAAAAAAAAATGTTCAATGAATCTCAAAACTTCCAAAACAAAAAACAAACAGAAAACAAAGAAGTAAGATAAAATTAATCCACAATTGTAGAGCACAAAACTAAAAGAATTTTATTTGAGTTCACATTTTTAAGGGATGATGGCAAAAAAAATGAATGCTTAAAATTTATATAAAATTTTTATTCACATTTTTAATCTTTGAATTCTAATGACAAATATTACCTTGACCCAACAAATGTTAACACTGATTTCTTTAATGATGCAATTCAAAAGATTTAATGGAAAGATATTTTGTAAACGTCTCAAAAATCAGTCAAATTTTTTGTTACTTTTGTCTTTAAACAAACAGACAATAGTTTTAAACCAGTATATTCATTGGCTACCTAATTGAAGGTATTGAAATGAACTTTCACTTAAAGCTGGAATTTTTCCATTGGGAAATTTGCCTAAAATTAATAGAGTGAATAAAGTTTGACTGGGTGCCTCTGCCATTACTTTTGCCATAATTATATGTTGATGCAATTTTTATTTTTGCATTTTGATTTCATCCTAGAACTAGAAAAAAAAGTGATACAAATGTACAATCTTTGTGATGGCAATATTTTTGTAATATTGTGTTCATATGTGATAGAATTTGCTCAGAATGTGTTGATCATGATAAGGTCAAAGTATAAAAGATACTTAAGAAAGCTTTTAGCAGCCCAATGATATGGAATTAATGTTTTTTTTAATATATTTTTTTGTCCAATTTTTCCACCCAGATAAAGTTTTGTACTCATTCCATATTTTCCATGCTTCAAAGATTTTCTATCCCCCCTCCCTTTTTTTTTTTTAATGATTAATGTTGATGCTTTTTGCCAGTGGTGAATCTTGTAAATTTGTTATGGGAGAGTGCAATCGCTTTGCTAAATAAAAACTCTGTTTCATTAATTAATCTTGTTAAGTTTCAAAATAATATAAATTAAATTGAAAAGTACAATAAAATATTTTTGTTTATCATATGCTTCAATTGAGACATTTAATATTAGTGTCCTAAGTTTACCATTCAGTGCTGATGTTTCTTGTTTAAAGTAATTTTTAAAAAATAATTAAAAAATATGGGATTTTATGAATATCAAAGGAAAAATGGAATGAGAAAATACATTAAATCTTGATCTTAACTATTCGTATTTTTATTTGTAATGAAAAACACAAACTTCTCTACCAAGTATTTAACAGGTGGACTTGGTTAAAAAAAGAAATTTTTGTTTGTGATGCAATTTAAATATTGAAACTACTTACATTTACTATTGGACTAGATATCAGGCATTGTGGAATACATGTGGGGTACTCACTTTGTCCCTAGTTTATAGTATTCATAGTCTGAACAGGTTCTTGGTTAGACATTGAAATAAGTTTTCAAACAGGTTTCTCCATTCTTTCCTTTCTATTAGTACATTGATAATCTTATTCTACTGCTGTTGTAGCCAGTATTGCCAGTGATTTTGTTTTCTTCCAAGCACAAACCATGAAGTGCCTTTAAATATGACTAGTGTAAACACAGTGTTATGCTTCATTGTATTTTGTATTTATTGTCCATACTGAGAGTAGCATTAATATTTGAAATCAGTTGTTGGTTATCTCCAAAAATAATCGAAGATGGCTGTTTTGTTTTCTATGCATTATTTATTCTACATGTTTTGTTTCGTTCATTGCTTTTCTACTTATCTTCTATACACAACTTTTTGTATTACGTTTTCTAACATTATTTATGGTAAAAAACGGAAAAAAATAAAATATTATAACCTTGACATGTCTTCTCACGTACTTTTTGAAATGTTATACAACCTACTTGCTTGTTTATTGAAACTTTTTTAAATTTCAACATCGTTGTCTAAATTACATTATGGTTATATGCTTCAATAAGTCCCCCAATGGAACCATCTCAGCTCTACAAATAAATGTGAATGGCCCCTCCTTAATCTCGACCACTTCTTATACCTTGACACGGTCTAGAGAAACAGTACTTTTGGTCGCCCCCAGTCGAGAACACGGCAGAATAGTGCTCTTTGCTTACCACAAAAATCAGTTTATAAAGCAGTGGTTCTGACAATTTTTGTCGGGTTCAGAGCCTTGGGAGCCTTGTTCTGCTGGAGGCCAGTGTGGACAGTAAAGAAGCACTATTTACCATTCGATAGCTGCGCTGGGTTGTACATTTACCCCGCATGGGGAACGACCGCATGCCAAAGGTGATCTTTATTGGTTAGTTTAAAGGACGACGTAATAGAGGTGTGCCCCCTCGGAAGTGCTATAGAGATCAACTTAGGCGCCATTTTGCCCTCACTGGCATAAAGGAAAGTAGCTGTCAGCAGATGGGATCTGAAAGAGAAAGTCGGAGAGCTCCCAGAAAGGCTGCGGGACACACAGTTGAGGAATAAAGAAAAGCCCTTGCCGAAGACGAAAAGAAAACGTTATCTTCTAATCGAAGAAACTCCCTTATGTTTATATAAATCCTTCATCAAAACATTTGGATCTATCTACAATGAAGGACCTACATTGAATGCTGGCTGTTCCTAATCCAACGAACCAATTAAAATGGACCAGTTAGTTAATTACTATTGGTTATTTTTGTTATTTGCTATCGAACAAGGGAAAGAAAATGTCATTGACAGATGTAGTGACATAATAAGTTGGATTAGTTTCCTTAAGTAGGCTTGAGTTCGAAATCAAGTCTTTTCCCAACTGGTCCAGACAAGTGCTAGGATCATAGCGCACCGAGAACGTTAAAAGCATGAAATCGCGCTCAGCAAAAACAATTGGTGAAAATAGTTGTTTTTTTTTTGTTGTTGTTGTGGAGTGTGTGTGTGCTTATTTCTGATATAACCATGAATAAAACTAAAGCAGATAATATGGTTTAATAGACTAAATAGATTCTGATGTGACCAAAGTCTGCCAGTCTCATAGTTGTGGTTATAAATGAGAGTGGGGGGGGGGGGGGCACTGGAAGTAAAGGAGAGACAAGTGTGAGCTGTTGCTGTTTCTATTGTTTAAAAAAAATACTCCTGTCACCACCTCAAAGTCGGTGCCATATGGTTGATACTAGGGGTGCACCGGATAGTACTTTTTGATATCCGGCCGGAGCCGGATATGACCGGATAGTAAAATTTGATATTCGGCCGAGCCGGAGCCGAATACCTAAGTGTCTTGTAAATAGCTTGTATTGCTGAACATTTTACGAAACTGTTAAATAACATACCTATATTTGTTGGTATTATTTTTTTTCCTTTTATATACCTTATTGTTTTAAACTCTGTTACTGATTGATTTATTAAAGATTAACAGTATTTATAAACAAAAATTAATCTGTGTAGCATGACCGTGTCTGTGTGTATATACGAGGCCACCAACTATAAAGGCTGTGTGTTAAAGCGTCAATGTAAAATATGTTAGTATATATTTAACTAGTTACTAATGTAAATCTCTCATCTGGCTTGTATGGTGGTTGGATGTATGTGTTCAAGAATTTCTAACCAACAACTGGTCATCAGACTTTATTTAAAGTCCAAAGACTGCTTCTGGTTCTGGCTTCAAGGGCTTATAGTACTGATAGCTGTTAGTTAATAGTTGGAATCTGAAGTGTAGTAGGTCATATATTTATTAATCCATTTGCGGCAAACGATATTTTATTAACAGCAGGAACATCTGTTATACATACTTATAGCCTGAGCTTTAAATGTTGCGAAGCATAGATTTAATTGTAGTCTGTAGGCCTATTATTGATATCTATGTTTAGATCTACTGTTATATAGATCTAAGAGAATTGGGAAAACCAACCATAGAAGAAAAAAAAAACTCATCCACACTCTCCCTACCAAAAAACCAACATAAATAGACTTTGTGTTCGACTGTTTGTAACAACCTGGTCAGATATACGTAGTGAGCCAACACATGTAGTCCTAGTGTAGTGTGTATAGTTGATGGTGTTGACCATCACGCGTTATTTTTCTTGGACATACGCAATAGTGTTTAGTGTGCAGGTAAAGGAAGATAACACATTGGCATGGTCAGTCGAGCATAGTGTAGTGTGTATAGTTGATGGTGTTGACCTTCACGCGTTATTTTTCTTGGACATACGCAATAGTGTTTAGTGTGCAGGTAACACATTGGCATGGTCAGTCGAGCATATAGATAAATTATATCTGTAACTTAGTTACAGAGGTCAAGTGTTTCTTAACATTCCAGCATATTTTGTCTTTGTTTGCTAGATCTAATTGTGGTGCTTTAGATCAATTTATTTTTTGCGATGTTAAATTTTACTGTAAGGTTTTCCTTGATATATTGTCATACGAATTCAACAATGAAATTAGCTTTCTTTTTAAAGGTTTTAAAACAAGGGGAAAAAATACATACACGCACACATGCACATCTCTTTTTTATTTTATTGTGCAATGAACGTGTGTTCATCGCCCTAAATGACATTTCTCTCCAAGTAAACAAACTTAGTCTCATCATCTAGTGACCTCTTGACAGTGTCAATATTTCTCAACAATCTGCGTTAATCCATTCTGGCTTAAGAATGGTCAATGTCTATCAATACATTGTCATGGATTAAACAAATAAGAAGTTGGGGGTGTTGAGTCTCTTGAGCCCTCCATTTAAAGATACCCCTGGTCAGTATCTGTTTGGCTTGTAGTCCAGTCTCCTAATTGAGACTTAAAGTAAATAAACTCATTGTCCCGGCCAATAGTATAAAAGGTGTGGCTTGTGGTCCAGACCCTTGATTGACAACCTATCTCATAATAAACAAACTCATACCAGATTAACCTTATAGAGATTTGGCTTGTAGTCCCGCCCCTAATAAAAATATACAATTCTCCAAGTAAACAAACTTAGTTCTCTCATAAGTGTGCCCCTTAGACACGTTGACATCTGGCTTATTGTGGTCAGCTGCCTATCTGTGAACTCAATGTTATGGACTAAACAAACAAAAGGAGGTAGGGGTTGTTCATCTCTACCTCTGGAGATATACCCGCACATCTAGACAGATATCAGCGTGACGTAGTTAAGGAATATTACATGTTTACTAGACCACTCCATGGTCAAGACAAGCTTTTAAAATGTGCAAGACATCGCTGCTACGTATGTAATGCGAATTTATAATGTAAAGTCTTTCTATTTAGATTAACCTGCTTGTCTTTGTACTAAAAAATATTTGGTGCATAGTCATAGTTTATAGTTTTATAAACAAATTCTTTTATTTGAAACAAAAACGTTAATGTATTTCAGAACTGACATTATTGAATCATGTCCACTTTAAGAATATTGGCGGGTTTTTACTGAAGTTCAAACTTCTTGTTGGACATCGTTTCTCAGCGTCGACTACCTTTATATTGTTTGCCTTTCGCCTGTGTTGTTTCGATATTTAAGTGTTACCTCCGTTTGGCGTTTCTGGAAAAGACTTAGCGCGGAGGCGCATAACAATATTAATAGAAATACAGGTGTAACTTTTACTATCCGGTTTACTATCCGGTAGTGATATCCGACCGGAGCCGGATATTGCCGGATAGTAAAAAAGTGCCGAATATTCGTCAGAAGCCGGAGCGACTATCCGGTGCACCCCTAGATGATACCCTATTGTAATATTATGAGTAGGCCTTATTCATAACTCATGAATCTGGAAGGTTAACACTTTTAACATTGAGTTAACCAGTGACTTGATAGTAGTCAGACACAGGCAGTAAGTTAGTAACTTTTGGGTCTCAGAGAGGAAAGACATATGTTTTGGAGAATTCTATTACTTCCATGGAGTTAAGTGTTAAGGAGTATCATTATGAAATGTATTTGATGTTGAATTTCACAAATAGTTCTGGAAGTTATTGTTTATTAATTCATTGAGCCATACGGCTGGATTACCTATATATCTATATTATTTTATCTTACTAAATGTCTTGTCTGCTGACACGGTGTTAGTCTGTGAATTTCTATGTTCTTCGTTACTTAACAGACTCAGAACACGCGCACAAGAATTCAAAGTAACATCCAACAATATGAACCCAATGTCACCACGCCAACATCTGAAACCACCCCCAGTGACATTTAAGGTGTCTCAAAATTCACACCGGTGACAACGCCCCTTGTGTTTTTACATACATTGAAGTTAAAAGCTGTGTAGCCTATATATATCACCTTCACATTTCCCTTAGTCTGTTGTACCTTTGAGGGACGCCATACAAGAACTGTCAACCGTCTTTCTCCGTTCATCTCTTTCCTTTGCTTTGGGTAGAATTTCGTTCACTGGCAGGCCTGTCCATTCTTTGGTGTTATCTTCTCATCGCTTTTTCTGTCTTCCTCTTCTTCTTGGTATTGTTCCCTAAAGGAAGGTCTTTGCGAGCTCTGAGGACCTTATGATCAAGCTGTGATTCATTATAGACTTATATTGCCAATGGGCTGACTGGGCTCTATAGCAGTCGGCAGCCAGTATAGGAGACGGAAACTCCGATATAAAACATACGATTATCTGTTGTTCACAGCCGTCTCAGACTTCTGTGCCACTAGGACTGCATTTAGTTTAAAGAGTGGTATTGGTCTACGCGAGCCAATTATCACTTTTAAAATGCTTTGCGCAGGCTGGAGTATTTTATATAACTCTCTCCCAAAAATGACTAGCCGAAACAGAGTCGATAAAATCGTGAGTGGCTTTCATGATGAAACAAACTCTTACAAAGAAACAACTAGATATCCATTTTGGTCACTCAGATCGACTGATGTCGCTCAGACTACCGTTATATGGCGCTAATTACCTCACTATTAAGCATAATATCAAATGACGCGTCTGACAAGGGCGATTGGTGCTTATGAACGCCTCCAGTCGAGAGTTTGGCGGAATATATCGCTTAGCCTGCCTACATCTGAAGGTCACTTACAAAGGCCGTGGGATACACATTTGAGACAAAACGAAAATTTGCTGCTGAAGACAGACGTAGACGGCGAAAAGAAAACCGTATCGACTTCGACCACCGGCGGACAATGATAATGCTTGCCCTGATAGATGTGACAAAATATGTAGGTCACAGCTGGGCTGCGTTGCCACGGGAAATACTGCATTCCTTATTAATATTCTGACTCGAAAACAAGCCTTATTTATTTATTTTATTTATTTATATTGCCAGCATCTCAAAGATAATTATTAAGCATCAGATTTTTTTTTAACATTTAAAGTCACTATTAGCTTTCAGTTTAAAAGTTAGAAAAGTTTCAATAGATTGCAGCGTACAATTAAATATTCTGAATAAGTCCTATAATTTAGTTAAGCAAGATCTGAGCAATGATCTAGATTCTTAAGAGAGGACTTAATGTAGGTGTTAGTATTAAGATATCAATGACTACTAATTGATTTTTCATAGCCCTTTTTTTCTTCAAATATTATCTGATTGCCAGGTTTTGTCTCAGTTCTACCATGCTTCCACTTCCGTAACGTTTTAATTGCCAGAAGTGGCGATGGATACAAACACTCCAATGGCATGCGTCTAAAATAGCCTCTGACAACTAGTCAACTTCTGGCCTTCATGTTGGCTCAGATATTGGGTCCATCACTGACAGAAAGAGGGAAAGGGGGAAAGATAAAAAAACTGGCGCTTAAACCAATAAGCTTCAGGCAGGTGTGCCCTTTAACCTTGGCCTAGGAGAAGGTAATCTCTTGAGTTCAAACCTCTGTTGCCTTGCAGCTATACCCGAAAATGAGAAATGTTTCAGAAGTCAACCCTGAAGAAACATCAGAAACCATGCAGTGACCTTTAGGAAGCTTGCAGCACACAGTGCTACACCCTGTTAGAGCCTGAAGAAAGTCTTAATGATCTCTTGTTGTTTTGAATAATTTTATCTAGAAATCAGAAAAAAAAGTGTTAAGGACCTAACAAATATGCACAATATGTACTTGAAGGAAATAATAAATTTTTTTTTTTTCAAAGTAATTAAATATCAGATGAACTTTATTTCAATATTTTTCATTCTTCATGATATGTGCACAAAATAAAATCAGTATGTAAATAATTCTGATCTTGACTGGAATGTTCTACATGTGTAAATGATATATATTTGTAAAAACTTGTATCACAGAATACAAAAGTAAATACATTTAATAAAAAATAGAATCTATAAAATAAAGAAATGTGTTGAAATCACATTGAATTTAAAATTATTTTGTTATTTTAACATAATTAATCTACTAAAAAACAAAAGTGATCTGAAGAAGTTATTTATAATATTTGAATATAAACAACAGAAGAAATATTGATTTTGAAAACAACAAAAAAATATTGTAGCCAAATAAAAGAAATATTGTACACAGCTCTTGATCTAATTCAACAGAAATTTTTTTTTTATTTGTTATGTCAACCCAAACCCACATAATTTCTGCGTTACAAAGCAATATTGGTTTTAAAAAAATCTTTTCTAATTTACAATTTAACCTCTTCGTTAAATTTAAAAGTACCTTAAGTAAAATTTGCGTTATTTTGTTTAAAATAAGTACAACACATTGCTAGATGTTGCAGTTAGCATATATCTTACTAAAAGATATGCCTTCAAACTATAAGATAACCTATATCAATTCTGTGATTAACTTTTTAAATTTGTACTTTCGTTTTATTTTCTTAGAGATTTTACTAAACTCTAAAGCTTGCACAAATAGAAAAGTAATTATCCCCAGAAATACATAGAATTTTATTGGCACAACTTCTTATCATTTATAACTCTCACTTCGTCTTGGAAAACAAACATCAAATTTTGTTTGAAATATTAATTCAGAAACAAGCTTCCAATAAAAATATGACATCAATACACACTCTTTGAGCATATACAATAGTACCATTGAGATGAACCTCAAACCTAGAACCTCAAACTTAACACTGGTTTGAAAGAAGTTAAAGCTTGATATTATTAGAATAAACATCTGTGTCTTTTGAAAAATCAATTATTTTTTTTTACTAACTCAAAGTTCAACAAACATATACAAATATCCTTTTGATTACATTGACTTCTGTATCTCCACTCTCTATACTAGTTCTTATTTTTCCAAAAAGTTATTGGAACCAGGAGGAAGAGCCAGTAGTGGGGGTCCGAATGGATCAACCTGAAAAATAAAATATTATTTTTGTATGATACTGGAAATCATTAGTGGCTATTTAGCTAGCTAAAAAGCAAAAATTTAATGCCTAAGATGAAAAAGTTCAATAGCCAACTTAACTCTTAGTATTCAGAATTATTTTCATGTTCTGATGAGATAGTTCACTTTGCCCAACGCAAGTGCACAACCATATGCTATAACTAAACTTAAATTTAAATAACTCTTTTTATTTGTTATCAGAAAATAATACATTTGGTAAAGATTATAAGGAAAGACAAGCCTTTTTTGTAGAATACAATTTGATTTTTATAGAATACAAAAATTATTTATTTAGAAAATGAAAATTTAAAAATGAAAATTTTCTAACAGTGGACAAAATGTCATCGAGAAGTACATGGAAGTCAAATTCATAAAGCGCTGGTTGTGAATGTGTATGTGTTTCGTGTGTGAATGTTGTTTGAATTTTTCATCTATTGTACAGTAGTTACGCATCTATTGTACAGTAGTTACGCTGAGGTTGTCAATTGTAGTCAAACTGAATTTCCATTTGATTGGATCAATAAAAAGTATCTTATCTTATCTTATTCTGAGTCACATAGATATAATCTAAATCTAAAAAGTATTTTTATCCAAACCAAAACAAAATATTTTTGTTTGAATATTTATCTAGTTTGTAAGTTCATAAAACCGAATAAATAACACATAGAATAGAACTACAGCTCATTATGTCATGTCTTTGTCCTAAGAAAAAAGAAATATTAAAGTAACCACATAATACTTAATAAGGTTTTCATAAAAAGTATTATTTCTAAGCAAGATTGAGCTGCTGAAGATTAAGTATAAATGAAGTAATCAAAGATAATGAAAACCTTAACACACATTGGGAGAAAAAAATAGAACTATAAAGGTCCTCTTCAAGATGTGTAGCACAGATGGGAAAGTTTCTACACATTTCTCATGGGATAATTTTTGAAAGCTCTGCATGCTTCTAAGATCTCAAGTAATCACTAAAACATGAATTTCCTATCATTGTTGTTGATGAGGGATGGAGAACTTTTTTGAAGACATACTATTTTAATAACTGTGTATATTCCTTTCATAGTCATCTTTGCTATTACTTACATTGACATGTGGATGCTTGCGTGCTGTAACAATAGCATCTGCAGCTCCAAGCTCATAGTTGACTGACTTGACTTCAGTCCAATTTAGTTCAAACTTTTCAGAATGTTTCTCTTCAATTATTTCAGCCTACAAAGAAAGAGTTGCTTTTTTATTTTTTCAGGGAATGAGTTCAGACAATTTTAGAAAAAGATTTTCCTAAATAAATTTTTGACATATAAGTGGTATTTATTAAGCAAAGTTATGTGCTGAAAATAGAAATAATACTAAATACACCTTTTTTTTTTTCAGTGTCTTATGTATATATTTTTTAAATTTACTTTCTGATTTCTTGAAGCCCGACACCAATTTGCTTTCATTTCTATCTGTTTTTTCTCACAGTTTGCCTGTCTGAAAGACTTGCCAGAAGAGATGCACAGTATCTGATCCCTTTGGATGTCATTAAAGTTTTCAATCTGCAAAATAAACCAGTAAATAATTTTTTTTTATTTGAGGAGAGTTAAATAAAAAAATTGATAACATGTATTTTAGATTTGTTTAAAAGTCTTTACATAGTTGTATTGAAACTGTTTCTCTTCCTAAGGTCTTTCTAATATAACTGTACATGTTCTGATAAGTAATTCATATGTTAACAATAAGCTAAGTGGATCATCATAGCAGAATAAAAGAGTGTTGGCTGTTGACTCAGAAGTTATTGGTTCAAGACAAGAAATGATGAATGAATGTTATATGAGATTTGCTGGACATATCCTTAGACAAGACAAAACACAATCATCTAAATCAGCCATAACATGGAAGAGGAAAGAGAAAACAAGGCTGTCTTCATGACCAAATTATTTCCCCCATCCCCTGACTCTTTAGGTCTTGAAGACTGATAAAGAGTGAAGAAAATTCTACTCTCCAATGATACAAGCATTGTTTCTTAGTTTATGATAATTCTATTCTCCAATAATAACAAGCATTCTTTCTTAGTTTATGATTATCTTTTGCTGTAAAGTTAAAAACAAGTAATCTAGAAATTTAAAAAAAAACACTTCCTACATTATATTCAAATAATATAGAAAACTAAACATTTATATAGTATTGTTCATTACAAATTCCACAGCATGGGGATCAAGCCCACAACATTTGCAGTATTAGCATGATACTCTATCAACTTAGCTACTAAGTGCAAAATTTCAGCTTGAAAATATTCATATTTCTTTTCTTAAGTTTTTGACCAACTCCTTTTGCAACATTCTTTCTTCCTTTTACCTTCCAACTATGAAGAAAGTGTGAGCTGATAGAAGGAATTGAATAAAGATGTAGAATATTTTCCTTGTTAACAAATGTGATCACAATATAATACCTTGACACCTTCTTGTGTGTAGATTGTTCTGGCTCTCTTCCACATGGAAAGCTTGGAGGTAGCACTATCTAGAATCTCTTCAATGGAGCTGCCCCAAACATACACATAGCGCTCAGAGTGGTCTCCATTTTGATAAACTAGTACACGTTTCTGTGGTCACAAAATTGATTAATATTATTAAAAGAGAAAGTCAATCACATTTACAGGAAATACACTTTCAACATAAGAATTTCCATTTTAGTCACTTTACAAACAGATGTAAAACACACACAAAAGCTCAAACCATTGAACTGATTTACCAAACCGAACTAATTTGTGTCAAATTGTAAATGGCAATGTCATCCACAAAACTTTTATAGTAAAATTTAAAATATACTCATTTAGTTTCCCTTTTAGACCATGAGTTCTATGGGGCAAATGATTTATAGGTAATCTGTTTCTGTGGCCCACAGTTAACAAAGGTGTCAAAGTGTTAACCAAAATGACCAACCCCCTTTTCTTTTCCCCAATTAATGTCAGGTACTCATTAGAGCTGAGTGGACTCAGAGGCACTTTAAGAGCCTGAAATTTAAAATCCCAGTCTTCACCAGCATTTTACCACTCAGCCACCGCGCCTCCATAGTCATTTCTTTTTATATAATCTCTTCAATAACATGACATCATGGTCAAGTTGTTAAGTTTTTGGTTTTCAGATTAAATTCTCAATGAATATTCTCTTATAGATTGCAGATGTTACTTCAAAAAAGAAGATAATTACATCCTACGCATTTCATTTGTCTATCTAGTCTTACATGTTAATCAATGGCTTAAACTCTGCTAAGTCGTTGGTTTTCCTGGCTGATTCAGGAAACCCATTCCATTCTCTAATGACACTGGGGAAGTTTTACATTTTATTTTAATTTTGGATGTCTGAAATTTTTACTGATCATTAGTTATAGAAAATGTAGATTGATGTAGATACTGCCTACATGACATTCTCATTTACTAGTGTACAAAATTGCAGAAATTACAGTTCTATTTTTGTGTTAATTCAACTGCAAGTGATCCAACTTGTATGATATTGCTCAAAACTTTGATTTACTTACTATATTTGGCTGCTGGTATAATTTACCATCTAGTCTTATTCCTGTGACATGAGAATTATCTCTTTGGTATTCTTTTATCTCCCCTAGATGTGCCTGCAAAATATAAAAAAAAAATTAAAAAAAAAAAATTCTAAACATAATTCTTAAATCTATGAAAAAATGTTTTATGACTAAAATATCTCTGTATCTTTAAAATCGAAATAGGTTGGGTTATAAATAATAGGCAAGAGCGTATATATGCTAGTCTGCCAAAGTATCATTAGTGACATGGTTTTGATATTGCAATTCTTTTTATCTTTTATAATTCAAGCAAAGTAAACATTAAGATGTTACCTGCAGTTTATAAACTGTTTCATGTTTGTCTTTCTCTTCCACTGTTTGCTCCTTCCAGTGTCTCTCAAGAACAACAGGCTGAGTACTGCTTAGTGTTGATCTGTATACTCCAGGAGACATCTGTTCAAGTCTTCTACCTTTCATCAATCGCAGAACATGCTTTTCTATGTCCAGTTCAAGACAGACCTGAGACCTGAAGATTCTTCTCTTCCTTCTGTTTTCTTCTTTGGATTCAACAACTATTGAAATAAAAAAAACAAAATAATGAGGATGTGATAAGGGCTGTGCTGGTCATATAACATGAATCCTCATTAACTGTTGGCCAAAATTATAAGTAAACTCAGCTAAATAATAGCTTAGTTATTGTTTGTAGATCGATACATTTTTGTAGTTAATAAAACCAAATAAAATAATGATGTCATTACAATATTTTTCAAGAATGGAGAAAAAGGTCAGCAAAAAATAAAAAAATCTAAGGTTTAAACAATAGTAGAGGTTTGTATCTTTAATTCAAGATTTTAGGATGGTCTTGAAACTACTTGATAAGTGATTGATATTAGTTGAGTAAAAGTAAAAGTGGTTGGTTATTGTTGTAACAAAAATTAAGTGAATTCTTAATGCCTGCAACATAATCCTTTCCGCTCAAAAAGTGTTATACTTTATACTATAGACAAAACCCCTAAAGAATTTAAAGCCTTTGAACATAAGTGACAATCCAATTCAAAATAACTCATCTGCTTGAAAATTCCCCTTTAGGACCTTGCAATCTATTGGGCAGATGATGGTAAGGTCAATGTTTCTGTTGTACACGGTAAACAAGGGTGTCTTGTGGCGAGCACAATGACCAACTGCCTTAACTTTTCCCCAACTAATATCAGGTACCTATTTGAGTTGGGTGGACTCAGAGGCACCCTAAAGATCCCAAAATTTCAGATACCAGTCTTCACCAGGATTTGAACCTGCATGCCCTGGTTCAGAAGCCAAGCGCTTTACCACTCAGCCACTGCACCTCAGCTGCTTGAAAGTCATGAAATAATTGTAACAAATTTTGATTGGATGTGTCATCGATAAATATGAAAAAGAAAATAATTAAAAATAAAAACACCAACCTTCAGGGGAGATAAAAGCTTTTCCACTTGAGACCCAGACTTCAATTGGCATCTTTAAGATCACATCTAAGGGTGGTAACTGTATTTCTTTGTAGAGCTCTTTACGTTGGCGGTAAATTTTCTGAGCTTCCTCATTATCTAGATCTGAAAATAATGGTTTGACCCATTTCTTAGGTATATTGGTAAAATACTCCAGCAATTAACTTATAAGGCAGTTTAAAAAGAACAGGTAAATAAAGTTGTCAAATGTATGCTAAATGTAACAATGTGTTCTCTTAACAATGTCATATCTTACAAAAAAAAAAAGAAACTTTCTGTGTTGGAAATATACAGTTTTAACTTTGAATTATATACCTTTCAACTGCTTGATTTTCAAAGTTTATAATTAGTACCAACTGTTTTAGTACACAAACAGTGTAAATCTGTTTGTCATTAGTTCCTTTAATCACTTAGTCTTAGAAACACATTTAGACTTGTCATTAGTTCCTTTAATCAATAAGTCTTTAGAAACACATTTAGACCTAGTCTGTCATATAAGTAAATTAGTGCAATAATAATACACATATTAAACTCTACCCTTTTGTTCTTCTTCCTCCTGTTGCTTGTCGTTGACCTCATCTTCCTCAGTTAAACCTTCAATGCCAGCATTGGTCATATTCATGATTTTATCAAGTGATTTTCTCATCTGACGATCTATTTCTTTACTGGCAGCTTCATGCAATTTTTGAAGTTTAACAGCCTCATCTTCTTCCTCATTTTCTTTCGTAACAGTGTTAGCTAAAGTATATAGAACAAAAATCTTATATCTAAACCTATATCAAATGAGATAGAAAATTATTTGTGTAAATATTCAAACATTGAAGAAATCATGACTATTGTTTATCTGGAAGATTGGAATAAACTGAGATTGATAACCTTGCTTTACATAAAGTTAAACAGAGATTGATAACCTTGCTTTGCGTGTAGTTAAACAGAGATTGCTAGTCTTGCTTTCTATGTAGTTTAACAGAGATTCATAATCTTGCTTTGTGTGTAGTTAAACAGATATTGATAATCTTGCTTTGTATGTAGCTAAACATTTATTGATAACCTTGTTGTGTGTGAAGTTAAACACAGATTGTTTACCTTGCTTTGTTTGTAGCTAAACAAAGATTGGTAACCTTGCTTTGTGTGCAGCAATATTATTTGCTAACATTAAATCAGAAATTGTTAAAACTTCTCTATCTTTTTAATAACATTAGTTAAGGCAATCAGTGACAATATGTAAAAGAGAAAGAAACAATAATCAAATAAAACTACCTTCTTCAGTTCCAGATTTCTCAGATTTCTTTGACCATAGTATATTAATCATTTCAGATTTGTAATTTTCTTCAACATATCTAATTAAGTCATCCACATCCAATACCAAAGTTCCATCCTCTAAGTACATCCTACGAGCAGCGCTAGTTAGACCTAGTCTGTGAGTACACTGGCTGAGAATCTTGGAAGAAAATTTTTTAATGCAAATATATTTCTGCTTCATTTGGTTTAACTAAAATCTATGGTTGTCCTGCAGTTGTTCCATTGATATAAATAAGATCATTTTACAGATCATTATAAATGAGTATTTGATTTAAGAACAACTTTTTCCAACATAACACAAAAAAACAGTGCAAAATGAGTTAATCACATGTTTAATGGTAGACATATAGGCCTATTACAGACAATACTTCAATAAACAAAAGAACATTTAAGAAAATTTTGAGCACCTTATACTTATATAATATTTCATTACATAACATCAATACTATATCACAAACTAGCTTCCCAATGCTTACCATATCTTTAACTAGATCCAGTATTATTGTCTGGATCTGTATCGCCAAACTAATAAAGCTGTCACACAATTCTGAATAAAACATGGTTCACTTCTCTAATCACTGTCTGGTTTCTTCATATTTACCTACATTTTCTTTTGTGCTATTATCATGGCTTATATTATGTTGTACATTTTCCTTAATTTTCACTATTGACTAAAAGTATTTTAGAGTGTAATTGAAATGTACAAAATACTTAGTTTTTAAAATTTTATATTTCAGTAGTGGAAACAACATACCCCTGCAATACTTGAACCACAAATGATCTCTCCTTTTCTGAGACGGCCTTCACCATTCTTATAGGCCAAAACTTTGACAAGTTTCACACTTCTGAAAGCATGGATTTCTTTTTCAATGGAGTGTACACTTGTCTGTTGTTTAAGACTCTCCAAGCTCTTCATTAAATGCATGAGAGTTACCTCTGCTTCATGAGTTGACAGGTCCACTTTATTGTTGAGCTGTTTAAAGCTGCCAAAGTGCTGAATCCTCAACTTTTTGGCTGAGTGAATATAATAAAGTATGTTCAAATTCAAAGGACAGACAACTTATAATAAATCTTCTATATTTTTAATCCCTGTTAATTAATGAACTTACTTATCTAACTGTTAACTATTAAAGAAAAAAAAAAACAGAATGTTATTACAATTAAAGGAACAATTGCTAATTATTTGTTTTTTAAGCTAATCAGGACATTTATTTGAAGTTTTGAATATAAATTAAATAGGAGGTTTTATGTATACAAAGTAGTGATCCATCAATATAGAATGACAGTCATTAGCGAGTTCAAGCCCTAACAAAAGCTTTCCCCTGCTGATCTGCAGAGGGTCTGATTTAGGATGTAATAACCAATTTATGAAGGCACATCCAAAACATATACAAAGCAAGCTTAAAACTAGCTCTACAAAGCTTTTAATGAATAGAAGACAAAATAACTATTCATTTAATAAATTATAAAGCTAGAACTTTTTTTTTTTGGTGGAACTAACCATCTCCCATAGCACACTGGAAACTTGTGCCAGGCGGAAGTTTTTGAACTTTGAATCTCCCTCTCATTGAGCGTGCACAAGAAACACAAACTTTTATCTGCGTTGTGCCTTCTCTCCCTTGCTTTGTTATTTCTGCAAAGTAACCCTGTAATATCAAAGTGCATTGCCCTTAAGTTCTTGGATACACACAGGAATCTAAAACTGTAACAGTAAAAATAAATATTGATCATACTTACTGGCTGATCTACATCAAGGCCTAAAATAACAGCATAAGTACAGACATCAGCTCTAATGGCAGCAGTTATTTCTATATAGAAAAGAAACAAAATACCATATATTGAAATTATCAAAGTATAAAATTGTTAATGTTCATTTTATTTTAGGCAAAATTCATTGTAGTTTTTGTATGTAAGGAACAGCTGGATAACAAAATTTCAGTTAATACTTTAAAGACTAATTAAGCTAATAGAAAGTATATTTGTAAAGAGAAAATAAAATTCTCTAGTCGGAAACCTTTATCCAACAGATCAGTGTCAAATGCAAAAATGTATCCAGATTCTGGATCATATTTCCATTTCTGGTGAGCTTTGCCATATTGATTGTTACACCTAGGCTGCACTGTGATTGGGCAACTATAAAATGACAGCTGGGATAGCTCTCCTGCGGAGGTTGGAGGCAAGGAGACTGTCAAAACCAGACTTTGATGAGCACGAGAGATTATTTCTCTGAAAAAAAAAATTGACAAATTATTTAGAATAATTTTCTTTTATGACATTTTCATTAAGATATAATTGAAATTGACTGGTTAAGCCAACTTTGACTAACCCATTAGCTTTGATGGTCCATCTTTGGTTAATGTCATCTGGTTGGCGTTTAGCCAAAACTACATTAACAACCCTGCCCTCGGATTTGCTAAGAGATAAAACCATAGTCCTGTTTGCTAGTACAGCAATGTAACCATCTTCATAAGTAAACTTCTGGAAGGCTTCTCTTGATAGTCTGGGTGACATTTGTGGCCTAAAAAAAAATAAAAAAAGAAATAATTTTTATGGTTTCAAAATCAAGAAGTAACTTTTGTTTACTAAAAATACAATAAAATGTCAAAAGTAACAAATCATTATATTAATTAGCAATAAAATGTCAAAATTATAAATCATTATATTAATTAAAGTCATTTTATTAGACACATATTAATTTTAAAAAAGCATTATTTATGCTGGGTGTTGGCTAAGAGTTGTACATGCACATTTTCATTAAAATTAAGCATTATTAAACAAAATAATTATACAAGCCAAATATGTAAAGTATTTGGCATCTATTCCAAAGTTATGGGATTGAGAACATTAGAATTTTCATAATGGAGATGAGACATGTACTCAAGTCCCTGAGTTATATCTTCTTATCTTATAAAATACAGAGGCTACTTCAAAAAAGAAGATGATTATGTCCTACGTGTCATGCATCTAGTCATGCATGTAAACCAAAAACTTAAATTCTGCCATGTCATTGGTTCAACCATATCCGAAAACCCCCCAACAAAACAAAGGTTTAGATGGGGACTTTACAACTGGCTGGTCATGTACCAGACACACAAATCCTCCCCCTCCCCAGTCATACACTGGTCTTATAAATAAACAAGTTAATTTTACATTCCATGTGGAACTTTGATGCCTAAAATTTTACATTACCAAAAAGGGTTGCAGAAAGCTAGGTAAATCAAGATTTGACTTATCCATGTAGAAAAGATCTACCTAAATTTCATGTACATATCTCTGTCAGAGTACTTGTTAGCTTCAGGATCTTCAGTGTCCATACTGTTGCTAACATTAACAAGCTTCTCCCATGGCCACTTTAGGTTGCTAACATATTCATCAGATTTCAGGTGTGACAATTCATGGAAGGATCTTGAGTCAAATTAAATACAAAGATTAAACATTCACTTTAAATGACATAAAGCTATTATAGTTGATTTAAAGCCAAAGAGAAGCAACATTAGTTAAAGAAATTTTTTTTAAAATTTCAATCAACAGTGCATTCGTTACATTTCTCAGTGTATATTTTTCATAAAGATAGTTCAAGCTTTAGAGTCTTTGTACAATGACAATGTATTAAAAGTACTAGATAATGTAAAAGTTGCTAATATTTTACACACAGCTCTCTGGGTTCCTGCTGTCCATCATCATTCTCCTCCCCATCATTAATCTGATTATCATCAGCGTTATCTATACTCTGCTTGACTTTTGATTGACTTTCTCTTACATCTGGTGTCCACCTTTGATTGACAACCAATCCTGATTCTGGTGCTAGAGGACCACTGATTTCCAAAACAAAGTCTTTAAAGAGAAAATATATATATATATATATAAACAAAAAGCTTACATTGGTTGGAGCAATCAAGAGCTTACATTATATTGTTAACCTTTTGCTTGATCAGGATTCTAAATTACTAAACATTAAATAAGAAAACTTTTCCAATACACAGTAATTATGCAACATCAAAAAGCTTAACTCCTTCCATCTACGCTGTTCAAGGAAAATTCATAAGGAGTATTGGTCTGTCTACATACCAGATACTGAAATTCTACAGTTGTTTAATATTAACAGTACCCATGCAACAGTAAAAAGGTCCCAATTTTGATAGGCAGGACATGTAGTTGGCATGCCAGACAATAGCTTTCCAAACGACTTTGTATAGGGAGCTGTGTGCAGGAAAGCACACCCAGGGGGATAAATACAAGCCCTATATATACCTTTAAGAGCTCCTTTAAGGAGTATGATATTGACATTCACGTTTGGGAAGCACTAGCTCTTGATTGCTCTTCATGACATGAAGCCGTGAGTGTCAGAGTCATGAGATATGAAGCAAGAAGAGTGGCCAGCATGAAAGAGTGCCGAATGAGCAAAAAGCTGAGAGAAGAAGCAGGCTTATTTGCAACTGACCAAACCTATGTGGCTGGATTTTTAAAGCGAGGACTGGATTTTACAGTCACCTTCGTATTCATAGGAAATGATAAATGTGCTCATCTTCAATCCCAAAGGAGGAGATATATATACATATAATTATGCACATTTCTTTTTTCTTTTTTGAAAAGTTTAAAATGTATTTTGAGGTCACCACATTCATCATCACCATCTCACCCAGTATGCTCCATATTAAATTTTTTGTTAAATGGACTAGACCTTCAGCCATGCAGCCAGAAAATATAAATCTTGTGATATGATTTCAAATGCATGCTTCTTCCATAAAGCTACTAAATGTGTAAAAGAAAACCAACAGAAAGAATGGTGTATCGATTAAATGGAGATTCTTTCAAGTATGAACCATACATTAAGTTCAAACATAGTCAGTTTTATAGCTAGTAACTAAGCCAAAATAATGATATTCAAAGAATATTAAATTTAAAACTGTCACTTAATAACATTCCAAAATGCAATAAAAACTAGTATCCAATAAGAGTTAGTTTTTTAAAATTATTTTTAAGTAGAAAAACTCCATTGATATTTATATGTATACCTATACTCACTTTCTGGGTTTCTCATAGAGCAAAATTGCTGTATTTTCATAACATCTGATGTTATTTGAGAAAGTAGGAATCTGCGTCTTTGCTCACTTTTGGTGAGCCTTGGGTCTGACCATGATTCTCCACATGAGGCGTAAACTAGAGAATCTCTGGATAAGTTCTGAATGGTAAACAATTCTTTTCCCTCAAAGTCAAACAATCTTCGGGCAGCGAAAGGAAGATTCAACAAGGAAGTGCACTGAGCCAAAAACTGAAAAATGATATTTAAATATAAAAACCAATTAAAACAAAACAGCATTACAAATTGAAACTTTTTTCATAAACAAACCTCATCCTATTAGACTTTATGGGATATTCTTGGTGAGTTATTTTTACCCAGAGGTTACATGTAAGGTGAAAGTAAAAAACAATATGAGGCTCAGACTATAAGATTCATAAAGTTAACTTCCTAGTGTTCAGTTAAGAAATAATTCACTTTAAAACAACTTGGCATTTAGATTATGTTCAAAACAATGTTGCAAAATTATTATGCAAACTGAACATATAAATACATTCCAGAAAACTATATATGAAGAACATAATGGGTATTTCTGAAAATACTACTGTAAATAATTCCATAATAATATTATAAATATTTGCCTACCTCAGCTGTGTAAGTATTGAATACTGCAATTGTAAATAGCTTTTAATAGAAGTACTAAAATATTAAAGCAAAAATAATATTACATTTTTCTTTAAAGTTATTTAGAAAAAAAATGCTTATTGTAAGTGTCTTACCATTTGGAACTCCATTTGGAAAACAGATGACTCCTCACGAAGGATATTAATATCTTCATTTTCTGAGTATTCTACAAAGTGTTCTTTGACTGCTTTCTTGTGTTTATGTTTTAGCTCTTTCTTAGAGTTGTCTTTCACCAGCTGCAAGATGCAGAGACAAGTTAAAGCAAATAAAAAAAAAATGCCTTAAGAAAAAACTTATACATGGAGGAAAAAACAAATAGGAACAATGAGCAAGACCTGCCTGCTCTCTCTTTTAAGTTTTTTTTTTAAATATCTAGTTTAACATTTCATTCATGTGTGTGAATATGCTTACATCTATGACATTCATTTTATAAACCATATATATAAATTCTCAAATCAAATCTGTGCATTTTAACTTTTAGGAACAATAATAGAACAAAGGTGAATTCATTTGAATAATTAGCATTGCAATTGTTTGATACTTTGTGATCCTAAGATGTTTTAAAGACATATACAATTAAGTGACTCTCTTTAATAAAGAAATATTGAAGTGGATAGTTTTCATTGATTATTTATGTACACTTAAATTTATAATTACAAAAAAAGTTTGCAAATTGGGAAGTGAGAGGAAATAAACCATATTATTAACAGGAAAAAAGCCTAAAATGTTCAATTGCTGACATAGTTTTATTGCTATGTACCCCTTCCACTTTAATGCCACTTCAAGAACTAAACAAGACTTCATAGAGCTTCAACTGTTTCAGAAAATAGTTTTGAAATTATATCTCAGATTTAACAATAGACATGCAAGTAGCTGGATCTGCAAGGTCAGAAATATTCTTCATTAATCTTTGAACTATTATTATTATTAGATAAATATAACATAATAATTACATTTGTAATGTTTGGTCCAACAACACTAATTGCAACATCAGCATTTCTTTCCCCATTCCTCAGAACTTTAAGTCTGGCAGGTGTTACTGAGAATAATAAAAATAAAAAAAAAGATTATATTAAAAACTTAATTTATTCTGTATGAAAGAAAACAAATTATTGTAGGAATCATTTATGAAAAGTTGTCTAAATAAAAGAAAACAAAAAAACGTACCTCCAGTAAGTCCTAGTTTTGCTGGGCTTTTTAGAAGGGGAGGTACATTTGGAATAATATAACCTTCCATTGGCCAGTCATAATTCTTAAATATTGAATAGAAAGCAAAGACAAATAGATGAAAAAAAAATCAGTACATACAAAATGTCAAAAGAACTACAGTTCTAATTGTCTCCTACCATACATAAGCAATGTATTCATAAGAAAATAGTGTAGTGGCCTATTTTTAGCCATTTCAACACTGTAATATACATTGAAATACTTTTTTTAACTTGACAAGCAAACACAATTAGAAAACTGAGCCTGGTTAAAGAATGATGATTACTTTAGCATTTAAGGGATATGTCCACATCATTCAAGATCTAAGATCTAAGTTCCTTTTTTTTTTTCATTACAACTTTGATAGGGAATTATATATTATCTTATTATGTCCCAGGACACATTGTCTGTATGTTCCAGCTTGCAAATCTCATTAAGGTTGAGGGCTATCTTTTGATTTTATTGGCAGTTGCAGGTGAGCAGCTTGCTTTCTGATTTTGTCTTAGCACCAAGCACCCAGTGGTGTGGCAAGCTATGAGGGGGATAGCATTTTATAGTCCAAGGGCTGCTTGGCTTTAGGCAGGCAATGAAGCTGTACAGCCCCTTCAACAAGCTAGAAACTTGATCACCCAACCAGCTAGGAACTTGATCAACCATATCTACCACTCTCCATGTTTTTTTCAGAGACATTTGTGTCAGAAGGGGCCTGGAGTGCAGATGGTGTACACACCAGAAGTAGAATGAAAGGTGAAAGTGCTATTGCATCTGGTGATTATAGATGCCCAACCTATGACCACAGTTGTGTATCAAGGATTGGCCTCTTTAGTCACATGACAAGTTGCAAAGGGAAAAGATTGTCTTGAGACATAAAGTGCCACAGAAATTATGTTCCTACAATAATTAATAATCATAAATACTTTTAGTTTCATAATATATAAAGCTGTACACATAAATAAAATACAATAAATAAGGCTATAGTTATTTACTTTATTTAATTCTCCATTAGTTTTAACAGGCCAAGAATATGCATATTTGTGCCAGTCAGGATTATTTGTATTGGTAAACTTCCATTGACCAAGATTATCAAATCTTTCCTGCTTAAAGGCAAACCTAGAGATAAAACATCAAATCAAAACATTGAAAAATGTTAACTTTTCAATATTATTAGGCTTTAAAAGAAACTAACAAAAAAAAAAAGGCTATAGGCTACCTTTGAAGACCTTTCAGTTTCTTAGGCTGTGGGTCTGTGACAATTAAAGAGACATTCTTCACACTGTTGTCTTGGTTACTAGAACTTTCATCATTATTTGCATCCCATCGTTTCTGTCCAGTGTATGTTAAAAATAGGCTGGGATATGCCTGAGGGAGACAATGAAATTTTATTCAAGAAACAACATTATTTTTACACACGTTTTATGCTAAATTTAAACAATATGTAACTCTACAACTATAATCTATATTAATAACAATGACACTGTAAACAATGTTTTGATTTGCTAAGGAAAATGTTTTTCTATTACTTTAGTATATAAAATATTTCTGATACTTTAAGTTGATTTGGTAAAGGTGTATGTGCAAATAAAAGTTTCTATATTTTTCATCATAGAGTAACCCCTCTTTTTTTGTTTCAATTCATTTTTCCTATCATAGTCTCAAATCTTATTTGTTGAAAATAGCTCTGCACTTACTGAAGATATGTTTAAATTCATCTTTACAGATTAAACTCTTCTAACAGCCAAGTAAAGTAGGACCCCATCTAAAATCATGTCCCTTCTCCCAACTTTCACTAATCTTCCAAGAACTGAATGTTGGATCAAACAGGGGGAAAGACCAGTCAAATGGTGTGGCTTATCAATTAACATAGTAAAATTTGGAATCTTGGTTTCTGAATTAATGGCACTGCTATGAACAAATTAACCTTTAGGAACATTTTGTGCACCTTATATGTATACAACATTTTAATACACAATATAAATACTATATTACTAAGTAGCTTCCAAAGGCCTACCATATCTCTAACTAGATCCAGTATTTTTGTCTAGACTACTATCTTTTAATGCTATTAAACCCTGATCTGTATTGTCAAAATAGAATTTTATATATTAGAAGTAGATTTCAGAAAGAAGGGGAGGTATAGGGAGGGGTAAAATGTTCTTTTTTAATCTTCTATTCATTAGTTATTAAGAGCAAAGTTATCACTCTTACAAAAAGTCATCAGCTTCATTAAAAAAATAACTTTTTAAGCTACTGCTAATTCTAAAAAAATATATAATAATCCATAAAATTAATGTTTATTGCCTCTGAATATATTGTGGCATCTGGAAGGCAGTGCCAGATCTGAGCAGTTGTATTAGCCATTTTCTTTTGGATGCAGACAATGAAACCATCTACACTTGTGGTGCTGTTTACAAGTTGGACTTCAGTTTTCTCATTGCTGACAGCTAGACACATCTGAGGCATTGCTTTGCAGCTCAAATATCCTGCCTAGAGAAAATGAAATTGTTTTAAGCTGTTATGACTTGATAATCAATGGTCCAAAAGATTGTTTCAGTTAAGAACATATGAGATGCAACTAATCATTGTTCCATAATGAACTACTGAACTCTCATAAATTTAAAACAAAAAAACTAAAAAAAAAATAATAAACTTATTTCATTAGAAGAAAGAGATTATAATAAATTTCAGGCATTCTGTTTTTTTTTTTAATATCTAAGGTTGTTTTTTTTTTTTTTTTTGGGGGGGGGGGGGGGGGGGGTAAAGTATTTTAATTTTTAATTTGAGTGGTTGTTAAAAAAAAATTCCTTCTACATAGCAATATCTTTTTTAACATAATTAATTATGCATGCTAATTAACAACAACATGACAATTTACATCATTTGAGTTCATTTTTGTCTAATCACTTAAGGTTGTTTTTTTTTTAATAAAAAAATACTTAAAATTTTATATACCTCAGTGTAAATGAAGACTTGGTTTTTGATAGATGCTTTCTCTGATATACTAATTTCAGGGTATATGGCTAAATCATGTTTTTCCTGTACAAGAATTACAACCACATTAGAAACAACTAACTAGGTTGTTAGACTTATCAATAGGATATGGAAAGAAAAAATAGAATATTGAATCCTTTATGGAATTAATTAAAAAAAATGAAATTGAACAATGTCATAGAGCAGTTTTAGAGTACAAAAGAATCTTTACAAATACAGGGCAAGATCTACTATCTTCATCATTTCTTAGCCCTACTGTTTATGTTTTGGTAAGCATAATTTTTAACAAACAGCTTTCAGAGAACAAACACAAAGTGCATTGTCCTTCTAAGTAATTCCTTCACATCAACAAAGTTCAATTCCTATTAATCATCCTCATCTGTATTTTATTTTGCCATTATTTATATACTAACAAAATAAACCTAAATGCTCTATCAGAACAAAACAATGTTTTTTAAACTTACTTTATGCAGCAAGTAATGAGAGTTGGCATCAAGCTGCGCATTCTCCAGAAGATATGCCTTTTTACCATCATCATATTGTTCTTTATTTTCGTAACAGTCTGGAAATTGTGAGTAGGCCTCCCATTTACTAGTACTGTGATAATGAATTGTGTGATAAGCAATTAATATCTGCTCAAGTTTTAGGAGACAAATTGTAACTGTAATTAAAAGTTAATAAGCTAATGACTATGGTTTTATTTGAAGACCTTTTTAATGAGATTTTCAGAGTCTCTTTAAAGTTGGATGAAATAAAGTCACTGGGACAAATGCGGTACCAAAAGTCTTCCAAGGAATAAAGGCAGATAATTGCATTCTATAAGAATTTACATCATTTTTTGTTTATAATAAATGAAATAATGAAGTTGACGTCTTACTGTATAAAGACTACAAACAATACTAACTCTTTAAGAAGTTCCTCATCAGATCCAGTGATTGCTTCTCTCACAATTTTAGTTTCACCACTGTCAGTTGTTATTTGTGTTGCTTTATCCAAAAACAAATGTAAACAATAAGCTGAAAATAAATTGTTAAAAAAAATATATAGTCTTAGAACCATGGCAGACTAAAAAAAAATGTTCTCAATTTTTTTTGTATCAATACCGAAAATACTTCTGTTCAATGGCATTGCTACAAAATATCTATTAATATTAAATATTTGTTGCTAAAATCTTTAGGAAAAAAAATAAATATGTAAAAAAAAATAGTCTGTTATTAACAGTATTTTTTACAATTTCAAATTTGGAAGTACTGCATTTTTTATTTGTTTGTTTCAAGCCACTCTTCAATAATTTTTATAATGATTTCAGCTAAATATCAAGTAAGATAATACATGTTGTACATGTCTTTAAAACTTTCACCTTGACTCTTTCAATGACAGGCTTGTTCATTCTTGTCTCCCATCTTCCCATTGCTTTTTCTGTCTTCCTCTCCTTTTCCTGGTACTGTTCCCTAAAGGTCTTTTTTAAGTCCTGAGGACCTTGTGATATGGCCATAAAGTTTTAGTTTGTCTTTTTTGATAGTGGACAGCTTGTCATCATGAAACCCAATCACCATTCTGATCCAGTTTGTAGGTGATACTAGTATCCTTCAAAACATCTCATTAGCATTGATAGAATCCTCCTGTTTAACTCTGAAGCTAGTGTCCAAGATTTGCAAGCATACAAAAATGTGGCCATGATCAAGGAGTACATCACTCTGATGTTAGTGCTATGAATTTATCTTTCCAGATTGTTTTGAGGTTTGCAAGTGCTGCTGTTGACTCTGCAATTCTGGACAGTAGTTCAGGTTTGGTTCTTTCATCAATTTCAGTGATCTTTAAATTTAAATAAAAGCAACTGGACAGGTCTAACTATACATCAAGCTTTAAAAGCACCACAAAGAAAGATTGAACACATTAGTTTCTCTAATTGGTTACTAACTTGAAGGGTTAATGAATGGTTCTCCAAAGGACAACCAAACTGACTGCTCTTGTTGCAAGCTAAACACATCTGTAATCTCTCGTCCTTCTTTGTCAAACAGCTTTGTAGCCACAGCATTGAGATTTCTATTCACCCCCGCAGAAAATCTTGTACTGGATAATTCATCAAGAAGCTGGAAAAGAAAAAAAGACAACATTGAAATATTTTGTGCAAACAAAGTAGATACAGAAAAAATCTTTATTAGTTAGTTAATTAAAAAAACAACAACTAGCTTTTAAAAACCAACTTAACAAACACATTAGTAAAGATTTAAACTAGTTTCATAGAAATAATTCTAAAAAAGTTTTAAAAAAAAAAAATTATTTATAAAATTGTAGCTTAAATGAATTGAATGCCTATATTTTGTATACAATTTGGAATTATTATTTTAAATATCCAACTTTAAAAAAAAAAGAGCCGTAAAATAAATTCCCAGTGTTTTCTTCAAAATATCAAAAAACTAATTCAGTGGGTTGCATGGTTGTGAGGTATGCACTTTTGACTGTCATTCTAATTGCCCCATATTCAATCCCCAGCTGCTATTGATGATCAAAAGTTAATTGAAAAGTTACATTTTAGTTTAGGTAAAAAAATAATTAAGGCCATAGTTTAATAAAAATTGAAGTTTAGTTAATTTTTTAAAGTTATAAACTAAAAAGTTCCATTAAAAATGTGTAAAAATTTCAAAATGTGGTAGTAGTAGCAGTTGAATCATATATCCCTGTTCATAAAATATCAATGACTTGGACAGTCTGCGTTTGAAGGGGGAGTGGTAAAGATGAATGAATGTTCAGTGCAGCATCGCAGATACAGAAAGGCTGAATAAAAGCTTGATTATTTAGAACTTTTGACTGTATATGTGCAATTCATTGTTAATATTTTCATTTTGTTGTAATGTGTAATTTGTGAAATTAAAATTATTATGCAATATGCAATGAACATTAATTGGTTATGCTTGATATTTTGTAAATGTTTTGCAAAAAAGAATACAAAATGTTGTCAAAATTATTATTTTTTTTTAGCTTAGTTGAATTATTTTTGAATTGGTGATAAACTTGTATTTTAAATACTTTTTTTTTTTAGTTTAATATTTAAACAAATAGTTTAGTTCCCATCAATATCTGCTACCCTGAGAGAGGTTTGGTAATAATCTGCAGTTCTGAAGGAACATCCAAAACATATAAAACAAATAAAACAACTGAAGTTTGTATAGATCATTTTGTTGAGATGGTCAGATCATTACCAAGGTTCATCGCATAAACTTATAGACAATCCAAACTTCAAGAATTTATGAATCAATTATTATAAAATCACATAGATCTATAAAACTCAATTATTTCAAAAGCTTACCCTTAGCAAAACCTGATTTTTATCAGTTCCTTTATTTGCCTCTCGAAGGTTAAAACAATACATGAATTCACCATCTGATTTTCCATTTTCAAAAACCTTAAAAATGATAAAGTCAATTTATTTTTTCATTTATGTATGACAAAACCAATACTGAAACAGCTAATCCAAATACAAAAGAAGTTGTAACAACCTCCTTTGGTTTGGTGATAGTACCTTATTGCAGTGAAACCTAATTTCTAGCAAGTAGATTTGTAGTATTTATGCATTCTGTCTTTTTACTGTACACTTAAAGTGTCAATTTGGAAAGAGTATGATGTTATGAAACTGAAATTTCTGGTAACAGACGACAGTGAGCTCAACCTCCAACCCATTTTCTCAGCACTCAAAGATGCAGATCAAAGAGGGTTCCAAAAGGAATATAGTCTACAAAATGTCCAGGAACTTTTTCACTACAAAATCAGAGGCATGGTGGCAAAATGCCAATCCAAGGGTCTAAAGTTCAAGTCCTGATGATTTCTTGGATTTGGATTAATATTTTACATTTTTTTGAGATTACCTAGCTCATGTAACTGTCTTTCATTTTAAAGAGAGTATTGATGGTAGGGAATTTTGTAAGCCACATATAACAAAAAAGTGAATTCAATTTCACCTGCTACATGTATCTCTAATTATCAACAGAAATAATTACTTAATAATGTTAATAGGTGGGGCATAGTGGCTGAGACCTTGGCTTCTGAACCGAGGGGCCTTGAGTTTGAATCCCAATGAAGACTAAGATATTTGAACAACTGGATTTTTAGGATGCTTCTGAATGCATCCAACTCTAATCCATCCAGCTTTAACCCATCCAACTCTAATCCATCCAGCTCTAATCCACCCAACTCTAATCCATCCAGCTCTGATCCATCCAGCTCAAATCCATCCAGATCTAATCCACCCAGCTCTAATCCATCCAACTCTAATCCATCCTACTCAAATCCATCCAACTATAAACCAATTATCCAACTCTAATCCACCCAACTCTAATCCACCTAACTCTAATCCATGCAACTCTAATCCATGCAACTCTAATCTATCCAACTCTAATCCATGCAACTCTAATCCATCCAACTCTAATCCATTCAACTCTAATCCATGCAACTCTAATCCATCCAACTCTAATCTATCCCACTCTAATCCATGCAACTCTAATTTGCATCTGACATATGTTGGGGAAGTAAAGATGGTTGGTCATTGTGCTGACCACATGACATTCTCATTAATCATCCCTTATAGAAACAGATGAGCTTTACATTAACTGCTTCCATAGATCACATGGTCTGAAATGGGTCTCTTATGCATGGACAGTTGTTTTTTTTTGCTTCCCAGACAATTAATCCAGTTACCAAATAGATTTTTTTTATTTCAAGAAATGCTTGATGCATATTAGTGTTAACATGTAAGAGACTAAACTAGTCAAAATTAAAGAAATACTGCAGTTATGCAATATTTTTGGACATTACTTTACAATTTTTTAAATTAGATTATTGAAAGATAAAGTATTCAGTGCCATTTAAAGCCATGTGCTACGTTGTATGTTTGAAGAATGTACTTTACCTTGAGTTTGATACCCTTGAGCCCTACTAGCCTGTCATCTACTGCCAGTGTTTTAATGTGAGTTAGTCGGTAGTTCAAGCCTTCATCCTACAAGTTAATATATTCCAATTTAGTTCTTTGTTATATAAAACATAATCATCATTTATTAAAAAAAAAATAATTTCTAAGCTAATTTCTAATATTATTCTGTTTAAGAAAGCTGGGAGATAATGAGAGGGTATGTACAAACATAAAATTGTATTGCAATCATTGTGTCTCTCTATGAACTAGTAATGTTATGTGGATGGCTGCCTGGTCGTGCGGTTTGCACGCTGGACTGTCGTTTGGATTTATCGATGGTCCCGGGTTCAAACCCTGCCCGCTCCCATCCCCTGTTGTCCTGCGGAAGGTTTGGACTAGGAAGTAAACTATCTTCAACTCTGAAGGAACATCTGAAACATGTAAAACATTTTACAAACATTTTTTTTTAGGTTTCAAGTACTTTATGGATGCAAACAAAAAAATGAGAGAAATCAAAGGGCATGATGCTTTTGTCAAGAATTGTTACATAAAATACCTTTATGTAAAGTCATTTGGAACTCATACAGAAAAAAATTATTCATTAAAAATGTTACATCTTTAGTTCTTGACATATAGATTTGTTCTTAGCAATTGATTTTTTGTTTTTCAGAATATTGATATTAACTGCCATTCAAAAACATAAATTACCTCCTCTTTCATTGCCTCTGACTCCAACTCTTCTAATCTTTCTTTTACAGAAGATAAATTGTTTTTGAGTTTTTCTATATCTTCCTCAGTCTGAAATATTTTCCAAGCCACAATTATTTTTAAATACATTTTTTTTTCCAAACAATTCTTATTACAAAGCTTATAAAAACTTACTCTATCTGTCTGTCTTTCTGGTATAATTTTTTTACAAGTTATTTCTCCCACACCCAAGCTCAGGTCAAGTTAAAATTTTGCACAATTATTTATCAATTTAAAATAATTAACCAATTAGTAATTTAATAATTTTTATTAATTATTTTGTTGAAAAGGGAAAGAAATGGTACTTGGCAGAAGTAGCAGTATGAGTTGAATTGTTCCCCTTATACTTTGTGTGGAGAATTCAGTTGTTGCTTAAAAGTTTGAAACTAACAATAGATAGCTATGAAACCTTCTATTTTCATAATTACTTTGTGGTTAGTGTATTGACTTGAGCCCTCGAGTTCGAATTCAAGTTGTAGAACTTTTTAAAAAATATGAAATAATTTTAAAAGCCATCACTGTAACCTTCACTCAGATACACCCTTCTTCTTTCCCCTTCTCAAATGGTCCAGACAAGTGGTAAGATCATAGTATATTGAGAAAACTAAAAGCATGAAATCTGGCTAAACAAAAACAATTGGTAGAAATGTTTCTAACAGCATAGATTTATTATTGTTATTCTTGATCTATTACAAATTTTATTAAGCTTCAGACTTTTTAAGGGAATGGAAAGTCTCATATTATTTTATTATTTATTTTACTTTCTCAAGGGCTTCATAAAGATCTTCATCTGCTATGGCAAGGACTTTAGGGTCTGTTACTTGCTCCTTGTCATCATTCAAAGCAAAGTCAATCTGAAATGAATAAAATAGTGTATATTAAACATTCACAAAAAGTTATAAACTTTATTTTATTTTCCACCATGTAGATCTAGTTTATAAAAAAAAAACTTGAAGATTACTAGATATGTTTAGAATTTCATTTGGGTAAGTTTTCTAAAATACTACTAAAAAAATGAACATACAATCTAAAATTTTTATTTGGTATATTCAATAAATGTTAATAATATTTTTATTAATTTAAAAAAAAAAAGAATTTTAAGAGCAAAAATACATAACAGCATAAAACTTTAATTAATGTTTGAATCGATATAGCCTAACCGGTCAGAACAAACAACAAAAATAATAATAAAGCTGTCTTTGAGTTCAGAGAGGAGTGTATTTATAAGCATGTTTTTATGTATTTTCTATATGAGTTCAGAGAGGAGTGTATTTTTTAACATGACTATGTAGGCCTAGTTAAGATCTAGATATTTTGCCACACCCAAAGCAGTTATGACCATTATCTACCAGTGTTACATTTAAGTTTTGACATCTATGTCTGTCCTAGCAGTTGATTTTCATTTGGTCTCAAATGTGTATTCCACAGACTTTGTAAGAGATCAGCAATCTCATTCAGAAGTCCCCTTCTGCTAGGTGCTATGCCTGTTAAAGCTAGATGAAACCTAAGCGGGTCTTTTAAATGTTTTTTTTTGGAAGGGGGGGGGGGGGGCAAATTTTTTAGGCTGACCACATTTCACTGAAATGGATTGCCTTTGGCCAAATCATACAGTCCTTCCCCATACAGGATATGTGCTATGCCCAGCATAGCATGTAATGATATGTGCCCTGCCCAGCATAACTGTCAAACAGTTAGCAGTCCCTTCATGCTGGCATTCATAAGAACATCACTATTTGTAGTGCAGCCTAGTCACTATAGTCCTTTGGTGTGGAGCATTTGGTGAAAGCATTCAAAAAAACCTTTGTTGATTTTTTTATAGTATCCATGTCTCAGGTCCATACAGTAGGGTTGAGAGAACCACTTCTTGGTAGATGCTGATTTTGGTTGACAGAAGGGGAGAGATTTATACCACCCCACTCTCCAGAAGCACTACTAGCCTTAGCCAAGATATATATCTTTGACGAACAAAACCATCCTTTACTATAGAGAGAGCAAACACAAAGGTTTATATACATGGATTTGGCATTGTGTCTTTAAGAACAATGTATGGGTCTTGATCACCATAAAGTTTGGAATAAAAAAAACACTTTTTGACAAATGCTGGAAAAGGCAGGGTCTTTCTTGTTGCGTTTCTATTTGTTTTACAACATATCCAAACATTTATTTCATTAGTACAAAGTAGGTTTTCCTTATAAAAGAAAAATAATTAAAATATAATTATAAAAGTATTACCTGTTGCTTTCTATTCTTTTTAACTTTGAGTTTCTCTTTGAGTGAAGTCTGAAGATTCAGCAAATATCCCCTAACACCAGATGGACTTAGTCTCTCTCCAGTTGAGATCCAAACTGGACCACCGATTGGAGATGTCTTTTGTGGCATTATAATATCATCCAGAAAAGAAACTGAGCAATACAAGATAAGAATACATTAAGAGATGGTTTATGACTTTAGTGGAACTAAAATATTTTCTTAGAAACATATTATATTTAACACAAGTCAATGCACTCTTTCTACTATGTTGTGATTGTATTTCCACTATAATGATAGCTTAAAGAATGACAGAAAATGTGGAAAAAGGATCAAATTTTCAAAGCTTAATGCAATGGAGTCATTTCAAAAGCAACCATAACCAATTTTCCCAGAAACTTCTATCAATAACAAGTGGCGTCCAGTTGTTAAGGATGTAGCGCAGCATGGTGTGAATGACAAATGGTGCAAATTTGGGTATTGAATGGAAGGGGTTTAAAAAATAGGAAGCCGAAAATATCGACATGAAGAGAGTTTTAAACATTATGATTACGCTATTTGTACTAATATTAAAGTGTTTCTAAATTAGAACCTGAGAGTATTTGCTTATTTTTTAACAATACCCTATTTAATGTAAAATCGTTAACTTTTTAAAATTCAATTACTCATTCTTGAGTTTGTTTCCTCTAATTAAAAGGCAAGTGACAAAATTTGTTAAAATCATCCATTTGTTAATATCAAATTTTTCCATCTTCACAATCATTCTGATAGCCATGATGGCCATCATCACCATGATAATTATTTAGTAGTTATAGTGTGGCACACTTACTTTCAGATAGATTAGTAATCTGTTTTCCATTCCAGTCATAAACAATTTTAGCATGCCTTGAAAGATTAAGTTTAGCTGTGCAGGCAACTAAAAACTGAAGAAAAAAAAATTAAACTGCTAAAACATATGCTGACTATGATCTATGTTCTTAATTTGGAATCAACATGTTTTCTCCCATTGAAATAAAACATAGTTTTGAAGACTACTGAATTAAAATTTATATTTGCTTTCATATATATTTTTTGTTGTGTAGTCAACATTGTTAAAATGCAAATAAATTATTTTGTTTAACCATTAAAAAATTACAATACAAAAAAAAAAATAGAATTAAAATATAAAAAAATGTAAACATCTACTCACTCCATTGAAATTGTCTACATCTGCAATAACTTCATTGGCATCAGTGCTACTTCCATTTACATAGAGTATTATCCTAATTTTGTTGTTTTTGTATAAAGTTCTGAAACATAATAAAGTGTAGTAATTCATTTATTTCATTTTTTTTTTGCATTTAATATTATTTTCATATTAATACATGGTTATGTGATGGCAAGAGGTATAGGCTTTGAATCCCAGTGAAGAATGGGATTTTTTAATTTCTGGCTTTTTGGGTTGCCTCCGAGTCCATCCAACTTTAATAGGTACCTCACATGAGTTGGAAAAAATTAAAGCCGTTGGTAGTTGTGCTGGCCACATGACACCCTCATTAACCGTTAACTTCAAAACAGAAGGCCTTTATAAATTTTCAATATGGTTCTTTAGATGATAAGAAAAGCTCCTAAGTCTGAAAGAGAATCTCTGGCTTACAAGAAAAAATTCAAACTATGACTACTAACAAACAAGCTTTGAGCTGCTCACTTCTGGCACAGCAAACAATCTTACTTACTTTAATCTTTTGGTCATCTTTACTTTAGTTCCTTTATTTTTGACTTTCTCAGACATGGTTATTCCAGCCAGTGTCCAAACAGAGCAGTTCTTGATGTCCATATTTTCTAATATAAAAAAAATTGTAAAAGAAATATGTCATTTTAAACAATGTGTGACTGCCTGGAACATTATTAACATTAAGCTGTATGAATGATGCTAATATACTTTTGTATGGCTCTTAGACCTGGGTGCTCTATAGAAGGCTCTTCAAATGCCTAAATTAAAGGTGTCTCTACTCCATTATGGGTATACACTGGCAGGAGTACCTAACAAATAACTGTGTGCTGCTGGAGACTGGTATGGACAATATAGAAGCACATTCAACTGATGTACTGGATTGAACAATAATACTGCATGGGGGATGACCACATGCTAAAAGCACTCTTTTTTGCCCAGCTTAAAGGAGAACAGCATAACAAAGGAGCCCCCTATAAATGCAATGAAGATCACCTCAGACACTGGCAAAGTAGATGACACCAGATAACCGCAGAAAGAGACTACTTAAGAGCTCTCATAATGACACACATTTGAGGCCTAGAGAAAAGACCTTGTAGAAGGCAGAAGATGTAAAGAAAACTTAAATAGGCACATAGCATCTGCATCAGGTGTGGAAAAATACGCAGGTCACAACTAGATTTGTGTGGCCATGTGAAACACTGCACTCCTCCTAAATCTTCAGAATCAAAGACATTATTATCAATTGAATTGAATTATTCAAGCATATATTTAATGAGAGCTATGCTTACTTTTGGTGGAAAGGTCAGGATTCTTAAATGATTCACCCATGGAGACAAAAATGTTTTCTGCTTCTGACTCAAAAAAATCATTAGCTGTGAAAATCTCTCGTCCATTCTCTAAAAACACTCTGCGGGCAGCAAACGGCAAACCTAGTTTCTCTGTGGCCATCTCAAGAAGCTGAAATTAGTTTATTAAGTGCTTTTAATATTCTTTTTTGCCTCTAAAACAAGTAAAGTAATTTGGCCAAATTTTTCACTAGGACCATTTGTTTTGCTCCAATGAGCAGATATAATTACTTGTTTATATAGTCTTTAGAAAAGGGTTCAATTAAGATAGAAATGTAAAGTTAACCATTTTTTACTATAATGGCAAACAAAATACAGTTTAAATTATAAATTTAAAGAATAACTATAACTCATATCACCCCCCCCCCCCCCCAGTTGAAAGCTACATGAATTCAGAGTCTTTAGTGGCTACCATTTCTAAGGCAGCAATGCCTATACTCATTTAAGATTTCAAGTCAGGAGCTTTTGGTTAAGAGACTATGATGGCCTAAGGTTACATTATTTATATAATTCATGTTCACCTTTTTTTTTTTGAGGAACATCAATAAATTACAAGATAAGATAAGCAGTCTAGAAAAGTTTGTATTTTAGCAATAGACCTAATTTGACATCAACTGCAAATCCTTATACTGTCTGTGTACCATCTATGCATGTTCTGCCACTCCCTATTATATGATGTTAAGTCTGCAACACCAAGATATTAATCTGGGAAATTTGTGCTAGAAATCATATTTAGAACCACATTTTTTGTGTAACTAAATTCAATAATGTTTAAAACTTTTTGTGTGTAAACTATTACAAAAGCCATCAATTTTTTTATTTGTACAGAACAACTTACAATTGCCATAGTTGGTGCTGCAAGGTGAGCAAACTTTTCCCTTGACCCATTTACATATGCACATACTTTAATTATGTTAGCATGATTTCTAGACAGCATCCTATGAGCTACACATTGTAAAAATAACAAAAGATGTAATTAAGAAATACAGTAAAAGATATATTTCAATTATGTGTTAAAATTTTTTATTTTTGTTTATAAAAAAAGTTAATTGTAAAAAAAAAAAGAAATGTAATTAATTAATTACCAGAAAATGGCCTAAGTTTTCTTGATGAACCAGATGGGGGTCTGCAATAATCAAGTACACATATAAATTGAAAAATAAATAAACTACACAAACTTCAACAACATGTTTATGTAAATAAGAAATTCTAACAGCAATGCAAAGAAAAACTATACAGTTATAAAAACAAATGTTACATCTCTTTTGCCACATGAGAAAATGATAAAACAGATTGTCCTGTTGATAAATGTGAGTCCTTCATCATTATTGATGGTGATCTTCCAACTGAGCCCAATTCTAAACTGAACACCAAAAATGATCTGCCAATAAGTTCCCTTTCCTCTACTCACAATGTCTGATAAACATAGATTGAAGCTAGGTGCTGACAAAAATGTGATACATACATATATTAATCATAAATGAGCAGCAGGCTTGGTCGGTGCAGTCCCTTATTTTCGTTGCTTTTAATTCACTACTTTCTCTCATTTAAAAAAAACAACTTGGTCCCTGGTGCTGCTGTTCATCTATGTTTAATATATATATGTATCGCTAATATCTCAGTAAGTGTAAAAGACATTTATTAACACTTTTGATGCATAACTTTCTTTCATTCCATTTTTTTTGTTTATGTATATAAGGCAGAAAATGTGACAGCCTTCAAAAGTTTTAGATGCATCTATTATGACCATACTTGTGCCTCTGGGATTGGTAAAAGACTGTCTCCAAAAATTGTCACTGTATATTTCTCTAGTGCCTAGCTCTTGAGCTCTTAATGATTGTACTAAAATTTTGATTACTATCATTTATGAATTTATGAGTATAAATAAGCGCTGCTTTCTAAGTAGACATACTTAGGCATACCATGTACACATACCTTTGACCACTGTATAGTTAATATTTAGGTATTGTCACGGATGAATGTGTGTATGTATGTATAATCTATTTTTACATTTTGCGCGAATGATCAGAAATGTGTTGGTTGTTAGACAGAGACCAGCGTGTGTGATATGCAGTAAAGCTGATTAAAGTTTATGTGTTTGATCTAGTGGTTTCATTGTTTTATTTCGTTAACTAGAACTGAGCCAGGGACACCTAGACGTATTGAGACCTAAGGTAGATTCGATCAAGTTATTATTATAAATATAATAGGAAAGCTGTGACAGGTATCAAAAAAATATATTTGTATCTTACCGAAGTCTTTTCACAGGGGCACTGACTGGTCGACTGTGATGAGGGTTTCTAGGTGTGGCTGGATCCCATAAATTTGGATCCGCTATAAATTTAGCATCTATCTTGGGTTTGACTGCAGGAGGGCAACAACAAGAGCCAGGTATAGCACTAAAAACTCTGCAATTTTTTTCTCTGCAAACTTTTTCTGACTCATGACAACAGCACTGCATAGATTTAGCCATTGTGTTTCTACTGCAGTCCATTTCCCAAGAAATTTTGTGGCTACCACCTTGTTGTTTACCATGTCCTGAGCAAACACAAGCAATGGCTGACCTTGGCCTGACTCTAGGTCTTCCATTGTAGTCAATATTAGATATTCTTTGAAGATATGGGGATACAGGGGCTCTGAAATTTCAATAACATATTTTAAATAAAATAAAGCAAAAAGAATTTTAAAGCAGATAAATTTAAAGGTTTAATTCAATGACTAATAACATATGATTTATTCAAGTCATTGTACTTATCTTATAAAATATAGACATTACTTCAAAAAAGATGATTATGTCCTACGCATGTCCTAGGTCAATCTAGTCATGCAAGTTAATCCATGAATTAAATTCTACAAAGTCATTGGTTTTCCTGGCTGACTAAGGCAACCTATTTAATAATTTAAAAGCACTAGGGAAGAAGGAGCATTTGTACAAATTTGTCCTAGCATATGGAATGAGGAATGTGTGCCGTTATCATTGTCTCTTTCTGAGTATTTTATTAGAATAAAATGGAACTCACTCCCCATTGATCTCAGACAGACAACATGCTACACCACTTTTAAGAAGAACATTAAGACCTATCTGTTTAAAACTTTTTTAGATTAGTTTGTTGTTTTAGCTCTTGTGTTTGTGTTTGTAATGTTGTTACAGTGCCTTGAGCCTACATTTTGTTTGTTAACAGCGCTTTATAAATAAAATTATTATTATTATTATTAATTTGTTTTTGTGTTTGAAGATTATGGTTCAGTGTTTTATGTATAATTACTACTTTAGTTTTAAGTCTTCTATCCTTAAGGGTTTCTAGACTTAATGATTTTACTTAATGTGTTACTCTAATCTTTGTTATGAATCTCACTGCTCTATTTAGTGTTTGTTCCAGTTTCTTAATGTTTTCTTGAGTTGAGGATGCATATATTCTATTATTGACCCAATAGTATTTTTCAGAAAACAAACACACTTAATAATGCACTTAATAATAAGACATAAAATAAGTCCCTTAGAGGAAAGTAAGATTATTATTCTATGTTGTTCTTGATCTTATTGTTTTGTTTTTCAACTTAGTTCCATGAACCCCCTCTATGTAAGAATTGCCTTGGGTGGTTACCCCACTTCCAAAAGGAACATATGAAATACTCTGCACACTCTCTTTCATCAAGAATGAAACCAACTTGTACATAAGATTAATAAAGTTGTATTACTTTAATACTTGTAGTGACCTAAAAAAAATACTACAGGACAACATGTCTTGATGCTAGGCTTTATTGAACAAGAATGACAAAACAGTTCACAATAACACAGTAAACACACACACACAAGCTGACCTGGACACCATGACATTTTTACACACTAGAACAGATCAGTTCACAACACACAACAGGAAACATATATACACAACATTCATACACACACACACACTCACACACACACCCCCGTTTAGTTTCTTTTCGCTCTACTTCTGATATTATACGAGTGCTGTAAGGGCGTATCTCTGGCAGGTGAATTTAGTCCATTTTCAATAATGTTTTCTTCTGCTCTTAAAGCAGGTGGAACCATGTTCTCTGCAGGTGTCCCCATGTCACCCCTAGAAGCCACTGAGTGTTGGGAGACACCCGGAGAAGTCTCAGTGTTACCAGGAGCCAGTTGATGTTGAAAGACCTTAGAAGATGTCTCAAAGTCTCTCAGAGCGAAATCCTGTACTATGGTCTCTGTACATGAGTCGCCTCTCAGAGCCAAATGGTGTAGTGATACAGTTTCTTCCCGTCCATTTGGAAGACGTATGTGGGCATACTTCTGATTAGCTTCAATAAGCTCCACTTCATCTACCAGCGGATTATATTTGCTTTGCCTCGCATGCCTTCTCATTAGGACAGGCCCTGGAACAGATAGCCAGGTCGGCAGAGAGACACCACAGGCAGACCTTCTTTTGTAGGAAAATAGTCTTTCGTGAGGCGTCATGTTTGTAGCAGTGCATAGTAGAGATCTAATTGAATGGAGAGCATCGTTTAGGGCTAGCTCCCATTGTGTATTAGGTAGCCCTCTTGACCTGATGACAAGAAGAATTGACTTCCAGAGAGTCGAGTTCAGTTTTTCTACTGGCCAGTTCCCTTTGGCATTGTATGCTGTGGTTCTGCTTGTTACTATGCCTTTACCTCTGAGAAAAGATCGTAGCTCTTCCGACATGAAGACTGATCCCCAGTCGGAATGTAAATACGAGGGCGTGCCGAAAATGCTGAATAGGTTTGTGAAGCATTTAATTACTGTTTGAGTAGACATGTCAGGACATGCATATGCAAAAGGAAACCTTGAGTAGTCATCAATAATTGTCAATAAATATTTATTTTTAGTGGTAGAAGGGAGTGGTCCCTTAAAGTCAACACTAAGTCTCTCAATTGGAGATGTGGCTTTTACTAAGCTGCCGGCGGATGGTTGATAAAAACGAGGTTTTATCTCAGCACAGATGGGACAATTGTTTGCTACATTTCTTATTTCTTCAACTGCATACGGAAGATTCTTTGACCGGACGAAATGGAGCATTCGCACTATGCCAGGATGACAAAGAGTGTTGTGAAGTTGTGAAGACCTAGGGGTGGTTGTACTTGCACAGAATCCACGAGAAAGAGCATCGGCGGCCATGTTGTCAGCCCCCGGCCGGTAACACACATCACAACTGTACATTGATAGTTCTATTCTCCACCTCTGAATTTTGTCGTTTTTTATATTTGACCGTGATGGCGAGGGTTAAGCATTGAATGATACGGACCTTTGATCCGTGGTGAGTTTGAAATGCGACCCTAATAGAAAATGTCTCCATTTCTTGATTGATTCTACGATAGCCATTGCTTCTTTCTCTACGGAGGATTGACGTCTCTCGCTAAGAGATAGTGTTCTGGAGAAGAAGGCAACTGGTCTTTTGTTCTGGGATAATGTAGCAGATATAGCGATATCCGATGCAACTGTTTCAACCTCCAGCTTGAAAGGCAGTATAAGGGCAATCAGTCTTCCTTAGAGGGATCTGATGGTATGCGTTGCGAAGATCAAGGGTGCTAAATATTTCAAATTTAGCTATTTGAGAGACCATATCATCAATGCGAGGTAAGGGATAAGCATCCCGAAGTGTGAACCGATTAACAGTTTGTCTGTAGTCCACTTCCATTCTTCCTTTGTGTCGTTCGTTAGTTGTTATTAAGACTTGAGCCCGCCATGGAGACAACGAGTGCTCAATGATGCCATCTTTTAAGAGTCTCTCAACTTCTGAATTGATGAATAGAGTGTCGTTTGCAGAATAACGTCTGGATTTTGTGGCGATAGGTCAACACTCTTTAAGCATATTTTGGAAAAGAGGAGCGGGTTCGACATTAGCAGCTTTGATTCCATTTAAGACCATTGTTGGTTTAGGCCCCTGAAAAGTGATCTGTACACTCTTATGTTGTTTAAGGAAGTCGTGGCCTAAAATAACATCCTCACAGAGGTTGTCAAGTATGTGTAGCTTGAAGTCTTTATAAGTGGAGCCTTTACTCTTAATGTCAGCATTAACATGGCCTCGAGTATAACCAGTTAGGTTCGTGTTGGCCATAGATATAAGTTTTGATGAGTGAAAATTTTTGAATCTATACTTTTTGACAGCCGATGCAGAAATGTAACTGTCCGAACTACCTGTATCGATGAGGGCATCAAGGGTAATGTTGTTAACTTGTATTTTCATTACTGCACGAGATAGAGAAAACAAAGAGGCGGCTGTTATTGTATACGCCGCTGAATCAGAGTTATGTCTGTAAATTGTAGAAAGTTTTGATTTGCATACCTTTTTGTAGTGTCCCTTTTTACCGCATTTATTGCAGATTGCACCTTTAGCGGGGCATTTGCTATAAGAGTGGATAGCACCTCCACAAAAGTAGCACTTGTTTTGAGCTGCAGCTGTGGTACCTGGTGTCGAATCAATCGTGTCTTCTACAGCAGAGCAAAGCAGCAATTCCGACGTAGTGGATTGTTGTGCTTGTGGTGTTTGAAAAGTAGTGGCTTGTTGATAGTTATATGTCACAGAATGTTTCTGTGCCATCTCAAGAGATCTAGCTACCACCAATGACTTTACGAGGTCCAGAGATGAGTACTCTAAAAGTCTCTCCCTAATGTCTGGTGATGACATGCCACTAATGAATGCGTCTATGATGGCCTCGTTCTGGTTTTCGAGGGCAGTGACTGCTCTGAAATAGCAGTCTTTAGCTAGCAATCTCAATCTTTGAATATACATGTCAACACTCTGTCCTGTTTACAATTGGATAGAAAGTAGCGAGCATAAACCTCATTGGTTTCTTTGACATAGAGTACGTTTAGTGTGTTTAGAGCAGTTTCAAAGTCAGTGAGATAAAGTTACATAGTAGATCGAACTTCTCACCTTCTAATACAGCTAGTTTTAATGCGAATTTTTCAAATGTGTGAAGCCAGTGCTTCCAGATCCTTTGAGCATCCGGATCATTAGGATCCACCATCAATCATTCAGGTTTTAAAAAACGATCCATACTTAAAGTTTGATACACAATTAATCCACAAGATTCTTGTTCAATAAATTGTAGTGTCCTAATAAAATACTACAGTAAGACATGTCTTGATGCTAGGCTTTATTAAAGAAGAATGACAAAACCGTTCACAATAACACAGTACACACATACAAATAAGCTGACCTGGACACCATGACATTTTGACACACTAAAATGTGTTCAGTTCACAACACACAACAGGAAACATAAATACACAACAATACTCCAATGTATATTTAGAATAAGGAATTTTTAAAAAAAATAGTTGCGCACAACAAACTACCACCTCCAACCTCCTTTGTACTTGCCATTTAATTCAAATACAACTCTCTCCAAATCTTATTCCAAATTCACTTCAACATCAAAATTCGAAGGCACAGATTTAATCTTGGTGATGACTGGGATTTTTAATTCTGGGATCTTTAGGGTGACATGATTCCACATAGTAACTGACATCAGTTGGGGAAAAGTAAAGTAAAGGCAGCTGGTCATAGTGCTGGCCACATGACACCCTCTTAACAATGGGCAACAATAACAGATGACTTTTACATCATCTGCCCCATGGATCACAAGGTCTGAAAAGGGAACTTAAATAAAAATTCCATGACCCTTACTACATTTCATGAAGGGTCAAGTGAACTTTCCAAAATTTAGACCTACCATTATTAGAAATAGAAGGCATGGTGGCTGAGCGGTAAAGCGCTTGGCTACCAAACCGGGGACCGGGGATTGAATCCTGGTGAAGACTGGGATTTTTTATTTTGGGATCTTGGGCACCTCTGAGTCCACCCAGCTCTAATGGGTACCTGACATTAGTTAGGGAAAAGTAAAGGCGGTTGGTCGTTGTGCTGGCCACATGACACCCTTGTTAACAGTAGGCCACAGAAACAGATGACCTTTACATCATCTGCCCTATAGACCACAAGATCTGAAAGGGGAACTTTACTTTTTTATTATTAGAAATAAACATGGTTTGTGACATCCAGAACATAAAAAAAAATTGATATTTATTTATTAAACTTGAAAATTTTATATTTTCTTTTAAGTAAAGTCCCTTATATAATGTAGTGAAGTTCGTCATCGTTGGAAATAACTTTCAATGCCTCCTAGGCTTGAAAACGTGTCAAGAACTGGACCACATTGAACCTCAACATCCAACAAATCGTCGATATTCCCGATCCACTGCTAGACCGAATTAGAAGTGAAACAGATGCTGATGAAACTCTACAAGCTCTCCGAATGACCATTGAAGAAGGTTGGCCTGTCAAGAAAACTGCCGCTCCCGAGGCTCTGAGGCCCTATTATGACTTTGCCGAAACCCTGAGTATAAGTAATGGAATTATCGTCAAGGGGGAAAGAGTACTAATTCCCAAAAGCATGCGCTCAGAGATGAAGGAGAAGTTACACGCCTCCCACCTAGCATACGACAGCATGATGAGGCGGGCGAGGGCCCTGATTTTCTGGCCAGGAATGGCTGCAGAAATCAATCAGATGTCCGACTCGTGCACCGCCTGCCAAGAGAACAAGCCAAGCAATCAAAGAGAAACGTTGTGGCCACATTATGAAGGAAAAGGACCCTGGGAAAAGGTGGGAACAGACTTAATGGAGATCCAAGGGAGAACATACTTGATCACAGTTGACTATTTCTCAAATTGGATCGAAGCTGACTTATTAACAACATCAACCTCAACCGAGGTGATTAGAAAACTGAAAGCTCACTTTGCCAGATTCGGAGTCCCTAAAGTCCTAATCTCTGACTGTGGTCCCCAATACACGTCTCACGAATTCGCCGTATTCACTAACAGATGGAACATATCGCACATCAGGTCCGATCCCGGACACCCCAAAGCCAACGGAAAAGCAGAGGCCGCAGTAAAAACAATCAAAAACATGATGAGAAAGACCATCGGAACCGGAGATGATCAATACGAAGCCCTGCTGGAACTTCGCAACACTCCCAAACAGGACTGTGGCTATAGCCCAGCCCAGTTGTGTTTGAACAGAATACCACGGTCACTACTACCCCTGACTAAAACCCTTGAGCCCGAAAGATACACAGAAGACCTGGGGGCGAAAGTCCGTCACAGGTACACCATAAAAAAACACTATGATAAAAGAGCAAGAGACCTGCCCTGGCTGAATGTGGACCAAAACGTTTACTTCCAGAGTTCAGGAAACAATGATTGGCGGCCTGGCATAATTATTATGAGAAACAGCGAGCGGTCCTATACCGTGAAGGGAACAACGGGCGGTACATACGTTAGGAACAGAGTGCACATCCGGCCCAGGAATGTCCCTCACTCAGACATCTTTTCAGATGATGAAACGGCAACCCATGAGGCGCCACTAGATGCCTCATCCACAGACGTAACACCACACCCTGCTTCAGAGCCCAGCGCCGGCCCAGACGGGATCCCACCCTTAGCTCACGGAGCAGAGCCTAGCGTGAGAATGAGTGGCCGAACGAGAGCCACCCCTACGTGGCACAAGGACTATGACATGGGCAAGTGGTGACCACCCCTGAAGTGTCGTTTTGTTCGTTTTTTGTGTGTGTTTTTTTTATTTGCTATAGTTTTCTTCGTTTGGCTAGATCTGCATAGCCTTCAATATCGATGTACAGGATGTTAATATGCCATGTGTTCGTTTTGGAATGTTGTAGTGAATATGTTTCGTCGAGAGAAAGGGAAGGATGTTAATAGTTGATATGTAAGTTATAGCCCTTAGTTATTGTGAGTTATGTGTTTTGTGTTGTAAACTTCCTGTTGCGCGCAAGATGGCGTCTTTTGGTGTTGAATAAAAGTATTAGGCACAATTCCAAGAAGTGTTGCCTCAATTATATTGGACCAACTTAACATAAGGGAGCTAATATAGATTTTTGTGTCCAATTCAAATCATTCTGGCAGCTATTTCAAATAATGCTTGGACAAGTGAAGAGATTTTTTTAAGATCCTGTTTATTCGTAAATAAAATTAATAATATTAGTAATAATATTTTTTTATATTTCTCTTAATAAATTATTAAACAAATGAGTTGTTTCGGCAGATAGAATAACAGTTTTAATCAATGCTATAAAAAAAAAAAGTTTATAATGAAACTTACTGAATTTTAGGCTGAAATAATTTGACTTTTTGATTCTTGATCTCTTCCAGATATTGCGTGACTAATAAGTCTTCATAACTTACAAGATCAGATTTATTTTTCTTGAACACAACTGTACTGAAGGGTAATGGAGGACGATTTGATAGCCTGTCTGTCTTTTTATTTGATCTAAGATGAAACAAAGAAAGCTAAATGTATGTAATTGAACAGGAAGATGCCAAATTATTTTTTAAAAGAGATAGTCATGTTTGCTTGTCCAAGTAACAAAAATCCAATATGAGTATTTTAAAAAATGTTGGTACAGTGTGGTTTTTGTTGTGTTGGAAGAATTGTGTCCCCTACTTAATATTTTCATTGGCTCCTTTTCAAATATTAGCATCTTCCACTTCATCCTAATAATATGTATTATAGTATTAAGCTAAAATAAAACTTTTCAAAGTTTTATTTGCATATTATGAATTATATACAGGCAGGAAACATTTCACAAAATAGTTTAATTTAGACTGTTAAACTTGTAGATCTATAATTCTATATATTCTTCTACAGTTGCTGACTTTTTGTTTTGATAGAATATAGATCTAGATTCTATTTAATTTTGGAAATTTCACACTTTTAGGGCTACATTATACTACATACATTGATGTTACATTTATCAGAGCACAATAACTGTTAATACATATTTTGTAAGAGTAGTAAAACTATAATTTAAATTAAAATCAATTTATAGAGAAAATAAAAATGAAGCTGCAAGTTTTTATGTATCCATCTAGTCATGCATGCCAATCAGTGACCAAAACTCTGCTAAGCCTTATTAAGACGCCTAAGGCTAATAAGGCTATAATAATAGTAATTTTTTAGTATTAAATTGGTTTTCCTGCCATCATGTCACCATGATCTTCATCATTCACTGATTCACTCATATGATATTCATAATCATATTGAGATATTGTCGTTATTATAATATAATAATTATATTGAAATATTTGGTAAGTTAAGTATTTCTTAGTTAGTATTTCTGTTTCACTAAAAGTAAATTTCACTTTAACTATAAATTATAATAAAATATTTATTTGAGATTCAGACAACCCATTCCATTTTCTTAAAAAGTTGTATTGAGATCTACAATCTATTCAGTAATTGGTCTCTGATAATTGCGATTAGTATATAGAATTTATAGAAAGAGCCATAAACACTTTGATAAACCGGCTGATAGTTGTGAACTAGTACTAGAGCTAGTATCCTTTGAATGGTCAGCCATTTTGTCTATTTGTTTATTCGCCTAGGTGATCAGTCTCGCATCAAAATATAATTTGTAAAAATTTAGATACAATGTTAAAATATTATATTTTTTTATTTAATATATTATACAAATGAAAATTAAAATATTTAAAATATTTTATTTTCATATATAAAGAATTTAGACTAAAGGCTAATTGAAGAGTTGTCTTTCTTAAATCAATTCTCAGCAGCAAATCAACAATTTGCCAGGAAGAGTTACTTTCGTTTACTTTTCATTGAAAGTTAAAACAATAAATACAATTACTCTGCTCATGTTTTTCTTATATATTTATAAAAATAAAATCTTTTAAAATGTTATTGACAATTAAAAATCAAAATACGAAAAGAACATAGCTAATGAATGCACACATTTATAACATTTGTTTAAATATTATGTGTAACAGACTTGTGACAATACATCTGGCATTATATGGATATCATTATGGATGCCAAAGTGTTTCTCATAAACAATAAACCTATTTGAATAATACCTCCTATTTATAATTGTTTGGAATTTAAGTCTTCTTAACAGTCAATAAAATTGAAATGGAATTCAGTGAGCTTAAATCCCTCAACAGTTGCACTGAGAGTGAAGTCGTTTCTGTCCTTGAAAAGTTTATTACTTCAGTGAGTAACTTTTGCTTTTATTTTTAATTTTATTATTCTCTTGTCTAGTCAGAATAGTCTGACTCTTGACTAATCTAGTCAGACTCACTCACTCAGTCTCTGTGTCTGCAGTAGCGTAGCTAGGGGTGGGGGAGAATCTGATTACCCCTGGGCCCATGCTAGTGGGGGGGAGGCCACCAAATGAAGCAAATGAGTGGGTTTTTTTTACATTAAAAAATAAATATTAAGCAAAATGCATGGGCCCCCCAAAGACTTGAAAAGATGGTCAATCCCCCCCCCCCCCAGGGGCCCCAAAACGATGGAAAATTAGCTAGCTACCCACCTGTGTCTATACTAGATAGTAGATTTAGATCTACTACTACTCGTCTGCTACTCTACTCTACTTATTGTAGAATGTAGATTCTGTTACTGTTAGTATTCATAATGTTTAGTAGATTTACATCTAGAATTATCTAGAGAAGTGTTGCTTATATTGTCATTGTTTCTAGCGAAATTCTTTACAAAATAAAAGAGATCTAATATCTAGTTTTAGTTAGTGTTACTGTATTAGTGTATAATAATCAATTTAATATATAATTATTTATCTAATAGAGAGTATTAGAGAGAGTAATTTATACTATAATCTAGACTATAAAATATAAGCTAAAATTAATCTATCGTTCTCCATGCTGCGTCACGATGTCCAGTCTTTCAATGATCTGTTGTTCAGAGACAGACTAGTATTAAAGTACAATAATTACCTGAATAGTTGATATTATAAAAAATATTGTCTTATGGATAGTTCGGACTGAGATCGCCTTTAGGGATGCTTTTCTCTTGAGGATTCAGAGCAAATGATTGAAAAAACAAGTTTTAAAAAGCGTAAGCCCTTCAATTTTCGAGACGCCACTTCCGATTGGTTTATAAAAAAACATGCTAAAACATTTTTTTTTTCTAAAGTACGAAAATATTACAATATGATTTCTGAAATAAAAATATGTTTCCTAATTAAAATTGGTAATATTTAAGTGCAAATAAATAAATGTCAGCAAACGTACTCTTGAGACAGACAATTTGCATCGAGGCTATTTTTAAAAAAAATCTTTATCTAAGACAAATCAACCATTAAATTCACTTTTTTTTTTCTTTAACATTTACAACCATTTTTTAATGATAAGTAAGCAATTTTTTTCATATAACTATAAAAATAATATGTTTCTTACCTTTTCAAAGGGGATCACATAAAACCACAAGTAAAACCTGTCTGTCTCAAATAGCCTACTTGGTGAATTTCACAACGGCACATAATCTTTATAAAAATGAATTTCCACAAAATGTTGGTTATGAAGCTTACACAAACATAGATCTACATATCAGATCTAAAAAATACGCCACATGTGGCCTAAATTAAGAGATAATGAATATTGACTTTCAAAAATGCATTTTCAATGGGAAATCTGTTTTCCGCCGTAAGCTCTTAAAATCTGAACACCTTGTCAAAAAATCATTTTATGAACACACTGATTTTTAGAGGCCTCCCCAAAGGGGAGTTTTGTGTGGAATGTCTGTGAGTCCGTCCCATTTAGATCTCATATACTAGAAAAGAAAATCCGATATCATAATGTTTCAGACCGTTCAAAGTTCTGATGCTACTTTTTTCTTTTCTGAAAGAGAAAATTCTAATTTTTGAAATCACTTATGCAAGCATTTTTTAATAAAAATACACCACTTTTACAACTATTCACTATTAATAGTAATAAACACAGGAGGCTCCTTAGTAGGGGAGATGACCATTTACCATATTTATATTTTTAACACATTTATGCAAATGGTTTTAAAATTTTTGTCAAAAAATGTTCTTTTTGTATTGTATTAAGTAAGTTCTGTTATACTAACTACTACATTTACACAATAAAATGTTTTTTTTGTTTTATTTTAAGAGAAAAAAATCTATTTAGTATGCATATAAGTTGGACATAATTTAAAACAACAATTAATAAGTAGTTTTTCATATTATCAAATAAACTGCATTGTTGCACTATGGAGATATAACACTGAACTAAAGGAATTTTTTTTTTACGGAAAGTCCCTTTACAAAACTAATAAAGCAATTATACATTCATTATAAGACATTAGTTAGGCCAGGTTCACATCTAACTTCATATTCACTTTCACCTATCTTTTGGTTTGTGGACTGCTGGGGCACCACACAAGATCCGTCAACCTTCTTTCTCCATTCTTCTTTGTCAGTTTTCTTTTCTTCTGAAAATATTGAAACCTGCCTTTTTACCTGCCTCCACCTGGGTGGACCACTTTGGGGGACGATTTTGAGTTTGTATCTCTACACAAACTATCTTTGTAACCTTGTTTAAAATATATTTACGTTTTGGCACTGCGCATATCCAATTTTAGATAAGTTACTGTATTGTTGTTTTGTTTCTCCTAAGTAGATTTTTAGATTCTTGGTAACCAGTTATGTAGCTCTATTATTTTTAGCTCTCCTGAAACTCACATATATTTCTTTTTTTTTTTTCTTTTTCAGTATTCACAGGTGTTTTCTTTTCCTGATTTAGATGTACAGCTAAAGAAAGTAAGTTATTGAAACATAATACATAATGATAATGAAACTAAATCAAACATCCTAAACAAATACTTTGCATCAGCATTCTCAGCCTCAGGAGACAAAGACATATTTCTTAATTTGAACCAAGTAGACAACATAGAAGATTTAGTAGTACAAGAAAATGGAATTCAAAAACTATTAGCCAACACCAAACCAAATAAAGCGTCTGGACCTGATGATATTCCAGCTAGATTACTCAAAGAACTAAGCAATGAGCTAGCCCCAGTGTTCAAAATACTCTTTCAGGCATCGCTTAACCAGGGCAGAGTACCAAAGGACTGGAAAGAAGCTAATGTCACCCCCCTATTTAAAAAAGGAGAAAAATCTGATCCAGGAAACTACAGACCAGTATCACTTACCAGCATCACATGTAAAATCCTAGAACACATAATATGTAGCAACATCATAAACCACTTAGACAAACATAATGTCCTCACCCCATACCAACATGGCTTTAGGAAATCATGTGAAACACAACTAATAGGACTAATTGATGATTTTTCAAAAGGTTTAGATAATAGTGAACAAATAGATGCTATCTTACTAGATTTTTCCAAGGCTTTTGACAAAGTTCACCACCATAGTTTGCTTAAAAAATTAAAATATTTTGGCATTAATGGTCCACTGCATCAGTGGATTAAAGATTTTCTGATAGGGAGAGAACAAACTGTAATAATAAATGGCTCTAAATCAACACCAATAACAGTAAACTCAGGTGTACCTCAAGGAACAGTCTTGGGTCCACTACTATTTTTAATTTACATAAATGATTTACCAAATTGCATTAGTTCAGGAACAAAAGTCAGATTATTTGCAGATGATTGCATAATATATAGAACAATAAAAATAACACAAGACACAGATATTTTACAAAGAGAATTAGATGAATTACAGAAATGGGAATCAAATTGGAGCATGTCTTTCCACCCAGAAAAACATCAGTTGTTAAGAGTAACAAAAAAACTAGAACAAATTAATTCCACTTATCTTATTCATGGCAAACCAGTAACACAGACTAAAAACGTAAAATACCTAGGTGTTATAATAAATGAAAAACTGTCATGGAATCCACATATTGATGAAACTATAAAAAAATCCAACAAAGCATTAGGGTTTATTAAAAGAAATTTCTATAAATCAAGAACATAAAACTAAAATGTTATTTAACCTTGGTTAGGCCAATAATAGAATATGCATCCACCGTTTGGGACCCCTCAACTCAAGAAAACATTAAGAAACTGGAACAAACACAAAATAGAGCAGTGAGATTCATAACAAACGAATATTCACATTTGACTAGAGTAACACCATTAGTAAAATCACTAAATTTAGAAAGCCTTCAGGACAGAAGACTCAAAAGTAAAGTAGCAATTATACATATAACACTGGACCATAATCTTCAAATACAAAAACAAAATTCAATAAAATACTCTGAAAGACACAAAAATAAAGGCACATTCCTCGTCCCATATGCTAGGACAAATTTGTATAAATACTCCTTCTTCCCTAGTGTTATTAGAGCATGGAATGGGTTGCCAGTGACTTGGCAGAATTTAAGTCATTGGTTAATATGCATGACTAAATGCATGATGCGTAGGACGTAATCATCTTCTTTTTTGAAGTAACGTCTGTATTATATAAGATAAGATTGAAAGAAAGAATAAGGCTGAAGCTTCCCTGCTGATTAGCCTTAAAAAAAAATTAAAAGAATTATTGCATCAGGCTTAATAACTGATTTCTTTTATTTTTAAAAGAGCCTGCTTTAATTCTAATGTCATTTTTTTTTCCCTTAATGAAATTATTTTCTGTTCCAGGAATGCGTAGAAGCTATTTTACGATGGCTGAAAAAAACACAGATTGCCCCCAAAACATCTATTGCATGTCTGCAAGCCTTCCGTATAATCAGTCGGGACAAAACCAACATGCTATCACTAACCAATGAAAATGCACTCAGCACTCTAATAATGGTTGCTGGAATCCAGCATTATGCTCAGCAAGATGTTGATGATATGGCTGTAACCATAAGCACTGATGATCAGTCAGGTGTGTAAATAGTACACTTGTGTTATAAATGATATATTCTGTTAATAAAGATAATGAGTTTATGAATTCTATTTTTCATCTTTCAACTCTTGTGAGACAAGTATAGGAATCATCATCTAGTTGTTTTAAGCAATTTATCAACTACTCCAATTATAACTGTGCGTATCTTAAATAAATCTTTTAATAAGTTCAATTAGTTCCAACAGTTATATGTGTAGCTGTTTTATAAATACTTCTTTTCTTTTTTATTGTTTATTATGACTTTTGGCTTGGCTTATCTTATTCTTTCACTATCTCCAGTAAGAAATCTCATATTTTACATCTAGAGAGGTTGGCTGCCTAGAAATAATTATTTATTGGGAACATTACTTTTAAAAAATATTTTTTTTTTCTAATAATAAAAATCTATAATTTGGTTTTCTAAATCTCTAGAAATCTGTGATTTAAAAAAAACATGAAATTTGAATTGAAAGAAACTATTTGAAATTAAATGCATCTGAATTATTATTTTTTCAATTCTGATTTTGATCCAGCCATATAACCATTAAGATAAATACTTAGAAGAGTGGTATATTGAGTAAATATTGCATTGCTTTTCATTTTGTTTTTACAGTTATAGTTGAAGCACAAAAATGTCTTTGTAATGTCATCTTTAACAGTATTGAGGCTCAAAGATATTGTTGGTATGTATTGCACCAATACAATTTCCCCTGTTTAATAAACATGCAAATGTGTAGCTTTTGACTAAAAACATTTTTTTTTTAATTAGTTTTGAGTTTGAAAAAAAAAGTAAAACTAATTTTGACTACATAGATAATAACTTGAACACACCTTATTGAATATAACTTTAATTAGTTATATATATTAAATGAATGTGTAAATTAATAAGTGTTGAAAGAGTTTGTTTGTGCTGGGTTGTAATACATTCTCTTGTGTGCATTAGAGTAACAATATTTTATTACACAACTTGTTTAATAGCAGTCTTTTCCATACATGCATACATCCGTTGATGCTTTTTACTAGTATGTTTCTTTGAATAACTTTCTATTTTTTTTATTTTGTGTGTCTAGTAAATCTGGCTGTGTTGATGGAGTTGTACAAAGACTTAAGACTTATGGTGATCCCGATGTCCAGTTTGATGTTAAGGTATTGTTCATAGAATTGAATAGGTTATAAAGAAAGCAGTACTACCTTGATTGCAACAAACTATAGCTGTTGATTCTAACACTTGATAAAAACTTGAGATATAATGAAAAGTTTTAGATAAACTAGCATTTCACTTATTGTACTTAAATTAACATATATAGATTTATTATTGGAATAAAATAAAAATATATAGTAAGTCCTTGCTTAAGGATAGAGTTTGCTTTAACACCCCAGTTTTCAACCAAGTCCAGGCACATATTTTTTTTAATCGTGTCTTAATTTTACAAATTTTAATTAATTTTTGTTTCTCTTGTACATAGCTACAGTTTTTGCATGCACAGCACTAATCATGTAAAAGTGTATTACAGTTTTTAGTGTTTGTAATATAAATAATTGTTTTACTGCATTTGGATGGTTTTTCTGGGCTTCTAAGCGGAAGATCCTTCAGGATATTTCCTTTTGGTCTTGCAGACATGCCTACAGTCCCGCAAAAAAAGCTCACATGTTCCGCATTCACGATTTTTTGTTCCGCCAAGTCTGAATTCCGATTTTTCATTATTTATTAATAGTGCGAAATTAATATACTGAATGCAAAATAAAATATATATGTTTGTTTTGTAAAATGTTTTACATGTTTCGGATGTTCCTTCAGAGTTGAAGAAAGTTTACTTCCTAGTCCAAACCTCCCTCAGGACGACGGGGGATGGGAGCGGGCAGGATTTGAACCCTCGACCATAGATAAATCCGAACGACAGTCCAGCGCGCAAACCGCATGACCAGGCAGCCATCCATATAGATCTAGGTCTGTGTTTATTGTTTACATTTCATCTCCCGGACCCGGTGTGTCCTAAATTTACGAAGATACGGTTGAGCTAGATCTAGTACTCTAGCCACTCTAGGCCTAGATACTAGATCTAGATCTATTCTTAGAATCTAGAATCTAGTAAGTGCTAATAAGCCAAATGTTCCATTCTAATCCCGGTAAGATCCGCATTGAGATCCTTTATTTACCGTTGCTATCACGGCAACCGGCGGCCACTTTTTGCCAGATGGACTTCGTTACTGATGCAATAATAAAACAAAAATAAAATTGAGGAAGAAGTTTTTTGTTTGCTGCCAACTAAAAAATATAATTCTGATAAATAAATATATATGGGTTAGTAAGTGTAGACCTATTTTATTTCATCAAAACATATACTACATTTTAATATATCGAGAATCTATAGCATTTCTATACATTTTTATGTGTTTTATAGCTCAAGTTTGTTAATAATAAAATGTTTATGTTCTGTCTTTCTCTGGCAATTATTTAATACAGTTTAAAAAAATCATCTCATGTTTCTTCTTTTTTTTTCCAATTTGCTAATGGTTCAATTAATATTGCGTGTGTGTGTCACCGATGATTTTCCCTATTATCCTATACGTGGATTTTTTTGTTTACATTTTTTAATAATTAATACGGGTATTTGAAAATAAAATATTTTTAAAAAATTTACATACCGATTATCCATTAGCCTAGCTTATCGTGATTAATGTCGGCCCTCCTCCTTTCTCATTCAAGACTTGGGACCAGACTAATGGTGGAGTTACCGGCTTTTAATGACACGACTACGGTACGGTACGACGGTAGAGGAGACAGAGATGCTAGTTGATATATCCAGAAGCGGCCTTAGGGGGTGGCGAGTGGGGAAATTTAGGCACCGGTAAATTAAGCACTTTTTGACAAGGCGGAAAATTAGGCACTCTTAAATAAATTTCCAGTGCCGCGTCTCGGGCGGCCCCACGATACCAGAAATATTTTTATAGAGTTTGTTGAATCATTATTTGCGTCGATTGAAGGCATATAAATCAATATTAGAGGACTGCAGACAAAACCTTACTAGCTAATACTTATATGCAGAACAGTTACAATACAGTACGTAATTAATAGTCTAACGGCCAATGGTACGATACCTACGTAAAGTAGCGCTTTAGGATTTTGTAACAAAAATAAGGCGTATAGCATTAGAGCCGAACTAGCTCATTTGGTTCATGAGATATTGTCTAAATACTTTTAATAGTCTACGCTTATGGCTCACGGGCCCTCGTATGACACTCGCTCGGGGGACGGCGTATGACATTACTACATTAGCCACGGGTCCCGTGTAGTGCTAAGGCCGCCTGATACATCAATAAAGTAGCCTCTGTATAAAATAACCTGTCTCCATATTATCTTTAACCGAAGCCGGTAGAGGAGATAGGCGATATTTAACACATTAAAAATAGTAGCTTCTGTATTAAATAACCCATGTCTCCCCATTTTCTACAAACGTATAAACGAGACTATGCTATTAACTTTTTTTTCCCCGGCTTGATGGGTAAATAATATGGCGTAGTAAAAGTGTTTGAAAAAAAAGTGTTAGAGTTTTACATGAAATGTTGACAAGATTACGATTCTATTCTTAGCGAAGTCTTCTTAACTTTTACGCAAAACTGTGTTGGCCTACTCACTGCCTACTGTACACAATAGTTGAATGTAAATCTGATAATTTGTTTTTGAAGGTTCGTGACTAGATTAAACTATTAAAAAATTATTTAAAAAAACAACGGCGAGCTGTTTTCAATTGATATCGGTATCCTATTCGAAGCTATCACGGAAGGCAGATACAGAAGGAAACAATAATTAAAATGACCACTGGAAGATAATGTGTTAAATTTGACAGAAAAAAAAATCATGGGTAATTATCAGCAATCGTTACAAGCATACTAGAGAACATATCCTCATCGCGCATACTATTGCGATATTGAAACTCTTGCAAATAGCTTTGAAACAATGCACGACTTGTTCCGTATGAATTTCAGGGTCCAAAGGGTCCACAAAATTTTGTTGGTGAACAACAACTGAATGTGAATAAATCCCTTGGCCTATTTGTGGAATGTTTGCGTACGCTGCCCAGCCATCTGATATTATATGGCTGCCAGGCAATATATGCTCCACGATGCATTGTTCCAACGTTGCTGCACGGCGGTCTGGAACCTCAACAAGAAAACAGCGCCCACTTTCTCTTTCCACTCCGCCAAAAACCCAGTGTCCCTCTCGCCATTGGCCACGGTGATATTTTCTATGAAAATATTTAGACTCATCTATCTCAACCACAATGGGCTCAAAATTTTCATCCACACCACCGATTTGCAAGCCATGATTTTCATTCCATCGCCCACATTCCTCGCGCAAGAAATTGCACCAATCTGTAACGATTGATTTATTCACTTGTCCGGCTTCTCGTGACATTTGTTGCTGAGGCATGTCACAAGCCCAACAATAGATCATAATAATTATTTGTTTTAGGTTAAAATGGCTGCCTGTAAAAAAAGAGCCGTGTCGCACCGATTTTCGCACGTGACATTGATTGCAATTCCACAGATAACCATCCGCACTATGTCTGACGCGTACTAATGAGCACGGGTCATTGCAATTTTCACAATGAAATTCATTGTTTAGAAGTCGTCTTCTAGCACACCACTCTAATACTACATGAGCTTCTAGGTGAGGCAACAACGCTGATAAATTCCAAAATTCATTCCTCACCTCCACTCTGTCCATTAGTTCATTAGTAAAAAGTTCCCTGTAAGCAAGCATTGATGGTCACTTCAAAGCTTGACCTTCATCGACCTACAGCTACACGAGTTTCTGTCTGTTTGCGCAATGCATCTTGCCCTGCTACTGAATGATTCGCACCTGAATCATTCTCTGGTCAATCTATTGTTTCCCTATCAAAGAATATCTCAAGTTTGTCCGCATATGTCTGCACCCTCACCCACCTCTTAGCCTCTCCCAGCCCGTGTAAGGGACTCTGGGGTTTAGTTCTTTACTACACACCCCTCCCAGCCTGCTCCCGCGGTTTCACCATCATCCTCTCCCTCCGCCCGCAGTTTCACCCCCATCCTCTCCCCTCCGCCCGCTCACGCAGTTTCACCCCATTCTCTCCCCCCGCCCGCTCCCGCAGTTTCACCATCATCCCCCCCCCCATTTCAGTGGCCACATTCCTTTACTCTAGTCTAGATTAGATTAGAGACAGTCATTGTACCTGGTATATATCTATTAAAGGAATAAATATTTATGACATTCTTTTCTATAAGGACATAAGCTGTTTATAGCGTGTTCTAGATACTATGCAACAAGCCTCATAACACACAACAATTATTGCAACTTTGTTGAAAAATATTACAAGTTGTCAGCACCTTAAATCCACACCAAAACATTTTAAATGTAAAGTGTATATCTATACAATAATCCCATCATATCTATTTAAATTCAATTTTTATAGCATAAAAAATCGGTACCTAGATTTATGCTTTTTCGTGTTATTACTGTCATTCTAATTTAAGAATAATAATGTATACCCCCCCCCCCTTTTTAATACTTCAACCAATATAGCATATATTCCTATTAATTCTATTTATTTATTTTCTTTCTCTTCCTAACATGTTTTAGCTCACTGTATTAAAAATCAAGTAGGTTATCCACCCTTAGAAATATTTCTTTTAGTCTTGATCCAACAGCTAGACAACGCAATAAAAATCTGGCCTGCACCAATATGGCTGCCTAGAGATGTAAATAAATGACCTGAAACAGGATCTTGCCCTAATCCCTTTCTTTTCCCGACAATGGCTCTACTAGTCTAGACTAGATCTAGACCTAGAGTCCTAGACTCTACTATTGGCAATTGGAATTGACTATTGTCAGAGTATTGTTACTATTCTAACACTAACTCAACTGGTTTCTTAGGTTTCTAAGTAATCTAAGAAAAGGTTTTTTTTAAAAAATACGTTATTAATGACCTAGATTCTAGATCCAGACCTAAATGTAATTAATTAACTTAGACACAGTAAGGCTAAGGCCTAAATAATAATGTAATGTATGTAATCATACTAATAAGTAGAATAGTAGCTTAGTAGATTCTACTAAGCTACTATTCTACTTATTAGTATTATTACATAGTCTAAATTAATTATTAGTTTAGTTTCTAGATCTAAAAGTAAAAGTAGGACTAGCACTAGATGATACTAAATCTAGATCTATCTAGAAATAGACTTAGAAGGTGATAGATTAGATTCTAGATTTCTTTGTATCATTATGTAATAAATTTAGTTCTCAATAAGTTGAATAAGTCTATAGATCTAGACATTAATATTTAGATCTATAATATTATTTTTATAATCTGTGTTTTTAGACTTAGAGGACTTATTAGATGTAGGTCTAGACTAGTAAGTCACTACTAGACTCTTAAATTATTTTAGATCTAGAACTAGAGACACCATCTAGAGTTATTAGAGTGATTAGAGTAGAGCCCTAGAAAAGGATAGATAATCAAGTAGGATCTAGAATAATCTAGATCTAGTCAGTAGATTTATATCTAGTGGTAACAAATAAAAATAGATATAGTAACATTTGAGTCTAGGTCATTAGAATACATTTTAGTTAGAATTCATCATTTAGGAGTTAGAACTATTGATTTCAAACAAAGGACATAATTATGAATTAAATGTTTTCTTACTTTTAATTATAATATTTACATCTAATTTATAAGAAGCAAACTAGTATTGTTATTAAAGTAATATAATTTAATTTTTATTTATATTGCGTACAGTATGGCTAACAAACATAAACACGTTTATGTTCCACATTAGGGCCCAAAATTCTACATTTTCAACCTGAGTGTTCCACATTCTGGGTCTTGGGGGTAGGCATGCCTGGTCTTGTATGAGCATAATAAGCCAAAAACACTTGGAAATATTGCCTGATCTGCCACACAATCTCCATAACTTTGAAATGTCAGTGTTTAGTGAGTCAGTCATCAAGCCTGTTGTAACTTCCTATTGTTGTCAAGCAATGTCTTTCTGTATTATCATTTTCTAATTCATGAATCTTTTTTTCCTTTTCAGTTTTTTGATATGAGAATTTTGTTTCTGTTGACTGCATTGCCTGCCTGTGTGGAAACTAGGTAAGAGATGCTTGACAATTGAAACATGTGCTTTGCAATAGAAACCCCTAACCAATTATAAATTATATTCAACTTGTTTATTAATTTGTTTGAATTGAGTATATTGTGTTTCACTATATTTATAGAACTAATTCACCAAAACATATTGCATATGATTCATAGATTTGCATTTCAGATATATAAAAAATTATTTAATGTAAATATTTCAGCTTTAAAAAAATAAATTTTAAAGTAATTATTAAATTTGTGAACTATATTATAAATCTTTTTATCCCAATAACATTCTTAAAAAGTTATTTAAAAAATTCATTATGATTGATCAGGCCAAAAGTACGTTATGAACTTCATGGATTCACATACTTGATGGAAGTATTAGATCTGACCCTCCGTGATGCAGAGAACCAGGAAAAAGGCTTGACAGACCAGCAGGTGGAACTCTGTGCTGAAATCCTGAAGATTTTGTTCAACTTGACCATCTCTATGGAGAAGAAATCCGTGGATGAGGTGAGTGTTGTCTCAGTCTCAAGTATCCTTGAGGATGTTAGTGTGTGAACATCTTTTTTTTTTTTTAATTACATTTGCTGGTGTTCTGAAGCATGCTGTGGTGTAAGTGTTGTTTGTTATGGAGTGTCAGTGTGCTCGTTTGTTTTTAGTTAGTTCTGGTCAGACAAATCAGCAAATTTTAATTGTCATTGGCTGAAAAACCCTAAACTAGGTTGATTCACGGCTATATGTTAAAACTCAAGATTCTAGTATTTTTATATAATATGGGACTTTTGTTTTAATGCACAGCTATATGCTAAACTCATTTGTTTTTAGTTAGCTCTGGTCAAAAAAAACTCAGTGAATAAGCAAGTTTTCATTAATGTTATTAGCTGAAAAACCCAAACTAGTTCAATGCACAGCTATATGTTAAAACTTAAGATTCTAGTGTTTTTATCTAATATAGATCTTTTTTTATATTTTAAAGGAATTTTTTTTTTTTTTTTATTACTGCTTACTTACTTATGTGAGCTTATGTTGTGGGTCATACAAAGAAACAATTAAACCATTTTGTTTTCTACTCTGGGTTAAAATACAACTCCCTAATATTTGATATTAATAAAAAAAGATTTTTGTGGATGTATAAGTAGTTTCTTGTTATCAGTTTGAATGATTCTTGACAGACAATAGATACTATTAAAACAGAGCTCTAACAAATCACTTTAGAGTTCATTGTTTTTTGTTTTTTTATAATTTGGCTTTTAACTTTCCTCATCTCCCTATTTACCATATCGGCATTGTTATATTCAAACAGAGAGATAAAGGCATATTTCTTATTCCACGTGCTTAGACAAATTTGTACAAATGCTTCTTCTTTCCTAGTACAATTAGAGCAAGAAATGGTTTGTCTGAGTCAGTCAGTTAAACCAACGACTTATCACTGATAACATGCATGACTAGATTGACACAGGGACACACTTTTGAAGTAACATCTGTAACTTATAAGATTCCCAGCCACGCACATTAGTATCAAGCACAAACACCATAAAAAATGTAGATCTATTTATAGAACTAATAATTTATGTCAACTTCCCTCCCTTGTTCATGCGGCAGTCTGAAGAGGTAGGTTCTTCTATTGATTTCCAGCTTTCATTTTAATGTTGAGTGCCAGGTTTTGTATTGTTTTTTTCACTTGTACTAATTCCTTAGTTTTGTTGTATTTTTATGTATTTATTTATTACCTGAAAGTGCCACACAATTATTTCTTAAGAAACCGTTCCAAGAAAATATTTAGTATAACATTAAATGAAGTAGATTGTTTATTTGAAACGAGATTGAGTTAAAGTAATAACACAAAGTTTTTAATTGTTTTTATTTTAGATTTCAATTAAATTTTTGTTCGACTTTTTTGCATTTGTGGGCTAAATATATTTTAAGAAGAGGTATGTGTTTGGTTTTAAAGGTTTTTAGTAGCTCCGAGGTGTTTGAAAAACATGAGAACCTTTTAGTTAGAGTTTTAAATTTTCTCATACAGATCTGGATATCTTGGTTTTGTTCAAGTTGCACAATCTCCATTTCCAAATAGTACAATATCAAAATACTTTCTCCAAGTTCCCACTTATTTCATGGAAACTTATTTTATAAATTTCATATTTTAATACCAAGCTTTAACTTATTTGTGACATTTTAAGTTTTCTGGAGAAAATTTCATAGTACTTTCTTGTTATGGTAGGAATGAGACAGAAATTATTTTTTTTTATCAGAATTCACAAATATTTAAGATGCCTTTTTATGGATTTTTCACTCTACCCTATTACATCCCTCTACACATGAGATTCTTCTCAATCCCATCTGTCTAAATTAGTTCCATAGGCCTGTTATAATGGGGATGTGTTCTCCCCCCCCCCCCCCCCCCCCCCCTTTTTTTTTTTTAAATTTCTTTTTCATTATATCTCTGCAATCTTTCATCCACTTGCCTACATCTGGTCTCAAAAATATGTTATTAAAATTTTGATTGAATCTTTAATTTTTTTATATTTTTTTTTATGGCTCACACCTAGGTCATTGCAGGAGACACCTTTTATAGAAACTAAATTAGGGACTACAGCTTGGCCAAACTTAGCCCCCTCTGGTGCATGACTAACATTTCATTTTAAAATTATGTTTAAGAAAAGAAAAACATTTTCATCAGGTTATGATTGTTTTTTGTTTTTTTTTATCTTGGGTTGGAGGTGAAAAAGGAAGAGGAAAAATTTTAATCAATTGTAACATCTGATCCATTACTGTTATCACATCTAAAGTTACAAAACTGATATTTTTTTTTTACTAATAAAAGATATATTATATAAATTGCAAGATTTTGGTATAAAACTAAATTTGTTGCTTTTCAATTTGTATCATACAATTGTACAATGCTGTCTTGCCCTAAAATTTTGTCATGTTTGATAAACTTGTATCTAGATTTGCTTCTGTGCTATAGTAGTCTTGGCATATTGTCAGTATTAGACAGTCAATTATAAAGTAGTTTAAACTTTTATTGTTAGTGCATGCTGCATTGTGGTTCCAGTTTTTTATTCTTAATTAATAGAAATTCTTTCTCTCTTTCTTTTTTTTTCCCCTCTTAGATATGGACAAAATTATAACATTATTCATTAAAAAGATGATATTTTTATTTTTGCATGAAATGTTATTAGGGTTCCATAGGGTTCACAGCATAATTTCACAACTAGTAATGAAACATATTTAATATTGACAGTTTCCTTATAAGACCTGGTTATCAAACTCTCTGTTTAGTATTAATTATAGCTATTTACTATGTTAATTTGACAAATATATTTTTACAAAAAGACGCTTGTGGTGAATCCAGCATATCTTTTATATAATTTTTTTTAAAGGAGATATAGACCTATGCTTGACAAAAGTGTAAAAAGTTGTTTGCTCCTTGACACAACTGTAAAACTGTTTATTTTTTGTTTCAGGAGGAAGAAGCTCACTTTATGCGTCTGGTCAGCATACTACATGATCTGTTGATGAGCACTATAATGTCCAAAGATAAGCAAGAGGACCTTCAAAGGTAGGTGTCAGTGCGTTTGTTGGCTAGTTTGTAGATCTGCAGCTTTTTTTATAGACGAACTATTTATAGACATGAATGATTAGTTTTACAAATGGAAATGTGTTGAAATCAATTTTAAGGAACATCTGTAATTTTACAAAAATATAATTTTATCCCAGTATAAACTAAAATACTCAGCTTGGCAAATATCAATAATACATTTATCTTTTATGAATTGTGTGTTTTACAATTGGATTTTATTTCACCCAGTATTAAATCATTCATTCTTATAATGACACTAGTTTCTCTCACAATTACATTAAAACATGTCTGCATTACTAAAACAAAACACCTTATTTCAGTACTCATTTCAGACAAGTTCTATCAGTGTTAATAACAGACAAACTAACCTTCTACTCATACATTTCCATTTTCTGGTCACGTGATCATAGTTCACAATATTCACTTTTTTATTCACCTCTTCTTCCTCATTCATAAATAATGAATGATATCATTTAAAGAATCTATGATAAAACTATTTTTGTGACATTAAGTTTAACATTGTTTGGATAGCTACCTATAGATTTTGGCTTTGTGGTTGCATTGAGGTATAAATAATGTTTCCATTATGTTTTTATTTTCAGCCATATCATCAATTTATTAATAAACATACCTGCCGATTTCTATGAGGAGTTGCTGACACCAATGGTGGACGATGATAAAGGCATTGATAACAAAGATATTGAATATGATGGGAAAAACATGGAAGCCATCCATGTAATTTTGGAGTTTTTGGACCATAGGTTACGCACTGTACGTCTTTTTCTTTAAAAGCATTTTCAAGCTTGTGGTATATCTATTGATTAGCTGTTCACATTTGGCGAAAGGGATGTTCTGATAGCTGTTTAAATAAAGAAAAACTTTACCCTTAAAAAAAGAGGTTTTAAACAAAAAAAATACAGAAAGTCACTTCATTGACACTTTCAAATTCAACTTATTAATCCCAGCATTTACAGGACTTATTTTGGAGAAGCAGAACACTTTAACACTTAGTCACAATTAAAGAGCTCATTAACAAATTAACTTCATCAACTTTTGTCATTTCTTATATTTATGTTGCTTTAGTGTTAAAAATGTGAAGCTTTTAAAAATAATGTCATTTTTTTATTTTTGTGTGTGTTTTTTTTTTTGTTTTTTTTTCATGGCTGTATCTTAATAGTTATAAATTTTGATATTATTGAAGTGAAAAACAAAATATTCATAAAATGGAAAAATTAATCTATTACAATATGTGTGCAAAAAGAAGTATAAATTTGGGCAGTTTTTCTTTTGTTTTTAACAATTTTTACACACAAAAAAAATCTTTTTTTTTTTTTAGGCTACTAAAAATGTAAAGGAAAATCTGGCTCCAATATTACATTGTTTGTGTGAAGCCTGTCGCCATAACCGAGCCATTAGGAAGTACTGTCGCCTCAAGGTAATAAGATTTCCTGTATTAAAATTAGGATTACTTTTAATTCCTGCATGATTTATTAAACTTTCTCTAAGTAGCAACACACACATGGTAATATGTTCTAAGTAACAGTAAAACACACACTTTTAATGAATGTGTTCTAAGGAACAGTAAAACACACACCTTTAATGAATGTGTTCTAAGGAACAGTAAAACACACACATCGTAATATGTTCTAGGTAACAGTAAAACACACATCTTTAATGAATGTGTTCTAAGGAACAGTAAAACACACACTTTTAATGAATGTGTTCTAAGGAACAGTAAAACACACACCTTTAATGAATGTGTTCTAAGGAACAGTAAAACACACACATCGTAATATGTTCTAGGTAACAGTAAAACACACACCTTAATTAATGTGTTCTAAGTAACAGTAAAACACACACATCGTAATATGTTCTAGGTAACAGTAAAACACACATCTTTAATGAATGTGTTCTAAGGAACAGTAAAACACACACCTTAATTAATGTGTTCTAAGTAACAGTAAAACACACACCTTAATTAATGTGTTCTAAGTAACAGTAAAACACACACCTTAATGAATGTGTTCTAAGTAACAGTAAAACACACACCTTAATGAATGTGTTCTAAATAACAGTAAAGCACACACCTTAATGAATATGTTCTAAGGAACAATACACACACATCTTAATGAATGTGTTTTGTTTGTCTCAGGTGCTGCCTCCTTTAAGAGGTGAGGTGAAACGTTTGCCTGAAGAAGGGGACACCCTTAGAAACAAGTAAGCAATTTCAAGAAACACAAAAACTTAGCATGCTCTTTTGTTTTTAAACATTTAGCATGCACATTTTAGGCACATGAATTTTTAAAAATAAATGTTTATGATAATTTGTATTATTTAATAGATGTATGGAAATGAAGTTGTGTGAAGCTCCTCTATTTTTTTATTTTTTTTATAGTAAGAATGTTCAGGCATAGAAAATTAAAGGTTTTTATGGTGTCTCTTTTGTTTACCCACTCGTCTCACAGAAACTCATTGTTAAGGAACTAACAGCAGCTAACTTCATTAATAAACTACAAGCCTTGATACAGATCCTAGTTCTACATGTTCCTAAACATATTATTCATTCAAATATCAGTGCGAAGCGTGGTCAAGAGGCTAAGTATGCTTGAACTTGGATTGGCTTTGAGCAAAGTTGTGTTTACTGAGTGCCTGAAGGCAGCACTGAAAACCTTCTCCCAGATACTCCCTTCCCCCACTGGTCCATAAATGAGGTTGGACCATAGTTCTCTGAGCATGCTTGCTATTAGCATGAAAGTAGCACTATATAAAAGCTATATTTATTATTATCAACAACCTGAGTTCACTAACAAACCATGCTATCAACAACTCTGATTGGTCCAGCCAGAAAGTCTGTTGGGAATGTTTCCCCCACATATCAGAAAGGTCAGACAGTTAACACTCACCTGTAGGTCTGTCATCAATACAGAACTTATTAATTTGATTAAATTCACTACAGATTTGCATGGGGTTATCTTTTAATTTGTACTATTTATTTGACTGTTATTATTCACAAAAACAACAATTGCTAGTGTTTCAATTGTATTTTGATATTATTTCTTGGTATAATATTTGTATTGTTCTTAAATAGTCATGTTTGTGTTTGGTAGTTAAGTTTGCCTTTAAAGTTTCTCAAATGTTTAAATCTGTGAATTAAATTTTTTCAAAGATGCAAAATAGTTTCTTTGTGTTCTACACAGATTATGTAAACTGTTAACATCACCAGTGACTGAGGTCAAAGATCTAGTAGCTCATTTCCTTTTCATTTTGTGTAAAGAAAATGGTAAGTCTTAGCTTCCTAGTTTGTTTTTGTTAGATTCAGTGTTTTCTACATAAACAAATGTACTATATCACGAGTATAGTTCATTTCTTGCCTGTTGAATTAAATACAATTTTCTTTAGAAGCTAACTTAAAAACTGTTGAAATGTTGTTTTTTTTATTATTTAAAAATCTTGTGTATTTTTATAATGAAAAATATTGCTTCAGTTTTTACTCTAGTAGATTTTTACTAGTAAACATTTTTCCAGCATTTTTTAAATGTTTCATTATTGTTAAATTTATTTTTTTAGTAAGTCGTATGGTGAAGTATACAGGTTATGGAAACTGTGCTGGCCTCTTGGCCCAGTTTGGTCTTCTCAAACTGGGGGACAGTGGTCAGCGTAAGGGAGATTATTCAAGTAATTCTGAAGATTCAGAAACAGAGGAGTATGCTGAGCTCAAAGATAGGTAGGCCCTTCTTAGTGGTCAGTGGTCAGCTCTCTTAATATGGAATCAAGCTATTCAATACGAGATTTCTTACTTTTTGTTTTTTTAGCATACATTGCTTTTTAATCTGTTTTCATTGATATGAAACTTTCTCCCCATTCACATTTATTTAAAAAAAAAGAGAAAATAATTCATGTTGTCTTCTAGCTCATAAATTGAACAGTCCACATTAATTAGAGCATTGGGAACATCATTTGAAGTTGCACATTCACTGAAAGATATTTTACTCTGTCTTCAGAATTTGAAAAATAAAATCATTGCATTAAGTAATTTGATGGAATTAAGGGCTTTTTTGTTATAATTCATCGATTGATTTACATACTTCTAGATATTTTTTTGTGCGATAGCAATCAAATATATTGTGAGATTTACATTGTGTTATGTTTCTTAAAGCTTGAGCAACTTGGTCATGCCATTGAAAAGTTTTCAATGTTTTTTCTTCAGAGTCAACCCTGTGACGGGTAGGTGGGAAGCAGACAAGCCTGACCCTATGGCTGGAATGACGGATGAACAGAAAGAGTATGAAGCTAACCAGCTTCTTAACACTATAGATAAACTCCAGAGGTTGGTCACTTTAATGTTCCTTCTTTCAATTCTAACTTCATTGTCTGACTTTGTGACAATCTTTCTACTTTTTTGAACTTCATTCACAGACTTTGTGTTTAATTTTTTTTTATTATCTTAATAGATAATTAAAATAACCATATAGACATTTCAAGTTTGACACTCATTTTGGCTGTACATAATTGAAATATTTTTGTATACCTATGTTAGGGTACCTATTGAGTAGATAATTGTAAAGATAACCTTTTTTTTTTTCCTCTTAATATTTTACTTTTTACTCTACTTGCTTTGTTTGTAGGCAGGGAGTAATTCAGCCCTGTCGGGTAGGAGAAGATGGAAGGCCAGTGGCGATGGAGCATGTTCTAGAGCTGTTGGAAGGTCAGGGAGGAGCTGAAGGTGGGACAGTAGAGCAGGATGAAGACTGAGTGATTTCCAGTGCTGTTAGTCTCTGGGCCAACAGCTTGTGATAGCCTCTCTTAATTTACAGTTACTCTTATTTTTTATTTTTTAGTTGTTTCTGCGATCGCTAACGAGTCACTAAATCAAATTGCTTTATAGATAATATTTTGGTTATGATCAGAATCCGATCATTATGTATTATTATTTCTACTTACAAGTTTTTAATCTATCACTCCCTACTTGTAAATTTTTTCTGCACATCTTCAAATAGTTAATGAGCTCTACTTTTAAGAAGTTGGTAAAATTTGTTTTCAATTTTTTTTAATATTATCATTTTTGGGAGTCGTAAAATGAAATAAAATAAATCTAATTAAAAAATTGGAGAAAAAAAAAACGTTCCCATTGTCAATATTACTGATGTTATACAACTGTTACAAATAAGGCTTGGCGTTATCATATGTAAAACTGATATTTGAAACAAGTTGATTGTCATTCCATTCTGTGCTGACTTGTTTGTTTGGGTATTCATATTTTTTGTGTGTGTGTTACAGGCATTGTTTTGTTTCAATAGTGTTGTTTTTTTTTAACCAGTATTGGTTGTTTCTTTCTATTCTATTTGATTAGAAAGATAAAGCATTGTGTTTGCTTTTGTTTTGTTTCTTCCCCCTCTGTGTCATTTATACTGGAATCTAAGCCATGAAATTTAAAACAAGTGTAGCATCTTTAACCAAGTCCATTAGATATCATCGTTGACTGTATGTGAGTATTTAGCATTTCATTGTCTTGGCTTCAAGTTTGTATAGTTTGATTTTTTTTTAGTTATGTTTTGTAATTAATAACTATCAAAGCATTTTGCTAAGATTTTTTTTTTTGTGAGTTTTCTATGTTTTCAGTACTGACCTTTAATCCAAGTGTGTATGTTTGTGTGGGGGACAAAGAACTTGTTCAATATGACATACCTGTTCTATTTATACCTGTAAACATATATATAGAGAGATATATGCATATATATATATATATATGTCTATATACCATACCTGGGGTTCTGTATTGTATACCATTCTATATTTTTTGTAATGTTCAGTTGATGATTTGTGCCCACAAAATGTCACACTGTGTTCAAACATCTAATCACACTAGTTTTATAGAGCTGGGGTTTTATATTAGCATGTTGTGGGTTTCAACTAAAACTCCTTAATACCACATTTACATTTTTCATATATATTTTTTTTTTTTTTTTTTTACATTATTTTTTTTTAATATTCATTTTTTTTTAGATCTTTCCCTAAGGGTTCACAAGTACTCTAGTACTGAACCAAATATTTTCTCAAAGTACCTAAGGTTTAAAAATCTCACCAGTCAAATTTTAATTTTTCTAATTGCAAAAAAAGAAAACTTTGATTGCTTATGTCCTTTGTAAAGTGTATGTCAAGTTTGTTAAATCTTTTTTTTTTTTTAACACCAAACTAATATGTTCAATATTTTTTAAAAGTAATTTTTAATATTCAGAATAGTTTTGAAGGCGGGTTTTTTTGGTAAATAGATATTGTCAGAAAATGTATTATATCCCTCAAACAGATAACAAAAATACTATTAACTGTAGTTTGTAAGAAAAACATTTTTTTTTAGAAATATTGACCATTTGATACAGCTCATGTGCCAAATGAGATGAGTATAGCTTTCAGTGAATAGGAACAAAAATATAATTTTACTGAAAGTCTAGAACAAAAAAAATCATTTTTGTTTACATTTATATAGTCCAGTTATTGTACACCCATTTTCTAAATTTGAATTACAGAGGAACCTAAATTGTTGAATCAAGCACACTAGAATGAGCCTTGTCTGAAGCAATTGTAAGAAAATGTGTAGGCCTTTTATTTATTCAACAATAAGTCTGCAATCCACCATACACCATAAAGGCTTTTTAGCCATTAGGTTTATAGCAGACCTGAATATTTATCCTTCATTCATGTCCATATTGTTCAGTATTCTTTTTAAACATATGTGACTGAAATAATCTTGCCACAATGTATTCTCATTACAAATATTTATGAGATTATGTCAGAGTAGTTTTAAATAGCTATGAAGATTTTTTATTTAATTTTTTTTTCTTTGTTTTTTGAAGTCAAACCCACTCAGTCCTGTCAACTCTGTGGGTACAGAGATTTCCCTCCAGCACAGGTATTTTGTTTCCTATGTTCTGGGTTTTAGTTGGGTTTTTTTCTTGCGTCTCCACTGAAAGTTTGGTTTAAGGGTATTCAGTATTCTCTGACAAAACATTTCTACAGTTGAAGCTGCAGTACCAGTATTTACAAACATATGTCCTTGTTATTAAGTAGCAGTTTAAGCAGTTACAAACACATTAATATTTTTTTTAAAAGGGTGGGGGGGGGGGGGGGGAATCATTTTCAGCTTATGATGTTTTTTGGTCTTTTGATGTGCAATATCCTATAGAGACTCTTTCTATATATAAATATTTGCATTTTCTGTGTTTTGATTTTGCTGTGATGTGCTTTCAGATGTAATCACAATAAGGCTTAGCATAAGTCAGTGCCCACAGAATAAAAGGTGATTTGTTTCTGGAAATATATTTTATTTGAATTTAGGGATTGAATAATTGGCCTTCTGTTACAGGAAATAAAAAATTAATTGGGTGATTGTAATGATACTTAAAAATCTTAAAAGGGAGCAATAGTTTATTCTTTTCCTATCCCGACTGCTAACCTATTTTGTAATGTGTACTCTGTGGGGTAGCACTACCATAAAAACTTGTTAGGATGGAAGGCCAACGTTCAATTTTGCTTTTTATGTTTAGTTATGTAAACAAAATTTTGTTTTTTACTTAGCAATTGTTGTTTTAATTTCCTTGTTGTTCAGCATCTGCATAGTATAATTATACTTATGTGTGTATATATATATTTTATAATTTAACTCATGAGAAATGAAGTTAATTTTCTGATGACTGTACTGTGATCTAATGATGAATGTAGTTTTTCAAGTGTTTAATTAATTATTTTTTTACCCAGCAACACTGCTTCTGTTGGTCAACATTTAAAATTGTTTCTCTAACAAACATCTCTTAATGAAGCAAAGTGACAATGTTTTTAACAACCTTTAGAAATTGGGTTTAACAAAATAAATTTCATTAGCATTGTGTAAGTATTCAGATTTCTCAATAAATATGTTTTAGTTCAACATGTAATTGTATAGTTATTGGTTTATTACAAGTCACCATTTAGTCTCATTCTACAACTTTCTTAATTTCTTTCTCCACAAAAGTTTTGAAACACGTGAAGTTGGATTGTGTATTATCTATTTATAAATATTTGCTAATGGATAGTCTCAGTTTACTTAAACATTACATGTTTATTTAGCGTTTTTATATATCAACTTCAATTTGGCTAGAAAAAAAATGTTTAAATATGTTTATAAAGATGCATAATTCATCCAGTTTTATTTATTTTGCAGCCTAAGATTTAGATCTTTTGATTTTTGTTATGAGAATCTAAGTTATTGTTATGCGTTTCTTTAAAAGAATTTGTAATTGATTGCTGTAATACCCAACCTTGTTTGTTTTTTTCTCAGTGTTTAATTGTGCAACTGAAAAGTAAGAGGTACACCCAGAATGTTAAGATAGTCACTTTCTAGTCAGAATTGCAAGTTTGTTCATCTAACTGAAAGTTACCTAGCCTGTATGGAGCTATCATTTGTTAAATGTCTGAAAGAGAAACTTTTTCTCCACCTCCTAACTTTCTGGGTTTTATCTTGTGGTTACTCTGAAGCAAACTTTGGTTATTAGCATGTTCTCTTGCAGTGTCAGTTTTCAGATAGCCTCTGACAAAGGATAGGTACTTTTTTTTTTTTTTAATACATTAAGAGAAACCAATTTTGTTTGTTGTTTCGTTGAACCAGCTGGGTTTACGGTAACCCATTAATTGGACCATCAAAAATTTATTGTTGGACTATGTTTATCTGTTTTTGTTTCATCTCAACAAAATTATAATGGCTTAGTTTTGAAATATTTAAAATAATGAAGGGGCCCCACAGTAAAGTGTTTATGTAAACCCCTTTCCTTGTTGTTTTTTTTTTTGTGTTAAGCAGCTATTATCAATCATTCAGATGGGGCTCTTACATTCTAATATAACATTTTATTGAGTCATGTTTTTGTGCTTAACTGTAAGTAACATTAAAAAATCAGTACACCCAAACCATCTGGCATGTTATGGTATATCTATCAATATAGTTATCTCTGTATGTAACAATGTTCTGAACATTACAGACAATATCAGGCATTGATTCAACTAGACGGGAACAAGTTTTATAGGCACTTTGTTTTATTAATGATTACTTAATGTACTTAATAGTTTTGGCTTAAAGCTCTAGTAACTAACTTTTGTTTCTGTACTCATCAAACAAAAAAAAAAAGGGGGCTTCAATTGTTCACATTTTTGGCGTGCCTGTTTTTCTTTGTTGATAGTTAAATATAACAAATGGTTGTATTATTTCTAATCCATGAAGAGACGAGCTTTGTGACAGTGTACCAAGAATATCTACTAAGATAAACATTCAATACTTCGTAGCTGTTATCTTTGTTTGTGTAAACGATAACGATAGTGTTCACAGTAAACAAAAAATATACCCAAAATTTGTGTTTATTGTTCCTAATTTGTTTTTAACAATGTTTGAATGCTATTTAGGATAAAAGAGAAGAAATAGCTATGTAAAAAGTTTAGCAAAGATTTAGAATTATTAAATTTAAATTATTTTTGAACTAAAGATGCTTGCAGCCTATGAAATAAACAAAAATGTTAAAGGATTAAAAATCAGGTACTTTTTTATCAGTAACAGCTACCACTAGGTGAAAATGTGTATACTTAGTTTTTGAGTTTAGATTAGTAGCAGTTCAAAGCCAAAGAAATTGCTCCAATAGAAGGATTAAGCTTAATTTTTCATGACTACATTGTTTTTTCTATCATGATAACAGTGGTACTGGCATTAGAACTTAACTATCATTGGATTTTCTGTTGCTTATAATAAAATTGAGATGAGACATCCAAAACAACATCAGCTTTTACTGTCCACAACTTTTGATCCAGTGTCCTCAAATTTCAAGGAAAAAATTCAACAGAACTTGACCTGCAAGATACGTCTCATTGGTATCTGATCATTTCAGCCCTAATTATGTCTACATTTATTTGTAACTACACTAAAAAGATCACATTTGACACTTTTTAAGAAAGTTTTGGTTCCCTACAGCATATTGCCTGACTGCTCTACACTGTCCTGAATTTCATTACATTAGAACCAAATATTTCAAATTTAGTATACATGATACACAATAGAAGAACTAGATTGCAGTATTTTTAATAAGAAAATAGTGAATGTAAATCTCAAATGTCTTTAAAAAAAGACAGGCAAGCTATCAAAAATGCTGTCATATTGTGATTTTGCTTGAATTTATCTTCAGTTGTGATGATAGAGTTATGCGGATGCTTTAATATCTCATCAAACCCAACAAAATTTCCAAAATGAAAAGAAATATCCACAAGTTAAACAGATTAAAAAGAGAGTTTGTGTTATCACACCAATGGACGAGAAATATATTCAAGCCATATTCTTGTTTTGATTGTTGAAAGAAATTGTTAAAATTTGGCGATATTTTTCACATAAAAGCAAACAGTGCAGCACGTCGTCTTTGATAAGACTCTTCTAACTCTTCTGGAATAAGTAGGATAGCGTTAAGTGATCACCTAAGATCAGCATGGAAACCTCCCGATACAGTGTCGGTGGCACCTAGTGCATTTTACTCAAATGTAAAATCCCAATGTTTGTTACATTTATTCAAATGTTATTGCAAGTTTTACAATAATATTTAATTGAAATTATAAACAGACTTTAAATGGTATAAAGTTGTGCTGTATCATTTACTTATACTACAATCTAGATGTGTCAAGGCATATATCTAGAGATTTTATGATTATCTTTTCCCATGCGTCTGCTTTTACCAAGTTATAATTTTTCCAACTTGGTTGTCACCCCCTAAATGGTGTCGACTGGTGCGGACCGCACCCTTCACACCCCCTCCCCCTAGTGACGCCACTGCTCCAAGATCTATCTTTAGATTTTATAATTATCTTTTCCGATGTGTCTGCTTTTGCCAAGATATAATTTTTCCAAATTGTTCGCCACCCCCAACAACAGCAAAAAAACTGTAATTCAATGGATCCCAGCTCATATAGAACTAGAAGGAAATGAGAAGGCTGACTCACTCGCCAAGAGTGGGAGAATTAACACACTAATAAACTCTGCACTCTATCCAGAAGAATTGAAGAAATTAATAGTAAATAAAATAAATGAGAAATGGACGAGCTCTCATCCAAATCACAAGAAAGATGACGCTTTCTATAAGCTATCCCGACAAGACCAACGTCTAATCTTTCGACTCAGGACCGGACACAACAGAATGCGACAACACATGTACCGGAAGCTCAAAATTGGAACCAGTGAAATCTGCCCATGTGGAGAATCACCAGAGAATACAGACCACGTCCTCCAAAACTGCTCTCTATACCAAGAGGCCCGTATAAGACATTGGCCCCAAATCACCCCAATAGAAAAGAAACTATATGGAGAGCTCCCTGATCTGGAAACCACTGCGCATTTCATCTCATGTATTGGTCTACTCATCTGAACACTCCAACATAATCAATGAGAACGAAGAAGAAGTTTGCCACCCCCAAAATGGTGTTGACCGGTGCAGACCGCAACCCCCTCCCCCCAAGTGACGCCACTGCTCCAAGATAAATCTTGAGATTTTATAATTATCTTTTCTGATGTGTCTGCTTTTGCCAAGATATAATTTTTCCAACTTGGTTGCCACCCCTAAAATGGTGTCGACCAGTGCGGACCGCACCCTCGCTACCCCCCCCCCCCTTTTTTCCCGATGACGCAACTGCTCCAAGATATCTACTTCTTCCCAACAATTTCGATTAATATATAGACGTAGTAAGAAATAATTAAAAAATTAGCCTGCACAACTTAACAGGTGTGAACAGCTAAGGCTAATACACTATTACCCACTAGTAGGCCTATTAATACTGATCATAATCGCTCTATTTACTTAATAGGTTTAGACTCGATCCAGAATATAGTAACTTACATAATAAATAAATCTGCACCCCTAAGCTGTTAGAAGATAAACTATTTTCTTAATGGATTATAAATGTAAATTTTGTTCTAGATCTATGTCTGGCCTCTATTTATTGTAATTTAGATTATCAAGTGTTTAGCTCAGTTAAACCAAACTAGTATTAAACATTAAACAAGAAAAACATAAACACGGTTACAAAGATAGTTTGTGTGCCCCCGAAGTGGTCCACCCAGGCAGGTAAAAAGGCAGGTATCAATATTTTCTGAAAGAACATCAGAATTAAATTTGAACAAGACAAATGACAGAGAAGATTGGAGAAAGAAGGTTGACAGATCTTGTGTGGTGCCCCAGCGGTCCAGCAAACCAAAGGATAGGTGAAGGTGAATGTGAACCTGGCCTAACTGATGTCTTATAATGTACATTTAATTGCTTTGTAAATGGTAAATCTCCACTTTCTCGTAGGATTACGAGGACAGAAAATTCACGAAATAATTGAACAATTACTTCTTAATTGTTGTTTTAAATTATGTCCAACTTATATACATACTTACTTCTTAGACTTAGGTCCTCCAGCGCCGTTCGGCGCATTGGGCGGCAAGCTGTCTCCATAAAGATCTGTCACTGGCAATGTCTGAAGCCTCCTCCCACCTGGTGTCCACTGTTTTGAGGTCCTCCATGAAGGTGTGTCGCCAAGTAATACGAGGGCGTCCCTGTTTGCGCTTTCCTTGTTTTGGCTTCCATGTTATCGCAACTCTTGGTGTGCGTAATTCATTTAGACGTAGAACATGTCCCGCAAACCTCATGCGACGCTCAGTCACAACCTCACCAAGTGTTCGACTCCCAGTTCGGCATAGGATACTAAATATACATACTAAATAGATATTTTCTCTTTTAAAAAAGGTAAACATTTTGTTTTCGTGTAAATGTAGTAGACAGAACTTACTTAACAAAGCAATAAAAATGTAAAAAAAATAATTTTTTCATAAAAAAATCCAAAACCGTTTGCATAAATGTGTTAAAAATATGATGTAGTAATCATCTCCCTTACAAAAGAGCCTCCAGTGTTTGTTACTATTATTAGTGAATAGTTGTAAAAGTGGTGTATTTTTATGAAAAAACTGTTTGCATAAGTGATTTTAAAAATGAGATTTTTCGCTTTTAGAAAATATTATTATGTCGGATTTTCAATATCTTTTCGAGATCTATATGGGACGGACGGACAGACATTTCCCACAAAACTAATAGCATCTTTTCGGGAGCCGCTAAAAATACTTTTTAAAAACAAAACAAAGCTGTAGTTGTATCAAATAGTTTAGATCATTCATGTAATTAAGTTTGCAATAGATCTAGACAAACAACAATATATCTGCGATTAGAAATAGTTTTACCAATTGTTTTTGTTTCCCACTATGTCATGTTTTTAGCTTTCTCAATACGCTATAATTATATCACTTAATCAGGACCAGTTGGGAAAGGTGAGGGGGGGGGGAGAAAGAAAAATATATTTGGGCGAATTTTACAGTAATTGTTTTTTAAAAGCATTTATAAAAGAATAGGGAAATGACCTGAATTCAAACTCGTGACTCCTCAAGATGACATTCTAACCACTTTGCTAGTGGAGTTTTCTATGAAAATAGACTATTGTATATCTATTGTCTGTTTCAAACTTTCTTTAAAACGACCTATAAATGAGAATAATTCAGCTTATACCACCACCTCAAACACACATAATTTTTTCTCCTTGTTCGAAATAACAAACAAAATAATTAATTACCATAAGTTAAACTAATTGGTTAATTTTTTTTATTATTGATTCTTGTGTTGTCAGGTTAATTTTGAGCAAAATTTCAGCTTGATCCGAGATTGGCTGTTGGAAAAATCATGTGTAAAAACTGTTTACCAGACAGTTTTGAAAATAGCTTTGTAAAATGGAAACTGGCACTGGATTGTCCCTTATATATGCAGTATTTAATATTTACAAATTCAAGTTTTCTAGATAACTCTGAACTGACCTTGTTCTAACATACTGGTTCTCAAGAGCATGATAGCATAAGAAAATATTTTTTTTAGTTCTTATTACTATCAGTATAGAAAATAAACACACATAGGGTCTGGCAGGGTTACAGTTATATATGTTTATATTATTTGTCTATTCAGTTGTTGACCACTGCAGCAATAAATTGTTTTTACTACTATCAGTGCATGATTTCATACCAGTTCAATAGCCATAGTCTAAGACAAACTCTTGTCAGCAACATAAGCATGTGGTCATTATCTCAAATGAATTTATTAAGACTCAAAAAAGTATTTCAAATCACTAGTGTTTTCTAGTTCTACACCAGGGTTCAAGGAATTACCTACCCTGCAACACAGGTGGGTGGGTAGCCAGTTACTCGACTTTGCCTGTGAGACGCATGCCATTAGGAAGCATTTTATAGGTAGTGGAGTTCTTATTATTATTATAGCTTTTATATAGCTACTTTCATGCTTATAGCATACTCAGAGCGCTTTTGGTCCAATCTCATTTGTGGACCAGTGGGGGAGAGGGGGTATCTAGGAGTTGGTTTTCCGTGCTGTCTTTAGGCGCTCAGTAAACACAACTCTGCTCGAGTTGGGTGTTGAACCTCAAGTCCCCTTCTAGGTAGCCAAGTTCAAGCGCACTTGGCCTCTTGACCACGCTTCACCAATTCCAGCAATGACAATCATAAATCACCAACATTAATCCTCTACCAAACTAGATACCGGTAACACTAATGATATGAAATGCGCTATGAGCAGTCTAGATTGTTATTGGAAATCCTAACCTTGTTCCTGTGTTATCCAGTCAGTGGTTTGTGAGCTTTATTTCAGCACATTTGATTCACCATTCTATCTTTTAAATAGACTTCTAAGCTTCACATTGGTATTAAAATTTGAAGCTTATGAGTGTATCTGTCAACTACTCTTTGCACTACTGTGGTGAATGTTTTCTATGCAGTTTCATGTCTAACTTGAAACATTCACTTAACACAACTAAGCTTTAAGGAGACTGGTTAAATAAACTCCTTTTGTCTGTATGGCAACAGTATTATGTGACAGCAGTCATCTTTGAAAATACACACCTAAGTTCCAACATGAGAAACTGAATTCAGAATTCAACAGCTAAGTGCTTTAACTCTTAATTCAGTGTTGCCTATTAACAATGGCCTGTAGGTCATGTTCAGCCCATGATGTGCTATCCAGTCCCTCGAAACCTCTGCGCACAATGCTTAATAAAAAATCTGCAGATAATCATTCAAGTGGAATCATTCAAGTGGACACATTTTTGCAGTGGTGATGGGAAATTCAGTGAATTATCTGCGTCAAAGCTAAATCATTATAACATCACAAAAAGGAAACCAACGAGAAAAGTATGGATATTTTAATGAAATAATTTTAAAAAGACACTAATTTACAATTACATGCAGTCAATGTGTGAAAAGTAAGAACAAAGAAAAAGGTATTAAGGAGAGAACATGTTTTGAAAGACAAGTCGAACAAGAAGGGAAGTAATGATCTAAAGAATAACAGCAAGTATTGGAGTAAAACAATAGATCTACATAATTTTCAGAAAAACAGTATAAAGTATTTTTTTTAATGCAAGAAATATAACATGCTTTAGCCTATTGTCATTAAATATGAAATAACAGAAGTAAGAAAATGAATAAAGAAGCAAGAAAGTAATAAAGTAAGAAATAGAACAAGTTAGAAAATTAGAGAAAGTCAAGCAACATTATTAACAGACTTATAAGGCAAAAAAAGAAACACAAAATATAGGCAAATTGTCAAGGACATGATCAAGTTAGAGTTCAAATAAAAGTTCAGTTTACATTGGTAGCAAACAATTTACATTTCAAACAGTGAACTAGTCAGTGCTTTCAAACCAGGTGGTTGGGTTTTCTAATAAAAATTGGGCACCTTTTATGATATTAAAGGATAGTTAACCCCCTGGAAAGTGAATTCACTGACCTTTACAAACTTTGCATTGAATCCATACATAACAAATTTTCTTTATTAAGGAACACAAAAAAATAAAAGTTTACTTTCCTTGGCAGTTCATGACACATGGTCAACAGTTTCAAAATTCTGGCCCAATCTCAATGGTGCATCAGAGGCTAGATGATTATCTCAATGGTGCATCAGATGCTAGATGAGTGTGCTGGCGGTAACATCTCTCTTGACTTTACTTCTAAATCTAAATAAGGCATAAGATTAAACTTCTCTGAGCGTGTTGAAATCAGTCAAGGCTCTAAACATTTATTAAACACATTACATTTCTAAAAAATAACACAATATAACGATGACCCAGACAGCAGAACACAAGTTGGCAAAGCTAATTTTTAAATAAAAGCAAAAAAATAAAAATAAATAAAAAATAAGGCAATAATAAGATTTTGGATTGAATTTATGATCTAAAGTAGTTTAAATTCTATTTATCAAATTTTCAGAATTAAATATTAGTTTTGAAAAAGTATTCAAAAGGTGGTTATAGTAATAGTAATAATAATAATAACAATCTTTATTATCCTGGAGAAAATTCGTTTTACAATAGTGCATTTCACATAACAGAACATTGCAGCAATGCAAATAAAATGTACATCGGTACAACAATTTGACTTAACATTACAATATAAAGTTTGCTTTTATTCGATAATTTAATAGCCAAAGGAACAAAAGAGTTTGTGAGTCTGATTTTGTGATTAGCATCTTGTATCTTCTCTAAGAAAGAAAAAGGTTAAAATCGTGCCCCAAAAGGTGCTGTTTTTTTAAAAAATCTTTTTATCTTTCTTAAAAATGTTTTTCTTATGCAGTTGTCAGAACAGAGCTTGCTTGTTGTCAATGATCTTACTAGCAACATTTAGGCTTTTATTTATTTATTTTTTTAATGTTCATATTGTCATACCATGCAGAGATGTTGAAAGTTATAACACTACAGATGTGAGCATGGTAAAACATTGCAAAAACTTTTTGGCCAACACCAGATGTTTCCTATTACTGACTGGAGTAACATTTTCTTGGTTGTTTTCACATGATCTGAGGAGATGATTTATAAAATGAACAGAGTTCAAGATCTTTATTTAGGTGTCGTTACTATGAAAGATTTTCAGGCCTATGCAGATTTATGAGGTCACCTAATTGTTCGTGTTGTAACTAGAGACTACTAAAACATTGGTTTTCTTTGATTATTTAGGCAAATAGTTGCATCCTTTAATGATACTTGAAAAGAAAAAAATAAATGATATTTAAATATTTCATTTGGTTGTGTTTTTGTATTTGTAAGTTATGGTTAAGTGTTTAATTTATTGTAGCTTTTTTGCATTTCAGTCTTTTTTTTTAGTGTCTCTAGTTTTAGTGTCTTTTTTTCCCAATAGTGCTACTCTAGTTAAATATGAGTACCCATTAGAGCTAATCCTCACATTTTTATTAAAAAAATTATATCAACTGACTCTGTCTGTCTATCTGTCTGTCTGTCGTGTAAAACATTTGTACACGTACACCCTATCTAGAATCAAGATAAAACTTTTCATTTATTTCTTTTACCTGATAACACAGAATCAATAAAAAAAAATTAAACAATTAGTTAATGAACTATTAGTAATTAATTATTTTGTTTGGAATCACAAACATGGGAAAGAAATTGTACTTGATGAAATGGTGGTATAAGCTGAATTAGTCCTCTGTATAGGTCATTGCTCTAAACAAAAAATAGTGCGTTCTAAATTAAAACAAAAATATATAATTATACAATCTTCTCTAGTCATAAGTACCTCACTAGCAGAGTGGTTAGAAGGTCGGCACGAGGAGGCGTGAGCCATGAGTTTGAATTCAGGTCGTTTCCTTTTTTTTTTTTTTTTTTTTTTTTGTAAATGCTTTTACAAACCAAATATGGTAAAATCCACCCAAATATCCTTCCCCCCCCCCCCCCCCCCCCCCGGCCCATCACAGCATATTGAGAAAGCTAAAAGCATGAAATAGCGCTAAACAAAAACAATAGGTAAAAATATTATTATTCGCACTTATTTCTTGGTGTTAGTCTAAATCTATTACAAATTAAATTACTTGGCTGATCTAAACTAATTGATACAATGACACTTCATATATGCTTTTTTTTTTTTTTTTTAAAGTATTTTTTTATGTTTTTCCGAATGAAGGATGTCTCTTTTACAAGTCTTGTTCTGATGTCCCTTCAGAAATAAAGATTGTTACAGAAAGACAGAGAATGTGATTGTTGGCAGTATTTAACTCAGAGAAATCATTAGAACAGAGGATGTGAAGGCTGGCAGTATTTAAATAAGGGAAAACATTAGAACAGTCCCAAGCACATATTAATGATCAGTCATCCACAATGCATATTCTAGTGCTATTAGCATTTGAGAAAGCTAGGCAGGCCTTAGAATGGAACCCCCAGGGAACAAGGCGTAGAGGAAGACCAAAAAGAACACAGAAACACAGTATACTAGAGAAAGCCGAGAGGACTGGAAAGAGCTGGAAAGCCTTTAAAAAAAGTAGCAAGAGACCATGGAGAGTGGCGTGTTTTTACTGAGGCCCTATGTTCCATGAGGAACTTAAAGGAATGATGATGATGATTTGTATTTTACTCAAACAATTTTCATTAGATACAATGACTTTAAAGTTGTTTAGATAGTTATTTAATATAGTTATTTAATATAGAAAAATATCAAAGTAAATATTTTCATTGCAAAACATTGAAATTTAACATCAATTATTCAATTTAAAAAATAATTTAAATTGCAGTAATGACAACAACAATTAAACGATTTGCCAACTTGTTTAGTATTTTGTGGAGCACTAAACAATAAATAGAGAACACTGAGAAAGAAACAAGAAGTTATCAAATAAACAAAGTTATCACAAAACAAAGAGATGAACAAATCAGGTGCAACAATACTTTTTTTTACAAATTGGGACACCTAATGAAAACAAACAGGACAGTGACAATTAAGAACATCTTATAAATAACCTGCGTTTCAGAACCCGGTGACCAGCTGTTTATTGATATACTTGATCTGCTTATTCTGACCTGGTTTAAAAATAAGTACATAATATTATTCAATCTGCAACACCTTTACTTAAATGTTTAAATGTATCTTTTAAAAAAAAAAAATATACTTCAAATTGTTACACCTTTTTTGTTTAGCAGCTATGGTGTTGTTGGAAATCTCTGATTAGTTCTTGTTTCAATTATACAGATATTGCTGGTTGTAAGTGTGGTAACTTTATTTGAAATATGTTATTTAGCAATATAAACATTGAACTGGCAATTAAGTTTTTTTCAAAGTGTTAGAAGCATTTTAAACCTTTTTTAATCAACAAAATTAAACACAATTTAGAAACTACTAATCATCCATTTAATTCTGTTAAGCAAAAACTAGTCAAGAATAGACAATGGCAATGGATAGACCAAACTCCTCGCAAACCTGCATCCAACATAATATGACAAGCTCTCACCTGCAACCCTCAAGGAAAGAGGAAGAGGGGATGACCCAGAACTAACAAGATTTGGATGCTGATGCCAAATAGGCCAGATGTGGGGACAGTTGGAGAGACTTGTTCAGAAATGAGACACCTGGAGGAAAATAGCTGGTGGCATATGCCCCAGACATGACCACAGGCAGAGATGAGAGTCTAGCAGCTTTTAGTGTAAATCTGAGAAATTCACTAAAAAAGAGTTAAAGCATCTTGAGCAGATCATCTCTAAATGCTTATCATTCTTTGCTATTATAATTTTGACATCCATTAATGTCAAAATGATGTTGTCTGCTATTGGTTTTAGCTGGTTTAATAAAAATTTTAACAGTACTTTGCTGGGATGACTTATGAGGCTGATGGTGCGATAGTTTTGACAGAGTTGTAAGTTGCCTTTCTTTGGAAGGGTTATTATGAGTGATTGGGTCCAGGGTTTGGGCCATTCTCCTGACTGCCAGATCTTGTTGCAAATCATATAGAGTGCGTTTATCATAGTTTCTCCTGCCTGAAGAAGTTCACCAGGAATGTTGTCAACTCCGGCCGATTTTCCCTTTTTCAGGGCTTTTACTGCTGCTGCTACTTCCGAGCGAAGAATCGGATAGTCGTCAATGTTGGAGACTGCTGGGACATTTAGTATCTCTGTATCTCCTGAGATTTCAAAGTTATACAACTCTGAAAAGTATTCCGTCCATCTTTTCAACACATCTTTGTCCTCGGTGAAGCATTTGTTGTTTTTGTCTTGTATTGTGTTAGTTCTTCCATGCTTTGAGGTCGTGAGGTCCTTTACTAATTGGTATGCTTTTTTGCTGTTGTTCCTATTAAGTCCCTGTTCAATTTCTTGACACTTATTCTCTATCCACTTTTTCTTCGCTTCTTTCATTCCCTTTCTAATTTGTTTGTTGACGCTTTTGTATTCGTAAACATATTTTGGGTCGAACAGCTTTTTCACAGAGTTGGAGTATATCCTCTGTTACCCAGGAGTTTTTGGGCGGGCGGAGCTTCCCTAATATTTTCAGGGCTGCATCTGTGACTGCTGTGTTTAGCATATTGACTTGAGTATTGATATCCTGGTCATTGGAGTCCAAGATATTGAGGGCTCCAAAGCGTCCTCCTACTTGTGCCTCAAATATGGCAGCTACTTGGGGGTCTTTCAGCTTTTCCAGGTCAAATTTTATCCTGGTAGGTCCTTGTTTTGTTACCTTTTTTAGGTGTACTTTAAGGGTCATCATAACAAGGTCATGGTCGCTTCCAATGTCAGCTCCTGGAAAACTTCTTGTTTTAGCTGTATAGATGCTTGTCTTAAAACGCTGTTGCACCATGATATAGCTGATCTGGTTGTGGTGCTCTCCGTTCGGACTGTGCCATGTGGTTATACGTGATTTTTTGTGGCATCCTAGTGTGTTAGCTAAAACCGATAGCAGACAACATCATATCAGAAGAACAAGCGGGTTTTAGACAAGGTCGCAGCACAACAAAACAAATCCTAAACCTCAGAATACTCTGTGAGAAATATCTCCAACACCAAGAGAATCTTTTCCATGTCTTTATTGATTTCAAGAAAGCTTTCCATCGAGTATGGCACAGGGCACTCTGGGTGACAATGGAAAAGTACAACATTAATAAAAACATAATCAAAGTTATCCAGAACCTCTACAAGGATGCCACCAGTGCGGTGTACTTCAAAAATAATATTGGGGACTAGTTCAAAACCACAGTTGGAGTAAGACAAGGCTGCCTACTTTCACCAACACTCTTCAATATCTTCCAAGAAAGGATAATGGAAGATGCCCTCGAGGGCTATAAAGGTATGTTAGCATTGGAGGAAGAAGAATTACTAACTTGTGCTTGGCAGATGACATTGACGGCCTAGCAGGAACAGAAGAAGAACTAGCTGACCTGGTGATGCGCATTGACAAGACTTCCGCAGCATATGGTATGCAAATAAATGCCGAAAAAAAAAAAAATTATGACCAATAGCCATCAGGGCTTTAAAAGAGGCATCAGTATTGGAGGTGAAAAGCTGACTTGTGTTAACAGCTTCAAATACCTCAGAGCTATTGTCTCAGATGAGGGAACAAAACCCGAACTATTGGCCCGAATAGCACAGTCCACAGCAGCCCTTTCAAAACTTAAAATAATATGGAAAGACAAGGGCTTAGCCCTCGGCACCAAAATGAAACTGATGCGCTCCCTGGTCATGGCCACATTTTTATATGCTTGTGAGTCGTGGAAAAAGAAGAAGAGGCAGACAGAAAAAACGATGGGAGAACCACATTAAAGATTGGACGGGCCTGCCATTGAGAGAGATTCTAAACAAGGCAAAAAAAAGGGAGGAATGGAGAAAGACGGTGGACAAGTCTTGCCTGGTGCCCCAACGGTCCAACAGACTAAGGGATGGTAAAGGTAAAGGTAATGTCAAAAAATAAAAATAAAACCAGGAATGCTATTTTTAATCTTCATTTAGAAAGAATTAAAGCTTTTATTTTATTAATGTCGACAGGATTCAAAATTAGAGAGTCAACTATAACCCTAATAGACATGAGTCATAATTTGCCAAAACTAAATAAATCAGCCAGAAAAAATGTAAAGAATTATTGAGGCAAGGCAATGGTAAAAAGTTGTAAAAACTGCTTTGACTGGAAGCAAACATAAGCAAATAAAAGTCTCTTTCTGAAAGACAAATGGTTATTTTTAATCATTACTTACAGAACAGTTGCTGCAGTGGTAATACTGCTCCACATTCTTGTAACTGGGTTTCTCATGAGACGTTCCAGAGGACAGAGTGACCTCACTGACGTTATCATAATCTACTACAGATTTCCTCCAGTCACCAAAATGAGGTCCGAATTTGTATTCATCCTCATTGTCACTTCCAGACTGCAGCACAAGTAGAATTAGCAATTCTGAGTCTTGCTGAGAAAAAAAAGCTAGGTTATTCTCAGTCAGAAGCACAAGTAGCATTGGCAATTCGGAGTCTTGCTGAGAAAACAAAGGCTATTTGGTTTATCCCAGGAATAAAGTCTTTGTTTCCTAGAAATAGAGCGCATAACTTTTGTGGTCTCATAGAAAAAATAAAACATTGAAAAACTAAGTAAGATTCAATTAAATTTTAGATTAAATTAAAAACAATTAGAATTTAGAAAAGAATTAAAATGTAACTATCGAGTTTTAAAGCATTAACATAAAGTTTTTTCAATTTAAAACTAAGATCTCTGTTTCAGTACAGGAGAATTCACTAATTCATTTCTTTTGTGCATTAAAATATTGTTTGTGTTAATTATGGAGTTTTAGAAAATGCTCAAACCAAATGACTGTTGGCAAAAAAACTAAACAACTGACATTGTACACTTCCTCATATCATCAGAAATAAATTATTAATGGAAAGGTACTTTACTTTTAAACTGATTACCATGAAAAATTTCCCCTCCCCTCAAAAAAAATAATTTTCTTTTTATAAATAGTATTTTTATTTCTGTTTCTAGGTCGCAGAGAAGAACAAAGGAAACTAGTGAAAAGGATACCTGTTGTGTCCCAATGGTCTACCAGACAACAGGACTGATTTTTGGGTTAAAAATCAAACTACATGCATTTATAATTTTAAACTTAAGATAGATATATTGAATAAGACACTGAGACTATTTGTGTCTTTAGTTCAAACTATACACTGATGTATTATATATAATGTATTATACTTTAATCATAGCTAAGGGAGCTAACAAGTTAATAATAAAGAAAGCTATCTGGAAATAACAAAATGATTGAGAAAGCTATCAGTGAAGATACATTTAGTCTTATATTATTACTTGACCAATAGCTGCCTGGGTTTAAGATTTAAGGCATGGTGGTTCTGAGTTCATAACCCTGAACGCTGCTATCCCTGATGCTAGGACTCTAATAATAATCTATTCAGAAAGAATGCCAGAATGTAATAAAACAGCTGGTTTGAACTTACTGCAATATCAAAGCTTGTTTGTCCTCTGGGAATATATAAGGGTCCATGAAAAACTTCATTCACCCCACGTTCCAAAACTTTTCCTATAAGAAATATGTGAAGATTTGATGAAAATGGGAAAATATAATCCTCGAAAGAAAAATAGCTTTAACAGAAACAGGTTTTCCAGATAGTAAAATAATGCAAATAGCAGTAGGGCAAGGATTAAGAAAACACAGGACAGTGAGCAATAAGAGGAAATAAGGATTGAACCTACATCTTCATACAAAGATCAACATCTTAAGTAGTTTACCTTTAATTACTACAACATCAGAATTGCAGACATAAGATGACAGAGTTGCACTAGTTCCAGACAGACTGACTATTTTTGACTCTGACAAGTCAGTCATTATTTGAGTTCGATTGATGTTCTGTTTATGTTTTTAAAAAATACAATCAATACTACAACAAAAAGCATCAAGAAACAATTTCACTGCATTCTGATTTAAATTTTGTTTTCTCTTTTTATTTTATTTTAGCTTGTTTCAAAGCTGTAAATAACTATGATTAGGTAAAAAAAAAAAACTTACTTAAAAAGTATATCTTTTATTATTCAAACTAATTTAGGCACAAAAAATTATTGAAAAAAACTTACTCCTTAAAATATATATTGACATATGCATACAATTTTTTGCAGACAGCAACGGTTACTTACAAACCAATCATGTTCATTCATTAGGACTCTGCATGCTAACTTTATGGCTACCACTTTCCAAATCCTTGTTTCAAGTGAACTCAGCTGGTCTTTTTTATATCCAGGTATCTCTCTGATGTATTTCCACAAATGATCAAACCTAATATACCAGGCCTAAAAAAAAAGTCAATTTGAAGGACAATAAAAAATTTGGTGAAAGAATTCAAAAGGTTTGACACATTCAGTTATGGTTTGTGACTTATTCACATGATTTAGCCCTTTAATATTTAACTAAGATGGGGTGGACATTTTGTCTCAGAGAGACCAATGAAAGGTGTACTCAAGGTGTCAACACAAAATATAGAAGTATGGTATCAAAAGCTCCTCAACTAATGTGGAATCAACACCCATAACTGAAAACACAAGCCCATGGTTGATCCTCATGACGTGGGGCTGTCAGCATTGGTGTTTCAGGCTAAAAGGTAAAGAGTAGAAAACAGCAAAGAAAAAAAAAAAACTAAGCCAAAAACCCAGAGCAAATGCATAATATGCAAGAATGGGCCCAACCCTACCCACGCTAAGTTTGTGATCCATTTTTCAAAGTGAAGAGTTAACTTTACAGCCATCTTTCATTTGTAGGAGGAGCTTATATACATGATCTTAGCCAGTCTTTGAAATCAAATGTATAAATAATTCTTAACTCCAGTGTTTTAAAGTATTCTGTTCAGGACAATCATATAATAAATCATTACATAATGTGAAATTCTTGGTAATGTGGGAAGTCTGGTTGAGAGGCTAAGTACGCTTGAGCTTGGCTACCTATGAAGGGGGCTCAAGGTTCGACACCCGACTCGACTAGAGTTGTGTTTACTGAGCGTCTAAAGACAGCACAGAAAAACCTCCCAGATACCCCCTACCCCCACTGGTCCACAAATGAGATTGGACCATAGTTCTCTGAGCATGCTTGCTATAAGCATGAAAGCAGTGCTATATAAAAGCTATATTTATTATATATTATTATTGGGAGCGCTATGTAAAAGCTATAACTTAATGTCAGAGAGCATGCTCCACCCTTAATATAGTCACAAGCCAGATACAAGAAAGGATAGTTTCCCTTATCAGAATAAAAGAGCAGAGTAAATGCTCCTGTAGCCTAAGACTAGTGTCTACATGATTGCTAGAATCTGCACATGGTTTTTATTTGCAAAATTCTGTTCTGTCCCACACTTTCAGTTTAAAACAGCTGTTCTCTGTAATCCTCCAGGCATACCACTTTTATTGAATCACATATGAAGATGATAAATATGTTTTGCTTATTCCTGTGTAGAATGTAGATGCTTAGTTCATACATGTAATCATCAACTCAAATTTATCAGGTTTAAAAAGGTATCAAATAAGTTTATATTCCTTATACCTGTAATTGTAGCAATTTACTTAAAAGGTTAGTCTGGAATTATGATTACCAAAACATCAGTTTCACATATGATAGTCTTGTGTCCTGCCCTCCTGGTCAAGAACTGGAACTCTCCAATTACATTGCCACTCATCAAGTAATCACAGATCACTTCATTGACTTCCTTCTTGTGCTGTGACAACAATCTCACTACCTAAAGGAGAGAAAGAAACACAGTTTTTCTAGGTTTGATATGCTGTCAAAAGTTTGACATGTTTTGGATGGTCCTTCAGAGTTGAAGATAATTTACTTCCTAGTCCAAACCTCCTACAGTATGGCAGTGGGCAGGGTATGAACCCTGGATGTATGAGAAGGCTGAACAACAGTCCAGCACACATACTACATGACCAGGCAGCCATAATGACCAGGCCCAGAACTATTGTAATATAGGTAATGATGTCTAATATTCTTGGCGGGCATAATCTTTTTAGATAAATCTCATAAATTAAGACAGACAACTTACAGAGAAAATAAATATTATTGCTCCTTCTGCAGGAATTCTGATTCATTAACTTATGGTATTTTCAATTTGCAAATAATTTATTAACAATATTTAATATAAAAAAAAAATCTTATTAGATTTTGAAAAGAAAAGTATATATTTTGTTTTTAAACTATTTAATTAATGACTCAAGTTTACTTTATTTTTCTTAAGTTACTGCCTTTTGGAACAAGCCAAACTATTTAACACAATCGTTATCCCAACAGCAATTTATGCTTGCAAGGCATGGATGTCATCTGCAAAATTGGAGAGAAGGCTAAATGTAGCTCAGCAAAAGTGGCTAAGCTAGATTTTTAGAATCACAAAGATCAGGTCACGGATTAAAAAATCCTATGCTGAACAACCACTTAACCATTTAATGAGGTTGTGACTCAGCATTGCAGGACATGTTCTCTGACATTGTGTGTCCCAAGGTAGCAATAACATAGAAGTGGATATGAGGGGAATGAATGGGATGTTTTCCAATAACTTGGTGCCAGACCTTCATGAAGGATCTCTGGGCTGTGTACACCAGTTGGGAGGAGACTGCAGACATTGCTGGAAACCTATTTCTACGAAGAGTGCTTGTCACCCAATGCATGAAACAATGCAGGAGGATCTCAAGTCTAAATACAAAGTTTTTACTAAAACAAAAACAAAAAAATTCTAAATAGTTATATCTATGAAGCTAGCTGTGTATCAATGGATAAAACAAACATATACCCTTAGATCTTGATTTACTTACTTCTTTAAGAGGAAAAGCTAATGAAATGTCAAGTTTCATCAAGTGAAAAAAAAAAGTCAATCTGGTCCCCCCAGTTCTTCTAGCTTAAATTTTAGCTGATTAGTTAGCTCTTGTGTACGGTGGTTTATTGTTAAAGCAGATGTCTGAACAAAAACAAAAATGGCTCTTGAATATGGAGACTGAAGAATTCTGCAGCTTTATATAAAGAATTCCCCAGAGGCCCTCAGATTTAGAGGTCACCTAAGTTTGAAGAGAAAAGATAGATGCTCAGTAAGATATGATACCCTCACCAGCAGCCCCAGAAACACAAGGAACTTCAGATACCTTGGGCTAGTAATTCTCAAAGGTAACTTAATTTGATATGAACTAGCACTTCAGAATGGTACTTACCACAGCTAGACCATCAAGAATGATGTAGATACCAGTGGTGGAATGCAGCTGAGTAACTATGATGTCTGAAGGTTTGAAATGCATCAGTCTCCCTTTTTCCTGTCCAGGTATGAACAACAAAACCCTCTTTTGGTTCAGCAGAAATGGTTGGCATTTTAAAATACAAGTACACAGATATAAACAAGGGAAAGAATGCCAAATGTGCAAGAAGTTGGATATATTGATTTGGCTAAAAACTATTTTTACAAAGCTTATATTTGTTTGTTTGCCTGCTACATGTTTTTTCTCCCACTTCACATTCTTGGAAGAAGTTTAAACTTTGCAAAATTATTCATTGTACCAGACAAAACATGAGTGAATAAAAAAAGTAAGCATTTAGTTAATTAAATATTTTTATTCCTGTTTCATCACATTTTTTTTTTCCTACTTCCCATTCTCAGATCAAGTTCAAAATTTTCATTTACAGCAATGACAATACATGAATCATTCAAAAAATTAACCACATAGTTAATCAATTAGTAGCAAGTAATTAATTTTGTTGTCTGTATATTGCAGAAAGGTTAGGGTTTTATGTATATAGCAGAAAGAGAGCTAAATCCTGCCATCTTGAAATAAATGGCAGTAATTAGTGACTATTTCCCTTAGATAAGTATTGCTTCTTTCTTTTGCTTGTTAATTTCATCTTTATTTAATTTGCTTTCATCATGCTCCACTGGCATAGGGCTCTAGGAGTTGTTATGCCATTATTTGTTGTTTTTTTTGTTTTACATGTTTCAAAAGTTCCTTCAGAATTGAAAATGATTACATCCTATCTCAAACCTCTTACAGGACCTCAGGGGATGGCAGTGGGAAGGGTTCAAACCTCGGACCATCAAGAGAGAACATACCACACAACCACATTTTGCATGATTGTGACAGGTTAGCAAAAGTGACGTGTGTGTGGCTTGTTTAATGTCTAGGGGATGATTATTTTTTAGGCTATCACACACCAACCCCTCAGCATATAAATCGGGAGCAGGCACGCAACGAGACAAGCAATGAAAGAGAGATACAAAGTTAAAAATTGAAGAATATTTATTTACATAAATATTTACATAGAAGAATAAAAAGGGGGAGGGTTTGCATCTATCTCTAATCAATACTATATTTAATCATCACTCTCGCACTTAATAAGAGAGTATGTCACTTTGTCTTCTGAACTTAGCTGGTTGCCCTGCTTGGGTCGCAGCTGGCTGTGTCCTTGCTTGAGGTTCTGCAACTGGAGGTGGCGCTCTAGCGGGTAGAGGGACGCCGGTGATACAGTTCTTGTGGAGCCTCAATCCAAAGTTCTGATATCTGTAGTGGGCACAGTAGGGCGGGTGGCCAGCTACCATGGGCACACGTGTACTGCCGGCAGAGCTGATCTGCCGTGGGCAGCGTGGTTAGCAGAATAAGTCCAGTGAGTTGCGGAGGGTTTGGCGTAAATATGGGTCTATAGGGACGTCGTGCCTAAAGGGTTGACAAGTGGACTGTCCAATAGGCAGGCAAGTAGAGCCGATAGCACCAAGTAAAAGAGTTGAGTAGATCCACATAGGCAGTAGATGATACTCAATATCAAATAAGCAGGTGATTCAATCAAATAGTTGAGTAGATCTCAGTTGGCAGGAGATGATACTCAATAACAAGTAGGCAGTAGTGCAGTGCTAAATAGCACTAAGTACATAGGAAATAGGTAATTGATCCGATAAATAGTTGAGTAGATCCCAGTAGGCAGGAGATGATACTCAATAACAAATAGGTAGTCAATGCCAAATAGGCAATAGGCAGACACCTGAGGGAGGCTGCAGATAAAACAAGACAAGTTAGGACATGTCTCTCATGCATCTTATCGATGACCTCGACTGAGGTGCATTCCTCAGATTGGAAAATTGCTTTTGAGCACAATGGGGAGATGATAACAACTGGGATTTGGAAAATAGATGGCTGATAGTAGCAATATAAAAATGTACATAAAAGGGGAAATAATAATCTAAAATAAACAACACAAGTGGAAAGAGAAGGGGGGGGGGGGGCAGACACTGGTCAGCGACCATGATGATATTGTTTCACATGGCCGTCCGCCATAAACAAAGGAGCGAGCTTGAATGGGGAGAGCATCCGTTCAAGGGGCGCAATTCTCGTTCAAGAAGAATGAGAAAAGGGGAAATAATTCATATCTTTTTTCTAAGCGCAGTATTAGTGCGGTCAGCCGAGATAAAGGGAATAAAATAAGAAGTACAAATGTAGACATGGTTGCATCAACAATCAATCGAGCAACATAGCATTAATAGATTAATGCAATACTTAAATACATACATAGGACATATTTATGTTTTCTACTTATGACAGAGAGAAATACACAATGCACTAATTAAATATAAATGAAATAATAAAATACACATGATAATAGGGTGAGAAATATGCACAAAGTAATTAAGTGGAACTGTGATTAAGTTCAGCTTACCACCAGGTATTCCTCTAAGAGTAAGAATGTATGAAATAGTCTAGACTCGATTGCCAGCGATAGAGAAATGAGCGGGTCTGGTTTGACTTAGTCTACCTTATAAAGGTCCTGAAAGAAGTGGGCGTAAACAGGAAATGTCCTAGGCTTAAGATTATCTCTCACGTGGGTGAATTTGACTCGGGATGGGAGTCGCACCTTGGAGTGTCAAGAGGCGTGTTGACCCAAGTAATCTCTTTGATAAAAGAGAGACGTGGGAGAGTGACTTGCATTCCACCCAAGGTGGTGTCAACTGCGACCTTCAGACATCCGGCGGGCAAGACCAAAGAGATTGTGTGTGTTTATCTTTCCCCGATCAAAGGGAGATAAGTGAAAGGACTAGCTATCTCCCAGGCGGTGGACTAAGTCTGGCCTGAAGAGGAAAAGGTGGGGCGGGTGAAGAAATTGGGGATGGGATGGGGAAATAATTAAAATACAATAAATAAATAATAATAAATAATAATTAATGCTGTGATAAGTTTGAGTGACTCTGACAGCAAGCTTTTGACTTGTCACAATGATATAGATTCTTCATCTGCATATTCTGCTGAATCTTGTTTTACTTCCAAATGAAAATAAAAGATTGATATCTGCCTGTATGTTATACATAATGAAATTGATGGGAAGCCATTGGGTATAATAAAACACAATATCAATTTAAGGACTATTAGGTTACCATGATGATTTCAAAGAGTTCACTGTTGTCCTTGATCCAAGGAACATTAAAAATGATCTGATCTTTAGTAGGTGGAGAAACTAAATGAAGTCTAGCATTGACAAGCATCAGTCGGGTTAAAATGTTCTGTAATGAAATGAGTGTCAGAAAACGTTTGTTGTAAAAATGTTTTGTTGTAAAATGTTTTACATGTTTCAGATGTTGAAGATAATTTACTTCCTAGTCCAAACCTCCCGCAGGATGACGGGGGATAAAAGCGGGCAGGGTTTGAACCCAGGACCATCAATAAGTTTAAACGACAGTCCAGCACGCAAACCGCACGACCAGGCAGCCATCCAAAACGTATGACCACATTCAAATAAAACAATATTTTTACAATATATAATTCCTTTAGTTTGAAACTCTTTCAGTGTAGCACTTTCCTAGGGAGAAAATGAAAAAAAGATCTGAGGGGTATGTTCTCTTGCCTAATTACACATTCTTATCTTTATTACCTCTTTTAATGTGAAAGTACATTTATGGTACATTATCAAGGGGATAGTTGCATAGAAAATGATTGAACATATGGATTAATGATAGAAACCTTATGGATGACGATGGCAGGGTTTTGACTCTCACAAATCCAATTTCAGTGAGACAAAGTGAAAATGAATCCAACTCAAAGGTTCTACCACACCACAATTTAAAAAAATCTGTTGAAGGTATTAACACTGGTCAGAGCACTAAGAACTTTTTGGTGATAAGCTGGCAACTGAAAAACAACTGGTCCAGCTGTGCCCTAGATTTAAGTAATAATGTGTTCCAAGAATATGAAAGTAGCAATTATCAAAACTTAATGACTATCTTATAAATTTCAGATGTTCCTTCTTAAGAGAAGATAATTACAAGATTAATAGGCAGATGATCTTTGTAGCACCCACAATACTATCAGAAAAGGAGAAGCAAAATGACAAGAATCAAGAAGAGTAAAAATAGATAAAATAAGATTATATATATATTATAGCTTTTATATAGCGCTACTTTCATGCTTATAGCATTGCTCAGATTGCTTTTGGTCCAATCTCATTTGTGGACTAGTGGGGGGAGGGGGTATTTGGGAGTTGGTTTTATAAGGCAACAGCATCAACAGATGGGTTATGTCAACAGACAACTAGTTGGTTATGATAGCACCAAATGAGGGTTGGACTTTCAGACACAAGTGGAGGTGTAGTCAGTGTTATGGACAAATTCTATATTTACGTATACAATACTTATATACCCAACTTCTTTTATCTAACTGTCAGACCTTTTCTAAAGAGCTAGCATCCTGATGGCCAATAGCCCTCTCTTTCTGTAAATGTTGCAGTGTCTTGAGCATTTGCCTTAAAACAACCCGCATGGCTTGCCTTGTCTTACTGCTGGCTGCTACTACAGGATGTCTCATCTGCAGGTACCCTAGATATGAACAATAAATTAGCAGTAGATCTGCTATATGTTTGATATGTTAAATATGTTTCATTTCATCTAACTACACATCAAGCTTTGGTTATCTCCACATTTTCAAGTTCAGAATAACTTAGTAGTAGTTTGCTCAACTGTCCTTGGCTTACACAAAGTATAGCTGGTTGTTCAATAAAAGCAGTTTGATACAGTGAGTATGAATTTAATGTTTATTATAACAGTTCTTAATCAAATATACACTCCAACACCTACACAACACCAATCCTACACAAATATATCACAATAGTTAATATAAAGTTGATTCGCAGACCATTATGATTCACAGACCATTATGATTCTCAGATCGTTATTTACAAGTATTTTACAATGTATTCAATCACTGAGTTTAATTGTTCAGTAAGTGATTAAATATTTGTTATATTGCTTTAAGAACAATTTATCAGCTAAGAAATTTTATATGCAAACCTTGGATCAAATGAAGCTTTAGGCAAGCAAGAGAAATGATAGTGGTTAAGTACTAACAGCTAAGAATGCAAGCCTTTACACTATACTGACCAGGAGTACCAAAATATAAAAAAAATTGTATACATAAAAAGACCTTTTTAGTGCTACAGAAAGTCTCCATTTTACTAATTGTAAGTATATAAAAATGGCTAAGAAAAAATAAAGGATACTTCTTTAAATTTGAGTTTTATAAGTTTCTGAAATCCCTTCAGAAATAAAGATTATTAAGTTCTAGCCCAATCTTCCTGGAGGACAGCAGGGGATGGTAGAACAGGATTTAAACTAGGACACAATCATGACAGTCCAAAGACAGCCACTTACCCATCATTCTAATAGCTTCCAGCTTGTGTTCTGTGCAGGTTTTCAGGAGTTTTTTCAGAGCCATTTCAGACATATCCATATCTACATTGACCAGGCTTCTAATAACATCCTGGCGCCCTCGGATGTAGCTTCGTCCAACATCATATCCATCAGACAAGTGACGCCGGATGTGTTCCTCACAGACTTCTAGCAGCAGCTTAATTAAGGCCTGGAGAATGAACCATTGTACTAAAGAATACTTGACCAAAGGGAAGTAACTGATAAACTATGATCTGATATACACCAGGGAAATAAAAAGTCAAGTTGAGACAAGCCAGATTTTAAACTCTAACAGTAATCTTCTTTATAGTCAAATAAAAAAAAATATATATATTGTTTTATACTTCAAGCTATTTGTATTCATTTAAGCCTTGTTAACTATAGCTGTATTCATTAAAGCCTTGTTCACTATAACTGTATTCATTAAAGCCTTGTTAACTATCTATATTCATTAAAGCCATGTTACAGTTAAATCAAGCTGGTCATTAATAAAGCATATGTGAATGGGATAAGAATGAAGCTTGTAAGTTTGAATAGTCATCTGCTCACAAGGAATTTCTTTTCATCATCTAGATTAAAGTCATCATTATTATGAATAAGACTGGAGTTCATTCTTAACTAGTTGCCATTTATATTTATATGGCTTTTAATCTTCCAGTGCATTCACAGTGCATTCATTTGCAATATTTTGCACACACTTCTAAATAAAATAAACTTTTCAAAATGTCATATAATTGATATCAGGATTTTCACCAATAATTAGGTGTCTGGAAGTTCCTGTTAAACCATCAAGGTCCAAGTTTATTTTTTTGCAAAAGTAGAACTTTTTTAAATCAAGGAATATGATAAACTCAATATCAATGTTAATTAACTACCACAGCTAACTCACCAATGGATTTAAATATTGAATTATATCTTACAGGGCAAACTTCATAAAATGGATTTAATTACTGAATTATATCTTACTGGACAAACTTCATCAATGTATTTATACTGAATTATATCTTACTGGGCAAACTTCATCAATGGATTTAATTACTGAATTATATCTTACAGGGCAAACTTCATCATTGGATTTAATTATTGAATTATGTCTTACAGGGCAAACTTCACCAATGGATTTAATTTCTGAATTATATGTAACAGGGCAAACTTCATCAATGGATTTAATTATTGAATTATGCCTTACTGGGCAAACTTTATCAATGGATTTAATTATTGAATTATGTCTTACTGGGCAAACTTCACCAATCTGCAATATCCTTATCAATCTTGAGGTAGCAAGGGTGAATCTGATGAAACGAAAAACAGGTTTCTCTGTAGCTAGAATATACAGGGCCAGGACATCCACGATGCCAATGGGTACAATGAAAAATGTGATTGTTTCCCAAAGGCTCATCACTCTCTTGATCACATACTAGAGGAAACAAAACATCTGCATTTACAAAATGTGAAGGTACATTTTTCTATTTAGTTATTTTATTAGAAGTGAATATTTTTTTTATGGATACATCCAAAGGGAGGTAAACAAGTGCCAAAATAAAAAAGGTTAAATAAATTTATGGAGTAAAATTATGAAGTAAAATTTCATGTTAAGAAACAGCCAAGTTTAACATCAAGAAATATATACAATGGTAGCTTTTTTTTTAAGACTAAATTTTGTTTCACAGTGGGTCTGTTGCAAGAATAAAGATCAGTATGAATGTTTTCTTATGGGTTTTAATTGTAAAAATACAATTATATGTTGGAATATAGTTAACTATGTCAAAATTGAAAAGGTCCAGTGTGTGGTAGAAGAGAATCATAAACAAAAAAATTGAAAGATATACAAAATTAATAGAACATCTAACCAAAGTTTCAACAAGAATAAGTATTCTATGGGGCAGTTGAACTAAGGTTTACTTGTAAAATGTTTACATTTTACATGTTGCGGATGTTCCTTCTAGAGTTGAAGACAATAAATTTCCTAATCCAAACCTCCCACAGGATGACTGGGGATTGCAGCAGGCAGGGTATGAACCATCAAGATGACCAAGCGACAGTCCAGCATACATTAAAGCCCAAGATTTTAGGAGGGTATAATTTGGCAAGTGCATCAATTTACTACAAGTACATCAATCTATGGTCTTTAATTTTTTTAGAGATTGGTGGAGGACCAGGGATTAAACTAATATCCTTGAATTTAAAATCCTAACCTTCTTTGTAATTCAAGTTTAAAGAAACAATGGTTTAGTAGACATGTGCTTCAGCGCCTTATCTTACCAACTAAACCCATACAGTATGTGTCAGTGTAAACTTACTCTGAGCATTAAAATTCCACAGTTGAAGGAGACAAAGGCCAAATTGTAGTAGAAGAAAGCAAACCTATGTCTTCTGTTGTGGATAAAGATCTCATCTGCCATGTGCATGACTGTGACAGTGACGTCAACAAAGTGAAGGAAGATGACACAGGTTCTGAGAACTATGCCAAGTTTTCTGGCATACCTCTCCAGGAACATCAACTCTTTGAGCTTGGACCACAACTCTTTTTTCTGTCAATCACAAAATGATGAATATTACTTAACAATCTATTCAGCAAATATGGCATTTACTTGCCAAACTTTTGTGAGCTTTCAAAGTTCCAATACTCTTGGTTACTTAATACATTTGATGGCACAAGAAATGTATATGATGATGGTTCTTCCTTCTCACAATAAACTACTGTTCTAGTTGCAATGAAGTGAGGGTAGGGGTGACTGTTCCTGGCCAACACAAATGACCAAAGCCAGTGTACTAGAGGTGATCAAGCAAGAAAAGTGAATGAACATTCTCAAAACCTACAGTAATGAATTCACAACATGCAGATAGCCTATGAAATGATCAGGTGACCTTTTTGAATGAATGATGTAAAGCGTATGGTGTTTCTATTGAGTCTCTAGAAGCTGTGAATACTATACAATTTGGAGATAGAAATTTTAAATTTTAGTTCAGTACAGTTCATCTAAATGTATAGTAATTGTTAAATGATACAATTATATTTTGTTCAGTTATATGTACAGTTAATGAACTACCATACAACCAGTTATATGTACAGTTAATGAAGTGCCATACAACTATGATTTGTCTTGTTCAGTTTATGAATTTTTTAAGACATTATGTCTACCCCTAGCTATATGAAAAGAGAGACACAGAACAATATGATGGTACAAGACACCTTTGCTTTTGTCTTCTGCAAGATAGCAGGATTTAAAAATTACATTCGTAAATAGTAATTAGTATACAAGTACTTGAATTTAAAAGGTCATAATATATAGTCATTTATATGATAAGATAATGCTAAACATTTAATATACAAATTTTAACCATATAATCTATAATTAAATAATTTTTACATTAAAAGTTTATTAATGTTTCCTAATTTTTGATACAATGCAGTAACACATCTGATGAAACATTTGTACGATTTTCAAAGTACATTCTCAAATGTATCAGAAATAAACTTACCATGAACTGTAAATGATGAGGAATTTTAAGAGCAGATGAAACCATCAATGGAAAAATTAGTCTGGTATGGCAGGTAGAATGCAAGAAAAGGATAATATTAAATTACTTAGATTTAAATATAAATTTTAAGAAAATATAGTTTTAAAAAATCAATTAAAAAGAAAGTGGAATAGAAGATCAAATTATTTTTTTTTTTTTGCAATACAGAAAATAAAAATAGTTCACTTTTGTTTTCATTTATTTTAGACATATACAAGTATTCTATTCCTTATTGCCTTACTGACAGAAAATATGAAGAGAATAGCCTGACTTTCTTGGCTATCTAAAGCTTTTTGACGTGAAAGAAAGCTATCTTAATTTGCAAGTTTGACATGAAAGAAATGGTTATAGTTTAACATTAATAGCTATTAAATACTTTTTTTTTTAAATCTTCAAATGAATTTTTAAGCTAATGTAAGCACACAACCTCAAATTGTTCTTCCTAAAAATATATTTCCATTAAAAAACTTAATTTGAGTGTCTCTACCCCCCCCCCCCGCCTCAAATCCCACACAAAAAAATAGGCATCTAACTTATTTTTGTGCATCTTATCTGTGGGTTATACACGTTTCTACAAATGAATGGCAGCTGTGCAGGGAATACAAAGATGCAATCATTACAAAATTTATTTTACTCATAAACTTAGCATAACAGAAACTATGGGCATACATGTGGGTCTTTATACCTCCAATAGTTTGCTATGTGGTTGTGAAATGTACTTTGGAATGCTTTATGAACATCTCATTATAAACCTCAAGAGAACATATTATAATTAGTACACTCTACTTGCACATGCTGCACATTATACGCTGCAAAGTTTGAACTACAAGAATACCCATGCTGCTGGTTGCCCCAGGAATGAATAGCCTACACAATAAGGCTGAGCACTAGCGGATGCACAATCAGTCCAATACTAGGGCCCAGTTCAGCAAATCTTTCTCCACCATCACCAGATACGACTGTAGGCTCCTATTTCACATGCATGTTGAACTCTATGTACTGCTTGTTGGAACAACAACTGGAGCATGATTGCATCTCGAGGGACAGACATCTGATGAGCAACAACTTTATGCACATTTGGGGTATACATTCTATTTTTACTTAATTTAAAATTTGTGTGGGGTATACACGTGTGCAGGCTATACTCATATGTAGGGTATATGCACAAAAATAAAAAGTATAAAGTACCCAAGAATGAGAAGAGTTGAGAGAAAGGGAATAACAGTGTTCTACTATACAGAGAACCGATGATAATCCATGATTATTAAGTCAAGTGCATTTATTCTGCTCTGAATATTTCTAATTTATTTTCAAATTTAATAATTAATTATAAGAATATTTTTTTTCGAGTGTAAATAAAAACAATATTACGAATTTCCTTTAGCCAAAGCTCGTCTAGACCATCTAAGCATTCCTTTAACAGAGTGACGGGACATTAGACCTTCTTCATACTGCCTTAGGTAAGAACACTGGAAACAGATAAACAGAGATATAATCCTAATTTAATATTTGAGGTGTTGAGAGAAAGTGAAGTTGGTTTTTATTGACAAACACAAAAAAAGAATCTCTATTCAACACTTAAAACATTCATTTCTCTATCAAGCTCAAGCATCAAACAATTTTTATCTATGCAGTCATCAAAAGTGTCTCTTGGTTTTAAATATATAAATCTCAGCTAAAACTAATGATTAAAGCCATCCAAATTTACCTTCATCATAGTCAAAATACGTTCTATTGCAATTTTCTCAGCTTTCTGGGGATCAACGTCTCCAGATTTAACCAGTTTGAAATGCTTAGAGAAAATGAAAGGATGTTGAATCGCAGTAAATTTTTCCACTTCTAGCCAATCAGCATCAGCTATAAATCTGAAAAGAAAGCAGAAATCAAAATAGTTTTTTCGAAGGCCTAGTTGTGAATATTTTAATTTTGTATATAATTGTAATAAAAAAAACATTTTATTAAATTACAAAAATTAACACTTAGAATGAAATTAAATCAACTAAAGACTAAGTAGCTTTGACAGGAAATCAATTACTAGTGCTTTGAAACACAAAACTAATATTTTACAAATTCTATCACCAACTTGTTCTGGTGCTTAAAACAAGTGATTGTGTTATGTCTGAGATTATTCAGCATTTCTAGAGTACGGTTGATAATTTGAGTCTTTGATTCATCCTCAGATACAAACACTGGAAAAAATAATAATGGAATTTTAAGGCTTTGACAAAAAATAAAATAGAAAAAGAAAACTATTAATGAGGTAGAAGTATATAATTAATGATCGTTTCAGCCATTTCTATATGAAAAGGACACTTTCACTTGGAATAATACTAATGGGTATTTGCGGCCAGATTGGGACAATGCTTTTCTACCAGACAAAGGATCCTGAAGTCTAATTTAAAAAAGGGTTAGAATTTTCAATCAGTCCACCTACAGCTTTAATGCCCAATATTTTTGAGAGAACATATATATAGTTCGTCCATCGTGGTTCGATGATGACCACTTTGTCATCCAGGGGGCTGAGGGCTTTGCACTGGTGTCTTATGCCTCCTCATGTGGCTGGTGAGATCTATGTGAGCCCGGAATGTTCGGCCGCACACTAGGCAGGTTATTCCAGCTGGAGCTAATGTCGTTTGCCTTGCTTTTCTGCCTCTGCCTCCCAGGTGCCTGAGTCTATGCTGAACACCTTCAGAGAAGCTTTGAGGGTGTCCCTGAAGCGCTTTCTTTGACCACCTTGTGAGCGCTTTCCTTCGCTTAGTTGGCCATACAAGAGTCGTTTAGGGATGCGGTGGTCTTCCATTCTGTAGACGTGACCTGCCCATCGCAGCTGGGACTGCATCAGGATTGTGTGGATGCTTTGCAGACACACTCTTCGAAGAACTTCTGTATCTGGTATTTTGTCTTGCCATTTGACATTTAGTATTTTTCTCAGACATGTCATGTGAAAGTGGTTCAGTTTCTTTGCATGTTTACTGTACACTGTCCATGTTTCTGAGGCATAGAGCAATGCAGGGAGGATGACGGCTCTATAGACCCCTAGCTTTGTGTTTGTGGTGATGCCACGTCTGTTCCAGACAGTTTTAGACAGTCTGCCATAGGATGCACTGGCCTTGGCGATACGCAGGTCGATTTCACTATCGATTTTTCCATTTCTGGTGAGTGTGCTGCCAAGATATGTGAATTTGTCCACTGCGTTTATATCCTGTCCATTTATAGTGATGCTTGGATCCGAGTAGGCTTTCCCAGGAGCAGGTAGATATAAGACTTCAGTCTTGTTCGTATTGATGGTAAGGCCAAAGTCTGAGCATGCTCTTGAGAAGTCACTGACGATGCTCTGCAGATCATTTTCAGAGCAGGCATTTAGGGCACAGTTGTCAGCAAATAGCAAGTCTCTGATTACTGCTGCATTTGTTTTTAATTTTGCTTTGAGCCGCCTCGGGTTTAATAGGCCACCATCAAATCTGTATGATATATTTATCCCGTTGTTTTCTCTATCTGTGAATGCATCTGTCAGCATAGCGGAGAACATGATACTGAACAGTGTAGGTGCTAGGACACAGCCTTGTTTTACCCCATTTGATATTTCGAAGGGCTCTGATGGTTCTCCACTTTCTTGGACACGAGCCTTCATGCCATCATGAAATAGTCTCATCATGGTTATGAATTTTTGTGGACAGCCATACTTTGACATGATCTTCCAGAGTCCTTCTCTGCTAACAGTGTCGAATGCCTTTGTTAAGTCGACATATATTGAGAACAGGTCAGCGTTTTGTTCTTGGCATTTTTCCTGGAGCTGCCTTGCTGCAAAGATCATGTCAATGGTTCCACGCTCTTTTCTGAAGCCGCACTGGCTTTCTGGTAGTAGACCATATTCTATGTGTTGCATGAGACGATTTAGTAGGATGCGTGCAAGGATTTTCCCAGCAATAGAGAGAAGAGATATTCCTCTGTGGTTGTCACAGATCTAGCGGTTTCCTTTTCGCTTGTATAAATGAACAATTGTGGCATCTTTAAAGTCTTGCGGTATAGACTCTTTTTCCCACATAATTAAGAAGAGCTTATGAAGTCTTTCAATCAGGGCTAATCCACCTTTTTTGTAGACCTCTGCGGGAATAAAGTCAGCTCCTGAGGCTTTTCCGCTTGCGAGCTGTTGAATGGCAAGATCAGTTTCCTTTAGCGTAGGCGGGTCATCCATTTTTTCATTTATTGGTACTTGCTGTAGCCTGTCTATGGCCGCTTCATTTATGATGGAAGGTGTATTGAGATCCTTTTCGAAGTGCTCTGCCCAGCGTTTTAGGATTTCTTCCTTATCTGTCAATAGGATTGTCCCATCAGCATTTAATAGAGGCGATGAGCCTGACTTTGTGGGTCCATAGATATCGTTTATGGCATGGTAGAAGTTCTTCATATCATGCTTGTCAGCTAATTCCTGTATTGTTTCCACTTTCTTGCTAAGCCAGGTATCTTGCATTTTGCTTAACTGTTTTTGCACATTTTTGCGGATGTTAGTGAATGCATCTTTAGTGGACTGGGAGTTTGGGTTGTTCAGGTACCATTTGTGGAGCTTGTGCTTTTCATCTAATATTTTTCTAATCTCAGTATTGTTTTCATCAAACCAGTCCTGATGCTTTCTCTGACTTTGTGGGTCCATAGATATCGTTTATGGCATGGTAGAAGTTCTTCATATCATGCTTGTCAGCAAATTCATATAAACATATAGGGCAGTTATAGTGGATCTAATTTACCTCAATGTCTCAAAATTTTCCATTTAGCAATCTATCATTAATTTTAATTAATTACTGTGAAATAATAGGGGGAAAAAAAAAGTATAAAATTATTTTATTCTAGTCATTCAGTAAAACCTATGGTAGAAATAATTTGAAAAATATTTTCACATTATTTCCAAAAAATCTTAAGCAGTTTTTGGGGGATCCTGAACTAACCAGAAAAAGAAAATCCACATTAAATTTATAATAAAACATCATTCCCTAAATAAACAAACATGAAATACCAATTGAACATATTTTGGAAATGGTAAATTTCAAAACATGATGCAAAAGTTTTTAGGTCACCATTTTTGTCCTCATTATAAAACAGGCCATTAAAATCATTAAATAGCCAAAAGTTTAATTGAATTAATTCATCAATGAAACAAACCAAAAGTAAACAACAGTATGTACCATCATAGCGAATGACTGCATTGGTAATAACAGAGTTGATTAAAAGAGAGAGTACAATCTGACCAAGTGCTTGAATGAACATCTGAAACAATTACATCTCAACATAATACTATATAGTGTTGGGTTGAAACTATTAAAGAAATAATACAGCAGACATACCATATGGCCCAGACAAGATATCAATATGCAAAAATTAGACTAGTTAAGTTTAAGGGCTAAGAATATCATGATTCAATCAAAATGTGATAATAGCCCATGAATACACTCCTCATCTCCTTCTTTCCTAGTGTTATTAGAGCATGGAGTGCGTTGCCTGAGTCAGCCAGGAAAACCAAAGACTTGGCAGAATTTAAGTCATTGATTAACATGCATAACTAGATTGACCTAGGAACACATGTAGGATGTAACATCTTCTTCTTTGAAGTAATGTCTATATTTCATAAGATAAGATAGTTGTTCAAAGCTAATTAATCTGAAAAAAGTCATATGTATTTTTAATGTTTTTGATCAGTTAGCATTGATTTCCATTTATGCTTCTAGTTAATTTTGTTCAAACCAAATATTAAATAATTGAAAACTACTTTAATTACACTGGGTATTCACATTGGAATTTCACAAGCATCATATCTATTTTTGAGAAGTAAAGTTGTTTTTTTTAAAGTACAGATTCAATAACCTTTCCAATGCACATTTCCCAATTACCACCCCACCCCACTTTTCTTGTCCCCTGAAAAAATCTGTCAACTAGTGAAAAGAATGAATACCCATAGGACATAATTATCTTCTTACTTTGCAGCAAAGTCTGTAATTAATAAGATAAAAAGGCTAAAAAAAATAATAATTAGCCTGCCACCCCCTTCTCCCCAACCAAGTCAGAAGTATTAGTTTAGTCCAACAATCTAACTGAAAGTATGACTTTAAAATCATGACTTTAAAATCATTCTCACCTTTTTAGCACTAGTAATTTTAAAATCCTCATGCAGCACACAGAGGGCCATGATAATGGAGATGGAACCACGAATATTGCATAGGCACATGACCAGGATGTTGCTCCAGGTCAGACAATGTCCAGTGTACAGCAACAAAGGGCTCATCATCAAGATAACACTTACCCTAAAACCATAAACAAGCATGCTATTTTAATTGCTACTAACGTATCTACAGATGCTAAAATAACCTAAAAGCTGAAAGATTTTTAGAATTTAAAAAATGTTCTAAACTCATGATGGGCTCAAGAAAAACTGGTCCACCTCAAATCTGATATGTGGATGAAATCAAATGGGACCTTACGCAGTGGACATAGATGTTGACTACTGGGAAAATGTAGCATTAGACCAACTGCACTCTACGTGGAGAGAGATGGTGACAAAGAAAGCTATGGACAGAGAAAATGCATTGGCCTCAGCTCTAGAAGAAAAAGTGTGCCAAACAAAAATGGCTAGATTTTCTATCAAAGAAAATGCCACCTTCACCTGAATTACATATAGAGGAGAATGTCTCTCTAGAATAGGGCTCACATGAAAAAGTGTTCTTGGAGATGAACCATAATCATTCTATGACTAAAGATGGCAAACCAGATCTCATGACCAAATTAATAATTTTACTTTAACTTGAAACTTTAACTTTGAAAGAATTTCTGCATTGTCTGATAATGTAAAAAATTTTTTTTACCTATATTGGCTAAATACAAGAAGTTAAAAGCGTATTGCCAGATTTGATTACAGATGAACAAACAACAAAGAAAGCAATTTAACTGAACGATTTTTTTTTTTTAAATACATAATTCAAGCTGCGTTTTTTAATCACTATGCTAAACAAATGAAATACAAAGATTGAATATTGTATAATTATGATGAGGACTGAAGCAATAAGCTGATCATTGAGTTGACCACATAAAGTCTGTAGTCCATAAAGTACTAATTTCATGGTTAATGATATGCTGAACTATATTTCACCAGTTTTTGTAATTAAATATAATAAATCTATGTGTTGAGGTTGTAATTGACTATTACAAGCTATTTGAATAGGTAATCAACTTTATAAGGGATTTTACATTGTGATTAAAAAAAACATTTTTTGATCATGTTCTAAACTAGGTTGAATTTTTATTATGAGTTAGAGCAAAGCAAATCCAAAACTTACCTAACAATGTTTAGGATAAAAAACACAACAAAGATGTAGCCCACATCATTTAAATTTATGTTTGGCTTGACAACAGTAATGAAGAAAATGCCTGAGATCATGACCAAATTTGTATTGAAATAAGTAGAAAAGACATGAAGAAACCTGTAGAGTCAATCAGTTATTTAATCATTCAAATTTCAAAAACAAATTGTGCAATGCATCATAAATCTCAAACCCATTTCAATCAGCCTCTCAGTATTTATTTTTTATTTCAATGTAATATTCAGAAGATATTATTTTAAATCAAAACAGCCAGGTGCTAAAAAAAAAAGAGTTAACATATATTTTTTTCATACAATTGAATTCAATGTATAAAACAAAATTTTGCTTTTCTCTGTAACATTTTGAGTAAGAAAACCTGCATAATTTTTTGTGTTAGTTGAAATTAGGCCTAGCATTGGTAATTTGTTTTTTTTGTTTTTTTAAGAATTTCCAGTAATAAAATATTAACTTAGACACTGCGGAAACCACAAATGACAATTGGACGAATAATGTCACATATCATAAAAGCTATCTTTGTTCTGATTGTAATCTGTGGTTGAAAGGAACAAATTCTGGTCATATAATTACCTGATAAGAAACTTCTCCGTGCCTTCTACCATAAATGACCTCTTTCCTGTCAAAGAAATGCCCATTGATACTACAGCTATAACACCAGACATTCTACACAGCTGAGCTGGGGAAACAAAAAAAAAAATAAATGTAACCCTTTCAGACCTTACAATCTATGGGTAGATGATATCAAGCTAATCTATTAATGTGGCACTGTTAATAAGGGTGTCATGTGGCCAGCAGAATGATTAACCATCGTTACTTCTCCAATATGTCAAGTGTCCTAAAATATCCAAAATTACAGTCTTCATCAGGATTTGAACTTGAGATCCCTCGGTTTACAACAGGCCAACTGTTTTACCACTCAGCCACGGGGAATCATAGAAAGTTGTTTAATTCAAAATTCTGAATATGTTTTAATAATAACTAGCAAGAATATAAATGATAAAATTGTTTATATATATATATGAAAGCAAACAAACAATCGGATATGAACAACCAAATGTTTAGAAATCACAACAATCTTGCTCTCATAATACATTCTAACACATCTACTATATCATTTTATTCCAATGTATTAAATGTGATAACTTAAAGCAGTAGATACATAATACAGTGTACATTACATCAGTTGACAATAGTTGACATAGAAGAGAATAGACAAAAACCTACCTAGGATATAGCACAAGTAAATAGAGGCCACCATTATGCATATTTCATTAACTGAGTCTTTGACAATGCGAGCCAACCAGTAGGCTACTAACTTGGAGGCAAGGAGCCCTAGCAGTGGGGCCACAAAAATTCCTACAATATGAACTGGAAAAAAACAACAACATTTTTAAGTTTTAAAATAAGGAAAATGTACAGAAAATGTTTAGCCAATCAATATGGGGCTTATAGTTAAAAGTTGAACAAAGAAATTCCCCCCAATGAGTATCAAGCACACACAATTTAAACATTTAATATTTTAGACCAGAAAAAAAATCCTAGTTACTGCCTAGTCATTGGTCATGGGTTCAAACTTAGCCTCATCCGTGAAAGGTTTGGGCTATAATTTAATTATCTTCAAATATAAGGAACATCCAAAACAAGTAAACATTTTACAAACATTTTTTTTACAAACTTGCAGTAATTATATATATAATAGGACATTGTCAAACTTTTATTAAAACTATGATCAGATAATAACAAGACCCAAACAAAAATACATTTTTTTTTTGAATTAATTCTACTAGAATACTTAGGGTAAAATGTTCTGAAATGAAAAGGTCATGAACCACATTTTGGCTATGCTGGAAAAACACTGCTATTGACTGACCTGGTAGAACAGAATCTCCTTTGATGACATTGTAAAGAATAGCACATTTAAACAGAACAAAAGTTTCAATGTTTCCCATCAGGGCTTCTAACTCCAAGAAGAGCTGAATTTTATAGGGGGCAGCTGAAACAAAGCAACTGTAAGATAATTTTATGTTGTAATACTGACTTTTTGCAAAAACATTTAAAATACCAATGGAATAATGTAAACCATTACAACGATGTGCAACTGGATAAAGACATCAACAACAGGATAGCCAAGATAATGGACACTATGTCTTGGCTGCAGAAAAGAGTAAGGGACAATATCTTGCTGATTAACAATACCAAAGTCTTAGTCTACCAGACCTGTGTGATGAGCACTCTACTATACGGTATTTGTGACGACTTTCTAATTTTAATGAACCACAAACATTGAAGTAACAAACTCGACTAGCTTTCTTTTCTATTAGTACAGTCCTTTATTTCCTCTCTAGTTTCTACCTCACAACCTACACTAACAGGCCTAGCCGCTCTACTGCGCTTCTGCATTCCTGACCTCTCGCTACCCCGCTAGGCTGACCCATTCAACCGCTGGACAGGTACAGAACAGGGGCGTAACTTAAGGGTGACACTCATGCTCCACAACATATACACACACACACCAAGATCCTTTCACAACATTCCCCCCACCTTTCAGAAGCTGTTGGTATAACAGCACAACAAACTATCCCAAAACTAACATTTTAACTATCATATGAAAGTGATTTGTAAAATAGGAACAAATTTCAGATAAAGTATGAATCACACAATAAATGAGAATAAGGATACAAGACAAGATACGCATCAAAATTAAAAGACATGAAACATAAGGAAGCAATTCATAAAATAGTAATTTAAAAAAACAACTAATAATGATAATTATAATAATCATAATAACAGCAATGAAATCAGCTCTTGACGACATTCATGTTTTTCGTTCAGAGCGACTTCCACGTGAATATGTGCGGGTCGTCCATGAAAGATAATGCACATTGAAAATCCCCGTCAATGTTGTTACACACAATGTCCCTATGTAGTCTTGAAGTTCAAGTTGAAATTCATAGAGTTACAATTTGTTGCTGTCAGGGTTATCAGGAGATAATGTTCAACAATAGTTAAAATGAAATTTGTTGTTGTTCAAGTCATTGTTTATATATAGAGTTGTGTGTAAGTTGACACTGAATGATGTAGCAAAATTAAGCAGTTACCTTTCCTCTTTATAAAAAAAAGTGAACTTTTATTTTATTTCTCCCACCCATAGTTGAACATTCAGACACTTACCGTGGACATCATGACCTTATTTAGTTACACTTAGATTTTGGAGGGTGGAGAAGAAAACGAACTTACCGTCAAGGGACTGTTCTAGACATTCCGCGACAATGTGTCTGCAATAACGTTTCCCTTGCCAGGCACCGGTACCACTTGAAACGTAAAGCCCTGAAGACTCAGAGCCCAACGTGTCAGTTTTGCACTGGTCATCTTCTTAGTATTTAATGCTATAAGAGGTGCATGGTCAGTGTGCAGAACAAATGGTGCCCCTGCTAAGTATTTGGAAAACTTATTGATGGCCCACACAATTGCCAAACATTCCCTTTCTATTACTGCATACCTTTTTTCTGTTTCCGACAGTTTTCTGCTGGAATATAATACTGGATGTAAATCACCATGTATTTCCTGCATAAGGCAGGCTCCTAAGCCAACGGATGAGGCATCAGTAAAAAGGGTGAAAGGCTTTGATACATCAGGCAATTTCAGAATAGGTTCCGTCTGAAAGGCATGTCTCAAGTTCTGCAAGGCCTGCTCACATTCATCATTCTATGTGAGCTTCTTGGATGTCCTGAGCTCTGTGTCTGTGTTTCTCCCGTAAGTCTTTGTTCTCGTTAACGAAGTAATAGGTTCCAACAACGTCGCGAAATTTGGGATAAACTTCCTATAATAGTTGCAAAGACCTATCAAAGCTCGCACTTCTTTAAGTGATGTAGGCGTCTTCAGCTCTAAAATTTTCTGCACCGTTCCATGGACAGGTTTTAATTGACCTTTACCAACGACGTGCCCTAAAAATTGGATTTCGCCCATTCCAACCTGTCTTACTGGGTCTGGCCGTCAAACCATGCTGTCTCAATAACAATAGCAGGGATTGTATGCCCTCTACATGCTCATCCCAACTGTTGTGGAATAAGCAGATGTCATCCAAATAAGCTACAACATCTGTACGACCCTCAAGCACTCTTCGAACTAGTTTGTTGAAGGTGGACGGTGCATTGGAGAGGCCAAAGCTCATGTAGTTCCAATGGTAGAGTCCAAACGGCGTGATGAAGGCGGTGAGTGGCTTCGCTCTTTCTGTAAGAGGTATCTGATAATATCCCCAAGACAAATCTAACTTGCTGAAAATTCTTGCTTGTGCTAACTTAACAAACAAATCTTCTGGATTTGGCATGGGTTCACAATCTGGCACTGTTACTTTGTTGAGGTGATGGTAATCTACGCATTATCTTATCTCATCCTTATTTTTTTTTCTTACAATAATAATTGGTGCTGAGTAGGGTGAGTCCGATCTTTCGATGATTCCTTCTTCCAGTAGCTCATGTATTTCCTTTAGCACTGCATCTCTGTGATGTAGTGGGATGTCATATGGCCGCAACTTAATCGGTTTTGTCGACGTTAACTTTATGTCATGGCTAATTGTCGTTGTTCTTCCTGGTGTAGGAGTTAATATGTCTTTAAAAGACTCTAACACCTCCAGTATTTTCATTCTAACTTCCTGTGGTGCAGCTCCTATTATGACATCATGCCAGTCTTCTTTTTCTCTCGGAAGTAGCGGTAATTCTGGACCTACGTCATCTCCATCATTTTCTTCACAAAGAAATGCACACGCTATTTGAGCTATGCCACTTGTCACTGCCGATTCAGTTGTACCATTGCCGTTGGCCAGTTCTAATTCGCAAGGTCGTAGGTGAAAATCACTAAGAATATTTGAGTGAAAAATTTTTCTTTTCCCTCTAATTTCAACTTCATAATCCACATTGGATATCCTTTTCGTGACTGCAAAAGGTCCTTGCCATGCTAGTTGCAATTTATTAGTTTTTGAAGGTAGAAGAACCCTAATTTGTTGCCCGGCCTTAAAAAGTCTTAATTTTCGACCTCTGTTGACTCTTTGTCTAACTAGTTCCCCCCTTTCTTCTAGGGCCGCTCACGCTGCCTGACATGCAGTGACGATTCTGCTTCGGAGATCTATCACTTTCTTGTACGTGGTGCGGCTGTCGAGGTCAATGTTCTGTTTGTACACCAATGTTTTCAGAATGTCTATAGGGCCCCTAGGCTTTGCTCCATATACTAGCTCAAAGGGTGAAAATCCTGTGGAAGTTTGGGGTATTTCTCGATACGCAAACAAAACGCAAGGAAGAAGTAGATCCCAGTTTTCTGGTTTCTCGGACGACACCTTACTCAGTATACTTTTGATTGTTCCATTCAGTCTTTCACAGACCCCATTGCTCTGAGAGCAATATGGTGAAGTAAATACTTGATGAATTCCTAGTGTGCCAGTTATTTGCTTGGTTAGTTCTGCTACGAACTGGGGTCCTCTGTCTGAGAGAATGGTATCTGGGAGCCCCGTTCTAGCGAACAACATAATTAATGCTGACGTGATATCATCAGCAGTGGTGGACTTCAGAGGAATAGCTTCTGGCCACCTGGTAGCGAGATCAACTACTGTGAGAATGTATCGATGGCCCCTGGCTGACATTGGGTTCATTGGTCCCACTATATCAATGGCTATTTTTTCAAAGGGTTTCTCAGCTAAATCTGTTCGCTGTAATGGAGCCTGTCTTGGTGGTCGTTTGTCTTTAAGCATACAAACCTGACATGACCTAACATAATTTGTTACATCCTTAGTCATATTGGGCCAGTAGAAGGCTGTCTGGATTCTTTGTTTTGTCTTTAATATACCCAAATGACCTGCGACTGACAAGTCATGAGCTTGATGCAAAATTTGGGGTCTATATTTTTGTGGCGCCACAAGCTGTATTAGCTCCCCTTTTGTATCTGTATATTTCCTTACCAACGTGTTGTTTTTTATCAGAAACGAATGTTCCGTTTTTTTCGACTTCACCACTGATTTCTCTATGGCAAATTTAAATATTTTCTCTAGTGACGGATCGGACCTCTGCCCTTCTTGAAACTCCTCTGGCGACCACATTTGACTCTCGCTATGAGACTCCCGAATCGCACTGCCATTTTCTTCTAGAGCCGTATCTGTCGCGTTCTCCATTATGCCGGGTTCACTAATCAAAGTTTTTGCTTCAGTCTCTTCTCTCTGTCTTTGTCTAGCTTGTTGTCTGGTCTCCATTAATAGGACTTCTTCTCTGCACCATTTGTTGATTTCACCTTTTCTTAAATGTGGCATTCGTGAATGTATGTTACCTATGATCAAATCATATGGGCCATCTTTAAAAACTACAGCCATCACCTCTCCCTTCACATACGGCGTATTTACAATCACTTTAGCCACCGGCCAGCTGTACCTTTGTCCTCCAAAGACCTCAACCTGCTTCCAGGTCCCTGTATATTGGTCTTTCTCGACAAATGTATCTCTGACTGCGATTAGTGTTGCTCCCGTATCCCTGATAGTCAAGGCTCTCTTCTCGCCTACAAGCGTTGTGAAGCAAGTAACTTCCCCATCACCCTTGTTAAGCACTGCAACATAGGCTCTGTTATTGTAATCTGATCTGTACCCCGCTTGCTGATGCAGGCCTCCTCTTCCTCCCCTATTTCTCTGTCGACTATAGTTACAGTTTCTGGCTATATGTCCGTACGTGCCACATTCAAAACAGCGCCTTGATTCTATAGTTGACAAACTCCTAGGCCTCATGCCATCATTCTGTTGCCTAAGTGTGGGTCGAGAACGCTGCCCCACTTGTATATTCGATACATTTCTAGTGGCAAATACAATGTCAGGTTGCTCAGTCTGGCAAGTTACTCTTTTGTCCGGATGAGCAGCCATATACCTTTGACACAGTTCTGTCAAACTTTTGAGATCTCGGGGTTGTCTTTCTTGTATAAATCCAAATAATTGTCCGTCACACAAAGTTAGTACTCTGTCTATTAAGAGGAACTCTTTGAGCTTACTAAAAGTTTTGTCTAGACCGGTCGCGTCAAACCATTTATCGAATGTCGTTGTCAGATCATTAACAAAAACTTTAAAATCCTGTCCGTCTTTGGGTTTCGTAGCATATTATCTACGTCTGTAGCCGTCCTCTGTAAAGTCGTAGAATTCCAGTAACGTCTTTTTTAATGTCTTATAATCTTTCATGCCTGATTCAGTCAGGGTCTGACATGCATCTAGCCCTTTACCCCCTATTAATGTCAGTAGTTGCGGTCCCCAAAGTTCCTGTCGGGTATCTGTGGATATCGCTATGGTCTCAAATCTACGTATATAAGAGTCTAGGTTATCCATTTGTTCGTCAAATTTGGGAATTTTTTCAAATAGTCGGCTACTACGTCCTAGCATGTCCGTCTTATTTCTTTCTTCTCCTGGCATGTCCGTCTTATTTCTTTCTTCTCCTGGCATGTCTGTCTTATTTCTTTCTTCTCCTGGCATGTCCGTCTTATTTCTTTCTTCTCCTGGCATGTCCGTCTTATTTCTTTCTTCTCCTGGCATGTCTGTCTTATTTCTTTCTTCTCCTGGCATGTCCGTCTTATTTCTTTCTTCTCCTGGCATGTCCGTCTTATTTCTTTCTTCTCCTGGCATGTCCGTCTTATTTCTTTCTTCTCCTGGCATGTCTGTATTACTTCCCTCTTTACTTACTTTTTTCTCACTAGTTCCTTGTTGGCCTTTTAGTTTCTCTAAATTCAGTTTATGTTCATTTTCCAATTTAATTTTTTCTAACTGCTGCTTCCTATCCGCCTCTGCTTCTCTTTCTATTCTATCCGCCTCTGCTTCTCTTTCTTTTCTTTCCGCCTCTGCTTCTCTTTCTTTTCTTTCCACCTCTGCTTCTCTTTCTTTTCTTTCCGCCTCTGCTTCTCTTTCTTTTCTTTCCGCCTCTGCTTGCTTATCTTTCCTATCTGCCTCACGTTTTGCTCTTTCACTTTCCTGGTCCAGACAATTCTGCACCCACTGGTCAAGCTCTGTCCCCGATAACCCTCTTCTCTCTCCCAACGCATAATATCTTTCTACTTTCTCAACTTCACTAATAGTTTTCTCCATGTCAACACCGCCACACACCTCAAAGCTAAAGTAAAAATGATTGTACTAGTAACCTGGCAATGGAAATACTTACCCACTACAAGGACTACAGCAATATGTCTTTTACACTATTCTACAGCTAATTGGGAGTTAATTTTAGTTTTGTAGATGAAATAAGGAACGATAAAATAGGTACTGTCCAACTTTCATCCCTATAGACACAGGGCAAAAATAACCAGATTTTATGTTAGCGATCTAGAAGATTAGAGTCACCAGAATGTATGCACAACCCTGTCACATCTAATATATAAGTATTTATGATCAAAAGAGAGTCTTGCGCTTGATACGACAATGCGCCCTTTACCCTAGGACACTCTCTATTGACAATAAACACACACTAGAACAAGCTATGCAATACAATAATCAACATCTACACATCATACATTACAAACTATTATCTGAATGTTCAACTCAATAGTCAAAAACCCCCAAATATTAACGTTTAATTTTGACAACAAGGAAAAAGGTAAGCTACTTAGCTGCTAGAATGTTTCGATGTTGCTGTCTCTCCTCCTTTGAACACACACACACACAGTTGTCAGTGTGTCCGAAGAACTCACACTGTTCTAAATGGTTGCAGCTTGAATCTGTCTACGTTTCACCCACACGGAAATGGAAATATTGTCTTGAATGTCAAACACTGCTTTAGTTAAAGTGTCTTCTAGAGTGCATTGATGACGTCACAATCCAGTCCAATGTTAAACGATGTACGATGTATTAAAAGTGCAATCTTAAGAGGTAGACTAATGCTATTCGCTGCTATATATCCGTAGAACTATACAGAACTCCTGCCACAAGATAGGCCTATTCGTTAGTCAGATACGTATGGATACGAGATACAGTGTATTCAAAGTACCGGTATTTCACACGCAGGTATCAAGACTTGCTAGACTGGGTGTGACAACTAGCGGTGTAATAAAGCCAGATATTAATTCCTGACTTGCCGAACAAGGCGACCGTTATACACTATAAATAACAACAGTGGACACTGTAGGGCTGGATCGAACTGCTGCTCCACCAAACATGTGACGACTTTCTAATTTTAATGAACCACAAACATTGAAGTAACAAACTCGACTAGCTTTCTTTTCTATTAGTACAGTCCTTTATTTCCTCTCTAGTTTCTACCTCACAACCTACACTAACAGGCCTAGCCGCTCTACTGCGTTTCTGCATTCCTGACCTCTCGCTACCCCGCTAGGCTGACCCATTCAACCGCTGGACAGGTACAGAACAGGGGCGTAACTTAAGGGTGACACTCATGCTCCACGACATATACACACACACACCAAGATCCTTTCACAACAGTATTGAAACGTGATCAACCTACCCATGGAAGGACAAAAGGCTAAATATCTTCCACCTCTGATGCTTAAGGTGGATTTTTAAAATAAGGTGACAAGATAAACTAACAAATGAGGATGTGATGTAAAGAGCAAGGTCTCAGGACATCTGCCGCTGTTATCAGCAGCAGACACCTTGGTTGGCTTGGTCATGTTCAGTAAATGCCACAAGGTCAACTTCCACAAGACATTTTGTAAGGTGATCTAACAGAAGGCAGGAGAGATGCTGTGTGTCCGCTTTTAAGGTATACTGATGAATGTAAATGTGCACCCTTTTCTGTAGTCAAGACATAGTGCTCTTCAAAATCAACATCAACAGTTGGGAAAAAGAGACATTGGATGGATCCACATGGAGAGTGAGCATAAAGAAAGGTTCCCAGATTGCAGATGGCATACACAACAGAAGTAGAAAGAAGGGTGAAAATGCAATAGTGGTAATGCATGCATGCAAAAATGCATTGTAATATTCTTAAAAAATATTAATGAATCAGGGACACAATTTTTTTTTAATGGGTTTAAAAATTAATTGTGAATTATCATTTATAATACTATACCATTTAGCATCATGTAGTTTAAACTGAATGTGACATAATTAATTAATTGCACAAGGAGAACCTTACATGAAATGAGCCAGGCTTCAGGCCAGCAGATAATTGTTGCTATACTATACTTAACAATCTATATGAGTGAGGTTAGCTTTCATTAATTCTACTCAGAATAAACTTTCTAAAAAATGTCATAATGCATAACATACTTCAATTAAAAAGTTGAAACGCATTTTTAAAAAAATGTTAGAACTGTCCAGAAACTTACAAGATATGAAAAGTAAAACAGACAAACATTATCACTTACATAAGCGCTTCAAAAAACCCATTGTCAAAATGGGGGCAGGCATTACAATAACAGAGCTCAAAATAACAGCATGATTCCAATTCCATCCATAATTGAACAACTTTGTAGCAGCAGCTCCCACTATTCCAATTACAATAACTGACAGATTAGAAGAAAAGCATTTGCATATGAAAAGTATAGGCTCTACATCAATAACATTAGCCTGCTAGTAACATTCAATACATCTGCTTAACTTCTTAGAAAAATGGAAGTTTAACACTAGTTTTATGTTTGATTTAAATTAATTTATCCCATACCGCCATCAATATTCACAACATTGAAATATATCAGAGAAATCTTTGCACACTAACAAGTTGGTCGATAAAAATACAAAGACGAACTAAAAACAAGCTTAGCTGTCAACAGACTTTACCTAAATTAAAGAAGACTAAAATTGCTATTTGAAAAAATGAGATTCTGAATGTTTCTTGATGAATGAAGTATGCAGCTTGGAACATTATGATCGGAATGACAACATCGAGTAGCAGTAAGGGATTCATCTCCCATATCATGGCAAGTTTCATCTCATTGGCCTCCATCATGGTACCTAAATTATAACAGTAAAAACGCAACGTAAAAAAAAAATTCAATAGTTAAATTAATATGTCTAATATTCTTAAACAGTGGAAGATTATGACTTAATCAAAAATAATTTTAATATTAATCCTTAGAAGCATTCTTTCTATACTTATAATGAAACGGCTTAATCTATTAGCCTAAACAATCACATTCTGTTGTATATACACAAGTAGGACATTGCAATATTTTTTTTTTTATAGATTATACAGACTATGGATGATTTTTCTTTAAATGATTACTTATGTCACAGAGCATCTTGCAATCTGCGATAAGACACTCACTTTTAGCGCAATTAAAAGTAGATTGTTTTATTCCCACAGTGATTCCAAAAACATGCAAAGTTGATAAAATGGTTGCACAGAAATTTTTTTAGAGAAAAAAAGCTCTACAGACTTGTGGAAGACATAAAGAAACTAGAACACTGCAAGTGAAATATTCACAAGCTATTGACACCACTGATAATTTTTCTTCAAGTACCATAACAGACACAAATAATAACATAACTTTAGAAATATTCAGAAAAGCAACAGGAAGATTCTTCTTATTTCATAAGCTCAAATGAATTTTTTTTTCTTAACAAGCAGAAAAGTAAAAGGAAGATTCTTATTTTAAACTCAAATTAACATTTTTTCTTTGCAAGTGCTATTCCAGCATGAAATGATTGCAATCATACTAGTTATAAAAACTGAAAATATTAATAAAAATATGAAAAATGCATGTTTTTTTTTTCTTAAGTCCCATATGAATCATTTAATGTAAAATACATTTTTCTCATCTTTTTAGTAGTGTTAGAAAAAAAAAAATTATCACCCCCCCCCCCCCCCTCAAAATTATTTGGTGAAGAAAAGGATTTTTGAAGTTGATTAACTGGTGTGAATCTTGAAAAAAGTTAAGAAAAGCTGTATTAATAAAATTAAACATCTTTTTTTAAACTTTTCCTGAACATCAATCTTGTATGCTGACCTGGTGATAGAAAAGCATTATTGAAAGCTACTCTGTCATTTGTAAAACAATTCTCTTACCTAAAAAGCAGCCAGCTAAGAAGATAAGAAAATGATTTGGAAATGGTAATGGAATGTGAAGCACCAAGATCCGTATGAGAGCTATGAACAACAATGTACAAAGTTTTAAATTTTCAACAAAACTTTTGTAAAAATTTTTAATTGAAAACATTTTTATTGACTTAGAAATCATTTGCTTACTATTCAAGCAATTTAAAATATTTAATAAGACCAGAGTGTTTTATCAATAACACTTTAAAATTTTTATTTTTTTTATAGACGTTTCAGACATTCCTTCAGAAATGATGATTATTAAGTCCAAGTCCAAACCTTCTGCATGACAGAAGGGAATGGATGTGGCAGAGATTAAATTTTGGACCATCATCATGACAATCTTAATCACATACCTTATCATCTGGAAGCCAACCACTTTTTTTTTTACTATAATGTTTATTTTATAAAAGCAGCATTTCTTTGGGGCATGGGTTAAAACAAAACAATGAACTACAAGATAAAAAATAATGCAAAAAAAAAAAAGCTCTACAGACTTGTGGAAGACATAAAGAAACTAGAACACTGCAAGTGCAAAAAAAAATTTCTAGAAGAAGGGAAATGATTTAAGCCTTAGACCTAAATTCACTTTCTACTAAGCAAAATACATTTAAATTTAATATTTATTCTTTTATCAGGATCAATTTTACACTTTATTTTTTATGATGAGTTCAAAGTGTCCAGAGTTAGATATAAACATATATTTAGCTTAGCTTTCAGCACTAGTTGGTCTGACAGATCAAGTGCTCAACACGATTGTCATAAAAAATTGTTGATGCCTTTCAAATATTATTTCAATCAAATACACTACCATATGAATCAAGCTAGTTGTTTTCACTTAAGAGTTTTTTGCACATCCTTTCAATAGTTATAATACACCTAAACTTTACTTAAAAAAAATTATTTATAAATAATCAGTGTAAATGATTTAAATCATTTAGCCTGACAATTAATTTGTGGAATCTCTTTATTGACTACCCAAATTGTTCTTGTCAACTCTTTTGTACCTATGTTTATCTTTCCAATCTTTCTAGACTTTAGATAGGTCTAGACTACTTTATATTAGCTCTTCGGAAATTACAAAGCTATTTTACTATATGCCTACACAAGTGGAAAGATAATAAAAGTAGTGCCTAATATTGTACATTTGTCTATCTTTGCACAGAGATATAAGCCAAACAAGACAAATGTTACTCTATACCACATTACCTGACAATAAAAGAGTTGAGAAAGTCCACAAGATGACGATGAGTTGCATTTTACTAAGTCAGAGTACTCTCACAAGACAACAGTATACATATAACTAAAATGATACAAAAATTTTTAAAGGTTTGATGTTGTCAAATAAAAAGGTTTCATGGAATCTATATGCAGGTTTATTCTGGCAACAGGCCAAATATGTAAAAATTGTGTGTATGCATGTGATAGTGTTGATCTTAAGACAATATCATGTTAGTAGGCAGTATGACAAAAAATTTCTTAAGAAAAAAAACGCTACATTATTAAAATCACGTAATAAAAGGTTTCCAATCCACCAAATTTATCATTTAAGGACAAGCAGAAGTACAGATGTTGACTTTTTAAGAATAAAAAAATCTGTGACTTGTAATGTCAGACAAGTGCACTAGCTGAAATAAGGTGAAGTTGTTCTGTACTGTGCTTTTCTGCATAGCATTTGAATAACCTTGGTCAGTCAAAATGGGCAGTTTACAAGACCAACATAAGTGTTTTGTATCAGAGAAAGAAGCTGCATTCTTAACAGTGAAATTTCATTTTTTTCTCCAGCATGTTTTTAAATGAGGAAATTTCAGATCTAAAATATGCTGCTTTTTTTTTTTTTTTTTTTTTTAATCCATGATAGGTCACAAAAAAGAGTGAGCATTGGAAATTACCATAAAACTTTCAAATATAAAACCGTATCCATTAAGTAAGTAGGGCAACATTGTAATAACAAACAAACTATACAAAATGCTTTTTTAAAAAAAGCATATTTTGAGTGAAATTGCATCAATTATTTTGAATTAATCATGTAAATAATTTTTAAAGACTAAAAATGTAACCATATACATGCTATTGGTTTATTGTCCAAATAGGATCAACCATTTGGTTTTCAGTGGACTTTGCCTTTTTTAGTGCAATCCTTTTGTTTAGGGCAACTTTTATCCTTATAGCATGTTCACTGTGATATGGCATAATCCATTTTGTGGACCAGTTGGGAGGGGGTATCTGGGAGAAATTTCTGTTTTCTGTGCTGCCATTTCAAAAGAAAAAAAAAAAGGAAGGTGAGCTGCACAGAACTGCACCACTGAACCAAGTCGTCTGTAGTGAACCCGGACGGTACTGAGCCATCTGACTGTGACACCTCTGCTTTTTTTATATATAGGGTCCCCGTTTGCTTTCTAGAACCGGACGGAACATCGCTCAACCCTTTTGGTTAATCACATGACCACATCCCATGTTCCTGGCCTGAGTAGTATTCACTCTAGAGGTTTCTTCAATCTTCACCAGTCATCGCAGTTGACTGTCTTGGCTTGTCTAGTGCTGGCCTGGGATGTTTAGCAACAGCTGGCTACACACATACTACTACCCCCATCTGTGTCACCACCAGGTTTATAACAATATGTTTATTATTGTTTATTGACTTAAAATTAAATCAAGAATCTTAGAATCAGATCAAAATCTATTCTAGTCAATAAACCTCTGTAGTGTATTTATATTTAAACATTATGACAAAAATACTATAAGTATTATAATAATTGTAAGGGTGTATGGGGTATCTAGGAGGGGTAGCACCTCTAGTGGACTGGCAGTCGCACTTTCTTTTTGAGGGTAGCCTGGCTCACTCTTGGTCCCCACTCGGTACCCAACTCTCACCTGTGGCTCCCAGAAGCTGTAGCATGCACAGCGGCCACACCCTGGAAACAGCTTTGACTGGCTGGCTAAACCAGGTAGAGGGTATCTGACGTGTCCATGGCACTCAGTATACTGAGGTTATGTCAAACCTAGCATGTGAAGTCTGGACTTGGCGGCCTGTGCATAACGTCACAAAACTTGACAAATTGAACAGAAAGGCAAGTACCAGCACAGTGCTGTGGAGCACTCAAGAGCAGGACAAGACACAAAGAAAGTCTCTGGTCATCCACTGCACCCAAACTTGTCCCTGGACGTCTTGACCAAATCTTGCTTCTGGAAAAGGACGGGCTATAGGGCGAGAGAGTGAGGTCGACGTGCTGCGCGAATCCTCCTCACTTTAATCCAAATTCCAGCGCAAGTCACTTGTCACCCCCCCCCCCCAAACACAACAACAGTTAAGCGGTAGGTGTGGGCACACTGGAAGCCGTAGCTGCAACCCTGCACACAGGCGGCTCAGGCCATATGGTCGTTCACCACTGACACAGAGCAGCAGTGGAGTCCGGCAGCCCCCTGAGTGGCTGAGCAGCCCTATTTAGGAGTGCACTGCTCACCTCCATAGCATGAGGACAGGGCTAGAAAAAGTGCCCCAAAAATTGCCTGCTCAAAACTACCCTAGCCAGCCTACCGCAGTTGGTGGGAATCCTACTCAAGCGGTCGAAATTCAAAGAAAAAGACAAGGATAGTTCCTCTTACCATAGGCGCATGGAATGTGCGCACGCTTCTTGACAACGACACATCTGAGACCACAAAGACGAACTGCACTAGTAGCCAGGGAGCTTCACAGATACAACATAGACATAGCAGCACTAAGCGAGACTCGGCTTGCAGATGAAGGTGAACTCTGCAAAAGAAAAGCTGGATATACTTTCTTCTGGAGCGGTAGAAGCACTGAAGTACGACGTGAATCTGGAGTCGGCTTTGCCATAAAAACATCAATAGTATCTAAACTAGTCAGGCCTCCCAAAGGAATTAGTGATAGGCTCATGACCCTAAAGCTGCCTTTACAAAACGGAAAGAAACATATTTCCATTGTTAGCTGTTACGCACCCACCATGACCAACCCAGATGATGTCAAAGCAAAGTTCTACGAAGAACTAAACTCCACCTTACTTGATATTCCAAAAAAAGAAAAGCTACTCATTCTTGGTGACTTCAACGCAAGAGTCGGCTCTAACCATCACATCTGAAAAGGAGTCTTAGGCAAATTCGGGAAAGCTCAATGCAACAGCAACGGATTATTACTACTCCAGACCTGTGCTGAACACAAGCTGCTCATATCAACACAATATTCAGTCTTCCAATGAGAAAGCGAACTTCCTGGATGCATCCCCGCTAAAGACACAGGCACCTCATAGATTACGTCATCACCAGACAATCTGACAGTCAGGACATTCGTGTCACCAAATCTTGCTGCGGTGCAGAATGTGGAACAGACCACCGCCTCATCATCACAAAACTAAACATCCGTATTCAACCAAAAAGACGTCCGCAAAAATCTAAACCCCTAAAAAGGCTAAACCTGGCCAGCTTAGCAGATGACAAAAACTGAAAAGTGGCTTGCAGATGCGATAGAGAACTGCCTCAAGTCCACCCTTCCAACTGAATCAAATGTAGATAAAAGCTGGGAATGCTTCAAAGAAGCTATCTATAGCACAGCATTAAACATACTCGGTCCTATGGAGAGAAAGCATCAGGACTGGTTTGATGAAAACAATACTGAGATTAGAAAAATATTAGATGAAAAGCACAAGCTCCACAAATGGTACCTGAACAACCCAAACTCCCAGTCCACTAAAGATGCATTCACTAACATCCGCAAAAATGTGCAAAAACAGTTAAGCAAAATGCAAGATACCTGGCTTAGCAAGAAAGTGGAAACAATACAGGAATTAGCTGACAAGCATGATATGAAGAACTTCTACCATGCCATAAACGATATCTATGGACCCACAAAGTCAGGCTCATCGCCTCTATTAAATGCTGATGGGACAATCCTATTGACAGATAAGGAAGAAATCCTAAAACGCTGGGCAGAGCACTTCGAAAAGGATCTCAATACACCTTCCATCATAAATGAAGCGGCCATAGACAGGCTACAGCAAGTACCAATAAATGAAAAAATGGATGACCCGCCTACGCTAAAGGAAACCGATCTTGCCATTCAACAGCTCGCAAGCGGAAAAGCCTCAGGAGCTGACTTTATTCCCGCAGAGGTCTACAAAAAAGGTGGATTAGCCCTGATTGAAAGACTTCATAAGCTCTTCTTAATTATGTGGGAAAAAGAGTCTATACCGCAAGACTTTAAAGATGCCACAATTGTTCATTTATACAAGCGAAAAGGAAACCGCTAGATCTGTGACAACCACAGAGGAATATCTCTTCTCTCTATTGCTGGGAAAATCCTTGCACGCATCCTACTAAATCGTCTCATGCAACACATAGAATATGGTCTACTACCAGAAAGCCAGTGCGGCTTCAGAAAAGAGCGTGGAACCATTGACATGATCTTTGCAGCAAGGCAGCTCCAGGAAAAATGCCAAGAACAAAACGCTGACCTGTTCTCAATATATGTCGACTTAACAAAGGCATTCGACACTGTTAGCAGAGAAGGACTCTGGAAGATCATGTCAAAGTATGGCTGTCCACAAAAATTCATAACCATGATGAGACTATTTCATGATGGCATGAAGGCTCGTGTCCAAGAAAGTGGAGAACCATCAGAGCCCTTCGAAATATCAAATGGGGTAAAACAAGGCTGTGTCCTAGCACCTACACTGTTCAGTATCATGTTCTCCGCTATGCTGACAGATGCATTCACAGATAGAGAAAACAACGGGATAAATATATCATACAGATTTGATGGTGGCCTATTAAACCCGAGGCGGCTCAAAGCAAAATTAAAAACAAATGCAGCAGTAATCAGAGACTTGCTATTTGCTGACAACTGTGCCCTAAATGCCTGCTCTGAAAATGATCTGCAGAGCATCGTCAGTGACTTCTCAAGAGCATGCTCAGACTTTGGCCTTACCATCAATACGAACAAGACTGAAGTCTTATATCTACCTGCTCCTGGGAAAGCCTACTCGGATCCAAGCATCACTATAAATGGACAGGATATAAACGCAGTGGACAAATTCACATATCTTGACAGCACACTCTCCAGAAATGGAAAAATCGATAGTGAAATCGACCTGCGTATCGCCAAGGCCAGTGCATCCTATGGCAGACTGTCTAAAACTGTCTGGAACAGACGTGGCATCACCACAAACACAAAGCTAGGGGTCTATAGAGCCGTCATCCTCCCTGCATTGCTCTATGCCTCAGAAACATGGACAGTGTACAGTAAACATGCAAAGAAACTGAACCACTTTCACATGACATGTCTGAGAAAAATACTAAATGTCAAATGGCAAGACAAAATACCAGATACAGAAGTTCTTCGAAGAGCGTGTCTGCAAAGCATCCACACAATACTGATGCAGTCCCAGCTGCGATGGGCAGGTCAGGTCTACAGAATGGAAGACCACCGCATCCCTAAACGACTCTTGTATGGCCAACTAAGCGAAGGAAAGTGCTCGCGAAGTGGTCAAAGAAAGCGCTTCAGGGACACCCTCAAAGCTTCTCTGAAGGCGTTCAGCATAGATCCAGGTACCTGGGAGTCAGAGGCACATGACAGAGCATCATGGCGTCGCGCTGTGAAAACTGATGCACAGGTTGCGGAGGAAAAAAGAACAACGCTGGCAAAAGAAAAAAGCCAGAAAAGAAAAGCAAGGCAAACGACATTAGCTCCAGCTGGAATAACCTGCCTAGTGTGCGGCGAACATTCCGGGCTTACATAGGTCTCACCAGCCACATGAGGAGGCATAAAACCCCAGTGCAAAGCCCTCAGCCCCCTGGATGACAAAGTGGTCATCATCGAACCACGATGGACGAACTATGTATATAATTTTTTATTATTATTAATTAATTAATTATAGAAAAAAATATAGATCTAGATTATTTTAGATTCTAATGGCTGGGCTTAGGCTTGGCTATGGTATGATATAGGATTATAGGCTATGCACATTGTTAATCATTTTAAATCATTATCATTAATTCAAATATCCAGACTACTAATTCATTTTAGAATAGATGATTAGATCTAGATTCTAGATCTTATGATCTACTCATCTAGATTATAGACTACTAATCTAGACCTACACTCTCTTACTCTATGTCTAAGTATGTCACTATGTATATTAATAACATGGGCGGAGGGGGGGGGGGGGGGGGGGATCGAAATTTAGTGACTGATTTTTGCTTTTATTCTGTTTATTTTAGGTGAGATTTTAACACTAAACTCCTATGCCGAACTGGGAGTCAGCCCCTTAGTAAGGTTGTGACAGAGGGTCATATGAAGTTTGAAGGACATGTTCTTCGACAAAATGAATTACACAACATAAGAGTTGCGATAACATGGGGCTTCCTAGTACAGCTTGGCGCTACATTTTCATGTAGATCCTCAGAGCAGGTGGGAAGAGGCTTCAGACATTGCCAGATTTTTGTAGAAGCTGCTTGCCACCCAATGTGCAGAACAACGCTGGAGGATCTAAGTCAGTAAGAATAGTTTTTGAAATAAAACTTTTTAAAAGCAGGATAATGCACTGTAGATACCCCAGAATATGCATTTTGTTGGCTTTCTATACCGGTTCAGTGTTTGGTGGCGGGTCTTCGCCCTGTGCTCACAGAGCTCCCCCCAGACCCCATTGCTGGCAATGGCTGGGAGTCTACAATTTTTTCCACTAACTCCAGGAAGAACCTATTCTACTGTATAATAAACGTCTTCCAAAAGAATGAAGGGTCAGAATGTAATAAAGGTTAATTATGTATACACACACGCATTTTGTTTTTTTTTGGGGGGGGGGGGATCACCCAGGCCAAAAAAAAATCCTGGCTACGTCCATGATTACTAATATCTAGTCTAGATTCATATATATGTATTTCACTATTTGTAGATCTGCTATCATCTATTAACTTAATTGTCTATATTGTATATTATACTTAATAGATCTATAATGTCTATATAGATCTAGATCTATTATTAGTACTAGACTCTAATACTAATATAGACTATAGACCAACTATACTGTACTGTCTAAACTACTAAAGTGTCTATATAGATACTTTTAATTCTAGAAACTAGATTCAAAGATTGTCTAGATCAGATTAGTCTGAGATTAGATTGATTAGATAGATGTAGATATGATATTTAATAAACGAAGTGCCTATTCCCAACCAGCTGTTCAGGTCAAATGAGGTCAAAACCTTATTCCCAGTCAACCGGAAGTGGTTCTTATGTTAAAGGTCGAACAAGATGGCAGGAATCAATCATACATGCTTTGTCCACAGTCACTGATTTGATTTACAGTTTTAACATAGATCTAATAAAAATAGATATAGTATTGTTCACTTTATCTAGATTGACTAGATCTAGAATCTAAAGTTGTTTCATTACATTAAAAAAAAAACAGCATGAAAAGAATTTAGCAATGACAATTAAATGTAAGGTTGTAATAGTATTTCTTCTATTATTTGCTTTAATAAATGTATGTCATACATAAGACAAAAAAAAAACAACACCAAAGTCTCTGTTGATTGTGTTGTGCTATTTATGTAGGAGATTTAAGACTGCATGGCAAGGACACATTGATTTCTAGCTTTGTTAATGATATAAGGTTAAAATACAAGAAAAATAATAATTTTTCCCCACATTTAAAAAGGTGCCAGTATCATACGCCGTATCGGATCGCACAGTCACAAAAAAAAGTCCCATTGCCCTGTATATGAATTGTTTAAAAAATGTTTATAAATTATAATTAGTCTATAGGTCATTCATAAATAATAAATTAAATTTATAAACATTAACTAAGAATGCTAACAAAGAAAGACTTAATAAGTAAAGATTTTTTTCTCAGTAAATCTCCTCTTCTACTATACATAAAGGTGCATAACAAACCAAATATGTATGACATATCAAACTAGCAGTAATAGTTGAACATAACATTTCTTCTCTATTATTATTGCTTTAATAAATGTATGTCATACATATGACCAAAAAAAACCCCAACAAAAACAAAGTCTCTGTTGATCGACAAACTTTTTTTTTGGTGGGTGGAGGGGCATTATATTTTATTGATATAAAAAAACATAAATGACATAGAAAAATGGAAATTAACAAAGTAATGTGTATGTTTTCAATTTTATAAAATTTCAAACCTAGAAATCATACAAGTATATTATTGACATCAAATGAGAGAAATATTTATTTATTGTAATGGTGCTTTGGTTGGATAATGATCATATGTATAGAACATGATCCATTGATTCTTATTGCGGTACAATCTCTCAAAGATATCCACTACTTCCACCACAACTTGGCCTTAGATTATAAAATCCTGTGTAGGATATATCCTACCCACCTGCCTCCCCTATTTCACCTATTTGAGAACAATAAACTTTGATATCCCCTATCCTATATTGAATAGAATCAACATAAATGAAAAAACTCTCAGCTTTACAATATACTTAGCATTTTACTATGTGTCTACACATGCTATTGCTTTGCAACAACTTTAAACCCCATTCTCCCCAATTACATTTTTATCTCTGCCTAGTTTTGATAGTTCCTCTTTTTTATTATAGCCATCCTCAATGCACTAAGTTCTATAATGAAGATGGGAGAGGGAAGATTGTAAACACATGTCAAAAAATATCAACAAGCAGTATATAGGCCTCAAAAAAAAAATGTTGAATTGAGTGCTTAAGTCAAAGCCAAGTCAAAAAAAAAATTTAATTGGAGATAATGTGACCAGGAATGAAATGAAAACAAAAACAGTGAATAAATATATTTTATTTATCTTATAGCTATTACAAATATTCAGCTCAAAGATTTAACAAAAATACGACCTAACAATTCTATAATAAAATAACGTATAATTATACATTGTTCCTTTAATTATGATTAGGGAAAAAATAATAGAAGTTTAATAAATTGTAAAGATTTATCAATATCAAACAAATTTTATTTCATAGCTATTTTCTATTATCTTCTTTTAAATCAATCACTTAAAAAAAAATTTAACATTTAACTGAATAGGATTTGACCTAAACACAGTGGACTGGGAATAAGGTTTTGACCTAATTTGACCCTGTTGACTGTGAATAGGGGTTTGACCTCATTTGACCCATCCATCTGGTTGGGAATAGGGTTGAAGCCTATTCACAACTGGTTGGGAATAGGGTCCGCCTTTAATAAAAGTAATAAATAAAAGTTAATTAACTTAATTTGAAGTCTAGTCTACTCTTGTCTTATACTCTTCTACACTATGTCTACAGTACACTCTACTCTAACTACTAAACTAGTCTACTAACTCAATTATTAACTGAACTAACTTACTAAGTCAAATTATTCTAGTATACCGTACGGTGGCGTACCAAAAATTTGCCAAAACCTGTTAGATCTAGATTTCCAACAGACAAGACTAGAAAAGATCAGTATCTAGAATCGGTAGATCTAGACAATCTAGTCTTGGTCTTAATTTAGTAGATCTATCTAAATTCTATATCTAAATCTACATATAGATTCTAGATCTGGAACTTAAAAACTGTTGAACACGGCGTTATGATAACCCAAGTTTCGTATTTCTTAACAACCTCGTTAGAACTCTCTTACTTAAGATATCATATTTAGTTGACAAATTGATTAAAATTTAGAATAAAATGCATTCGAAAAATTGATCTAGATCTAGAAATATATTATATATAGTATATAGATCTAGACTGTAGTTCTTATTAATTTGACCTAACTTCTTCTTCGTTCTAATTATTGTATTGGAGAATGGAGGGATCATATGACTAGACCAATAATCTGAGTCAGAGATAAACTGGGCAGTGGATCAGGCATCTTTCTATCTAGTTTTCTTCTATCAGGGGTGTTGACTGTTAGTGTTATGGGGCCAGTATTAAGGAGATTCCCTTGTCACCGTCAGGTTCTAAAATCACACCAGTTCTCATAAACTAGGAATGTTGCTCAATATTTGCTGGCATCTATATGATACCAAATACCATGTAGGCTCTATCATGAGATTTTTGGTTTCGTTGTACCGAACAAATTATTCGGTAAAGACAGCATCTTATACCTGTACATTCTAAGCGGCTATCACTGTTCAACAGTTCACCTTAGAATAAAACAAAATAAAAAGAATTGGTAAGTATACATTGAATGTATTGTTACTTTAGTCCGCCATAGAAAAAAAAAAGAGACGAGGGTGCGTGAGAAGGACATTTTCCCCCAATAGGCTACTGTGCATGTACATTGGGTGGCCGTATGAAAACAGTGTAAAAACAAAACAAACAAAAATGCGGATGTATTTTTTTTTCATTAGAAAGTTGTATCTGCGATAGTCAACGGACCTACTGTAGCTCCTATTGTGCCTAAACTTTGTTCAAAGACTTAAGACAGTATTTTCTTTTAAAAGTAAGTTGTTTGGTTTGATAGTTACTGGAAGCCAATTGGCAAACGAAAGCTTGGTAATAAAATTCACCATCACGAGGTTTCTGTAAATCACGTTAAAATGTTTATATTTTTTTTTATGATTCTGATGTTCCTTCAGATAATCTACTTCCTAGTACAAATTTCACGCAGGACGACGGGAGTGGCAGCGGGCAGGGTATGAACCCGGGACCATCGAGACGACCGAACACAGTCCAGCGCATACCGCACGGCCAGGCAGCCATCCATATAAGTGTAAATAAATAAAATAAATAAATTATGGCTTTTATATAGCGCTTTTTTCAGGCTTAAAGCATGCTCAGAGCGCTATGGTCCAATCTCATTTGTTGACCAGTGGGGGGAGGGGGTATCTGGGAGTAGGTTTTCCGTGCTGCCTTTAGCGCTCAGTAAACACAACTCTGCTCGTGTCGGGTGTCGAACCTCGAGCCCCAAGTATATGCCAAGTTCAAGCGTACTTAGCCTTTCGACCACGCCTCCCAAGTTTGGTTTGAGAATGTCCAAATATAGCACAATGACTTGATGCTAGAACAAATTAGAAAAGAAAAACTGTGTCTGCGCGCAGTTTTTGCAAGAATCCTAGCGGTTGTTCCGTACCTTGCAAAAAAAAAAATAATTAATTAACAACAACAACAAATTCGTGGAAAAACAGAGAACATTTATACGCCAAACAACAGTCAGTTTTTTGGACTTGGTTGAGATGTCTGACAAATTCCATCTTCGACTAATTAAGAACGCCGAGGCTCACGACCAGTAGGCTACCTCGGATATTGGATTCAAAACGAGTTTGTGGACCTGATGACATATTTTCCCATCATCCTTGACAGCACGCTTGATGTTAGCCACAAAGAACAGATGTCTTTTACATAGCGTTTTGTGGACATATCAGATCCAGAAGTTAAGGTGGAGAACATTTCGAGTAAATGTAGTTAAAGAACAATATAATATATACATAGTACAGTATTTACGTTAGGTAGTATGTTTTGTAACAAAAAAAAAAGGCCTCCAGCGTTTGAGCTAGACGGATCCCATTAGCTTGACACGGTACGATATATATAGTCTACCCTGACTGCTCTGTCTGTTTGGTAAAAAGTTTGAACATATTTTTCTCCAAGCTCCCGTTCTCGGACCAAGTTGAACATAAGCAAATAAGCACAATTATTCATTGTACGTGACAAGACACGAATCAATAACACAATTACTCATTTTACGTGACAATACACGAACATATGCACAATTATTCATTGTACGTTACAAGACACGAATCAATAACAATTCATCAATTTTGCGAACGCCGGTATGGACAGTAGGCCTATACAGAGACTTCTTATGGTCCAACAGTTACGCTGGGCAGGGCACGTATCACGTAAAGGGGACGGATATATGCCAAATGCAGTCTTTTTTTGGTGAGCTAAGAGGTGGTCGAAGTAACAGCGGTGCCCCACGGAAACGCTTTAAAAACCAGCTTAGGCGCCAACTTGCCTTAGCTGACATAGAAGAGAGCACCTGGTTGCATGCGGCCTCAGAACGAGACATACCGAGACTTGGTGAGCTAAGAGGTGGTCGACGTAACAGAGGTGCCCCACGGAAACTCTTTAAAAACCAGCTTAGGCGCCAACTTGCCTTAGCTGACATATAGATCTATATTGAAAAGGGTTTTTAGTGACTGCAGTATGCAACGCAATCGCGGCACAGTGAACAAAAGAGGGAATTGCCTTCATAAGGGGCATTAGCCTATATTTTCGGCTGCACTTCGGCATTATATTATCGGAAAAATAAAACAAATGTGTTTCCATGAGTATTTTTTTTATAAATTATGAACTATCATAATAATAATCACAGCCATATTAACATTACTAACATTTTACATCAATCAATTTCATTGTATCATTTTGTATGCTAGGCTTACTTTTATAAAGTCTTTTTATATATATATATATATTAGTCCATTCCTCATTTTACACGTGCAAGTAAGAATGAAAAATAAATAGAATTTTAGAAGAAAAAGAAAATCACTTCCCAAGCGGGGAATCGAACCCCGGCCTCCGCGGTGAGAGCGCGAAATCCTAACCACTAGACCACTTGGGAGGATACTTATATTTGTAAGTTTTTAATAACTTTTTTACAATAATGTCTGCTTTACCGCTACATAAAGTCACAACCTCAGACCTATATGTTTACTGTGTGTGCCGCAACTTTTGTTCGGTGTGGATATATACTAGATCTAGATCAAAGACATAAATAAATATAGACTGGACGATAAAAGTTAAAAAGAGTTTTATGAAACGAAAATTTGTGACTTGCAATTTTGTGTACTTTATTATACAGCATTTATGAGCAGTATAGTTTTGTTTAATCTCTAAAACTGAAGATCATGCAACTTTTCAGAATTCGGAAATCCGACAACAGTAGACTGAGTAGTCAGTAGTCTCAATATAGGATTATTATATATAATCTAGATCTAGACTATACAATAAAAAATAATACATGTTTTCAAGTTACATGAAGTTATTTACTTTGTTCCAGTCTTTGAGTAGTGACTAACCCCTAAGTGAGTAGACTGAGTGAGTCAGTATTAGAACTAAGAATTCCTTTGCCTTTGTAATTTAGTTAGATCTAGATATAACATTAAATGATAATTAATATATATATACTGTAATGATCTAGTCATCTAAATCTAGGCTCTAGTGGCGGCTAGCCAGTCTAAGAGATCTAGAAATAGATCTATATACTACAACTATATATATATCTGTCTATTTTATAGATCTAATAAAAATTCTAATACTGACTCAGTCTCAGTCTACTCACTACTGCTGTACTCTATAGTTATACAGTTATAGATCTAATGATCTAACCACTAGGCCTAGGCTCTAGGGGCGGCTAGCCAGTCTAAGTTAACTAAGTACTCTAAGTCTAAGTATTTTAAGTAACACTAAGTCTAATTAATAAGTCTTATAATATATTAATATATGTCTAGCCTACTGAGCCTACTCTATACTTAAGTATTAACTTTTACACATGTCACATAGTCTTTAAGCTAGCCTTACAAATTACACTTTGCAGTTTGTTAGAATCGGCCTCAGACATTTTTTATGGACTGGGAGGGGACTGAGGGGTTGTAGATGAAAATGTTAATTTTTTTCTTTTAAGTTGGTTTTATCCTAATCATGGCCGCCTAATGCTTTTAGATCTAGAATCTAATTGTCTATTATACTAGCTATGGGCTAGGCCTAACAGCTACTGTAAGAATGAAGCAATGTGATTGGTTAGATCTATAGTTTTATAGTCTATAGATTCGTAGAACCTAAAAACAAAATCTCAAAGAAACCTAATTTTTTTTTAGATGTGTCAAGTAGCTCCTCATTATTACTGTTTGTTTTTTACTTGCACCCAATATAGCATTATAGGCTTAATACCATCCCATTTATTTACAGTAACCATGATAAAATCAGTAGGCTTAATAATTAAGGAAGTTTTTCTTACATAGTTTGCACAATAAAATAAAACAAAAATGTGCATGTCTGTGTGTGTATTTTTTGCCTTAAAGTTAAAGTATTAAAAACCTTTGGAAAATCTTTTAGTAAAGTTCAAAATCGCATAAAAGTAATTGATCCAAAGCTCCGCAATTAGATCTAGCAAACAAAGAAAAATTATGCTGGAGTGCTAACTCTTTCTCTCCTAATCAACGATACCATAATTTATTTGACCTTATTAAATTTAATTAATATTTAATTTTATAAACTTGACTTTGTGTTATATAAAAAGAGCATGCATTTCCCTTTAATTGTATACCAAATACAACATTTTCTGATAACAAACAACAAAGCTATTGAAAACTGATCAACTGTGGACAAGTCTACAACTCTAGCTCTTGAAAATATATTATGATCCAAATTTTAGAAAATAATTTTTTACTAAATGTGTTCATATTTTCACAAAACTTTATTATAACATTTAAAAACACATAAGATGGTTATCTTGAGCTCGTCATCCAACATCACAAACATCTTGAACATCAATCTAATGAAAATAGAGCCTTTTTAAGCCCCCACTCTTTAAAAACATCTTTCTCTGTAAATACATGTTGAAAGAAGGAAATTCTTGATGTTTAGTGGAGGGAAACAATTCGAGATAACGTTTTTAGCAATTGAAAACATATATGTAAGGAAAAAAAGTGAGAAAATAACTTTAAAAGCACAGACGTTGCCAGAATTGATCCGCACAGTATGGCTGGGTGAAATCAACACTGGGAGCATCATTATGGAGTCAAAGGGTTAACTTTTTAATTCTTTGTTTCTTTACAGAGCTTGAGGCTTCCCTCCATGTACTTGTAAAATCGAAATTTCAGAATGAAGTTAAAAGTTTTAGAGTTATACAGTGGAATTGGTGGCATGCATTTTGCACTAAAAGGTAAATTGAGTCTAGATTCAGCATAGAATCTAGACATTTACCTAGTAGTAGTTAATGATGACATAGAGAGGTACAGTTTTGATGTTAGTTGTACTTTAAATCATCTCCTAGTTTGAAATCTTAGTCTAGGACTAGAAAGTATAGTAGATGTTCTGAATTTTGAGTAATCAATAAGTGAACAAATCCTGAACATTAAAAACAATAAAAGATACTGATATTTTACAAAGAGAATTATATGAATTATAGAAATGCGAATTGAATTGGACAATGTCTTTCTCCCTAAAAATGCTATTATTACAAGTAAAAACAACAAACTTTTTTAAAACAAATAAAATCTACTAAGATTATCTAAAAACATTTACTCAGGCTAAAAACTCCTATACCTAGATGTTATAACTGAAAAATTATCTCAGATTCTCTAAATTGATGAAATTATTAAGGTATCAAATAAAGCTCTTGGTTTTTTAGTGTGATGTCCTGACAGGCCGGGGGGAGGAAAGAGGTCTTAAAGGTGTCTTTGTAAATATTTTAAGTAAGAGACATAGCTTCATTGTCTAAGTTGGACCTTTTGTAAAGTGTACCATTTTTGCAAGAAGCATCTGCAACAATATTGATTCAAAACTTTTTGAAGAAGACATCTCAGTTAACACAATATTTCTCAACTTTCTTTTGTCATAGTGGTTGAATTTACCCGAACTGCTTATGTTGAGGACTTAAAAAAGAAGGTCAGCGACAAGAGTTCTTAATATAGACATGAAGATTATTTCATGCATTACAGATTTACCTGTGCTATATATATGCCTTAATTATTCCTCTCATAATAGCATATGGTCAGTGTTGCCTTCTTATTAATCTTAATTTGACGTACATATTGGCCTGTTTCTTCCCTTTTTACTTTAACCCTTCTTAATATGCGTCTTTCTTACTATGTGAAAAGTGTGTTGTAGATGCCAAGAGAATGAATTTCTGAAGTTCAGAACACAGAAAAACACTTGGCAGACCCTGCTGGAAGAGAAGTGAAAATTCCCCCAAATCCCCTAGCTGGAGGTGGAACCTGCTGCCTGTACAATATTATCTCCAAATACATTTTTTTTCTTATTTATTATACAAAACACTTTAAAATATCAACGAAATACTACCGATACTTCAGAAAAAAAAGAAGAAATAAGTTGTGCAGTTCTGATGCTGAATTGCAGAACTCCTTTGTGCCCATGTCCTGGGTTGATCATTCTGATAGTCACACCCAAACATCATTTCTGAATCTATTGACACAATTGCACACAAACCTTTGAATGTTGATTCAAAGTAGGTTCTTAATTCTGGCAGGTGACAATAGACTTGTCACTTTTATGTCACTACTTAACTTCTACTGTCATCTTCCGGCTAATAAAGTATTCTTATTAAATTATAGAGTAAGAAACTATACTATAAGAAATATGTTACATTGTCCTAAATTCATTGGCCTCCTTCAGTCGTAGAACGACTATGGTTCATCTCAAACACTTTTTCATGTGGCTGTGTAGCCCTATTTTGGAGAGACACTCCTGCCCACATATACTGCAGGTCAAGGTGGCTTTCGCTTTAGTGGTAGAGGAGCTGGCCTAAATATGTCACACTTTAAAAAGTGCCGTTACTAATATTATCAGCTAATATATATATATATATATATATATATAAATTGATGTTCTACAAAATAATGGCATCCCAATTGTTTTTATTAATTGTGTGATCATCGTCAAAACCTTCTAGAAAGATGGAAATAAATTATAAATATATTGTTTTAAATTTAAGGTAGCAAAAGGGAATTAGATAAGACGAGGATGCTTATTTACAGTGAGTATGATGAATGAAATGTCAAAACAACAAACATTAACAGTAGTTTTAAGTCTTTGGTTCTTCTCATCCACACAGTTTACAGGTGCCATCTGTTGCACAAGGATTATCACTGCCACAGGGTTACAGGTCTTTTGTCACTCTACATTTGTTCCAAAGCAGTTGTAATCAGAAAAAATTTTGCTGAACTGTGCATCTTCCACCTCCCTGAAATGACCTTCCACAACACCCAGCTTCTTGTCTCCCTGACAATACCATCTACTTGTCCTTCACTTCCATATTGGCCTGTTGAAAGGTGACTTCTATTTCTTGCCTTTTTAAAGTCAGCTCTAGTCATAACTGCTGGTCAGAAGACATTATTATGTTTTTTTTTTCACCATGATGAGTTTCAGCACTGTTGTAGATGGATCACATTTAGTGGGTCTTTTAATTCTAGCAACTAGCATAAATAAATAACCTAATTGTGAGAATTATTATGTCATTTCTTTATATTTTCTTTGCAGAAAGTCATTTAGAGTATGAAATAGTCTTGGCTATAGACATTAATACCACAGCAAATAAAGTGTATAAGCACAATTTTGTTGACACAAATTTGCAAAGTTTTGGCATTGAGGTAATTTTAGGTATTGTATGTAAGTTGATAATTGTTGTACTCTTATATTAACATTATTTTTCATAATGCTATAATTTTGGTTGTTTATTTTATTTCATAAAATTTAACATAAATCCAATCCATAATAAAATAACATTATTACAGGAGAAGTTAAGTTAAGTATTTTGTATGGTCTTCCCTTTCTTAGAAGTACCAGTGTTAGTGTTATCAAAAAGGATTGACATTAGAGCCTGTTAGACTGGAGAATATTATCTAATTGTGCTCTACTCTCAAAAACACATCATTTTATCTTATGTCCACTTTACTAAATTGGATCAATCATGGAAAATGGTTTTAAAAAATGAGACGTGTGCTAAAAAAAAACAAAGGGGGTAACATTTTGAATCTTTCATTGTTATGTTTCAGAAACTTAGTTTAAAGATGTTAGAAGATCTTCAAATCAACACAATTTTAATGAGTCCTCCTTGTCAGCCATTTACTAGAGTGGGGAAAAAAAGAGATTGCCATGATGTACGAACAAAATCTTTTCTTCACATCCTTGATCTGATCAAACAGTAGGCAAACTTTTTTTTTCAAAAGAATTATTTTAATAACTTCGTTTTAGTTTCATTTATATACTTGATACTGTTTAGAAAATATTATTTAACACTGGGTCGCACATGATTTGGATTCCTTTTGAGGCTACTTTTTCATGCGCCACCCTGTATAATTGCTATAAAAAAAGCACTTTTTTCTTTATGTGTATTACAGTCTTAGGTGAAATTTTTCTATTTGCACCATCTTTTATAGATTTTGATTTATTAAGACTTTTGAAACAAAAACCATATCTGTCTTGCATGACTTAATATACTTAATGAACCAGCACATTACATATATCTAACATGAGCACATTCTCATAATGAGTTACAAACACATTTAAATAGAAAAAGTGACAAGTGATATAGAATATCACATCACATGTACTAAAACATATACTCAATATGTTAATTGTTCCATGCGGCACAATAAAACCTTGGACATGTGTTATAGCAACATAAAAATGGTCTATACATCTCTATAGTTATTTCCCCTCGGAGAGTCAGACCATACAATGATCCATTTTACATCCGTGTACAAACCAGTTTTAAAAACAACAAAATCCCAAGTACAGTCCATCCAGTCATGGTCTGACGACGCTGTTTTACAGCTACAAAGTTGTCTGGAGTAAACAGATTGGGACATGTTTGTAAACAACTGCCCAGACAGATGAACTTACCACAACTGTTAATTCGTACATCCAGTTCTGTAAAAACATTATTGTACCAAACAAGATAATTTAAACATTCAGTAATAATAGACCCTGGATGACCAACATTAAAAATTAACATTCTGTTGTCATCGAGAAGTACATAGAAGTCTATTTATAAAGCGCTGGTTATGAGTGTGTATGTGTTTTACGTGTGTGAATGTCATTTGTATGTGCATCTATATTGTTATTGTACAGTAGTTACGTTGAGGTTGTCTATTGTTGTCAAACCGAATTTCTGTACTTCTACACTTCTACTTTATACACTTTTTTGTTTCTCACAAGATATTTCGTAGGCACATAATGATTTATGTACATGAATTATCTGATTTTTTTACACTTGGTTTTATATGAATAGAATGTGCTTCAAATGCTATTTAAAATTTAACAATAGTAAATATTATTTAATAATAAATGATATATAATATATAAATAATTTATAATATACCAGCATAAATAATATTCTACATTAACATTTTTAAAATTCATATAAGGGATCCACCAGTATGTTCTTTGCTTACTTTTTTTTAAGGTAGGAGTTTTTCAATGTATGACCTGGTGATGCATTAAAATGTGTTTTTTTCTTATTTTATGCCAGGATAAAAGTCAAACCTGTGTACATTCTTGTAGAAAATGTCAAAGGGTTTGAGACATCAGAGACTAAAGGTCAGCTGATTGAGTGTTTGAAATATTGTAATTACACTTATCAGGAGTTTCTACTGACTCCATTACAATTTGGAATCCCAAACAGCCGGCTCCGATATTATCTTACTGCCAAATGGAATCAGTATTTGATGACTACAGCTACTGGTAATTACAGTGTAAGAGTTATTGTTCCAAAGTTATGTTCTCATATTTTATTTGACATTATTTTTTCAACTCCCATTGACCAATTTAACTCTCCCTAATTATTTTCCAAGTTCCCACGAAATTATTCATCTTGCTTATATGTATTTCACTACCCTCTTATGATTATACTTTGATAAGTTTTGTTTGTTTGTTATCAGAAAATATTATATTTGGTTTAGAATTAAAGGGGAATAATAAGATAAAACAAATGTTTATAAAACCAAAATAAAAGTTAAATTTGGAAAATGGAATTAAAAAATAAAAACTTACTGACTATGGACAACTCTGTTTGAAACTAGATCTAGGTAATATTTTATGATCCAAAGTGAACTAAAAGTATTTTTTTTTAAATGATGGTTATTTATATTTTCACAAAACTTAATATATAACGTATATAAAACATTTAATTGTCTTGAGATGACTTTCCATGTGATATAGTACATGTAATGATTAACAATGGTATCGTGGATTAAGAGAGATAGAGTGGACAGGCCATTGATTTGCATTTATATTAGCAGTAGCCAATTGAGATAGCTAACATCTTTTTTTGTTTTAAGTTTTCAATGTACCAAAGTTTGTTTTTTAAACAAAAGCATCCAGAAACACTTTCCTCATCACCCTATAAAAATATTATTCAATAACACAATTCAATATTGATTTTTTATCATATAATAGCAACTAAAAATATTGTGGGAGATAAAATAACATGAATCTAATAACACAATATTCATTTTTATCAGTTACAGATAAGCATGTTTTAGCAATTTATACACAACACCTTTGCTTGTGATCTATATTCCAGTACATCACATTCTTCTTGCAAACAAAATTATGTTCAGTCCACTCAGACAATTTTCTTAAAGTTTTTGATGAATGAGAGTCCATTAGCTATCAATAATTCCTAAGAAAAATCCCTGCAATAAAAAATAATGTAAATAGTAAATATAAGTGTTTGCAACAAAGGACCCCCCACAAACCATAAGCTTAAGAAAGGAGTGAACTGTATTTTACTTTCCCACAGACCTTTAGGACATATAATGTAACTTTATTATCTACCAGTACTCTTTTTTTTTTATTATCTACCAGTACTAATATTTGGCCTGATTAAGAAATCTTGGAATTGAATTGAAACATTAGACTTTTTTTAAAGTAAATATCATTAAATAAAATAAATGTGTATATAGACCTTTTTATTATTATTATTTATTTTTCTTTTTGCTTTAAGATTTTAACAGAGCTTCAAGATTTTTCCAGCTTTTTAAAAGACAGTGTTACAGCTCATGAACAAGAGGCTGTTAAAAACACAAACTTTTTAGTTAATGACAATTCTGAAAGTTTAAAGCCTAGTTGTGCGAGAGCACAAAGTTCTGATTTGCAAGGTGTAAAAACTCAAGATAGCCAACAATCAAGTGACTCTTTGCAAAATGAAGCCAAAAGTAGTCTAAAGGATTTTGGTAGAAATATGAGATATTGTGAAGAGGATGATAAATTTATAAATGATAAAAGTCTATCATTGTCTGAATATATGGAAACTAGTGATAATATAGATCTTCAAGACTACTGGCTTTCAGACAAGGAGCTTCGAATGTTTGTTATCATGGATGTTGTTTACCCAGAGCTTAAAAAATCTATTTGTTTCACAAAAAGGTAATTAACAATTGAAATTATAGGTATTTGTTATAGGTTTGAATTTAAAAAAACATTTTAAAAAATAAGTTCTGTATATATTTTTTTTTTAAAATCACTTTATTGAACCTTTTACTGTCCAAAATTGCTATCATCATTTTGTGTTATTCTAAGAGTTAATTGGGTGAGTAGTTAACCCTTACGTTGACATTTAGATAGACAACATTATGTTCTTCAACAAATGTTTAAAGTATTTCTTAACTTCATGTCAGAGAGATGCTTTTTTTTTTTCAATTTTAAATTAAAAAAAAAAAAAATGAAATTTTAAATAACCTTTTCAGAAATAGCTAACTATGTTAGAAAATTCTAGTTATTTGTTGACATCTGTCCATGGTCTTAAGTTGTTGGGGTTTTTTGTACATCACATCTCCTCGCTTCTGTCGTACAATCATTGCTCTCTGTTCCAATATCTTTTGTTGACATGTTGGGAGAGGGGGTATGTGTCTAATAAGTCTCCATACTACTTATAGGCACTTAGCTAAGTGCCTTTCAGCTTGAGTTAAATCTCAAATAATTTATAGTATCCATCAAAGTTTGAATTCGAGCCTCTTTCTTTTATTTAAAAGCTAAGAAAAATTTACCACTCAGTCATACGCCCCAATAATTTTAGTAAATTAAAAAAATAAATATGGTTTTATAAATAGAAGAATATGACATAATGAAAATAAAAGCTAATTCGACACTCTGAAATATGCTGCAAATTTCAAACTTATTTAGACATTTAACAAGAGAATCATTTCAACAGAATTAGTTCCATCACTTATTCTTTGATTTTTCTCTATTTGTTATAAATAATACAAATTCTTACTAAATACTATTGTCAAGGTATGGGCACTATATAGAAGGAGCTGGTTCAGTGGTACAGATGTCTTCAGATATACAGGTCAGTTTGATGTAGTTTTTTTACAGTTAAAAATAATTGTAAGTGAGCCTATTCTATTACCGGTACTAATAATCAGCATAAAATCTAATGTTATGAATTTTTTTCTCAAACTTTTCAAGCACCTGGTACTTCCCTTTGGAACTTGGTCTTGTCTGTTGTTCCTGTAAAATAAAAACTAACATGTGCATAGCTAATTTCAGATGTCAACTTATGTCTTCAGCTGTCACTCTTTCCTGTTGACAAATAAGATTGATAGTTGTGTATGTGGTGGAGGAGAGCAAATGAGGATGTTGCATTGATGCTAGAATAATTGAATAGTTGGCTAAGTTAACAGCTTAGAAATCTTTGCTTTTTGCTTTAATGATAATAATGCCATAGAAAGCGGACCAATTGTAGATTTTTCTTGTGTAATATTATAAATTCTATTCACATTTCAGATGTTTATATTTTTGAAAGACAAGTCTTTATTGTTAAATATTTCTAAAAAGCACATAGGCCTTTGAAAAAAAATTAAAGAGTAGCAAAAATTATTTTTTAACCATGTTATATAAGCAAAGTTTTTTTTTAATTTTATATCATAAAATGTTTTTAAAAATTTAAACCAACTTAGAAGCTCAATAAATATTTTTTTTTTTGATGATGTAAATATAATCCAGCATGTGATAGCTGCAAGTGAACTCAAACATCAAGCAGTCAATTCTTTGAACAGAAATGAGTGGGGTGAAGGTGAAATGGAAATACTGAGAAATTTGCATTTGAGATACTTTACTCCTAGAGAAGTTGCCAACTTGTTATGTTTTCCTAAAGATTTTAGTGAGTACTTTTGAAATATCTTAGCTTCTATAATTTAATGTCGTCAAGTGGTCACTATTTTGTTATTCTACAAAAAAACAAAACCATTAGCAAGGCAATGAGTGTATGAACTATTCTGGATGTACTATACGTGTGAGATGATCCACAGTTGCATTATGACCATGGCCATAGATAGATGTGTGTGATTTAGTCGATTGTTTTATGTCTTAAACCACTATTTATTCATACATATAATGAATCTCTAAAGGCATTTGAAAGATTTTAGATGCTTTTTAAATTTACACTAAACAAAATGATCAAAGTATAAGTAACAAGAAAATAAAATAAATTATCTTTATATGCCTATTTTCTCATGTTTCTTCTTGTTACAGTTGGTGGCCAGGGTAATGTGAATGTATTTTGAAAGAGGATGTTTGAAAACTAAGAAAGGATGAAGGGATAGATATATAGGAACATTATTAACAAGGGTATCAGTTTTTATTTTCTTTTTCAGGTTTTCCAGATGGCCTGACCAAAGTCCAGAAGTACAGAGTTCTAGGCAACAGCCTAAATGTCTTTGTAGTAGCACAGCTGATCCAATTTATGACCAAAATATTATGATGTTAAGTCATTGTAGTTAATGTTTTAAATAAATTTTTAAACCAATATGGATTTTCTTTGGTTATTTTTTTAAAGTTATTTGGCAATTCTTCTTTCATTTTATATTAAAAGCTATAATTCTGAAGTTATTTTTATATAATGTGGCTAATATTCAAGCTAGCTTCCTTGACACAGGATGCAGTTCATTAACTCTTTCTCTCCGTAATTATTTACCACATTCTGGTGGAATCGGCGCTGGTATCGTCAGTTAGGAGAGAAAGAGTTAAGTAATAATGCTTTTGAGAGAGAAAAATAGTAATTATGATTTCTGTTGGTGTGACTCCTGGCTTTTTTAACCATTAGTTAATAATTCAGGCTCTGTGGCTTTGATCTGAGATGGTTATTTGATATTATTTGAGAAACACAGCGATGAAAGTGTTAAACTTTCATAAAATACCACTACACATCTCTATCCATATTTTGGTCCTGCAGATCACTACATAATAAGAGATTATTAAACTTAAATGAATTTTAACTAATACATGTAATTTAAAATTAATATATTAAAATATATTGGAGGCTTCCATCAAAGATGAGTACACAATGTACATTGCAATATACTAAGGATTTCCATAAAAATGAGTACAGGTACACAAAGTGCATTGATATTTACTGGGGATTTCCATCAAAGATGAGTACAGGTTCACACATTGATTTACTGGAGATTTCCATTAAAGATGAGTACATAATGTGCATTGAGCTATACTGGGAATTTCCATCAAAGATGAGAACAGGTACACAAAATGCATTGATTTTACAATTGGGATTTCTATCAAAGATGAGTACTGGTATGTCAGGTTCTTGTTTTCTTGTACTTATCAAACTATTATTAGATATTTCAAATGTGAATATTTATTTAAAATTAATATTATTTCAATGTGTGTTATTGTTATTATTTTCTGGACTTGTAATATTTTGGCCCAAGTTCAGCCTGACAAGCACACCATACACATACAGATGTATATAAATTAATAAACTAAGTGTATGATGTTAAATAACAATAAAAATTTATTCCAGTGATATATTTACAAATGAATTGATGTATGATGAATGATAATAATAGTATCAATATCAATAGATATATGTGTAATAATATGTAATCTAAAATTATCCAGTTATTCTCTTTGCGACATATAAATGATCATTATTTGAACAATATCATTACCTTAATATATTCATCACAATTTGTTCAAATAGACTTCCAACACAACAACTGGTAATCCACATAGATCTAGCCTCTAGATCCGATACTGTTCACTGACGACAATTCTAAAAGTTTATAGTTCATACTATAACATCAGGTCTGACCAAGGCAACCCGCAGTCTGGAATCTTGAACCTCAGACTCATGAAAAACCAACTTGAACACCAGACGACCAACTGAGATTAGTGAGATGAAGACCTCAGTCCTGTAGACCTAACGTTGTACTCTCAATATAGAAAATTGAGACTGGATAAACAAGTCTTGACACCAAGACTTTACACTGAGTCTAACACATAGACTTGACACCAAGCTAAGATCACTACTTAGACTTGACGCTAAAGCTTGAAATAGAGTCTTGAACTGAGACTACGACCAAAACTTAGGCTTGTCGTTAAAACCCTATAGAGTATAGAAGATAAAAGAAAGGATTCTTCTAATCATCTGGATCTAGTCTAATACAAATACGAACGAATTCAAATAGAAAAACTATACAATGAAAAATAAAACTCACCCTAAACAGGGGTCAAGATAATCCAACAAGAAAATGTCCAAGGCAAATGTTAAGGCTATCCAGTAACAATAACCAAGGAGAAATTCAAGAGCTCTCAAGACACGTCTATCTGTACCAACGTACAAAACAAGACGATAAATGACGCAAACCACACACACCTAACTTTACGTCACTAGAAGTTGTGACAAGCAACAAAAGCTCAGTCCCCTAGTCTACAAAGTAAAATATTAATAGTGTAATGACGTCATCAATATAGTGATCAACGCCGCACTAGCAATTAGAGAAATAATTCTACTATACAGTTACATAGATAACTGCGACATAGTACATGAAGTGCATTGATTCACTGTAGTTTTCCATCAAAGATAAGAACACAAAGGGCATTGAGATTTCCTTCCAAGATGAATACCTACAAACATATATTGCATTAATACTTACTGGGGATTTCCATCAAAGATGAGTAACAGTACAACAATTGCATTGATGTTTACTTGGGACTTCCATCAACGATGAGTACAAGTGTTTTGAGATTTTTTTGAAATAAGGACTAAGTGTTGTCACATTGTGCCCTATATTTTCATTCATAAAAATATTGTAGAGTGTACTTTCAAGCTAACCTGGGATTGGGACAGTCTGTGAGTCATTTTTCCATTGAGCAAGCTCAGAGTAGATTACATTATCTTGGATTATTTGTACATTCATCCTGTAACCTGACATGGTGGATCAACATAAGAATGCCTGAACCAATACCACTTTATTAACTATGCTGTCCTACCATATGATTATTACAAAAGGTCTTTATAAGAACACTGAATATTTTTCAGCATGCATTAAAAAAAAAAAAAGAGAATGTAAAGTAAAGATGAAACCTTTAGTCTTAGCACAGTTGTTAGCCATACAGTGTTGGTTCCAGACATCCCCCCCCCCCACACACTTTTTTTTAAAATCACATTTATAGATCTACACAGTTTTACAAAAAAATAAAGAAAAAAAATGTTTAATTTTTTAATTGCAATTACACTTGCAAGTAAAGGGCAACACTCTATGGCTAGGTATGCAATTCGATCATGCCATATTATATTTGTAACTCAGTTCCTTATGTGAGTAGGATATTTTTTTTAAGTATATATTTTGAGAGTCCACACTTTTGTAAATTTATGTTAAAGCAAAAACATTGTAAATTTATGTTAAAGCAAAAACATAACATTATTTTACTATATTTTTTCTATGGCTAATCAAATGGGTTGGGGGGGGGGGGGTATAAGGACGTTTGTCTGTAGTCACTCAATGAGCTCTGTATGTTGTATCTGTTATGTGGAAATTTGCTGTTTTTAATCGAAGAAAGAGACCTTATAAAAAATGTAATCAAAATGAATTTCCAATACGGATCAATGAAGCACCCTTAAGGAGAGGCTATTTTAAAAATTAAGCAGTTATTTCTCTTGCGGTGAAACTAGGTCGTAGAATTATGACATACAGGTCTGAAGCGGTACAACTAAAAAATCGCAACAATAGGCTGTAAAGATCTAAAACCTAGTAATGTTGTCTTTTAAATAATGCACTGCAACAAGTAGCTATTGTAAAGTACAACAAAAAATATTGCTTTGCTAGCAGATTGATCTGATTCTAGATCTATTTATTTCTTCATATCATATTGTCCAATGCTCTAAAATCCATTGTAGCCTACATATGACATAGGATCAACTTGTATTTAACTCAATATAGTAGGTTTGTTTACGTATCCTCAATGGCAACGTGTCAAAATAAAAAAAAAGTGAAGCGAATACGAACACGGTGTGTAGGGCTAACACACTGTGCACTCGCTTTAGATAAGCTACATTATCTCGCTGTTCAATATGGCCACTAGGTGGGGTATTTGTGGCGCTGGTAAAATTTCTTTAGACTTCTGCATGTGCATTAAATCACTGCCTTCAGAGGACCACCAGGTTTGGCATAGTTAAAGAATTTAGTGTAAACCATAAAATGAGTTTGGTTTTTTACGGTAACATGCGTGCTAAAAGGACGCCATAACACAGCGATAAAAGCAGTAGTGTAATGGCACGTGGAAAAGCTGCTAATGCAAATAAATCTGGCACCCTGATATCCGGGCATTGATTTGTTCATATGTAAAACAAAAGCCAAATAAATTTACGGTGCTTTTTCGTTGTGGCCGCATAAATGACAGCCAGGCCAAAATACGATGTGTGTTACCGGTACCTACATAAAAATATGACTTAGAATGTGTTCCAGGACCATCCTCAGCACTGCTATAGTCTTTTAGTTATAAATTACATGCGTTACGTTCTTAAAACAACTAGACATATATGTCTTAACCTACTAATGAGCAGCAGAGAAAGGGATATACGACAAACGTGTTGTCAACAGTCAAAAGGCCTTACCAACATATTTTGATACACCCTTCAATATGAACACCCCCCCCTTTTTTCCCCCTCTCTCTCTCTCTTTCAGCATTTTATGGCATAGGCCTATATCGTCATTCATAGATCCACATTACTGAAATCATCCCTTTTCCTAAAAAGTAAAAAGCCTCTCTCATCACGGTTGTCTTTCATTTGGTGCCACTGACCTATATACAAATATATAGGTTTGTGGCCTATCAATGCACTCGTATGGAACTTCCATCCATGATGCACTCAAATAAAACAATCAGGTGCTGAACGTGGTTGTCGAAGTCTTCGTGGAGTGCAAGAAATAACGATGATGCACGATGAATTATGCGTAAAAAATATATTTAGATGTCTAAAAGACGCACGGTGTACATCGAACTCGTTGTTCTCAAGGAGGGCACGTTTTGAAGCCATAAAGAAACGTTTAGCTTTGACTGCTTGATGTCGTTCAACTGAGCAATCATTTGTGACGCTTTGAGTTTAGCTCCACGTGTATATCTACCTGCTAAGCCAGGTAACTCAGCATGTAAAGTGAGGTCTATAGTACCTTCCACAATGTTACTTCTACGCAGGGCCGGATTTAAAAATATGGAGACCCAGGGGCAGGGATTTTTGTAGAGGCCCTTTCAGTTTTTCGAAATTTTTAATCAAAACCCACTTTGTTAGTAGGCGGATAATTATGTCTAGAACCAGTGGCGTAGCTACCAATGTGCGGGTGGTGCGGGCCGCACAGGGCGCCAAGTGGAGAGGGGCACCAAAATTCCTTAAGTGTGTATTAATTTCCTATTTCCCTGAGCTTTTCAGTAAAAACGACTAATTGTATGGACACGAACAAACTTAAACTACTGTATTTTAAACATGAACTAACGATTTATAAACTAGTCATGTCGCTATTTTGTTTCATCTCCTTGACTATTTCTTCAATACAATGTAAGCTATAGAACAGTTTGAATCTAATTTACTAGATTTATTTCGTACACCTGGTACATGTTGTTACTATACTGATCAATGCTCTGTAATATAAAGAAGAAGATAGGCCAACCTTTTTTTTTACTTCATTGTTTAGTCCATTGGTTTATTCTAGATATTGAGTTTACAAATATATTTCTAAACTCTAGCTCTAAACAATTGTCTTAGTTTATTCATTTCTTTATGATTCTTTATAGTTTAATTTTGGAAATAATTCTATTGTAATGTCAATATTTTAAAGTAAGCATCCTGGACGTGCTGGAGCATTGACAGTTTTCTATACAGGGTCACCCCCTAGATATTTTGGCGTGTTTTCACGTTGGAGTCGCAGCCCACCGAGTTGAAGATCGAATGGAGCCTTAAGAATTTCGATATCTAGGCTGAACAGGGACCAGGTCGTTTTGGCAACGATTATCTGAATCTGTCATTTGTCGCAATACGAGGAGATGGTTTGGAGGTCAGCTTGTAATGCCGTCTGTATTTGGTCGGCTTTCTTGCCGGTTGACCAGAGGACAATGTCATCCGCATTTTTTTTGACCGCATTGAGGTGCGTTTCTTAAATTTCTTAAATCTAAAGAAGCATCGAGACAATTTCAAGTCACATCATTGCCAGAGTCCACCGACTATAGGCGAGCTGTTAATGGGTATGAATTAACTGAACAATTAAAAGAACAAAGCAAGATGAGACGGTTATCATTGAATCCAGAAATAAATGACAAGGCCGACATCCTGAAAAGAAGAAAATGCTTCAATACTGCAGGTTCTAGAGACTAAAGGACAGCACACAAGCATGTCTTTAGTACACTCCTCAAAAATTCATACTTAGGAAGCTGAACCATCAGACAGTGTAAACAATACAGAAAGGAGGATAATAAACTCTAAACTGAACGACATTGGAGATTGGCCTGATGTCATCACAGATAGTATTCGCATACACCTTGTCACTAAGGATCTGAAACAGTTCAGCGTATGGACAGTCAATTCAGAGAGGCGTATAGACATCAAGAATCAGCAAAAGGAAAGGCTAGAAAGCTTTCAAAGGCTTGGTTTTCCGGCAAATGTCAAACGGCGAGAAAGTTCTTAGAAAGTGAATGTGTTATTCGCCAAAAAAAAAATGAATTCTTATTTTGCTTCCCCTGCATACTCTTCTCAACAAGATCAAGTACCAAATCTTCATATAAATCCAAAGTTGGATTCAATGAGTGGTTTTTCCCCGAAAATAGAAAAACATGAGACCAGCAGAGCTCACATTCAGTCATCGCTTGCTTGGAGGGAACTTGAAGTTCGCCTGAGAGTAGGGAACAATATTGACAACAAGGCTCAAGATTTGATTATGCAAGAGACGAAAACCTGGTGAGTTAGTAAAATTACTATCAAAATACGATCTACTCTTGAGGGAGCATGTGCTTCGAACTAAGCTTTGTTCCAGACCGAATACATACATTTCTCCACAAATACAAAATGAATTTATTACAATATTGGGGGATCACGCTAAAAAACAAATCATACAGCAAGTAAAACAAGCCAAATATTTCTCTATTATTTTTGACATTTTTTCCCAAATTTTACGGTATGTTGTCTTGGATAATGACGGGGTGCAGGTTCGTGAGTCTTTTGTTGACTTCATCGACACAAAGGACTAGCATGCTGCTGGAATCGCTGAGATTATTCTAGAGAAATTGCGTTCGGATGGCTTAGACATAATGGACTGCAGGGGTCAAGGATATGATAATGCTGAGGTCATGAAAGGTCATTAAGGTCATGAAAGAATTAACAATATTTGATTAATGAATACATATTATTTTGAACAAAAAGTAAGGTTCTGCAATGTTATTTTTTTATTAGTTTATTATTTATATATATTAATTAGTTGTTTTTTTTTATTGTTTTTTTTTGGGGGGGGGGCATCAAGATGAGGTACCGCACCAGGCACCATATACTCTAGCTACGCCACTGTCTAGAACCATACCGTATTTCTTTTTATTAATTTTTTGATATGCATATTTTGGTTTTAATGAATGTATATTTTGAGGTCTGCGAACTGCCGTAAATCTGGAGCTGCTTTTGTATAACCATCACGCTTCAAGCGGACGCTTCTTAACCACTACAGTGTTGCCAACTGTAAGATTTAAAGTCTTCGGTAAAAAGGCAAAAAAAAATTTTAAAAAATGCTGACACATCGAAATATTTATTCATTTTCACTCTTGTGGTGGACCCTTTTTTGTTGAGGACCCTGGGCGTAGCTCCGCCTGCCTCCCTTAAATCTGGCCCTGCTTCTACGTACTCACTTGCGTTCTGGGAGTGTTGGGGTGATGCACTCCCGATTAAATACCCTCCGCATCAGTGTATCAAAAGACATGCTTCACAAATTGTTTCATTCAGCGTTTCTTTTCGCCAATTATCTGTTTGCTTTAAGATTTATCTTCATAGAAATATGTGTTATCACGTCTCAATGTGTGTTCAAAACATCGCAGGTTTTTGTTGTTACAAAGAAAAGATCCTTCTATTTGTCTACCAGTTATATGAATTTCGAAGTTTTTTTTCGCACACAGAAATATTCTACTGCATTTACTTTAAGGTGATGAAAATGTCAAAAATTTAAATATATATTTTACATCTTGATACTGCTTTGGTACTTTTGGCATCTTTTTATAGCCATTGAATTCTAAAAGTGCTTTATTGTGAAGCTAGAACGAAACACAAATTTAGACGCCAACTGCAGAACAAGATAGGAGGATACTAACAATGGAGCTGAGATGCTACAGAAATATCCCAGGTATCATATAAAGACCGCATCTCAAAAGAAGAGATTAAAAACAGGATTACGACGACAATAGGGCCCCACGATGACCTGCTAACTTCTGTCGAAAAACGCACACATCGCTTACCATCGCTTTCTCTGTATCTTCATTCTTTTTCCATGTACTGTTCCCTGAAGGAAGGTTTTTGCGAGCCCTGAAGACCTTGTGATATCGCCATAAAGATTGCGTTTTTTGATTGAAGTTAGCAGATCATCATGGGTCCGATCGCTGAACTAATCTTGTCGCTAATCTCTTCCTTTGTGATGCGGTCTTTGGACGTGATATCTAGAATCTTTCTGTAGCATTTCCATTTCTTGGATCTTCCTCTCTAGTTCTGCAGTCAGTGTCCAAGATTCGCAAGCATATAGGAATGTGGCCATGACCACGAAGCGCATCAGTCGGATTTTAGTGTCGAGGGTTATGCCTTTATCTTTCCATATTGTTTTGAGTTTTGCAAGTGCTGCTGTGGACTGAACAATTCGGGCCCAGTAGTTTACGTTTGGTTTTTTTTATCTGAGACAATAGCTCCGAGATATTTGTCAGCCTTTCATTTCCAATACTGATGTCCCTTTTAAAGCCCCGTTGGCTATTGGTCAAGATTTGTTAATTTTTTACATTGATTTGCATTCCATATTCTGTGGTAGTCTATGCGCATCGCCAAGTTAGCTAGTTCTTCTGCCCGTGCCAGACCATCTATGCCATTCGCGCTGCGCAAGCTAGTAGGCCTAATTCTAATTCCTCCAATGCTTACAGTACCTTCATAGCCCTCAAGAGCATCTTCCATTATCCTTTCAAGGAAGATATTGAGAAAGTGTGTGAAATTAGGCAGCTGTGATTGGAAACTAGTTCCCAATAATTGATCAGCAAATTGGTTTAGACTTACAATTTTATTGAGCACACTAACACTTATAAAACTTTTTGTTTATGACTGTTTTTAGATTTAGACTCAAATGAGTAAATGTTATTATCATTATTAAATACGCATTTTAACTCATTTTTTAACGCATTAATTAACGGGACAGATAGTTGCTGTGGCAGCTAGAGACAAAGGGAGAGCAGAAGACTTTGCCTCAAGATTTGGCATTCCAAAGAGTTATGGGTCCTACGAAGAGCTAGCGGAAAATCCGGATGTTGGTACGTTGATTCAGATTGTCGTGGTTATATAGTCTAGGTCAGTGATTCCCAGACTGCGAACCATATCTGACCCTCGACTATTTATGTAAATAACCAACTCTTCTAAATACGTTCTTTTTTCAAATATTATATAATCGTATGTTTATAAAATCCTGTTTCAGATATTGTGTATATAGGCACCATACACACCCAGCATGTCCAGAACAATTTGCTGTTCATCAATGCTGGGAAGCACGTGCTTTGTGAGAAACCAATGGCGCTGACTCTAGAAGGATGTCAGAAAGTCCTTGTGGCGGCCAAAAGCAAAGGTGTTTTCTTCGCTGAAGTAAGTAAATTTTAAAAAAATGCATTTTATTCGAAGAAAAAGGATTTAATCCTTTAACTAAGTAGGCCTAAATATTTAAAAAAAAAACATGTTTATCGGACTTCAATAAATAGAATGAAACTATTTCCTTCCCTTGTAGAGACATAAATAGGTACATTTTTGAAATTTAAAAAAAAAATAAATCGAATTATTAACAAAAAAAACTATTTCTCAAACCAAACAAAATCGCAATATCTTTTCGACTTTATTGTACTTGTTGCTTTGTGAATTTGTGCGTAGGTGCTCAATATGTTTATTTAGTATAGAAATATCGCAGACCTATATGTCTATGGCTTTGTATTATAACAGATTTTTATTTTCTGCTTCCGTGGATCTTTTTCTTAAACTTTAACTCACAAAAAAAAAACAACTTTTAAAGATTTTGTTCTTGTTTTTTGAGGTCTTTCTATATCTAGATCTAACTTTGCTTTATCGCGAGGCACATTGTAGATTCTATCATGTTTGCTGTATAGTATATATTCGTCTATATTATTTTCGGTCACAATCTTTTTAATCTTTTAAAGGCATTTTGGAGCCGTTATTTCCCGGCGTACAAATTTATTCAAGAACACATCAAGTCTGAGGCGATAGGTGACGTGGTTATGGTAGAAGCAACATTCGCCGTTCCCATTATGCACGTCCAAAGACTATACGACCTTGAACTCGGCGGAGGTGCACTGATGGACATTGGCTGCTACACTGTCCAGGCAGCTAACTTAATCTTCAAAGACAAACCCGAGATGATCGTTGCTCATGGAAGCAAGACAGAGACAGGTGTGTTAAGTGGCTAATTTAGTCGATATCGCTTTCAACACCTTCTCTTAAACCTCTTTACAATTCACTCTTTTACCGAAATATCTCCTTGACTTCCTACATATACCAACAAACTTCAACTTTAGACATCAAATAGTATTATATATATATATAATGACGCCTCACTTTCAAGAGATGTTGATAACCGTCTGGCCAGGGCCAGTAGCGCTTTTGGACGCCTTCAGGCAAGAGTTTGGCGGAACAAATCGCTCCGCCTGCCTACAAAAATCAATGTCTACCAGGCGGTGGTTCTCTCAACCCTTCTATATGGCTCTAAGACATGGACACTATACAGAAAACAACTAAGACTTCTTCAGCGCTTCCACCAAAGATGCTTGCGCTCATCATGGACATACGGTGACAAGACCGCACTACAAACAGCGATGTCCTTGCGAACGCCGTTATGGACAGTATAGAAAGACTTCTTATGGTCCGGCAGTTACGCTGGGTACGGCACCTATCCCGTATGGGAGACGAAAGTATGCCAAAGGCAGTCTTTTTTGGTGAGCTATAAGGTGGTCGACGTATCAGAAGCGTCCCACGGAAACGCTTCAAAGACCAGATTTCCTTGGCTGACATAGAAGAGAGCACCTGGCTGCATGCGGCCTCAGAACGAGACAACTGGAGGTCACTCACGAAGGCCGCGGGATACACATTTGAGACCAAAAGAAAATCCGCTGCCGATGACAAACGCAGACGGCGAAAAGAAAATCTATATCGACCACCTGCGGACAATGGTTATGCTTGCCTGGATGTGGCAAAATATGTAGGTCACAGCTGGGACTGCGCAGCCACGGGAAATACTGTATTCCTCACTAATCTTCGGACTCGAAGACTAGTCTTATTATTATTATTATATATATGCTCCATAACACATATTCATGAATTCATCATGAGATCGCTGGAACCGCCGAACGGATTTGCATGACATTTTGTAAACAGCTTCCTCTTTTCTCTAAGGTGCTCACTAAGAAGCCTAGAAGTCTATGAATGTTCAAAAATTGTATGTAGGATAAACGGGAAAAAAGGGAGGGGGGAATAAATGAAACAAAATTGGCCAGTTAAACAACGGGCGTAGCCGGTGGGTAATACTAGTAAATGTAAACAAATAACCATATTCTGCTGGAGGCTTGTGTGGACAGTATAGAAGCACTACTTACCATTCGATAGCTGCGCTGAGTCAGACACTTATCCCGCGTGGGGGACGACCGCATGCCAAAAGCGATCTTTGTTGGCGAGCGTAAAGAAGGACGACGAAACAGAGGTGCCCCGTAGGTGCAATATAGATAAACTAAGGCGCCATTTTGCCCTCGCAGGCATGGAGGAAAGTAGGTGGCAGCAGAAGGCATCTGAAAGTCACAGCTGGAGAGCTCTTACGAAGACTGCGGGACACACACTTGATGCCCAGAGAAAAGCGTTTGTAGAGGACAGGCTAAGAAAACGTTAAGAAAACAATTAGACCTCTTGCGTATAACGGCTTTGTCTGCACCAGATGTGGAAGAATATGCAGGTCGCAACGGGGTTTTCGTAGCCACGTGAAACACTGCACTCATCGGAATCGAAGTCATTGTCATTATTATTGTTGTAACCCTATTGGCGACGCGATAGGATTAACTGTGTACGATCAACTGACATATGTGACACAGGTCAGTAATACAGTTTAGTGTGCTATATCGATGTACAAGGGACAGTACAGGTATGAACTTTGCACGTAAATATCACCCGTGTTATGGACCAGAGTGTGTAAGGCAATGCAGTTCAAGACAGGACAGTGAGGAGACCAGGACTGTTAGTCAGCCAAGATGTCGGTCCTGGTGGAGTCCTCAAGTGAAACTTACACGAGTCCAGGATGAGATAGAAAGTAGAGTTTAGTACGGCAGAACGGTGATGTGGAGTGTAACATTTGTAATTTGTAGTCAGTTGATTGTGTTGCCAATTTGTTGTATTGGCTATTTTTATTTACTCATTACTAAAGTACCAGATTATTTTGGAACTCTTGTTGTCAAGTTCTTGAGTTAGACGTGTTGAGTGTTGAGCAGTGTTTACAGAAGTACTGATCTGGAGAGAGAGAATCGTAACATTGTTATATATATATATATATCTATGGTTGGGGGGCATTATAATGCGGCCTGCTCAAACAAATGTTAAATCAATAATCAATAGAAACAAAAGAATTTGTCTGTGTATGTTCCCTAGGTGCTGACAAAACAGCCGTAATAACACTGAAATACCCAGGTGATAAGTTTGCAAGTCTGGCCTACTCAATGGAATCTAGTGGAGGGGCAAACCACTTTACTATCTACGGGACGAAAGGAACTATTGTGGTCAGTTTCAGCACAACATTTTTTTAATAACGTTGTCTGTTTACATAGGTTGGTGATTTTCAATATGTCAAGTAAAATATAAGTTGGTGATGTGCAATATGTTCAATCAAGTATAAGTTGGTGATGTCAAATCAAGTATAATTTGATGATGTCCAATATGTCCAATCCAATATAAGTTGGTGATGTCCAATATGTCCAATCAAATACATTTCTATTATTCTTTAGACTTGGTTTTCAAATTAAAAATTTAAATTCTTACTCCTTAGACTATGTTATGTATGACTCGAAATTTTATTTTCAGATACCGGTATTGTCATTGTTTTTTTCTTAAGTTAAGTGCTGAAAGACTAATTCATTGCATACTTTGTTTAACACTTCGACTGATATTTACATACTTATTGAATAATCTCTAGATTCCAGACTCTTTTTGGTATCCAACGAGAGTTGTGTTGAAAGATAATGAGGTGAAATATTTCCACTTACCAACAGTGGAGGATCAGGTAAGGAAACTTTTAAAATAATGATTTCACTTTAGGTAGACAACCAATAGACAGATTTTATTTCTTGATTGTTATGAACATAATAATAATAATAGAGTCGAAAACCTTGTCCACTTAGTATGGCTTTAATATACTGAATGACTACACAACACACATTCCGTGAACACATTCTTATTGCATAAGTTACAAGCACATGCAAACATAAGAACGAAAACCGACACAGTATATAATTTTCATAACATTGGTAGATAACATATTCGTGACCTGATCACAATAAGGAGTATGTTAATTAAATTAAAAATGTTGCCAAATAACTGTGACTGGATCCTATAACCTTTTTTTTTTTTTAAAGCACATAGAACTTACAGTTTCTTTTTAAATACATGAACATATAATTATTTTCTTTTACAGGATGGCTCATATTACGGAAATGCTCAAGGTTTTGTTTATCAGGCTAAAGGCGTTCGAGAGTATCTCAAAGCAGGTTAAGACTTTGTTTATTGTTTTAAGGTGGTTTGGAAAAGCTTGGTGTCCAGTTAATTTATAAAATGAATTTCATAGACCATACAGACTTTTGATTATGGAATTTTTATGAGAGATCAAAACTACTTATGAACCAGTTCAATTAATAGATTTTAGACCGTCTTGCACTTGCATTTCCCATGTTTCAGTTAGATTTTGTTAAAATAAATAAATAAAAACATGTAGGTGATTTGGGTTTACAAATAGGCTCTAGTCGAACTATGATATTCAAAGGTATTTATATCCCCTCTTCCAAACCACAATTCTTACTAATTCTTACGCAAAATTGAAGCATGCAGACGTGAATACCTAAATCTATAATAAATGAAAACTTAATCAACGAAAGAAATAATAATTAAATAACTAGCCCAGAAGATTCAAATTATGTGACTGTGACCGAGTTTTACCAGCTGATGCAGCATGTTTTCCACTTAAGAAACTGACAGTTATGCACGAACATATTAATATGTGAATAATAACAATAAAGGAGGCGCTGTGGCTGAGCGGTAAAGCGCTTTGCTTCTGAACCGGGGAAACCGGGTACGAATCCTGGTGAAGACTGGATTTTGAGTTTCGGTATCTCTGGGCGATTCTGAGTCCACCAAGGGTGCCTTACATTAGTTGGGGAAAAAGTAAAGGCGGTTGGTCGTTGTGCTGGCCATATGACGCCCTCGTTAAAACCGTGGGCCACAGACACAAATGACCATTACATCATCTGCCCTATAGATCGCAAAAAGGGAACTTTTTTTTTCTTAATAACAATAGAAATAGTCTTGTGATTTGTGCGGCCGAGAGGCTTAAACTGCTGGCTACCTATCAAGGGGACTTGGTTACCTATCAAGGGGAGTCAAGCTCAACACCCGACTCATGTAAAGTTGTTTTTACTGAGCGCCCAAAATGAAGCACTAAAACTTCTTCCTGATACTCCTTTCTCTACTGGTCCAAAAACAGAGATTTGAACTATAACGCTTTGAACATGTTGTTAGCATGAAAGTTGCGCTACATAAAAGTTTTTTTTAAAAGCCTATGTAATATTCAAAATGAAATGCAAAATAAATCAGCAACAAATATACAATTAAATGGATTTCTAAAAAAATTGATTACATTCGAAATCTATCTGATGCATTCTCCCAAAGCTAGCTACTTTATATGACCTTTAAGATCACAGCGACCTCGTCTGTTAAGATGCCTGGCTTCTTTTAATAATTAATAAATCTTTTTCTTTTTTGTTATAACGCTTGGCTTGTTTTATTTAGACTAATTTACTACCGTATGAAAAGTGTGTGCTTGTTTGAAATGAATCAACCTCCTCTCCTATCACAGGTGTAACTGAGAGCGACGTCATCCCTCACAAGGACAGTGAGACCATTATGTTCATCATGCAAGAGGTTCTCAAACAGCTTGGGGTGAAATACAACTATTCTTAAGACGGGCTCCAGACTAGTCATTTGTATGGGACTTCATTATATGAACGATAACAGACTTTTATTTAAAGCTTTTTTTTTTGGTGTGTGTGTGTGTGCTGAACAAAGTAGCCTACAAGTTTTACAGTCTTCTGCACAATGAGTTTTTCTAATGGCATAAGCAAATAACATTAAGATTATTTTTAAGAAGTTGTTTTGTTTTTTAAAACATTTGCACTGTTTAGGCCATGTCGTGCTAACGTTTGTGATTAGTGTATTGGATACTTGTTGTTGAATGCATTTGATTGCTCAAAGCATAAATAAGGACAATACATGATTTGAAAATTATTTATACATTTTTTCTACTTTTATTTTGTTTAAATTGTAATTAATTGAAATCTAAAATAAATAGCTAATTGATTTTATATTTAATTTAAATTAATTTAATTTTAAAAAGCAGTGTTTCTCAACCTTCGGTGAAAAAAACAAAAAAACAGCCATATTAAGGCTTTGCTCTTGACAGCTAGGGGGTTTGTGGGGGCGCTGAAAGCTTCCCCAGTGGGGCTCGGCAAAAGCGTTTTCTTGCATTCTTCGCTGCAGGAACGCATTCTCCTGACGTCTACAGCTCATTATTCATCCTATTAAAAAAAGGACCTTTTGAATAATGTTAAATGTTTTACTTGAAAAAATTCTAATATGAATTAACAGGCCCTTACTAAATTGCAAATACAACCAATTAGTTCCTTGAAAAGATAAGATACCCTAAGCCCCAACGCCAAATGCGTTTTCTTGCATTCTTCACTGCAGGAACGCTTTCTCCTGACGTCTAAAGCTCATTTTTCATCCTACTGAAAAACATTTTGTTAATGTTTTCCTTAAAAAATATTCTAATACGAATTTACATTGCAAATACAACCGACTGGTTCGTTGAAAAGTTAACATACATAAAACATATTTAGATTAAGGCGTTGAGGATCGCCGCGGAAAAAAAAAATATTCGAAAAAAAAGCTCATTTGTAAGTGATAAATTTTGTTCAATAGTCATGTTAGTAACTTTGTTTTGTTACAGAACTATAATTCAAAGCTCTAAACAAAAATTTCGGAAGTTGGAGGAGAAATTAAGTGGACCAATTAGATTCTACTGATTTTTTTTTGTGTGCATTTTTAGGATTCAATAATATATCGTGAGTTAAAGTCTCAAATTTATTTACACAATAGAAAAATATCAGTATGAGTAAAGATTGGGAAAAAGTGACAAGGAAAATAATATTCGGGTTCAGAACTCATCTCAGTTGTTACTCTTATACTAAAAATTTCGTATGAATTCTAAATTTTCCAAAATAAAGTCTTTCTAAAAATAATTATGTAAATCATGTGCAATTACATAAACTCTGTCGCCATATTTGACTATTCGGTTTTAAAAAATCATGCTTTCGTCTGGAAAGGGAGAGGGCAGTAGAGTGAAAACGATTAATCCTCGCTCCTTTTTATAATTTATGCTAATGAATGCATTTGGCATTAAAGAAAAGGGGTGGGGCGACTCAATATAAGAATTTAATTTAAAGCACCTAAAAATTATATATAGTTTCTTTTTTATTTTGTAATTTCTCAACTAAAATACAAAAAGAAAAGGCATTGGTATGGGCGGAGGGCGATTGCATGTGTCGCCCCTCCCATTTGGTACAACCCTTTTTCATTTAAGTTTACTAATTATAAAATTTAGATTAGAGTTTGGTGCGACATAATAAACAAATGGGTTCAAATATCAATATGTAGCTTATATTATATAAATATTCAACTAATTTTGTTCACAAACTATGATTTTTCCATAAAAAATAAAAATAGGAACGCCCCCCACCAGCTAAGAGGGCTAGAGTGGGTAGGGCAGTAGAAGCAATCGCCCTTCCCCCCAGCAAACCGAATCGGCCAAGATACCAGAAAGGTAGCGACACAGTATAACAATGGGGGCCCCTAAAAATGATATAGTAATTCAACTAATTTTGTTCACAAACTATGATTTCTAAATAAAAGTAGGACCGCCCCCCCCCCCCCACTCAAAGGGTTTAGGTGGGGAAGGCAGTAGATGTATTCGCCACCCCCAACCCACCCAATCGGCTAACAAGGGAAAGACATAATATAAAGATCGGTTAAAATATCAATAACAAGTTTTAAAATATATAGATATTTAATTGATTCTGTTATCAAGATGTGATTTCTACCCCCCCCCCCCCACTCGAAAGTTTATGGTGGACTGGGCGGGTTTGATGCCATTGCCACCTCCCTACCCAGGGGCGGACTGGCTATATGGGCATTCGGGCAAATGCCCGGTGGGCCGGTTGTGATGAACATACATGCCGGGGATTATATTATCAAACTTGACAATTCAATGAAATGAAGAAAGAAACATCTCTCTGTATTTTCTTAAAACTTCTTTAATAATACTTCTTCAACTTTCACATTAAATTAACTTCTCAATTCAATAACAACTTGACTTGATACTTCATAAATAAAACTTAAAGATACATGAAACTTCACTTAGTATAACTTCAACTTCAACTAATAAAACTTTAACTAATGGACCCGCTAATATCACAAAACTTATAACTATTACTAATCGAGGACTGAGCGAGGACCATCGCTCTACAAGAACTACTACTATGCGAGGACCCCGTACGTTCCAGAATCATGGAACCTTCTCAGATAATTATTTTAGTAACTTTGACCTTCTAGTTACTGACGTGTGCTATTTTTTCCCTTAACCTCTTTCTTTGATTGGATACCTAAAATTAACTTGTTTACGCTGGACACTTGCATTGGTTTGAACTCGCTTCTAGAAACTGGTCGAAATAGGTCACAGACTCGAATCGTGACACCGGTACCCATTTGGGCCGGTAGGGCCAATGAAAGGGCCGCATGAATGCCAGTAAATTGTTTCAAGATTTATATTATTCTCTTTAGTCTATTACTAATGTTAAGCATTGTAAATATCCTTCATCCGTATATAGTGCTTCTAGTAGACCTCACTACACGATAAGCAAGAAAATTAAGGCATTTATCCAAACAGAGGATGCATATTCTATTATTGGCCTAACGAATGTTAAATAACATTTTAGTTTTATGTTCTTATTTCATTTATAGAAATTTCTTTTAATAAATCCTAATGCTTTGTTCGATTTTTTTTTATAGTTTCATGAATATGGAGATTCCATGACAGTTTTTCATGGTATTTTGCGGTTTTAGTCTGTGTTACTGGTTTACCAGGAATAATGAATGAATGAATTACTAAATAATTCGTATACAAATTGTGTGATTTCTTTACTAAAATTCGTCCGCTCCCCCCATTCGACATGAAACTGCCCCCCCCCCCCCAATTTACTTCACCCTATGCTTCCGTCCCTTAAAATACTTTGAATTGGACAGTCATTACTTGTACCTGAATGGGGACCTGTAAGCGTAGCTATACATTGGGACACCAGGATCACGTGATTATGTTCGTCGGTCATCCCGTTCAGTTTGTCTGAATGTTTGCAACTAATGGGACAGTTGGAAAATAAAAAGAGAACATACGAAGCACATGCAAAGTATATTGGTTTAACTGTCTGATTCAGGGAACCGGTTTTTTGCTCTAATGGCACTAGGAAAGAAGTAGCATTTGTACGAATTGTCACAGCATTGGTGTCTTTCTACCTATTTTATCTATGAGTAAAACATACATTGAAATTATTACAAAAGAAAAAAAAACGAATGTAATATATTTTAAAACAATTACATTAAAGAGTTGCGCGCCCTGAGGTTTGGGACTCACTGACATATATCACGTTGCTTTAACACCAAGAAATGACAGCAAAGAGTAGAATGCGCCATCTACGGAAACCAGATCCTCACTGCTATAAAACACTAACGTTCCGTTTGTTGCTTTGATGTGAGTCAGGATGAGCATACACATTTAGTGCTCAAAATATGGGGTTTGTTACCGCAGGCCACTCAATGAAACAGCTTAGCAATGTTTGCTTGTTTATTTTACATGTTTCACATGTTCCTTCACAGTAAACAATTATAAGACCCCCACTGCCTCGCCAAAAACTCCTGCCAAGCGCACACCACATGACCATTTAAAGAAGTTTTACGCGTTTAATACTAAGGTTCAAACATAACAAGAGATGAACAATCACTAAAAGAGTTTTGAAAAAAAAACACAACAGTTTGAGCTTGGCATCCGCCATTATGAGCAAACTGTGGAAAATCTAGAATAGTAACATTAGATTTCAAGTAAAATGGAAACTATATTCTCCTTTAGTTGTCTACTCTATAGGCTACTTCTTTACTGTTTTAAAAGTTGGACACTGAACGCTGAGGCTGAAATAAGAATTCCAGCCTTTGAAAGTAAATGCTACAGAAAAATGCTGGGTAATAATAATAATAATAATCTTTATTGTCTGTATGGAAATTTGTCTTACTATTTGTGCATTACACCAAACAAAAAACATTCTAACTATAAGAAACCAAAGTGTACATTCACACCAGACTCACTCATAATTTACATGTGATAAAGTTTATACCAGATTGTTCTTATTTAATGATTTGATTGCCAGGGGAACAAAAGAGTGTTTGTGTCTGTTTGTCTTTGCTATCGGTGTCTTGTATCTCTTTTGTGATGGTAAAATCACAAAATCCTGACACAAAGGGTGATTCTTTATTTCGAGGATCTTGTTAGCTTTTTTTTTAGATGTTTGTCCCAAATGGGGTTTGTTTTTTGCCAATGATTTTACCAGCAGCATTTAGGATTCTATAAAATGTATTTTTATTTTTAATGCTCAGATTGCCATACCAGGCAGTGATATTAAAACTTAAAATTTTATATCAGATACCAGGAAAGGAAAACAAATGAGTTTGTAAGTTTACAAGACAACACTCTGTCTGGCAAAAAGGAGGAACTCCACAATACTTTGAAAAGAATAAAGTTGAGCTAGTTCGGTCATATTGTAAAACATGACTCACTTTCAGAATTAATCCTTCAAGGATGGATTTGTTTACGCGATCTGTCACAGCACCCCTACGATGAAAGTCAAGGGGCAGATAAGAAAAGAATTTGGAGACAGCTTGCTATGAGGTAGCCTAATATTTAATAGACTAATACTAACATCGGAGTAGAAGGATTTTCTAACATAACAACCAGTAACTTTGTATCGTCCGTTATTCTCTCTAACCTATTGCCGTTCTAATATTTTACTATCTTCGTCACTAAGGAAATACCCAATTAACCCCAACTTCTACGCGTCTTACTACTGAGTCTTTACAAAAGCGATACATGCAGTTTCTCTGTGTATTTCACATAACATTTCTGAACGACTCAGAAACACACACACACACACACACAATCTATGATTCTAAGGCTATTAGACCAATTTCATCAGACTGGCCTGCGCTCTATTATGGCCATAAAATTATACGCTACATAACATGTAATGGCATTCTTTCTGATGAATACCCAAGCATTGCGTAAATAGGGTAGATTTCGCCCTGGCCCGTGACCATAAGGAGCCTACATGGGCCTCTGGGAAAAGATTATCGAATTTATATCATCGCTCACTTTCGTCATTACAAAAATGTTTCCAAAAGAGTTCTGGTAAATGTTAACGTTCCTTGACGAATCATTCAACCGAGCGAGGAACGGTCACCGGGTAGGCCTACCTTTTACTCATGTGTAGGCCCAGTACTATTTTAAATTACGAATAGTTAATTTAAAGAATTATGCGATTATTTATAAACTAAAACTGCACTTAGGATAACTAAAGATACGTGGGCCTACAAATGTACAAATGTATTTTTAGTTGTAATAACTCCTGTTGTTCATTTTGTGTTTTTCTTTCTTATTTATTTTCTTTATAAATATTTGTCTAAATAAGACAGTTTCTACTTTGTTGTACATCTAGTCATACTGTCATTCAATAGAATGAGAATCATGACGTACTTTGCCTGAAAACGTCATGTTTTCTATAGAATACCTACATTTCGCATGCCGCTAACAGGCCTACAAAGGAACCTCTCATTGGGTCAGTGCACTTTTTTTTTTATGGATTCGACGGATATGTCACACACACACACACACATACACACTCAAAATACATTTTTCTAAAATTAAAAACTCACGTCCCCAGAACGTGGCGAAGGGGGGAGGTGGGCTCATCAAAGTACCAGCAATGACGTCACCTTCTACCCTTTATTTAACCCACACCTGGGTGACAAGTGCGTGCATTCATTTCGAGAACAGCAGTCTTGAACTCACCCTGTAAGGTCTTCATTTTCTTTCTTATAGCACGTTGCCTGTTGCATACCTAGTTCTCTACATTTCGGAACTATGGATTGTCTATTGGTACGTATTGTCTTGACCATCATTCAAAAATTATCTCTAGAATGAAAGTATCAAGTTCATTATTTCTTAATGATAGTCACCAGGGTAGCGTGCTTCGGGCGTGAAGTAGATGTATTATTCAAACTGTTGATTGCATTCCTTAGGAAACATTGAAAAGTGTTTGCTAGGAAAACCTGGTCAGATAAGTAGATCTATAATAGCATGCTCCTTGAACAAGAACCAAATAGAAAAAATTTTGTTCAACTTTACAATGTCGTCCGTTTTCAGTTTTCACAGTAACACTATGTCAAAACAGTTTAGACATTGTTAGGACACTATAGTTGGGTGACTAGGTGAGTTTAGCTAACACATTATTGTATCGTTATAAAATCATAGTTAAATCAGTATACCTTATACACTTGTATATACAGTAATTTTGAAACAATAAAGTTAAGACAGCATATTTAAAATTTTACTGTTTAAACAAACAAATTAAGACACCACAGTTCATATTGAATAGTTAATAGGACTACATTTTAGTTACAAGTATATATAATTACAAGTACATTTAAAGACCACATCACAAAGAAAGGGATTAGAGACAGGGTTACTACAGCGATTGTAAAAAAAAACGTAAAAATAAGACTCTATGACCATATTAAAAGGTCATTGGAGCTTGCAAAGGGAACAGTACCAGGAAAAGGATAAGAGGCAGGCAGAGAAAGCGATGGGAAGACAACATAAAAGAATGGATGGGCTTGCCTTGAAAAAGGTTCTATCCAAAGCAAAAGACAGAGAGCAATGGAGAAAGACGGTTGACAAATCTTGTGTGGTGCCCCAACGGTCCAACAGACTAAGGAATAGGTGAAGGTGTGAAGGTGATATTTAATGAACACAATACATGTATAGTTTAACCATCGGGACTAATACTTATACAACACACCCACACACAAACACTTTAAAATTGAGCCACTTACATGCTTATCAACGATCTGTATCTTTTTTATTTTTTTTTATAGAAAAAATGTAATGGCTTGTTGACTAGACCATGGAACTATATGACCAGACTAGTAACTAGAATCTCGAATTTTGTCAAACACCATAGATTTTTTAAAATTCTTTTTTTGTAGTCAACAGTGGACATAGAACGAAAATCTGTCAATTTACGTACACAGTCGATTGTTTTTTGTTATTGTTGAGGATAATGAGATACTTTTATCTCTGGCAGAAAACTATAAATAGCTTTATTTGATATGCAGACTGTTAGTAATGTAAGCAAGTTGTTGTTTTTTTAAGTAGTAATTTTTTTTTTTGCTCATTTTTGCAAAGCAGAATACAATTTTCTAAGCTTTTTCCTTTGAAGTTCAATTTTTGTAAACAATCATCTACCGGCCCGGTCCTCCCACATTCCAGCCTAGAAGCGAAAACCTAGTACACTATACAAATAGGTTAACATAACAATAAGTAGCATACTTAGATGTTTGACTTATTTCGTTCACAAATTGCAATTTCTGCACAACAATTAAGCCGCCCCCCACGCTTACTTATGGTCGGGGGGGGGGGGGGGGTAGATTGATGTAATCGATCCAGTGTTGGTCTCATCATAATATAGAATCTGGTTAAAATATAAATAATAAGCATATGTTTTAAATAAGGTTAATGATTTTGTACAAATTTTTTTTTTTAATCTTTGTATAGAAATTCTGTCGGTCGATTTGGGGGGACGTCTTGATCCGCCACTGGTAACTATACATCGATCTATACCAGGGAAAACATGTTCGTGTTACACTCGGTTACAGCTAATTAATAATTAAGTTTTGCCTAACAATTGATAAGGTTATAACCTTGTACAGTCGATTTCTATCTCAGTTATCTTTCTCATTTTACCGTTAATTAGTTGTCTGATCTTGAATGCTTATATGAGGAGTAGGATGTTCCTCATTTGGGTTCTACAACAGATTTAGGGTACTTGACTTAGGCTACCTAAAAAGACACTTCTATATTGATCCTCATTAGAAATTAATTTTTATTACAATGACTCTTTTTTTTTCCAATTAACGCATCAACGAAATTCTACAAAAGAGAACAGACACGCAGAGTTCATGGAATAATAACTCACTGACTACTCACAGACACCTTGATCTTTTCGCGCTCTCTTGTCAACGAGCTGCGTGGATAGAGAGTTAGAAATAAACGAGTTTTGTAGGGTTCGGTTCTTGCCCCCCCCCCCTCACTTCGTAGTTATAATGAAGCTGTTTTCTTATAAGACAAAGACTAACAAACGCATCATTAAATATCAAATGTTTAAGTCTTACATTGAAACTTAAGGATGCCTTCTGTCATGTTTCAGAACAAGATGATCTCTGATTATTTTCTTATAAGGCAAATGTTTAAGTCTTACATTGAAACTTAAAGGATGCTTTCTATTATGTTTCAGAACAAGATGATCCCTGCTTGTTTTCTTATGCTTATTATCCACTGTCTGGCATTGTCTATCAGCGTAGAAGGATTCCCTCGTTCTCGAGACGAGGTCTCCTATAGCGAACTGAAACCAGGCAGAAGTATTGCCATTTTGAACCCAGTATTCGAGGAAGACCCATGGAGCGACCAAGAGCACGCCATCCAAACAAGAAATAATAAACCATCCTCATATCTCTTGGGTGGAGCCCTTGGGAAATGAACCGTGAACATGTCGCATGATGATTAAAATTTCTTAAAAATAAAACTTAATAATATAAAGATTCAAGTTTATGTTTCTTTTGTTTTGGCTATTAGTTTCTTTTCATAAGATTGATTTCGTTTTCTAGCTAATAATAGTTTTTGCCATTGTTTTAGAGATTGTATCTGGCAAAAAGCGTTTTTTAAAAATGTTACATCCATATTTGAAAATCAGTTACGCTCAGCAAAATGTCTGTATGCTTACATAAAACTAGTTATTTTTAAACTAAACAGTTATTTGATTATTTTGTTTTAGTAGGTCACCAATGCCTGCTTGTATAAAAGGTATTAGACAAAACTGGTTGTCCGGGATATTCTAGTGTGTGCTGTACTTATGCCATAGAGAATGGGTAAGGGCGGGCCGATTCCTAGTATTTCATTTACAAATAAAGTCCACAAATAATCTCCATTGAGAGTAATTCCGTTTGGCCGATAATTAAAACTGATCACTGATTCATGGCATCCTCTTCAACCCCCTCCCGGTCATTTTATATTTTCACTGTAAAAAATATTTGATACATTTTTATACTAGTTTCTTTTAACGACTTTTTTTTTTGAGCATTTCAACAAATCATTTTTCTATGACTGAAGTTGATTGAATTAACCTTTATAAGGTATTAAAAACGGATTAAGTTCGTTTTGAGTAACGATTCACAATATCCTCAGACTGATCTTACAAAGTGACGCGTGTTTGGCATGACTATGTCAGAGAGAGGAATTTCTTTTAATTGCAGGTGTATATGTAAATAAAAATACGTCTAGAATAACTCTCGATCGTTCTTGAGATTTTTTGAATATATACTAAATTATAGTTGGCTGATGTTAGACTTAACTTTTCAATTTTTATCTGTGGACAAGTGCCTGCTCTACAGCAGTGCAGACAGTGAATCCACCCAGACCTCACTCTAAACCTCCACAAACTCAAGAATTAGAAAACGTAAAAAACAACTACGTGTTCTAGAGATAATTTAAATAGACAATTTGTCCTTTATAGAACGGATGACTTTTTGTAACAGCGATTACTTTGCTCGTAGCTAATGAATGGAAAAAAAAAAAAAAAAGAAGCAATGTCCCCCTCCCCAATTCCCAGCCCATCTCCCGAAAAAAAATCCTGGTTATGCCAATTTATAAATTTACACAGAATATATACAATTCTAGTTCGGTGACATAGATCTAGACTTGGAAATATTAAAAGATAGTAGTCCAGACTAGAGTACTGGATCTTGTTAAAGAGATGGTATAGAATATTCTTGTTTGGCCAAGTTAAGGATTTGTATTTTGTACATAACATGATGCTCTAAATATTGTTTTTAATTGTTTATTTAACTCTTTAGTGAATATATGTAAAATTTTCTAGGAAACAAGTTAGAACCATTTTCCAGATCCGTGTCCAGGTTTTTCCGATGAAAAGTTTGCAAGCTAATAAGAGGAAAAGGAAAAAAAGAAGGAAAATGAGATTAAATGTATTGCTCTTTAAAGTATAATGGCCCGAGAATTTATTAAATGGCTTTTCATTAAAGTCTCCAAAAGAGGCAGACACTTTTACGAAAATACTGCCCGGTCCTCATCAGACTTAAGTCTGGCCACACTGCGAACAGTTCTGAAGAATCACTGAAGATTTAGGTTTTAACTGTTAGACAAGTCTGTTTTAAAAGAAAATCAAGGTCTTTTGATTCTTACATTTGATCCCAAGCAAAGAAAAAATGTGAACTATGATGACAAATAAAACTTTATTTTTTTAAAATTGTAGTAAACAAAGCAGTCTCCAAGCCTGTACCAAGTACAATACCTGTAAATAGAACACAGAGATACGCATATTAATTGATACACATAGTAAAGATAGATAAATAGATAGATAGGCAGATAGATAGATAGATAGATAGGCAGATAGATAGGCAGATAGATAGATAGATAGGCAGATAGATAGATAGGCAGATAGATAGATAGATAGGCAGATAGATAAATAGATAGATAGGCAGATAGATAGATAGATAGGCAGATAGATAAATAGATAGATAAATAAATAATAAACGAACTTCTCGAAAAAGTTTGTGCCCTCCAACACCCAGTCTGGCGCTACTTTCACATTTCTATCTATTATTTGTTGGATGCCATCCTTACTATCCATTACTTCTCTTGCTACCAAGCCACTTGTGAAAAGGAATGAGCTTAATATTGATTTAAAAAAAAACGAAGGTAAATGTTATCTTTGTCATTAAATCTAATGCAGGATATCAAGTCCAGAGTTGTTGACAGTAAAACCGTGAGATGTACCTAAGTTGATAAAGAGTCCGACAATATTCACACAAAGTTCCCTGTCCTCCTTGGGAAATTTCTCATCGTTCAACAAAGCAAAGAAGATGTTCACATAGGAGGCACCTCCCAAGAGACCAACGTACACCATCAATGCCGGAAGAGCTGCCACGGGTATAAACTTATACTGAAATTGCATTAAAAAAATTGTCAAACTTTTTAGTTGTGCAGTGAGTGCTATTGATCAAGTAAAAATCTTCTGGCGTTGTCTTTCTTTTAAGAATGTCAATCCCCAGAAAGTGAAACCATTGTTGTTAAATTTGTTTTTATAAAATATGCAGTAGAATATGTTAAGCATAATTTGGATTGATCATGCGTGTCTGGGATCTTTATAAAACAATAAGAAAATACATTTTTTAAAAATATTGTGTCTTGACATCCTCACTCAAAACAAGCAAAATGTAAAAATAATTTAAAACAAGATTACAAAGACAGTTTGTGTGGAGACACAAACTCAAAATTGGCCCCCGAAGTGGTCCACCCAGGCAGGTAAAAAGGCAGGTTTCAATATTTTCAGAAAGATCATCCATCTATCAATTGTTTTGTAAAGGGACAATCTCTTATTCCTCAAGAAAAAAAAACATTTTCGTAAAAAAATTTAAAAATTTAAAAAATTCCTTTAGTTCAATGCTCTATTATCAGCCTACAGCGCTGCAGTTCACGCGATAATATGAAAAACTACTTATTAATTGTTGTTTTAAATTATGTCCAACTTATATACATACTAAATAGATTTTTTCTCTTAAAAAAAGTAAACATTTTTGTGTAAATGTAGTAGTTAGTATGACAGAACTTACTTAACATAGCAAAACAAATGTAAAAAAAATATTATTTTGACAAAAAATCTAAAACCGTTTGCATAAATGTGTTAGAAATATGGACGGACAGAAATTCCACACAAAACTAATAGCTTCTTTTCCCCTTTCGGGGGCCGCTAAAAACACAATAAACAAACAAAGCTTATCTAATAAGAAGATCTCCATATTTACAACTCTCAATATGATATCAAACAAAATAATTAATAATCAATAATTGACTAACTGGTTCATGTTTTAATTGCTTCATGTTTTATTAATTACAATAAATAATTGTTTAAAGTTTACACTTGATTCGAGAATGAATAATTGTGCAAAGTTTCAACTTGATCTGCAAATGGGTATGGAAGAAGTATCGTGTTCAATTTTTTTACCAGACAGAGTAAGTTAATATAATCTTTGTGAAAAAAAAGTAATTCGATAGATTATAAGGAAAACGGTACACTTTCAAATAGCTGGTACATTGGAGGCCATCTTAGTAAGTAAAAAAAAAACATCAAGACGCACAGGGTAACTTACATGGACATCCACAATCCACAGCAACATATTCAGGAGCTGCAGTACTGTAAGGATCTCTACTTTACGTATCCGAAACATTTGAACACTAGATCTTGACACAAACACACCAGCCTAAAACATCGAAGAAACATTGGCAGTTTTAGAAGTGCTTACTATGTTTTTAAACACTGTTTTGATGACAGTTGGTGGACAGAGGTGTCAAAATGTTGATATTGGAAATGCGTTAAAATGGAAAGGTACTTAATTCGTTTGATACTAAAGAAGTAATAACAAAATACCTTAAAACCTTAGTAATAAATTTTCAAAGCATTAGAAACAAAACAGCAGACTTAGAAATTTTATTAGAATGTGAGAAACCATACATAATTGCAGGAACAGAAACTTGGCTACATCCTGAAATTTATAATGCAGAATTTTTCAATAGTAATTATGAAATTTTTAGAAAAGATAGGGCTGATAATCATGGAGGAGTTCTTTTAGCAATAAAAAACACTCTTATAGCAGAAGAAATTACCTTACCTAACTCAAAATTTATAGAATCTACATTTTGTAAAATTAATACCACCTCAACATCCCTTATAATAGGCAGCATTTACAGACCACCAAATTCTAGTTTAGAATACATGCAGGAACTATGTAATCAGATTACTACACTTAAAGAGACAAATAAAAATGCAGTTTTTTGGATTATGGGGGATTTCAACCTACCTGATATAAATTGGAAAACACTAACCATAGATAAACACCAAAACCTTAAGGACATAAATGAGCTTTTCATAGAAACTTTACACAACCTAAGTTTAGATCAAATCATTAAAAAGCCAACTAGATTAAACAACACATTAGATCTCTTCTTAACCAACAGACCTGGATTAGTAGTTGATTATGATATTATCCCTGGTCTATCAGACCATGAGATCATAAAAATACACAGTCAGATAAAAGCAGTAGCCAATACTAAACCCAAAAGAAAAATCTTACTCTGGAATAAATGTAACCTAACACAACTACACCAAGCTGCATTAAACTTTCAACAAACATTCTTATTAGAAAAAGACATTAACCAACCAGTCAATGACCTCTGGAATTTCATCAAAAACCATCTTAAAAGCATTATAGAAAATCATATACCAACTAAATACACATCAAGCAAAATAAATAAATGCTAGTTTAATAATAGACTAAAGAAGCTTTGTAAACAGAAGGAAAACCTAAATAGAAAATTTAAAGAAACCAAGGCAGAAAGAGTTCACAAAAAGTATATAAAAATTAAACACATAACCCAAAAAGTAAGCAGACAGCTGCAGAGTAAATACATAAACAATGTAATATCTAAAGATAACAACAAAAACCTATGGTCATACATTAAGTCTAAGAAAATGGAAACAACAGGCATAGCGCCATTAAAAGATGAACATAACATAATACATAATGATAAATGAAACTAAAGCAAACATCCTAAACAAATACTTTGCATCAGCATTCTCAGCCTCAGGAGACAAAGACATATTTCTTAATTTGAACCAAGTAGACAACATAGAAGATTTAGTAGTACAAGAAAATGGAATTCAAAAACTATTATCCAACACCAAACCAAATAAAGCATCTGGACCTGATGGTATTCCAGCTAGATTACTCAAAGAACTAAGCAATGAGCTAGCCCCAGTGTTCAAAATACTCTTTCAGGCATCGCTTAACCAGGACAGAGTACCAAAGGACTGAAAAGAAGCTAATGTCACCCCCCTATTTAAAAAAGGAGAAAAATCTGATCCAGGAAACTACAGACCAGTATCACTAACCAGCATCACATGTAAAATCCTAGAACACATAATATGTAGCAACATCATAAACCACTTAGATAAACATAATGTTATCACCCCATACCAACATTGCTTTAGGAAATATAGATCATGTGAAACACAACTAATAGGACTAATTGATGATTTTTCAAAAGGTTTAGATAATAGTGAACAAATAGATGCTATTTTACTAGATTTTTCCAAGGTTTTTGACAAAGTTCACCACCATAGTTTGCTTAAAAAATTAAAATATTTCGGCATTAATGGTCCACTGCATCAGTGGATTAAAGATTTTCTGATAGGGAGAGAACAAACTGTAATAATAAATGGCTCTTAATCAACACCAATAACAGTAAACTCAGGTGTACCTCAAGGAACAGTCTTGGGTCCACTACTATTTTTAATTTACATAAATGATTTACCAAATTGCATTAGTTCAGGAACAAAAGTCAGATTATTTGCAGATGATTGCATAATATATAGAACAATAAAAACAACACAAGACACAGATATTTTACAAAGAGAATTAGATGAATTACAGAAATGGGAATCAAATTGGAGCATGTCTTTCCACCCAGAAAAATGTCAGTTGTTAAGAGTAACAAAAAAACTAAAACAAATTAATTCCACTTATCTTATTCATGGCAAACCAGTAACACAGACTAAAAATGCAAAATACCTAGGTGTTATAATAAATGAAAAACTGTGATGGAATCCACATATTGATGAAACTATAACAAAAATCAAACAAAGCATTAGGATTTATTAAAAGAAATTTCTATAAATCAAATAAGAACATAAAACTAAAATGTTATTTAACCTTGGTTAGGCCAATAATAGAATATGCATCCACCGTGTGGGACCCCTCAACTCAAGAAAACATTAAGAAACTGGAACAAACACAAAATAGAGTAGTGAGATTCATAACAAACGAATATTCACATTTGACTAGCGTAACACCATTAGTTAAATCACTAAATTTAGAAAGCCTTCAGGACAGAAGACTCAAAAGTAAAGTAGCAATTATACATAAAACACTGAACCATAATCTTCAAATACAAAAACAAAATTTAATAAAATACTCTGAAAGACACAAAAATAAAGCACATTCCTCGTCCCCTATGCTAGGACAAATTTGTACAAATACTCCTTCTTCCCTAGTGTTATTAGAGCATGGAATGGGTTGCCTGAGCTAGCCAGAAAAACCAGTGACTTGGCAGAATTTAAGTCATTGGTTAATATGCATGACTAAATGCATGACGCGTAGGACGTAATCATCTTCTTTTTTGAAGTAACGTCTGTATTATATAAGATAAGATAAGAAGATTTTATGCAGACAATTGCGGCCCTTTTCTGGCTTCAGTCAAGCTTGATGACTTCGAATGTTAAGAAATGAAGATGACATATGAAGAAACCGCATCAGTCACCAGATTCTAGGCGCGTAGACAAGAGGGGTATTTGTGTTTAAATCCTCCCTCTATCGGGGCTTGAAGCTAAAAACCACCTCTTCAATATAAAGAAAGCAAATTGCACACTCAAAATTCTATGAGCGTAGCCAAAGGGGGTTTTGAGTTTAAATCCCCCTCCTCCAGAGGGCTTTAAGTTTAAAACCCCTCCAGATGGTTTTGTGTTTAAAATCCTCCTACAAATAGTTTCGGAACAAAAATTTTTTAATAGCAAGATAATGCACTGTAGATACCTCAGAATATGCATTTTTTTTTGTGTGTTTTAAATACCGGAAATAGTGCCTGTTGGCGGTGATGGAGGGAGCGAACAGCGCTCCCCCAGATCCTATTGTTGACAAGGGCGGGGTATATACAGTTTTTCTACTAAACCCAGGAAGCACCTATTCTAGGGTACATAAACATCTTCCGAGAGCTCAAAGAAGTAATGGTCAGAATGTAATAGAACTAAGTATACTCACACACATTCACACACTTATATATATATATATATATATATATATATATATATGCCGTATGAAAAGGGGTTTTATTGTAAAAAAAAATTTCGGGGGGGGGGGGGTTAAAATCAAATTCCCCTTAGGTATGCTCTTGGAATTTGTGGATTGTCGTTTGCATTTTTTTGTTGTATAGAAGAGGGGGGTTTAACCGCAAACCCCCTGGAAGGGGATTTAAAACTCAAAACCCCCCTTGGCTGCAAGAGATGGTTCAATATTTAAATCTCACCTAAAATAAACAAAATCAAAAGAAAATCTATCTGGGCTGTAATGAGACATTATGGGATCCCCAATAAAATAATAACCATAATCAAGAACCTTTATGATGGTTTCACCTGCCAAGTAACCCACTGTGGCAAGCTGTCAGAGGAATTTCCAGTCACAACAGGAGTCAAGTAGGGATGTCTTCTTTCACCCCTCCTGTTCCTTCTAGTATTGCATTGGGTCACAAAAGAAGCCTACTCTAATGCAGGGAAAGGAATCCAATGGACTCTCACACAAAAGCTGGAAGATCTGGAATTCGCTGATGACATAGCCATATTATCACACAGACTACAGGATATGCAAGAAAAGGTCACAGCTTTAAGCGAAGTAGGAAAAAGAGTAGGCCTCAAAATAAACCACCAAAAAACTAAAGTACTTAAAGTAAACAATAAACAAATTGGAGACATAGTACTGGATTCTCCGACAATAGACCAAGCAGAAATTTTATATACCTTGGGAGTGTAGTCAGTATATCAGGTGGAACAGATGAAGACATGAAACGCCGTATAAATCTAGCGCGTCAGACATTTACACAGCTAAAACCAAGCTGGAAATCGCCTAACATCTCAAACAAGACTAAACTAAGAATCTTTAACTCTAATATCAAAGCTGTCCTACTGTATGGTTCTGAAACATGGAGAATAACTGAAGCCACAACAAAAAATTACAGACCTTCATCAACAGATGCCTGAGAAATATCCTAAAAATACACTGGTATGACAAAGTAGAAAACACCAAACTCTGGGAGATTATTGGACAGAAAAATATAGAAGTGCAGATCTTAGAGAGGAAGTGGAGATGGATTGGTCACACCCTTAGAAAAGATACCAGCAACAGAGCTAGGCAGGCCTTAGAGTGGAACCCTCAGGGAACAAGACGCAGAGGAAGACCAAAAAGATCATGGCGACGCAGTGTACTTGAAGAAGCCGAGAAAACCGGGAAGAGCTGGGAAACCATAAAAAAAAAAACTAGCAAGAGACCGTGGAGAGTGGCGTGTTTTTGTCGAGGCCCTATGTTCCATGAGAAACTCAAAGGAGTGATGATGATGAGACCAAAAAATCAGTCACCCCCCCTGTTGGGAGGTATTTCATTTCTGAGGGGGGGGGTGAACCCCAACCCCACCCCCTTGCTACGCCCATGTGTCCAACCCAACTATTCTGCTGGGCGGCAGTCAGTGACAAATGGTAGTGATCAAGCAGGGGACAATTATGATCACGATCTGAACACATACTTTAGGTCTAGGCATGACCATGATCTGAACACATACTTTAGTTTTCTGTTCCATCAAATGTGAGAATGACTATTATCTATTTTACACTTTCAAAGTCTTAATAAGTTACTAAATTAATAAGTACTTCTTTTCAGACCTTGCGATCTATTTGGCAAATGATGCAAAGGATATTGTTGCTTTTTGGCCAAAGTTTAACGAGCAGGTTGCTATGTGGCCAACACAACGGCAAAACGCCTTCCCCCCACCCCCCCAACTTAAGTCAGGTACCCATTAGAATTAAAACACCCAGTCTTCACAGAAATTCGAACCCGAAAGCAAAGCGTTTTAACTCTCAGCCACCAAAATACCAAAATTTGTGATTAGTAAAAAGAAATGTCGATGTAGCGAACTTTGCACAGACTTCTGTTGTATATTGTCAAAGAAAAGTCAGTTATGCTAGTCTTCTCTTGATATCTCTAAACTTATTTCAGCGATAAAAAGGTCAGACCTTTTATTAACTTTTTCTCTAAGTTCAATATGCTGCTGAGGAACTTGCACATAAAACTAAGACCATGAATCAATACATGTGCATCAGACCAGTAGTTATCTTATTAACTACCTGTAAACATGCCGTCTTTCTAATTTTAGCACGTATTCATGCTCTCGCGACATGTGTCTGGGATTGGCCAAATCCCATGTTTGTTGATTTTATTTGGTCCAGAATCTAATACGAGCATACCAACCTGGTAACACAACTGTAAAGATGCATATAACTCCGGACATCCCACGTTATATTCTTTTGAGGGCCGGACCTTGGCTGCACATCCTCTGGCAACATATTCAAAGACGTAGACACCAGATAGCTGGAGAGGAGAAAACATGAGAAATGTTAAGTTTGTTTCATCATGATAGGAGATTACAGGGAAAAAAAAGAGAATATTTATTAAAAACAAAGTGTATCTAAGGGATGGTACCGCTTAGTACTGGCATTTATCTGAAAATTGAGGGTTTATCTCCCTTTCCGCAATATAAACCAAATTTAATTAATCAGTACTAAATGATTAAATAATTGTTTAATTTTTTGGATTGATTCATGTATTCTCATCGACTATGAATAATTCTGCAAAATTCCAACTTGACCCGTGAATCGGAAGTTGGAGAAAAATCGTTTCAAATCCCTCTGTCTCCGTAGACAATGGATGCGCCCAGGTGAGTCACTGGCTTTGGTTTCGTCTTAAGACAGGACAGATGCGTATATTTATATATATATATATATATATCTCATTAAGTAGCATCTATTTCGATATGAAACAAAATAATTAATAACCAACAATAAATTTTTAAAAATTGTTTAATTTTTTATTGATTCGTGTCTTGTCATGTTTAATGAATAATTGTGCAAAGTTGTAACTTGATCCGAGAATGGGGAACGGGAGAAAAAACATGTTCAGTCTTTTTACCAGACAGACAGACTGACAGAGTGAGTTGATTTAAGTTTTGTAATAAATATACAATTCAAAATGGTATGACACTGATAGGAAGATGCCTCTATTAGGATCCTTTATGACCTCATATACAGCGCAGTGCTCTTAATTGTAATGTAAATAAATCTTGAAAATTCAATATCATTTTACAACTATTCATAGTAAAAGAAAAACAGGGATGACCAGTGGCGTATCTAGGGTGGGGGAGGGGGAAGAATTTGAAAATCCCCTTGGGCCCCCACTTGAGGGGAGGCCCCAAAATGAGTGTTTTTTCACATTAAAAATTAATTGTTACGTAAAATGCAGAGACCCACAAAGAGGTCAAGCCCTACGGGTCCCCAAACGATGGAAAATTCCTAGCTACGCCCCTGGGAGAGACTACAGTAATAAGGGAGATATTTTTTGTGTATATTAAGTAAACGGTTTCGTTCTTTTCTCAAATTATAGGTATACACATTTTTTTCTCTAATATGCTAGCTACTAACAATTAAAAGAATGTGTTTATATTTGTTTTAGAAAAACTTCTTTTTGTCTTATAAATTAATGACGTTACCTCAAAAGGGAAGATAATTACGTCCTACGCGTTTCCATGATCTGGATCAGGGGTCTCAAACTCTTATCAGCATGTGGGCCACAGTGGAAAGTAACAACCATTCAGCGGGCCACAGCACAAAAAGAGAATGTTTTTTTTTTTACAAACACTACTGTCACTGCAGTAAAATGCTAAAATAAAGTTTTTATAATTATTAATTACATTTAGTGTAGTTTATTACATGCACAGGCAGTTTAGTTTACTAAATAAGTTGACGTTGTCTCTGTCACTAATAAAAAAGCAGAAACTGTAGTTCTTCAGAAAAAAAAACAATAACTATAATTACTATTCCTACTGCTGATGGCTCGTCACTGGTGTTTCTGTCCACTCAACTGAGAGCGTTTGGCAGAGACCAAACCATTGACGTTAGGCCTGAAGTCGCGTGTAGTGGCAAGCTGCAAGGCTGCTCTTAGATGCTCATCAGTCAGTCTTGATCGTAATGTTGTTTTGTTAATCTTCATTCTGGAAAAAAAAACTGTTCGCAAACGTACGTACTCCCAAACATCGCTAGAATTCTAGCATCTGCGCAGAATAAGTTTGTAAACTTCTCTCTGGGAAGAAACTGGTAGAAATCTGGAACACCAACATCAGCGTATTTTTGCTTCAACAGTGTTTCGCTGCAGGTCCAGTAGTTCCATCTGGACTTCCTCTGGAACGTTTTTCGCGTCAACTGCGAACAGAGTGGCAACAAGGAAAAACTGTGATTCCAGAGCAGTGAATTGCTGAAAGTGGTGATCAAAATCTTCCAGTAGTCTGGAGAGGATGTCTACGTAGTCTTTCAGGCGCTGTGGTTCAACCGAAATGCTCTGTAGAAAAGACAAATGAGCCAGGTTTACATATGCCAGATGAGTGGCCCACAAAGTCAGCTTGCATCTGAATGATTTGATGCGGTCAAACATCACGGTAATCAGCTGCTTTGTGCCCTGTAGTTGTGAATTGAGTGCATTGAGATGTTGCATGATGTCAGTAAGAAAAGCAAGATCCAACAAAACATTGGGTCACTAAGCTGAGCTGCTATTTCCCGTCTCAGTTCAAAAAATCTCTGCAGCAATTTTCCACGACTCAACCATCTGACTTCCGTTTCTAAATCAGCTAGAAATGACACAAACTGTCTCTGGTTGAGACCCCGTGCACGTATGAAGTTTACCGTCTTCACGACAACATACATCACGTTCTTCATTAGTAGACTTTTGCCACAATGTGCTTCTTGGTGCAGAATGCAGTGTATGGCTGCAAAAGGTCCCGCCAAGCTGAGCTGATACTGTTTCTCTACCATAAATCCAACAACACCAAACTTCTCTAAACACATTGCTGGTGCACCGTCCGTAGCCACTGAAACAAGTTTTTCCCACGGTAGCCCACACCTGTCAATACAAGCTTCCAGTTATTGAAAACACGTCGCGTCCAGTCGTCGTTCCTTTCCTGGGTAGTAAGTCCAATAGCTCTTCAACAATGTTCAAGTTTTCGTCGACCCCACGAATGAATACGGCACAGTATGCGGTGTCTGTTACACCAGTAGACTCGTCCAGTGCAATGGAATATGCTACAAAGTCTTTTGCAGCGGCAATCAGTTGCTGTTGAACATTTGTCGCTGACTCGGTGATCCAGCTTGCAACTGTGTTCGCAGACAAACTTATGCCTTCGAAGAGTTTCTTTTTCTCGGGGCAGATAATTTCACACGCCTGTAGCATACACTCTTTTACAAACTGGCCTTCAGTGAATGGTCATGATGCCTTTGCTATCATCTCGCTAACAACAAAGCTTGCTTTCACAGAATCTTCGCTTGCAGTAGACACACCTCATTTACTGATTTGTGCAGATGTAAATCATTTCACGGCTTATATGTGGCCATTGTAAATTTTATCTAATTTCTTTCGAATTCGCGGACGTGGCCGCGGGCCACACAAAATTGTTTCGCGGGCCACATGGGCCACGTGTTTGAGACCCCTGATCTGGACCTACTGAGTACACAATATTCCAAACTATAAATGTGCCAATTCGTTGGCTTTCCTGGCTACTAAAGGCAACCCATCCCTATGCTCTAGTAGCATTAGGGAAAGAAAAAGCATTTGTATGAGTGTATCCTAGCATATGGAACAAGATATGTGCCTTTATCTTTAGGTCTTCCTGAGTATTTTATTAGGTTTTGTTTTTGTATTTATAAATAATGGTTTAGTGTTTGATGTTTTACTGCTACTTTTTATTCTTCTGTCCTGAAGTGTTTCTTGAGTTTAGGGATCCGAAACAGATGATCCATATTCTAATATTGATCTAAGTCTAATCAAGGTTAAATAATATTTTAATAGTTTGTTCTTTTTCATTTTTGAAAAGACATACATATGAATACTAACAATGTAATAATTTTATAATAATAAGAAGAACAATAATATATCTCCGTATCCTGTGGTATCATGTCGTCAGTCGGCTTAACACTACAAAAATATCAGCAACACTTTCGACACTTCTCTTCTTTTTTGAATGGATGGAGATATGGTTGTGGTTGTTGATAGTTTGTAGTTCATAGTTTATTATATTCATTGTTATTGAAACCTGCTTTTTTACTTACCTGAGTGGACCACTTAGGGGGGCGATTCTGAGTTTGTGTTTCCAAACAAACCATCTTTGTAACCTTGTGTTTTTTTTTTATTGGTTTGTCTTCTCTCTTAAATTGCATTTTAGTCTTGGGAGAATTTTAGGTGTAGGTTTATATCAGTATTACTTTATGATAGTAAGATAAGGATTCAAAACGATATTAAAAATAGCACCGTTTGAAAAATTGTTTTAAATCATAATTGTTTGCTTTGGATGTTAGAACTGTAATAATTAACAACCTTGTACAGATCATTTACTTAACATGGTATAACACAGCTAGACGTACGTTCAATCCCAGCCATAATACAAGCTTGAAACATCTCCAGAATTTTCCGCAGCCTGACTCTTTCTTCAGCAAGAGTGTTGTTGTCGTATTCTTGGACATTTCACCTTTTAACAAGGCAAACAAAACAAAAACAAAAATTTAGAGTAATATAGGCCTACATTATTCAGTAGTCATCTAAAAGTGACAACTGTGCAAGCTATTTAGCCTTAAATATCTGTATAACAAGACTGTAAGAATATTTATATTTAAATATGAAAATTAATTCGTCTCAATCAATTCTTCATTAGACCAGTGATGCCCAAACTAAGACCCGCGGGCCATATCCGCCGCCAGAGGATCAGATCTATTGCCACACGTGACAAATGAGTTGGAAATGTAAATCTCCCCCGGTCGAAAAGGGTTGTGCACCATTGCATTAGACCATTAAACTATTAAATAGATTAGGTCACTTCATTTACATCTAGCATTTTACCAACCGATAGCTTTTATTAATCCAAATTTAACATTAAACTCTTGTTCAGACTTTCTTGGCATCCCATGCGATTTCTTTCTAATCACTTTTGAAAATATTTTTAAAGTCTTTATTCAGGGTTCAAGTCTATGATAGCCTCAAGCTGGGCTAGCATGTGACCTTTGCCTTCATAAAGAAGCTTTAATTAGTTTTTTTGCCCACTCACGTTATTAATCAGAAACCGGAACGCTAAATGATTTTCTCGCTCATAAGTTTTGTAGCCTACATAGATCTATCAGATAACGCATTACCATATGTTAGGGCGGAGGCACCGTGGCTGAGCGGTAAAGCTTGGCTTCCGAACTGGGGTCCGAATCCTAGTGAAGACTGGGATTTTTAATTTCGGTATCTCCGGGCGCCCATGGGTTCACTCAGCTCTAATGGGTACCTGACATTAGTTGGGGAAAAGTAAAGGCTGGCCACATGACACCCACGTTAACCGTAGGCCACAGAAACAGATGACTTTTACAGCATCTGCCCTATAGACCACAATGTCTGAAAGAGGAACTTATATGTTAAGGCCTTGTGACAAAATATGATATAAATAATTTTAATGTGGTTACTGGATTGCAGCACTAGTTATACTATTTTATAAAAATATAAAAATGAGAACTTGCAATAAAAGGCAACAAGAATGTTTTCCGTTCGAGTTAATTGTTTACACATACGCAATGCACCTCTTCCAACAGGTTTGGTGAATGGCAAATAACTAAATCTCTTTTGCTAGAAAGAAAGCTGGTAGTCTAGTATCTGTTAAAGCAGCAGGCCCGAGAGAGTAAAACAACTGCCCACCTTGCACTTGTCCTTGAACCAACTGGTCAGCGTCCTCAATGACCCTGGCTATCAGTTTAGGCTCTGTGTAGTTAGTTGTGTAGCCAGAGTTTTCCTGCTGTTTTCCTGGCACGGCGTCATTAGAAGCGTCAGGAGTTTTGACCATGAAAAAATACGCTGCCCAGTAAATTAAGACAACAGGAGTCGTCAGCAAGAAAGCCCACCTGCATTTCAAAAGTTTTTGTTGTTGTTGTTGTTGTATAAATCAAACAAAAAGAATGAGCATAATTTTATGAACCCCCGATTTCAATGTTTTTATTATATACTGTTAAAATTAATCGTTCTAAATCAGTGATGCTCAAACTATGGCCGCGGTCATATCCGTCACGTGACCAAGTCTCTTGTAGCTTCTGCACACAGTACGAAATGAAACAGAACAGGATTGAGTCCATTGTACAATTTTGCCCTCTGCTATGGTGCGGCAAGTGACACATATTTGGGAAATGGCGTCTGCGGCTCGAAAAAGGTTGGGGACAATTGCCTTAGATAAGCGTTTACAAATGTTACGTTTGCCGAAAATCCTTTATTCTTCCGAGAAGTATAACTTTTAGAATTCTCTGAAGAATTTCAAAAATAAAATAATCACATTCGGAAAAAAAAAGCACTTTAAGTACGTAAAATAAAGTTTGATAATTTGATAAAATAAAATCATCACGACTTATATTTAAACAGTGATACAATGGTAAATATATAAGTAATCTTGACGAGCAAGAAACTCTGCCAAGTCATTGTTTTTTTTCTTGCTGATTCAGGCAATTATGTTGGCCTAATGTGAAAATAGAATCAACCAGCTGAAACTCAATTGTTCTGGGATTTCCTCCGGGGGTCAAGACGAGATCATACACTGCAAGTTGACTCACACCAATTCATTTCTTTCTTTACTGACTTTTTAAAAAACTGTTATTTCTTTAACACTATTGTAGGCCTATACAAATAGAAATGTTACTCTAGAATTCTTCATCAGGAACGCCTCGATTGACTTGACCATCAAACAGTAGAGAAAGTTTAGCAGCCTCTTTACGATATTCACTACGGAACCCACAGCATTACTAGAAAGCACCCAACTATTATAAAAAAAACTACTATTTATACTAAACAGTCACAATTTAACAAGGCCATTTTCTCAGACACCATATCTAGCTCTCAGAGATTAACGTCTCTGATGTTCAGCTAGAAATAGAGATAATCAGCATTTACAACTGATCTGTGGATTGCCTCCAATCCACTGGGAGATCTTCAGAAATGAAAAAAAAGCAAAGTTGCAAGAGATCTTTTTGTTATATAAATATCTATGGAGGTAAGAGCTAAACATCACGGGTGCCTTACATTTCAACTAAATAAAAATAAATTAAAGGATAAATCTAATATAGGAAAATCGAGTTATAGACCTACAGAGTAAAGAGAAAAAAAAAAGGGATCGAATCTGTACGGTAGTTTTTGAGATTTCTTGATACATTCCATGGGCGTAGCCAGGGGTGGGGTTGGGGTTCCCCCCCCCCCCGAAATGAAATCCCCCCTTGAGGGGGGGGGGGTCGGAATTTAATGAATGATTTTTTGCTTTGATTTTGATTATTTTAGGTGAGATTTTAATACTAAACCATCACTTGCCCCAGCACAACCAATGGGGTTTTGAGTTTAAAACCCCCTACCAGGGGGTTTTGATTTTAAAACCCCTTACCAGGGGGTTCGAGTTTAAAAACCCCTACCAGGGGTTTTGAGTTTAAAACCCCCTACCAGGGGTTTTGAGTTTTAAACCCCTACTTGGGGTTTTTGCAGTTAACTCCCCCTCTTCTATAAAACAAAAAACAAAAAAAAATGCAAACGAAAATCCCCTAATTCCAAGAGCATAGTTAAGGGAGATTTTGATTTTAACCCCTCTCCAAAATTTACGATAAACCCCCTCTTCAATTAAAAAAAAAGCTCATGTTATGAGCGTAGCTAAATGGGTTTAGACTTAGTTTTGAGTTTAAACCGCACTTCGGCGGGGTTTGAAGGTAAAAAATACCTCTTTAATAATAAAAACAATGCAAATTACACACTAAAATTATTTGAGCGTAGCCAATCCAATCGGGGGTTTTGAGTTTAAACCCCTCTTCTACAGATGGCGTTTTTTAAAAGTTTAAAACCCCTCCAGATGGTTTTGAGTTTAAGATCCCCCTTACAGAGCATTTTGAGGTGGAAAACCCCCAACAGATGATTTTGACGATCAAACTTCTCTTTTCGATATAAAATCTAAAGCAAACTACAGTCACTTAATTCCAAGAGCTTATTCAAGAGAGGTTACACATTTTTACCAGTGGCAGGGCTCCCTTAATAAACTGCAGTGAATAGTCATCTGCCGAAATTGAAAAACACTAAATGTGGCTCAACAAAGATGGCTAAGACAGATTTTAGGAGTCAGTTATAGAGATCGGGTTTAAATCAAGGAAATCCTATGCCGAACTGGGAGTCGACCCTTTAGTAAGATTGTGAGAGAGCGACGCATGAGGTTTGCCGGACATGTTCTCCGACAAAATGAATTACCATAAGAAGAGTTGCAATGATATCCTAGTACAACTTGACGCCACTCATGAGGTCCTCATGGCAGGTGGGAAGAGGCTTCAGACATTACCAGTGACAGATTTTTATGGAAACAGCTTGACGTCAAATGCTCCGAATGGCGCGGGAGGTTCTAAGTCAGAAAGAATAGCACATTAGGTTTTTGAAATAAAACTTTTTAATAGCAGGAAAATGCACTGTAGATACCTCAGAATATGCATTTTGTTGGCTTTCAATATCAGAAATAGTGCTTGGCGGAGGGGCTTCGCCCGGCGCTGGGGGAGCTCCTAGCGCTCCCCCAGACACCCTTGCTAGTAATGGCGGGGAATCTACAATTTTTCCACTAACTCATGGAAGAACCTATTCTAGGGCACAATAAACCTCTTCCGAAAGAATGAAGGGTCAGAATGCAATAAAGATTATGTACACTTACACACATAAATACATATAAAAAATATTTTCGCGGGGGGGGGGGGGAGAAAAAATCCACCCCCAAACCCTCCCCCCCCGAAAAAAATCCTGGCAACGCCCATGATATACATTCATACATAACTAAGTCATTGAGTAAGTGGAATTCCTACTTATAATACAAATTCTTATCTTCTGTGTTCATTTTGTAGTTGACGCACTCAGTAGACGTGTTCCTTAACGACACAAAGAGTTTCTTCTCAATACCCGTGTATCTTTCAGAAACACATTTTTTTTCTTTGCTGATTTAGAACTCTTGTTTTATTTGCATTCATCTCTCACCCATACCAGAAAGAATTAGTCACAAAAATGTAACATTCTTTTAAAATTAGTTTACATTTGTAATCCCAGTAGGCCTAGATTTAAATCCCTTTAAACTTTTTTTAGTGCTATCGAATACTTTTGGTCTTAATCTACGCATGACTGACATATTTACTTATTTAACTGCTGAAGCTTGTCAGATTTTTCTTGGTTTTGGTCATTTTCATCTCCGACTGAGCATCCTGTAACATTAAAAATAAATACATAATTTTCAAATTATTTTTAATATATGTTTAAATATCAATGTCAGTAAATTTCATTCACTCTGCAAACCCAAGCATGGGAAAGGCTTTGGGAGTCAACCCTGGGGAAAATTAATGAGCTGGTGACTCTCCGGCAAGCTTAAAGCACACAGAGCTACATCACGGCAGAACCTCTGACTCCAGTGATCTCAAAGTGTATGGGCACCTGTCGTTTCTATGGACACATCAACTGTGTGGAGAGAGGGGGAGCTGCTGTGTGGGCAACATTGTTCCGACCACAGCTAATGCCCTGGCTTTCATTTCGAATTAAAAGTATAGTGAATGTAGACTGTGTTGTGTAAACTTACCAAATATGATAAATATAGAAGCCCCCAGCAAGCCAGCCATTCCAGTGCCACTTGCCCAAGCGTTAACTAATGAGCTGGGGTACCTGGTCAGGAATCCAAGTGTGACACTGTGGAGAGAATGTTTGCAGGGCTTACTGAGGTAACAGACAAATAGCAAGAGCAAAATACCGTTTTGTTTTAAAGCGTATACAAGTTCACTCTGTCTGGTACAATTTTTGTACATGCTATTTCTCCCACACCCATTCTCCGATTAAGTTGAAACCTAACAATTATTTTTTGTACCTAACAAAACATGAACCGATAACAAATTAAACAATTTTAGTTAATTAATTATTTTGTTTGGTGTCGAAAATATTTGGAGATGTTGATATATATGTGGAGTTATTTCCCTTATTATGCTTTGTAAACGTTTTTGCTCCCACTTAACGGTATCAGATCAAGTTGAATTTTTTGTGGCGCCTCTGAGTACACCCAACTCTAATGGATACCTGACTTTAGTTTAGGGAAAGTAAAGGCGGTTGGTCGTTGTGCTGGCCACATGACTCCTTTCTCGTTCACCGTTGACCAAAGAAACAGATGACCCATTGATAACCTTAGCATCATTTCCACTTTGGACCGCAAAGCCTGAAAGGGAACTCTTTTACTTATTTTGTTATGTAACTTCATACTGATACTATAGATTTGAACAAACTTACGTGATATCAAAGAGTTATTGTCCTTGTCCTCTCCTGATAGGCAAGTACTTCCCCGAAACAATAAATCTGTATGCTGTGTATTATTCATGGGCGTGTGTGTGTGCGTGCCTGTGTATGCGTGTGTACATAATTAATCTTTATTATATTCTGGGTTCCGCAAGGATGTTAACGCCGGAAGTGGTAATGGTCTTAAGCCCATCATTACCTACAAAGTGCTTCCAATGGCATGCGTCTCAAATAGCCTCTGACAACCAGTCCAACTCCTGGCCTTCACGTGTGGCTCAGTTACTGAGCCTGGCGGAACCGTTACCACAGACAGGAGAAGGGGCAAAGGCGAGCAACTGGCGCCTAAACCAGTAAGCTTCGGGCAGAAGGGGCTCGTTAGCCTTTGTTGGCTACCCATCTAGGAGAAGGAAAACTCTGAATCCAAACCTCCGCTGCCCTGCGGCTATACCCAAACACGGGAAAGGCTTCGGGAGACAACCCTGAGGAAAAATCAGGAGCTGGTGACCCTTAGGCAGACTGTTGCACACCGTTCTACAGCCTGGCAGATCCTGCGGCGCTACTGATCCCAAACTGTACTGGATACTCCGTTCCTTTGGTCACATCAGCTACGCGGAGAGGGGGGAACTGCTGTGTGGGCGACATCGTTCCGACCATAAACAATGCCCAGGCTCTCATCTCACTTATTCAAAGCCCTAACCCTAAAAAACTGGAGAGGACACTCCAGCTTCGCCTTAGGCGTCGGCCAAACACGGGAAGTGGCAGTCACCGGTTATAAGCTCAAATGATCAATTGACGTAGAGCAGGGCGCCAGGGGCCACTTTCGTCGGTGGGAGGAATCCTAGGATTCCAATGGACAGCTACCGCCCGCCTCAAGCCAATAAGGTGCTGTCCCGTCATGCCTGTCTTCCTCGTTTGGGTACACGAGGATAGGACAAAATCTGAAAAGCAGGCACAAAGCCAATGTACCAGTCGACATGAAGAAAAAAAAGAGGAGCTCCACTCTTAAACTGGGCGTGGAATATGCGTACTCTACTACCTGGACTTAATGAAAACCTACCAGACATAGAAGATGTCAGAAAATCTGCAATAATAAACGATGAACTGTCCAGGCTCAAAGTAGACATAGCCGTCCTTCAGGAAACTCGTTTAGCTGACTCTGTATCAATCAAAGAAAAAGACTACTCCTTCTTCTGGCAAGGCAAAGCCGAAAGTGAAGTAAGGGAACATGGCGTTGGTTTTGCAGTTAAGAACACACTGCTGAACACAGTAGAGCTGAAATGCAACGGTTCAGAAAGACTCCTATCACTACGCCTTAACAAATCTATTGGACATGTGACTTTGATATGTGCCTACGCTCCTACTCTGAGTTCCACACCAAAGGCCAAAGACATGTTTTATGACAACCTTTCGTCTGCTCTTAGCGAGATCCCAACCACGGAACAGGTTATCATCCTCGGCGACCTCAATGCACGCGTTGGATCTGACAACTCTGCATGGGACAGTTGTATTGGGCGTTTTGGTGTCGGAAAAGTAAATGAAAACGGACAAAGGCTCCTCGAGGTTTGCTCACTACACTCCCGCTGCGTCACTAATACCTATTTCAAAACTAAACCGCAGCACCCTCGCTCCAAACACTGGCACCAACTAGATCTAATCATGGTAAGACAAAAGTGCTTAAAATTTGTAAAGCTTACCAGGTCCTACCACAGTGCAGACTGCGACACAGATCACTCCTTGGTATGTTGTAAGATCAATCTCCTCCCCCAAAAAATCCACCATACCAAGCAGATTGGAAGACCCCAATCGGATGTAAGCAAGATGTCCAGATACAGTTTGCGGAATCTTTTGAACGCGAGTACAAAAATATCTCTGAGAATACAGCAACTGAAAAATGGGAATACCTCAAGTCCACCATACAAAAGACTTCCCTGGAAATCTTTGGAAGAAAAATTACAAAACAATGATTGGTTCGACTCTAAAGCAGTTATTTTAGCACCTATCATCAGAGCAAAGAGAGATGCACTCGCTACTTACAAGGCAAAGCCTACCCAACGCAACCTGCTAAACCTGAAAGAAGCTAGAGCCAATGCACAGAGGACAGCAAGGATCTGTGCCAATGAATACTGGGTAGAGCTCAGTGAGAGTATTCAGCTCGCAGCCCAAGTGGGCAACATAAGAGGGATGTACGAAGGAATCAAAAAGGCTCTCGGACCCTCCCAAAACAAGACAGCACCTCTGAAATCAACCACTAGGGAAATTATCACAGACAAGTGCCAACAAATGCACAGATGGGTGGAACATTACTCTGAGTTCTACGCCACAACAAGCTGTCTCTGACTCAGCCCTTAAAGCCATCATACAACTACCCACAATGAACGAGCTAGATGAAACACCCACCCTTTCAGAGCTCAACAAAGCCATAGACAACATTGCTGCCCGCAAAGCACCCGGATGCGATGGTATCCCCCCAGATCTTCTAAAACAAAACTACTCTAATCCAACCTCTACACGAACTGCTTTGTAAATGTTGGCAAGAAGGTGCTGTGCCACAAGACCTGCGGGATGCTAAAATCATTACACTGTATAAGAACAAAGGTGACAGAAGCGACTGCAACAATTACAGGGGAATCTCCCTCTTAAGTATTGTAGGCAAAGTCTTTGCTCGAGTGATACTTCCCAGGCTACAAAAACTCGCTGATCGGGTCTACCTAGAATCACAATGCGGCTTCCGCTCAGGGAGATCCACGATCGACATGATTTTCTCCATCCGCCAACTCCAGGAAAAGTGCAGAGAACAAAGGATGCCTTTATACATTGCGTTTATTGATCTGACAAAGGCCTTCGATCTAGTTAGCAGAGATGGCCTCTTTAAAATTTTACAGTTAATAGGCTGCCCACCCAAGCTACTAAATGTACCATATCTTTCCACCAAAATATGATGGGCACAGTGCAATTCAACGGTGCCAGCTCTGAAAGTTTCAGTATAAACAGCGGAGTTAAACAAGGATGTGTCCTGGCCCCAACCCTCTTTGGAATACTATTGTCACTGCTAATCCACAACGCGTTTGACAAATCCACTGAAGGCATCTATCTCCATTCCAGATTTGATGGCAAACTCCTAAATATTGCCAGACTGAGGGCCAAAACTAAAATCAGAGCCACCCTCGTAAGAGATATGCTATTCGCGGATGACGCAGCGGTAGTGGCACACACACAAGAGGAACTTCAGTCACTAATGTCCCGCTTCTCTCAGGCCTGTAAAAAATATGGCTTGACTATTAGCACGAAGAAAACAAATGTTATGGGACCACCTACTACAGCACCACCCTCCATCCTCATTGACGATAACAAGCTGGACGCCGTAAACGAATTCTGCTATCTGGGATCCACAATTACAGATGACCTGTCCCTAGAAGAGGAGATGAAAAAACGCATAGGGAAGGCTGCCTCGACATTCGCTAGACTCAGACTAAGAGTTTGGGAAAACCATAAGCTAACTACGGTGACCAAAATGGAAGTCTACAAGGCATGCGTTATGAGTACATTGCTGTATGGCAGTGAATCATGGACCACCTACGCAAAGCAAGAGAGAAAACTAAACTCATTCCATTTGAGATGTCTCCGTAGGATCTTGAATGTCACATGGAAAGAAAAAGTGTGCAATACTGAGATCCTTGCGCGATCAGGTATTCCCAGCATCTTTACAGCCCTCAGACAACGCCGTTTGCGCTGGCTTGGACATGTTCGCCGGATGGAGGACAAGTGCATCCCGAAAGTCATCCTCTATGGTCAACTCGCGACTGGCACAAGAAAAACTGGTCGCCCCCACCCCCGTTACATAGATGTAATAAAACGTGACCTCAAATCAGTGAACATCAATACTGACAATTGGGAAGACATAGCTCTAGACCGCAACAGGTGGAGAGAGACAGTGACAAAGAAAGCTATGGATAGTGAAAGTGCATGGGTCTCAGCCCAGGAAGAAAAACGCACAAACCGGAAAACGGCCAGCTCCTCTACCACAGAAGCAAAAGCCAAGGGGACCCTAACTTGCGCTATCTGTGGACGGGAGTGTCTCTCCAAAATAGGGCTCCACAGCCACATGAGGAAGTGCGCTCTGAGATGAACCATAGTCGTCCTACGACTGAAGGAGGCCAATGATTAATTATATTCTGACCCTTCATTCTTTCGGAAGACGTTTAGTGTACCCTAGAAGAGGTTCTTCTTGGAGATAGTGGAAAAATTGTAGACTCCCCGCCATTGCCAGTAAAGTGGTCTGGGGGGAGCGCTGCGAAAACCCCCTAGGCTAACTTGATGGTTTAGTACTAAAATCTCACCTAAAATGAACAGAATCAAATGAAAAAAACAGTCACTAAATTCCAATCCCCCCCCCCCTGCGTGAGGATTTCATTTTGGGGGAGAGGTTGGAACCCCAACCTCCCTGGCTACGCCTGTGGTATTATTGTATATCTTTCAAAGATCTAAATGTGCATAAAAATGTAAGATTTTTTTTCTCAAATATTATGTAAAGTTTTAAAATAATAAATCTTACTTTTCTCCAAATGCTGAACTTGAGCCTACAACAGCCTGGAACAAATAAGGACCCGTTCAGTAAATAAAATATAGTTCCATGGTCAGATAATACATATACTAAAGAACGTATAGAATTCATAATAATATATTCGTATCATTTATAGTACACATTTGTTTCTGCAATAGCAAATAAGTATTAGATTATATACAACTCGTGTAGGAGGTTTGCATCATTAAGTAAACTAATAGTAATCTACTATTTGTTATCACGAATTTTTTAATTTTATATTTAGATTTCAAAGATCAGATATTAACTGAAAGAGAACAATCACAATATAAAATGATTCTAGATGTAATTAAATGTATGCTAATTTGTAAAAGTAATGAAACTTACTATACAAACAATAGCGAAGGCAAAATTGAAGGCATAAGATATTCCAAAAAGACCTTTAAAGAGAAATACAAAAGTTAGAATGATGATATTTGAAATAAATTTCGGAAGTGCAATAGAATTTTGCTATATATATATATCGTCCATCGGGATTTGATGATGACTAATTTTGTCATCCAAGGGGCTGAGGGCTTTGCACTGGGGTTTTGTGCCTCCTCATGTGGCTGGTGAGACCCATGTGAGCGTGGAATATTCGGCTGCACACTAGGCAGGTTATTCCAGCTGAAACTAGTGTCATTGGCCTTTCTTTTCTTCTCTGACTCTTTATAATTGTGTGCGCCAGTTTTCACAGCGCGACGCCATAATGCTTTGTCATGTTCTTTCGTCTCCCAGGTGGCATGGTTAATGCTGAAGGCTTCCAGAGAAGCTTTGAGGGTGTCCCTGACGAGTTTTCTTTGTCCACCTTGTGAGCGCCTTCCTTCCCTTAATTGGCCATACAGGAGTCATTTAGGGATGCGGCGGTCTTCCATTCTGAAAACGCGTCCTGCCCATCGCAGCTGAGATTGCATCAAGATTGTGTGGATGCTTTGCAGACCCGCTCTTTGATGGACTTCAGTATCAGGTAATTTTTTCTTGCTGTTTAACATTCAGTATTTTTCTGAGACAGATCATGTGGAAGTGGTTCAGTATTTTTATACATGTTTTTTATAGGCTGTCCACGTTTCTTAGAGCTATGTAGGGAGGATGGACAGCTCGATAGACAGCTAGCTTTTTGTGTGTGGTGATACCTCGTCTATTCGAAACATCTTTATACAGTCTGCCATAGGATTCATATTCAATGGATTTGGTCTCATTATCGATCTTTCCGTTTCTGGACAGTGTGCTGCCAAGCTTTAGTGTAGTGTAGATAAAAATAGTTGAAGACATAGACAATTTTTATTGGATTCTTAAAATTTTGATCCAGGTATTAGGTTGTATTCTTAGCCCAGTCAAGCGTCTCAACATTAAACAATTTTAGGAAGTAGAAAAGAAACGTTAAAAGCATCAAATTTACTTTTTAATAATAGTTTTAGTAAGTGTCCCTCTTTATCACATATTTGGCCAATGAGATTTATACTTTCACTTATCCCAGCATTCACTTTCTCCTTTCTTTTAAAGAGCGCTTCCGTCTTCAAGAGATCTTTTGCTTTACACAAGACCTTTTATTAAAATGAAATTAGGAATCGAAATCAAAACATTTCTAGTATAAGAGTGAATGTGTGCTTATAAATCGGCCCCAAGATTTGTCTTCGAGTTCAAACATTAAAGGGGTGCAACATCTCACGTTGCTACGCGGGAGCAAGCTGTGATCTCCTTATTTATCCGTTGAATTCAGCCAAAACCGTTACCTGCCGTGTGGTGCTAATAGAATATACTTAGTTAAATGGTAAGATGTATTGAATTGGTTGATTTTATTTGGATGAGTTCATTAAATGAGTTAATGTGATTGCAACTTACCAAGAAGCATAATGCATCCATTAACAATATACCTGAGGGTGTAGGATACTTTCAGGAGAAGAAACGTGTTCAAGGCTGTAACTCAAATAGTCATTGTGTATTAGTCATGACATTACAATGGCAAAGTGACGCATGCGGCAGCGCTAAGAAACATTTACTTCAAAATAGTATTTAATTTTTTTTTTATATCTTCTTCATATTAATATTATCTTGAGTTTCATTTACATCCAGTGATATTAGCTATGATGTCTATCTATTCTCTTCGTATCGAAATAGTGATACAATTTTAGCGATACAAACATGTATATATGGCATTGTAAAATATGTCTACACAACTAGGCTTATTCGATCCTTATTTCATTTAGATAACATCTTTTTGATTAAATTTATGAAAGAACATTTAACATTCTCATGACCTTTAACTTTGGTATAAATTTATTATTGTATGTAATTTAATAGCTATAAATTCGACTTCAATTGAAAGTCAGTCTTTTTAAAAATACATTAATAACAATAATAATAGTAATAATAATAACAATAATAATTCTCGTTGCCTGTCAATGGGCGGTACGCTACTATTGCAGACCTGTCACATCACCACAAAATTCCTCAGTGGACACTGATAAAGGGACTACAATGAGTTTTTCTTCTCTTTAACAAAGCTCAACCCTGGCAGTGCCAGAGAACGAATATTCGTTCGTTTGTAACATAATAATAATAATAACAATAATAAAATAATAATAATAATAGTCCTACGTAACATCTTTAGACAAGGCGTTTTGCCTTATTGTACGAAAAAAAAAGGGTTTCTTACATTTGACAAAAACTGAGAGAGAAACATTGGCTCCAAAGACAACACCGACAAGATCTGAATGATTAAATCTTGAAAAAAAAAAGACATTGAGTAAACGTTAATTTATTCATTATAAACTAAAACAAAAATAGAATACTTAATAATAATAATAATAATAAGGCCTTAACATAACCCTGACAGTTGGGGGCTCGAGTCCGGCTGTGACTACCAGTCACAGAACCATAATTTCAATCATTATATAAGTTTTAGTTACTTGATTATGTAGCAGCAGTGTCTACAATCCAATAACTGTTTACATAGTATTGCATCACAATCTACTGTACTAATATTGAGTTGTGTACCATTGGCAACGATGTATACCGAAAGTTCTGTTCTCGCTCCCGGCAGCAAGCGAACGTGAGTGTAAAGTGGCTGTTGGTAATACTGAAGTCTGAGGCTACTGGTAATGTGTTTGGATTGTTCTGTGGCAACTATATTTCGACGATGTGGCCTGAGTGAGGCACTTTCCTCCGACGTGGGATACTGCACAGATAGGTTTCTTTCTTTGCCATTTAACCGCAGTCTCTAGGCTTTAGTTGTCCTCTTGTACAATTAGTAGAATTTTTTGGGTTCCCATATTGTATATAATTTAAAGATAATACAGCCAAGTAGTGTACATTATATTTACCATGGAAACTAGGCTGACAATTACTGCCCAGTTTATAAGTGATGGTCGTTCTTTGGGGTACGAAGGTGAAAGGTTAGAGAGGTATGTGGCAGAGCAGAAAGAAGACTATGAAAAAGCTAAGAAAGAGGAGTTTGAACGAGAAAAGGCCAGATTTGAACGCGAGAAGGAGGAGTTTGAAGATGAGGATAAGGCCAAGCGTGAGGAACACGAGAGGTGGAAAGAAAGAGATGCCAGGGAGGAACTCAAGAGGAAAGAGGATATGGAACTAGAAAGAATGAAGGAAAAGTCAGAAACAGCGGCTGGGACGGCAACACAGGCAGAGGTGCGGCCTAGAAATGTTTTAGATAAACTTGACAAGAGCTTCCAGGGAATGAAGGAAGACGATGACCTGATGGCATATTTAACACACTTTGAGGCCGTCGCAACAAGATGCAAGATCGATAGAAAGGAATGGCCATTGCTCTTGTCCTATAAACTAACTACCTTTCTAAGAAACTGTATGCTGCGGGACAGTGTGTTTTTGAATAAAAATTATGAGGAAGTGAGGGCTGTATTACTGCGTCATGCGGATATAAACGCGGAAACCAGCCGCAAGAGGTTCCACCGGGTAAAACCACGACAGAACGAATTTAGGGTTTTTGTCACCGAGCTGCTAAACGCGTTGGACAATTGGTTGAAAATGGCTGAAGTAGGCAAGACTGTGGAAGAAGTGAAAGAGTTGCTGGTAAAAGATAGGATACTTGAGAATGTGTCTGGTGATGTGTACAAGCAACTGATTATAAGTAAGAAAGGCACGGTTAATGATATGATTGATGTTATTGAAGGTTTTAAGGTTGCTAGTGCTGGTGTGTCGCTTGCTAGGGAAGACAAAGTGTATGTTGCCGCAGCGTGTAGTGAGCCTGTGATGAATCGGAGTCCTGGAAATCGCTTGCTTCAGTTGTGGTGAAAGGGTTCCAAAGACTTACCCGATTAATTTAACTGATAGTGAAGACGATTATTATACTGTGGTCAGAGCGCATGAGCAGAGGCCAAGTGATAGATGACTAGGGGGCCGTCGCGAGTCCAAGAGTCGTCGTGACTATAAGCTGATTCCAGATCGTTACACAGTGACAGTTAGAAATTTACCATATAATGTTAACTGGCAGAAGTTAAAGGATAGGTTTAGAGATGTTGGTTTGGTGGGATTTGTAGAGGTTTTGATGGCGAATGGGAAGTCAATGGGTGTAGGCCATGTTACGTTCAGGAACCTGGCAGACGTTGCGAGAGCAGTTAAATATTTGGACAAGTCCAAATTTGGAGGTAGGAATATTGTTGTCCCGCATCGTATAAGCACGCGGGGATAACGTGATGATAACTAGGGTACTCTGGTACAACCATATTGGGTTGTTTAAATATCGAGACCTATGGATGAATGGTGTTGGTATATTTAGAAACCGATAAAGGGAATACGATGAATTCTGTTTCCCTTTAACGAAACTCGACCCTGGCTTCGCCAGAGAATGAATACTCGCTCTTTTATAATAATAATAATGATAATCTTTATTATCCGTATGGAAATTTGCCTTACAATTTGTGCATTACATCAAACAAAAAACATTATAACTATAAGAAACCAAAGTGTACATTCACACCAGACTCACTCATAGTTTACATGTGACAAAGTCTATACTGTTCTATATTCTATATTGTTCTTTGCTATCGGTGTCTTGTATCTCTTTTCACAACTTTATTACAATGTTTTAGTTACAACACAATCGCACTAAAGCGGAATTAAGCGCATCTCGAGACACTAATAATACCATAAGCCTTGTGACCTTTTCCTGGGTCTTAAAAATATTTGCAGCATCCCTTCTTTTCTTTCAGTCCGGGAACAAAATGAGCAGCCACACTATTACGTTATTCAAGGCTTTAAACCTCCTCTACTCCTAATCAACCAGGCAGTCTCCACCTTCTACGTTTGTCTAAATTGCCCGCTACAACTCTTAGATACGGTCATAGTCCTAGATACGGAAATTTGCTCATTCTCTGGTTCATGAGTTACATGCGAAGTTCCACATACTTTTTGCACACGCCTTGGAAATAATAAGGAATGCCAGATTTCGCACTTTGCCGTTAACACTTATAATGAAAAATGTGTATACCTTGCTCTTGTCACTCAATGGAATGCAAATATTAAGTCTTTGCACACTTAGATCCAGATTCTATAAGTTTTTTTTTAAAATTACTTTTGACTATACATTTATTAGATCAACTATTTTTGAAACTAATTTGTCTAACAGTGAGTGCTAATTAATCATTCTTGGAAGTAACATTTCTCTTCACATTCTTGAAAGATTGGGGAAAGATTGATAGCCCCTTTTTATCCCCCAAAACAGATGCACCATAGTTCATTGAGGGAAAAAAACACGTTCATTTAAGACCTATGCAATTAGATCAATAATAAATAGAATAGACAGCTTCAATAACTGACATAGTCTGGGATTACAACTAAAAGTCCGGTAATTAACAATATTGTCTTCTACGACGTAGGGGCCTATTAAGTAATGTGTATGAAAGAAGCAGCAATGTTGAGAGTTATTGTTCCTGGCGAAAACAATGCTCATTTACCTGTCAGCTATCGTACTGGCTGCAGAGTTCACTATAACATATGGAAGATTGTTGATTGCTCCCATCAAAAAGAGACATACCTAAAATATAACAACAAAAGTTCCATGTAGGCCTACACAAAGCTCTGAAAAAATTAATGAACACAAACGGCTCTTTGCATAATCATCTGGACTTCTACATCTTTTTAGTCTGCTACTCAGTTTTAATCTATTTACAACTAGAATTCATATCTAAACAAAACCAATCCAAAGGAAAACAAAGTTTTTTTTAAGAAAGAAAGAAAGAGAAATATGTGTGAATTCTTCTAATCGTTTTTAAAAGCATTTACAAAAAAAAAAAGGGGGAACGACCTGAATTCGAATTCATGGTTCAATTCTCCTCAAGCCGACATTCTAACCACTCTGCTAGTGGGATGCGTATGAAAACAGAAGATTGTATAGTTATATATTGTTTGTTTCAACTTACTTTAAAGCGGTGATCAATAAAAGAGACTAATCCAGCTTTTATCACCACCTCAGTCAAGTAGGCCTACAATTTTTTTCCCGTGTTCGAGATACCAAACAAAATAATTAATTACCAATAGATAATTAACTAATTGGTTAATTTATTTTGATTCTTGTGTTGTCAGTTAATGGAAATAATTGTGCAAAATTTCAGCTTGATCCGAATTGGGTATGGAGAAATAACGTTTTAGCCAGACATACGAGTGAGTTGATTTCTGTGGCATTTTTTACGTCTCGAGAGACGATCTTTTCCCTTTGCAACTTCTTGTGTGACTAAAGAGGCCAATCCTTGATACACAGCTGCGATCGCAGGTTGGGCATATATAAACACCAGGCGCCGTTGCATTTTCACCCTTCTTTCTGCTTCTGTTGTGTATGACATCTGCAATCTTTGACCCTTCCTTTATGCTCTCTCTCCATGAGGATCTGTCCAGTGCTACCTCTTCCCAGTTGCCAGTGTCGATTTTGAAGAGCTTCATGTCGCGTTTGCATACATCCGTATGACGTAATAGTGGGCGACCAGCGGCTCTCCTGCCTTCTATTAGATCGCCATACAGGATGTCCTGTGGAAGTCGACCTTCTGGCATTCTACGAACGTGGCCAAGCCAGCCAAGGCGTCTGCTGCTGATAACAGAGCGGATGTCCTGGCACCCTGCTCTTTGTAGCACTTCCTCATTAGTTATCTTATCTTGCCACCTTATTTTAAAGATCCGCCTTAGGCATCGGAGGTGGAAAACATTCAGCTTTTTTTCCTGCCATGAGTAGGTTGACCATGTTTCACTTCCGTACAGCAAGGTGCTCAACACACAGGTCCGGTAGACTAGTGCTTTAGTACTGTTAGTCAGCAATATGTTGTCCCAGACTCTTTTCTGCAGCCGTGACATGGTGGCCATTGCCTTGGCTATCCTGTTGTTTATGTCCTTATCCAGTAGAGTGTTGTTGGATATGATGGAGCCAAGGTAACAAAAGTGATCAACAATTTCTAGTGGTTGGCCATTAATGCATACTTGAGGTGCAGTGTTTGTGTTTTGGACAAGTATCTTGCTTTGACTGCTGTTTAAGCCGAACTTCTGGCAAGCAGCAGATAATTTGTCAATCAGGCACTGTAGCTGAATATCAGAATCACAATAGCTGCATCATCAGCATACAGGAGTTCCCTGACGAGTAGCTTCCTAACCTTGGTTTTTGCACGCAGCCTTGATACATTAAATAGTTTTCCAGAGGATTTTGTATGGAGAAACACACCTTCGTTTATGTCGTTGTACGCATAATGCAGTAGACAGGAGAAGAATATGCCAAACAGAGTAGATGCGAGCACACATCCCTGCTTGACACCACTGCAAAAGGTGCTGATTGGGCTCCATTGAATTTGACAGTGCATTTAGTTTCCTCGTGAAAACACTCAATCAACTGCAGTAGTTTGGGAGGGCAACCTATTTTCCTCAGGAGTTTGAAAAGGCCACTTCTGCTGACCATGTCAAAAGCTTTAGTCAGATCAACAAAAACGATGTAAAGCGGTCTGTCTCTCTCTCTGAATTTCTCCTGCAGTAGTCGTAGAGAAGATATCATGTCTACAGTGGATCTACCACTCCTGAATCCACACTGAGACTCTGGGTAGATTCTAGAAGCTATCACTTGCAGCCTGGATAGTGCCACTCTAGCAAAGATCTTGCCCACTATACTGAGGAGAGAGATACCCCTGTAATTGTTGCAGTCATTCCGATCCCCTTTGTTCTTGTATATTGTGACTATAGTTGCGTCACGCATGTCCTGTGGGACATGACCTGTTTCCCAACAGCGGCAGAGGAGAATATAGAATTCAGGGAGCAGGAGTGATTCGTTGACTTTCACTACTTCCACTGGGATACCATCACTCCCAGGAGATTTTCTATTTTTTATGCAGTTAATTGCTTTTTTAAGGTCACTGAGGCTCGGAAGATCATCTAGGCATTCCAGTACTGGAAGATCTGGTAGAGAAGCCAGGGCGACATCGTCTACTGTGTTTTGTGTGGCATAGACTTCGAGGTAGTGTTCTGTCCAACGTTCTAGCTGCTTGGTTTGATCTGTAATTTTTTCTCCTGATTTGGATAGAAGGGGGGCAGGCTTAGACACTGTTGGACCCAGGGCCGCTTTAATGCCATCAAATAGAGCTTTGCTATTTCCTGAGTGGAGACTGTCTTGGATTCTGTTGCAGGTATCCCTCCAAAAGTTGTTAGCACATTTTCTAGCCATTTGTTTCGCCTCTTTATTAGCACTTTTGAAGGCCTCCAAAGATCTTGGACTTGGCTTTGTCTTGTGAGCGAGGTGTGCAGATCGCTTTATCTCGATGCAAGGTTCCTTATGTGCTAGATTCGCCTCAAACCAGTCTACATTTTTGTGTTTTTGAGGCCCAAAGGCGGTGATTGCCGAACTGTAGATTACATCTCTTAATTTCTCCCATCTGATAGAGATGCCTTCTTCATCACTTAACGATGGGATTGAACTGTTCAGGAGCTCGCCAAAGAGTGGACACTTCTCTGGGTCACCTACATGGTTGACGTTAATTCGCCTAGTTCTGGGTTGAGTGGAAGTATACGCCTTCTTGAGAAGTAGTTTGATTTTGCTTAGCACTAGTGAATGGTCTGAGTTGCAGTCCGCACTATGGTATGAACGGGTGTGGATGACACTTTTCAGATCCAACCTTCGGGTGATGCAGAGGTCAAGCTGGTGCCACCTTTTTGAGCGTGGGTGCTGCCAAGAGACTTTATGGCGTTCCTAGCCAGAGAAGAATGTATTTGTTACACACAGTTCAGCGGATCTCTTACAGTTGATTTAAGCTTTGTAAAACAAGCTTTATGCAATCTCATGCTTATGTAAACAAATTGTTTTAATGGTCATACAAAAACTAAATGTTTAAATATTTAATGTAAATAAGGTGGAAAAAATTATGAGGGTTTCAAAATCTTCTAAAAAAAAGTACACATCACCTATTTGACACACATAGGGCCTACAAATGGAATCTGCTGTGCTGTGGAGGACCTAAGTAGCGTATTTTGTAACAAAAGTATTTCAAACAGAGATCAATGAACTCAGTAGTATTACACAGCAAATGAAATTTGAAAGCGTTTATGAAAAGACATTAAAAAATCTACAACTACTTTTATGTCAATAAGAACTTACCCAGTTCCGTAACTGCATAGTTGAAAGAGAACTTTAGACGGCTTTAATGTTTCCTATTTTTTAAAAATCTTTTTGATGTGCCTTTTGTTTTCAAATCATTTGTTCAAACGTAAAATTGCTGTTCTTTTCATTCTTGTGTAAGCTCTATTAAAAATATTCAGACAAGTTGTACATCCATGTGTCACAGCGATGTCATGGAGTGTGTGTCACTGTTTTCTGTGTCCCTTGTGCTTTGTAATTACTAAAACTAACTCCTATTTCAAAGCTTGTGAACACAATACTTTAATGACGCTAAAAACGAATTTTCAACAGATGAAATTAGTATGAACAAAACCAATTGCAGATATATAAAAAGAAAACGATAGGCCTACATACAGACTGGGTTAGAGAAGCGTACAGGAGATTCAGCTAGGCGACTGCCGAAAAGGTTGCAATGTTGAAACAAATAAAGCAGCCGTGTCTCAAGAAATAAAGTGTGCTACACACGATACCATGCGCCTTATACGATACATAGCTTTATACGATTAACAGATTGCTAATCTACCCATGCTTTGTTATACCTAGAAGTTATGAAAAATAAAAAGTTTTATTTACTGTTTAAATGGGGAGCTGAAATTAAGACCATCTGTAGGAGTACAGTACCACCAGTCACAACAGCAGTTCAACTTTTCGACAAAGATTAAATGGCGTCTACCTATTACATATGAATGGGCATTTTAAAAAAAAACGAATTCCCATCACCCCAGTATTCGCCTTAATTGCCCTAAATTGAAAATCAATAGGTCTACCTTCAGTTTTTAAAACCAATACTACTCTATCACCAAAGCATTTCTCCACGCAAAAATGAAATGATATGCAATAAGATGAACAGAAAAATCAAATGCTGAAAACAAATTTATTTTACAGTTCTAGTAAATCCAGGAACGACCTTACTCTCACCGTAAAACTTAGCGTGTAACGGCTTTGTCTGCATTACGTGTGGCAAAATATGCAGGTCACAGCTGATTTTGATTATGTATAATACACCATAAAATAACAAACAATATAAAAAAGGTTAATTCTGATATATTAAAAACAAGATTTAGCCAACTCTGATAGCAAACTTTAAAAACTAAATGATAAAATCTCTTAGCATCTGTTCCTGAACTGTCTCTAAACCAGAAACAATGTGATTATTTTAAATATTTATACAACATTAGAAAAGTATGTACTTTTTCAGCACACCAAAACCTACGACACACAAGAAAACATTAACACACATGATACACAGATACAGTTTGATAAACAGACTTATCAATAAAAGATTGAAATAAAAAAACAACTATTAATTGGATTGTTATCTGCGATTATATACTTACATGACTAATTGAAAGCCAATATGTAGGTCATGGTACTAATTACCACTTGTAAAAAGAAAGTACAACTCAATTTAGTATTTAAAATAATTAGATATCATTCTTATTTTGAGGTTGGACAATAATTCCATTTAAAACCTCTCTGCTCGATGCTGACAGGGACTTACAGTTGAAACACTTTGGAGACACGAGATATTGCAACAATCTAGAATTTATGCTTGAAAATCTGTGTCATCATGAATCATTTGAAGGCCAAGCCAAGCTATTAATAGATTCCTTGTTTTCACTATACCATACGCAATTATCGTTTATACGAAGTAAAGAAACATTCAAGTCATAGACAATATTGAATGTCTATATAATGCTGATGATTTTTTTTCAGAAAATGTTAAGACACGCTGAGCAAAACTTGTTTCAGTTGTAAAATTACTATTAGATCTGGAAACGGGCTGCCCGAATCAACCAGGAAAGCCAATGAGTTAGCAGACTTTAAGTCTCTAACTAACATGCTCGACTAGATGGTTATGAATTATCTTGTTATGAGGGAACGTCTGTAATTTATAAGATAAGATAGACGTGAACGCTATGTGATGATATGCTCCAATGAATAGAAGTATCCCACCACCCCACCTCACCAACTAAACCAAAGAACAATGTTACAAAGACAGTTTTGTGTGCAAACACAAACTCAAAATCGGCCCCAGAAGTGGTCCACCCAGGCAGGTTTCAATATTGTTAGAAAGAACATCAGAATGAAATTCTATCAAAGACAAATGACAGAGAAGAATGGAGAAAGAATGTTGACAGATCTTGTGTGGTGCCACAGCGGCCCAGCAGACCAAAAGATAGGTGAATGTGAAGTTAGATGTAGACCTGGCATAACTAATGTCTTATAATGAATATCTAATTGATCTAATTGTTTTGTAAAGGGTCAATCTCTTATTCAAAGCCTCAAGAAAAAAACATTTCCGCAAAAGAAAAAAAATTAAAAAATAAATTCCTTTAGTTTTGTGTTCGTCGATTACATACTCCCTATGCAGTTCACGCGATAATATGAAAAACTACTTATTAATTGTTGTTTTAAACTACGTCCAAATTATTTGCATAGTAAATAGATTTTTTCTCTTTAAAAAAAACGTTAATTTTTTAAATGTATTATTAAGTATGACATAAGTTACATAACTTAGCAATACAATTGTAAAAAAATAATATTTTTTGATCAAAAATCTAAAACCATTTGCATAAATATGTTAAAAAATGGTAAATGGTCATCTCCCTTACAAAAAAAAGCCTCCGTGTTTGTTACTATTAATAGGGAATAGTTGTAAAAATTGTGTATTTTTATAAAAAAAAATCTGCTTGCAGAAAAGAAAAAAGTAGCTGTTGTATCAAAACTTTGAATGATGTAGAATATCATGATGTCCGATTTTCATTTTCTCTTTTAGTTTATGAGATCTAAATGGGACGGACGGATGGGCGGGTAGACGGACAGACAGGCCACACAAAACTAATAGCGTATTTTCCCCTTTCGGGGGCCGCTAAAAACTCAAAGAAGTTTATCATTATACCCAATCAATATACCACATACTATGTCATTGGAAAAATCGTTTTCGTAGTTGGTAGGCCTACTCAGTAGTTTTTCAAAGCATCTTGTGACCTTGAATTGAAGCCTTTAAAATAACAAAAGTAGGAAGAACCAAACGACATATCAATTAGGCTATGCTTTCTTTTTCTTGAGGGTAGCCCAAGTTTTCATAGTGGCAGCCTCTCCGATATAATTCTTTCTTTTTCTTATTTATTTTTAATTATTTACAGATGTTAGTTCTAAATAAAGACACGATTTATTTATTCAGCGTCGTATCAACACTTTTTATTTTCATTTAATAAAGTGGAATTAAGATTAAGACTGTATCTATAGGCCTATAAACTCATCTAATCCACAGGTGGGCGAAGTACGGACGCGGGCGACATGCATCTCGTCAGAGCAGTTTATCAACGAGCTCTGATTAACAGCTTTCTTTTAATTAGCCTTGAATATATGAACTGTTAATTAAGTAGGTAGTAATAAGAATCTTTTTTTTTAAACAAAGCTATCTAAGGGGATGAACCACAAATTTACTGCCAAATATATCAATACTGCAGGAATAAGCCCCCTTTTTCCTTCTAAAACAAAATTAGTTAATGACCCTTAATTCATTAACTAATTGGTTAATTTTTTATGGCCTCTTGTATTGTCATCGACTATGAATAATTATGCAAATTTCCACTTGATCCGAGAATGGGAAGTGGGAGAAAAACCGTATATATACAATACGCATTAAGTGAAACTCGATATATTATATACAGCCAAATCTCTCAATAAGTAGCATTTGTACCCGTATTCGATACCAAGTAAATGATATATTTTTTTTGTACAATAAATAATTGTGTCAAGTTTCTACTTGATCCAAAAATGGATGTGGGAATGTACGAATATTGTACCAGACAGACAGACAGACAGACAGATAGAGTGAGCTGATATAAGCTTTGTAAAAAAAATGTCATGAGTGTTTTACATGTTTGAATGAAAAGATATGAAGGATAGTTAATTTGATTTCAGGATGAAATATAATGACAGTTAACAAAGTGAAAGCCAGACGGAGACAGGACACCAAAAAAAAAAAGGGTTCCACGACAATTCGTTCACTGACATTTCGTTCACCGACAAATCGTTCACGACTATTCGTTCACGCGACTATTCGTTCACCAGAAATTTCGTTCACCCGACAATTCGCTCACTCGACATATCGCTCACGGACTATTTGCTCACAGAAAACTTGTTCACCGACAGTTGGTTCACGACAAATCGTTCACGCGACAAATCGTTCACGCGACTATTCGTTCACGGCACGGACACATTGTTCACAGACAAATCGTTCACTGGATAGTAATAAATTGTTAATATTATATATTCTCGTCGCGTGTTTAATTTATTTACATTAAAACTTTTGTAGCTATTATTTCCAAATGCAAAAAAATGTCTAGAGATCAGGTCAAATCACACACGAGTTGATTTCATGTCGTTGTGGTTGTTGTTGTTACTAGTTTGTTAACGAGGACAGTACGACTATGTGATAAAAATTATACTTAAATTAAGCTAGCTGAAAAATGTAAACGGGCCCTCACTTTACTATAGGTAACATTTTTACTTTCACCTTCAATATAACTTTGTAAAATGTTTTACATGTTTCGGATGTTCCTTCAGAATTGAAGATAGTTTACTTCCTAGTCCAAACCTCCCGCAGGACGACGGGGGATGGGAGCGGGCAGGGTTTGAACTCTCGACCGTCTGTAAATCCGAACGACATTCCAGCGCGCAAACCGCACGACCAGGCAGCCCCCTCTTTTTTTCATCTACCGGGAATCTACCCATTAATCTGGATACTTTAGTTAACACCTAGTGGAGTGCTAGACAGACTGGCTCCTCTAGAAGTAATAAAACTTTATTGGACATTGCCTATACACATGTTCAATCTGTTAACATTGAAAATATCTACTAGACACTAGTATAGTACTTTCCATCAAGTTTAAAAGAAGTTTTATTTTATTTTTATTTTAGTTAACTTGTGTCTACACGTGACCACCCAGTGGTAGACTCATTGGATTGCTTGGACCTCAATAACAAATTTATTGAAACAATTTTATTTTGTTGTATTGCGATAAATTATAATTTTTTTTATAGGAAACCAAAATATTGTTGTATATGTAATTATTTTTTTTCTAAGATGTCTTAATTGATAAGTATTAACCTTAGATCTGTATCTAGTATGTGACGTTCAGGGTTGAACAGTGAAACCATATATTGTACCAAATCTAGTACCATTGTTAAAAATTGTTAAAAATTCTCTCTCGTAAAACACTGACAGGATTGTGGAAAAATACTAGTGTGTCTGTGCGTATATTTGTTTTTGTTAATAAGATATAAATAAAATGGGTATGTTAATTAAATATCTGGACCGCTATTAAGAAGATAAGCAAATATGGGTAGGGCGAACAAGACTACATGACGGACATGAGAAGAAGAAGGCCTACATGTTAAAAGTAAAAATGTTACCTATAGTAAAGTCGTTTAAATGTTTCAGCTTGCTTTTAATATCTCTTTTTTCTTTTAATTAAAATTTTTTATCATATACTGTCCTCGTTAACAAAATATTAACAACAAACAAACAAAAATTTAGAAAGAATTTCGGATCAGGCCCGATCTCTAGCAATTTTTTGTTTTTGGAAATATCCAGTGAACGATTTGTCTGTGAACAATTTGTCCGTGCCGTGAACGAATAGTTGCGTGAACGATTTGTCGCGTGAACGATTTGTCGCGTGAACGATTTGTCGTGAACCAACTGTCGGTGAACAAGTTGTCGGTGAACAAGTTGTCTGTGAGCGAATAGTCCGTGAGCGAATAGTCGCGTGAACGAATTGTCGGGTGAACGAAATGTCTGGTGAACGAATAGTCGCGTACACGAAAAGTCGTGAACGATTTGTCGGTGAACGAAATGTCAGTGAACGAATTGTCGTGTCCCCCCCAAAAAGGCATGTTATTTAGCGGGACGTCCGGTAGGCCTATATAGTACAAATATTTCTTTAAATGAAGAGCATTCGTCAGCGGTGCTTTTTTTTTTGTAAGAAAATGATCGATTGCCAAACTTTTAATTACTAATTAATTAATAATAAACGTTAAAATACAAGAAAAGTAATAATTTTTACCCACATTGAAAAAGGTGCCGGTATGCCGTGACGCTGCGTACCGTCACAAAAAAAGAGCACTGCCCATCACACATCCCCTATATCAGTCTTTCTCAAACTTTTACTGGTGGCGCACCCCAAAAAAAATTATTCGCGCCCCACTTAGCCAGCTATAAGCTCCCGTGTCCGAGTAATGTAAAGAAAATGAAATGAAAAAGAAAAGAAACCTAAAGATTTTATTTTAAATTTAGGATTTACAATAATTTTTTTTCTAAAGCGCTGTTAACAAATATCTAGGCCTATGTGTGAATCCAAATTTCGAGGTAGTCAATTTTTGTTTTTAAATAGATCTAGTTCTATTCTAGAGTTTTACAGAATCTAGATAATTTACAAAAAATGTTTTAAGTACTAGACCTAGAACAGTTCTGGAGATTGTATTGGAGATGTATTAGGTTCCCCTTCCATCCATTTTTATTCCTTCGCCCTCCCCCCCCTTTTTTTCCCAAGACTTTAATGCGCTCCGGCCCCCACTTGAAAGGACGTCGTCCAACCCCCCTCTTTTTTTTTTTTTAAAGCGCGGGTTGGGGGGGGGGGGTGCACAGGTGCGCTGTCCTATAGTTATAGTATTAAATATAAAGATATAGGTCTGTGAGCGCACATTAAAAATAAGTAACTTATAAAGTAAATATTTGTCTCACACGGAAGAGAGTGGAGCTCGTAAATGGGGAAAAAGGCTAAGAATTTAGAAATTTAGACTAGTAGATCTACTCTAGATCTTGTTTTAAGAAAAGGTTACTTAGATTTAGATCTAGATCTATATTATATATAGAATAATTGGTAAAACTTCCCACTGAGACTCAGTCTAATCCCTCTCGAATCACTGTCACGGTGTCACTTTTAAAATTTAGTTTCAATTTTAACTTTTAGTTTCAAAGTCATGTTAGTAGACAGTTGCTCAGAGTTTCACTAGATCACTTGTAGATTCTATTTAAAATCTAACTGTAAAAGATCTAGAGTATATCCTAACTAAAGTCAAATAGGTTAACTAGAATCTAGCAAAGACATTGTTAAAGGGAAACTCCGATGGTTTTGACAATTTTTGATATAATATGTGTTTTGATTTACAGATAATGAAGATATGATTCTTTTTTTTTCTTTGCAATAATAACTTAGTAATTGATGTTTTTCCGATGTAATTTTCCTGCGCATCCAAAACAGTCAGACTTTCACCGGGTTTCTATGTGACGTCACAAAGGTGTTTTAATCTATTGACTTATTGTATAACAGTAGACCATACAGCAAAGTTTACATTCTCGTAAAAGAAATATATCTTGGTCTATGCAGTTAGATATAGGATCTTGTAAGCAAAGAAAAAATGCATATTAAAAGTAGATTTACATGCTTGACTAACCACGGCAGTGTGTATTTTCTCGCCAGACCACTCAACACACAACAATCACTATCGCTTGGTTGTGTTGTCATGACCGACTACACGTAGTCTCGACTAGCCTTACACTGACCAGTTTGTTCAAATCAGTCAGACACACGATCTATTTACTTCTTGGGACAGAGAGAGGCTTAGATGAAAATGCCTTTTTTTCTCGAGTTGATTATCCTAATGCTTTTAGATCTATCTATACATGCATATATATATAAGTATCATAGCTCTGGACTAGGCCGTCACTAAGCCTAACAGCTACTGTAAGAATGAAGCAATAGGATTGGTTAAATCTAGTTTCTCTTTCAGTATTGTTTAGGGAAGTGACGTATGAACTAGCTTAAAACAAAATCTCATAGAACCCCGTTTTTTTTTAGATGTCAAGAATTTACTGACTAATTTATTAAATATAAATGTTTCTAAGCATTTAAATAAAAAATGGTAAAATGTTTACTATTACAACTTTTTACGCAGAATTTAAATGTCAATAACTAAAATTGTCAAAACCATCAGAGTTTCCCTTTAACAGTTGAAGTGGAATGACTGTCATTTTTTTATCTTAAATAATCTCCACCAAAACATGATAGTTTCCAGTACAGTGCCAGTAGTATTATCACCTGCCTCATTCAGTTTTGTGTGGGATCTTTATAAAATATCTTTCATTGTTTAATTTCTGTATTTATAGTTAATGTCATTAATTTCTTACTTTATTATCATGTTTTTATTGCCAAAATAATGTCAATGTCAATGTACTCTCAATTTTTCAAACTAAAACTCTAGAGACTATAATGCCATACACAAACTTTTCTATTCCACTTTGGAAAATCACCCACATACAGGTGAATGTTAAAACAAAAGAAATTAATTTCATTGAATTATTAATTATAGAAAAAAAAAATTCCTATAACACAATGCCCCAAGAAAAAAAGTATGATGGATCTAAAAAAAATTAGAGAATACCAGATATATAGCGTTCAAGTCCTAATTTTATTCCATGCAGGTAGAAGTCCTAGTGTTGTTCCAGGCAGATAGAAGTCCTAGTTGTATTCTCCTCACTTTTCTTGAATTCATCACAAAACAAATTCATGTCATGCTGATCCTAAATTTGCTTTGAAATATCATGGGACAGTTTCATACTTTTTACCACCCCAAAAATAATTTAATATTGTTGTTTAATGATGTCAAAGTCCAAGCAAATTAATTTTGTGTTAATCTGTTTAACCTTGCAGGCTACATATGAGTAGAACTAAAACTATGTAAACATGGCTAGACAAAATAGTTATTTGCTTTTCCTAGTTGTTGTCTGTTCTTGGGATGTATTAAATGGAGGTAAGCTATAGTAAGGCAAATGAATTTTAATTAAATTTTATTATGTTTACTGTAGTGTCTTATAAATGTATTTTTTTTCTTTGATACATATTTGAACAAAATATTTTTTTAATTAAGTTTAAGAAATTTTAATTGCTTTTAAATGGTATGGACTTTAAACTTATTTTTAGATCCTCTCTTGGTGTTTGGCGCATGGTTGTGTGGTATGTGAACTGGACTTGTTCATGGTCCCGGGTTCATGCCCTGCCCGCTACCATCCCCCATTTGATCCCACAACATCATCAGGAATTGGCTACCCTACTGGCATGTTCTCTATATTGATGGTGGTACAGACTCCATTACAAATATTTCCTTATGGTTTATTACAAAACAGTTTGATAATTATTTACAAATATATTTCATTTTCAGACATTTTAGAGCTGGAAAGTGTAGGCCCATCTGTTATCACATTAGCCGCTAATAAAACCTTGCAAGCATGGACCAAAGGTTCATTTGATGGCCTCAGTTTTATAAAGATCCAGGTTAGTATTAAATATGGTCATATATCATAGCTTATTGAGAAAAAAGAAGAGAATTTTACTGAATGTTACTTATCATTAGTTAAGAAAAAAGAATTATGATTCTGTTTTGTTAATACTAAATCTATAGATTAATTATCAGTCTGTATGATATATACTTTTTGAAATGCCTTACCAGGCTAAACAGCTAATCAAAACAGCAGTTGTTGAACTTATTTAATTATCAATGTCAGTTATGCTTGATTCATATTTGTTTATAAAACATAACATTTTTCATGCTCTGTATACCATTTTGACCCACTAATACAAACCAGTGGATTTAAAAATTCACTATTCTTGAACACACTGTATGGTGTATATGAGCTGTTATATCATGTATAGATATTAGTGGCTGAATCTGCTTTGGCATACCTAGTGTTCCCTCAGGTATGAGGACATTATTAGCATGGAAAATAATTTAGTAGAATATCAACTTTATTCAGTTATTGATGTAAATCAGACTCTAATTCAAAGACACCGATTGTTACCTACCAACTCGTAAAAGTCTATTTCCCTTTTTTGTTCCATTCTTGAAAAAAAATAAAAATCAGCAATGATATTTTTATATTTTAAAATTAAAAAAAAATTATTTCAATAAGAGTTTTTCTTTGATAAACCCTGATATGAAAAATCTAGTTTTTAAAAAAAAAGCGAATGAATTATGAGTGCAATTTAACAACTCCTTTTTATTACATATTAGTTGTTTTTGTTTTTTTTTCATTCTAGTTTCATAGCCAGTTTAGCAACGTCTCGTTGTCCTCTGACAGCACATTCAATTATTCTACAACTATGTCTGGGAGTAGTGTTGGCATGATCCAGGTTCTAAAGCTGCATCAGCAGAATGTCACATGGTACATTCGAGTGGAAGGAACAGAAAATGTAACAGCTATCTATTATCTTGAATACTATTTCCCTGATGGTAAGTCTTGGCACACAATACAAGATTATACAAAATCTCATTACAACTAATTCATTGATAGTATTTCTTATTTTTTTAATTTAATTAATACTAATTCATAGACTAAAACACTGTCAACATTATTAAAAAGAAAAAAGCAACTTATCATTTTAGTTGAATATTGAATATCCACTTAGGGTCTCTGCATTTAAACTAGATGTCCAAATCGGTTTATTTATAACTTGCAGGCTATACATTAGCTAAGTTGGAACTACCTAATCAGTTTATAGCTTTCGGACCATACAATGGCCCAAGGGCAAATCCCCAACCATTCTCTTATGCCATGTTTCTGTATAGTATATTAGTGTATAAAATAACTACTAATCAAATTCGGCTTACAATATCTAGCAAAACAAAAAGTATTCGTGGACAAACTTAATTGTTTCAGAGCTAATTACTGGTACCTAGGAGTTTGCATTGTCTATTTAAAATAGTGTTTTACTTTCAATGTGTTTAATTTTCAATTTTCTTTCCATTTGAAGTTCTTAATTTTGATTGTGTAAATACAAATTTGTATATTTATGTATACATTTATAACTGTGTAAATACAAATTGGAATATTTATATGTAAATGTATAATTGTATAGATACAAATTATAACATGAATTAATGATGTTTATAGACAAGATAGGAAGATAGGATTTAAATACTAAATCGACTACAGGATTAAAGATTTGACATATTATTTCAGTTTCTCTGTGTATTATTTTAAATTTTTTTTTTATCCTCAGATCCTTTACCTGGAGGATGTAACCAAGTGTTTAATTTGGAGGTGGACCCATCTATAATTTTATTGTCTAAACTGAAGCGCACAGATGTTTGGTTTCAGTGGGCCAGTCTAGCAGTGCCAATAGGCCAAGATCCTATTAACTGTGAACTTCAAAAAGTGACTAATGTTTTTCATAAGTATTCTTTTTTTTTTCACAGTTCTTTTTTCAATTATTGTTTTCTTTAAGGAGTTATATAGTTCTTCATTTATGGTTGAAGATGAGCATTTTCTATGAACTCGAAGATGGCTGTGAAATCCAGTCTTTGCTTTGAATAGCTAGCCATACACAAGTCATGGGGAGGTTGGGTCTGTTGCAGAGTTCTCTGCTTTTTCTCTTCATTTTGTTAATGTTCATTAAAAAGAAATTTCGTTAAGGAGCTAATTCTTATTTAAAGTTTATCCTTAAGGGATGGCAGAAGGATTGGGGAATATAGAAATATCTGCTGTTGAAGATGCAGAAATGAGAGAAAATACAATATTTTTTTATCATGAATGAAAATGGTGCTGGGGTGATTGAAAATAAAAAGTCTAGTCTTAATGGTACTTGAGAGAAGATTAAGGACTACTGCTGCACATAATTGTGTTAAGTTTAATTATTTTCAGGCCTATTTATAAAATTATTTTTTTTCTAGTGATTGATTTTCTTATATGCTGATTCTTTGATTTATTGCTTCCTGTCAGGTGCGTGATTCTCTGACCTATGATATTTACACCTACTTTCTGTCTGCTCGTGATCAGAGTTTGGAAGAGTTCATTCATGCCACCAAGAAAATGTTGACAACTAATGATATCATTAAATATGGCACAAAGGTTAACAAAAAAAAAAAAAGAAATTATTTTTTTTTAAAACTGGCTTGACCTTGTATAAAAATTGTTTTTCTAGAAAGAAGTTAGTTTGTAATTTGTCATGATTGGATCTCTCATTTTCACTTCTTTTTCTGAAAGCTGAAATAAAAGTAAAAAGAGAATTTTATGTAAATGGGATATTTCAAAAGTGACTTGCCAAACTTTGTGTTATACCAAGACTCTAAGGCAAAAATCTTCCTTGTTTTCACTTAAAAGAAATATTCATTTTTGCAGTTTATTTAATCACAGGTTACATCAGTAAGTGATGGCCCAAACTCAAAGTCCTTGGTAGCAATCACATCAGAACCTAATCAGGGAGTTGTTTATGCAGTGATTGTCACTAGGAAAGACACAGGACGTCAGGCTGCTTATGTAACTACTGTCACTTACTCCTGCATTCATAAGCAAGGAGAATGTAGTTCTCAATGTAGGTTGTAGTTATTTTTCCCTTTTTTTTTTTTACTTTATTTTCACTTTTTTTTTTACCTTTTCACCAGGAAAGTGTCTTGTCCAACCTTTCAGTGATATTTTTGCTTGTTTCTTGTTTCTTTCTCCTTGGTTAAATACCTGGTAGTAGATTACTACCAGACTCTCTGTACTATTGAAGTAGATAATCGTATTAACTATTTTTTGTGTCCTAACAACCCAGCTTTCATCACTAATTTATAAATTGAAGACATTTCTTCTTTACAGAAGAAAATTACGCCCTATGCATATCCTCAAAGAAGAAGCTACCTAACTTTAAAGAAAATATAATTATTCAAATTATGTTTGTCATAAATAACATTGCAAAACCCATGACATGTGGGTAAGTCATTAAATTTTTTCCTTTTTTTTTTTTAGTGACAGCTGTAGAGATTATTGTTCCAATCATACTTGGATTCTGCGGCCTTTTTTTAATGGCACTAGGTCATAATTACTTTAAAACAAGTAAGTGCTTTCCAGTCAGCTCTTTATTTTTAGACTTTTGATTTCTGTTTGTTATCAGGAAAACTTTTACGCAAGAAAGTGAATGAAGCTTGTCTATTGCTAGACACATTATTCTATAAGCCTATAAATCTGTTTTATTAAAAAGCCCATTTAATAAAAAGTATTTTGGTTTTGAAACAAAATTGAGATTAAATATTAATATACTATTTATATATTATTTACTATGCTGTTGTAAAGTTAGCTTTGTCTCGTTTTTAGTTTTTTTATAGATTGAATAGAATTAAAATATTATTTTTACAGCTCAGTGTTTCTTTGGATACATCTTCACATCTCTCCTCTTTTACATCGTTATCTCTACAGATCCTGATCAGGAGGAAACAGGTTGGTATCAAGCTTATAATTAATGCACTGCTAGTGCTCAACTATAGATAAACATATTCCCATTTACACATGAAGATGGGCTATTTATATTATTTAATTCAAATATTCCCATTCAACTTTACACAAGGTAGGTAGATATTTTGGAACCTGGGTAGGTAAATATTCTGGAAGCTTAAAATTGGAACTAGCAAAATCTGCCCTTCTGGAGTGCCATCAGAGAATGATGACCATGTCCTTCAAAACAGCATTCTTTATCAAGAGACCTGAACAAGACACTGGCCCCAAAACACCCCTCTAGAAAGAAAACTATATGGAGAGCTTCCTAATTTGGAAACCACTATGCTGTTCATCTCAGATATTGGTCTAGTCATCTGAGCACTCCCAACATAACAATGAGAACGAGGAAGAAGAAGAAGGGTTAGGTAAAAGGAATTGGTAGTTTTACTGGCCATATAACACCTTTGGCTTCAGAGGCAAGTTCTGCTATTAAATGCCATGTTTGGATGGAAGTAGCACAGGGTTCATTCAGACTTTAAGTTTGTTTTCTTTGATACAAGTGTTAACATTGTTTAAACAAAAATTAATTCTCTTTGGAAACAACTAAAATCAATATTTTGAAATTATTGTTGTAAGCATTCCAGTTTTAAATAGATGTAATCAGTTTTAAATAGATGTATTATGATTGAATATGTTTCAGTGAAGTTGGCAGTCTCACTCTCTCTGGGTGTAGTTGGAGGACTATTGTGGTTGCTGTTTTGGTGGTACTATCAATTTTCAACACTGTCTGTGTTTTTAGTTGGGCTGTGTGCTGGCTATCTGATGTCCAGTGTTCTCTTCTTTACACCGTTTGGTACATTGTTAGATTAAAACAAAGTTATTCAGTATAATGTTTTAGTTTGTATTCCTAAAAACTTAATACAAGAATGCAGCTTTCCTTTATTAACTTTAGGATGTTAAAGATTAAAAACTAACATACTGTTTTACTGACACTGTGTTTCTAGGCAACATAGTGTGGTGGATGACAGAGATGAATTACAGTTTGGCCTTTCTCTGTGGCATACTTATCTATACAGTTGCTCTCTTGGCATATTACAGACTGGTAACTTTTTTATTAATATTAACTTAAAAAAAAATATTTCTTTTTATCTAGCCAGTGGCTCTAGTGTTACTGAGAAGTGCAGGCAGAGCAAAAACTGCAGTTAAATATTAAGACCTACTTGGTATGCTTGTTTGACATGTTTCGGATGTTCCTTCAGAGTTGAAGATAATTTACTTCCTAGTCGAAACCTCTCTAACCCTAGCAGCGGGCAGGGTATGAACCCAGGAACGTCGACAAGTCCGAACTACAGTTCAGCATGCTTACCAGGCAGGCATCCATGTTAGTGAGGATCATCCTTCTCAGAAGTCTACAGTTATTAAGCATCAGTTAGTGCTACCATTATTCTTCCTTATTCTCCCCAACTTGGGGTGAGGTGGCAGAGAAGTTAAGTGCTTGGCTTCTTAATCGAGGAGTCTCAAGTTTCTATTCTTGATTTGGAAGGTATTTTTTAGCTCCCCTTGAGTTAACTTAATTTAAATGTGTATCTGACACACATAGGGGAAGTAATTTTATTTTTGTCATTGTGTTGGCCATGTGTATCTGACACACATTGGGGAAGTAATTTTTTTTTTGTCATTGTGGTGGCCGGTTAACACAGTTAACACTTGCGATAGCAACAGATGAGCTTTACATCATCTGCCCCCATAGATTGCAAGGTCTACCCAGCATTTAACAACTCATTTTCAAAAGTAATTTTTCAAGGTAACTTTTGTATTACAATTTGTATGCAGTGAGGTGATCTCTCATTATTAAACAGTATTAGCCTCGGCTAAATATAATGTTTTTGAAGAAGCTTGGCTAAATATGTTACATGTGTCCAAAATGTATAAAGGATTTTGTTTTTGTAAAACAAATGGATATAGAATTAAGAATCATAGATTATTGTGACTTTATTTCTAATCTTAAGTCCATTTTATTAATTGCTGATATGTATTGCAAACTCTGTTGTTAGTTATGCATCACCTCATGCAGCTTGGTTGGCAGCTTCCAATTTCTGATGACCTTTGGAATACCATTAAGATCCAGCTTCAGGTCTATTTTTCTCAACTCCATCTACCATCAAACAATGGCAGATTACTTGGATGTTACAGTTATCTTCCCATGCAATACCCAAGGTATGTGTGCAGATGAGTGACACAAAAGAAGAGTAAAACAAAAAATGTGTCTGCTTAGAAACTAAGGAAAAACTTGGTCAATTGAAAAACTATTATTTTCATGTGAAGAAAACTAATTGGTTTTGAAAATTAAACTAAATATTGATTAATATAGGGCTTTATTTGCTAATTAAATATAAATCTATTGAAAGTTTAATTTTTAAAAAATATATCAGTAAAATTGTAAATTAATAAAATAGATTTCAGTTTAAAAAATGTACATATAATATTTTCATTTTCTTAAGGTTTTCTCAAATTTACCATATATAATGCTAGACTTTGAAATCTTGTTTGTTAACTACTCTCATTATTGCACATAATATCATCAATGTAGAGTTACTTTTTTTTCAATAATTATTATTCTCACAAAATGACAAACTTCTTAGCTATTGAAAGTTTTGTAGGTGTTTACCACTGTTGTAATTATGTCTGAGTGAGTGAAACTTGCTGTTATACAATTGTATCTTTGTAGACACCTTGTTTGTTCTTATGTAATTGTAACTATCTTTAGTAACAGTAATGGAACTGCAGACAAAATATCCTAGCTATTTTTTTATTTTACTGTGCATACTAATGAATATTCATAAGAGCTAGAGGAGTAGAACTTAAATCTTTCTACTTGTTGCCTTTCAGACATTGTTTTGTTCACATTGTGGCCAATCCTGGTTGTTGTAAGCATTTTCTGGCAGTTCTACAGGGAGCGGCCACGAGAACGATATATCTCAATAAGACCGATACTCCCAGTGGTGGATGATGATGTCGAGCAAGACAATTCTGGAGACTCTCTGTCCAGCCAGAATGAGACAGCTAGGCTTCTGCCATCAAGACAACATGGATATGGAGCAGTACCAAGAAGATCAAACAATAATTTAGTCACATGAACATTGATGATAAAGATTTTATTCCAAATTAATGGCTTACACTAACATAATGCAGTCTAATTTTATACATTTTTTGTTGGTTTGTACAAATATTTTTCATACTGGAAAAAATAATGCATAAGCACACATTGAGCCTTATCTAACCTTTGAGTGTTAAGGTTTGGTCCAATTATGTTTTTATATTTGTTTTATATTACTATGAGAGGTTTGATGATTGCATTTATTTGGACTAGTATTTTGTTAATGATTTTTATTTTGTTAATTTTTGGTAACTGATATTTTTTAAGTTTACAAGAGTTTGTTTTTTCATATAAATTCGTTATTGGGGCTTGAGAGTTAGACAGACTTTAAGTTTACTTGCCTTGCTTAAGGATTTTTTTTTTCACATTTTACCTGATGCTTCAGAAAAAGCTGGTGGGAGAGGAAGCACACCATCTTCATTTTGTATAAATGACAAAAACATCATATTTCTGTTAGCATAATGTTTCATGCTGCATTTGTTTTTACAATTCAAGAAAATGAAGTATATTATAAAAACAAAGTTTTTGTTTAGAAACTCAGTATCCTTGTCTTCCTTCCTTTGTCATTGCTTAACAAGGTGAAATTTGACTATTGTAGTGATTTTTCATATTTCATCACACCATTCCTTTTTTAAAATTATAATTCTGTAGATAAAAAAGGCATATACAATCTATTTGAGTTCATTGGACCACATTGAAATGCAATTGTTTTGGTCCTAATAATCAGTTGGTTTGATTTTTATATGAATATTCCCTATGTTACAAGATTGGATGTTTATTAAACTTTTATTGTGTGATATAAAATAAAGTGAACATACAAAAAGAAGTACTGTTTATGAACTTTATTCATTGAATAATAAATTTGCAAACAAGTTTTTTCGAGACAAACTACAACACAGTAAATAAGGTACTCTGTATACAAAGCTTAATAAAAAAATGGTTCTTATTCGAGTTACTCATTTGCAGAACTTATCCAATGTGATCTGACACATCCTCTTGGCAGAGTGCACTAACAAATAAATCATCATTAACATCTATTTCACCAATAAGATTGCATTTGTTTTCCTCCTGTATGAAATAGCGGCACAAGTTTCAAAGCTTTTCCTAGCATTCTGTGTTAACTTATTAGGGGCATGACCATCACTTTCTGGTCTTCTGTTGCAATCATGTGTTTCTGCAATTTGAGCAACAATAGCAGCATCCTAATCGCCAATTTTCATCATAACATTGAAGCTTGTTGTCAATAGAAAAAAAATCTTCATAATTTTCAACCCGTTTTAAGTTTCACAATAGTGGCTACTTTTCATTTTTTCGTTGTCACAATTTGTGTACTGCTCTCTGGTCAAAGTAAGCATATAGACGTATATAATAGACTTTGTTTTAGTACTTTAGGATTTGGTTCTAATAAGCAGATGGTCTGATTAACCCGTTGTCCAATAAACCAAATTCAAAATTGTATATTTACATTTCAATTGTTAAAACTGAGTCTTTCAAATAAATTTAAATTTGATATTAACTAATTTTGTTTTATATGATTGTCAATTATTCCAATGTATATCTAATATGATATATATATATGTATATATTATTTTTCTGTAAATGGATTTTTGTAGGTGCATATAATCAACTTTCATTCATTGTAATTTATTGTGAAATTATTTCATTATGCTGCAATAACTATTATATTTATATTTGGGAACAAGAATATTTTGAATATTACCTCCCTTCATATAACACCCTTTAGTCTTTGAACAGAAGAACTTCAGTCTCTTGAATAACATTTTTTTTCTCTCATATTCTACACATAATGCAATAGAACTTATGTATTGTTTACCTAACAAAGGTGGTTATAATATTTTGTTTTGCATAAATGTACATATGTAATGATATAGTGCATTTGTATAATTGTATTCTATATAGAATGCAATCAATGCTTCAAGTAGTTTTCTTTTTATTTTATGTTCTTCCTGTTTGGTACAAAACAACAAAAAGACAACCTGCTGTATCGTTTTTTTTTTATAATCTTTTTTTTTTTCTACTAATTTTTCGAATTTAAATGATTATACTGCAGTGTACAATGTCAACCATGTAAATCAAATGTTAATGAGGCTTTTTTGTTCTAAAATTATTGAAAGCATTATTTTGTAAAAAAAACCTCTTTGTTTTTAACCAGAAAAAGGAGTGAATGGGTTACACTCGGAGTTCACAGTAAATTGATCTAGCTGCTACATGGTTTTCAATTGTAATAAGTTAACAATTGTGTGCAATTCAAATTATTTTGAGATTTGAACATCACAAAATGTAGAATACTTTATGCAAGATGCACCATTCATAGCAATGCCAATACAAAAGAGATGGGGTATTAATCAAACCTATTGAAATGACTAACTTCTTGGGGATGTCATTAAGTTTGATGTTCTTTCACAAAATGTTCAAGTATGAGCTGACATTTCAAGGAAATACTCTATTCAATTTGTTTTTCTATTTAGGCCAGCATGAGCCTTGTATAAAATAATTCATTTATAATTGATTTTACTTAGGGTTGGATTACAGCCTATCAATGACTTTTTAAAATTTATTTTTGCAACCAATTAAAATATTCTTTGAGTTGTAACTTGAATTGAAGTAAATGATTATAATGTGGGATTCTTTAAATTACCCTCAGTATTTGAGGTTATTTCTAGAAGCAATTCTACTATGAACACAGCTGTCATGACTCATTAAAGTAAATTTTATTGAAAAAATAAAGTATCTAAATGTTTTCCTTCATGTCACATTATAAAACTTTATTATTATTTTTATCTTAAATTGTATGTATATGGCTCCATCTGTCTTCAAAGACAATGGACTGCGCCCAGATGAGTCACTGGCTTTGGTTACATCTTGAGATGGGGCAGAATCTGGAGTGACTGATCAAGCCAATTCTGGAACGGCAGAGTTTGCTACAGTTCGTGCATGTATATTCATCTGTCCTAAATCTAGCTGACAGGGCAGATTTCTTTTTCTTTCTCTTGGCTGACTCAGAACGCAGGCATTGTAGACCAGGATTTTTGTTGCCGTGGTCAATTTGGTATTTTCCCACACGCGCGCTTGAAGAGTTTTGCCATTGCTGCAGAAGCCTTTCCTATTCTTTTTGTCAGCTCAGTATCTAAATCTAGGTTGCTGGCTATTGTTGTTCCCAAATATGTGAATTTCTGCTCCACCGTGTGTGATTTCCAATATGTATCACTGGTATTTCTGCGACATCTTTTCCAGGATTTCAGTCTTGGGGAGGCTTATTGTAAGGCTGAACTCTTGACAAGTAGCTGCCAGAGCATTCACAAGCCTCTGCAATGCTTCTTGTGAATGAGATATGAGTGCGGCATCGTCGGCGAACAGCAGTTCCCTAATCAGGATACGCCGTCTCTTCGTTTTGGCTTTAGGGCATGCCAGGTTAAATAGCTTTCCATCAGATCTACTACGGATATATACATCATCTTCCAGGGATTTAAAAGCGCTGGTGAGTACAACTGAAAAGAAGATGCCAAATAGTTTTGGAGCCAGAACACATCCTTGTTTTACTCCGCTCTTGATGGAGAATGGCCTAGAGGCGGAACTGTCAAACTGTACTGTGCCTGCATATTTTCATAAAAAGCTGACACTAGTTTCCGTAACTTGTTTTAGACAGCCGATTCTCTCTAATACGACAAACAAGCCGGTTCTGCTGACAAGGTCAAACGCCTTGGTCAAGTCAATAAAAGCTATAAAGAGGGATTGCCTTTGTTTTCTGCTTTTCTTCTGTAGCTGCCGCAGGGAGAAGATCATATCTGTTGTAGATCTACCGGCCTAAAGCCACACTGCGATTCTGGGTAAACTTGTTCTGCCAAGATCTGCAGCCGCTTCAGTATTATTCTGGCATAAGCCTTACCAACTATGTTAAGAAGTGAAATGCCTCTATAACTGTTTCAATAGAGCGGTCGCCCTTATTTGTGTAAATATGTTGGCATCCTTCAATTCCTGGGGGAATATTCCTCCCAGCACAAACTTAACAGTTCATGTAGTGGCTTGATTAGGGCATGCTTTCCAGCCTGAATGGCTTCTGCAAGAATACCATCTCCTCTGGGTGCTTTCCCGTGTGCAAGTATGTCAGTGGCTGTACTCAGTTCCTTTACAGAGGGTGTTTCGTCTAATTCGTTCAAAACTGAAAGTGGTGGGAAGCTAGACAAAGCAGTTGGCGAGATGACATTTTCAATTTGGTAAAGTTCTGCATGGTGCTCTACCCATCGCTCCATTAGCAGTGCATGACCACTGATGCTTGAGCCATCTTTTGACTTGAGCAGGGCACACTTGCTGATGTGAGGTCCAAAGGCTTTGTTCATGCCTCTCGTATAGTCCTCTGATGTTACCACAGTCTGCACAAGATTGGATGTTTTCACATAGATCCTGCCAGTATTTGTTAGCGCCCTGTCTTGCTATTCTTTGGGCATCGTTTCGAGTAGATCTGAGAGCTTGTAAGTTGCTAGGAGTGTAATCCTTCTAGTATTTAAGCATGGCTACTCTCTTGTTTCTAGTGGCAGTTTCCATTTCTGGCAGACTTGCTTTGTTTTGTTCCCAAAGACCAGTAATGATGTTTGGCACATAGCATCACGTACCAACGTCAAGTTTTTTCTACCTCAGTCACTGAGAATTTTAAAAGCTTCCTCTGATTTCTTTATGAATTCGATGCGAAGATCAGGATTGTCTTCGTCCATTCTCATTCATCCTGACGGAAAAAAAAAGCCCAAGACAGTCTGGCCAGGTAGTGTGGTCTGCTCCTACTCTTGCATTGAAATCACCTAGATTGACCGTGTGCTCCTTTTGAGGAATAATCTCAATGGCTTCCTTGAGGTCTTCGTAGAACTTGAAAATGTCCTTCTGAAGTGAATATAATGTAGGGGCATCAGCACACATTAGAGTGACTTTCCAGATGTAGTCATCATACTTATGCTTAGTAGCCTTTCCGAGCCACCAACTGGAGGGACAATCGTGGGAAGTAGACTGTTCTTGACAGCATTTTAAAACAGGAAGTTGTCAATTTAAAAACCAAAGGATTCATTTTATTTATGCACCAAAACTGAAACTGCATTTAAATACCCCAGCTGAGAGTAACGTGAATTTTTCAGAAGTATTTCTCTAAATGCTAGTAGAAATTAAAAAAAACAACTGTTAAATGCCTCTCAACCTTGCTTTAATTAATTGCAGTGTCTTAGATTCTAATGATTGAGGATGACTATGCAAACCCAGTTGCGACTTGCATAATTTCCCGCATCTGATGCAAAGCTGTTTTCCCCTGGGGGTCTATTTAAGCTTCCTCTTCTTGAGGCTCAATTGAGGTGCCAAGATAATCACTGGTGTTGATTAGTTATCTGTTTTTCTCCTTTCATTATAAGCTGTAACATTCTTTCAAATCAACACCCACAACTCTAAAATATAATACTAACCTGCACAAAAAAAATTCAATATTGATTTCTATAGATACAGAAAAGAATACCACAATAGGATTCACAGAATTATCTTTTTACCTGCCCATAAACAGGAAGTCTGTTTAACATTAATACAAACTACTTAAAAGTTAAATTTCATTTTAAAAATGTTTGAGTTCTGTGTGAGAAAAAACAACAAACAAACAACATAACAGGTAGAGAATAACCACTTGCAGCAATGATATCAATAATCAATTTAATCTGGTAATGTAGTTTCATTGCATTATAAACAAAACATAAATAAAATGCACCAATACATAGCAATGATACTAATTCATTTTTGTTTTATTATCACAGAGATATGCTGAAAAGTTATTGATTTACAGAACATTAAATAGCATGTGAAATACCTTCTTAATTTTTTGTGTTGTTTAAAGTATCTTGTCAAAACAAGCCATAATTATGTAATTTTTTAAAAATCTAGACAAGAATCATTGAATAGTATTTTAAAATGTGTTTCTTAGAAGTAAAAAAAAATACATTATAATTTTGTACACACATTAGTCTTAATTTGCACCCTCTAAAGTAATGATCTCTTCTCAGTAAATATCTAAAGGTCTTTCAAGTCTTAAAAAAATATATATACAATCATGAGATTTCAACCTGTATATTATATGCACATACAAAACTGGTGGAACCCAATGTTAAACTTAATGATAAGTGCTTCAATCATAGCATATTTAAATAGTTTCAAACACTAAATTTTCGAAGGTAGTTCATTGATGACCTCTACAACTATAAAGCCTACATGAAAAGAAAAGGAATTGTCTCATTTTTCATAAAATTTAGACTTTCTTTTATACCATAATATTTTTTGTGTTTTTGTATTTTAGGCATCACATACCATACGTTGACATACTTTTAGTCCCACTTTAAGTAAGTTATGTTAGTCCCACTTTAAGTAAGTTATGTATTTAAATTTGCCTTTAAAAGTTTTTAAGAAAATTTAATTGTTATTATGCCATACAAATCTAAGAAACTTGTTTCTAAAATGAAAATCAAAATTTTTTTTTTTAAAATTTCGCCTTGCCTTTCTCACTAGTAAAAGGTGTGCCTTTTTTTTCACTAATACCAACTTATAATGTTTTACAAGTTAGCCCTAGCTATAAAAGCACAGACGATGGGTTAAGAAATGATGCTTCTGACTTATAAAAAAAAAAAGTACAAAATTTGTTTATAAAATATCAATAATAAATGCACTATATAAATGGATCAACAGAAAATGTTGGAGAGTGGCTATAAATTAGGAAACTGTAGACAACTAATTCATGTGTCTATTAGAGGGTTTAGCTAGGGAAGCAGAGAGCAACGTGACATTTTTGCACTTAGCTGTCATACTTGGAATATATATAGAAAAATAATAGATTTAAAAAAGAATCTAAATCATATGTAATTAAAAAAAAAAGGTTAATCATCTGCATTTAACCATCAATCACACATTCATTTCATTTTGCCCACTGCAAGGCTAAATCTTTTAACATATTTTAACCACATTATATACATTAGCTAAACCCTCTCATTCTAAATTATGAATGTTGCATGTCACATAGCCAATATCTGTATCTACAATATCCAATGCGATATTTTCAACATACCCTTGTATAAATCAGACTTAACTCTCATTCAAAGTAAATATAGCAGCCAATCGTATTCATTCTTTTTTTTTATTTCTTAGTCACAGGTTTTGGAGTCAATTTGCTTTTCATGTCTTTCTTTGTTTCTACAGATGGGCTCTTCTTAAGTGGTGCTATATCTTTCTTCACACCTGTCGCAGACACAGTTTTCTTGACTGCCGGAGTCACTGAAATGGATGTTTTCCCCTTTTTCAATTCAGTGGCAGACTTGCTGGCACCTGGAGTCTTTGGGCTGGTGTTGGTGGGAGTGGTCTCCCTGCTATTACTAGGCTTGGACTTTTTCTCTGCTGCCTCCTTTTTATCACCATCATCTTTTTTATCCAGGGCCAGCACAACAGAAGAGTCACCCTCGGTGTCAGTGTTGGTATCATCATCATCAGCCTCATCATCGCACTCCTTTTTCATATCTACTTTTGCTTCAGCCTGAAGTATTTTTTCTCTGCTAGTGGTGCAGATCTCCAATAGTTCCCTTAGTGCTCTATTCTCAATTTCCAAGCGTGAAAGACGTTCTTTATCAGCACAACCAGACGTTTCATCCACCTATTGAATAAAATGATCTGAGGATTTATTAAAGCATTAAGAGCAAACGGCATGAAAACACATTTTGCATTTGTTAACAATTAGGGAATAGAATTAGGATGATTTCATTTTTTTAATAAGGTTTAATGAAAAAGCCAATTGCTTTTCAAATATACATTTTATGTCAAATGTGTGACTGATGTGCTCCTTGGTCGTGGCCACATTCTTGAACTCTTGCAAATCTTGGACACTAACTGCAGAACTAGAGAGGAGGATCCTAGCAATGAAACTTAAGATGTTATAGAAGGTTCCTAGGTATTTCCTACAAAGACTGCATCACAAATGAGGATATTAGAAACAGGATCACAACAGTAAGAAGGCTCCATGATGACCTGCTGTTGAAAAAATGCAAACTAAAACTTTATGGCCCTATCACAAGGACCTAAGGGCTTGAAAAGAACTTTTTCAGGGAACAAAGCCAGGAAAAAAGGAAGAGTTAGAGAAAGCGATAAGATGCAGACCTACTAACTATTGTAAAAAAATAAATAAAAAAAAACTATATGGCTATATTACAAGGTCTTCGAGGCTTGCAAAGACCTTCTTTCAGAAAACAGTACCACGAAAAAGAAAAAGAGGCTGACAAAAAAAGCAATGGGAAGACAAAATCAAAGAATGGATGGGCCTGTCATTGAAAGAGATTCTATTCAAGGCAAAAGTCAGATACAAATGTGTAAAGATGGTCAACAGATCATGTATGGTGCCCTCTAACTGCCAATCAGACTAATGGATAGGTGAAGTTGAAGGCTATTGATATATAAATCAATTGATGTGATTTTTTAAATAAAGATTTCACTATATTATTTTCAAGTTAGATTTCCTTAAATTACAACAAGCATGCTTTTAAAGTTAAACATAGTGAACTGAGAACAAAAAGGATACTTAAATAGATCAATGTTTAAATGTGGACAGCATAGGTGTTTTAAGAAAACAATCTCACAAATTCATTTTGTGTTGGTGTTTTTATTTCAGTGTAAATTTTATTAAAGATTGTGCAACAGTCATAACCTTAAACTTGTATATTGTCAGAAGACTACAAAATCAAAAAAATCATATAATTTCAATTAATAGAGTGATAAGATCAATTTAGTAAAGGCAGTAACAAGAGACAATACCTCTATAGCCTTCTGCATCACACCAGCCATTTCATCAATCTTATCCATGAGATGACAAACTGATTCCTAAAATGAAAAATAAAAAAAAAATGTTTAATTCACTACTTTTAAACTTAGAAAAATAAAAAAAAAATTACTTAAAAAAAATAATTGTGGAAGTTATGTAATTCAAATACCCAAATTAAAAACAATTGTAAATTAAAAAAAAAAAAAAGTTACAGACATACTAGTGGACAGCCCTTAGGGTTTTATCATATTCACAGATCTGATTTTATTTCACCCCAAATCACACCATAATCATATTAAAAAATGACCAATAATCAATACAGGATATTTGGATGTTTTTTGGATTGTTTAGTCATTAGTGATAGGATAGCTGATCTAATTGTGTGCCGATTGTAAATATTTTGCATTAATACTAATATAATCTATAATATTAATAATCAAATCTCTGCTAACAGATATTTAACAAGCCTGTGTGTCGCTATATATATGTTTTACATATAAGCATACAATATACATCATTATTTTAAAATACCAAATAGATCTAGTTATTGCATCCCTTTGAAGCACATTGAAGGTTAGGGTAAGTCATATTTTCAACAATACTTCAATACTTTTAAACCTAATGGTGACACAAATGGGGTAGTGCTGTGTGTTTTCAGCTGACGCTGACGTTAATCGCCCCAGGCCAGCGCTAGACTAGCGGTCAACCAAGACGAGTAACAGTACACGCCAGTTCAAGAAGGATCTGTGTTGTAAATAGTATACATGCAATTCACGTCGAAAGTAGTCATGTGATCAACCAGAATGGTGAAGTGACATTCCATCTGGTTCAAGAAGGGACCCAATATAAGAGTGAATGTGTCAAGTCAAGTCACTTCATGTTACCTCGCAATATCACAAGTAGGCAAAGTCAGAGTCAGAACCAGCACCGTGTGAAGTTGGACAGGAACAGAGAGTTGAGTACAAGTCCACGAAGAGGCACATTTTTTGTGCAGTCAGTGTTATGTTGTTGCCAATAGTACAGTATTGGCTGTGATATATTTGACATAAAGCTGTTACTTTACTTTGGAGCCCTGAGTTGTCAAGTTCTTTAGTTGGCTGTGCTGTGTGGTGCAATTTGCAGGGAGCTTGGGTAGTGAGAAATGTTGCCATATGATATTTAAATGTAACAGACAGACTGCAGAAATTCAGCTGTGACTTTTTCATTAGAATGATTATAAAGAGTTTTTCTTTTTCTGTAACAAAAATAAATTTTTTTAAATATAAAATTAATTTTTGAAAATGTGGTCCTATTCTTTACTTGTTTTACCTTGTCGATAATATCTTTTTCTTGTAGTGCCCGCTCAATTTTGTTGCTTTGTATCAGTTTAACAGTGTGTTCCCTATATTTCTGCATAATGAGTTCTAATGCTGACTGGTGCTCCTCTAAGGCTGCTTGAAGTTCCCTGTTTTCCTGCTGTAGTTCCCGTATCTGACGATTCTCTTGTGCTATGCCCAACACCAATGTAGACCTTGGTCTATGCTTAGCAATCTCATTAAGTTCAGCAATATCATCTTGATACTAATGAATAGAAGAAAAAACAATGCATTTTAATAGCTAGTCAGGAAATAAAATAAAAAGCAAAATTCTCTATAACAATTTAAAAAGCATTTATTATTGTATGTTTTATATATAGACCATGCCTATTTTATTGAAAACATTTTCTCTAAACAAATGGTGGATAACAATTAGTGACTTTATTTTTCAAAATTGATTTAGACCTTAAGAAATTTATCGAATGGGAATAAGTTTAAGCCATCATTGTTGATTTAATTTTTAAAGGGAGCAACCAAAGAAGTTTTAAGTATTAGAATGTATTCCCCAGTCCCAGGTCAAGACCTCAAGTAATTTTAGATGTGATGACATTAGACAAAGGCTAGGAATGAAAAGAATTTTACAGCTGAAAATGAAAATTATTTTAATTTATAATGTTTATTTAGCAAATGTGTAAGTAGGCTCAAATTAGAAACTAAGCCCTGATCCAATTATTCTGCTTCTTAAGACTATCTAGTTACTTATTGTATCACTGTATGTCTTGCTGATAGTACAACAAAAGCTAGAAAATTGAACAGGTACAGTTTAAATGCCAAAACTTCAAATTTCAAAAGTGTAGCAACAGTAAATATTGAGGTCTGTTCACAGAACATTCTTTACTTTAATATAATCAAATACTTGTTTATAGAGCTAAAGATTTTTTTTTTACAAATCTGTTTCATTGCTTCTAATTTACTTGTTAACAAGGATAAGACAAAGATAATGAAGATTAACTGCTAACATAGAACACATTGCTCTGGTAGGTTATCCCTTGGAGAAAGTAGATTCCTTCCCCTACTTGGGTAGCATTCTCGATGAAACAGGTGAAACAGATGTCAATGTCAAAGCAAGGATGCAAAAGCAAGGGCTGCCTTCATACAGCTTTAACTCTAAGGTTAAGGCAGTTTTTCTTTATGGAGCCAAGACCTAAACTACTTCACATCCATTGGCCAGACACCATCAGCAACCATGAACTTCTGCAAAGAACCATACAATATCATGTAGAAGAAGAAATCACAAAAAGAAGATGGAGCTGGATAGGGCACACTGTATGCAACTAGCATCACAAGGGGGGCATTTAAGTGGAACTCACAAGGCATCTAAAAGAGAGGGTGTCCAAGAAGCACATGATGATGAGAACTAAAAGCAGACACTTAAAGTTTAGTTACACCTGGTACAAGAAGGAAAGAATGGCCCTGTTCAGGGGACTATGGAGATGTATTGTTGGCTGCCTATACTCCAATAGGGATGATGGGCTGTAAGTAAGTAAGCTTCTAATTTCAGTAAATATTTAGGGGTATCTACAAAAAATTATTTTTTTTTACTTTTTACTATAAAAGCAATACAGTTTTAGATCTAATATTTGATTATTAGACATAGTTTTTATAGAGTTTTAGATATAATATCTTAATTTTTAACAAACCTGTTTCATTGCTTCAATTTTGTTGAAGAGTGTCTGTGTTGTAGCTATTATGCTATCTGCTAGAGTGTCATGATCCTTTAAACGTATGATCAGAGTATGAGCATCTGTCAATAATTTTTCAACTGACAAAGCCATTGTCATTTATTGATTGTACTCTAAATCTAGACTAATTTAGTTCATTTAGACTAGATCATAACCCGATAAACCTCTTGAACCTGTGATAGTGGGATAAGCAGCTAATCTGTAGACTGTAGACCAATGATAAGATGGTGCTTGATCTAGGTCTAGTGACTAGAAAACATAAAGATAGCATCAAATCTTATTGAAATCTATATATAATAATTTTCATTAAAGTAATCTAAAATACTAGAATATAGAGAATCATTTTTGTAACAGATCTTCATTTAATTATTTTATAATATTTTTCAAAGCTAAACACAATTTGGAAAGAGTAAGGTATAGCCCAAACACAAAATTCAATACGACTGATGTACTCCTTGGTTAATGGTGACACTCCTGTATGCTTGCAAATCTTACTAACTGCAGAACTAGAGGTAAGTTTCTACTAGCCACATTATGTCATTTTAGTAAGATTTTACATATAAATATATCACAAAGGTTGCATCACAAATGAGGAAATCGCAAACATGACCATACTCATGATACTGGCCAATGGCCATTGGACCCCTTACCCCATAATCATAGCGAAAAACATTGAAATAAGCTAAGACTACAAAAAGCGGTACAGCCTTTATATAGCATGACATGCTATAAGGTTGTAAATAAATATCTTTCTGTTGGGAACAGAACTAGTACTAGCAGGGAAAAGCAGGAGAGGAAGGCATTTAGCCAAAAGTAGGAAAGAAAATATCTTGTTTTACTTGAAGGAATGGATGGATGTCGATGAAAGAGACTCTAAAACTCTAATCCTGGACAAAGACAGAGAGAAACATTAACCATTATCCCTCATCATATGTGGTGCCTCAACAGACTATTTAAATTTTAGTATTTATAAAATTATAATAAAGAAATGTTACTAATGTCTAATGTAACAAAAAACAAATTGTTTGGCCCAGAGTTGAGTTGAGAAGGGGGGGCATTCATCAATCCATGTTAGGACAATTAAATTTAAAACTACAATTAAAGTTATTACCAAAACTATAAAGACCTAGATTAGATAAGCAGATCTAGATCTAATACCCTATATTTTAGTTGATTTGTTCTCTAAGACAAGACTCATACACACAAAATGTGAAAAAGTAACAAAGGATGACAACACAGACCAATATTTAAAGCACTCTTCAATTAAAATGTTTTTATTTAACGTTCGATGAAAAAGAATACGAACATAACAATCTATGTGTATATAGGTCTGTGATCTGATCATTATTGGTATATATTTAGGTCTATGAATAAAGACTGCTTCCCATAAGAGGCTTCCTTCCCTACACTATAGTCACCAACCTACATATATTATTATATAGTTATTTCGTTGTTCTTTTTTTAAAAAAAAAAATATATATATATATATATATATATATATATATTGTTATGACCCTATTGGCGGCGCAAAAGGGTTAACTATAGGCTCAGTTGACACACACGAGAATCACTCAGGTCAGCGGGGGCCATGGACAAGGGACAGTACTACGATTACATGATTACACGCAAATATGACCAATGTTATGGTCATGTGATCGAAAGCCTGCGTGTACGAGTGACACAGTGGATAGAAAAGCGGGAGTTCAAGACCAGAGAGCGTCGAGACCAGCACAGTTAGTCGCCATGAAATCGGGCCTGGTTGAGTCCTGATGTGTTGATGTACAAGTCCAGAAAGAGAGACAGTAGAGTTCTTTTAAGTTGGTGATGTACAGAGTGACATTTTAGTTGTTGATGTGTTTGACGCCAATTGTCTAGTATTGGCTGTTATCTACTTATTCACTCATTATTAAAGTACCAGATTATTTGGAGCCTTGTTGTCAAGTTCTTGATGTGTTGATGTATGGTGTTGTGTTTAGCCGTGTTTACAGAAGGTCAGAAAGGAGGGAGAATCGCAACAATATATATATATATATATATATATATATATATTTAATTTAAAAAAAATTAAATTCTCTCTCTCCCCTTCTCTCTCTTTCTGCAGGGGAGGACTGGGTGTCGAAATCGGCATTCGATTCGGCCCACAACTTGATTGCATAGCCTATATATGCATAAACTGAACGCATATGTAGGCCTAAACGTGGGTTTCTATAACGCATTGTGCTTCTACATAATAATAATAATAAGTCTCGTCTTCAAGTCCGAAGATTAATGAGGAGTGCAGTATTTCAAATGGCTACGCAGCCCCACCTGTGACCTAAATATTTTGCCACCCCAGCGCTAGCATGACCATTGATTTATTGTCCGCCTGTGGTTGATTTAGATTTTCTTTTCGCCGTCTACGTCTGTCCTTTTCTTTAGGTCTCACATGTGTATGCCGCGGCCTTTGTGAGTGACATCCAGCTGTCTCGTTCTTAAGCCGCCTGCCATCTGATGCCCTCTTCTATGTCAGTTAAAGCATGGTGCTGCCTAAGCTGGTCTTTAAAGCGTTTCCTTGGGGCACCTCTGTTACGTCGACCACCTTTCAGCTCACCAAAAAAAAACAACTGTTTTTAGCATACGTCCGTCATCCCCTAAAGACTTAAAATTATTAAGAGCTATAGAAAATCTCAATACTTACAACAACAGGTTACAAAGACAGTTTGTGTGGAAACAAACTCAAAATCGGCCCCCGAAGTGGTCCACCCAGACAGGTAAAAAGGCAGGTATCAATATTTTCAGAAAGACATCAGAATTAAATTCCACCAAAGACAAATGACAGAGAAGAATGGAGAAAGAAGGTTGACATATATTGTGTGGTGCCCCAGCAAACCAAACGATAGGTGAAAGTAAATGTGAAGTTAAATGCGAACCTGACCTAACTGATGTCTATTATAATGAATATAGGCGTAATCTAATTGATCCAATTGTTTTGTAAAGGGTCAATCTCATATTCAAATCCTCAAAAACAGGAAAAAAAAAACATTTCCGTAAAAAAAATCCTTTAGTTGGGTGTTTTACTATGTTGTATTGCATTGCAGAATTCAGGCGTTTATGTGAAAATACTAGGCTACTTATTAATTGTTGTTTTAAACTATGTCCAACTTATATGCATACTACATAGATTTTTTATGTAAAAAAAAACAACTAAATATTATTATTGAATAAATGTAGTAGTTAATATGACAGAACTTACATAACGTAGTGTTATGAAAATTATACTCTGTATCGGTTGTCGTTCTTATGTTTACATGTGCTTGTAACTCGTCCGTGAGAATGTGTTCACGAAATGTGTGTTGTGTAGTCATTCAGTGTATTAAAGCCATACTATACAGACATGGTTCTCGACTCTCTTATCTTTATGTTTATAACAATTTAATACACTGAATCCAAAACTGTGAAGTTGTTAGAATTTCGAAATGGATAGGATATTTCGCCCAGAGAAGTTTGACATCGAGCCCACAGCACCTCAAGCAGCAGAGCATTGGCAGCACTGGTATGAAACGTTTAAAAATTTTATATCGGTAGTATCAGTAGACAATCTTGATACTAAGAAACTACTGATAAACTATATCTCTCCTGCTGTATATCAAATGATACTTGATAAAGAGACATTTGATGAAGCTATCCAGACTCTAAATGGCATCTACATTCAACCAAAGAATGAGGTGTTTGCTAGGCACAGGTTAGCTACTTGCAAACAAGAGCAAGGTCAAACGATAGACACCTACATGCAGAAATTAAGAATTCTTTCCAAAGATTGCAACTTCAAAGCGGTGACTGCTGAACAACACCGAGAAGAGGCTATTAAAGATTCGTTTATCAATGGACTAGTGTCCAACAGCATTCGAAAACGTCTACTCGAAAAGACTGTTTTGAGTTTAAAGGACGCCTTCGAGGAGGCTCGCTTACTAGAACATGCTTATCAGCACTCATTACAGTATGAATCATCACAGCCGGAAACTAATTGCGCGGCAACTACTCTCACCAATTCTTCGGCCTCACCCTTGCCAAACGTAACGATTCCTCAAAGTGCTAGCAATTCACACACACATGAAATAAATGCATTAGCTAGGAAGTGTTATTTTTGCGGCAGGGTTAAGCATCCCCGATCTCAATGCCCTGCAAGGGAAGTGACATGCAATCAGTGCTTCAAAAAGGGTCACTTTCAAAGAGTTTGCAAATCTAGATCTTCAACAGTTTCGGCTATCGCTACTGTGCAGCCTTTGAATTTAAACAAATCTACAATACCAATTTGCATCAACAACGTGCCATTGAAAGCCCTAGTAGACACTGGGAGCTGTGAAAGCTATATTTCGACGCACATCGCTAAGAAGCACAAATGGCAGACATGTTCCTCAGGCAACAGAATCTTTATGGCTTCCACCCATCTATCTCGGATCACTCAAGGGCATATCTACGCTAACATACGTCTCAAAAATGAACGATACGAGGGAGTTAGACTTTCTCTACTAGACAATTTATGCTCTGACGTAATACTTGGACTTGACTTTATAAGTTTGCACCAAAACTTGTTTATTCCTTTCGATGGTCAGAAACCATCATTATGCCTGAGTACTCTCCAGCCAGCGAAGGTAGAGGCTCCTAGCCTATTTAGTAATCTGTCACCAAACTGTACCCCAGTGGCTACAAGGTCTCGCAGATACTCAGTTCCAGATAGAAAGTTTATAGAGAAGGAAATTCAACAACTAATAAAGGATGAAATTATTGAACCATCTAAATCTCCCTGGCGTGCACAAGTCCTAGTCACAACAAATGACAGACATAAGAAAAGAATGGTTGTGGACTACAGCCAAACTATAAACCGGTTCACTCTACTAGACGCCTACCCTATGCCCAGAATTGACGAACTGGCAGAGAAGATTTCGCAATACTCTGTATATAGCACTTTAGACCTGAAAAGTGCATACCATCAGATTCCTATAAAAGAAGAGGAAAGGCCGTTCACAGCCTTCGAAGCATGTGGGAAACTGTATCAATTCCGTCGGATTCCGTTTGGCGTTACGAATGGAGTCGCCTGTTTTCAGCGTACGATTGACAAAATCATCGAAGACGAACGACTCACTGACACTTTTGCTTATGTGGACAATGTGACCATCTGCGGTATGGACTCTGAATCACACGACCGAAACCTACAGCGATTTCTTGATAGTGCTCAAAAGTATGGAATCACTCTTAATGAAACAAAAAGTGAAATTAGCACTGCTAAAGTGAGACTGTTAGGATACGAGATTTCCAAAGGACAACTTAAGCCGGATCCTGAGAGATTTCGCGCTCTAAGGGAATTACCCGTACCAGTGAACATGCATGAACAGAAACGAGTAGTGGGTCTTCTGGCTTACTACTCACAGTGGATACCTAACTTCTCAACAAAAATTAGCCTGTTAACAAGAAATCAACAATTTCCTGTCTCAGAAGAAGTCAAAAGAACATTTGAAAGTTTGAAAAATGAGCTTGAAAAAGCCGCCGTATATACTATTGATCCGAATCGCCCTTTAACCGTTGAGACGGATGCTTCTGATATAGCCATTGCGGCTACCCTCAACCAAGATGGCCGGCCCGTTGCTTTCTTCTCTCGCTCATTAACAAAAAGTGAAAGAAAACATTCTTCAGTTGAGAAAGAAGCATATGCCATTGTTGAGTCGCTGAGAAAATGGAAACATTTCTTAGTTGGTAAAGCGTTCACACTTGTTACGGATCAGCGATCTGTCTCTTTCATGTATAACAGGTCAAACAAAGGAAAAATTAAAAATGAAAAAATCCAGAGGTGGAAACTAGAACTCTCGTGTTTCCACTATGACGTCATCTATCGCCCTGGCAAGCAGAACACTGTAGCTGATACACTTACCAGAAACTATCTATCTGCCATCACTCGCAATGACCTTAAATTGCTGCACACTAGTCTTTGCCACCCGGGCGTTACTCGACTATTGCACTACGTAAGGACTCAAAATCTTCCATTTTCCTGTGATGACGTCAGAACTGTAATAGAACAATGTCAAGCTTGTGCAGAACTAAAACCCCGTTTTTTTCGACAGCCGACCGGAGAACTGATTAAAGCAACTCAACCTTTTGAGAGAATTAGTATGGATTTCAAGGGACCTCTCCCTACTGTTTCAAGAAATAGATATCTACTTACCATTATAGATGAATTCTCTAGATTCCCATTTGCATTTGCATGTCCCGATATGTCTTCCTCTACGGTTGTTAAATGTCTCAATGATTTATTCGCAATATTTGGATTTCCAGCGTACGTCCACACTGACAGGGGAACTTCGTTTATGTCTACAGAGGTGCAGCATTTCCTCCACGAGAGAGGAATTGCAACCAGTAGAACGACCCCTTACAGTCCGAGAGGAAACGGACAAATAGAGAAGTTTAACGGGACTTTATGGAAAGCCATCACCTTGGCTCTACATTCTAAGGAATTGGACATAGCTAAATGGGAACTAGTACTAAATGATGCTCTGCAATCCATCCGGTCATTACTATGCACTGCAACTAACAGGACACCACATGAACGATTTCTTGGGTTCAACCGAAGAAGTGGTTCTGGGACATCCTTGCCAACATGGTTGACCAGTCCTGGTCCTGTCCTGCTGAAGAAGAACGTTAGATCATCTAAATACGATCCCATAACAGAGGAAGTTGATTTGGTAACATGCAACCCTCAGTACGCTGTAATCCGAACACCAACCGGTCGAGAGGAAACTGTCTCATTACGAATGTTAGCCCCTAGGGAGGAACAAAAAGTTATAGAAAATGAGAATCAGAGTAGAACAGAGCTTGATATTGGCTGCCCCATCCAAAGCTTACCTCCCAGGAATCAACCTACTGATTCTATCATGTCTGAAGAAACCACCAGCACCACTGAAGACATAGCCAGACCGTCCGAAACTCAAGCAGATGAAACTACACATACATACAATCTTAGAGTAAGGAGAACTAGGCACAACTACAAAGTGTAAAAGCTCATCAGCTTACTAGAACTCTTACTTTGACATTCAGTTTTGTCTCCAAAATGACATTTGTTTATTTTACTACTTTCATTTGGTTTTGTTGACTTGCGTTTAATGAGATATTTGATCTATCAGCTATATCTAAGCTATTTGATTTACACTTACTTATATCAACATGTAACATTATGTCATGCTATTCTACATTGTTTGTTTACTTGAATCTCTATTATTATTCTGCACTTACTTAATTCTTCTATTGTTTATAATACTAGTTAGCATTATTTGAACCGGGGGTGAATGTTATGAAAATTATACTCTGTATCGGTTGTCGTTCTTATGTTTACATGTGCTTGTAACTCGTCCGTGAGAATGTGTTCACGAAATGTGTGTTGTGTAGTCATTCAGTGTATTAAAGCCATACTATACAGACATGGTTCTCGACTCTCTTATCTTTATGTTTTTAACACGTAGCAATAAGAATGTTTAGAAAATATTATTTTGAATAAAATCTAGAACCATTTGCATAAATATGTTAAAAATATGTTATACAGATGTCCACCCAAATAAAGATCCTCCCGTGTTTGTTACTATTAATAATGAATAGTTGTAAAAGTGGTGTATTTTTATGAAAAAACTGCTTGCATAAGTGATTTAAAAAATTAGATTTTTCGCATTTAGAAAAGAAAAAAATAACCGTTACATCAGAACTTTGAATGGGCTAAAATATTATGATGTCGGATTTTTACTATCTTTTCTAGTTTACGAGATCTAAACGGGTGGACAGACTTCTCACACAAAACTAAAAGCGTCTTTTCCCCTTTCGGGGGCTGCTAAAAACGAAAAAGGAAGTAACTATTCAATTTTTATAAGGGCTAAGAAATGTTCCTCATCAACAAACTACTCACTGACAGGCCTAGGTCGTTTATATTTGTGTCTGTAACATTTTCTTGTGAACGTCCTAATCACCCACCTTCAACACAAAAACTTGCAAGTTTTCTTGTATCATGATGCTTTTTAGCCAATTCTTTACATGCGAAGAAACCTTATTTCTCTTTATCAAGTTATTTACGAATATTACAGCCTAGCTAAGGATTTTCAAACTACCCACGGTACCCCTTTAATAGGCCTAAATTGTACACTCAATATGAATTAATACCTTCTTATCTTATATAATACAGACGTTACTTCAAAAAAGAAGATACCCATGGCCATTGGTAGCATACGCAGTTATTATTGGAAACCACTCTATAATGCTACTATCTCTACAATAGCCACCGTACTTATATTTCCAAGTGACATTTTTCATTTCATCAATTTGTTACGTAAATAGTTAATACCTGTTCGGGTCAACGTCAAATAACAATAATAGGCCTATTGTTTCGAGACACTACTCCACTGTCACGTGATCGCATTGAGAGACACGAAATTATTAAAAGTTAAGACATCCGAATTTGGAGGCGCACATGTTTATACAGGAATTAGAGCGTTATTTAAGTCTGCATCATTGTGGCTATATGAGTTAGTGTATCTACGTCGTCTAACGTGGCATGCTCTACGGGAGTAAACGCAGTTGTGAATGGTGAATGTTTTTTTTTTTTTTTTTTTGTGAAAGCATGAGCTTCAGCAACGTGCCAAACTGGCAGAGGAAATCATTAATTTTACTGGCAGAGGATTTCATTAGGCTATTTTTTTTTTTTTTTGCGTTTTATTTCTCTATTTTTACAAAGTTGTCTGTCTATCTACATGTGTAGAAAAACGTTTGTACACGTTATTTCTTCCACAAGCAATCTCGGATCAAGCTGAAAATTTTCACAATTATTTCTTGTACCTGACACCACAAAAGTTGATTATTTTGTTTGGTATCTCAAACAAGGGAAGGAAATTGTAGCATACTTGACTGAAATGGTGGTATAAGCTAAATTAGTCCCCATTATATTAGGCTTGGTGAACTGTAGTGAACACAAACATGAAGTAGAGACAATAGGTAACAATATGCCTATAAGCTTTCATATTTATACGCTCTTCGCTAGCAGAGCGGTAACTTTGTTGGCTTGAGAAGCATGAGATGGCTTTAGTCCATGTGCTCGAATTCAGGTCGTTCATTTATTTTTTATAAATGCATTTAAAAAACGATCATCTAGATAGGGGCCTTCTACATTCTTTCTCTCCCCACCCTTTCCAACTGGTCCAGACAAGTGAAATAGGATCATATGGGTATTGAGAAAGCCAAAAGCATGAATTTGCACAGATTTATTATTGTTTGTCTATATCTATTGCAAATTTATTTACAAGACTGATCAAAACTAATTGATACACTTAAAATTAAAAGTACATTATATTTTTCTTTTTTTGGTTGTTTTATTTACCTTTATAACTTTTGATTTATATTCGGTTACGTTTAACTGCTTAAATAATAATTGTGATGCGTCAATGACTTTGTAGATGAGAAATCCTTTGATTTTGCGACTAACCGACCAACCAATTATGTAATGCACATTAGACAAGACAATCGATCTATGTTAGTAGGCCTAACAGTGGATCTAGATAATGCTGTAAACACAACTAAATCATATCATTTAGAAATAATTTTTAAGTTCACGGTACCATTTTAGATTCACCTGAGTAAGATCACACTAGTTTGACTTCTATAGAACTATAAAAAAATGCAAGTTTCATGTGTTTTTTTTGTGTGTTAATCTCTTATTGAGTCAATATAATTGCAACTCATAGATGCGCGGTATACAGATATAAGCGAATCTATTTTTTAGTATGTAAAAATCTTTTTAAAAAGTTAAGGTGAGGCTAATCACGTTTATGAGACTTAATACTGACATTTAATGTGGCTCCTACCGCAGCCCGACCGGCCCATATAGCCAGTTAGCCCCTGTATAAATAATTAGTGAATATTTGAAAAAAAATTGATATATGGTCAACTAAGCTTACTGACACATTGTGATCTGTAAATCAGTGATGCAAGCGGCCACTATTCCAGAAATCTAAAAACTCCAAGGTTTCTACAATGTAATATATATATATAAGCACCTCCACTCGATTGCCCTGAATACAATAAAGTATAATATGGTGACTGCGTATTCAGCAACCACTCAGAGATGTCATTTGAACCAAGGTTAATACAAATTTAAAGGTAATTTGGAATTGGATGCAGCAGTTAAGAGGAATCTACATCATGGACAATGTGAGGATGACAAGCCACAAGGTTTTGATAGTTTCAGCCTCTGTCCCTGTCTTTGTGTTTACTATAGTCCATACTTCAGCTTGATGTTGACTTTATCTCCAACAAGTAATGTGTTAAATCCTAAAACTTGCTAATTTGAATAGTGTCTTCTTATTAACCTTCTTCAGAATAATTTATTCTTGAACAGGCTTTGGACATTCCCTTTAGACACAATGCCATTAGTTATAAGACAAATGAATATCTACCATTATAGGATCTGTATTTATATATTTCTAGATGTTTGCTTGCAACAAGGTTAAAACATCAACTGCCTACAAAAAACACAGTATCAATATTTGTTTTTAAATAAAGAAACACACACACAAACAAATAGAATTTTTACAGAGTACAATTAGACATAGATTTATAAATGAATAAATAAATGAATAATTCCAATATATTTAAAACCTTTATTTAATACAGATGTATATTGAAAAAGTAAATGTAGCACTGTTGTAAAAAAAAAATAAATAAAGATACTATAAAAAGAAAACAAGAGGTATAAATATATGAAACAAAAATTAAATATAAGTTTTATGTGAATCAAGTTATCATGGAATTAGTTGTTAAGAATTTATTGGTGGATAATAACAAATAGCTAGCTATTGAATGTATAGAATATCTACAAAGGCAGACCATGTACGGTGGCTTGATAACACAGAGGCAGATCTACAACAGCTAAAAGTCTGGGCATGGAGGCGTAAAGCACAGGATAGATCAGAAGGGAGGCCAGGGCCTCCATGGGCTGTATCCATTTGGATGGATATATATTTTACAAGGTATGCAATAATTTTTTTCACATTTTATCACTGTAAAATCAAATAAGGTATGCAATAATTTTTTTTTTCACATTTTATCACTGTAAAATCAAATAAGGTATTGACTTATTTTCACTTGTTAGCAATGTAAAATCAAATAAGGCATTAACTTATTTTCACTTGTTAGCACTGTAAAATCAAATGTTTTTTAGGCTCTTTAGCTTGTAGCATGAATCATTCAGCAACAGTGATCTTTCAATATGGCGTCATTGACATTTCTCAGTTTGTCTGATTAAGTAAAAAAACTCGACCAATCTCTGTTTTTATTTTTATACATAGATTAAATTTCCTGTTTGTATGGTAAACAAAGTTTACCTTATGTTGTCAGCACATATCTCCAAATCATTTTCTCTTCTTTTAAAATTGAACTGTATTTTATTGCTTAATGAATGTAAACCGGGTCTTAAAACTCAAAATAACAAATAGTAAATTATTGAGTTTAAAATTTATTATGAAAATCAGTTACAATCAATTTTCATTGTCTTCTGAAAGATACAATAATTAAGTAGGCAAAGTATGTCACAGATCCAGCTGTAAATTACCTATATAGTTACACTTGAAACAGAAAAACCCATTGTCTGTAGAGGGGTTTTAAAATTGTTGCTATCTTGCACATTGCTTAATTACATGTAATTTGCTAGCAAAAATGGACAGTGCATATTAAATTATAAGCAAAACCCCCTTTTAATAGATATATTTATCTATTTCAGTATGTGATGCTTAAATGCAAAGAAATTATTGGTAATAGAAAAAAGTTCATTTTTTTTAGTCTATTTTTATTTTGTAAAATGTTTTTACAAATTTTGGATATTCCTTCAAAGTTGAAGGTAATCTACATCCTAGCTGAAAACAATGGGGGATGGCAGTAGGCAATGTTCAAACCCAGGACCATCGAAACCATCGAACCACAGCCCATGAACAGGCATTAACAATTTCAAATGAGTTTACAATATACATGAACATCTTTAAATAAATCTAAGAAAAAGAAATAAATTCCTGTATACTGGTACACAAAATGAATGTGCTGTGTTGTAAATGAGATGTGACCACTTGCAAAAACTACAGAAAGCCATTTAAATTTAGCATTGCTGCTGGAGATATACTCAAAAGACTATAGAAATACAGGATAAAAGAGATGGAAAACAAGGAAAAAAGGATTGAACAAAGTAAACCAAGAACTTTACTAGCAGCAGGAAAAACTAAATCAGTCAAGCTTAAATGGCTAAAACGGGGGTTCTCAACTTGTGGGTTGTGACCCCTTTAGAAGTCGAATGACCATTTGCCAGGTGTCAACTAAGACAATCAGAAATTTCAGTTTTTTGTCTATTTTTCACCGCCTAGTGGAGAATCGTATTAGGGATCGCTGAGCTAAAAATGTTGAGAACCGCTGGGCTAAAAGACTGATTTCAAAGAGAATTGTAAGCAGGACTGATAAGCCTACATAAAGAAATTTTTTATGAAAAGATTTCAAACTAGATAGTGACAGAGGGCTTTGAGTAAAATTTTCTTTAAGACATAGATGTCTGCATACAAAAGAATAAGAAAATGAAAAAGATATGACTAAAAAGAAAGTGGATTACAGAGGTGATAAATGAGCTAAGAAATAGCAACTAAATAGTAATGAAAACTTAAATGTTGATGAATTTTTAGCAAGATGTGTGGTTACATTATGTTTTTCCTACAAATATGCAATTGTAAATCAAAACTGTCATATATTAGAACTACTTAATCTTAAAATGAAATAAATAGTTGATTAGATCCAGAGGTTGAGTAAGACTTCAGTCTTTAATTAAGAGATTTTTTATATTGCATTAGATAGAAAATCATTTCCTGTTTGTATGTTAAACATTTAGAAATGTAACAAACTTTCAAACAACTAGAACTTGTCTTCCTGATAAAGTTGATAAGAAGTGACATAGCGTGATTTTGGACTCTTCACTTTCACTTTAAAGTACTGCTCAGCAAATCGATACTGAGTTTCTTCAAAACTGTGCCGTCCAATCATATAGCTTGTAAGAGTGCAGGCTAAAAGAAGCCTGTCCAGTGTCATAATTGGATGAATCCATAGCATGATTGTCAAAAGAACCACTCCTGGATGCCTCATGCGGGAATAAATGTGCTTCACCAATTTAATTTTTTCAGCCAGAGGGGGTTGTAGAGATGTATGGTAATGTACAATCTGCATTGAAAAAAAATGAAATAAATGCATAAAATACATAAAAAAAAAAGAAACAAATTATTTAACTATACATAATTTGTAATTTATGTGAGAGAAAAAGATCCATAAAAACCTTAAATTTACTATGGTTCAAAGAATATCATACCGTATTGTTTTTTTTTTTAAGGACTGGAGAGTGGTCATTAAAAATATTTTTTTATTATTAAAAGTAGATTACAAATTTTTGACATAAATGTTATTTACCTGACTGACTCCTATCATTTCACCCAAGTCCACTAGAACAAGTTCTAATGCTAGCATAAGCCAGGCCAGTGCATGGAACATCAAGAAAAACAACCAAAGTAAAACATGCCTCTGAGTGTCGATGAACCACAGATAAGCTTCAGGTATGGACAGCCATTGAAAGATCATGAACTAGGTTTAAAATTTTTAAAAATTGACAGCATATATTACACATCTGTATGATAAAAAGTAATTAGACAATAAAACTAAAGCATAAAGTACTACTGGTACGACAAAGTAGAAAACACCAAACTGTGGGAGATGAGTGGGCAGAAAATATAGAAGTGCAGATCTTAGAGAGGAAGTGGAGATGGATGGTCACACCCTTAGCAAAGATAACAGCAACAGAGCTAGACAGGCCTTAGAGTGGAACCCCCAGGGAACAAGACGTAGAGGAAGACCAAAAAGAACATGGCGACGCAGTATACGGTACTAGAGGAAGCCGAGAGGACCGGAAAGAGCTGGGAAGCCATCAAAACAACTAGCAAAAAACTGGAGAGTGGCGTGTTTTTGTTGAGGCCCTATGTTCAACGAGGAACCCAAAGGAATGATGATGATGATAAAGTACTACAGGCCTTGAATAGGGAGCAACAGTAATGAATTCAAATCATGATGAAATAAGAGATTTAAATTTAGGATGAAGCTCTTGGTCATTATATTGTATAGACTCACTATCCAGGCTCTCCTCAAACACTGCACCACATGACACAATCAACTCAAAAAACTTAACAACTTAGGGTTCCAAAATAACATAACTGCTTAATATCTAATAAATCATAGTCAATATGGTACATTTGGCAACACATAACACTGAATGTGCTAATGCTTCACCGTAGATAACTGTACTGCTGTACCAAACTGTGTACTGCTGTACCAAACTCTACTGGCCTCTCCATTTTGCCCAGACTTGTACTTGATTCTCTGTTTTGGACCAACTTCACTGGACTCATTGTATTGGAATGAACCTTGAATCATGACTTATTAGTTGTGAAGTCCCTTGAGTCTGACAAATTCGCTCTTTATATAGATTTCCAAAGACATTCTTAAAACCAATGGAACATTGCTTGTCCCTTCTAGATGAAGATATGACCATGTCTGAAATGAATGGTGTGAGTAGTGTTCACAACACAGATCTTTATTGAAGCATCAATAGAATCATTTTTGTATTTAAATGAAGGAAAAAGTGTGGTTTACATACATTAATAGCAATACACATTTTCTTGTGCTTTAGGAATATGCTTTCCCCCATGTGATGCCAGGTATTAGTAGGTAATTAAAACTATAACTAAGGAGATATTCCTTCTAAAAAAAATTGTCTAGTGTTGACAATCAAACACTATTTAAACACTCTGCCACATCATTTCTTCCAAATTTTTGGACGCAAAAATTATTATTTTTTTCCAAACATTGTATCAGACTACTTCAGTTACATAAAATTCCTTTTCTTTCTACGTAATCATACTATTTGGGGGTGCTATGGCTGATCAGTGGCTTCCAAAACTGGAGGTCTTTAGTTTGGATCTTGGTGAAGACTGAAATTTTGAATTATGGGATTTTTAGGGCACCACCAAGTCAATCAAACTCAAATGGGTACCTGACTGTAGTTGGGAAAAGAAAAGGCTGTTGGTCGTTGTGCTGTCCACATGACACCCTAACCATTGGCCAAAGAAACAGATGACCTAAACATAATCTTCCCTATAAGCTGCATGGTCTGAAAGAGGAATTTTAATCATACTACCAAAAAAAAAAAAAAAAAAAAGAAGAGGTAGTTGAATTTAAACAGAAGAACAGGAGAATCAGATGGTATGATGATGAATGCAGACATGTTATAGAACAGAAAAACAATGGTCGGATAATAATGCTACAGAGAGAGATCAGACAGTGATACAATGAAACAAGTAGAAAAAGTTGTCAGAAAGAAAAAAAAAAAGAGAATGGTAACAATCCAAGATCTCACTTTGAAGACTTAGCATGAAAGGGGGATCTGAGAGAAATGTACATGAAAATTAAAGATGAAAAGAATGGATTTCAACCTAGATGACATGTATGAGAACAGAGATGGTGAGCTCATCACAGAAAACAGCAGGGTAATTGAGAGATGGGGTGAATATCTTGAGGAGTTCCTAAATTTAATTGAAGATGTAGACAATGGAGAATATGAACTGCCCCAGGGAGACCAGATCACCTAGTGAAACATCAGAAATAATTAGAACCATGAAGAACCAGAAAGCACCTGGAAAGGACCAAATTAAAGCAAAACTAATTAATTATGGAGGTAAAGACTTACATTCCCAAATACATGGACTGATAATAAGAGTCTGGGAAAAAGAAGAAATTCCAACAGAATGGGAAACAACACTTTTAACCCCAATACACAACAAGAAAAACAAAAAATACTTTAAAAAAACCAAAGCTTATATTAAGTGTATTTATATCAATGAAGTTGGGTCAGTCATGTAATTAAATTTGTAATAAATCTAGACTAACAATAAAAAAGCATTTATAAAAATAAATTTAAAAAAAAAAAAAAAAAAAAAAAAAAGAAAGGAACAACCTGAATTCAAACTTGTGGGCTAAAGCCTTCTCAGGCTTCCCAAGCCAAAGTGGTAACCACAGTACCAGTCTATGAACATGGACAATCACAGGATCAAGGATTCGCACCAACCAAGTAATATACCAGCTACATAAAAACCCCTCTATAGTGACGAAAAAAAAAAAGGAACAGATTACACCGGGAAGGTCACCTTGAAAGAATGTCAGAGAACAGAAGAGCAAAGATTGTTCATTGGAAAAAAAACAAAACACACTCGTTCCAAAGGCAGACCACGAGCACTGTGGCTTGGTGATTTAGAGGCAGATCTACAACAGCTAAAAGTCTGGGCATGGAGAAGTAAAGCCAAAGATAGATCAGAATGGAAAGATGTGCTAGAGCATGCCAGAGCCCTTCATGGGCTGTAATGCCACTGGGATAGATAGATGATGTCTAAGTAATTCTAGAAAATAACCAGAAAAACAAGAGAGGATATTTATAAGTGAAGGCATATTGGTAGAACAGCAATGTCAGTCATCAATAGTTCCTAAAACTTGTCATCCAAAGTAACACGATGGAATGTGACTCCAGTGGATTTATTTTATAAAAGTTAATGTATTTCCATTTCACAAATGTCTATCACAATTTCTCTACAATATTATATTTAACACAAAAACCTTAGCCTACTCACCACCAATGCAAAACTAGTAGCTGCAACATAAGTAAGTCGATAGGAAACTGTCATACAAAACAAGGAAGATATCTTTTGCTTGCACCAGTCTGTGGCCATGATGCTGTGCTGAGCAATAAATAGGAGAAGAAGAATCAAGTCCCAAACAAAAGCTCCAAACACAGAGGTCTCTGTTAGATAGAAACATTATAATTTATCTTTTACAGTTTTATTGCATGTATATGTATCTTAGAGGTATATTTTTTAATAAAATTAAAATAAAACATAGTGAAAACTTTTTTTTATAAATTATAATGTTTGATTCTAAAACTTCTGATGACTACACTTCTAGAATGCCTGCTTGAGCTTATGGTTCACCTTGGTTTATTACTACTAAGGTTAATCATAATTCATATGATCAGATCATCAGTATTTATAAGAAAGTCCTCACCGAATGACTGTTATTCTCTCATACTCTAACATAAGAGTCTAGTAATAATTAAATAATCATGTAAATGATATTAAATCAAATGAAATGATCATTATTATTATGAATACGATACTTCAATTGTAAACTGGAACAAACACAAAATAGAGCAGTGAGATTCATAACAAACGAATATTCACATTTGACTAGAGTAACACCATTAGTAAAATCACTAAATTTAGAAAGCCTTCAGGACAGAAGACTCAAAAGTAAAGTAGCAATTATACATAAAACACTGAACCATAATCTTCAAATACAAAAACAAAACTTAATAAAATACTCTGAAAGACACAAAAATAAAGGCACATTCCTTGTCCCCTATGCTAGGACAAATTTGTACAAATACTCCTTCTTCCCTAGTGCTATTAGAGCATGGAATGGGTTGCCTGAGCTAGCCAGAAAAACCAGTGACTTGGCAGAATTTAAGTCATTGGTTAATATGCATGACTAAATGCATGACGCGTATGACGTAATCATCTTCTTTTTTGAATTAACGTCTGTATAGTGTATTAATTATATAAGATAAGAAACTTCTTTAACTTTTAAGTTCTTATTAATCTTACCTGCATCCCAATAGTTTAGAGTTTGCTTGGAGATAAATAATTGAAAATTGCCGATTGCGGCTAATGTAAAAAATGCTACTAAAGCTGCCACTGTATAATGTACCCCTTTCTTAGAAAAAATAAACATTTTCTCAAGTTTTTAATCTACCATTTAATCTTGTAAACAATTAAAGAACAAGTTACAAGAACAGAATCTCAGAGTACTGTACCCTAGAAAAGAAAAGATAACTCCAAAACAGATTTTGAGTTTATTAAAATAGAATCTAGGATCCTGGCAGATATTACTGATATTGATAAGATCTCGTCTACATCTACATGGTCTAGATCTAAAATAAAATTTAGTCTAAATGATTAGGCTTGATTTGGCAAGACAGGGACTTTAATTAATAAAGAATATTAAAGATTCACTAGACTGACTAGTCTAGATTTAGATTTAACAGTGAATAGTGTGAAGTCACTCGAAACCCACTTACTCAGTTACTGCTTAGCCCACTGCCACTAGTAATTACTAAATTAGTAATATATAAATAAAAGTACTGCACTTACTGTAGCAGTGTAGCCTAGTTACTAGTAGGTAGTAGACTAAGTAGTTGTAGTAGAGTAGACTAACTTGTCTTAGACTTAAGATTCTATTACTATTAATTTATTGAAAGTTAAAATAAAAGTTAAGTAAGACAGTAAAGACTGTATTTTCTGTAAGTTATAGTTATATAAATACTATACTAGATCTAATAAATTCTAAGTCTAATTCCTAAATACTAAAATAGTGACTGTAACTGTAAGATAAGTCAGATTCTAATCACTCTTGTAGTACGTTGTACACTGTTAATGTAGATTCTACTAGATTTAGCTAGGACTAGACAGTAAGAGTAGTAAGACACTAGATAGTAGTTACTTTACTAGGCCCTAGTATATATATATATATTATATAGGTATATATATATATTTATATTAGGGGTGCACCGGATAGTCCTTCTGGCGAATATCCGGCATTTTTTACTATCTGGTGCTATCCGGCTCCGGTCGGATATCACTACCGGATAGTAAACAATACACCTATTTAATATGCATAAAGTGGACCTCGTTCCATTACTGTCTGTTATAGAATGTATTAATGTTTATATGAAAACAAAATAATGTGCTTAAAAATAGAGCCATTATAAATATGCACCAAACATCGTTTATTATAAAGACAAGGCATGTTAATAACTTAATATAAATAGAGATGAAACTTTACATCATAAATGCGCTTTACATACAGAGATGCAATGGCTGGCACTTTTTTCAATTTGTCTTGACCTTTGAGTAAGTTAGTTAACATGTTAAAATGTTACATTCCTTGACTATGTCATGCTGACCAGACGTCTGTCTAGCTGTGCGGGTATATCTCCAGAGGTAGAGATGAAAAACTCCCACCCCCTTTTATTTGTTTAGTCCATCACATTGAGTTTTTTATAGGCAGGTAACCACAAGTTAAATACGATGGACGTAGGTTTAATGTCAGCGTATAGACACTCTCTAGTGGTCACACCTTTCGAGGGAACTGAGTTTGTTTACTTAGTAGTTAATCTTTATTTGGGGGGGGGGGGGGGGGATGGACTACAAGAGCCACACCTCTAAGGTAACCAGGTATAGTTCTAGATGAACAACTCCCTCCCCCTTTTATTTGTTTAGCCCATCACATTGAGTTCATTGATTGACAGGTGACCCCAAGTCAGATACGATGGACGTAAGCACTCTCTAGAGGTCACACGAGGGAACTAGGTTTGTTATTGGGGGGGGGGACTAGACTTTACATTATAAATTCGTATTACATACATAGCAGCGATGTCTGGCACACTGGCTTATCTTGACCTTTGAGTGGTCTAGTAAACATGTCATAATCCTTAACTACATCACGCTGATAATCTGTCTAGATGTGTGGGTATATCTCCAGAGGTAGAGATGAGCTACCCCCACCTCCTTTTGTTTGTTTAGTCCATAACATTGAGTTCACAGATAGGCAGCTGACCACATTAAGCCAGATGTCAACGTGTTGACACTGTCTAGAGGTCACATCTTATGAGGGAACTGAGTTTGTTTACTTGGAGTAGAATTTTTATTAGGGGCGGGACTACAAGCCAAATCTCTATAAGGTTAATTTGGTATGAGTTTGTTTATTATGAGATAGGTTGTCAATCAAGGGTCTGGACCACAAACCACACCTTTTATACTATTGGATGGGTAATAAGTTTGTTTACTTTGAGTTAAGTCTCAATTATGGGTCAGGACTACAAACCAAACAGACACTGACCAAGGGTATCTTTAAAGGGAGGGCTCAAGAGACTCAACACCCCCAACTTCTTATTTGTTTAATCCATGACAATGTATTGATAGAGAATATAGACATTGACCATTCTTAAGCCAGAATGGATTAACGCAAATTGTTAAGACATATTGACACTGTCTAGAGGTCACTAGATGATGACACTCGTTATTACTGGAATTACTTAAGATATTTACTAAGCCACTATCCGTATAAGGTGCAAACCAGAAGCGGTTTGTGGTCTTTAAAACACGAGCCTAATGACAAGTTGATGGTGTAAAATACATGAACACAAACATCTACCCACTATACAACTTAGATTGTACTTAAGAGAGATTTATGCTATAAAACCAAGATTGAACTTTACCTTTGAAAGATTTACATTAGTTACATATAAGTTTATATATTCTGCATGAGTTATCCCACATTCTACTTTACTATTAGTGGCCTCATACATACGCACACACCATCTCATGTTACAAAGATTAGTTTATGATAAGCATATCTGTAAAAAAAAATGCTGTTGATTTTAATTTATCAATCAGTGATAGAGTTTAAAGTAAGAAAGTAATAACAAAATAATATGAATATAGGTATGTTATATAGAAGATTTGCAAAAACTTCAGTAAAACAAGCTGTTTGAGTCATGTAGGTATGTGGCTCCGGCTGAATATCTAATTTTACTATCTGGTTATATCCGGCTCCGGCCGGATATCAAAAAGTACTATCCGGTGCACCCCTAATATATATATACATATATATTATATAGGTATATATATGTATAATTAATTATAATTATAAACTATAGAATAGTACTAATAATAGATTAGAAATTTACTTAATTTTATTAGATCTAGCTAGTCACTAGTGATTGAGTAATTGTCAGTATCTAATCCAGCGGGTCTCAACCTTTTTAGTGCTGCAACCCCACTAAGCAGCGACCCCCAACTGTTTTCTCGTTCGTGGGCTTAGTACCGCCTAGGTAAATGGAAATTGGCTAATGTTATAATATCGTTATCGTAATTTCTATACCTGATCTATGGCATATGAATTTCATCGAGGCATAATGTACTTGATCCTTGCATTGAAAAATTTAATTATTCAAGGCGACAAAAATATCTACTACGTCGGCTATTTTCTGTATTTTTGCTTACTGATAAAAAAAAACAAACAAACTTTTTCACAAAGATTAAAAAAAAACTTTTTAGAACATTCCCTCTTGACAACCTTGTCACATCAGTGTGAAATAGAAGAACAGATAGAACGCATTAAGCTCATTTCGAAGAAGTAACTATCGATGAAAAAAACATGTCTACCTTCAAACAATTATGTTACACTCACTAACTCAAATTGCCATATGTATCCTCTAACTCTAGCAAAATAAATATCCGTCTTCCTTAATATATCATCCTCATTTTTAATTATATTAAATTTATATTTCACGGTCGTTTCATAGTTTATGAAACGTATATTTACAGTGTAATGTCCCACTCCCTTTTTTTTTTTATTAGAAATGAAAATGTATACCAACTATGGTATAGATATGCTTGTTAAAAACGACAAAAAATTAATAATTTCCAATGATAAATAGACCAAAAAACCCAAATTTCAGATTGTCTTAGGCGACCCCTGACAAATGGGCATGCGACCCCCTAAGGGGTCGCGACCCATAGGTTGAGAACCCCTGATCTAATCTAACCCAATACTACAACTAGTTAGAGTAATAGGCATTATCATTATGATTAGGATTGAATATGTCACTGACTGTGTCACACTAGTGTGTATATAATGATTACAATCTATTAAATTATTATTATTAGCTTGACTGCATCTATGTACTTCAGGTGTTGAGCTGTGTTTAATCTTGTTAAGAAGCACACAATGAAATCCATGTCAGCAGACATGAAGTTTATATTATAAAATATAAACATATAATCATTTATAATGATAAAATTGAATTATATTAGGCTTCTTATTAGCACAACAACATGATTCATGATAAATTATATTATAAACCAACCAAAATCATTGGATATTATCCTCAAACATGAACTAATCCGAAAATATCTAACAAGTTTCCATAAAATATACTATGATGTCAACTCTCTACTAGGTCTTCTGGTTACTGACCCCAACACCTTCACCTAAGAGTAGACTACTTGAGTATTACATAAAAATTCTTTTTTTTTTTTAGCTCAAGTTTTTTTTTCTTGTGACTCACAATGATGATGGAAGAGGAAGAAGAAACTTTGTTTGATCAAGAGAATTTGCTTAACAATCAGAAAGATGTTAGGGAAGAAAGAGATATGAAAATGAGAAGATTCAAAAAGACATTGGCTATCTCTATGGCATTTTTTTGCCTGGTAATTTAATTTCCATATATTTTCATGTATGTGCAATTGTTTTAGAAACTTGTAGATTACTTTCTATTTAAAAACAACAACAACAATATTAGTTGATGTGTAATATAGTATAATAATTTGAGGTAGCTTTTAAACAATGACATTTTTGTGTGGATACAAAACTGTCCGGGCTCCCAGTAAATGTATATACAGTTTTTGTGAGTCTATAATCATGATGGAACATGTGGTCGAAGTCACAAAGTACTGGGTATCATAGTCTCCTGTCCTGGTTGTCATAGTCTGTCCTGGGTTTCATTTCAAGTGACAGACATGATTTTATTTGTCAATATTTCTTGAGTCCACCCAACTTTAATCTTTAATTTTTTTTTCTACCACATTCTTTTTTTTTCTTTAAAAATATTTTGAGCAAAATAATTAATAGTTCTTTGTGTCTAGATTATGGATTTGTGGATAATATTTATATATTTTTGTGCAATGCAATTACAGGGTCTATGTATTGCCATTCCTGGACCAACACTGATAGAGCTGGGTAGGAATGTGCAGAGCAACACAGAACACATGTCCTACATTTTCACTGCACGTTCTATTGGTTACCTCATTGGCTCTGTGGTTGGAGGCATCCTCTTTGACTTCTTTGATCAGCAGCTTCTGCTGTTCTATACACTAGCCTCTACGACTTTGGCCACGGTGGGGATCCCATGGTGCAATGCTTTGTTGGCACTGTCTCTTCTGATTTGCATTCAAGGGATAGCTGTTGGTGTTCTGGACACAGGTAGATTTTTACTTTTTAAACATTTACTATCTTTTGGTGGGTTGGTTTTAATTACTAATATGTTTCTTATGAAATTAATTTCAGTTCAGATAAATTTTTTAATTCATAATAAATATAAAAGTCAAGTTTACATTGAGGCATTATTGTTCATTTAAAAGATGAAGTAAAGGTCATTTGTGAACAACATCATAGGTTCAACACATCGATCTATTGCCTTGACCCAAATTAAGTCAAGATCATAAAACAAATGCTTGGATTTTGAAATCTTCAATAATACTGTGCATAAAATAGACCGGATTTAGATCTATTTCAAACATGGCGAATGTTTCCTTATCAAGTTATAAAAAATATTTTTTCAATAAAATGAAAGTAGAGTATGACAATAGTTTACCAGTTTCGCCCAAATATTGATATCAGATATAAAATACTGTGAAAACGAGTTAACCTGATTTGTTAAAAAGTTTCGTCCTTTAAAGAGACATTTAGGTATTTTTATTTATTTTTAGGGCCTTCTGGTTGTGGGTAGGGCATTAAACATCACTACCGTCTCAGCTATGATGTAACGAACACTTGTGCCAAGTTTTATCAAGATTGATCAAACTCTTTTGATTTCTATGCGAGACATGCATACATACATGTATACATACATGCCTATACATATGCCTTACTTTCTCCTTTATATATTATCAAGACAGAAGAAAGCAAAGAGGCTTATAATGAAGGGGAGTAGCTCAAGACATCTGTCAGTTTAAAGCTAAAAATCAATAAATTTACTATAGTTCTCTCATTGACAAGTGTATGCGATTGGGAAAAATGGGGGGAGGGGGTGAATATGTCCTGCTGTTTAAAGTTGAATTATTGAAATCTTTATTCAACAAGACATAAGTCTGGGCTGGTCATTAAGTAGATGTAATATAGCTTGTAAGCTGATTTAAAAAAACCCCACAAAACTTTGTGATAGTACAGAACTAGGCATTTTAACTTGCATGGTAAAGAATAGCATTTAACAGGAGAATCTTATTTATAAAATCTTAATTCTTCTTTGTATCTCATATATCTACTTCATCTTCCTTAAAATATTCTGTTAGATCACAAGACTCTTCATCTCACAAAAGATTTAACAATAACCATACACAACTTTGTTAGAATGAACCTTACATTAATCACAGAGGCTAACAATAACTACACACAATTTTGTTAGAATGAACCCTCCTTTATCACAGAGACTAACAATAACTACACACAATTTTGTTAGAATGAACCCTACTTTAATCACAGAGACTAAAAATAATATTCATAAAAAAATCTCCATACTAAATCTTTACTTCTGCTCCAATCTTTTTAACTCCTTTATATTCAACACATATTTGCACTATCACACATTCACACCATGCTTCCCTCTTACTGAAACTTTTATTTTTTTAAATCAGCTTACAAGCTATATTACATCTACTTAATGACCAGCCCTTTTTTTTTTAAAAATTAGGACCTGTAAAAAAAAATATCCCTCAAGTCACTATTTCCTTTTTATCTGTGACTCTAAAGAGCCAACGATGATGATGTTTTTCTTTTCTTTTTTTTTTTTTCAATCATTGGCTATATGGCCATTTTAATTGTTAACTAGGTTAATTTGTTAATGAACCTGTTTAAATTGACTTAATTGGTGGAAAACACAAAAACCGAATACAGGCAAGAGGTTTACAGCTGAGTTTGAAATTAAGGCTGATCAAATGAGATTATAGACTGGGTCTAGTCTTGAGCTCATATAAAAAGATTTTTGATTGATACTCTTGCATAATGTACACAAAAACCTCTATAGGGAATCTCACAGGGGCAAACTTTTGAGTTGTTAGACGAAGCCAAAGTTTGTTTGGAAGTAAGTCTAGATGACAGATTTAAAGCACTAGTTCCTAGTGGAGCTTTTTGTTAAGCTCACCCTGCTTCAATGGGTGCTTGACATGTATTATCTGTATACTTAGGTCTCGAAGGAAACTTTTCTCTTTATTCAATTTATCCCAACTCCTGAACCAAAGATGTACTTAAAATAAAGACAGGTGCATATTTAATAAACCAATTTCTAATAGGTAATAATTATTTTCTTATTTCTGTTGTCTTTCAGGGGGCAATGTTTTTTGCATAAAGATTTGGGGGAAAAAAAGTGCACCTTACATGCAGCTCTTGCATTTTTCTTTTGGAGTGGGAGCGTTCTTAGCCCCTCTCATTGTGGAGCCTTTCTTCCTTGGCAACTCAGGATATAATGAATCCTCTAAGGTGGGCCCCTACTGGGGACAGTACAATAACAAGATGAACAACCCAAGATATGTGAGAGAAATTTCATTAGATTCCATGGCCCCTGCTGGTTTCAAAAATGCTGATATTCTGATTTACAGATTTAGACGCCAGATTTCTGGTGATGTTAAACAGAATGATTCTGCATTGCTGCTTGAGGACATAGATAATACTACTTTGCTTAACAAAACAGATGAAGCTCCTTTGCCATTACCAACTGAAAAGCCTCGGCCTCATAAGCCCACTGTAATTGAACCAAATAACCTGAGTAAAGATCATGCCGATTCTGAAGTGATTAAAAGTCAATTAAAAGATATTATTGACAATAAAAAACAAAATCCGGGTACAGCAGCACCACCACCAGTGAGTGTCTCAGCCACTAAAGCTGATGAGCTTGCCTCAAATGTAAGTTTAAGTAATAGCTCAGATGCACTCATGTTTAACCAGTCGAAAGTTAATGTGACCCTGGAGATTACATCTGCTGTGGCTTCTGTTTTGCCCTCTAGTTCTTCCATAACCACCACAGAACCTACTACAACAACTTCAACTGCATCAACAACAACTACATCAACAACTACCACTTTGTCAACTACCACAACTACATCAACTTCGACAACAACATTGCTCAGAGCAGTGCCAACATCACAACCCCCATCTATGAAGTCTACTACAACCTCTAGCACAAATGGTCCTGCCACAAAGCCTAGTGCAACTTTTGACAACATCTCCTCCCTGAGTACCAATGTCACCAAACCAGAAGCTATAGACAGAAATCTGTTAAACCATGTCATAGAGGAATTAAAAAGTTTATCTATTTCAAAGATTCAGTTTGCTTATCTAACTATAGGATTTCTATTAGCTGTCAATGCTGCCGTCTTTCTTTTCCTTCACTACCAGGACCTGCGCTCCAACATCCCATTACGCCCCTTGGCTCAGTTGGACCTCACCAGACAGCCTGACTCTAGGCTGTATAAAGTGTCTATTCTTGGACTACTTTTCCTCTTCTTTTTAGTTTATGTTGGCCTTGAAGTCACATTTGGAGGCCTAATCACAACGTTTGCAGAGGATTTCACTCCCACTGCTACAAAAGGAGCTACATTGGCAGCAACATTTTGGGGTTGCTTGGCTTGCGGAAGGGGAGTCAGTATTATAATTGCTCGCTACTTCAAGCCTCCTTGCATGATTGTTGCCAACTTGATCCTGACAATAACTGGAGCCTGTTTGTTAAGTTTTTCCATCTACAGTAGTAACTCTGTGATTTGGGTGGGCACTGTGCTCTTTGGTCTTGGCATGTCTTCTATTTACCCTACTGCCATCACCTGGGCTGATACATACTATCCATTAACTGGAAAAGCAACTGCTGTGTTTGTTGCTGGGTCAGGCATTGGGGAGATGACCCTTCCCATGTTTACAGCCTACTTGTTTCAGAACTTTGATAGGATGTACCTGATGTATATGTGCCTGACTTTGTCTTCACTGCTGGTGCTGCTGTACATTAACCTGCAGGTTGTGGCCTGTAAGAGAACACGATCCACTGCAGGGCGATCCCACTCTGGGTTTATGCGTCTACAGAACAATGAGGAGATGGCAGATGCTCTAGACATGAACTCCTTAAGCGTAACAGAGAATGGTCTGACGGAGACACTGCGGAGGAGGGATGTTAACAGCACTGATGATGATAAAAGGAAGCAGATCGGAGGAGCACATGATATGGCAGAGTTTACCAAGTTGATTGACATGAGTGACTAAACTAATTTATGCTTTGTGCACATATATTATGATTGGTCTGAGTAATTAGACTTCTTATATCCACATATATTGTGATTTCGTTATGTATGGTATACATAAAATCGACCATATTGCCAATTACTTGTGATTACATATAAATGTACTCTCATTCCTTAGAATATTTTAATCTAGCGTAATATATCCTTTCATTTTACCTTTGTTTTGATTTTAAATGTTCCTTTTTTTTTCTTCTGTTCATTTGATTAACACATTTTGTACATTATTTCCATTTATACTTGATTGTTTTTCAACCTGTTACTTGTTTTCCAATTTTCTTTAATTCCTGTTGTAGTTTAATGTAAGTGGAAGTGGAAAATATTCCAACAAAATCCAGTTGACATATCAATCCTGCTGTAGTCAAGTCTAGTCTATATATATATATGTATGAACAAAGAAAGTGTGTATGTCTTGTGTGTAAATAACAACTGAGTGAGAGATTTTCATGACTTGCAATGTTTTATGTTAGATTGGAATTTTACTGAATCAATAATAATCAAATAATGATTGCGTACAGTTTGTCTTTCAAAGTGAACAGGACTTCAATGAATGGTTTGTTGAAGAGCAAGCTATCAAACTGGAAATGTTCAGACACTATTAGCTTTTAGTGTTAATACTACTTCAAATTGTATTTATTATGATTCAAATATGTGCTCTCTTTTCTGTTTGGTTATCACCCAAATGTTGTGTAACAGCTAATTGTAAATTATGACTACATCTATCTTCAATCTTTTTCCCATGTACTAATTCCACGCCAAAGTGTAGCATGCACCATGAGCACAATGACCAAACATAATATGTCCCTTATGATTGTATCAGAATGTTGTTTTGAAATTTATGTACATAAAACAATACTAATAACTCCACAATACCAAAATTTAACTTTAATCAGAGTAACTCTTTTACTCTAGACAGGATGCGCCATCAAATAAAAGTAAGCACAACCCTCTAAAAACAGGGAAACTCACAGAAAAGATACAAATAACCTTCACTTAGTTCCTAATTTTTTCTTAAAGGTATGTGGTGGCTGGTTGATAAAGTGCTTGGCTACGAAACCTAGGGGGTTATGGGTTGGAATCCTTGTAAAGACTAGGATTTTGAATTTCAGGACTTAGGGTTCCCTTGAGTTCATACCACTCTAATGGGTAACTGGAAATAGATGACCTTAACATCATCTGCCCTAATAGATTGCAGGGTTGGAAAGGGGTATCTTACCTTACCTTACTTTTTTTTAAAGTCAGGAATCAGCATGACACTGCTTGTCTATGGTAGATTTCTACCATGTTCAGCAAGTGTAAAATATTCCTTTCTTCCTTTATATTTCTCTGACTTCCTTGTACTAGGGAATAGAAAACTTGTTGGTATTGACCCTTACATAAATAAGTGTGTTCTTCTACTACTAGTGTCACTAAAAGTCTTTGGTAATTTTGGTGAATCTTTCAATCTATTGCCAAAGCTAGTCAACAGGGTTGATCACTGTGCTCCTACATATTTCTGAAATGCTTAAAGTATCTAAATTTGTTAGAAGTTGTTGTTGCTTTACAATCTGATTTAATAAAAAAGAATCACATGGTATTCATCATAATTATTTTTTTGCATTTGGATAGATTCATTGTATAAGAAATTTTATGCCTCACTAACAATGATAACAATGCAGCTTAACATTTTTTAAACTTCAAATTAAATCTTTTGGCTTTTGTTGATATTTTTTTTTTGCAGGGTAACCCTAAAATAAAGAATAAAATTCACTTTCTAAAATAGTCTTAGAATAAAGTAAGTCTTTGAGTTCATGACAGTACATTTAAAAGTCTAAGAAATTGTTCTCTTTCATTTTATCAAACTTCATAAACAGGTTTTACCTTTTGTTGTGTGCACATTTTTTTTTAACAGTTAATATTAGAATTTGTGTAAATTGAAACTTTACTTGATTCTAGTTACCTACATTGTCAAGGAATACAAATTATAAAAAAAAAAGCATTTAAAAAAAAATCAACCATAGTTTCATTTAAGATATTATATGTATAGGTTAGGGATAGACCTATTTTCAGAAAAACATCTTGTTTAATTGAATGAGAGTAGTATGTTCACATATTTAAAGCCAAACTATAGAAATGTTCAAATATCTATCTTAGCTGATTTCTTGCTGTTACTGTTCCACTCTTTAGTTTATGAGTAACTAATAGCCATTCCACAGTTGCGCAAGGTCAGACAGTTGTTCCACATGGGGCACTATTGCATGCCAAAAGCGATCTTTTTTGTCAAGCTTAAAGGAGGATGGTTTAACAGACGTACCCTTGTAGAAGTCACAGAAGACGTACGAAAAAACTTAATAGACCCCAAGTGGATAATGGCTTTCTCTCCATCAGGTGTAGGAAAATATGCAGGTCGCAACTGGGTTGTGTAGCCATGGGAAAGTACAGAATTAAGGATGTCATTATATTAGACAAATATTTGAAAACTTCTTTTCAATCTCTTGAGTTCATTCAAACTGTTTACAAAATGTTTCTTATGAAATTGTTACTTTTTTTTTTTTTTAATGTTAATAGTTGTTAAAGTAAATCAAAATAACTTCAATTTTTATTTCTTTATTTCATTTGAATGTGTTTCTTAGTTTTGGAACTTCAAATCATTCTAGTTTTTTGTAGTGATTGAATATTGACATGGACAAACAAATGTTTTGCATATAAGCACTATTTTAATCCATGCTAATAACTTTATTGCTAGTTGTAATAATCACTTGAGTCCAAATGTAACAATGTCCTGTATTGGAAATATGCTAATAAAAACGTGTTGCTTTGGTTGGTGTTTTGGTTCCTATAAGTGCGTGGTCAAGTGATTGCTAAATCATGTGCGATATGAAATACACTCACAATGTAATCAATTCCATTCAAAGCTGGGTGAGATTTTAGCATCAGTTTCTAAAACAGGTTAGGTCTAGATTATTCTTAATTGAACATTTTTACTTCCCTTAACCTGCATCATTGGTGTGCTTTCTACTTGTGGTTAGAAACATCTCCAGTTTTTTTTTTCTCTGAACAATAATTAATTGGAGACGCTCTAAAAGTGTTTTACGAAAGCAGTGTTGTCACATTATAGTGTAATTATTGCAATTCATTTGCACAAAACCAACAAGTGTTTTATATTTGAAGTGGAGGTAACTTAAAATATAAAAAAAAATATAGCCTAGTGTGTGCCAAACTTGTTAATGTTCTCCTTGCACAGCTCAAGATCACAAATTGTTATGTTTCAAACTAATAAAAATATTAAACTATGAGATGGTAACTCAGAACACTGCAACCAAAACTGCTAGGAACTACTGGAAAATAAACTAAAAGGGAGTGCAATTTAAAAACAAAACCTTTTATCTTTTAATTTAATGTTCAGTGCTGAAACTTTCAAAAGTAACTTCAATAAACACTTTGTTTACCAGTATGCTAATGATAAATCCATCTGTGTACATGCGTTTTTTTTTTTTAATGAAATCTATTTGACAAGCCCACACAATATTGAAGTTTAGGTTAGACCATCTCAACATGTATTGATTTTTTTATGTGTAAACCTTTTGAACCAGAGCTCTGGGGTCTCGAGATATTTAAGATTATAAATCTACTCTTTAATCCATATTCAAATATGACTTAGCTTGTGAAAAGTTAAGCACGATATATGATCAAATTTTTCTTGACCACTTTCCAATTTAATCTTACTTAAACTAACACACAAGCAAGGTTTAGCTAGTTTGGTAGCAGCGATTTAGATCTCCACTTATATAATTATATTTTGCTAAATAATACACTAAAATACACAGAGATGATGAATTTTCACTTGAGATGAAAAATAATTTTATTTTTCAAGTCATATTATATATAAAGACACTAAAAACAAAATATAAATCAGAACCTTTTTTTTTTTTCTTTTTTTACAAATAAATAAAGACAACATAAAAACCACTATAAACGAAGATTTAAAAGCAAAATACTTACTGAGATTAAAAAAAATAAATAAATAATGGAGGGATTTTTGTAATATAATGTCACAAACTCAACATTATTGGTGATGCTAAATAATATGCTCTATGAAATTATAAATAGTTCTATTGAACCCATTTTTTATATTTTCATGAGCGATGCAAAATGAATTGTGAGAAATGCATACAGAAAAATAGCATATGAAAAAAAAAATGAATTAAATTAAGACTCATTAAGACAGTAATAACAAATAGCTGATGTAGAAATAATTTGAACTTCATGGGGCAGGTAGGCCCTGGCCAAGTGAGTTCAACATCACAGTTTGCTTACTCATTGATTTAAATTCACATGGCATAAAATAAATAAAACTGAAATGCACACAACATGCGTGCAATAAGTTCACTGACTTCACAGCCAAAACACAACTTACAGAGGTATAAAATAAGTTTCTTGCCCTACAAATACAGTAGTATTATTTTGACTATAAATAATTATTTTTAAGTTTAATACCAAATCCAATTTTGCATTTTTTATTAATTCCTATAGTGTCTAAATCTTATATCACATCCTTTGAGCCAGTGGCGTAGCTTACATTAAATATTATGCCATTATCTCATCTTGATGAAGGTCAAAATCCAGTAGGCGTTAAATAGATCAAGCCCCCTAATCCTTAGCTACGCCACTGCTTGGAGGTAAAAAAATCTTTGATTTAATAAACCCGCTCTAAACCCCTACAGTAACTAAAAAAAATTATGAAATTTTAAGGAGAAATATGAACAAAATATTTCATTTCCTGCAGGAGTCTTAGTAAAAACCAAAAATTGCTTAACGTAAAGCCTGTCTATGATAGAAGCAGTTGATAGGCTAAAACGTTGATAATTAGAGTTAAAATAGATAAAACATCTAAGCAACATATATATGTGTCCACATATATATCTATTTTAAAAGCAGAAACAGACCTTAACAGATTTATGAAGCTCAAGATTTAAAAATAAGGTCATACTAACATTTGCTAACGATTTTGTGACATTGCTTGAGTATGCTAGACGTATGCAATAAAATAGTACACTGACAATATCAGTACATCAGTACAAATTTTATTATATTTTTAGAATTGTCTTCTGATCAATATTTTCATCAAGTTTTACAGTTGTAGCCAACCCTATACATGTTTCAATCTCTTTCTTCTAGTTAATTAAATTCTAAAGTAATAATGTTAAATTAATTTAATCAATTAAATAAATGAATTCGTCTTAAAAATGTATTACCATCAAAACTTTTTTCTTCAAGTGTTGGTGGGGGGAAAAGGGGGGGGGGGGGGGATAACCTATGCAAAATGTGCTCATATTCACAATGAATTTATTTTCTTATGACTACCCTGTACAACATTCCAAAACTAATTTCTTCATCCAATACAAGCTGCAGGACAATTTATAAATCAAGACAAATAAAATCAATAACATTGTTGCGTCCGTCAATTGGTCAGCTGAGATGATTATTTCTACTTGGGCACCAAACCTCTGGACACTGGGTACTTTTGTTCATCTGCTTTTCTGGTGCCGGTCTTGACTCTACAGAATTGTGATACAGCAAAATGAGTCATAGTACAGCAATGACTTTTCTTTACACATTAAGTCCTAGCAAGGTAGAATGTTACAGGAGACAACAGTAGTTTTTAAAACAATTCCTTTAAAAATAAAATCTTACAGAATGAGAAGATGGCCTTTTTTTTTGTGTGTGAAAATCAAAAGTTTTTATTTATTTTTGCAATTTTTGTTTACTTAGAGTGCCCATATCTCAGTGAATAAGGCCAACAGTAAAAGAGGACTGCTGATGAATCTTTGTTAAAAAAAAAATAAAAGTATTGTTACATTATTCATATGTATTCTCTTGAAAAATTTAGTTAAAATTTTTTTTTTTTTAATTATAAGGGACTTTGAGTTGTGAAACTATATAAAATATCTAATGGGTTTAATTAAATCAGAATCTGATTTAGTTGGAACTAAAAAAAATGTGTTCATTCTTAGTATTCAGCATTTAGCCTTGGAGTAAATAAACAAATCAAGATTAATTTTCACCATTTGCATAATATCTGCTTATTTTGCAAGCATATTATTAATATAATAAAAATATACCTGAGTAGAAAGGAAAATTCCTAAAGAAAAAGAAAAAAGTTGTCCTGAAACTTTAAACTTAGCTACTACAAGCAAAGGGTTGCTGGGGAAGTGTTTCAGGGGTGTAGGAAGTTGTATATTTGGAGAAGCTATTGGGCATATTTGTATTATATAATACATTGTTTTAAATAGACGTGGACTCAACTGAAGGAAGTTGCCTAGAGTCCTATGGCATAGTACTGTTGCTGCCCTATGCACCATCAGGAGATATAAGCAATAGATCATGTAAGCCATTGCTTTAACTAATTGAAGTTAATTATTTTGTCAATGACTAGTTCCAGTGCCTTTCCTGAACCCAGAATGCATGCAAACAGGAAAAGATATGTCACTTAGCCTGATGTACTCTCTGACAATGATACTAACACACACAGCTTGACTTACCTTGAGGTGGAACTCTTCTTTTTGGATGGTGATTTGGAACTAAACAAACTGTGAATAAAAAGATAATTTTCAAAATGTTTAACATTAACACATGTATAAATATAATTATTTACTGAAGATAGATAATACTAACATAAAATTCAGTAACTGGAACTCAGAAACTCTTTTACACACATGAAAAATAGAAATGTACAAAGTTCAATTCTTTGTTTTTCTTTTAAATTTACATTCCATTTGCTTTCATAACCAAGAGGCATAACAAACATTGTCATTTTGTTCAAGGGATAAAAATGTAATGTAAGGTCAATAAAGTGTTCTATAAGATAACAAAAAAGCAATATTTCATAAAAAGTAAAAAAAAAAACTTTGCCATTACCTCCCATTTATTTCTATGTCATCTTCATCTTGTAAAGCAGCATCCAGAGCTGCTTGAACACGTGGAGCTACAGTTGGTCCCTCATAGTCACGTGTTGTTCTGTTAGGCATGTCCAGTTCTATTTTTATAATGTTTTCAGCCTGTGTAGAATTAGAAAAACTCAGCATAAGAGCCTGTTCAAACTTTCTTACAACAAACAATACAGTGGTTTGACTTTCCTGGGTCTGACTTTTACCGCAGGGCTATATCGCGGGTTATTAAAATTATTACTGTATGGCACTTTAAAAATTATTGAGAATTTAATGAATGTTTGAAAAGAAACAGCATGTAAAGGCTATTAAGGGAATGGGAAATTGTTATTTAGGGGTTTAAAGTGTTAGGGAATGTCCTGCAATACTATTCATAATAACAAATAGCGGTTACATATATGAAATTAAACATGGCATCTCCACTTGGATGAAAGTGAACACTGTCTCAAAACATTGAAGGGGAAAGTGTTGTATGAGTGAACACGTGTGTATGTGTGTGTCAAATGGCTAAACAAGTAAATGATTCAAAGTGAAATTCTCTTTAAAAGAGAACTGTGAAATCATAGTCCTCCTGTTCATGGCTATAATGTAAGAGTGTTTCGTATCTTTTCCTAATTAATGCCAGGTTGGATTGTTTGTAAAAATCAAACAAAATCAACTCTCTACAACTGCAAATAAATCAAATATTTAGAATTTTTAGATTAAAATTATCACTTGCTCTCTCTCAAAAACTCATTAAAGTATTTAAATATACAATAAAAAAAAATCTAAAGCAGTACAGAAAGATGGTTACCTTATAACGATAACTACCTCCCGTATCGGCAGCTACTCTAGCAAACTCAGAAATGGGTCGTCGATTACCAACTGCAGAAACTGGGCGTTTGGCCATGGTTTCAGCACTTGTGAAAAAAAAAGTATTTTTTTATTCATTTCAATTTGAAATAAACCTTTTTTTTAACTAGGGCAATCAAAATAACAATTATGTTTAACTTAGAACATTTATCAATAAGAATTAATGTAGCTAACTGAAAAAGAAAAGTAGATTATGTCTGTCTTTCTGTAATTATTTTTCACTTTCTGACAGAATTATTCATTTTGCTCATATATATTTCACTACCCTGTTATTTCTAAAACTTTCATAACTTTTTTGTTTGTTATCTGAGATGAACTCCAATTGGTGACAAGGCAGGTCTCCCGTAGTGCCCTGGTAAGGAACTCTGCTGTTTGGCGTAGTGCCTTATAGCTTCCATACAAACATAGTGAACCACTGGATACGTCTTCCCGCAGCTCACGGAGCTGCGAGCACTCTTGCAAGACGTGTGCCACCGTCTCTTCTGATTCCCCACAGTGTCGGCAACGGGCATCAAAATTTGGCCGGAACCGGGCGAAGTACGCACCTATGGGGCAGTGTCCCGTACGCCACTGCGCTATTGTTGTTTGTTCCGATCTTTTTAGCCTCCACCACGGGTCCTCTCGATTTGGGCGACGCATGTGCTGCCAGACTCCCCTGGCAGTGTTGGAGTCATCCCAGGATTTTAACCATTTTTCATGTACCCACTCTCGTATAACTGTGGTAGCCTGTTGGAACGTACTTGGTGAATCCAAACTGGGCTCGGCCAGCACTCCTTCTCGTTCTAGAGCATCAGCCATGGCATTGCCCCTCACGCCGCAGTGCGAGGGCACCCACTGCATAAAGATGACAGCTCCAATAAATAGGCGGATGTTATTTGCGGCGCCTAATGCCTCTTCCACCAATTTGGACTTTCCCCCTAAGCCAGCCATGGCTCGGAGGAAGGACTGGGAATCGGTAACCATTACAACTGTTGTCGCAACGGTTATCTTTTCATGCAGTTTTTTGAGCAGGTAATTGAGTGTATTGGTTATTGCCGCTAATTCTGCATCAAAGCTACATGCGGCGAGGCCGCATGTGCCTGACAGCTTGTCTGGTTCATGGTCTGGGTAACAGATATAGGCCCCATACCCAGCTCTTACAGGGTCCTTCATGACCGACCTGTCTGTGTAACAGTAGATGGCATCGGCCGGGTAGGTCTTTAGTGCGTCCAATGCCATTTTTCTTAGTAAATCCGGGTGTGTGTGTCGTTTTGTGGCCCCCTCCAACCCGTATATAGTGAAATTTATGGGAGGGATGGGCTGTCTCCTCCAGGGCGGGCACGTGCTTATCTGTCAGATTGGGACCCGGTCAGTGGAGAGGCCAGCTTGAGCACTCAAATTTGATGCGCAGTGCATGAATGATGTCCGTTTTATTCTGTTTTTTACTCTCCACTGAGTGACTAATGTATGGGTCGGGAGCCCTGGTTCGCCCCTTTTGTAGCATTCCAGGGCCGTTAGCACGACGCGTTCTCTCCTCAGGCTGAGACGAGCCACGTTGGACATGATTTCTGCAGCGGAAGTTGGGCTCGTTCTATAGGTGCCGCAAATGAATCTGAGAGCCTGGGCCTGTACACGGTCGAGTGATTCAAGAGCTGTCTTGCTTGCGTACACCTGCACGGGCAGGCTGTACTCGATTTGGGATCTGACAGCCCCTGTGTACAGTGTGCGGAGCGTTTCTTGCCTACAAGAGTCTCCTGCAAGAGCGTGATATCTATTGCCCTCTCATGGAGGAGTTTTGTGAGCTCTAATATCTTGGGTATTAAGCCACAGATATTGAGCTGAAGTACTTTTATCTGGCTAAGTTTGTCGCTCCCTAAGGGTTTTGGACTGGTAGCGACAAACCGTTGTAATGGTTGGTGTTTTGGAGGACCGATGGTCATTGCTTCATTGGTCGTAGTTGGTTGGGCCTTTTTGGTGGTAATAGTTGGTTGGGCCTGGTGCGGGACATGATCACCAGGTTGGTGTGGTTGGCTAGCCACACCTTGGCTACCGTTCTTCCGAGGGAAGAACGAATGCAGTGTAGCCTGGGAAGAGGGCTTTGTCCTGGGAAGGGAAACCTTCGCTGACTTTTTGTGGTTCAACACGTTCCGCCGGATCGGAACCATGGGGCGAGTAGTAGAGGATTTTTCGTTGTCGGGCCTACCGCCCACTACCCGCGCAACGGAGCCTGTTTGGGTCTGCTCGTACCCGGGTTTTCTGGTTTGATGTGTATTGTTCATGTTGGCATAGAAGCTGAAGGCCGTTGGCGGCCTTAGTTATTACCGATAAGAAGGTAGTTTGCACAGGGCCTGCAAAAGAGTCAGAAACTCTAGGGTGCGGGAAGTCCACACCACTGGTCACCACCTCTGTATGGCAAGAGCTCGCTTACAGGAGAAGTGGTTGTGTGAGGATTGCTCGATATCCCCAGTATCGAAACTACTTTTTGGGAGCGCGTTCCTCTACTACCTCACAGGGGACAGGCTAGTTAGAGCCTAGCTTGTGGGCGCCGACCAGTCCGCCAGACGCATCCCGCGCCAGTCAGTCCAGTCTTTGCCCAAAGAGAGACCCGCGAATCAGCCAAGTCCCAGGAGAGCCCGACCAACCCTCGAGTTGGTGTCCAGCGCTATCCGCTTTTCGGAGATCCCGTTAGGTCTCTTACTCACCGTTGCCCCGGGGCCCCACAGGGGGGTGTGTGGCTGGACATAACCCATTTGATTGCCTTTTACACTTGCCGGCTGCTTATTCATCAGCGGCAAGCAACCAGTACTCTTGGCCACCCCTCTAAGAGCAGGGGTATTCACCCGGCGACCACGATGAGGTGGTACTGGAACGCCGAGTTGTTTGTTATCAGAAAATGTTATATTTGGTATACAATTAAAGGAACATGGATAATGAAATTTAAAAATTAAAACTTATTGACTATGGATAAGTGCATAATGGGTTGCAGAATGGGGTAATAATCAATGTTGATATCATCGATTGGGAGAGAAAGAGTTATATTTCTGATTTAATAAATTATAAAATAGAAGCTCTATATATCAAACACAAGCTAAATTAATAATATCCACTGAGAAGTAACAGCTATAAGATCAAAATAACAAAGTCTACTGACTTCTTGTTGGCCAAAGGTTTCAGTTTCCAGGTATCGTCCTCTTCATCAAAGAAAGCTCTGTTCTGTATTTTCACTTTATCCTCCGTTGGGATAAAGTTTTCTATAATCAACATTCTGAAACACACACAAGAGGAGGTTCATTATATTTTCAGTGTAGGAAATAGGAATAACTTAACAGACTTTTAAAAATTGGATTGTGGCACAAGAAAAATGCCACTAAGTGCAATACACGAGGGAAAAACATCAAACCTTAAAACAAGAGCATCTAGTTTTTTTATTTCAGTTTTAAAAGTAGTAAATATTGACAGCAGCGTAATGAAACATATTTAATACCAACTCAATGGAATTCAATTGAAGACTAAGGACATCAGTCATTATGGTAAATGAAAAAAAAAACTTTTTTCTTTAACAAAGATCAGGTTCATTAAGGTCCTGGTAGACTCAGATATTAAACAGTTCTTGTTCAGCTTAGGCAGAGGTGTCAGTCCCTTATCTGAATGAGTGTTTCTTGTAATATTATGGATACCTCTCTCTGGTATCCTTGGAATATTACTGTTGCATTGATTAAATATCTTGGTTCACACCAAAGCTTGTTGTTGCACATATCTACTATAGTTACTGCATAATATGACTACAAAATGTAGATTCATTGAGGAACACAAGTATAACAGACCACAAATAATATTTTATAATATACGTTGGCAACTCCAGCCATACAGAAATAGCTTAAAACATTTCACATAACACAAAGTTATAATCCAGTGAATTCATCAAATACATAGTTGATAATACTTTCATCTTAAATGCAAGACACATCTGTCTTCCACCATATCTCTGGGGTCTACTCTTTACCCATGTGGTCAGCTCTCTAATCATGTGACCAAAATATCTCATAATTCAATTGTTAACTCTTGTTTTTCTCATGCTGCACCATTATTTGTTTTACTCAGTGTTTCTCAAACAATACGTTACAGTATCAAATGGTGGTGTTACAAGAGGTTTACAATAATGCAGACTAATAAAGACAATATAAATATCCCACTTCTACCAGGACTTGATACTCAAACATTCTCCAGCACTAGACATAAAGTAAAAAAAAACACTCAAACTGTCAACTCACTTTAACTTGAGCTCCCTTGTTAGCTCCATCTGAGTTTGCTCTAGCTCCTGCCTCTCTTTAGTGTATTCCTCCTGAAGATCTAGTATATCCTGACGAGTTGCTTGGAGCTTGCCAAACAACTGAAAACATAAAGGCATGACTTGTGTGCATTCATTGAAGAAAATGAAAAGATATGAAATGTAAAGTCCAACACTTATTGAGCTATCTCCCCTTCCATTTCAAAGTGTTCACTAATCATAAATTCCACTTAATTTCATACAACCATCCACAAATCTTATTAAAACTAAAACAGGTCTCAATTTATAAATGCAGTAAAGCTGTCAAGGCAACTTTACTATATGACACCACTTATAAAAGGAAGACATGTCTATTCTAGATAGTCAAACATTTAGTCACTTCATTTAAAGTATAATCAATAATGAAACAAGAAATTAATGATCATCTAGAAAAAAATCATATTCCTTTAATTTCAAACTCTGAATTTAAGAAAAAAAAAAAAAAGCATGAATATAAATTTAAATAAAGTCTGAAAGCACTACTCACATATCTGCACATTTTAAAAGTATTTTTTAGCTTGGTGAATGTATAAAACTACAAATAAAAGTTTACCTTTTTTAGTTTTTTAGTCTTCACATCTACTTCCTGTTGTAGAGATTGGTAGGTCTCTCTAATCTCCACAGCTGTTTCTTCTTTCTCTTCCAACTTCTGCTGCATTTCACGCTCTTTACGCTGGGAGTTAGATTAAAAAAAAAAAAAAAGATAAAGTGGGAAAAAAAAAATATAAGATCTACAAATTGGATAAAAAATGTTTTGTAATCTATGCATTTAAAAAAGAAATTAAATAAAGATATTTTTAAAATGTTCATTCATTTTTTTAAAAATTAACTTTCACATGATTGTTTTTTTTCATTGGTGGTCATCTGAAACAGGAAGAAACAGTTAATGATTAAAAAAAAAATTGAATGAATAAAAACTCCAACCTGTTGCTCTGCTATTTCTCTCCTCCTTTGTTCAAGAGCTCTCTGTTGTTCATTAGTATGATCTACAATAGTTTTACCGCCAACAAGCAGTTTGCTCTCCATTGCCTTAAAAAAATAATAGGGAAATAGCATCCTTGATCTTTTAAAAGACTTTCTTTTGAACTATAATTACACTACAATAAATAGGTATTTTTTTAAATGTCAAAATATAACAAAAAACGTCTGTATTTTATAAGATACGATTAAATACCATGTTCTGAAACATTTTGTTCACCTTGATTTTAGTAGCCAACAAATCTCTCTGTTCACGTTCCTGCTGCATTCTATTTTCTTTCTCTGTTAATTCTGACAAGAGTTTTTCCTTTTCCTAAGTCATTAAAAGCAAAACTAAAATGAAATGCCATCAAATAGACTAACAAAAAGGTGAAGGCAAAGTTCATTTACCAACATGTAAAAAGACAAACTGCTATCTATAAATGATTCTATCACACATGATTACATTACTCTAAGTTGAGCAACAGCTAACTGGGAAAAATTAAGGTAATTTGAAAGACACTCAATAAGCAATATGGTTTATCATATTTCTTGATTTGTGTTGATTTGGAATGGAAATCAGCTAAATTTCCCACAAGTTAATTCATAATTCTTTGTAATGTGATAAATGGCCAAAGTAAAAAGAATCTAATGTTGGTCAATTTGTGAAGCCAAATGTGAAGTTTATTAACAAGTTGGTAGCATTGAGAAAACTTCAAACCTTTAATTTTTTTCTTAAAGCATTAGAATGGTTGCAGTGTCTTATAATGTTAGGCTAATTTATAACATTATATCCAATAACTATTAACAAACACCTTAAAACAGAAAGATCTTGCTATCCAATTATTTATTGAGATTTGGTTGGACTCATTTTTCTACTGCTGATAGAAAATGAGACGAACATACATAAAGTCATTGCCTCCAGACTTTTACTATACACATGAAACTTGTATTTAATAGCTTTACATCTATCCATCATCTTCAAACTTAAATGTTATGTTTTGTTAAAATAGCATGTCAAATGAAATAACACCAACAGTCCTACACAACCTAAATAACAAAATTTTAATAGATAAGTATTAATTTGTTACTTCAAGAAATGTTTCTTTCTAATTATTCACTTTTACTTTTACCAAAAATACATCTTGACCATTCTGAATCATAAATCCAACCATTAATAGGAAATATCTTACTTCTGCAATAAGTGACTGGTTCCCTAAAATAGCTTCCTTTTCTTGGTCTAGTTTAGCTTGCTGTTCTCTTAGGTAGGCATCAGCTTCATCTTCATTAGACTCGTCTTCCCCTTCATCTTCATCATCATCCCCTTCAGTTACCTGACCTAGACATAATAGGAAAGTTGAAGCTTTTAATTGACTATAAAAGAAAATAACATCTAGGTTGTTTCTCATAAAAGTGATTAATTTTTTAATGAGTCAGAGTAAGGAAACCGTGTCAAGAAATGACAGAAAACAATGTAATGCAAACAAAAATTATGTTTTACTGTTTTACCAAATATAAAAATGAAAAAAAAATTTGTAAGAAATAAAATTTTCAACCAACCATCTCTATTTTTACGTGACCTCCTTTTCTTTTTCTTCTTCGGTCCACCTTTAGACTCCAGCTGTGACTTTAACCTGATAAGAATAAAAGTTTTAGAAACTGAAGAATCAGAGCTTAACTTACAAATGCTTTGAATCTACTTTGCAAAGCACATAGGAAAGGCAAATATAAAGAAAACAAAAACCAGCAATAATTCCTACCTCATAATTTCTTCCTGAAACTCTCTAAGAAGAGCATCTTTTGGATCTTCATTGATGACAGGCTTATTCTGAATGTTCTTGGCTCGATTGGCATATCTGTATGAAATATAGCAATCGAGAGATTAGAAATGTAATACAAATTTTATTAACATGGATATACTGGGCAGACGAGATTAAGTCAAGGCAGTTGTCTTTATGCTGGCTTCATAGTACACAAGAGAGAACCCTTCCGAATTTGATTTGAACATTTTAGAGGACCATTACAGGGGAAGAGTAAGTCTGGGAAACCAAAGCAAATATGGAAGAGATCAGAACAGTAAGTAAAAATGGCAGGATTGGCATGGACCCAGTCTGAGGTGAGAGAAGCTCAGAACACAGTCTGATTGGCATGGACCCAGTCTGAGGTGAGAGAAGCTCAGAAAACAGTCTGATGGCAAAGTATTGTTGTAGCTCTATGCTCCACTGGGAGTCAAAAGGATTAAGTCAATCAAAGAATCTTTGCTCATCTTTAACAAGTATAATAAAATGAAAAATATTCTCAAGAAAAAATTTCTTTATGACCTCAGAGATACTCCAAGATCCTTACACCCAGGACATTTGGTTTAGTAACTTAGCACTCTACCACTTTGACTTTCACATAGCATTGACTAAAATTGAAGAAACAATAAAGAAGACATTGATGTAAACCTACTGTTCCTACCCCTCCAATGGGTAGCTTTCCTTTTTCTTTTCTTACTAACCATGTGCTGACCAGTCAAATGATATTTTATATTGTTTTTGCATGGGTGTGTGAATAACTCATACAGATACAAATGGAATGAGGCTGTATTCAGAGAAAGAATGGTGACTGGATAATTAGCAAGTTCCTCAGAAACATAAAAGTAGCAATAACATTTTAAAAGATGTATTTACCTGAGTGTTGTTATTGTTTCATCATAGTTATAGCTGGCTGGACCAATGTTAGCTACCATTACTGTTCTAGCATTACCTCCTAACGAGTCTGAAACAGAACATAAACATATTCTAATTAAACCCAGAACTAACAAATAACAAACACCCATATTTCCAATATAGCATATGTCCAATTACATGACTTAAGAGAGAAGAAATCACTATTTTCATGAAAATACCTTGTAACAGTCTGGTCAGCTTAGAGTCTCTGTATGGAATGTGGGTACTCTTCCCATCCACCAAGGCAGAGATGACATTACCGAGAGTGGACAGTGACAAATTGATTTTTGTTGCTTCTTTTAACCTTTCACCCTGAAATCAAATAAAATCATTACAATAAAATTTAACAGAACTATTTTTTATTTACTGGTTTTATTTAGCTTGATATTTGTAATAACTCATACTTTATGATATAGTTATCTTTTAAAGTACTCAACAAAGATTTCACCTCAATAAAAACAAGTAAAATATAAGGAAGAAATGATATTTTCTTTGAAGAAGGCATAAAATAATTTCTATTTCTGCTTTACATTTGGAGAAAGAGTTTTGAAAAAGGTATGTGAAAGTTCCTTTTGAATTGGAAATATAACAAAAATAAAAAGTCAATGATGTAATAATAATAGAAGCTATGACGAAGAGACTCACTGTAGCTCCAGTTTTACTCTGTCTCTCACTGCCAGCGAGATCAACCATATTGAGTTTACCTACACGTATATGGTTCTCACCATCAGCTCCTTCCTACAAGAGAAAACAAGCAGAATACAATCTCTAGTAGAGCTAGAGTAAAAAGTGAGAAATAGTTTCAAGAAAGTCTAAGCATTATATATGGTTACAACTCAATAGATTTATCTTACAAATCAATCAACATCAGTTAAAAAAAATGAATTGTACTACATTTGTTATTATGACTTTGCATAGATACAGGCTGATAAGTTTATAGTGACCAGCATGGACACAGGCTGTTAAGTTTATTGTGACTAAGATAGACACAGGCTGATAAGTTTATTGTGACCAGCATGGACACAGGCTGCTAAGTTTATTGTGACCAGCATGGACACAGGCTGTTAAGTTTATTGTGACCAGCATGGACACAGGCTGTTAAGTTTATTGTGACCAGCATGGACACAGGCTGATAAGTTTATTGTGACCAGCATGGACACAGGCTGTTAAGTTTATTGTGACCAGCATGGACACAGGCTGATAAGTTTATTGTGACCAGCATGGACACAGGCTGATAAGTTTATTGTGACCAGCATGGACACAGGCTGATAAGTTTATTGTGACCAGCATGGACACAGGCTAAGTTTATTGTGACCAGCATGGACACAGGCTGTAATTTTGATCCTGTATGGACAAACTTTTAATAAGAGAAAATGGTGACTTAGCTCCACACAGTTCGTGCTCTGGTCAGCACTAATCAATCTTGACAAGATAATTCTGAAGATGCCAAATATATCACTAAAGGAGATTATTTTAAAATATGATTTTGTTTTTGGTCAATTTATTTAAGGTCAAACTCAGCCTACAAACATGTATGATCAAACAACAGCATACCTCACTACATTCAACAGTTACAATAAATATAGCATGAGATCTGGAGCTGTGAAGGTTCATGTTGGTAGCACTGTTGGGACAAAACACAATTTTGTTAGGATAACACATTTCTCTAAATGAGAAAAACTTAATTATAAAGTACTATCAGCATGAAACAATGATTGCAACTCTACATTTACCCAACAGATCTGTTGTTGTTGCCCACATTCATCACATGTTCTATTTCTTTCACACTCTTTGTTACAAATGAGGACAAATCCTGGAGAGAAGTGGAAGAAAAAGAAATTAAAATATTGACATGAGTGATCATGTGCATGGGTTAAAATAAAATTAAGTCAATTAGGGATTAAAAATAAATGAAGGCAGACTAGAAAGAATTCTTACAGGAATCACCTAAATATAAATACATATTTATGTAAAAAAAGTAATTAAGAGTAGAGCTCCCCCTTACAGACCTTGCAATCTATGGGACAGATTATGTAAAGGTTATCTGTTTCTGTGGACCATGATTAACGAGGGTGTAAATTGGCCAGCACAATGACCAACTGCCTTTACTTTTACTCAACTTATGTCAGGTACCCATTAGAGCTGGATGGACTCAAGAGATGCCCTAAAGATCCCAAAATTAAAATCCCGTCTTCACAAGGATTCGAACCCAAATCCCCCCGGTTCAGAAGCCAAGCACTTTAACACTGCCACTGTGCCCATATATATATATATACAAAGATATGTACCACACACAGGATTGTATCAAAAGTATGGCATATGCCTTACAGAATGCTAAAAAAACACCTCACATTATAAGAATTTATAATAATTATAATTATCAAATATTCTTATCAATGTTTTTAAAGTTTTATCTGATATATAAGTTCACTCTGCAGGTGATGTTGAATTCGCTAGTTTTTTTTACCAGATATTGAAAGGATGATAACAGGGTGAATAAGGCTAGGTAGCATTACAAAACAAAAAAAAAGAATAAATAATAAAAAAATAAAATAAAATATAAAAAAAAACAACACCCTTATTCCCAACAAAAGTCAGATTCCCTATCACTGACTCTTGTCCAGGACACTAATATACACTAAGACCTAAATCCAAATTAAGGTAACAAAATCTGTTCTGACCTTGACATAAACCCCTGTATCTGTTCTCTCTTTTAACTCTAATCGTTTAGTTTGGTCCTTAGACAACAAGTCTCTAATTTCTTCCTGCAAGTTTACAGACATAAAAAAATGTGACACTTAAATTCTAGACATTCAGTAAAAGGAACAAATAATGTGGAATTAATAAAGCTAAATAAGCGACACACAAAAAGGTTTTCAATAAATGTGAAGTGAAGAAAATGGGAACTAGAATACAACTAATACTAGTAATAATTATAACTAAAATAAAGGCAAAAATGTTTTAACATTACATGTCCTAAAATTTAAAAATCTTTTTTCTTTGGTTGAAAAAAAAATTAACAGTGACATAAGTTTATATGTAATTAATCAATCAAAAACTAAATAAGACATTCATAAACTATGCTGAATCAGACTACCCAAAAAAAAAGCAATAATGTCAACAATTTATGAACATATAATAATAAGATAAGAATCAAAGAGATTTGAGATCTGGATGAGTGGCAGCCAAGCATCATCGAAAGAGAAATAGCTTACTAGATCTGATTGCACTTACTATTGGAATGGCACTAAAATCTGTACATCAATATTGATTGAAGATTTTCAGAAACTTAGTACTGACATACTTCTGACTGTTCAAATTTAGAAGATGTCTACATTTTCTCACCTCTCCTATTATAAGAACCACTCTAGAATTAAATCTAGAATGCTGACTGACCTGATAGATTTCTAAGTATGAGGCTCTGACAAGGTACTGCTGGTTCTGAGACTGAGAAATATGCTGAAATATTTGCTCAAAAGAATTAGGGATCACACCCCACTCCTCTCTACTGGTTTTCAGACCTGCAAAAAAGCAACACAAGTCAAACACAATGCACTTTGATGATTTTTATTTAATCAGACATATGTGTACTTTAAATAATAGAGCAAAAGTAAAAAGAAAAACTTTTTTTTCTCCATAAATTTGTTCCTTTTTTTTTTTTTTAACTAACCTTGGTTAACATATTCAATAATAGCTCTGTAAGTACATACAGTTATAAAAATATATCTCTTATGACAGTGGCATAGATAATACTTTTTACTTTGCAAGACTCCATTTTTAAACAGTAAAACCAATGTTTCCAGGACTCTTCTACAATTTAAGTTAATTAAAGTCACTTGATTGAAAGAAAACAAGTTACCTTGCATAGTGTGTGTTTTCCCTGTGCCAGTTTGTCCATAAGCAAATATTGTTCCATTAAAACCTTGCAACACAGAGTCAACCAAGGCATAAAAGGTCTCATCATACAAGTCACGCTGCTTGGAGCTTTAGGGGAAAAAACAATACAACAAACAATTTCATTAATAACAGCTTGTGCATTTCATTGTATTATTCCCTGCAGAATAAGCAATTTTTAAAAAATCTATTTTATAAAACGTCCTTATTTCAAGGGTGTATTTTGTGTGTTTTTTTTATTGAATGGAACCAGATGTATACATCTGTGTCTCTGTGTGGCCTTTAATTAAATATTATAGTAAATATTATAGTAAGTACAACAGAGGCCATAAGAATACAATTCAGGACTGGAATTAATTTTCAAATTGACCGCTTTATATTTTTAAAATTCAGTACTGGTGGTATGATCCCACCCCCAACACAGCGGATCATAATACATTTAAGAGTTATAAGAAGTGCTTTTTTTGTAAAGAAATAGCTGCCGGTACTCAGTGATGGATTGCCTTAACTACTAATAAATTAATAATAAACGTTCATATACAAGAAAAGTAATAATTTTTTCCCAACATTGCAAAAGGTGCTGGTACGCCGTACCGGTGCGTACAGTCACAAAAAGTGTATTGTCGGCTTTGATGGGCCATTTAGCAATCTTTATACTTTAGTAAAATTTGTACAAAAGAATGTGTCTGAATATTGTAAAGTAGTAAAATCTACAGTGTAAACAAAAATAGATTCTAAAGCGCGAAATTGTCTTAGATAATTGTAGTTTAAAATTTTCAAAAGAAAATATGACAGTTGCAACTGTATAAAACTATTAAGAACCATTGGAATATTGGCACTGGAATTGATAAACTCTACTTCTTTAACCCTATCTTTGGATCTTAAAAAAGATTCTAACTATTAAAAACTTTATTTGTGTGGGCTCAATTAAATGTTATTGCTATAACTAGTTATTCCTCGACAATTTGTTCAACAATGAAACTCACTACTTACTTCCAGTCATACACTGAGTCAAATGTAAACTTTTTGGGAGGTTCTGTATTACCTGCCTTTGGATTTTTCACCTCAATCACACCTTTTTTGACATCCATTTCTACAACCCTGTTGCATTGAAACAGAATAATGTAAAATAATATTTTAAACATTAACCAATAATATGGTTTCAATTAATTGTTTAGCTATCCAAAAAGTATCAAAAGTCCAAACAATTAAAACTTCAAAAGATGAGTTTAATTTAACAGTGACTTTCATTAAGTATGACCAAATATACAATCAATATAGCTGCCTGGTCGAGTGGTATGCACTCTCCTTGTTGGTCATAGGTTCTAACCTTGCTCGCTGACACCTTTTGGGTGGTTTGGGAACATCCAAATCATGTTAAACAATAATCAATATAAACAATATATATGTGATTGATTTTTTATATCATTCTTCAGTACAGCATTATTTACATAGAATTGGAACATCAACAGTGCATTTAATGTTTGTTAAAAACAATACATACAATGTTCAACTGAAGTAATTATCAAAGTGAACATAGATTTCTTAAGTAAATGCAATAGAACCTGAATACATCTTTTGTAATGCCAGGATGGATGAAAACTTTCAATTGTATTCATTTATTCTAATTTACAAGCAGTCTAATTTAAGAGTTAATTTTTTAACCAAAATGTTTATGTATATTTGAAATGTTGGGTAATGTATTTAGCTGTATATAGTAATTAGATGTAGATATAAAAAGGAGAGATTTTGTTAAAAATGTGTTTGAAAAGATAATTCTGAATTTTCAGTATTTCTGTTCAACCGAACAAACATCATTTCAATAATTGGATAGCAAGGGCTAACATGGTATTAATTTTAATATAGAAATAAAAATAAATACATCCTACCGTGAATGCCCTTCTGCTATTTCTTTCTCGTTCAGTGGTCGACATCTTACAACCACTTTTACTGATTCTGATTTGCTAGACTTGGACTATAAAGTACAAATATTAAAAATTATCTGTGTTGTCAAATTAAAACTTTAAAGGTAAAATAGCCAAGAACAATTATTGTAAGGAAAAACAACAAACAAACTTAGAATATAATTTTAAAAGTTTTTTGTACCATTTTAAAAGAAGTGGAACTTGTTTCTGCAAAATATCAGCATTATATTTAACAAAACAAATCCATAAGTATGTCCAAGATCATGAGATTTTACAAATCTGAGAATACAGAACAAATATTTTATTTAAAAAACAAAAAGCATAATTTTCTATATATTAAAATGCAAATAATAATTAATAATTATTATATTACATACTCATCCTAAAAGTCTATCTATAGACTTAGTACTAGATCTAGATTATTATTATATATTTATATAATTATTGATTATATCTAGACTCTAGTAGATCTAGAACCAATCTAGATTATAATCATAGTTCTGAGTTAAAGGGAAACTCTGAAGGTTTATCAAATTTGAGTTATTGACAAATTTAAATTCTGCGCGAAAAGTTGTAATAGTAAACATTTTACCATTTTGTATTTAAATGATTAGAAACATTTATACTTAATAAATTAGTCTGTAAATTCTAGACATCTAAAAAAAAACGGGATTCTTTGAGATCTCGTTTTAAGCTATTTCATACGTCATTTCCCTCAACAATACTGAAAGAGAAACTACTTTTAACCAGTCATATCGCTTCATTCTTACAGTAGCTGTTAGGCTTAGTGACGGCCTAGTCCAGATCTATGATACAGTTATATATATATATACTTGTATACATAGAACTAAAAGCATTGGATAACGAACTTGAGAAAAAAAGTAACATTTTCATCTAAGCTTTTCCCTGTCCCAAGAAGTAAATAGATCATGTGTCTGACTGATTCGAACGAACTGGTCAGTGTAAGGCTAGTCGAGACAACGTGTAGTCGGTCATGACAAGACAGCCAAGCGATAGCGTTTGTTGAGTGGTCTGGCGGGAAAATACACACTGCTGTGGTAAGTCAAGCATGTAAATCTACTTTTAATACGCATTTTTTTCTTTGCATACAAGATCCTAGATCTAACTGCATAGACGAAGATATATTAATTTAATATGTAAACTTTGCTGTATGGTCTCCCATTATACAGAAGTCAATAGATTAAATTAAACGTATTTATGACGTCACATAGAAACCGGGTGAAATTCTGACTGTTTTGGATGCGCTGGAAAAATATCAATTACTAAGTTATTATTGCAAGAAAAAAATATTATTAATATATTCATCATCTGTAAATCAAAACATACAATACAATATATCAAAAATTGTCAAAACCATCAGAGTTTTTCTTTAAGTATCTCATCTAGCTAGATCTAGATGTCTCTCACTCTCTAGACAGTCAAATCAATCTTTTAGTTTTTAAACTAGTACTTCTACTAGCCTAGATCTAATCTAGATTCAGACTAGATGATCTCATCTACTAGTCAAACTCAACTGACTAGTCTAGACTCTACTCTAGTCTAGTAGATCAAGATCTAATTCTTAATTTCTAAATTCTAATAAAATAATAGAATAAAGTTTTATAAAGAATCTAGATCTTAGGCCTTAGACTAGTTAGTAATAATTTAAATAAGTCCAGAGTCTAGTCAAGTCTACTGTCCAGTGACACTCTGAACTCTGTGTCACACTGACTGACTGACAGTAGTTCAGAAGTCAGTAGACTCAGTAGTCTGAGTAGTAGTGAGTTACACTTACAGTGAGTGGATATTTTTTTATAATCTAAAATGATTAAATTTTAAATCTATCTTAGTCTAGAGGTCCATGGATCAATGTAGATCTATAGTTTCGATGTAAATATAGACATAGAAATTTCTGAAACCCTTGATCTAGTCTAGATAGATCTATCATTATCATTTTAGTTACCGTAATACAGTGAACAGATAAACAAAACAACAGTTTTTCCTTTACTCAATGGAACTCAAGAATTTGATGTCATTTCCTGTTATATATATATTTTAGTTTACTCCGTCCAATAAAGATTTAGCTTTAAAATACAAACATATATATATATTGCTATGTCTAATAAGCTCACTTATCTAAATATTTTTTTTTACTGCATTTAGAATTAGTCTTGCACCTTTCATTCAACAAAACATCTTTTGTATCAACAATTTACCGAGCACATAAATACACAGCATACACACTTAGACAGTCGCAATTAGACATCATCATCATCATCATCATACTCCTTTTGGGTAAAAGGGCTTGAGAGGCTCAAATCCTCCCTTGCAAAAGCCCTGGACAGATACCCTGCTGTTTTGCGTAGTGCAAAGGTACCATACAGGTCGAGAATTTATGGTTTCCCAGACCTGTTGAGACGGAGATCAGCAAGTCTGGAGCAGACAAATAGAATATGAGACACAGTTTCATCTTCTTTCCCGCAGCGGCGGGCACCGTGAGTCAAAATTTGATCATAGCTGTGAGAAATATATGCCTACGTATGTGTGTGTGTGTGAATACAATGGCCACTTCCCTAATGTTAATAAATGAGACGGAGCTCTCAATAAGTCCGCGGGACTGATATTTGAGAACCAAAGAAAAACCCGCTGTTTGAAGACAGGCGCAGACAAAGACAAAAAGAAAATAAATAAATAAATTTAGCTATGTTCACGGAGATTTTCTTTTTTTTTAAAGGGGGTTTTATCCTCAAAGCCCCTCTGGCTACATTTATGGAATTTAGAGATAGTAGTTTAAGAGTTTAGTGGAGGTAGGTTTTAAAGTCAAAACCCTCTGGAGGTTGTTTTTTTTTCAACTCACACTCCCTCCTTGACCACACTCATAGAATTTGGTGACTGTAGTTTGCTTTAATTTTATGTTTTATATCTCATTTTGCTGATTCGCTGATGATGCAACTCTTCTTGTCCTGCTCTTAGATAGCTCTGACGTAATGATTATTTTAGAGAAATAAAACACATCGGAAAAAAAATCTAGTCATCATGAATGCATATTAGAAGAAGCTGTCGGTGCGTAGGTTCTGGTATTCTAGTACCAATGATTATTAAGTGCACAATTTTTGAACGCACTTTCTTGGTTGCCTTGCTTGTAAGTTTATGGAGTGGTTTTGTTATTATGCAGGTGTAACGTGTGTTGAGGTTCTTCTGTGTTCCCCTGTTTAGGGTGAGTATTTAAGGCATTACTGCATTTCGCAGTTGTTTCGCTGCCTTAGCGTTTTGGGACTAGAACTTTCAATTTGTCTTTTCTTATGTCACTACAGGGAGTTAGAATGGGATTGGAAGTCTACACTGGTTACTAGCGACAGCAGTGTGTTGTGTTGTGGTTATGATAGATACAGGGAGTTAGAATGGGATTGGAAGTCTACACTGGTTACTAGAGACAGCAGTGTGTTGTGTTGTGGTTTTGATAGATACAGGGAGTTAGAATGGGAAGGAAGTCTACACTGGTTACTAGAGACAGCAGTGTGTTGTGTTGTGGTTTTGATAGATACAGGGAGTTAGAATGGGAAGGAAGTCTACACTGGTTACTAGAGACAGCAGTGTGTTGTGTTGTGGTTTTGATAGATACAGGGAGTTAGAATGGGAAGGAAGTCTACACTGGTTACTAGAGACAGCAGTGTGTTGTGTTGTGGTTTTGATAGATACAGGGAGTTAGAATGGGAAGGAAGTCTACACTGGTTACTAGAGACAGCAGTGTGTTGTGTTGTGGTTTTGATAGATACAGGGAGTTAGAATGGGATTGGAAGTCTACACTGGTTACTAGAGACAGCAGTGTGTTGTGTTGTGGTTTTGATAGATACAGGGAGTTAGAATGGGATTGGAAGTCTACGCTGGTGACTAGAGACAGCAGTGTGTTGTGTTGTGGTTTTGAACATTAATGTGTACGTTGTAGGGCAGCAAGGTGTAGAATTATTGTTTAATTAATATATCCACAATATTATAATGTTTCAAATTCAATGTCATTACTCCATCAGTTTGTCATCATAACTTATATTCATATCATTAAACAATTACATTGTTAACAGTGAGTCACTTATTTATTGTAAGCACGAAGGTGCCTGTTGAATGTCAGGGGCGCGGGCAAACGAGCTAAGGCTTTAACGTAACCCTGACAGAAGCCTACATAAAAAAGTCAAATGTTGGTGGCTTACCACCTCTTAGAAGTAGCATAACATATTAATTTCGGTTAGAACTTCTTATAAGTGGGCCTAATACAGTCATAACAGTTATACATATAATAATTACTATCATATTAAATAACAAATGCTTATTCTCATTACATAAATTAACACTTTAAAAACACTTTATAGGGCCTATTAGTGAGAACTGTTGAACATTGTAATAACAACTGATGATTTTTCATTTCTAGGTGCAAAGTACTGGTTCAACCAAGTGAGCAGATTTCTTGTATTTTCAGATATAAAGTCCCATAAAAGACAAAAACAAAAACAAAAAACATCAGAAAGAAAGTTGGATTGGATCTTCTTTTGTTATTTAGCCACGTTGCCAAAAAGGTCTATCTATGGCCTTGTTTTGGGGCGATAGATGTATTTTGAACTTATTTTTCAAGAACTACTTTAAATACTTGATAATCGTATATTTATCCCATTTTGCCATCACAAAGAATATATATGAAACCTATCTCAAAACAAATGGACACGAGAACTCTTTTATTCCTTTCGCAATTAAATCGTTGAACAATATTTAACTAACTGTTGTAAATTGTGCATGCAATGTTAAAGAGAAACTGGTGTATGAGCATATATCTTGTGTGCTATTGTACACATGTTTGATTTAATCATGTGTTTTTTTTTTGTAATGCATAATTGTAAAATAAATTTCCTCAGGGATAATAATGATTATTATTATTATTATTATTTAAAAAATTTTCAGCGAACACTGCCAAAACTGGGCATCACTTACCTGTTTCTTTGCTTTGTTAATTTTACAGGGTGCAGACTTTTAGTACATGTGTATTTTAGGTCATTCATTTCTAAGCCATATCAAAGTGCAGTCCAATAATTAAAAACTGTTATTATGTAAAACTGTGTAATATGCTAAAAAAACATAAGCGGCTGCAAAAAAAAATAAAAATCCACGCTTCAAACAAAAATGTCTAATATTTGTCAAGCTCCACAATTTAAAAAAAAACCACTCACAACAAAACAGTTTTTTTTAAATATTCTGATTATTAATTTATCATTTTGTTTAATTTTTAATTTGATGAGTGAAGAATTGTCACTATTAATGCATTTTATCATTCAAAAAGCACATAAAAAATAATACAATGAAACAATATAGATGATATTAACACTGACAGAATAGTTGCCATGCAAACAACCTAAATACAATAATTAACCTGCTGCATTATTTTAAATTGGTACATATTAAGATAATTTTTATTTAGTCAAATCATTTCTAGCGTACGGATGTTGAATTATAAGGATTTGATATATACTTTTGTTATTTAAATTTTTTGAAATTTTATTCTTTTTGTTTCTACTGGAAGTAGGGCTGTACGTCAATACTGTCTTTTGATTTTCATTGTAGGCCTTTAATCATGCCATACCACAGCAGTCCTATTTAATATAGTCTATAATAACAACTAAAAAAACACCTTATGTGCATCCTTCAATATACAATTTGCATTGTTTGAAATTCATAAAAGCTGATATAGATATAAAGTCAATCCAGTTTGAAAAGATGCAAACATTTATAAACGTGAAATCATAATAACTAAAGATTTAGCTTTAGTTGCAACTTAATCCAGAAATAGCGCTGCCGATACTCTGAGCCAACCCGTGGATGATTGTCAGGCTTTGGCGGACTTCATTTCTCACTCCTTCAGAGTTATCCAAAATCTGCAAGACATCGGTCTGCAGTTCATCCATGCGGTTCAGGATGTCTGTGATGATGCCGCCCACCAGTTTGATTTTGGGCAGAAGATTGACGTAGCGGGTGCGGTGCTTCTCTGCAATGACGATGGCCAGCTTTAGAACAGCGTCGGCAGCATCTGTTGTATTTAAAAGATAAACACATGTTACATGATTGTAATATAATAGTTATAGTGAATATAATGAATATAAAGCTATCGCATAAAAATGTGCTTTTTTTAATTTATAGCAAAAATGGTATTTAGTCTTAGTCTAGTAGGCCTACTGTCTTACTTCTTCAAAGTGTGTTACACAAACAGTCTTCTGTGGTATAGGATTGTTAGTGATTGGTGGTAGTAAAAGAGATCATTCGCGACGTATGTCCACGAAATTATACAAGTGACGTTCATTTGGTGATTGCCAAGATAAACTGTCAGCTACGGCTTCAGTCAGTCAGTGATTAGAACTTTTCATCTCGGATACATGGGTTTTGATCGATCTGTCATTTACCTCATTTGTCATAATGAACAGTCTCTGTCACATTTCAAAACCAAGGTAAATGATAAATCAATAAACAGATTCGAACAAAACTACACCTCCAACCAGGAAGTAGTTGCTTTTTCCAACACTGGAGACAGCCGTATCCACTGCTGTCTTGTTGATCTCAATGGGTCTTATCAACACACTTATAACACTGTCTACATCATTGTTACTGGCACCGCCAGCGGCTTGGGTCTGTTTGTTGCTCGCAGGAGGACTGAAGCTGCTTACTGGGGTCTTCTGTGGGCTCGCGTCTCCCGCCTTTTCCGAGCTAACTGTGGAGATGGTCTTTTTGTTAGAACACCGACTTATCACCTGGGTGAGAGATTCGCTGGCAGTGACTAAGTGAGCCGCGAGCTCGTTCAGCGCGTTGATCGAGTCCCTCTTTTGTGAGGGGAATTCGTCTTTGATGGACTGGATGATCTGAAAGAAGGTCTGTATTCCTGGTTCAAAAAAAAAAAGAAGATATCGCATTACATATTAGCTAGCAACTCAACGAAAAGAGCATTTAAGATGATTAGAATTGGTATTTATAGAGTGAATGGGATAACAAAACAAAACTATAAACAAGAGTTTGTAGGTATCGGGCTAATAGTTCTAGTTTTTATAATCTACCGGACAGTGTCGGTATTAAACTTCACCATTTCCTTTTGGACATTTGCATAAAATGGAGGCAAATTCATAAATAGAAATCTGAAGTGTATCCGGCTGACAGAATATGGACGTATTGATAAACTAGACATTTTTAAAACCAAAATAAGATTTAAGGATTTGTGAGAACGATTTAAAGTGTAAACACAGAGTAGGTTACTGTAAATAAACTTTCGTATGAAAATCTTTATTGGCCAAAGATTACAAGTCTTATCCCGACCAGCCCAACGAACGAACGCATTTTAAACAAACTTCCGATAGACAATAATTTCATCTCTGATATTGTTTGCAGGTCAAGGCTAAGTTGATTTAGTCAAATCAAAGCATGTGTGAAATCAGAAAAAAAGTTCCAAATACTTTATGGATACCTATGACATTTAAAAAAATCCAGCTATATATGACTTAATTGAAAATAATTTAGAAATTGTATGATAGGTGGCAGTGGCAATTAATTAGGCCATTCGTTAGAAACAAACAACTTTATTCACATATAATTACCAGCTGGAATAATTTTGATTTGCTCTATGATGGCTTCTACTTTATTGTCCGCTATAAAGTTGAGAGTATCTTTATTCTGGTCAAATTGTTTTGTTATTTCCATAAACAGCTTCACAGCGTCTGTTGAAATAGTAACAAGAGATACATTTATCAATGACTGTTATTCGCTTGCCTGCCAGCCTACCTACCTGCCTGTCTTTCTGTCCATCCGTCCCTCCGTCCGTCTGTCTGTCCGTCCTATAATCCGTCCGTTTGTTTGTCTGTCATTTTATCTATCTATCTATCTATCTATCTATCTATCTATCTATCTATCTATCTATCTATCTATCTATCTATCTATCTATCTATCTATCTATCTATCTATCTATCTATCTATCTATCTATCTATCTCTATCTATCTATCTATCTATCTATCTATCTATCTATCTATCTATCTATCTATCTATCTATCTATCTATCTATCTATCTATCTATCTATCTATCTATCTATCTATCTCGACCGTTCATTTCTACTCACCATTCTGTGTTAAAACAACACCAGATTGAGTCGCTGGTCCACTGATGGAGGGACTTACAAGTAGTACAGAAACAGTCAACAACAATAACTTCATCTTAGTCTAAATTTTCTCTGGCAGAAGTGATTGGGGAAAAATAAGCTTGTTATAGTATACATTGAAATAAAAAAAAAAACTGGAGAAAACGATTTTTTTTGGGGGGGGGGGGGGGCCTTGGAGATCGAAAAAGACTTTTTTTTTTCACCATTTTCAACTAAACATTTCTCTATTGTCTTGTTGTAGGAAAGAACTATACTGTTTAGTAAAAGTTGATTTCAGGAATGAAGATCATATAACATTTTTATAAAATGGAGGCGAATGCATAAATTGCAAGCTTTTTGGTGTATCCAGTCTTCAGAATAGGGAACTTTACATTTTGAAAACTATTTAATATTAACACTTTACTTAGCACAGTAAAAGTAAAAAAAAAAAAAATCAAACAGTAAACAAAGATTTGGAGGATAGCCTTTCATAGACAAATTTCCAAGAAACATTATTTTCTTTCCTTTCTCAAACCTTCTTTAGGATGTCAGGATGTGACTGCAGGCAATCCTCAATGCTCGGCAAAAGTTCAGTTTATAGTTGGCAGCACTTCAATGCTCTACAGACCATGTCAACTCTGCTAGCACGCTTGAAAAACTCGATTTTATGTAGCGTGAGTCCACACTGATGAGTTTGTAGCCAAAATAATTTTTAATAAAGGCATCTCAGCATTTGAGTACATACTAGAAGCAGGGCTGGGCTTATTACAGTGCATAGCCTCACTTATTATTATTATTTTTAAAAAAATTAACCATCAAAATTGTGTAAACTAGAAAGTAAAATGTTGACCAGTAACACAGGGATGTGTGTTTGTGTGTGCCTATGTGTGTGTGTCTGTGCGCGCGTAAGGAGTAATTAGAATCGGATTCAAAACCTATTACTTTGGAATCCATCACTCATCATCTTCAGCCTTACAACATATAGCTATTCTAACTTATCTTGTTGAGAAGGCTTTCGATTCATTTTAGTTCTTCAAAAAAACAAAATTATAAATTATCTACTTTTATTGGGAAATATGAATGCACTATAAGAATATTTTTTAATAAAGTTAGAGTAAAAGTGTTAGAAAAATTTCAAACATGAAAAGTGACTTCACCTAAAACCTTGTTTGTTTAAAAACAACACACCAAAAACAAACAAACAAACAAGCTATTTTTAACATAATGGTTACGTGCTGGTGATAGTTAATTAATTTATGTATTAATAAATACTAGGCTGTTTAATTAGTGTTTACTTTTTACCCGACATGTTTATTTCACATTTTTTAAATACTTTTTAAAATCCTTCATCCAATTATAAACAAAACTTTAAAATTGCCATCGTCTTCAAACATGGCTTCCTTGCAAGTCACAAGAAAAAAAAAACAGGGGTCAGTACTACAGTACTACTACAAGCCATCAGCCAGACTCCTACTCCAGATTACAAGACCCTAAGTCGGGCTTCCTAAAAAGCATCTAATTCAAGATTCTTAAAGTCTGAGTAAATCCATTCAATTATAAAATGTAAAAAAAGAAACACATTATAGAACATTGTACTTACCTGGCACAAATCGGTGCACGTGAATAATTTGAAAGCTGCGCTACTTAGACTCAGGAGATATGGTTTAAATATTGGACAAAGTCCTGGCTATGTCTTCCAATTATATAACGCATCTTCTGTTTGTTAATTAAACAATGCTAACAAGATAATTATCAAGGGCAGTGTCTCTCAGCAGATCAGACATACTTCATGACAGATTGATGGCCTGAATGTACTAGAACGTGGGAAGTCTGGTCCTGTCTCTGATGTAAGGGGAGGGAGAGGTGACCAAAGCTGCTGATTCTCGAGGTTGGTGGATAAGTCGTTATGAGGCTGAAAGGTGTTGTATTCAATAAACATTTTTTAAAGCTCTTTTTATATATATAACCAGAAGACCCACTTCCTTCTCGACTCATTTCCTGGTTAAAAAAAAATAGGCATGTTTGGCTTTCAGAGCGACAAAAAATATAAAACTTGGCTACTTTGTGAAAGTTGTCTTTCCCTCATCCATCTTGCAAGCATTGTTGTTTCTTTGACCACGCTATTGATATATGATCTGGTGGACATAACGCATTTAAAAAAAAATACTTTTCTACATTAGACTACATTGCCTACATTAGTAGCCGTAAAGAGCATATGTTGGGTCTCTGGTAGTGTTAATTAAATTATTTTTAGACGTTGTATGTGGCAGCGGACAGGTTTCAAACTCGGGATCATCGTGATGTTAGTCAACACCCCTCATACAACTCCCCCTTTGTAAACACTGCGCCCACCCCACCCTTATGAAACCGTAAACCATATCCTTTTTGAATATCCCCTCCTAATCCACTTTAGGCACTACCACTACAACCCAACTAACCAACACCCTATATGTCAGTGCTGAACAACTGAAGAAAACTGCACAATGTTTTTCCTTGGTACAGTCTGCAAAAGAGCTCACAGCTCAGCAGCAATAAAGCTGGCTAGAAGAAGAAGAAGAAGAAGAAGTCAACACAATCCAAGGTAATTTCAAAAGCCTCATAATTTGACACCCACAAAATATCACCACCAAGTCTCCAGTGAAAGGTACAAGCATACAGCGGGGTAACTCTGCTTGCCTTCTCTCTTCAGGCCTTGGACAGTCATTACATTTGTATTCAAGAAATGGAACCCCTTTGAGATTCAAGATCTTCTTTGGAAAGAGGCTCATAGTTAGAATTACTTTACATTTGCTAACTAGTGAAATATTTGTGTTAAATCAACCCAAAGTCTTTGGTTTCAGGCTCATATTAAGAAAACCTTTCATTTGTTTTGTTTACATTCAGACTCAGTATAAACTATAAGATGTTGATTTTAAAAAAATCATCATAAGTCTAATTTTCATCTGGTTAAAATTGTTGAACTCACTTGGAAGAGCTTAATTTTGAATTGCGTTAAGAATCTGTGTTTAGAATAGTGAAGATAAATGGCGGAGAAGAGATTGTCCCATTAGTGTGAGGTGAAGAAAGATGTGCTGATACGGACACGAAACTGGATTTAATAATATATTGAAGTAAGCACACAGACAGGATCGACTGTGGGAAAAATAATTAGTTATTTTAAGTAGTAGTTCAGTCTTTTAAAAAAAATGTTTACTCCAATGTCTTCTTACAGACAGGAGTAGAGATCTTTGGTTGCGCTTGTCGTCTCAGCAGCCCTTTGAATTACATCAAATACATCTATCTATAAGTATAAGTGTGATGAAAAAAGTAGTCCACTTATATTTGCTACTTGTAGGTATACTTTACTAAAATATATATATAATGATTGTAAATATTTATTGATCTACTTTTAGTAATAACATTTTTTCTTTTAAGATTGAAGACAAATTTACATGGCTGTGACCTACATATTTTTTACACAAAACTTTTCTCAGAATCTAAAATACTCCTTCCGTTGTCTGCACCTTTCATAAACTTTATCCATTTATATCTACGCTGTGCCTTTCCGAATCATGTTGATACAAAGTAAATATTAGTAGAAGTAAGATGGCGTCTGAACTGGTCAGTTGAACCTTGTCAGTTGAAATTTCTATTTGAAGCTGTTCTAAACAACTAAATGTAGATAGGCATTTCTTATTAAATAAAAGTGATTAATCACTAGCTCTATACTTATCGCTGATGTGAGCTTAAATTGAAACTCATCTTTATCGGTCAATATTTCATTTATATACGATAATATAACTATTATAATATATGATTACAAACAGTGCTTTTTTATGTAAAAAAATAGGTGCCGGTACTTTTTGCCTAACTTTTAACTACTAATAAATTAATAATAAACGTTAAAATACAATAAAAGTAACATTTTTCCCACACTGATAAGGTGCCGGTACGCCGTAACGGTGCGAAGGCCCCTACTTACAAAAAAGACCCACTGATTACAAAATATTGCAAAACAAACCAATACCAAAATACCCATAGATATTCAGTCACTAAGTTACCCAACAATTCTGGAATGAACAGTAAGTTTAGTTTTGTTGTTAGAGTTACCTGCTGTATACTTCAAAATTAAAACTAATTTTTTTTTCTTCTTAAGACCTACTTTTTTTTGTTAGATTGAGTACATCAGTTAGACATTGCTCTTTTGTTAGATTCAGTACATCAGTTAGACATTGCTCTTTTGTTAGATTCAGTACATCAGTTAGACATTGCTCTTTTGTTAGATTCAGTACATCAGTTAGACATTGCTCTTTTGTTAGATTCAGTACATCAGTTAGACATTGCTCTTTTGTTAGATTCAGTACATCAGTTAGACATTGCTCTTTTGTTAGATTGAGTACATCAGTTAGACATTGCTCTTTTGTTAGATTGAGTACATCAGTTAGACATTGCTCTTTTGTTAGATTCAGTACATCAGTTAGACATTGCTCTTTTGTTAGATTCAGTACATCAGTTAGACATTGCTCTTTTGTTAGATTCAGTACATCAGTTAGACATTGCTCTTTTGTTAGATTCAGTACATCAGTTAGACATTTCTCTTTTGTTAGATTCAGTACATCAGTTAGACATTGCTCTTTTGTTAGATTCAGTACATCAGTTAGACATTGCTCTTTTCCTTACGTTCAATAACATTGAAAACAAACTAACAAACTAAATGAGTTTTTTTTTTCCTGCACGTGATGTAAATGAGCGAATCTAAATAAACCTGCATTATCTCTACCCTACACATTTGTTTGAATAGAAGTTACAAAACAAAACGTATCATTTTCATGTTCATTCATCAATAACCTGAGGTCCAAACCTTTTTTTTTTTTTTTTTGTAAATTAAAATGCAAAAAATTAAAATGTAAATTTACATAAAAATAATGAACAAATATAATAACCTTTTTTTAATAATCTGTTTTTTTTTATGACTGGATATGACACAAGCTTTAGTTCTCAGAATAGCAGTAGTGTTCCAGATCTGTCAAAAAGGCAGTTGAAAACAGTTCATCATGTCTATATTATAATCCGACGAGTCCAGGCTAGGTCAAAGGTCATTGTTTTGATTGTTATTAACTATGTGCACATCGAAGTCAGCAGGTTTTTTTTTTGGTCATTTATTGTCTAATTGACTGTTGGCGTTACCAAGTCATTACCAACTCATTAACGTGTCTAGTTATTGTTTTTCATCCTCAATCAGCATTTGGCCAAGCAAAGACATCCGACGGCGTTTCAGTTGTGTAACATGAACTATTTACCCTTTATCTCCCTTACATAATTGTATTGTGATTGACCAGTTATTCCCCTAAATACGATGATAGGCACGAAAACTTTATAATTTAAAGAAGCACTCTTTTCATTATTTTTTAAAAATCATATGTCGTCGGTGTATGTTCAGCCAGTGAAAGTCCTCACGTTAACCGTGCCGGTCTGTTTGTTTTAAAAATGGTGTATAAGTACATGCATACAATGTGGATGCAATTTTTTTTTTTTAAACAAATGGAATGCTCTTTCAGATGATCAAACGTATCCATAACAACTATTTCAAGGCGAAGGCGATGGTGAAAAAATCAGAAATTGGATTTTTAAATCCCTTTCGGTTTTTGAAATTTAAACGTGACGGATTACAGAAAAAAATACATCAAAAGCGTGTTTTCCTAAAAATGTCAAATTCTAATAAGACCTTGTCAAATGTAGACCGTTTTTGCGAGAGGCGTATGCAACAATATGGATTTAAACTTTTTGAAATAAACATTTCAAAACGTCTAGTGTGAAGTATACTGACACAGACGAAAGAATCAATGTAATTGTACAAACTTATCAACAAAGTAACATCATTGAATACCTCAAGGGACTTGCACACAACTTTTTAATGAACCCTTGAATTCCAGCGACTATGTATATGTATACTTAACTTAAAGTATTTTGAGAAACATGGTACATGTATTATATTTTTACTTATTATTAGCAAGTGTTTGGTGTGTATAGCTGGAGATACCATACAGTCATTAAATAAACCAAATGTTAATGTCAACAAATAATTGCATCCATTTTTAGTCTAGCATCGTTTTATTTTGTTTTTGATTTTTAATTTTAAAGTAATATCTGAAAAAACTTTTTTGAAACTAAAAGTGTGCCTCTTAATAAACACACATACACAAGTCAAAATGTTTATTAAAGAAAATGATGTGAAAAACAAACACACATTTACATTTAGTACGTGAAAAATATGTCTTAACACAAACACTCATGCAAACATAGATATCAATAATTCTTTTAAAAGAAATAATACAATTTTCGTACATAATGTATTTCGCGCCAAAACGTCCCGTCGCCATAACGGCTCGCGCCAAAACGACCTTCGCGCCTAAACGGCGGCGCCAAAACTGCGGCGCCAAAACGTCATGCAATGTCCCGGCCAGAGTATTGTACGGGCCTCATGGTAAAGTGAACAGTTTTGAAGGACATGTTGTCTCATTCTGTTGTGTCCGGTCCTGAGTCGTAAGGTTAGAGTTTATAATAGGCACCATCTTTCTTGTGATTCGGATGAGAGCTTGTCCATTTTTCATTTATTTTATTTACTATTAGTTTCTTCATTTCTTCTGGATAGAGTGCAATTTAGTTGTAAATTTGTTCTCCCACTCTTGGCGAGTGTGTCAGCCTTCTCATTTCCTTCTAGTTCTATATGTGCTGGTATCCATTGTTGAGAGTTGATTGTCGTCCCAATTGTTTTTCTGCGTTATATCAATGTTTTTTAACTTAACCTCTCTCATCCCTCTTTTTCGTTAACTGCCAATGGAATCATCAAAAGACGGGGGAGGGAAGGCGCAAAAACAAAAAGAGAGTGCCATCAAACGTACATGCCGTTCAGCAAAGTGATTAGGCTAAACACAACCTCGAAGACATCAAAGATGTGTTGAAGTTAATGCCGCTCGTGCATAGCAAAAAGTACGGTCTAACGTTTTGAAATAATAATACGTAGGCTTCAGTGTACAGTGTAAATTTTTAGTGTTTAGTGTACGTTTTGTTTATATTCTTGTTGAATTTCAAACAAAATTAAGTGCAATAAATAAATTAAAAAAAAAAAAAAAAGAAAACGTGTTCGGCATCTGTGTCTCGCTGCTGTCACCTTTTGGTTTTTAAAGTTGTCTGCATTGAAAAAAATAGTTTTTTCTTTGGTCGCAACCAGACCGGCCCATTTGGTACCGGCCCACCGGGCATTTGCCCGTTTGCCCATATAACCAGTCCGCCCCTGGTCTATATACCTAGAATGTCCCAGGGCTGTCTATGTATTATTGGCCCTTTTTTTTTATTACTAGGATGAATAGTGCGTTCTAAAAGAAAACTCATTAATATTTGAATTTTTTATATTCCTTTTTTCTTATTATGAGAAAAAGATGTAAAAGCTAGGGCAAAGAATTTCTGAAGCTGAAAAAAGAATACCCTCGGCACCGGGGTCCAGCCCCGAAATCAGAACCCTTGCCGACTTGAGCGGAAACTCGCCGAATGCTCAATTCTATCTCCAGAAAGAACGTTTTACAACACTTAAAATTATGTAGGCAACTCTATTTCCAAAAAAAAAAACAGAACAACAAACAAACAAAGTACTAGTTTTAGTGAAATTTCATTATGTAAATTTGGATTCTAAACATAGTGTCAAATTACTTTTAAATGAAAAATAAAAGTGTTATAATCGTGACTAACTTTCTTTTTTATTACATGCTTAGAAACCATCACCGACCTCACTGTGGGAGCCTACATCGCTCCTCTAGGTCCCCAGCTATGGGTGCTCGTATGTATATTTTGCCATCTGGAAATGTTTTAGAATAACTGCCTTAATGTGTTTTCTTTCAAGTCATTGTATTAGTGACTTGTATTTTGAATTCTTTATTTTATATCAAGTCTATAAAAATACTCAGCGTTGAGTTGCTTCATTTTGTCCTGGTGGTGTGTTGGTTTTGAAAAGCAGCCTTAATGTCTCGCTTTTAAAGGACCTACAAAATGTTTATTTGACACACAAAAGGTCTACAGAAATTATCTACGAAAATGAATTTAAATCATAAGGCGCTTTTGGTACAAGCTCAGTCGTATTTTTTTTTCTAGAATAAAAAAAAGTGGGGGCAGGTGCGGGCATTTCGCACGTAGGCGGCCACAACATTTGTGGCGGTCCTGAGCGCAGTAATACCAATAAACAACAAAAAAAGTCGAATTAACCATGCACCGATGTCCAGTACTATACTGCGAAGAACATCCAAGCTGCCTATTGCGCAAGCAAGTCTGTCATTGGCATGATGTTTGTCAACTCATCTTCGTGTATAAATATTACACATTGTCGCAAAACAAATTTTCACGCAAATGTCAGAAAGAAGTACAACATTAAAGAGATTCGATTATTTTTACATGACAAAGTCGAAAAAAACTGTGTTAGCGAAAACGGTATGCATTCTAAAAGGTCTTACATGAAAGATTAAATGACGTCCCTTACTTGTAATATTTTTTTATTTTTGGAACATTGTATTAATATCATTTTACATGGTTAATATCCCAACATGGATTTATCACTGCATTGGAGATACAAACTCTGAAAGTAAAATTGAGCTTCTTATCGTCCCTTCCACTACATAGCGTCTCTGGGAGTAGCGCCTCACAGGTTGAGTGATGATGTCTGATGATGAGTGATGATGGTCAATGGTGCAAATTAAAAATAAAATGAAAAAGTAAAAAAAAAAAAAAAGACAAGAAAATATATCCACAATTTTTCCCCATTGCTACCTACAACATTTCTTTGGTATTTTTTAAAAACTTATTCAATGCTAAAAAAAAAAATTCAAAGTAAAAATGAAAGTCATTACGACTACAAACGATGTAACTTTTGAGTTTAATCTTGAGCTAACGCCCCCGCTGATACTTTGTGGGCCAAACCTTAGGATGACTGTCAGGTTAGGGGGAACTTGGCTACTCACGGCTTCAGATTTATCCAAAATCTGCAAGACATCGGTCTGCAGTTCCTCCATGCGGTTCAGGATGTCTGTGATGATGCCGCCCACCAGTTTGATTTTGGGCAGAAGATTGACGTAGCGGGTGCGGTGCTTCTCTGCAATGGCGATGGCCAGCTTCAGAACAGCGTCGGCAGCATCTGTTGTATTTTAAAGATGAACAAATGTCATTGTAATATTATAGAGTAAACGCTATTTAAGCTTAATTTGGCTATTGCAAATCTTACTATTTCAAATCTTACTATTAACTCACACTTTTGTTATAATTAAAAAAGAAAACAAAACATAAGTTGACAACTGTTCACTATCCTATCGAGATGAAATTGGGCACATGAACTCAAGATGTGTGACACCCAAAGATTATATAGTCAATAGTGACAACACATTTTATTACATTCAGAAAGATCACTTCATTAATTATAGGATTTATTAAAAATATCTCTCCTAATCGCCCAATGGAACTCATGGAATCTTCCAATTGTATTGTATTGTCTCATTACTGAGCATAAGAGTATAAGTAATATTTCTTTTGAATTTAGCCTCCGCCCGCAAAAGCAAAGATAATTAATTATCTATAGATATCAATTAAAATTAAATTTCTACAAAATGATGACAAATAAATAATTTACTATAATTAAAATTGTCTTCGAGCCCGAAGATGAATGAGGAATGCAGTATTGCAAGTGGCTAGGCAGACCGAGTTTACTTTAGTATTAAACATAACGTGTACATTTAAATTTTTAAAAAGTTTTTTTTTTATTTCTTGATCATATTGTAACAACTCTGCTTTGAGCCGACGCTTATGGTGCGTATGAAAAGAAAAAAATGTTTGTTTGTTTGTAAAATGTTTTACATGTTTCAGAGTTGAAGATAATTACTTCCTAGTCCAAACCTACCGCAGGACGACGTAGAGCGACTATGGCTCATCTCGAACACCTTTTTCATGTGACTGTGGGGACCTATTTTGGAGAGACACTCCCGTTCACAAATATCTCAGGTTTAGGTGGTTTTCGCTTTGGTGGTAAATGACGGTGATAACAATACCAGCGCATTCCTTGTAACTGTATCATCAATGCTATCGGTAAGCAATATAAGAAAACAGACAGGTTTCTATGATTTCCCCACGAATAACAGAAAAACATACTGTCAACAACAACAATGCTACCTCCCTTTTTACAAGAAAAAATAGATAATCATCAGAAGGTTACACCAAGTTTTTTTTTTTTTCAAAAGCAGATAATTTTTTTTATTAAAGCATCGCCACTATACAGAGATGGCGCCATTGAGAAGTCAGTCGAAATGTAACTCTTGGAGAGATAAGACGTACTTTAGTTTTGAGTTAGAATTTGTAGAGATCAATCTTATAGTTTATTAGATCTAGTAGTAAACTTGAATATTTCTATTATTGTACTATGAAACAAACATATTCATCTGATACAGTTTTATTTCTGTACATTCTATAAATACAGTGATTCCTAGTTATTGAATTAAAGTTCTGTATTTGATTTAAAATGATCTTCGTTTATTGGATCTCTAAGATAGCATTTAGATCTAGAGATATACATCTACCTTATCCTCGGCATCACAAGATCTCAGCACCCCTGACAGTTCGGCAAAGAACCAAAACGAGTTCAACTAACAAAAGAGAAACTTACAAACAGTGACGTCAGGCTTGTTAACAGTGATATCTTTAACTGTGATAGTAAATGATTGTTAAAGTGATGAATTGAGTCTATGCGACAAGAAAAGAAAAGCCAGGTTTAATCAAGTCAAATCAATTCTAATATCAATGTAAAAATGTCAGATATATCAACAAGCAAAGAATGGTTACAAGACAGATCTAGATACAATGATTGATTGAGATAAATCTAGATACAATAATTAACTGAAATAGATCTAGATACAATGATTGATTGAGATTGATGAAGATACAATGATTGATTGAAATATGTCTAGATACAATGATTGATTGAAATAGATCTAGATACTATGATTGATTGAGATTGATCTAGATACAATGATTGGTTGAGATTTATCTAGATAAAATGATTGATTGAGATTTATCTAGATACAATGATTGATTGAAATAGATCTAGATACATTGATTGATTGAGATTGATAAAGATACAATGATTGATTGAAATAGGTCTAGATACAATGATTGATTGAAATAGGTCTAGATAGAATGATTGATTGAAATAGATCTAGATAATATGATTGATTGAGATTGATCTAGATACAATGATTGGTTGAGATTTATCTAGATAAAATGATTGAGATTTATCTAGATACAATGATTGATTGAAATAGATCTAGATACAATGATTGATTGAGATTGATCTAGATAAAATGATTGATTGAATTCTAAAAATGGAAATCATAAAAAGAAGAAATAATTTATTTAGCTTTTTAGTTGCAATTAGATAGATAAATAGATAGATAGACAGATCGACAGACAAAAAGGCAGACATACAAAAAGACAGATAAATAGATAGATTAATTTATTGATGTATTGATTATTTGATTGATTACTTGATTGATGATACAGACAGCCAATCAGATGGATAGAAAAAATAAATAAACATTTAATTCGAACAAAAATACACCTCCAACCAGAAAGTAGTTGCTTTTTCCAACACTGGAGACAGCCGCATCCACTGCTGTCTTGTTGATCTCAACGGGTCTTATCAACACACTTATAACACTGTCTACATTATTGTTACTGGCACCGCCAGCGGCTTGGGGCCCAGTCTGCCTTTTGATTAGCGTTGGACTGAAGCTTCTTACTACTGGGGAATTTTCTAGGGTCGCCTTTTTCGTCTTGCGTGAGCTGGCGTTGGAGAGAATCTTCTTGTTTGAACACTGGCTGATCACTTGTTTAAGAGAATCACTAGCAGTGACCAGATGAGATGCAAGTTCGTTCAGCGCAGTCGCCTGAATGTGTCTTTTATAGACTGGGTTATCTGAAAGAATTTCTGTATTTCTGAGGAAAAAGATATTTAGATTTTTAACAAAATGTTTCAGACTAATGTATGTCTCTAGAGGTTACCAACCACAATTGATTTTAGTCCCGTGCTAACCGGAAATTCATGTATTGTTTTTGAACGCCAATAATAAAACTAATGCAGCGTAAAGGTACACTAGATATAGATTCCATTGAACATCTTCCAATATTATTTAAAACTCAAGACTATTTTTTTTAACAATGACTGAATGAAAAGTATTCGGAACAACTGTTGTGTGATAGTTGACAATAAATATAGTCATTCTTTAAGCAGACAACTTTATACACATAAAAATTACCAACTGGAATAGTTTTGCTTTGTTTATGTAGGGCTTCTACTGTACTATCCGATATGTTGATGAGAGTCTCTTCATTCTGGTCTAACTCTTTCATTATTTCATTCAACAAATTCATAGTGTCTGTTCAAATATCATGAAGAGATTTTTCCATCAATTGAGTATTTAAATACATTTATCCAATCAATCAAATAATCAATCAATTAATCTATCCCAATCAATCAATCTATCTATCTATCAATCTATCTATCTATCAATCTATCTTTCTATCTATCTATCTCAACCCTCCAATTCCACTCACCTTTCTGTGTCAAGACAACACCAGACAGGGCAGCTGGTCCACAGACGGAGAGACTCACAAATAGTACGGAAACAGTCAATGAAAATAACTTCATCTTGGTTTAAACTTTCTCTAGACTAGGTCAATAGGTCAATAGACATCACACACACGTCTGCAGTAAAACAACAACAAAATACGTTTTTAATAGTTTTTAAAATAACTAGGAAACTTTAGGTTTTGGGTTCGAATCTCTGTGAAAACTGAGGTTTTTACTTTCGGGATTTTTAGGACACCTCTGAGTCCACCCAGCTCTAATTGGTACCTGAAATTAGTTGGTGAAAAGTAAAGGCGGTTGGTCGTTGTGCTGGCCACATCATCATCATTGGCCTCCTTCAGTCGTAGAACGACTATGGTAAATCTGAAACGTTTTTTCATATGGCTGTGGAGCCCTATTTTGGAGAGACACTCCTGTCCACATATATTGCAGGTGGAGGTGGATTTCGCTTTGGTGCTAGAGGAGCTGGCCATTTTCCGTGTGACACGTTTTTCTTCAAGAGCTGAGGCCCATGTTTTTTCGCTGTCAATAGCTTTCTTGGTCACCGTCTCTCTCCAACGAGTGCGGTCTACGGGTATGTCTTCCCAATGGTCAGTTTCTATGTTTATTGATTTTAAATCCCTTTTTATCACATCAACGTAACGGAGGAGGGGTCGACCAGTTTTTCTTGAGCCAGACGCAATTTGCCCGTACAGAATGATTTCTGGGATGCGACTGTCCTCCATCCGGTGAACATGTCCGAGCCAGCGCAGGTGGCGTTGCCTGAGGACTGTGAAGATGCTGGGAAGGGCCGTTCTCGCTAAGATCTCAGTATTACACACTTTCTTTCCATATTATTTTTAAGGTCTTTTGGAGGCAGCCACATGACACCCTCATTAACCGTGTGCCACAGAAACAGATGATCTTTACATCATCTGCCCCATAGATCGTAAGGTCTGAACGAGGAGCATTATGGATTGGATGACGTTTTCATTGGTCATATCCTCCTTGTCTTACATTTTACTGTTTAGCCTAAAGTGGTGTACATGTGGATATATTATTTTTTAAACAATAGAATGCTCTTTTATAAGACTAAAAGTGGCCGTCGCAACTATTTCCAGCACAATGTTGGGCAATGTAGGCGATAATGAAATTGGATTTTAATTAATAATCACATTTAGATTTTTGAAATATAAACGTGACGGATAGCATAAAACTAAAGGATATTTTCCTACAAGGGCATTGAAAACTATTCGAATTGATTTATTAATAAAAGGCCAATATTTTCTACACTTACCCTTACTACGATGTTTCTCTTTCTTGCCAATGACTTGATATCTCAGGGATAGCGCTAGAACATGACAACATTTCATTGCAAGAGTTTATATTTGTTTCGTCAGACATTGACTCCAAAACAGGTAGAATAGAAGATAATTAAATTATACAAACAAAAATAGATCGAACCGTTGCAAGGGTGAGCAACTCCGCGTTAGAAAATAAACTAAAGAATGAAGACAAGATAGAAGTAATCAAGAGTGGCAATCAAAACAATATGACAAAAGTCGAGAGTACAGAATCCCTATTCGTCACGAACTGCAAGGTGCCTTTAGTCCACGTAGTTCGCCATCTTGGATTTTTCTTTGACTCAGCTCTGTCTTTCAACCCGCACATAAGTCAGCTCTTCAAGGGTCTCTATTTGCATATATAATAAATAAATGCCTTTGTACCTTAGCCACTAATAACTCCATATGTCGCTCAGAGAGCTTAGATTAGTTTGTCATTTTAACTCTTGTGTTTATGTGTGTTATGTTATGTTTGTTAACAGCGCTTTATAAATAAAATTATTATTATGTTAGAAACGAACGAGTATTCATTCTCTGGCGCTGCCAGGGTCGAGTTTCGTTAAAGGGAAACAAAATTTATCGTAGTCCCTTATCAGTTTCTACTAAGGTATTTTCTGGTGATATGGCAGGTCTGCAGCAGTACCGCACACTGACAGGCAACGAGAATGTTCCTAGGAATATTGCCTTGAAGGTATCTGTGAGGTCAGTTGTTATTATTCCCTCGGTTGATATAACAATGGGGTATATTGTTGTTTTAGATAAACGCTTAATCTCCTAGCCTAGGTTCTAATATTTTCGTTGTTTTTCCAATTCAGTTTTTCTTAAATTATGAGACAGTGGTACGGCGATGTCAATAATGGTTGCGGCTTTTTCTTTTTTATCAATGAGCAGCAGATCAGGGAGATTCAAATCTACCGTCAAAATAGGCCTATCACAGTACTGCAGATGATCAGTAGACTCGAGAACCTCTTGTGGTGAGTATTTCTAAAAAGGAGGATTACCCTTACCGATCAAATTATGTGTCAAAGCCAAGTGCTGGTGTATTAACTTTGCAACTTAGTTATGGCGACATAGGTAGGCAGTTTCCGATAGGACTGAACATCCTGCCATTTTCGGCATATGTCAACAATATTGAGTTTTAGGATATGCTTCTTATAATCTTTTGTCCTGATTACTCTGTCTTGTATTGCTGTAGCAAAGCCTTCAGTTTCAGGGTAGAGATGATCTGCTTTGAGCCATGCTAAAGAAGCAGCCTTGTCTATGTTGTCCCCATTTAATAAAGCCGGGAATTTTCCGTGGAGTGTGTTGTCTTCCCATTGGCGAATCTCATGCCCTACGTTGTTCAAACCTACATTATCATCCATATTGTGTAGGTTCAGAGGGGTTGCTTCGGAGTCGTATTTGCGTAGGAAGGAAACTAGTTCAGTGCTGGAGGCGTGCAGTTTTGATCGTATTTTTGAAACTTGCGTCTTGCACAGTTTGAAAATGTTCTGCAATCCACTGCCTCCATCCTTAATGGGCAGGTATAACCTTATGGTGGAGGACTTGGGGTGTAAACATCCCTTTTAGTTAATAATATTCTATTGAGCCTGTCAATGTCATGTAGGTCGGTATCAGTTCATTTTATCATATTTAAGGTGTAAAGGAGCACTGGGACGGCCCAGCTATTTATTGCAGTTATGAGGTTACTGCCAGACAGTTTAGTGCTCAGAATTTTATTAACTCTTATATTCACCAAGAAAGTCCTCTTTTAATTATTTTTATGGTTTATCGTGGCAATTATTATTTTTATTATTAATGGATAAAGACATCAACAACCGGATAGTCAAGGCAATGGCTGCAGAAAAGAGTTTGGGACGATACCTTGCTAACTACTAGAACCAAAGCCCTTGTCTATTGGACCTGTGTGATGAGCACTCTGTTATACGGTAGTGAAACATGGTCAACTTATTATTTGCAGGAAAAAAAAGCTAAATACTTTCCTTCCACTTCTGGTGCTCAAGGCGAATTTTTAAAATAAAATAAATCAATGAGGAAGTGCAGTGAAGTATTCTTCGACCGTCCAGTTTTTTATAATAAAATTGAAAGGTCCTTTTTGATGCTTTAAAACAATATAAATATTTTCATCAAGTGTTAAAATCAACTCAGGATTATTAATATATATAATATACGTTTTTTGCCCGATTACGGACTTGAACTCCTGACTCTCAGATTTATGCCCGAGGCTCTTCGGACTGTACCATCTGACACACTTTCGTGCCTGTTAACGTAAGTTGTGCCTTCAATGAACACGTAGACAGGCTCAAGGCCTATATTTGACCTAGTCATTTTGGTCGCTAATTGTTCAAAAGTGAAGGACTTCTGACCTGTCCCCCGTCTCGACCCAGCTCCGCCATTTCTAACCAGTTTTGTTTGTTCAATTTGATTTAACTAGCCTCACGGATGTCTTCACTGCACTCCAGTTTGTTTACTAGTCTTTTGTCCGGTAATTGAAAGGTTGACTTTTGCATAATATCTCTCTAGCTCAAAATCCAACCCAGGACACCACAACTTGTGAAGGCTGTGATTTTCATTAACCTTTATCAAAAAAACAACAACAACAGAGGACCTTTAGCCCTTTACATCAATGGCCCAAATAAATCGCAAAGTCTGAGAGGGGGTACTTTTTTTTTTACAACCAGACATATCACTGTAGAACTAAAATCTTGTAAACTTAATGTTTCTCAGACTGGAAAATTTTGTCCTGAGCAACATTTAAAATTTTTTTAAATCTCCAAACTTCGAGGCAGGGCAATTTGGGCGACGTGGTCGTTCTGGCGCTGAATGACACATTATAAATGTTCATTTTATATTGCTTTTAAAAAGAAGGAAACATATCATAAAGTATTCCCCAAAACGTCGCGATTCGTTGAAACTTACACCCCTAGTGCATAATGAGGTTACATTGGAGATAATTCTTCAGCAGTGACACTTGTGATGAGATTGAAGGGCCGGTCTTAAGCCACTGCAACCTATGCGGTCACATTGGGCCCGCGCCTTCATAGGCCCCGCGCTAATTGTAAGTGTAAATTATTAAATTAAACCATTATAACTTATATATAATAACAGGGTGTCCACGGCCTCCTGATTTTAAGGAAATCTCCTAAAAAGGCAAAATGTACGAAAATGTCCTAAAAATCTCTTGAAATTATTAAAATCTCATAAAAAATGGACAATATTGTCATTTTTTGGGTGCCAATAAATAAAAACAGCATTGTAAGCTTTCATTTAATAAAAATTTATTGCAAAGACGAAAGTATTTTCTAACTAAAATAATCTTAATTTTGACATTATGCTTATCCCTACCCAGACTAGGCCCCGCGCAAGCCGTTTTGCATAGGGCCCCGCAATGGCTAGGGCCGGCCCTGTGAGATTGAATGTATAAAGGTTTGACCAGGCCCTTGTCTCCATAATACTAACACAAAACATTGAGGAAATTTGACCATAATCTTCGTTAATGACTTTTTACAACACAGCGACATCTCTAGTTCAGGATGCGGAAACATCTTGTCCACCAAAGTGGGGGCTTTTAATACAAAAGGCTGACTTGGCTCTGGCAAATTACTATCACTACTATATGGCATAAACACTAGGAAAAGAGGAAAGATATGACTAGCGACAGGAAGAGACAGAAAAAAAAATGCTTAAAACAAAAAGCATATATTAAGCATTGTTGTATCAATTAGTTTGAATCAGTGATGTAATTAGATTTGTAATAGATCTAGACTAACGCAAATAGCTCTGTGCGATTAGAATTGTTTTTGTTTAGCACTATTTCGTGCTTTTAGCTGCTCAATGCGCTATGATCCAATCACTTGCCCGAACCAGTTGGGAAGGAAGAAAAAGAAGGGGTTTCTGTGTTAAGGTTAGCGTGATCGCTTTTTAAATGTATTTTATACACACAAAAAATGTACGATATGAATTCAAACTCGAGCGCTCAAGCCTCCTCTAGCCAATATACAAACTACTGCGCCAGCGAAGTGCTTATGAAAATAGAACGATTCATAGTTATCTGGTGTCAGTTTCAAACTGTTAAGCACGACCTAATTCTCTACACAAAGTATAATTGTGAATAGTTCAAATTATACCTTCATATCTGTCAAGTACGATATAGTTTCCTTGTTCGATACCAAAGAAAATATTACCATTAATTAATTAATTAATTAATTGGTATTGTTTTAAAATTGATTCTTGTTTTGTCAAGTACAAGAAATAAGTGTGAGATATTGGGTCTGGGAGAAATAACGTGTACAAAAATTGATTGTACCTTACAGACAGACAGACAGACTGGCAGAGTTGATATAAGCTTTGTAAAAAGAATGGACTACAATGAACTGGAATTGAGAAATAGCGGACATGTTTAGGGGTAGGGGCTGCTATAACAACTACGCTTGGAATGTTTGGGACAGTGATAATTTTGCAAGGAGATAATTGACGCAGCGAAACACAGGTATTGATTCATTTCCTTGTTTTCGATTTCCATTCGAAGATTGACAATTGGATTAGATATAGTGCGTTGTTTTCGAATGGAAACAACCATTCTATTTAGTGGGATTGTTGCAGTTATGAGTTATGTTATCTGAAATAGATACATTAAATGTTGATAATTAAGAGAATTTCGGATTTCCACAAAAAGTTAATCCCAGCAATTTGTAATTTTTTTTTACACAATGCGTTTTCGTTCTTTAAGGAATATAATTCAGTAAAAGAGAAAAAGAAGAGAAAGCAATATGAATAAATGTGGTTGTGATATTATGGAACCTGAAGAAAAACGTAAGATAATGAAAAATGATAGATGAGGAGAGACTTTGAAATAAATTGACAAAATTAACAACGTCAGTGACGCCGTTCGGAAAGAACACTGCTGCCAACTAAATCATAATAATTACTTTCTGTTACAAGCAAAGCAGCTTGGAGATTTTATATGTTTGGGTATTTTAAAGTAAAAAAAAAACAAGAAGAAGTTAAATTAAAATCCAAAACAAACAGACAAACATACAAACATACAAACATACAAACATACAAACAACAACAAACCCCGCACAAAAAAGAGAGCAAAAAAAAAACATGCTTAATTAAAATACATCGGTTATCTGCACTTCCGTATTCTGTTCATCGGATACATATATGCTATATATGGATTAGCCTCCATGTATGAAAATACCTTTTGTTGCATATTACATACATGTAAAAGTTTTTAAAGTTGCAAGGTCTTGTAGAATGGAAGAAAATGAGTAATATCGCGTTTCAATGAGTTACCAACAAAATTGATAGAAGTAATTATAAGGTGTTATGTTATTGATTTGATTGATTTTTTTTACTTTAATGTTGAACGTACACAAACATGTATTCCCTTTCCCAGTATGTCTAGCGCAGCGGAATGACATTAGATGAAATCCACTACAAACATTTCTCCTCCCATCGTCTTGGAACTATCGAGCATTTCCTTTCAAGGCTGTCCTCATTGTTTACAACTCAGATAGACTCTTAGGACTTCAACCATCAAAACCAAGTCTAGATTAGGTTGTCCTCATTGATGACACCTCAGATAGACTCTTAGGACTTCAACCATCAAAACCAAGTCTAGCATAAGATGTCCTCATTAATGACACATCAGATAGACTCTTAGGACTTCAACCATCAAAACTAAGTCTAGCAGGTGCATGACTAAATGCATGATGCGTAGGACGTAATCATCTTCTTTTTTGAAGTAACGTCTGTATTATATAAGATTAGGTTGTCCCCATTGTTAACACCTCATATAGACTCTTAGGACTTCAACCATCAAAACCAAGTCTAGCTTAGGTTGTCCTCATTGTTAACACCTCAGATAGACTCTTAGGACTTCAACCATCAAAACCAAGTCTAGCCTACCGAAAAAAGAGCGGAGTTAAAAAACCCAACAAACTTAATTAGGTATATATTTTAAAGTAGTGGAGAGAAGTCTAAGAGAAATGGTAGCGAAACAAGCAATAAATAGAGAAGTAGCAATGATCTGAGCCAGCAACGAAAAGCTAGAAGAAAAGCAAAAAGACAGGCTACTCCAACGTACAGTCGAGTGCTACTTTCACACGACAAAATACCTTTCAAAATAGGGCTTTGTAGCCACAGCAAGATATGTCCCACCAGCCACAGTGATCTTACTATGGAAAGCGAATAATGATGATGATAATGATGATGATGTAAAAGTAGATTTTAAAAAATCCCGCACACAAAACAAACGATGCTAGATGTTTGAAAATTCCTCATCGATGCACAAACGTACGAAGAGCGATCATGTATTTTCGGTCCTCCATGCACAAACTATTAAAATGTCCACACACATTTGAGTCTTAAAAAACAACATGGTTAAAGAGTTTTTTTTTTAGATCATATAAACTCAAAGGTTGTCCCCGACGGATTCGCCCATAGGCAAAGAATATTTAATCTTTGGTATTGTTCTATTGGTTAAGGATGATCGCGACGAAATTATTCTAGTTCTACATTAGTCGCTATCCGACATTTATATTGGGCCGGGCCCTCCAATAGATCCAGTCACCCTAATCAAGGCCGAATCGGCACTTATAGATAATATTTCTAGATATAAATTTAAATTGATTGGTAATAAATTGAAGTAGAAACAATTTTTTACCTATATAATACACGGGGTACTTAAGCCATGGTCTTGATTTGATCGTTGAATCATAACTGATCTAGTCCTAGATCTTCAATAACACGAACCACTGTATTTTCACACTGGATTCTAAAGAAATGTGTGGGATATGTAAATATTTAAATATAATTTGCGTTCTTAGCCTTTATATGTTAATTTGTTTTGCAATCTAAACAAATAGACAGACCAATGTAAAGACACACAAGATCTTAACTTATCTTATATAATACAGACGTTACTTCAAAAAAGAAGATGATTACGTCCTACGCGTCATGCATTTAGTCATGCATATTAACCAATGACTTAAATTCTGCCAAGTCACTGGTTTTCCTGGCTAGCTCAGGCAACCCATTTCATGCTCTAATAGCACTAGGGAAGAAGGAGTATTTGTACAAATTTGTCCTAGCATATGGGACGAGGAATGTGCCTTTATCTTTGTGTCTTTCAGAGTATTTTATTAAATTTTGTTTTTGTATTTGAAGATTATGGTTCAGTGTTTTATGTATAATTGCTACTTTACGCTTGAGTCTTCTGTCCTGAAGGCTTTCTAAATTTAGTGATTTTACTATAGGTGTTACTCTAGTCAAATGTGAATATTCATTTATTATGAATCTCACTGCTCTATTTTGTGTCTGTTCCAGTTTCTTAATGTTTTCTTGAGTTGAGGGGTCCCAAACGGAGGATGCATATTCTATTATTGGCCTAACCAAGGTTAAATAACATTTTAGTTTTATGTTCTTATTTTATTTATAGAAATTTCTTGTAATAAATCCTAATGCTTTGTTTGATTTTTTTTATAGTTTCATCAATATGGGGATTCCATGACAGTTTTTCATTTATTATAATACCTAGGTATTTTCCGTTTTTAGTCTGTGTTACTGGTTTGCCATGAATAAGATAAGTGGAATTAATTTGTTTTAGTTTTTTTTGTTACTCTTAACAACTGACATTTTTCTGGGTGGAAAGACATGCTCCAGCTTGATTCCCATTTCTGTAATTCATCTAATTCTCTTTGTAAAATATCTGTGTCTTGTGTTGTTTTTATTGTTCTATATATTATGCAATCGTCTGCAAATAATCTGACTTTTGTTCCTGAAGTAATGCAATTTGGTAAATCATTTATGTAAATTAAAAATAGTAGTGGACCCAAGACTGTTCCTTGAGGTACACCTGAGTTTACTGTTTTCGGTGTTGATTTAGAGACATTTATTATTACAGTTTGTTCTCTGCCTATCAGAAAATCTTTAATCCACTGATGCAGTGGACCATTAATGCCGAAATATTTTAATTTTTTAAGCAAACTATGGTGGTGAACTTTGTCAAAAGCCTTGGAAAAATCTAGTAAAATAGCATCTATTTGTTCACTATTATCTGATAAACTGATAGACAGACAAAAGAAAAGACACACTAACTAAACTGACAGACAGACCAATGGAAAGACACACCAACTAAACTGACAGACAGACCAATGGAAAGACACACCAACTAAACTGATAGACTACTAGTTTACCTGCCCACTTCCAGCACGCCACTGCACGAACCACTGAGTAATAAACTTCAGTTATTTAAAACAAGCTTAATATGTACATACAATGTGCCTTCGTGGCCTGCATAAACGAAAATATACGTACTCTGTTAGCTGTTAGTGGCTAGTGTGTGATATATCGCAAAAAAATATTAATTCATATACATACATAGGTTTTTATTTCCAATGTACGACATTGTGTGTAGAAATGTTTCAAGCAAAATATAAAAAAATACTTAAAAAACATCAAAAAGTCTATGATAAGGAAAGAACTGCACATTTACAGTTCTTTACAATCAAAATTAATTAACTAACACCAATTAATTAATTGGTTAATTTTTTTTCATTAATTCATGTTTAGTTATGTATAAAAATAATTGTGCTAAGTTTCAACTTGATGAAAAAGTGGGAGAACAAAACGTGTCTACAAATGTGTACCAGACACACAGACGGAGTGAGTTTTGTAAAAATGCACATAAATGCACTGCTTAAGTGCCACTATAATCCCCTTATATTTATATCTAGCTATGTGGTGTATTAAAAAAAAACTACTTATATGATTACTTTTTTAAAACAAAAAAGTTCGCTTTCAGAAAACAAAAAGTAGCCGTTCAGCCGTTTCACCAGAGCTTTGGAAGCTGTAAAATATCGAGTGATCAGATTTTCAATGTTTTTTTTTAAATTTTTGAGATGTGAGTGTAACAGACGGACGGACGAAAAAACAGACAACACAAAATTAATAGCGGCTTTAGCTAATAGCGGTTTTCCCCTTTCGGAGGCCGCTAAAAACTATTGACAGTAATAGGAGATTCCCATAAATTAGCTATGCCTAAAATAACGTTCATATTAAGGAAATCGATATTTTTGTATTGGCATGTCTTAATTAATTATCGCCATCCATCTATTGAGTACGTCTAAAATAAATAGGCCTAATTATGAAGCAGCCTTGCAGAACACTTAGCAAAGGGAGCTAATACATGCGAACATAGTCAATCGATTTATTCGTGTGTGAGGGAAAGGGTGTGGGAGGGTCTACATGAATGAGTCGACAGCTTGTAGACAGCTAGCAGAATACCTGGATTGTCGAGTAAAATAGTGTCATTTTAAAAATGAAACTGAAACATTTATAGCACTTACAACTTGTATGTGTTATCTGGGATTATAGTTTTCCATTTAACTTGAATGCACTTTAATGTGCACTATATCTCAACAGAAACAAATACTTAGAATGAAAATCTGGTTTCGGTAATATAATTAGACATAGACATAAGCTTGTTTCATTCCATTTGTTTATTGTATCAGAGTTATTTGACTAAGGTCCTGAGGTCGTCGCATATATAGTTTAGCCGCTGTAGGTAAGAATTGAAGAATGACTTCCCCACCCCGTCCACTGTATTACTACCACCATCTCCTGGTTATTTTTGGCTCTTCAGAACATTTATTTTTTGTTTTACAAGTTTCGTACGTTCCTTCAGAAATGGACATTGTTACGTCATAACCCGAACTTAGTGCGGGGCAGGAGAGGATGGAAACGAACAGGATTCGAACTCGGGACCATGGTGACGACAGTTCGAAGCGCATAAAGCACGACCAGGCAGCTAAACGAGAGTTATTAGCATTTGTATATAAAAAAATCTTCCTTTGGATATAACAAATCTTACTTTGTATGTAAAAAAAATCATCCTTTGGATGTAACAAATCATCCTTTGGATGCCGAAAGCTATGAAAGTGTACAACAAAGTGTGCGTGTGTTTGTGGGGTGAAACAGTGTGGGAGAACGCAGCGAGCACTGGATTGAAAGAAAGTACAAGGAGAATAAAGACAATGACAAGACACGAGAGTATTCTTGTCGACAGTTTTTTACATTAGCATGGCACAAAGTGAAAGTGAAAACAGTTTTTACGTAATGTTAGTGTGAAGGAACTATTCATCTAGCACCACGGATACTCCCTCAATAATCCCGTGTACCAAATAAGGCAATGTAATGCGGGGGCATTTTTTTTGTGACTGCAAAAAATGATTTTGAAAGCAAACAGCGACTAATGGTAGCAAGTCAGAAGATCGAAAATGAAACAGCCTATTTAGAACCTCTTTTATTTCAAAAACATCTATTTATAAAATTAACTTTGGGACATTAATTTGAATACTGTTGTAAACAGAGACAGAGTCATTAAAGTGACAGTGTTTTAAATTCGAAACAAAATTTTCTCAACAGTACAACGAGTAAATACGTTTTTAGACAAAAAAAAACAACAACAAACAAACATAAAAATACTTTAAAAAAAAATAAAGCTTATATTTGGTGTAATTGTATCAATTTGTTTGGATCAGTCAACTGATTAAATTTGTAATAGATCTCGACTAACAATAATCTATCTATGCGATTACAAATATTTTTACCAATTGTTTTTGTTTAGCGCAAGTTCATGCTTTTATCTATCTATTTGCACTTTGATCCTATCACTTTTGGGGAAAAAGGAGGGGGGGGGGGCGGAAGAAATGGTATCCCCCGAGACTGTTACCGTGATTGCTTTATAAATGCTTAAAAAAGCTTGTTCAGGGCTCAAGTCTCCTCAAGGGAATTTATTCAACGTATACCATCACAGCTGTCAAGTACGATTTCTTTCCCTTGTTCGTGATACCATGAAGGTAGGAGTGGGAATTGAAAAATAAACGCTTAACTGGAACCTTTGTATTTCAGAAAATTAGGTTTAAGGAAAATTGTATTCTATTCCATGAGTTAGTTAATAAATGGAAAATCTATTTTTATAATGATCCATTGATACTTTATCGATTGTAACATTAGATGCAATTTTTTTGTACCGATGTTTGGATTTATGAATGAAGCTTCATTTATTAATGAAGAAGCTTGCGAAGTTTTTCGTTGAAAAGTGGTGTAATTTTTTTTAAAAATCTGCTTGCATATATAATTTAAAAAATTAGATGGTTCACTTTCGGAAAAGAAAAAAGTAGCCGTTGCATCAGAACTTTGAATGATCTAAAATATCATGATGTCCGATTTTCATTTTCTCTTCTAGTTTCTGAGATCTAAACGGGAAGGACGGACAGAAAACTAATAGCGTCTTTTCCCCTTTTCGGGGGCTGCTAAAAAACAAACAACATTTATCTAATACATTAAAAAGGCTACTTAAAAAGAGAATTACGTCCTGTTTGAGTCGAGTGCGGAATACGTGCGGAGAGAGAGAGTTCAACCAAACTTAATTTTATGCTTGATTACATGCTGAAAAATTATAACGGTTAAATCAAATTTATCACTGTGTGACCAATTACATAGTAATGGTTTTCCCTAAGATCTACACGAGCTGTCCAATTTCGGGGAAAATCGTTACTGCCGTTTTCAAAATCCAGTGAAGAGTTTACAAGCTAATAGAGGAATTCTAACATGTGATTTATAAAACAAAGTAGCATTGAATATACTGTTCTAATTACATTGATTACTGCAGCAAGCCACCGTGAGATAAAAAAAACAACTCATCTATGGTAACCCCAAGGGGCCTTGTTCGCTTCACATACTTAGCCTATCTAGTTCCACTAATGGACGTTCCCACGGAGGCGCCACGCTGAGGCGACGGGGCCTGAATCTTCCGATTGATACTCACCAAAATCTGGAAAAGCTGAAAGCGCTGCAGCTTCTGGTAATTATATTTTTCTAACACGTGACTATGGATGTGAAAAAAGGATTGGCTTCTTTAATAACACAAGAACTTGCATGATGTGTGATTTTACATTAAATAATGTAAAAAATTCCGCAGATTGAAGTCTAACAAAAAAAAATAGCTTTCATATAGCGCTGCTTTAATGCTTATAGCATACTCAAAGCACTATGGTAAAATCTCATTTGTGGACCAGTGCGGGGGAAGGGTATCTGGAAAAGGTTTTCCGTTTAAGTTAAAGTCTAGATATATAAACATGCAGTAAACACAACCATGCTCGAGTCGGGTGTCAAACCTCGAGCCCCCTTCATAGGTAGCCAAGAGAAGCCAAGTGTTGTTAGCTTCTCGACCATGCTTCCCACATAAGATAACGGACTTTAGTTCTTTTGATTTTAAAGATAAATATTCGTCGTTTAGTTGTGTCTTCAAGTCCTAAGATTAAAGATGAAGTGGATTATTTCTCAGGGCTATGCAGTCCCAGTTGTGACCCTACATAATTTGCCATATCTTTCGCTAAAAATTAGTTGTCTGGTGATGATCATTGTAAGTCATTTTTTGCTGTCTTCAGCAAAAGCTTTTATTTGGCCTCAGCCATGTAGCAAGTTGGTTATAAATGAATAAATAAAACGACAGGATCGTATTTATGTGTGAAGACGTAACTGTGTAATAGTTTCTATTAAAATGAAGTTTCTTTACAAAAATTGTTTTTATAATTCCCTTTCTCTTCTCTTACTCTCTCTCTGTTGTCAGTATCTCTTCTTTCTTCTTGTTGTGTTATCTTTGTCTCTGTTTCTCTTCTCTCTTTTCTCTATGTCTTACTTTACCCAATAGCAAAAGTGATGTGGCCCGGATAGTGAGGTAAGGTATTAAAATTGTTCAAAAAAAATTTGGATCCATGTGTATGCCAAAAGAAGTTTCTTAGGGTCGAAATTCTGATTCTTTTTAGGGTGTCTCATTTAAAGTGATTGATGTAAATTGGCGAATGTTTTACAAAAACACAAAAAAAACCCCCCCACAACTGATATTATCGAAGTGAAATTATTTTCGTAAAATAAATTTGTTATGTGCCTATCGCTACAAGTCAGTTTCCTATCTGTGTTATGCTGGAGGTCAATTGTCGATCTCACTCTACCCCATGTGCATGAGTCAGTAACTCCCCGGAAATTTTCCTACAAAGTGAATAATCGTTATAGCCGTTTTCGAGATCCGGGTCTAGTGTCCACCCAACTTGTGCCATGAAGAATTAGCAAGCTCACAAGAGGATGTGTAAAAAAAGATTTTGATTATTTTCGCATTTTTCGTCTTAAACTTTTACAATCATTTTCGACCACTGACTAAAGTCTTCATTATGTCGATGAATCTTTAGAGCATCAAGTCTTGCACGTTTGGCTGGTTCATTCTCTTTCTCCTTGTTTTCTATGTATTGCTTTCTTTTCTTTTTCTAATTCTCTACACAAGGCTTATCTTCTCTTAGATTAGTACATTTTCTGGATATTAAAGCAACATTTATTAATTGCGACTATTTATTGATTGCGTTATTGTGTTGTCATCAAGTATGAGCTTTTTATGCAAACTTTGATGACGATTGGATGAGTAGATGTGCTCAGAAACCCAAACATACAATACAAATACAGAGGGATAATACAAGCGTTGTAAAAAGTCAATGTTTGCTCTTGAAATGGCAACTTGCCGATGTCAGATGAGGCGATTCCTAAATATTGAAGTGCTGGGGACACTTTAGTGGCCACCTTTCTACCTGGTTTTAAATAGCCAGAAAATGCAAGCACAAAAAGCAAAACCTGCTACAAGACATATAGATTATTTAAATGGAATATAAATAAAATGTAATTATTAGTACAATGTGACTTCATTTCTGTCGATTAGTTTAGTTTTTTTTTTAAAACCCGTCTCAGGGGGAGTAAAGCGTCTTCAGGAAAGCCTTGCAGGGGCAGAAGAAAAAATTATTTTCTTTTTTTTTTTGTATAACACTATAAATTTTTTTTTATCGTATTTGAGATTTAAATCTTTAAAAAATTTATCAAAACAGTTATCTTATAAATTTACATTAGTATTATAACACCATATGCAATACATAAATTATACAAATACACGCAGTTGCACACAGACGGTGATAGGCGTATTCCCTGTTTTCAATATTCCAAGTTATTCTCATCTAACCCTATCCTCCCTAAGTAAAACCTTTTCATTCTTCGCAACATACTAGCTCACTTACGGCTTCTTGGCTTCCTTGAATATGCTGTCATGTATAATATAGGAAAACTAGTGATAGATTACAATCAGACTAACAAATGACAATCTCCGAAGAAACATGTTATTTGTGAAACCAATCATGTGACCTGAACAACATTTCTATATTTGTGTTTGGCTGAGTTCAAATTTGCTAGATCTAGTTAACTGTACGGCCATAACACGATATCATCACACTCTTCTGTGGGCTAAAGACAGATAAAAGAAAGTAACGGGAAGACAGTAGTAAGGAATGACAGAGACTGCAATCTTGGTAAAAGATAACATTTTTTATATTACAGATGCCATTATAGGTCATAAAAATTCTAAAAACTCAAATTTAGTTGTCTATAGGGCAAATAGAAGGAGGAATCAAAGGATTGGGCGGGGGGGGGGGGGGCGACCATAAACATAATATGCTTGATTACAAAAAAATCGTTAGCCCAGATGAAATACAGATTATCTATTTTGATTTAGCTCTAAGCTTCAAGGAATCGTCTATACGAAAGTATATTCAGTCTATAAGTTAAAAAAAGTATTAGCCCACACGAAATACAGATGATCTATTTTGATTTAGTTCTAAGCTTCAAGGAAATGTCTATAGTCTATAGTACTCTATACGAACGTACATTCAATCTATAAGTTAAAAGTATTTCTCTTATTCCCACCAGCTCAAATTATTTTTCAGAATTTACATATAAAATTTTGGCATAGATAATGTTTTAGGACAATTTTTTTCTCCTTTGCAACTTCTCATGTGACTAAAGAGGCCGATCTCTAATAAACAACTCATGTTGGTCATCTGTAATCACCAGCTTCTTTCCTATACGCTTGCTCTCCTTGTGGATATATCCAGTAGTTCTTTCTCCCAATTGTTGGAGTCAATTCTGAAGAGCTTCATGTTGAGCTTGCATACATTACTATAGCTTGGAACTGCAGCTCTCCTTCCATTAGATCACCATACAAATTATCCTGTGGGGTTCGACCTTGTGGCATTCTTTGAATATTCCCAAGACAGCCAAGGCGTTTACTACTGATAACAGCGCGGATGTCCTGGAACCTGCTCTTCACAAGACTTTATCTTGTTTTGTTGATAATCTTGCCACCTTTTTAAAGAGTATATATTGAAGGTAATCATATTTCATGTTATTGATATTGTTACATGTGCGTCTAAAAGAAATGTCTTCGTACTGTCTTTTTCTTTCATTCACTCACCACACAGCAACTGAAGAACACACTGTCAAATACACACACCTGTCCTTAAAATACTGTTACTGTTACGCATATAAGGCGTTGAGAAGCTCCACTATATATTGCACATACATTTTAATTTTGGAACTTTAATTTTATGTTTCGCTTAAACTTCCTCCTCTCCCATTTATGCAGCCTCTTGAAATCTCTATGCGCTCATTTGCTTGGACTTTCTCGTCCTTTCTCTTTCTCTACCAAAATCTTCTTGTTCACTTTATTTTCGTGGTCAATGTAAAATTATATGTAAAGTAATCTCCAGGTTAAAAAGAATGTAGCTGCGATCTTTGTTGATAACAAAATCTAATTTAATTCATGCTGTTTCCTAGTCTGATTTTTTGGGGTTGTAGTTGCATCACATCTCACACAACGTAGTCCGCAAGCAAGTGAATGTAATGTCTTGGATTTGTACGACATTTTATATCTATTGCACCCTCATCACAATGACACTTCAACTTGTTTTTCTAATAGATCTCGTTGACTTTTTCAACAGTGTCAGCAGTGTCTCATTAACAAATCGTGGACGCTGCAGTAATGAAGTGGCAGATGCCCAACCCAAACACTTTTTTGCTTTTAGTGTCCACATTTTATACGATCTTACCATCGGCCAAATTGCGTGGTACCTTCTTATAGTCGCTATAAGTACTTTGTATCTGTTTCCCTTTAGCTTTACATGTCAGTCTATAAGTGAAATAAACCAGTATGGCAGTGATCAGTAAGATAAACACCAAGGTTAGGCACGTAAGTACAATAATAAAGTTTTCGGAAGTGTTTTTACTGTCGCTCGACTTCGTTTCAGAGACTTGGAATAACGTTTTGTGCTGGAAGCACTGCTTCTCGTCCTTGCTGAGGCATACGCAAGTGGCTTTGTGGAACCCGATGTGCAGATTTACCTCGGCGTTTTGTCCGTGGGAGTTAGAAGTGAACATTATGACATTATCTTTGAAGCACGTGACCTGGATCGTGGCACCGCTTGACATATTTTGCCCGTGGCATGTAAGTTTGTTTTCGACATCAGAGCTGAAGAACATCGCGTGGCTGCTGTGGACTTCCTCGAGCTCCTCAACTTTGACTTGTTTCGAGGTCATCTGCTCAGACGTCTTGGCAAAGCAAGTGATATGGCTGTGGAGGTCGGAGGCTTTAGACGGATCTGGCTTGAAGATGGTCCGGTATATATTTCCATCCGTAGTTCCTGTGACTATTGAAGTTAAGGGCAAAGCAGGCGTGTCACCAATGGTTAGCTCGAGAGTCGTCTGGCTGGTAAAGCCACGTGCCTCGCAGATGAACAGATCTTTAGGACTTTGAACAGGGCAATCTTCTGAATTAGGATAAAGAAAGTCACGGTAAATGTAAAGTTGTCGAGGACTGCTCAAGATGGCGACAGGGGTTAACGGTTTGGCTGGAACTGCGGAGTTTTTAACCGGCTTCGAGTTGCTAGCTTGGAGAACAGGGAAAAACTCATAGATTCCGGGTTTCATAGAAGTGATCGTTGTCGAACAAGACGACCGGTAGTACCCCTCCTCTGCTTTCTCCGTCATATAATGGATATTCTCAGCTGCTATAATGTCTACACGTCGTGTCCCTGATTCAAACTGCGCAATGCTGCAGTTCAAATCCGGAAACACTTTAGGGGTCGAGCATTTCATAAAGACGACGTTGTCTCCCGTCTTATTGACATTGCAGACATAGACATCAGGTTTGTGGTAAACTTGTAACACGCACGTGGACACAGTCTCTACTCCAACTTCATCTCTGGTCAGGCAGCCGATTTCTGCTCCATGATCCTGGACTGTCACGTTGCTGAGCTCAAATCTTCTCTCTCCTGTTTCGTTAAGTGCGGTAATGCTAATTCGTCCCGCCCAAGCTCTGGCGCAATCAAGTTCATTACAACTCTCATTGATCAATTTTATATTTTCCTTTGGCAGTTTAATTGTCCATTTTGTTGGATATCTGTTTAATAGAAAAATAAAACAGCTGATGAAATGTATTGCCAACAGACTTTGTTTCACAAATGAGTTCTATTTTATAATATTATTGTTTTGAATGCCCTCCTACCCCCAAAAACATGCTTAAATCTATCCCCAACTTTTTTAAAAAAATCAATACATTCGTACATTCACTAAATATAATTTTATACAAATACATATATACAAATTGTACACGTTTTTATCCAAAATTTGAACATTATTTAAAACTAATATTAAGTCAAGTAACTTTTGTTTTTCATAAATACTTTAAGTAGCATGCAATCAATTTACAACAACAGTCGACATTTGTGATAATAATGCTACAGTAGAACTATGAAGGCTTTAATCCCGACATTTAACCGAAGGAACTTTAAGTGTATGGGTATGTTGGTTTAAAAAATCAGATACATTTTCTTGACTATTTGTTTATTACAAGAGTATGGAGAGACAAAAAAATACTTTGGTAGCAAAAATGAACATACATTTTTTAATATTTTATTATAATCGTGTAGGCATTAAGAATATTTATTAGGTAGCCTAAAAAAACAATTTGTGATAAAGCTTATAAAAGAAAAGTTCCCCTTTCAGACCTATAGGGTTAAATTAGGGCAGATGATGTTTCTTTTGACTATTTAAGGAAATTGACAGAGCTAGAGTAGGCCCCTATTCGGTAATGGCCTATATATTTCGCTGTGTTTTGTGGGCTACGACCTGACACAGACTTTTAGCAATGTTTAGGCATCGAGCAAAGTGCCAAGAAAATACTCTCGAAACTGAAACGTGTTTCAACGTCTGCTGTGGAAAATAAAAACGAAAGTTGGAGATAAAAATATTCGACCCCTATAGGTTACAAGCTTTTTTATTTTAAGTTTTAGTTTTAGTTTCGGACTCAGTTTGATCGTCATATTGATTATGAAACAAGTTCTAAGAACACCTGAGTTTGTGCGTGTGTGTGTGCGCGTGCGTGTGAGCTATAAGAAATATGAAAAGAACTGACTCATTAGTAATTCCCATTGATTTATTACGTCAATGTCAGTTGTTTTGAAGATGTCAGGTGTTTGTAAAGACTAATGCGGTTGTCTGTCTCGGAAGGTTAATTTTGTTTGGCCTATTTCTCCAACCCTGCTTTAATCGTAGCTAAATGTTAGTCTGTTGTACAGACATAAAGATCTTTTTTATGTTGTTGTTTTTTTGTCCTTTTGGAACATTTGAAGATAAAAAAGAATACATTTATAACTAACGAAATAAAAATGAAATATTAACAGATATAGATTGAAGAGCCGCCGAAATATATAAAGATATACTAGTTTTTTAGTGTGAAAAATTATATTACAAACATACACAAACACGCACGCACGATCGCACGCACATCGCACATATACATACACACATATATATTATATATATATATTCCAGCTCACTTACACACACACACACACACACACATATATATATATGTATAACACAAACACACACACATACACATATATATATAACAAATTTATTTTAATAACTCAACAAAAAATATTCTTTTTATAATTTGTTGGTCGCATTTTGAGCGAAATATCGATCGAGCAAAAGGAATTTATCGAAATCTAAAACTTATGAACAACAGGGGCAGGTTAACGTTATGCACAGTAAGCTAGAGTTTAGATCCAAATACATTAAATTGTCAAGTTCCGTTAATTTGTGAAAAAAACAGCTCTAAGCAAATTAACAGAAGAAAACTGTGGCCTTACTGGGTTTCACCCTTTAAAGGGGGCATTTACATATTTTAAAAAGATATATATGTATATATATATTGCACATAGGACAAACATTTTTGCTGTGGTTGGGAGGATAAGGAGGGAGGGGGAAGATAAAATTGATGTTAAATTTAAAGGCCGAAAGTATGTGTGTGTCGTGGTCATTCCAATTCAAGCCAATAGTCTATGTTAAATAACATAACGATGCGTAGGGTTAAAATAAGAACCAAAAAAAGGGGTTCCAGAGGAGAGAGAGAAGTGTAGAGAGAGAAAGAGGGAGAAAGAGAAGTGTAGAGAGAGAAAGAGGGAGAAAGAGTGCCGTTTCAATTCAGTGTAATATATACTAGGAATCACGGGGTAGAAAGTGTGTTGGGGGGGGTCGTTAAAATGCGGCCCGTTATTTGGAAGTTTAAAAAAAGGAGGGAATGTTCCGTTCAAAATAAACAAAATATAGCCTGGGAAATCAACGGGCGTATCCGGTGTTTAATTCTAGCTATTAATATTATTGAGCGCATTTATATTGGAGCTTACTAGACTAGAGACCTACTCAAAAGTACTGGTCAGGCCCTTGACTTGCACATGCCCCTCACTTACTAAATCCGGCTTTGAAAAGGATGTAGTTCATTGACTTCCCTACAATTGCCTTTCTGATTTTAAACCACACACTTCTCTATACGTCCTTCAGATTTTCCCAAACTTTATAAATGTTATTTTAATATTGGGGGAAAACTGATATAGAACTAATGTAAGTGCACCGCCGAGTAGTGAAACGATGGCTCGAGGAAGTGTTACTAGAGTCAAACCCGGCAGCGCCCACGAGCGATTCCAAGAAACAAGCTAGATCTAGAGCTGGAATTAAAAGAGATTACAACGTCAGAACTAACACACCATGAAGTTCACACTACAAAGAGAAAGAGAAGTATAACAAAATGTGTACAACGTGTCAAGGTTTTTAATCTTCCTATTTTTCTGAGAGAAGTGTGTTGCATAGAACTGCATTCTATTTTCTAGAACGGAAGTGAAGGAGTTACGGATTTGAACAAACATTCCCTTTGTACTTTTATATTAAATTAGAATAGGTTGTGATAGAGGTCACAAAGTTACCGCATGAAACAGGCAAATGAAAAGAAAAGGAAACAAAGAAAGAGATGAGGGGGGGGGGATAAAATCCTTTCCCGGGTCAAAGGTTTATAAAAGGGATTTATCGGAAACCTTTTTGGTCATCTCAACGAGGTGCGGGGGAAGGCCAATGGTAGGAGACCGAAAGACAGGGCAAGAAATTATAATGAAAAGATAAATTCACACTAAAACTACAGCGTATATGTATCAACCGAGTCTGTCTTTCTTTCTTTCTAATATCTATCTATCTATCTATCTATCTATCTATCTATCTATCTATCTATCTATCTATCTATCTATCTATCTATCTATCTATCTATCTATCTATATCTATCTATATCTATCTATATCTATCTATATCTATCTATCTATCTATCTATCAATCTATCTATCTATCTATCTATCTATCTATCTGTGCCTGTCTGTTAAGCTGTTTAAAGGTATACATGTACTACACTTAAACTATTGTTAGGAGAACAGATTTAAACAAATCCATACTTATGATTGTCTGATCCACAAGTTACTTGGTACGACTGACCATCCTGAGCTGGCAGACATTTACCAATGTCATGTCCAGCAAGAATTTCCAAAAAGAAGAAACCCGCCAACAGATATATGAATATCAATTTCTGAAATAAAATATAGATCAAAGTTTAATTGCTAACATATAAATGAAGTAACCAGAACACATGTTTATATATTTTTAAAAACGTTTTTAGGTGAACAAATTGAAGGGCACTCACTAACCATATTTATTATAGATGGAAAACATTAAACACAACACATTGATAAGATGTGACATGAAATGTGTGCTGTGGTTCCATATATAAATGAAAAAGGTATTACATTCGGGAAAATCCAATTATTTTCCTCGAATATAAAACTTTTCAAAAGCTGACAGGGAATTCCCGATTTATAGTCATGTCTCATTCCTTTCTCTCTCTCTCTCTCTCTCTCTCTCTCTGTGTGTGTGGCATTTTACGTCTCGAGAGACGATCTTTTCCCTTTGCAACTTCTTGTGGGACGTGTCCTCCAATGAACGTGACATTTATTCTTATTTGACGATATTATTAATCAAAAAAAATTTCTATTTAGGAAACTATTTTTATTAAATCTACCTAGTAGATCTTTTTGTCTCTGTCTAGTAATCGTTGGAAAGTTTGAACATCCCACTTTCGGTCAGAGTGTAGAGAGAGAAAGAGGGAGGTCATTTGTCGTTATCGAGAAGTACGTAGAAGTCTAATTCATAAAGCGCTGGTTGTGAATGTGTGTATGTGGCTCATGTGTGATTGTTGTTCGTATTTGCATCTACATTGTTATTGTACCGCTGAGATTGTCAATTGTAGTCAAAAGCTTACAATCAAACGGACATTTGCATTTGATATCACTGGTGTCCATCCACTGCCCAAACTTAAGTCAAAGATTTGTCTTGAACTTTTACTATATCGCAATTCTAACCACAATGAGCGCTGTAGCGTTGTAAAAGAGATTTGTTGGTTTGACATGTTTCGGACGTTTTTACAATTATCGTGTCCTAACACAAATCTTCCGCAGAAAATGGAGGGGGGGGGGGGGGAGGAAGTGGCGGTGGGTCCGTCAGGATGGCAGTCCAGAGCGCATGCTTATTTAAAGTGCAATGTTTGTATACAAATGTGGCAAAATATTAACTATTAGCGTATAATAGTTATTATCTGTCAAGTGCTGTGCTAAACAGCGTGTAGAGCACTTGTAGGCCCTTCTTCAAAACGGATCAAGTAGGGAGATATGTTAACAGTTAAGTTAAATGTTTAATGCTTGTCCCCCTCGTGTAATTAGTTTACTATTAATATGAAGACTCCCCCCCCCCCCCTCCGTATCGTGTTTATTCTATTATGACGATACCACACAGAAGTTTTATATCAAATTGGAACTTCATTTATTTTTAGTTATGTAGGTTCTTATTTCCGTCAGCGCTACAAAGATATCAAGCTTCCATTATGTCCTCACTGGCATAGAGGAAGGTAGTTGGCTCCAGAATAGCCTCTGAAAGACACATGTGGAGAGCGCTCACGAAGGCCGCATGACACAAATTTGAGACCCAGAAAAAAAGCCGATGTTGAAGAAAACTATCTATCTATCTATCTATCTATCTATCTATCTATCTATCTATCTATCTATCTATCTATCTATCTATCTATCTATCTATCTATCTATCTATGTATCTATGTATCTATCTATTTGTCAGTCTATACATATACATATATATATATATACATATAAATATATATATATATATACATATATTAGAGCATGTAAGTAATAGGTTTTATATAAGGTATACATGGGCGTAGCCAGGGGGGGGTTGGGGTTCAAATACCCCCGAAATGAAATATGGGGGGGGGGGGGGGGAGGAGAATAGAATTCAGTGACTGATTTTTTGCTTTCATTTTGTTTATTTTAGATGATATTTTAATACTAAATCATCACTTACCACAGCACAGACGAGGGGGTTTTGATTTAAAAAAAAACCCTACCAGAGGTTTTGAGTTTAAAACCCCATACCAGGGGTTTTTTAGATAAAAATCCCTATACCAGGGGTTTTTGAGTTTAAAACCCCCTACCAGTGGTTTTGAGTTTAAACCCCCCCTACCAGGGGTTTTGCAGTTAAATCCCCCTCTTCTGTAAACAAAACTAAAAAAAATGCAAACGACAATCCCCAATTTCCAAGACAACAGCTCAGGAATCTTTTGACTTTAAAACCGCCTCCAAAAGTTACGATACACCCCCTCTCAATATAAAAAAAGCAAATTTCACACTCAACATTCTATGAGCGTATCCAAAAGGGGTTTTGAGTTTAAATCCCCCCCTCCAGTTGGGATTTGAAGCTAAAAAGTACCTATTCAATATATTAAAAAAAGCAAATTACACACTATAAAATCTATGAGCGCAGCCAGCCAAAGGGGTTTTGAGTTTAAAACCCCTTGCCTGTGGGGTTTGAAGTTGAAAAATACCTCTTCAATATTAAAAAAAAAGCAAATTACGCACTCTAAATGCTATGAGCGTAGCCAAAGGGGGTTTCAAGTTTAAATCCCCCTTCAGAGGGTTTTTAGTTGAAAACCTCTCTCTTCAATATTATTAAGCAAACTACAGTCACCAAATTCTATGACCGTAGCTAAATGGGGTTTTGAATTAAAAAAAAACAACAAAAAAAAAAACTCCAGAAATTTTTTAGTTTAAAACCCCTCAACAGATGATTTTGACGATAAAACTTCCCTTTGTATATAAAATCTAAAGCGAAATACAGGCATGTAATTCCAAGAGCGTAATCAAGAGAGGTTACAAATTTCTACCAGTGGCTGGGCTCCATTAATAAAGTGTGAATAATCATCTGCCGAAATTGAAAAACACTAAATGTGGCTCAACAAAGATGGCTAAGACAGTTATAGAGATCGGGTCGAAATCAAAGAAATCATATGCCGAACTGGGAGTCGAACCCTTAGTAAGGTTGTGACAGAGCGTCGCATGAGGTTTTGCGTTACATGTTCTCCGACAAAATGAATTAGGCATAATAAGAGTTGCAATGACATCCTAGTACGACTTGGCGCCACACTTTCATTGAGATCCTCAGAGCAGGTGAGAAGAGGCTTCAGACATTGCCAGCTAGCAAGGGCGGGGAGTCTACAGGTTCTCCACTAATTCCAGAGAGAACCTATTCTAGGGCACAATAAACGTCTTCCAAAAGGGTCAGAATGTAATAAAGATTATTCATTTACACACACACACATATATATATATAATTTTTTCCGTGGAAGGGGGGGAATCGAAAAAATCCTGGCTACGCCCATGAAGATATATATATATATATCGATTACTTAAGCTATCTGTGTTTATTTTTATACTTTAGAACATATTTCGAGTCAGCTAATGTTGATGTCAGCAGTGACTGTATCCCTATTCATTTTTTACATATAATCGTATATGACATGTAATTTGCATATGTTTTTCACAGAAAATTGTTCATTGATTGAACTTCGTCTAAATGATGCTAAAGTGGTATGATATGAATCTACATGTACACTATTTTTATTTACCATTTGGAACGAAAATATTTCATAAAACAATTTAAATCTAAAAAAAAAATATTGTAAAAAATTTCTTCCCTTATTTATTAAGTGAATAGTGCGTCAATTTTTTGGATTCAATCGTGTTACTAATTTTTAATAACTCAAAAGTTAACCAAAAACATGCAATACCATACTGGTTTGTTGTCCAAAAAAAAAAGTTTGGTTTATCAGTGCGATCCGAAAATACTATTACATTTTCTGTAAGTCAGTCTTTTTGTATTTTGTCATTTTTCTGGTCTTTCGTTGGCCTTTATTTTGTATGGAAGTTTTTTTTTAGCGCTACTTTCATGCTTATAGCAAGTACAATATGCTTTTTGTTCAATTTCTTTTGCTGACCAGTGGGGGAGGGAGTAGTATGGGGAGAAGGTTTCCCTGCTGCAATTTCAAAAGGAATTCAAAGAAACAAAAGTAGTGTTGCTCCAGTCTCAATTTGAGCTCGAGCCTCCCTGATGTAAGACCAACAGTTTTAGCCACTTAGCTATTCAAGTAATTATTAAAAATATTAGGTTAATAAGTCTAATGTTACTTTAAAGTTTTTAGCTTGTTAGTTGGGGTCTAACTGCATGATTATTGTCACGGGTCGCCCGCCGCCGATTTAGTACATTTTCTATATAAATCATAAAATAGACTAAATGATTAAATAATCGGTTAATTTCTTTTTATTGGTTCATGTGTCCTCATTTTAGAATACTTTGTGCAAAGTTTCAACTTGCTCCGAGAGAACTGGAAGTGGAAGAAAGAGAGACGTACAAAAGAGACAGACACTTTGATCAAAGACAAAAGTGAGTTCGAAAATTTCTTTTTCCTTCTTGCCACTTAAAATACTTTTGGTGTAATGAATTTAATCTAAATGCAGATTTTTCACACCTACCAAAACAGTCCGAGTGTTTCTAACCGTTGTGTTTTATATTTGGTTCATGCGATTAGATAATTTAATTATTATCAGATTGTTATACGGCTTGACTTCAAGTCCGAAGTTTAAGGAGTACAGTATTTCTGGTAGATACGCAGTCCTTATATATGAATTAAATATTTTGCTACATCCTATGCCGATGTAAGCCGGAGATAGAGTTCTCCAACCCGCACTTTGCGCCTGTCTTCGGCTTTACTTTTGTAAGAGATATCCAGCTATATCTTTGGGAATTCTTTGCTGCCATGTTTTTTTCCCTCTTCGACAGTTAAATGAGAGAATACAATATACAACGAGAGAGAGAGAGAGAGACAGAGAGACAGAGAGAGACAGAGAGAGAGAGAGAGAGAGAGAGAAAGAGAGAAAAAGAGAGAGAGACAGAGAGAGAGAGAGAGAGACAGAGAGAGAGAGACAGAGAGAGAGACAGAGGAGAGAGACAGAGAGAGAGACAGAGACAGAGAGAGACCACACAGAGAGAGACAGAGAGAGAGACAGAGAGAGTGAGAGAGAAAGAGGAGAGAGAGAGAAAGATGAGAGAGAGACAGAGAGAGAGAGACAGAGACAGAGAGAGACACAGAGAGAGTGAGAGAGAAAGAGAGAGAGAGAGAAAGAGAGAGAGAGAGAGAGAAAGAGAGAAAGAGAGACAGAACACGTTAAATGAGGCTATGTTTCTCATTCAAATGATCATAATTAAAAGGCTTGGTAGGACACGATGTTAACTCTTTCACTCCTAATTGTCGATACCAACGTAAATTTTACCTCATTAAATTAAAATAAATTTTTTGTTTTATAAATTGAATTTGTGTTATTTAAAAGAGCACGCATTCTTCTATAATGGTTTATCTTGTGTAAAAAATTTCTTGATTGCATAAAAAAAAAAAGTTATCGAAGTTTAACCCTAACAGGGGAGTGAAACGCAAATGAGCAAAATAAATAATTCCATCGGAACGTGTAAAATGATTACGCAGAGAAAGAGTTAACACTACATATTTCGCTATGTGGGCGTTGCCAGTACATTGCGGTAGTGAGGGGAAGTAGAACCTTAACTATACAATACTTTCGCGCATGATAAAAAAAGCAAAAAACAAAGGAAAAAAAGAATACTTTTTAAAACAAAGCTTATCTAAGGGAAGGTACCGCTAAGTACTCATATTTATCTGAAAATTACGGAGTTTATCTCCTTTAATTTATTAATTAGTACTAAATAACTAACTAATTGGTTAATTTTTGGATTGATTCGTGGTAGTGTTTATGTACTAAGAATAATTCTGCAAAATTCAACTAACCGACAATGGGAAGTTGGAGAAAAAAACGTGTCAAAATGTAATAAGGGGACTAAATATATATATATCCACATCTCCCATTGTGGCATTTATTCCTTATTTCGAAATCAAACAAAATAATTATTAACTAATTGTTTTTTTATTTACTGATTTATGTCTTGTTAGGTTTAATGAATAATTGTGCAAAGTTTTAACTTGATCCAAAAATGGAAAATGGTAGAACAAACATGCTCAAACTTTTTACCAGACAAACAGACAGACTAACAAGACAGACAGTCAGAGTGAGAGACAGGCAGTGAATTGACAATAACTTTGTTAAAAAAAAAGCCTTTGTTTCTCTCACGTCAAATTCGTTTCTAAAAAAAAAAAAAATAAAAAAAAAAAAAGAAACCGTCAAGCTAGAAACAGTTTCTGTGCATGGGGGATAATAAATCCCCTAAATAATTCACAGCTACAGTAATCAGCTTCAAAAGAATCTTGCGAAAGTGGAAAGTAAAAAAAGAATCCAAAAAAGCTGTGAAGAAGAACACGCCTAAGAGTTGAAGGAAAGGACACATACGGCACGGGGCGAGAGGGGGACGTCTATAGAACCACACAGGAAATGGAAACAAACAACAACAACAACTATGGAACTTGGTACATCTATGTTGTTGTGACCAGTCATTTTCTTCCACCCTTAATTATTTTTGTTATGAAAATTAATTTTGATAAGGATTATATTAATTATTTTGGATCTTCCATATATTGCTAATGACTAATTAAGTGGCTAAGCTGAATAACTCGGAAAACGCTTTTCATATCGTCTCAAGCTTGACCACTTAATGTCTAATAATACTTTCTTTAAAAATGTTACTCTTTTTAGGAAAATTCAATGACATCACTATACAAGCCTCTACAATCAGAAATATCAGCACTCCTTGTTAGTTGCTTCTCTCGGAAATTAGTCAGAGGTGTATTACGATATTACGATAAGGCCCGACCTTTTTTTATGAGGCCAAATAAAATTCCTACTCGATTATCACATATCAATTCTAGATCGAAACGTTTTTTCCCTTTTTCTAATAATACCGACATCCTTATATAAGATAAGATAATTTTATTGTTCCAAAGAAATGGAATTCAGTTTGA